>JACGWO010000009.1:3053964-5453964 GCA_034509735.1 Sesamum alatum
GAGATTCTCACACACTAACCCCTCCACACCAAACCACACAACCTACACCATATTCGCCCCACAGCCACTGCCAGTGCGACAGAACAACCACACGCCACCGCGCCGGCCAGCCGGACGGCCGCCGGGAATTTCTCCGGCGCGTCACCTCACGCGCACCTCGTGGGCCTGATTGCGCTCCTCGACGGACCAGTCCATTCGCCGCGCGTCTGTTGATTCGCCGCGGACGCGCCCACAATCGCAGGTTTGAAACTCGGAAAATCGCCTCCTAAAATCGCCCTTCATCGTGCGTCAACTTCTCTCTACAATTCCGGACGTCGGTCCCGTCGATTCGCCGGGCCACCGAAGTTTTGTAACCGGTTTCAGCACAAACCCTCCTTGGCTGCCCTGAGTTCACCCTTATTTTATCCCGGGCCGCGTTCTAAGGACTTGGGGCCGCGCTGCTATGGAAACTGGGCCACCACTGCTTGCTGAAACTGGGCCACCACTGCCTGCTTTGAAACTGGGCCGCCTCATCACACTAATTTCGGACAGCTACAGCTAACCACCTGCACTGCCGACCTCAGCGCCTCTTTTAAACAACTTGGGTCACCTCGGCTGGCCAACCACCATTATTTGGGCTGATTTTGCTGGAATTTTCAGCTCGGGGGCTGCGGCTTGAGGCCCTGCTTCACCAAAATTGTTTAGGCTGGAAAATTTGGCGTACTATTTATTTGTTTGCCCAACTTTGTTTAATTTCCTTGGGCGTTTTTCTCGTAATGTAGGAATTTTTGGTTTATTTGTACAAACTTTATTGTACATGGTTTTGTTTGATTATCGAGAGGGATGGGGAGCCCGACAATTTCCCCGACTTTAAAAAATAAAAAAAATAAAAAAAAATAAAAAAAATAAACCCCTAAACCTAAACCCTAACCCTAGACCCTAAGGACCCTAAACCCAAACCTAAACCGCTTAGACCCTAAACCCTTAAACCCTAACCCTGAAAAAACCCAATAGACAAAACCAATGAACCAAAACCCTCACTCTGTTCCTGCACAGCGAAAGGAAAATGGCTCCAAAGAAGGGCGCAAAGCTGCCGGCTGCAGCCAAGAAGTGGAGAAAGTCGTAAATCCGCTCTTTGAGAAAAGCCCCAAGCAGTTTGGCTTAGGGGAGGTGCGCTTCCACCGAAGAAGGATCTGTCACCGGTTTGTGAAATGGCCGCAAGTTGTGAGAATTCAGAGAAAAAAAGATTGATCTTGAAGCAGCGATTGGGTTCCTCCGCCAATTCATCAATTCTCCAAAACTCTTGACAAGAACCTGGCAACTAGCCTTTTCAAGATGCTTCTCACAGTACAGGGCCTGAGGATGTGAGCTCAAAAGAAAGAGCGTTGCTTTTGAAAAGAGCTCAGCGGCTGAGGCTGAAGGGAAAACTCCTTGAGAGCAGAAGCCTATTGTGGTGAAATATGGCCTCAACCATATGACCTATCTGATTGAGCAGAACAAAGCCCAGTTGGTGGTGATGCCGCATGATGTGGATCCTATTGAGTTAGTTGTGTGGCTCCCTGCACTATGCAGGAAAATGGAGATCCCATACTGTATTGTCAAAGGGGAAAGCTTAGATTAGGGACTATTGTCCATAAGAAGACTGCCTCAGTTTTATGCTTGACCTCGGTAAAGAATGAAGATAAGTTGGAATTCAGCAAGATCCTGGAGGCTATCAAGGCCAATTTCAATGATAAGTATGACGAGACCAGCGAAGAAGTGGGGTGATTGGTGTCATGGGCTCGACAGTCCCCAGGCCAGACAAAGGCCTAAAGGAGGGTTCTCGCCAAGGAAGCTGCCCAGAGGATGACATAAGGACTTCTGGCTATATTTGTCTATTAGTGATAGAGAACCAAATGAGGGAACTTTTAATGATGCACTTGTTTTATCCAGGGTTCAGATTAGACATGAATTTTGTTTTCATTTGAGAATTGCGTTTTTTTGGAATATGCTTTTGCAATAGACTACATGAAAGTGGCATTTAAAAAAAAAAAAAAACCTGAACCCTGAACCCTGAACCAAAAAAATCCAAATCTCTTATCTTTCACAAAAACGAAGGGAAATCATCGGCAATTCTCCTCGTAAATTCATACTCACAAGAACGAAAATCCCATTCCAGCATTTATTTTTGTTCGCTGTTATTAAATACGTAGTGCAAAATTCTTAGGGCAATTATCGATTAGTGAATAAAGTAATACAGCAAATGTCGAGAAAAGGAGGAGCTGACCTGCCAAAAGATGTCCCTAGAGGAGCATCCTCTGCTGTGAAGCCAATTCTCGAAAATCCATCACTCTCCGGTTTCTTCGTGTCCCCTCAGACCCCTTATTCCAATTACGACCTTCTCCGTTATGAAGCAGTGATGATCCAATTGGGAGCTGGGCTAGGGAAAGAGGGCTATGGTTGAAGCTGCTGAGGCCAGACTTGCATTGTGCCTGGACAAACAAGCCCCCATCAAATTACTTGGTCTTAAGGTATGGCCCATTGAAATGGACTTGAAGTTTATGGAACCTGTCGGGCGGGAACTGAAATCAATTGGAAGATTCATGGATTCAGCAGTAAACCTTATGAACAAATCGTTTATTTGATCGCTAGTTGATATATTTGAATGCGCGAAGTCTGCTGCTAGAGCTGCACCAGGACATGCAGAGGACTCCTGGGAAGTTTGTACTATGAAGACATTCTGTTTTTGATCATCTGAATGTGTTCATTTTTTTCCTGTCCAAAGTTGTGCTGTAACAATCTTGAAGTCTGTACATTGAAGAGGTTCAATTCAAACGCGCGATTACACCAAGAGGATATATTAAAAAAAAAAAAAAAAAAAAAAAAAAACTGAACCCTGAACCCTAAACCCTAAACCCTAAACCCGCAAATGGAAAGAAGAAGAGAGTAGAATCAACAAAATTGTTTTTATAGGGCGGTCGTTAAATGAAGAGATTCTTGTTAATACCCTGGGAGCTTGCACCGTGTAATACTCTGCCAATTTTCTGACCTATGGCACACCAGCATGCTTGTATTCTTCTTTCCTGCAGATTGTAGTTTTCTTTGTAATTTTACTAACATACCTTGCCTGTCAATAGTTTCCCCTTTTCTCTTCATCTTGATCCTGAATCCTATAAATTTGTCACAACAAATTTTGACTAGTCTATGAAGAAATTGGGCCATTCTACTCAAAAAAAAAAAAAACCCTAAAACCCTAAACCCTGAATGCTTGTTGCGGCACTGGGCCGGTTTTTGTAATACTTCATGGACTGTTTTGATGGGCCGTTGCTGCTAATTGGACTGCTATTTGGGGCTTTATTTT
Source organism: Sesamum alatum (assembly GCA_034509735.1). Taxonomy (NCBI): domain Eukaryota; kingdom Viridiplantae; phylum Streptophyta; class Magnoliopsida; order Lamiales; family Pedaliaceae; genus Sesamum; species Sesamum alatum. The sequence goes on from JACGWO010000009.1 coordinate 3,057,284, forward strand.
GCTGAATATGGTGTTGGGCCTAGTGTAAGAATTTTATTTTGGGCTTGTTAAAACAATATTTTGATTTCTCGTTTTAATTTAGATGGGATGGGGAACCCGACAAATCCCCATTTTGGTGCTTGGATTTATTGGTTTTGGGGCTGCTAGTTGTTGGTGCTTTGGATCTTGGGCAATTGAATTTTTAGCTCAGCCCACTCTGCAAGGGCTGAAAACAGGCTGCTGGATATGATTTTGGACTATGCCCCTTGGCCCAAATCGCACCTCCTCTCTGAATGGGGCATCTTCGACATGTTGTTGGGCTCAGCGCACAGGGTTGCGCCTAATCCACGATGGGCCTTTGGGCTACAAGTTTTTGTTGCTGCTGGACGCAGCGCCCTAGGCCGCGGATTCAGGCTTGCTACCGCTGCTGCTGAATTGCTTCTTTTTTGGGTTGAGCTGCTGTTTTTGGGCTCCAAACAGCTGCTGGCCAACGCAGAAGGCTCAGGCCTTTTTGGCCTCCTCACTACTTAGGTTGTTCCTCTTGCTAACCTGCTGTTGCTTGGGCCGCTTCACATGGGCCGAACTGTTTGGGATTGGACCATTTGGGCTAAATTGTGGACTGTCAAACCCCCTTTGCTGGGCTTTTTCAACATGGGTTGTTGAAATTTTTTGGGCTGATGTTTAGCCAACTTTTTCTTTTTTTTTTTTTTTTGGGGCTTTCTATGTAGGCTTTTGTCATTTGTACAAAACATTGTGTTCGTTTTTGTCGATTTTATCGAGAAGGGACGGGGATCCGGATAATTTGGGACATTCACTCCGATGCTTAAGTCAGTAATGTTTGACTTGAAATAAATAAAAGGAACACTTAAAGAAGGTGCGAATAATGATAAAGTGGTGTGATGTGAGATGATATGCTGAAAAATATAGAGAATTTCGTATGCCAAGTGAGTGAAAGATAGAGCCGATGTTACTTAAGAGTTGCCAAAATGCAAGATGTAAAAGTCGCTCAAGTTGTCCCAAATGACTGAACAGTATGCTGCTTTTATAGCCAGTGTTGAACTCGATTTTGGAAAAGATTTGTTAAGTTCCATATACTGTTGGAAATCTTGAAGAGTCATCTTCCTAACACAACAAACCACGCACGAATCGGAGTTGAATTGATGAATATATATCTGTTTACGTTGACCTTGCCACATCTGCCAGGTTTTTTGGGAAGGCAGTTACTAGCTGAGAAACATCCGGGTTCTGGCCAATCTACTGGGAATATGGATGAGATCTTTTAACATGACATGGTTTTAGGTGTTGGCTAGCTTTGTGACGTAGAATCTGAGCTGTTTGATAATTAGGCTTGCCAAGTCAATACTTAAAGTTGGGCTTATGTATGAAAATACCTTACTATTTTGGGCCTAACGATTCCAGCTTGCTGGGCTACTCAACCTGGGGCCTGCTCCTAGCTCTTGAGTTGGCCCGGTGGATTTGAGGGGGCATCAGGGGGATGAAGAAATATGCTATAAAAACTCGTATTTTTTATAGAGAACCTTTTTTTCTTCACAGTTCTTTCCATCAATAAATTAAAAATGTCTATAATTCATAAATAAAGGCCTCGAAAATATATTCTAGATGCTCAACACATCTATATGCCTCCAGCATGGGGTCAAATGGGGGAAAATGAAGAAATCTGCTATAAAAATTTGTATTTTTTATAGAGAATCTTTTTTCTTCATCATTCTTTCAATAAATAAGTTAAAAATATCTATAATTGACAAATAAGAGTCTCAAAAATATATTCCAGATGTTCAACACATCTATATGCCTCCAACATGGCGTTAAATGGGGAAAAACAAAAAAATATGCTATAAAAACTTGTATTTTTTATAGAGAATATTTTTCCTTCACGATTCTTTCCATCAATAAATTAAAAATGTCCATAATTCATAAATAAGGGCCTCGAAAATATATTCCAGATGCTGAGCACATCTATATGCCTCCAGCATGCGGTCAAATGGAGAAAATTGAAGAAATATGCTATAAAAACTCGTATATTTTATAGAGAACCTTTTTTCTTCACGATTCTTTCAATAAATAAGTTAAAAATATCTATAATTGATAAATAAGAGTCTCAAAAATATATTCCATATGCTCAGCACTTCTATATGCCTCCAGCATGGGGTCAAATAGTGGAAAAATGAAGAAATATGAATAAAAACTCATATTTTTTATAGAGAACCTTTTTTCTTCATGATTCTTTCTATCAATAAATTAAAATATTTATAATTGATAAATAAGAGCTTCAAAAATATATTCCAGATGCTCATCACATCAATATCCCTCCAGAAATGAGTCAAATGGGGGAAAAATGAAGAAATAAACTATAAAATCTCGTATTTTTTACAGAGAATATTTTTTCTTCACGATTCTTTCCATCAATAAGTTTTAAAAATGTCTATAATTGATAAATAAGAGCCTCAAAAATATATTTCAGATGCTCAGCACATCTATATGCCTCCAGCATGGGGTCGAATGAGGGAAAAATGAATAAATATGCTTTAAAAACTCGTATTTTTTAATAGAGAACCCTTTTTCTTCACGATTTTTCCATCAATAAATTAAAAATATCTATAATTGATAAATAAAAACCTCAAAAATATATTTCAGATGCTCAGCACATCAATATGTCTCCAGCATGGGGTGAAATGGAGGGAAAATGAAGAAATAACTATAAAAACTCGTATTTTATACAGAGAACCTTTTTTTCACGATTCTTTTCATCAATAAATTAAAAATATCTATAATTGATAAATAAGAGCTCAAAAATATATTCTAGATGCTCAGCACATCTATATGCCTCTAGCATGGGGATGACATAGGGAAAAATGAAGAAATAAACTATAAAAACTCGTATTTTATACCGAAAATCTTTTTTCTTCACGATTCTTTCCATCAATAAGTTAAAAATATATTCCAAATGCTCAGCACATCTATATGCCTCCAGCATGGGGTCAAATGGGGGGAAAATGAATATATATTCTATAAAAACTCATATATTTTTATAGAGAACCTTTTTTCTTCACGATTCTTTCCATATATAAATTTAAAATTTCTATAATTGGTAAAGAAGAGCGTCAAAAATATATTTCAAATGTTCAGCACATCTATATGCCTCTAGCATGGGGTCAAATGGGGAAAAAATGAAGAAATATGCTATAAAAACTCGTATTTTTTACAGAAAATCTTTTTTTCACGATTCTTTCTATCGATAAATAAAATATCTATAATTGATAAGTAAGAGCATTTAAAATATATTTTAGATGCTCAGCACATCAATATGCCTCCAGCATGAGGTGATATGGGGGGAAAATGAAGAAATAAACTATAAAAAACTCGTATTTTTTCAGAAAATATTTTTTCTTCACGATTCTTTCCATCAATAAATTAAAAGTATCTACAATTGATAAATAAGAGCTTCGAAAATATATTCCAGATGCTCACACATCAATATACCTCCAACATGGGGTGAAATGGGGAAAAATGAAGAAATAAACTATAAAAATTCGTATCTTTTTATAAAGAACCTTTTTTCTTCACGATTTTTTCCATCAATAAGCTAAAAATATCTATAATTGATAAATAAGAATCGTAAAAATATATTGCAGATGCTCGACATATCTATATGCTTCCAACATTCCTGTGTTTTTTTCTATAACAGGTTGCAAGTTGGACCCCCTTTGGATCACTCCCTTCGGCCCTCCAAATGCTTCACGGGCCTGAGGACTGGACCCTTCTCACAGGCCTGTGGACTGGACCCTTCTCATTGGCCGATAATATGTGGCCTTGGACGGATTAGCCAGATGCTCAAGTTTGGGATGACGGATTTCTATAGGCCACCCACAAAAAACATGGACTTCCACAGGAGATCAAGGTTGATTCTCTACAAGATTTGTGGGCCGACTATTTTTGGGCCGTTCAACATGGCATAAATGTGCTCTCATTTTTGGTTCAAATTTGTGTGGGCTTTTGAATTTGTAACCATCTTGTTCGTTTAACTAAATTTTTGGGCTTGCATTAAACATTCCAAGACATTCTATTTTATTGTGAATTTATGGAGAAGCAAGAAATTTTTCGGGTGGTTTTGGAGTGATTTTGTTGACATACGGACTGGAAAAGCGGACCGGACTGTTATTCCGGCTTTCGATTGAAGGTATTGCGCATTCCCGAAAATGAAGACGAAGAAGTTCAGGAAAAGAAGTATAGAGGCCGAGGACGAAGACGAAGACCACGAAAGAAGGTACTCTGTCCTGCCCCATCCTTTAATCGTTTCAATCCTTATTTCTGCTTTTTTCCTTCCAACAGTCTCTGACAAGGTATTCAATCAGATTGGCTTTGGCCTTAGAGGAGGTAAAATTCCTTCAGAGACAGAGGGAGAAGAAGTTGGGAATACCGGCTCTAGTAACCTCGGCGTCTTCTGCCTCAGCTGGGAGCGGCGTCACCAACGGCAGCACGGGTGGTTTGACTCGCAACGTTAATGATAAGAGTGAAGGCGATGTTGAGAAGGACGATTTGGTTTTGCAGGACACTTTTGCTCAAGAAACTGCTGTCATGGTCGAGGACCCCAATATGTATGTATTATCTTCTATTCTGCTCTTGGTTATTTATCGTACTTACGGTTTCAGTGTCTCAGAATGGGTTATACTGGTTAATTGCTTTGTGATTTTGACGTCTCCGCTTCTATCAAGTTACTTTCTCGCATATGGAAGTCTAATTCATTCCCGTAGTATAAATATATTTGCTAAAATCTTTGAGCTGGATTGCACTTAAGGGATTAAAAAGAAAATACTGGTCTGATCAATTAAGACCCAGATTTGACCTTTCAATGCATTGAAATGTGAAATTGTTACCAGTATGTTGTAGTTGTAAATCCATTCGTAGTCAAACATTGAGGCACTGTTAAGATCATTTTCATGATCACTCCCTCATATTAGATGTAATTGTATTGTATTATCTTATCCAGTTGCCTTGCTAATCGTGGTAAAAGGTATAAAATTAAACCGTTAGATCGCCCTAGACTGCTAACAAAGATTCTAACCTCTTGGAAATCCATCTCGGGGTGCCTAGTAGCCCTCCTTCACTGACAGACTCCTAATAGCGCGAGGATAGTTAAGCCGCACCGCTTAGTGCATAGGGCGGTTCCTAAGCCGGAGAAAAATGGGGTACTGGGGTCGATGTTATTTTGCATTCAGAGGGCAAAAGATGGGCCTTAGTCAAAGCTTGCCACTGGTAGCTTCATGTCATGCATTTTGCTGTATACAGAAGAAGCTTTATTGATTTTAAACTTTCATAAAAAGATGTGTCCAAACAAAACTAATAAAGACATGGTATTGAAGTAGAATCAAGGAGATAGACAGTTTTCAGCAGAAATAAAGAAGTTAATCTTTTAGTTTCATGAACCAGTATTGCCAGTGTAAATTTGTTTGTTTTGTATTTCTGTTTTCTCAAATTTGATGTGCAGGTTGAGGTATGTAGAACAAGAACTGGCAAAGAAAAGGGGCAAGAACATTGATGTAGAAAATCAAGTTGAAAATGATGTTAAGCGTGCTGAGGATGAGTTGTATAAAATTCCAGAACATCTGAAAGTGAGAGATCTCATTCTTGTGTACTCTTATCATTTTGTTGCTCTTTCTCCTTTGACTTCGCTCCCCCAATATGCACCACTGTATACATGCTCACTCCCACCTGCAGCAAAAGAAGGTTCTAATATATTCTCGTTACAAGTCTAGTCTTATTACTGGGGATTACATTCATAGCTTAGATGCACCTTATATTTTCTGAGCATTTTCCTTATAGCTTCTCATGGAGATCTCTGTATGATCAACTGCAGAGTTTATGTCCAATATGTCTGAGCATGACAGAGTCATTATGTTTGCTTCCTTCTGAGTGTTGTTTCATCCTGCTTCTATGCACCAAACTTTGCGAATAATAAGATGAAATCAGGAATCTTTAAATGTCAAGTCGCGGTTTACCCTGAGAAATCATGTGATTTGACAGGATGGCAAAATAATTGGATAATTTTGATGGCACCTGGAATTATGACAATGGAGTTAGTACTGATTATTATCTACATTTTATTGAAGGAATTTGTGCTAGAACTTGATGAATTCCCTATAAAATTGCTGATTTCTTGAAATATAGTTTTTCAACTTTCTTGGGACAGACACTAGCAAAAGAAATGAAAAATAGATTAAGATTCGCAGCAGGTCGCAGTAGCATAACAATGTGCCACTTGGTACACAAGCCTGATTGACTTCTAAGTCTAGTCATGCTTTAAAAGGATTTAAGTAATTATTTCTTTGTCGATTGATTAAATGCAACCTTCTCAGTTAAAGAAATGTTTTATTGCATACAGTTGCATATTATAAATCGTTCATCCATCAGCATGACCACATTCAGGCATAAAAAGCTAATATCACCAGTAACAAAAATGAAATGCTAAAAAGAATATTATGAACCGAAATAAGAGGTTGATGAGGTTGAGTTTCAAATTTAAACTATTTGCCTATGGACTTCGTGCTCTTTACTCGATAATAATTTAGCTATTAGCATTTTGTTGGTATTATATTTGCACCATGGGAGAATGAGATTGGTTGCTCTTGGTGCTGGTGCAGCAATAATGTTTGTAAAAGGAGGTAAAATGAAAACCACAAGAGATCAACTTACCTAGTGTTTTTTTTTTTTTTTTTCCTTAGATCAACTTAACTAGTTGAAAGCAACATTGTTGTCTGAGTTGCTCTCTACAGAGTTCATGGTAAAGAGTTACCTGTGGATAACAGAGACGTGCCTTTTCACGGGCCAAACTTCTACCCCTCCAGATAGAGATAATTCACTGTCAATCCCTTTCTATTCCATTAGCTAGAATGCATATGTTACTTGTTGAACCAATTTTTTAGTACTTTCAATTTTTAGATCTATTTATATCACTTTGATTAAATCTTAAAGAGGCTTCCACTTTCGTCGGGATCTGAATTTGACCCTTGCTGGGGGTTGGTTGTTTAAGTAGAAAGGTTAGCATTTCCTTTTAGCATTAAATTCAAAAAGATGGAAGTACTTATAAGCCATTGACCCCCATTTTTAAGATTACAAGTGTCGCAAAATTTCACAGAGTAATAGTTGCGCATCTGTTTTTTCATGCATCGGCCACTGGAAGCTGCCCTACCTTATGACATTGTAATACAAACCCCGTTTTGGGATTATATTTTTATGTTTCTCAGGTGAAGAGACGAAGTTCAGAAGAAAACTCTACTCAGTGGACTACAGGGATTGCCGAAGTTCAGCTTCCGATAGAGTATGCTTGATTATTCGATGTTTGAAAATACATGTTTCAGTCAGTCACTTTGGGAATACTGGAGCAACTTTTTCTCAAAATAACTTTTTGCCCCTAATAAATAGAAAGGGCGCAAACACAATCACCAATAACCTTCTCATTGTGCAGTTTTCTGACGCTATCATCGGTGCAATTTGTGTTTACAAAAATTGTAATGCTGTTTGGAGCATATTTTGGAAAGATGTTAGTTCTTCTTTCCCCAAGCTTGGAATAGAAAGAAACCTCTCTAACTGGGCCTACTTCCTGCAAAACTAAGATTTCTCGAAAGGAAGAAGAAAAACCAGGAATTGCCTGATAATAAGCGTCTATCAACCTGATGTAAAGAGAAACTATTCATAGCTGTATACCAGGATACTATTGACCGATTTGATATGCATCTCTTACTCGAGCAACTAGCATGGCAGATGTGCTTTACCTTCCAGGAACACACAGCTTGAAACATGGCATAGCTCTAAAAATTTAGAATTTAAATACTCCTCTGAACGCTATGTTTTTTGCAAATTAATAAGCCTGGATCTGATTTTGCGTTGAGGTATTTTTGTGCCTCAGCTTTTGCTCCTAGAAAGATATATCTTTATGAAATATGGAATCGTTGGTTCCAAACTTTTCTTTTCTTTTTCCCTGTTCATTAAAGAGAGAAGATAATATAAACTTCAAGTTACTGTTCAATCAACTGGCTGTTGAAGTTGAGTGTTTGTTTATAATTGTCACTGCTATGCAGGTATAAATTAAAAAATATTGAAGAAACAGAGGCCGCGAAAAAGCTCTTACAAGAGAAGAGGCTTGTGGGTCGTGCTAAAGCAGAGTCCAGCATTCCCTCAAGTTTCAGTGCTGACTTTTTCCAGCATGGCAAGGACTACGCTGAGAAACTTAGAAAAGGTGGTTTCGTTTTCCCTTACGTCACTCATCATGCAGAGACAAACCTAAACCATATTTATGGGTAATATTTACCCTTGCCTTTGCTCATTACTTGGAGACTCCTTCTAAGCTTGGATATTGTCATTCACTTTAGGGATCTGGTCATTTGACATAAGAGGGATCAGGATCTGATTTTAGACTTTGTTTCCTGCTTATCTTTATCCCACCTTACATCCCTTATGCAATGGCCATGTAACCTGCTTGGTTTGGGGTGAAAAGTGGGAGTATAAGATAAGTGGAAGTACAAGAAAAAGTTTTGTATTTGGTTAGGGAGAAGAAATGGAGAGGAAGTAAAACTAGATGTATATAAAACCCCTTCGAAGCCCAATTTTGCAAAATTGGGTAAAAAAGTGAAAAGTACAAGGCAAAAGTTACAAACAAACACCTATTTTATTTTTATTTACTATATTATCCATATATATAATTTCCCTCCAACTCTTTTCTCCTTTCCGCTGATAATACCGATACATAATTTTTGAGAAAAAATAACCAAATCTCTGGAAAAACTACTATATCGAAGTCAACAATTAGGTAAATATGCTTTTTTTTTAGAATTTTTTATTGTTAATTTGTCATTGATCTTGATTTCATTTAATCTGAATAGTTTACAATAAATGAATAAGGTTTCATTTAAATGAATGTTTTTATTAATAAGGTTTTTAATTTGTTTATATACTAAAATTATTTTAGTATAATATTAGCTTGTTTATTTTCTAATACAAAATGAAGAGAAAGGATTAATCAATAAAATTACGAAAATAAGTTATTTCTTCTCAATCTATTTTCCGCGTACCAAACAAATAGAAATATTTGAGATTTACTTCCCTTCCAATCATATCAAATAATTTGAAGGAAAACTATTATTTTTTCCCTCCCCCTTACCTTTTGCTTCCCTCCCCCCTTCCTTTCAGTTCAACCAAACGAACCCTTAATCTTGTCAAGTTTTTTAGTCTAAGCTGATGTTAGTTCTGATTTATGCTCCTATTTACTGATCTCAGTGCAAATTTAATATTGATACACATTACAGAAGAAAAAGATTGCAGGTTTTTAATCAAACAATAGCTGCTAGCTGGTTTTGCTGAGTATGTTGTCCACAGGTGACGCTGATGAAGTTAGAAAACTAGCAGAAGGAATCAATGATGGGAACAATAGGAAAGAGTTGGTTGATTGTCTAGGTTACTAGAGGCATATGGTCTTACTTCCTTTTTAGTTCTTGCCAAACAAATGCAGCATAATTGGTCATTTTCATTAAATGACCACATTTTAATTCAGATGATGATGTTGGCTTCTTCCTCTGTGTCATTATATCATTCATAACTAGAGATGGGCGGCAAGACCCCTTCAAACTTGGAAGTCGATACTCTGACGGTCTAGCTTTATTTGGAGCCAACATTCTAATATTTAGTGAATTTACTGTGGTAGTGATCATTCCACTGACAAATAAAAATGTTTAGTTTATTAAGAAGATGGTTGATTCCATTTTATGGATACTTTATCCTTTATTAATGTATTAATGTTTATCACGATCATATATTTTCAGAACATCCACAGCTTTACAAGGATAAGGGTGCAGATGATAATGGTCGGGAATCTAGACCTGCTGATTCACTTCCAGATGCTGCAAGTCGAAGGCAAGCAGCCACTGATGAGTTCATGCTGGAGCGCTTCCGGAAACGAGAAAGGCAACGTCTCATACGGAGATAGCTTGAATACTTCGTAGCTCTGCAGTATATGGAGGCCATATTTGGCCTTCATTATGGTGGTTTCTGACTCTATTAATTTCATTCTTGTTTCCTTTGGACAAGAAAAGAGCAAAAGGCATACACCTTGGCTTGTATCCAACCCATTTTCTGTTTGCCAGTCTCTTCCAACTTTGGGACAACTGGAGGTATTCTCAATAGTATTGGTGCCCTTTGTCCTCTAACAAAATTCAGATCTCATTTATTTGTTTTTATTGCTGGAGGAAGCGGCTCCCTAGTGCGTGGTTCTAAACGTTATTGGGTGCAATGCTAAGGAATACTTTAACAGCTAAATTTGGATTGACGGGTTTGGAGTTGGGATTTCAAATTCTTAATGGCAAGTATTTTGAAGTTGTTTGGATACATTTACATTTCAAAATATTTTAAATTCTTCCACTCTAATTTAGAGTTTTATTATATTACATCAAATATTGATAGATCTTAAATATTCTTTACATGGAATCGTCTAAAATACTTTTTAAAATTTTTTCATCAAATTCAAATCTATCCATCCAAAGTAAGTATAAGAGAATGATATCTTCTTGTCTCATGCTGATAACTATTTGTCTCGTGTATCCATCGATTTAGTGGGTCAGGCATGTAGGGTGCCTGGTTCAACAATAAGCTAAATTTGTGGGAAAATGAGCTGGGCGATTGAGTGTGGGAATGAGGGGGTTAGTACTAGTAGGGTGGAGTACGGATTGGCTATGCATACAAAAATGTCCTCCGCTATGAAGAAGCCTGAGGTTCCATGGAATGGACAACTTCAGCAATTGTTATGAAGGGAATGAATCCAAGTACGTCTGACAGCTCTGAAAGAAGGCGCAATCTATAGGAATGGACAACTTCGGCAAATTTATGCAGTTGGTCTTGGGACAAAGCCCTTAATTGTTAAGAGTTATTGATCAACAAGATCGAACCCCTCTTTTCTCTAGATTAGACATACCCTTAAAATTGTTGACGAAAAATCTATCTATATGCAATTCAAGAGATTATTTATTTTGTTAACCATCTATATAACATAGAGTCAACAAAGTGGTCCAATTGAAGGAAATTAACCCATTTGCAGCCAGAACTTTTTGAGTTGAATATCTGCATGTTCCTGAAAACACTCGACCCTCAACAAACAAAAATGCGTGCATAGTCCTGCGACACAGTGAACTTGACTAGTCTTAAGAAGGTAACACGCTGTACAGCTTTTTCCTTTTCCTTGGATGAGTATACCCCATAATTTTGTTGAGGAGCATGGTAGATTATTCAAATCCATTTCTTTTGCAATTTCTTCGCTGGTTTCTGGTTCACCGAGTGGAGTCTTAAGTTCTTCCACCAGGATAACACCATTTGGGATGCCGCGTCCTCCTTTCCATCTTTCTTCAATCATGGGCCAGTTGTCTGCTATAGCCTTTTCTTTAACCGTTTTAATCCTCATCTTTGGTTTAGATCCGTCTCCATTAGTACCATTGCCATTACAGTAGATGTGGACAAGAAAAGGGGCTTCATCAAGATTGTGAACAATCTGCAAACGGTAAAGCGCATGGACGAGGTTAGGTCAGTCAAACCTTTGTGGCGTGTTGAACAATGGAAGTACGTGAAAGTGATATTAATTAGGTCGTCGTGCGGATGGAATTTGGAAAAGAAACTTAAGAAGAAAGAAAGAAAAATGAATTTAATTCTTACAGAAATTAACTAGTCACCTCAACGGCAGAATCTCTGACCCACTGATCGAGTTTTTGAGAATTAATATCTTCTCCTTCCTCCTCCTCCATAGTCTGCTCTTCCTTGAGAAGAGGGTGAATGCGGTACGTGTTTGTCTGGTGGATTTGGGAAGTCGAATCAAGATCGCCGATATGATGAAACAGGGATGATCTTGGAGACATATTGATTGAGCTAATGCGGTCCATAAATGGCGGACCGGGATTTAGAAGGTTTTTCCTGTACAAAATACTTTTTAGGAGTTTGGATTTGCGCGAATAAGCATAAACCCCACGGACGGGCTTCAAAGATGTCATCGCACGCTGCACCTTTCGCCCTGAGCTGATGAACTGAATGCCAATGGCGAGAGAGACAAGACCCCAGAATTTTCGAGGCGGAAAAGTAGCCCTTTTTCTTCTGTCCTACTCCTGGTAATTAAATCGGATTTGTGATTGTAAGTTGGTAGTTATAGCAAGTCCGATGTGGCATGCCATACCTCCACCGCCTGCTTACACGTTCTAGCTCACGGCATACTCGCGCAGACCTCGCCTAACCCCTGCCACGTCAACTATTATTCCACGTCTACCTTTCTGGCAAATCTCTTTTTTTGTTTTCTCTTTTCTATTTTTACTATTACTCTAAAAAAAGGAGTATTCTTAAATTATTTTGAGTAAGTAGATATTTCAAAATATTACTTTTTCACCATAAAGAATGCATTCATTTATGTAAGAGCTTGTTTGGTTGGGATGAAAAATGGGTGTATAAGATAATTGAAAGTAAATAAAAAAAAAAAAGAAAAAAAGAAGAAGATAAGTGGAAGTAAAAATGGATGAAAACTCTCTAGATTTCTAGTTTTGGTTCCGTCCGAAATTGGGTGAAAAAAGTGAATATAATAAGGCCAAAAAAAATAAATAAAATACATATTTATTGTTTTTTACTCTATTATTCATATACAATTTTTTTTTAATTTTTTCTCATTCCGGTTGATAATACCGGTACATAAAAAGATAATAAAATCACCAAACAAGGAGAAGTATTTAAGATTTACTCGTCTGTCGATCATACCAAATAATTTAAAGGAAAACTATTATTTTTCCCTCCCCTCCCCTTTCCACTTCTACTTTCCTCTCACTTGAAAAACCAAATGAATCCTAACACAAAATAGCAACTTTAGTCTCGTACGATAGGTTCATTTCTAAAATAGTCATGCCCTTTACAAGTTTTTAAATATACTCTCATTTTTTATTAAAATTGGTAAAATGAGGGAAAAAAAATAGTTACAAAGTTGGTCATTCTCATCTTCTACCATTAAAACATAACGGCAAAAGGCACGTGAAAAACATGTGCACATCAGTCGGTTGAATGGGAGGGGAAAATACTCAAACACTCAGAAAAATTGTGAACTTAGTCCCGTAAGATAAGCTATCTAAAAAATAGTTGTGTATTTGTGATTTTTTAAAATAGTCCCATATTTTATAAAATTTGGCGTACATTGATGTGTTAGACAGGGAAGGATGGACTCGAACTTACAAATTACAATCCCACGTCAGTTGCAAATGAGCCAATTGCATCAATGAAGACATTTATAATCTTAATGTAAGAATATAAAAGGGCAAATTCTACATTTAATCCCTTTAGTTTTCGTTTAAAATCACTTTAGTCCCTCAAATTCATGTTTTGACTTTAACATCCTTAAAGTTTAGATTTTTATTTCATATTTGTTGGTCCTTCAAACCAAAAATTTTTCCAGGCACAAGATGGCAGGATTTCAACATTTTGAATAGTAAAATGGTCATTTTAAGTTTTATTTTCTCCCTTTAGTCCCTTAAGTTTGTAAAAAAATTCAAATTAGTCCTTTCTTAGTGTCCAACATTCTGAATTATCAGCACATAATAACATTTTCCATGTTTTTCACTTGACGCGTTAATAGATTGCACTTTTATGACATAGCTTGGACGTTTTCTTGTTTGTTTGTTGGCTTGTTGGAATTATTTAGTAATAAATACAATATTAAATCAAATTTTTAAAAACATGACGTAACATAACACAAACTTCTCAACACAATCCAACATAATTCATAATCATCAAAACAAACACTCAAGATACAAAATATGTCCACACCTACCATGGACAATAAATAACACATCAAACAAATATTCAAGATATAAAACCTGCCCCATAATATGACAACCATGACAACACATAACCATTGAATAAACACTTAAGATACAAAAAGCTATTCCATAATGCCAATAGGGGTGGCCGTCAGGTCGGATTTTTCGGGTTCGGTTAATCGGGTCGGGTACCGATAATCGGCTATAGGTAAAATACTACCCGATCCCGAACCTCTAGTAATTTTTTTTGCGGGTACCCCCGGTTAGTCGGTACCCGCTGTCAGGTTCAGGTACACCATCCATTTAAAACAAAAAGTTAAAAAAAATTTAGGCCAAACCATTTACAAATCTCACTGATCCCAACAGGCAAACAGTCTGTAGTTTGTCTTTCCCCTCATCAACATCCTAGTAATCAACTATTCAAGCTTCCGATTTCCACATTTTTCACAAACATTTACAGAATCACCACTCATCAACATATACCCAGTTCCTTCTTTTCTCACCCATTAGAAAACGAAGGGAGAAAAAAAAGTTCCTAACCTCAAATAAGCATTCTGAAGATTGAGAGACGCCAATTGGATTTGCTCACGCACTCACGCCGTCACGCGAAGTCACAATCACGGCTTCAGAGTTTCAGACTCTTTGTCGCGCTCACAATTCGCGACTTCAGACTCACCGCGCCATTCTCGTCGGCAACTCTGCGCAGCCATTCTTCATCGGCAACTTCGGCTCACAATCGCGTCTTCGTCGGCAAGAATTCATGAATTTAGGTTTTTAGTTTTGAAAGAATTGGGGGAGAATTCTCGGGTTCTGACTTCTCAAGATAATAATAATACCCCGTTTTCCCCTCTTCACTGGTCGAGTACGCCCGTAAATTTTTATTTATAATTATAGAGTTAATTGATAATATTTAAAAAAAATTAGTTAATTAGTAAATATTATAAATTAAATTGTGATCATATTAAAACTTGAACGGAGTGAATTGGAGCTTTATATAATATTTGGGAGCAAATTATATTAATTAAGAAATTAGAAAGAACGTAATGATATTTGAAAATGTTTATTAAAAATTAAAAAAAGGAAAAAAAAGAGGGGTGCATAATGATGGCCGCCCACCCCCATCATTTAATCACACACACACCTAAAACACACACATGTACTAAACACATACAAACTCAAACTGAGTTTCGGCGAAAACAATTCGGTAAGAAATAATTTTATTGTAATTAGTTTTAATTTATATAATTATATTATTTAATAAGTTCATTTATTAAATGTTATTTATACTCCTCGATTTAGTGTTTAATCGGGAAATTTATGAATTTGAGTATTTATAATTGGTGCCTGGTTAAATGTCTCAATTGAATTAGGGGTGTTATAATTAATAGCTTAAACTGCTTAATTTACTAGATTTAATAATTTGTACAATTGATTTGCTTAGTTTAAATCGGGTTGAAAATTTTATTGAGAAATATTATAAAATTATACTTTGAAAATGTTATATTTACTAAAAATGAGTATGTTTTGAGATTTAAATCCAGAATTGTTATTATGAATTGTAGCTATAACAGGATGATGGGTTTTAATGAATATTGAGATATTGGTGAAAAATATATATAATTACTATTTTAATATTTTATTTAGAATTACGATACTTTTGATAAGTTGATTATATGCATTATACTTATTATAGGATAAGAGGGATAAGTGAACTGAACAAACTCCCTAACGTAAGAGTTAGATCGTTGTAAGTCGAGGGTGTAATTAATTAGTGGCTGCTTATATATGTTCCTTTTTCCTATTAGTGTTGTGTACGTAAATAATTAGTATTATCTACATATCTATTTTGAATTGTACGAGTAGTTGATGATTACTTTGAATGATTATGTCGTGAAAGTGAGATGAGGAAACCTATTTGAGAATATGCCATTTGGTTGTTTGATATTCAACTGTTATATGCTTGTACATGAAATATGCGGCTATGTGGTTTTATTGTAGCTAGTTGGCTTACAAGAACGGTGATATGTGGAATCGAGGGAGTGGTGGCAATTGATGTAATTATAATATGAATATTACCCTTGATGTTGGTTGACAAGCCTATGTGCAAAATGAAAATGAAAAGAGCTATGATGCGATATGAAAGCAGCTATGATGCGATGTGAAAAGAGCTATGATGCGAAATGAAAAGAGCAATGATGCGAAATGAAAAGAGCAATGATGCGAAATGAAAGAGCTTTGATGCGAAATGAGATTGATGAGCCTGTGAGGCGTGTCAAGGGATTCATGTATATATATATATATATATATGAATGAATAGTGAGGTTGAGTTGGTGGAGAAAAACAATATATCAACCTTTCTGGTAAGCCAATTAGGAAAAGACAAGTTTTGATTGGTTGTTCGTGTTATGTGACTGACTACATGGAGAAAAGAAATGAAAATGTGCTTAATTAAGTTGATTATATTTTATATACGTTGCTTGTTTTTGTCTTGTTTGATATAATTGAGGTGCGTGTATATCGTGGTCCCGGTTATTTACTTTTGAGTTGCAGGCTCAATCCCTCTGCCAATTAATTTCAGGTGTAGGATTTGTTGTGCCTATTCACACAACTAGGCCCACTTTTGCATTCCAGTCAGATTCGGGCCAGTAATGCAGTTTTCTCCTCATCTTGGAATAGAAATAGCCGTCTCATTTCGAATTAAAAGCCGAGGAATAAGCATGTGAAACAAATTATAACAGTTCCATTTTGACGTACTAGAATACTATATATTTATATGTGTGTGTGTGTGTGTGTTGTGCATTTTGTGAATGAGATGATAGATATGCTGTTGTATGGTGAGGCTCGTGTAATTATACGTCACGGGACTAGATTATTGCATAACTTACTATATAAACGCGATTTACATTAAGTGTATAATTAGAGGGGACTGTAGTCGTAGTGTCGTTAGAGGGGTGCTACAGGTCGAGGTACCCGATCGGTTGATTCGGGTAGGGTTTAAAGCCGAACACCGATCCGATCAAATTAGTCGGGTTTCGGGGTACCCGACCGACATAAAACCCGAATCACCCGATCCATTTAATCCGAACCGACCGGTCGGGTCGGGATCCGATTAACCCAACCTGTTCGCCCACTCCTAATGCCCAACCATGACAATACATAACCATCAAACACGAGAATAGTTCAAAATGTCCCATACTAATCCAAATAAGTTCAAAAGGATCACCATCCATAACTGCATAACGTTCTGATACAGAGGTCTCATCACTCTCCTTTTGACATGCATTACTGATTTACTTGAGTGGATTTGGTGCAATGGAGCCGGCATACCACCGTATATCAAATCTTTGCACCTTGATCCTTGTTACAGTTGGAGGGAGGTCAATCGTAACTTGTTTTGCCTCATTTTTTTGAAGTTGGACTTCAAAGTGAACACCACCAACGCCTATTCCTTGCCTCTGGTTCCTTAACAAAAAATAGAGTTAAACTTCATACGCTTCTTGTTTTCCTCCTTGTAGTCAAGCCTTGCTGCTGAGACTGGCACGTTTGCATAAACCTGCTTAACATAAAAAAGATTACTTGTAAACAATAATTATATATAAAATTTTCTCATTCAATTATTAAATGAAATTAAACAAATTAAAATAGTGTATTAACAGATCTTGTAGGCGAAGAGTGAAGCATTTTGTTTTCTATAGTGTCCTTCTCCCAGACAATACACTGTCTTCCTTTTCTTTTTGGTGTCTACATGGAACGCTAGTTTCTAGAGTTTGAGAATATCCCTCGAGCACTCTAGTTGTATCAGCGAACCACTGGTGTGAACATTGTTTCAACATTGAACAAGAAAGATTCCATGGAGAACCCTAACCCCCATAATGCCTAATTCTCATTTTTTTTCTGTTGAAAGCTCAGCCCCCCCTCTTTCCTATGTGATGCCCCAGCCAAAGAAGCGTGAATTGCCTTTGTCACACTTTTTATTTTTTTTTTAACTCACATTAAGTCTTTTGATTTTTTTTATAAATTTTTTATGTTTATATACATAGATTAATTTATTTTTAAAATCAAATATAAAAATTTTACCCCTACCTGCTAAGATATGTTGGTCGGTCATGTGACCATTTTCCGCCAATTTTTGCACCAAAAAATGGTACTGAGGGAACCAATATGAAATTAAAATACCTAAACTTTAAGAATGTTAAAGTCAAAAAATGAACTTGAGGGACTAAAGTGATTCCTAAACAAAAATTTAAGGGACTAAATGTCATTTTTCCAATCATAAAAATTGTTATTTCGTTGCAATCTTGTGTTTGATTGCATTTGTTAACTGTTGTTATTTTCTCTTAAATGGCATAGGAAATTTATAATGGTTAATAACTTCATAAGTGCAATGTCCTATCGCACTACCTGTTTTTTGATCTATTAAATGGCTACCTTTTTCATTTAACTACACTCTTGCAAAAACACTAAGTTGGTGTACGTTCATACTTATGTTTAATTTTAATAGCAAAAAAAAGGTCGAAACTTGAGTGTGCACCTGTGCTGTTGGGGGCAGCATGATGAAGCACCCAAGACTCAAAAGAGGAAAAGGAAAAAAAAGAAAAAAAAAAAAAAAGGCAACCTCTATCCCTAGAAGGACTCTTAATTGATACTAAAGTAATCAAATTATTTTCTCCAAGCCACAATTTTGTCATAATCCTTGCCAAATTTTTAGGGAATGTGAAATTATTTTTAAAATTCGTAGAAGTGTAGAATTATTTTTTTTAAAAATTAGGTTTATCCTATTAGGGTCTTAAGTGCCAAATTTTATCCGCAAGTATGTTTTTTCCTTCATTAAACCAACTAACGGCACGTGCTTTCTGTTTGTTTTTGTCGTTATATTTTAACCACGTAAGATGAAGGACCAATTTTGAACTATTTTGTCCTATTTACCTAATTTAACAAGAAATGGATTGTTTTGAGAAAACTCAAAATAAAGCTACTTTTGAAATGGGCTTATGCTACGAACTATATGGCAATTTGCCCAAATTGTTTAATCTCATCCCTTTTAGTTCTTCCTTTGATTAATGCGTAACGCCTGACGTCAGTTTAGGCCAATAATTTGATGGTGATAGAAGATGCTTGCCTAAAAGATAAGAATCTCATTTCACTTGTTTTTGATCGGACCCAGACGACTCTTGGTAGTCAATTTGGAGGCAGGGATGCACAACGTCCGGGGTTAGAATCTGCTTGTTGATCGTAACTGTCTACTTCTTAGAGCTATCTTCACGATTCAGCTACAGGTTTACAGTCTACTTTGCCCTCTATTTCACCTCGTTTCACTGCATTGATAAGAGTTCATGTTCAAGTCTACAAACTTTCACCTGGGCATCTACATTGCTTTGCTGTCTAGAGCTTTTTATAATCGTGAATGTTTTCTTCGACCATTTTCTTCGTTCAGTTTAATGTAAGACCAAGTATATAAGGCAAACTTGGATTCGGATATCGGCACGCAATATAAGCTAATATGAGTTTCAGTTTATCATATCGGTTCAGGATAAACATGATTTGCTCCAGCTTCTGGGAACTTTGTGTTCAACCCTCTACGACATATTTCTCATTTCTATTGTTTATGTCCTAGGCTGATTTAGAACGGTAGCCAGAAATTAAAAGAAGGGATCAGTTTTTAACTCTTTCAGCTGTAGATTGAAGCATCTTTGCCAGCTTCAAAGTACTGTTCGGTTGTGTTTTTTCTCCTTTTGGTTGTTATGAGAGGGTATTCCAAAATTACAAACTTCAGAAGAGTGGAATGCCAAAACTTTGCTCGTCATGGGAGGTGGAATTAATAATCTATGTTATTTATACTCAAGTACTCAGTTGCTCCAAAATCCTGTGTCTGCAGGTCAGGGCAGGGAAGACGGATCTTCAACTAAAATTAATTAGTAGGATCCTTCAGGTACTTGTACAAGACATGAAAAGGGAAATCCCTTTTTTTCCCCTTTCATTTATGTCCAGGTTGAACTGAAAATCAACAATGCATGGACCATTATTGAATTAATTAATGATAAGTGTCAGCCGGATGGAAGCTGCATCAAATCCCTCGATTTTGCCAACTATACTGTAATTCTTGACTGAAATACCTTACCAAGAATTATTCTTATCGACTTATTCTAATAAACCTTCCACGGCCGCTCTTAACCCCGCTTTGTCCCCCAACAAAATAAATAAATAATATATGTGACAAAATTGTTGAGTAATAATTGATCTCCAGGTTGGCCAATTTATGCACTTCTTGGGAGAGCCGGATGCCAGATATTCGTGATTTGAAAGGAATTCCTATTGTTACTCACAGAAAAGGTCTGAAGCTTGCCGAAAAAGTTTGATGCACGAACAGTTTGGCCCAATGTAGCACATTGGGAAAATCTTGGTCAGTTATCTGATCCTTATTGACTTATGTTTCTGTCAGATATGTGCTAATGCTTTTTGTTCTTCTCCCTTCTCTGTCTGATTTGTCTTCATTCAAAATATATCAAATCAAGTGAAAAAAAAGATCAGGTAACTTGCTTCAGTTCTCTTTCAACTTTTCCTTCTTTATTATCAGGCGGAATATGCAAATTCTTACCTAACCCAGGTTTCTACTTGTTAGGGACATTGTGGTTCTTGTTGGGCTTTTGGCGCTGTTGAGGCTCTGTCTGATCGCTTCTGCATTCACTTTGGGCATGTTCAAATTGATAAACCTCAAATCTCCATCTTGCTCAACAACTATATTTATAAAAAGAATTATAATCATAAGCATAACTATTGAATACATTCTCTATTTTGTAGAATATATCTCTCTCAGTCAATGATCTGTTTAGCATGCTGCGGCTTTATGTGTGGGTGATGGTTTATGTGTATGGAGGCTACCCCATATCAGCATGGCGATACTTTGTCCATACTGGTGTTGTGACTGAAGAGGTAGCATTCGCTATTGCAAGAAACAGGAGTCATATTGTTTAGAATGTCATCAGAACATGTGGACTGGCCAAGATTGTAAATTACTAAATGCATCTAATTGTCATGCAACAAAGATAGTTTTTCATTGACAACTTCCAATCCCTAGATATAGCTGATTCCTCATGGCTGTTCATCAATTTGAATTTGTACTATGTAGCGTATGCATATGCTAGAAAATTGATGAAGATTCTCTCTGGCAGTGTGATCCTTACTTTGATAATATTGGATGCTTTCCACCCGGGGTTGTGAGCCTTTATATCCACCCCTGAGTGCGAAGAAGAGATGCAAAAAGCAAAAACCTGCTCTGGGAAGAGTCGAAAAGCACTTCGGTGTCATGCATATAGGATCAGTTCGGATCGTACAGCAATAATGGCAGAAATATTTCATGAATGGACCAGTTGAGGTCTCTTTCACTGTCTACCGAGGTAAAAGGAAGTAAACATATGATTATTCAGTTTTAAGTAAGATAACAGGATCTGAATTGATTATTCTTGTTACTCATCATGATCCTACAGCTTGAATATTTGTTTTTGAGGCAGCTTCAATTTTCACTGTTTATTGTCAAATCTATGTTTAGAAACTTGGAGAACATTATTTGACAAGTTAATTTGACTCTTTCGTCTTGATCTCAGGATTTTGCTCATTACAAGTCAGGAGTTTACAAGCACATAACAGGTGATGAAATGGGAGGTCATGCCGTTAAGCTGATAGGCTGGGGAACACTACTGATGAGGGGAGGACTACTGGGTAACCGATGCCTTTTGAAGAGCCTTTAAGATTCAAATTTGACTTCATAGCTGGATGGTACAACTTACTTTTCACTCGTTTTGCAGCTTTTTGGCAAATCAGTGGGAACAGAAGCTGGGGTGATGTATGTAATTTTGTTGAACCATTCGAGATCCTTACCTGTTGCTAAGCTGAATAAGGAGAATTTGTCCACATATGTTGACACTGCAATTGCGGGTTCCAGTCGTACTTTAAGACAGATGTGGAACTTTTTTTTGACGGGGCAACTGTCTCGCTGCATAATCATATATGACTGAAGATAGAAAATATTTTGTCCTTTCTTTAGTCTTTGCTGTTCAGTCAGTTCTTCTCTGTTGAATACGGGACCATTTTTAAATATTGAACAACTTATTGGTTGGCAGGACGGATACTTCATGATCAGAAGAGGAACAAATGAGTGTGGCATTGAAGTAGAAGCTGTGGCAGGATTACCTTCGACAAGAAACTTGATCATTGAGCATGGGCATGTCGATGTATCACATTATGCCTCAGTCTGAGACCAAGGATCATTAGGACACTTGAGATTTGATATATGGAAGCACTGAAAATGGACACGGATGTTGTGTTGTTCTAAGACTTTGTGTTAAATGCCGCAAGAAATAACGAGCATGCTTTGTTGCTGGGGTTTGATGAGCATCGGTTGCATTGTTTCTTTGTAGGAACTGTTGTAATATTGTCCAGATATAGTTCACTTATGATGGAAGGTGGGTGGCTGAGCTCTTTATTGTTCGGATAAATCAAAATTATGGAATTTCACTCGGATGCTCTCGGTTGCACTTTCCTGCTTCTTGTACCCATCGAATCATGCTCACTTGATGCTTTTCCAGTTATTGCCTAACAATTGAATTATCCTGGGAATTAACAGCCTATGTTTTTGTCAGGCACTTCACACAAGCAACTGACATGTTTTATTAGTAGAGAATTACAGCGTATGATCTTATCTAAGGAGTTATTGCACCTTGGAGAGTATATGCTGCGGCACGATCCCTTGGATAAACATACAAATGTGACTCCTCGAAAGTATTACCCTGCTGGGGAACGACAAATTTTATATGCACATGTAGTATTTAGATATCATTATTCGGATTCGGTACCTCTAGACTTTTATGCACGGTGAAGAATCAGATTTTTTTTTTTTTTTTTGTTTGTTTGAAAAAATCAAAGTATTGAGTTGAAAACCATATAGTCAAAACTCAAAAGCAAAAAGGGACCTTGTGGTGGTACAAGTATCCGGGAGAAAAAGATACTCTTCCCCAGTAAAAAATAAAAGAAAAGGTTAAAAAAAAAATGAAGCAATGAAAAGCATATTCCCTATCTATCTGTTATGTTAAGAAGCCAGTTTGTGGGCTCGTGCAGGTGGCGATTCCTGCGCGACAAGTTTGTAGTAGCGCACGGTTTTCACGTTGGAAACTTGGAATGCTGATGCACATGTGACATGGGTGGGTTTCACCTTTCTCCTTTAACTAAGTCTCAGAGAGATAATATTGTCCCCCTGTTTTATGTGCCTTTTTTTTTTCCTTCTTTTATAATTGTTGAATTGTGAATGAACCAATTGCTACTATCTGAGACTATTATTTCTACCGTTATAAGGTAGGTAAGTAAGGGAAAATGGCTGCCAGAAAAAAAAAAAAAAATTCTTTTCTATTTACATTCTAACTCTTAATTATCCATCCTCTCCCCTTGGTTTCTTCTTCAAGTAGGTAAGTAGAATCCATCCCGTGCTTAGGAATCGGTGAAAGGCCTGGCCTGGGCATCTTTAAATCTTGGTGGTCAATTGCGCGGGCTGTAAATCGAGGATAGAAGAAAAGAAACCCGCTTCGCCTGTGCACAATTAATGGTAAGCATGTCGATACCAAAGGAGCCCGAGCAAGTAATAAAACAAAGAGATGGATCCGTGCTCGGTAAGAAAACCATCCTCAAGAGCGACCATTTTCCTGGCTGCCACAACAAACGCTTGGTTCCCCATATTGACGGTGCCCCCAATTACCGAAAGGTTTCTCCTTCGCTACCCCCTGAATACCTTCCTATCGTCTTGTCTCCTTGAAAAAAAATAAAAATGCGTCCCCCCCCCCCCCCCTCCTTTCTGTTTCATGATTTCTGAACTCAAGATTGCTGATAGCTATCTGTCTCCTACTTCTTTTCCAGTGATTGCTTCGGGTTTCATTTGACTATGGTCTTACTTTATATTTATTTATTGGAAGGGGTGTTAAATACTCATGTTTTTTCTCAGTCGAAGTTATATTTCTAAATGTCTTCTTGGATTTCAGAAAGATCACGCTCAACATTTTGAAATCTTCTAACATATTATTACTTACGTCAACTCTCTTTATCCCTGACTGCGGCAGGCAAATTCGTTGCCTGTTCATGGTGTTGCTATTCCAACTATTGATGGCATCCGAAATGTTCTCAAGCACATTGGAGCTCACATGAATGGGGACCAAATTCGTGTACTTTGGATAAACCTTCGTGAGGAACCGGTAAATTTTTACTTTTTAGTTATGCAATGCAAATTCCCTATCTTGGAAGTTTGTTTGAAATAACTAGAAGGATTTGTATAGCTGAATGAACAATCATAAATTGAATATTGCATGTTTGATCTCACTTGAAGCAATTCTGCTCATGTTAGAGATCTTCTATTCTTGTGAATTAGTTGCAACATATAGAGTAGTTATGCATGCTGCCTGCTATTTTTGTTTTATCCAATTAATGTATATATACTATGATATCACAATGTAACAATTACTTACTTGCCTTGATTCCGATGTTACAATTGTTCATCATTTTGTATATGCCTCTATATGTTTTAAACCTTTTTTCATGTGATATTCTTAGCATTCAGATTCTTCCTAAATATTTTGATGTTTCAAAAAAATGTGAATTAGCAATAGTAAGTATCAGACGCTTAAGAAGGGAGCTACAGTTTTGAATTTGAAGCTATTGATTTCCTTGAAATGAGATTTGTCTTCTGCTCTTTTTGTTGATAGTAAACCATGTGGAATTATGTTCAGAGAACAAGTATCTGTATTTCGTGATGAAGTAAAAGTCCCCCCTTTTCCCCTTTCCAAATAGCAGGAACATGTTTCTAAGATAATGACATGGAATTTATTTGTGCCTGTAGTAAATCGTCTCCTAGTAAAAGTGTAGGTGTTAGATTGATTTCATATGAATTTCTTCTTCCTTGACACAGCATTGTCGCTTGAGCATTCATTGTCTGTAAGTGTTATTAATGTACACAAAAAAGGAATAACTTCTACAATATTGCCGAGGCTTCTTTGACATATAAAGTTAACAGAAAAACCAATCTACTGCCTGTGCAATGGGAACAAACCATAAGTAACCTCGAGCTTCTACTGATTTCTGAGACCCCATGTGGCCAGCATTAGCTATATCACTAAAAAGCGGATAATATCTTAAATATAATCCACTAGGAATTCTGTTTCTATCTTCCCAGTTGGTCATCTTATCCTCTGCCGCTTCCCATTAACGGAACCGTGAGCGATATCTATGCCACAAGTAGCTTAAGTATTTGATTTCACTTATTTTCTTTGAAATACTATTTTCCCCATTTCCAAGTTTATGAAATGGTAAACTTTGAACTTTTAGTCCTTCTATCATATGTTTCTGTAAATCTCTACAGCTGCCAAAGATGCATTATTCTTATGTTTCCTTGTTTAGTTAGCAAGATTTTGATGCTTATTTTCCACAACAGTCAGAGTCAGGAAGGGGGTTAGTTGGAAGAGGATGCAATTAGACAAGTCTAAAAATTGGCCAACATAATGTTGATATGTCAATATACTTGAATTGGTAATCATCATTGATTTTCCAATTGGATGTTGAATACAAATATAATGAGATGGAGGATGTAAATGTAAACTAATGGCCAGAATCCTATTTTTGATTACACCATGAGTTTTGCACGAGTTTGGACATTTGGTGATAGGCAGACCACATGGCGTCCGGACTCTGTTCCCTAAGGTGTGCATGTTTTGTCTGGTACTTTTCAACCTTCTAACACCTAATATAAGTATTGTTGCAAAAGTTGCATGTTATTGTGAATAATGTCAGTTTTAAAGTTGGATAGTTGCGATTTTATTCTCATAAGCTAACAAGTATATATCATTTGTGGAAGGAATCTAACAAAATATTTTATTTGTTGAAGAAGCTGTGGGAGCAGTATAGTTTCGTCCTTCTTAATATACATAAAAAATAAATAATTACTTTGTTTTCATTGAAATAATTAAATGTTGGTACATTCCATTAAACACAAGAGAGGTGAACAACCTTAGTTAGGCTGCTCCTAGCAATCGTACCCGTATCCATTTCTATCTTCTCAGTATGTCCTCTTCACTTGCTGTGGGTTTCCATAAACCAATATCCATTCCAGAAGTAGCTGAAATATTTGATATCACTTATTTTCTGCAAACCACTAATTTTTCCTCATTTTGAAATTTGTTTAGTTTTAATTTTCAATTTTCATATGCTTGGGTATGTTTCCGTAAATCTCCAGACATATTAAAGGCGCTCGGTTTGTGAGATTTCTATACAAGAATCTTCTTGCTTCTTGACTTTTTAGTGTTTATTTTTCCATGATGGGTCAGGGTTGAGTTGGTGGGTTTGAGAGGTGGGGGGTAGAGGATGCATTGAAACATGTCATAATAATAACAATACAATGGGCCTAATAATGTTAAAAGTATGGTTTGGACAATAATGGAAACGGATATTGGCCATAATATTCAACTTATTTCTCTTTTTTATATCTTTGTATTTTATTGACCATTAACATAAAATGGGTAACCAATCCTTGTCACGATGGGACAAAACCTCACATATTAACATGAGAGGTATTTTTAAATAATATTATTTTGTCAGGAGTTGTATTTTTATTTTGTCAGGCATTCAGAATTCAAGGATTATGGAATGACAATAATTAGTCAATTGAAAACCTGAGATGCTACAGCCAGGTCTTAGTTTGTACATTTGAAGAGTTGACGGATACAAAACATAGAGAAGCCCTGTGATTGCTGTTACGTGAAGTATTTCTAGTAATCCAAATATTCCCAGGGGATGCTATTGCATTGCTGTTGTAGGAAGATCATGATTGATATTAATTTGTTGTTTTGGAATCCCTTGATCAAAGAACTTGATTTCTAGTTGAAGAGTGTGACTGCTGATTTCTTGATTGCTTGAATATATCCTTTGAAATTGAGGGCTGCGAGCATAATAAATTTATGATTCAAAAGGTAGGATGTGTATTCATTTCATGTTGTCCCATTATCTTCCTCCGGATATTTGCTTATCATGATTATGCCTTTAACACCAAAGCTTGTGTTGACAAGCATGAAAAATGAGGCGTTAGATAATACTTCTTGTTTATTGATCAAGCTGTCACATTTTTGCATGCTGGAAATGGAAGTGAATTGGGATATTCGTAAAAGACTTGTTGGAGCTTTCTATTTCATTTATTGGTTTCTGTGTAAATGAAACAGGTGATTTACATAAACAGTCGACCTTTCGTTCTGCGCGATGTGGAGCAGCCCTTCTCTAATCTTGAATATACGGTGCGTGATACCCTGAAATCTTGCCTTATCTCTTTTACTTTTGCATTTTCTTGTAGCTATTCAGGATTCATGAGGATTATTTTCTTTTCTTTTCTTCCTATATATGCATGGAAATGAATCATAGACAACTGCTTAATTTAGGACACTGTAAATATATAATTCTGGACTGGGTGGATAGTGTGTACTATCAGTAGCAAGAAAGAATTAGCGAGAACTAGATTAAAATAGGGATATGGATGTAGTTAGACTTCCTGCTTCCTTGTGATTTCCTACATGAAAGGTATTTAGGTTGATTCTTCCTTTCATCTTTCCATTTTACTATTGCAGTATCCCTTGCTGTCCTTACCCATTCTTTTTTATTTTCTCTGCTGGTGCATTTTACTGCTTGTCGGAGCTTCATGGTCTTTTAGGAATATAGCATCCATTGCGTTGATCTCTATGTTTCAAAATGCTCATCATACATTGGTCCATATAAACATGGCTGTAACCTGGACCTGGAGAAGACAATGACAGCTCGTTTCTGTGGTATCAGTTTAAAAACCTAGGAATTCGTTCGTTCAGTCAAGTCCGATAAAGCCTGCAATTTATTTTCTCTAGCATCCCATAACCTCTCATGTTTGCTTCTTGTCAATCCATAGTTATTATGACTTGGTATTATGCATCCTACGCCAACCTATACCTTACTTGACAGCATATGTAGGGCATTCTCTAACATGGCTTCATTGAAATAAAAAAAATAGGTTCCTACTCCCTGCCTTCCTCATTCTAAGATGACATCTTTATCTAAGCTTAACTGGCTGTATGTAGAGTTTTGGATTTTATCTTGCTATGATTTCTTCATATAATCTCTTCAAGTTTGATTTCTCATTTCCATATTCACCTCTTCATCAGTATTTGTTTTTCAAATAAAAGTAGGGTATTAACAGGGCTAGATTAGAGCAAATGGAAAATCGACTGAAAGAAGATGTCCTCATGGAAGCTGCGAGGTATTCTGCATTCCTTTATTTGTTATTTTCTTAGATTTATTTGTGATGTTGTCTTCTTTTTGTTGTTCTTTCGGTCACTGCTCACTCCGGTACAAATTCATTTCACATAATCTGAATCAACAGATATGGAAATAAAATCCTTGTGACTGATGAACTACCAGATGGTCAGATGGTGGATCAGTGGGAACCAGTTTCACATGACTCCGTGAAAACACCAGTACAGGTACCCATACTTTTTAAAAATGTTGAAATATAAAGTGTTTGCTTATACTATCCTAATTTCTTCTCCAAGCTAGGTGTACGAGGAATTGACACATCAGTACCTAGTTGACTATGAACGCGTTCCTATAACGGATGAGAAGTCTCCAAAAGAGCAGGATTTTGATATTCTGGTCAGTCTCTCATTTATAAGTCTAGATGAATTTAAGCTTCATTGCTGGTGTCCTTAGAATCTCTTTGTAATATTCAGCATGCTCAGTGCTATATGTTTTGGGACATTGCTACTTCTTTCTTGCCTGATGGCATCATGCCATTTGCCCAAGAGTCATATGGCTTGCACTCTGTTCTGAAGCCCATCAAGGTCATTTGGCCTAGGCCCCCATGCAATTGCATTGGAAATGAGAAGCAAGATCAATTGCAAAAAGTGGATAAAAATAATGATGCAAGCTTTTAACCTGTTATTTGCATTCGTAAGCTGGTATATTTTCATGAGAAATTAATGTGGATACTTGTACTAGGATCCCACAATCACCAAATGTCAGCTGCATGTCATTCTAGTAGATCCAATGTATTTGCTTGGACATGAATCAGCATACCCATCCTATTATTCCATACTTCATACCTCGCATGATGCTCTTTAAGTGTGCAATGGTGACTCACGTACATTTCAAATATACTCTTTCAATGTACATAAAATGAGAATTTTGGAATTTAAAACATTATCTATGAAGGTAAAAGGATAAAAATGCTTAAGATTTTCATACTTTCAACTCACCTAATACTTCTTCCAAGTTCAAATGGGCTTATTTATAAGTGAATGAGGGCAAGGATTATCATATATAAATATCCATTCTTGTGCGATAAATATTCCTTTGAAAGCTTCTTCAGGCCTAAAAGCATTGAAATTAGAAATTGTCTCTTTTCCACAATGGAAATAAAATAATATAAGTAAAATTATGTACAAATGACTAAGCTACAACCATGAGAGGGGAATCTCCAATAGCTCTTCAAAATTCATGTAATCCAGCGTGGAACCAACGAAAATGCTGCTATTGAATGGGTAATATAAGTTGCCTGTCTGAACTGCATCCTCAACCTCAAATTGAAAACTTGGGGCGAGAGCATTCTCTAGTATCTAAAGAGGTTCCGGTCAACTAGCAGTAGAGCTTATATAAGCAAAAGAATGCACATGAAAGTTCTATTCTATCTTAATATCACAAGGTTTTACTTTGAGCGAGATGATATTGAACTTAGGTCGTTAACATGCTGGAGATGTCAATAATACATTGTTCTCCATATTCTCCATTGTTTAGGTTCATAAAATTTCTCAAGCGAATGTAAGGACAGAGATTGTGTTTAATTGCCAAATGGGCCGTGGAAGAACAACTACAGGGATGGTGATTGCTACACTCATTTATATTAACCGCATTGGAGCTTCAGGTGATCTTTTATTGCTTTTATATCCTGATCTGACTTAAATATATGCTTCATGTTTTCGGCTACCCATGGATCCCTAATTTCCTTTTCTCGTAACCCAGAAATTCTTGGAAGAAAGAACTAATTTGTGATAAGCATTTTTTATTTCAACCTGACATTTCCCTTTTGAATTAAAAAAATAAGCTTGCTAGAGCATGAACATGCTTAGGGTTCAAACTTCGTTCATGGTGTCCTTCCATGATCTGGTCCTTCTGGCTCTGGATCAATGTGATTTGGAAATAGTTTAGACTTTGTCTTAGATAGACGTCGATCCACACTATTATTGCTGGACACACCATTCGGCTTCGTCTCTTCCTTTTGTACTTGTGTCTCTTATCATCATTCTTCTTTCTCTTTTCTTTTCCCAGGCTTCAGCTTTCGTACTACATCCTTGTCTCCCTTCTTCTTGTTCTTTTTTTCTTTTCTTTTCCCTGTATCTAGAATCATAATTTCAGATTCCATAACTTAAGGTTGATAGAGAAAAAGAGAAAGAGATTTAGAAATATTCAAGGAGAGAAGTCAGTTTCCTTCTGTTACAGCCTTTTATGTATTTCCGCTATCTGCTAAGTCTAACTGTTACACACTGCTGGCTAACTAACTAAACAGTTGTGTTAATCAAAAGTAATTTTATTTTCTATTTTGTATTAACTAGTTACACTTCTCTTGTGGAGAACAAAATGCTGACAATAATTCCTCCTGAAATGATCCTTGTCCCGAGGATCTAAGAGTACGAACTGAAATCCTTCATTTCAGCCTTGAGAAATTGAGTTGATTTCAAGAACAAGCATCTTCGTCCTTCTTCCAGATCCATCACGATTTTCTTCGTGCCTAATGGTTCCATTTTGCTGCTTTGAGATCTTCATCTTGTAACTGTGGCAAAATGAGATATTAACTTGTTATTGCAATGGGGTGGCTCCAGTGGAGGTTGCAGCACTGCCACATGTGCTTTCAAGCCATTTCGTGAATTACTTTTAATAGTGAGAAACTCAACCTCAAGCCCTTACTTTCAGAAAACTGACAAGTGGCAACAGTGATCTCCTTCAGAGTTTCATTTCAATCCATGTATTCAATGAATGCAGAAGTGCAGATAAAATCAAAACCTTAACACTGGTGTATTTAGAGTTTGTTAAAGAAATGCTTCACATCCATCAGTCAAATACCATTTGTTCCCTTTCTGAATTAAGGTCTGAATTTTTGGTTCAGTCATCATGCAACACCACTTTTGTCCTTCTCGTTGGATAGCAGCTGCACTGGGTTCCTGTTGAAGTAGTTTGAATATTTTGCTGATTTATGTTTTGCACCACAAGAAATGAGCCCATTCCGAAGTTCCTGAGTTTCTTCTTAAGACTTTCATTTCCATTCTTTGAAGAGTTGGTGTATCATAATTTGATCTGATTGGAATTCTGTCTGAGAATTGAATGATTCCACTTGGTTAAGTTCCAGCCATTAAGTTTCAGTTTAACAGAGTCATAGGGAAAATGAGGTGATCCTGGAAAAGAAGAACTGAGAGAAGTAAGAGCATTTGATTTTACTAGCCTGTTATAGAGAACTGATCTTTTCGCTCTGTTATAGCCTTTTATATATTTCCCAGTTAACTGCTAATCCTCACTGTTACACAACCGATAACTAATTGAGCTAACAGATAAGTTTATCAAACGTGATCTATTTTTTAAAACATATTTCATTATTTACACTTTTCTTGCGAAGAACGCAGTACTTTTAGGGGTCTGGTTTCTTTTCATTTGCCAGGCTTCACATTTCTTTCTTCTTCTTCTTTATTCTTTCCTTTTCTTTTCTTCTTCAAGGCCTCTCTCATTTTTCTGCCTTCTTAGTTTCTGTTTCTTGTTTTCTTTTTTTCTTTTTTCTTGATTTTGTTTCGCAGAAATTGTGGTTGCAATTCTTAAAGTGTGCCAAAATCTTGATATTTGCCTAAATTACTGAATTATCAACGGAGAGCCTTCCCCCCCCCCTTTCCACCCGACTCTTTGGTCTTAAGAGAAATTTGCTGAAAACCTTACTAAATTTTCTATTGCTGAAAGTTCTAATCAGATTTGTACCATGTTCTATTATGTTCAGATTCTGTCTTGAATTCCCTACTATGAGCTGGGATTAGTAAATAAGAACTGGATGGACATAGGCCTTCTAAAGATGTTAAGATGAGATTTAAGGACATCATGGGTCAGATTCCTAGAATGAAGCTTAACAGTAGTAGGACAAATGTTATCAATGAATTTAATGATACTGAACCTCTGTACTTTTGCTGTCTGTGTGCACTGGTTTCTTGTGTCCTTTCGGTTAATGGAATCAATGGACGCATACACATTTTTTCACCTCTAATAGCTTTTCTATTGGAAATATATATATATATATATATATCTTTCTTTTGTATCTGATATATCCATGTATAGGTATTCCAAGAACCAATTCCATGGGAAAAGTTTCTGATTGCTGTTCTACCATTACTTCCGATTTACCAAATACAGAGGAATCTATCCGTAGAGGAGAATATGCAGTCATTAGAAGCCTTATTAGAGTTCTAGAGGTACAGATGATAGCTTGTTCCTAACACCACAGTATTTCAAGTAAAAGGTATTTATCTTTTGAATTTATATTGACTAATGATGTGCCTTAAGGGTGGTGTTGAAGGCAAAAGACAGGTTGATAAAGTCATTGACAAATGTGCCTCTATGCAGGTACTTGTCTCAATACTCCCGTGGGGGTACTGTGTTCAGTTCTAGGTGGAATAAATATTTGAGATAATTTAACGCCTCTTGTTACTACGATTTTGTGGTTTTTATTACAGAATCTACGTGAAGCTATTGCTTGTTATCGAAGTAGTATTTTGTGTCAAGCTGATGAAATGAAGAGGGAAGCATCTCTTTCCTTTTTTGTGGAGTACTTGGAGAGATATTATTTCCTTATTTGCTTTGCAGTATATCTCCATACAGAAAGAGAAGCTCTACATCCTATATCTCCTGGTAAATGCAGTTTCACTGAGTGGATGAGAGCTAGACCAGAGCTATATAGCATACTGCGCAGGTAATGTTGAAGATCGTAGATATTATAAGTGTCAACATGATGCTATTTGCTCTTTCAATTACATTAATGTAAGAATATTTTCCTAGTAACCACTCCTCTTCAATATCCTTATGTAAGCATCCTGAACATTGTGTATATACAAGCTAATTATTGTTCTTTGGCAATGCAATCACATTAACACAATTTTTCTAGGAGACACTGTGTTTTAAATATGGTTTGATGTTTTAGTGAAATATAAATGTTCAGTTGCCTAGACAGTAAAAGCTGTATCAGCACGAAACTTCAGGTAGTTCAACAAATCTAATGAAAATCACGAAAAATTGATCAAACTTCTGTAAATTTTCCAGCACAATAGTTGAGGTTTTGGGGTAGTAGTATATTATGTTCAGCTACAAAGATGTCAGATTAGAGAATGATGACATCCACGGGTTAAAAGGAAAATCTTTAGGACTTACGACTAGCAATATCTTGCGCGATTGAACATTTGATTGTGGTTGGACGAACATGTGAACATAGACTATGGCAAGATGAGAATGTTGAGGTGAATATTCTATACTAAGCAAGAAGGTGCACTGGTAAAGTGGCAACTAGGAGAGGGGGAGTGGGTGAAAGATATTTATAATATCTCCTGTAGCTGAATCTAGATTAGGATGGCATAAGACTTTTAGGTGAGTTGAGAATGATTTCGTCGGTCTCCTCTGAGGGACCTAGTTTGCTTATTGCTTTAAATTTTATGGCATCTGTTTTTTTGAATGTCAGTGCTACCTTGAAATTAAAAAGAGTCTTGCTGCAAAGTATTTTGATAATTTAAGTACAGAAAATGATCCATAAAATATCGAAATCATGTTTGATTGCATGTGATGTCATCTGCAGATTGCTGAGGAGAGACCCAATGGGGGCGCTTTGTTATGCCAATCTGAAACCATCTTTAGCAAAGAGTGCTGTATCTGCTGATGGCCGCCCTTTAGAGATGAGTCAAGTTGCTGCATTAAGGAATGGAGAGGTTCTTGGTAGTCAAACAGTTCTTAAAAGTGACCACTGTCCTGGTTGTCAACATCCTTCTTTACCAGAAAGACTGGAGGGTGCTCCTAACTTCCGGGAAATTCCTGGATTTCCAGTTTATGGTGTTGCTAATCCAACTATTGATGGAATTCGTTCAGTCATTCAAAGGATTGGAAGCTCAAAAGGTGGTCGTCCAGTATTCTGGCACAATATGAGAGAAGAACCTGTTGTTTACATCAATGGAAAACCATTTGTTCTTCGTGAAGTTGAAAGGCCATACAAAAATATGCTGGAATACACGGTATAACATCATGTTCCATGATTTCTGAACTAGCAGACTTGCAATAAATAACATTTTTTATGGCCATGCACATACAACCTAATGTAATAAAGTGACATACTGCTTGTATCCCCATTTTCCTCAATATCCTCTTCAAACAAGACTAGTGAATGGGGAAAAAAGAAAAAGAAAAAAGAAAGATTGTGGCAACACTTGTTGGCAACATTGTCCTTGGGAAAGGGTCCTCAAGAAAAGGCATGCCATGCATGGCTTCCTTGTCTATCCGAGAGGAAATGCTCTCATGGAGCAGACGTTAACCCAATATCAAATTGATTGAGAGAAATTGGATACACATCAGCTTCCGTATAAGAGAAAAGGCAGGCCATGGAAAACCATGATCTCCTTTTATAATAGAGTTTCCATATTCCTTTTGTTTTAGGCTGTACCTCTAATGGTGAAAGTTCCTTGTCGACATTGGATTGACTGTACAGCAACCTTAACCTGAACATATGTATTTCTTCTTTTAATTGTCAAAGATTATCTGGGTGGACGCATATAGATAGAAATTGCTTGAAATACTGACTGGAGATTGAGCTGCAAAATGTGATTTAGATTCTAGTTGTAAATAGCCTCACTTTGAACCTATGGATCTGCAGCAGCAGAACCTTGATGTTTTCTCGTTTATTAGGGTCACAGCATTATATTTTGCTAATAATTTCTTTTAAACTCCAACTGTTCTTTTCAATTAATTTATTAGTATAATGTCAATATTTTTATCTGTAATTAAACATTTTACTTTGAGATATCGGTGAAAATATCCTTTATTGCGACTGTGAAGAGTGAAAAACACTGTCCAGTTGAGCTGTTGCAATCTTGACGAAAGTTGTTTCTAAGCTGAGACGACTTAACTTAATTGTTGGAGTGACCTCTCTGTACAGTTAAGTAGCTCATTATTGACGATGAATAGTGTTAGGCTTATCCTATCTTCCATCTTACCTCTGAAGGAAGGATTTTAACATACTCTGAAATGTGTAGAAGATTGATCCCATCTTCCTGTGTTGCGTGCTCTTTGTGCTACTTAATTGTCATGAAGATCTAATGGTTTTATCACCTTTAATGGTGATCTTCTTGCTAAATTTGGATTGTAAACCATGGATAGATGCATTCATTACATTGTAATACCTTTATTTCTCTTTCCAAGTGGGATTGCAAGACCAATGTGTCCCAGCTCTGCTTTCGACATTCGTCTTCTGGGAAACCATCTGATTCTGCTATAGCATACATATTTTATTAAGAAAATGAAAAACAAGTTGGTCTCTGTAGATTCTCTTAGAAGAATTCTGTTGTTATTATATTATTATTTAAAAATCTGTTTGAATTATATTTTTATTGTTTCAAAATTTTCTTTTTGTACTGTTTCTCCTTTCTAGTGTACATAAGAATAATATATTATTCGATCTTTTCTTAGGCAGTATACCATCTAAACAATTTCGTTGAGATGCTAATGTGCTAGAATGTCTGTGAAGGGGATCGATTGTGAAAGAGTTGAGAGGATGGAAGCTAGGCTGAAAGATGATATTTTGCGAGAAGCTGAACGTTATCAAGGTGCTATAATGGTCATTCATGAAACTGATGATGGACAAATATCGGATGCTTGGGAACATGTGAGCCTGCCTGCTGTCCAGACCCCAAGGGAGGTATTTAGGTGCTTTGAAGAAGATGGTTTCCCCATCAAATATGCTCGTGTTCCGATAACTGATGGAAAAGCTCCAAAAGGTTCTGATTTTGACACATTGGCCATGAATATTGTATCTGCTTCCAAGGACACAGCTTTTGTTTTTAACTGCCAGGTAATTATTGTTTCGAGGTTCACTCAGCCAGTTATCATGGAAGAGTCCTTCGAAGTTTGTTTAACTTTTCTGGTTGTATATAGTAGCTGTTTGTGCCGGCTAATTAATGATATGAAGTTTTACAGATGGGGATTGGAAGGACAACAACAGGTACTGTTATCGCTTGTCTTCTGAAACTCCGAATTGATTATGGGAGGCCTATTAGAGTGTTAGTTGGTGACCCATCACACAAAGAGCTGGGCAGTCACAGTGATAATGAAAGTGAAAATCAGGTTTCTTCATCGATGTGCATTTCTGGAAAAGATAGGACCACAGAAGATGCAGGTCGTCCATTTGGGATTAACGACATCCTATTGCTGTGGAAGATTACAAGATTATTTGATAACGGGGTGGAATGCCGAGAAGCATTAGACTCTATAATAGATCGGTGTTCAGCATTGCAGAATATACGCCAAGCTGTCTTGCAATACAGACAGCTGTTTAATCAGCAGCACGTGGAGCCTAGAGAAAGGAGAGTAGCTTTAAACCGTGGTGCTGAGTATTTGGAGCGTTATTTCCGTTTAATTGCTTTTGCAGCATATCTGGGAAGCGAAGAGTTTGATGGATTTTGCGGACAAGGAAAGTCAAGAATGACTTTTAAGAGTTGGTTACACCAGAGACCAGAGGTTCAAGCAATGAAATGGTCCATCAGACTGAGGCCTGGGCGATTCTTTACTGTCCCTGTAAAGCTTCTTTCATTACACAAAACCTCAGGGGATTTGCATATTTTTCTTTTATCTTCTCATTGACTGTTTGTTAGGTTTCTGAATGCAGGAGGAACTGAGAGCTCCACATGAATCTCAACATGGAGATGCAGTTATGGAGGCAATTGTGAAGGACCGTAATGGTTCAGTTTTGGGGAAAGGTTCTATTCTTAAGATGTATTTCTTTCCTGGTCAAAGAACTTCTAGCAACATACAAATCCATGGTGCACCACATGTGTACAAGGTACCCAGAGAGGTCAAATTTATTCAATGAACAGGAAACCTGACGTATAGATTCATCTTTGTAACTGTATCAAGTTTAGGTGATTATCAAATATATATCTGATAACTTAACCTTAAATACCACTGTGGCTTTGAGTTTAAAAAATTCAGGGGAAGTTATATTCTGAACAAGGTAGACTTCTCATGTGAAGAATGCTAGGCCAGTAAAGTAAAGATGTCAAATGCTGGTTTTGTATCTTAAGTATTTTCCTAGTTTGATTTAAACATGTGTATCCAAGTAATTAAGAAACTTGGGCTGTATTCAATTATGAGAGACATTTTGCCTTAGTATTTTGCTTGCTAAATGATCACGTAATGGCGTATGAACTAGTTCACTATCTCAAACTAATATTTCATTTAAGTTTGTGATCCAGCCATAAGTTTGATTATAACACTAAATGGAAGGATATCTGACTTTTGAGATTTCTGTCTTTCAAGGTTGATGGGTACCCCGTGTATAGCATGGCAACCCCGACAATTGCAGGTGCAAAAGAGATGTTAGCCTATTTAGGTGCCAAGCCCACAGCAGAAGGAAGTGATCCTCAGAAAGTAGTCTTAACAGATCTCCGGGAAGAGGCTGTTGTTTATATCAACAACACTCCTTTTGTTCTTAGGGAACTCAATAAGCCTGTTGATACTCTCAAGCACATAGGAATCACTGGTCCTGTGGTATGCCATCATAGCAAAATGTTGTTCACAAGATAAAACAGCTGATGAAGTAAAATAGATCTGAATTTCCTCATCTTATTCCATTTTACAGGTGGAACACATGGAGGCACGCTTGAAAGAAGATATAATTTCTGAGATTGGACAATCTGGTGGTAGAATGCTTTTACACCGTGAAGAATATAATCCTGCATTAAAACAGGCTAGTGTCGTAGGGTACTGGGAGAATATCTTTGTAGATGATATTAAGACTCCTGCAGAGGTGTATGCAGCTCTGAAGCATGAAGGCTACAATATAGCATATAAGAGGACCCCATTAACTAGAGAGAGAGAAGCCCTAGCTTCAGATGTTGATTCAATCCAATACTGTAAGGATGAGTAAGTATTAAATCTGGTTTTGACTATCTAGTAATGCGTGCTCATACCTGGTTTTAGATGATATTGCTTTATAAATCTGGACTAGAGCCTTTAAGTTGCCGGCATATGGCATCACATCATGGAAAATTAAGCATATTTTCCAATTTTTGCTGTAGACCTTTCTAAGTGACTATTAGAAAAAAAATAAAAATAAAGAAAGGCTCTATTGATTTCTGGCTAAAACTTTCCTAGCCCATATTTTCAAATTAGAATGTAGATATAATTTCATGCTATGTAATCAGGCTAATTACTTTGTCTCAGATAGTAGCTTTGGAAAGTTAGTTTTGACATATACATGAAATTTTCAACCTTTTATATTTTGACTGCATCTCACTATTGCAACACAATTTGCTTTATAATGATGTTTCATAGTCTTCGTAGTGCATGTG
Source organism: Sesamum alatum (assembly GCA_034509735.1). Lineage (NCBI taxonomy): Eukaryota > Viridiplantae > Streptophyta > Magnoliopsida > Lamiales > Pedaliaceae > Sesamum > Sesamum alatum. The sequence goes on from JACGWO010000009.1 coordinate 3,095,763, forward strand.
TCAATTGACATAGTATTAAGATACTAGCATACTTGCAGCCTCTTTTTCATCTGACATTGTCCTGCCAACAATATCATGAACACTAAAGCTGCTGTCTTCCTTTCTTGTTTCTCTTACAGCTCTGCAGGGTCTTATCTTTTTGTATCACACACAGGATTTGGAGGGGTTGCTTATGCTATGGCTATAATTTGTATAAAACTTGAAGCAGAGGCAGCATTAACATCACATGTCTCACGATCTATTGGAAGTCCATGCTCGTCTAATTCACAGGAAGAATTTTCTAATTCTGATGAGGAAGCACGCAAAATGGGGGATTACAGGGACATCCTAAGCCTAATTAGAGTTCTTGTTCAAGGTCCTGAGAGCAAAGCAGATGTCGACTCGGTTATAGATAAGTATGATCTTCTTTTACCTACACAACAGGTGTATTTCTCTGTATGAACTTGATGCATGTTTAAGCTAAAGGATGAATTCATGCTTTGATCTGCATCTGAATATGCATTCTACGAAAACTATAATCAAACATCTAGAATAGACGAAACAGTATATTTCTAGTTTCAAATGACAGTATTACCTGGAAAGGAGATCAAAACCAAGTACATAAGAATACATAGTTTTTACACCATACCGGCTACATGACTCAACAGGTAACTAAAATGTTTCAGTTAATACATTTTGCCATAGTCATCTTCCTGTTCTATTGATCGTTCTGCATATATATCCATATAAGTTGTGTCAAAGCAATCACCCTTTGTATCAACCTTCTTTTGCCCATTTTACCTTGCAACTAGGTTACGTAATTAGCCATGAGATGTCAATCATCTTTGATTTTGGTGTCATAAGACCAGAACCAAAGAAGTTCCAAGCAATGTCACCTCCATATAAATTTGACGTCCAGTTCGTACTGTTACCATTCACCTTGACCATTTTTCTTAATGCAATACTCAGCAATTTAGGTAACACATGACATAATATAAAACAATTAATAAATAACATAAGATTTGACATTAAAAAATGCTATGGTTTAAAGTTTTACAATATCAAAGTTGTTTAGAGGAATAACATAACAGATCAAGTTAGGCATTAACTTGTACAGTTTGACTTTGTACAATATCAAACTGCGCATTCAGATATGGGTGGAAATAGTATCAAAGATGGAAAAGAACTGGTAACATGAAGTATGTGCAACCAATGATTAGAAAATGAAAGAGAAAAAAAAGATACTTGGGTCAACCCTCTTTGATATTGATTGTAGGATTTCCACAGTGTTATTCGCTGATGAATTTGTTTCTAGTTATTGGTCTAAAAATCCTTTCTGCTGTCGTCAAGTTCATTTTTCTGTTTTAAAGGTGTGCTGGGGCTGGACATTTGAGAGATGACATTATATACTACAGCAAGGAACTTGAAAAGATGTCAAATGATAGCGATGAACATCGAGCATACCTTGTGGATATGGGCATTAAGGCTTTAAGGTTAGTTTCTTTTCCAGAGTACTCAAATCGTTCATATTTTGAAACATAGAATATTCTACCTTGCAGCAGGATGTTGTGCCTTTTTTAATGTTTCATCCATCGTCTTACCTCTGGTTATACTATTTTATACTGCTTATTAGTCTTAGTCAATTTTCAGTTGCATGCTACCAGCCTATTCTGCTTTCTAGTTCTGCTTAAACTGGTTGGTTTTAGGATCTTTAAGTAGCATATGCTTCTTGCCTACTAAGTATAGTGTGTGTTTGGATCCTACTATTTACTCTATATACCAAGAAGCTCCACTTTTTGCTCGGTCACATCGTCTAGTTTTCGTGTGCGCAGGCGATACTTCTTCCTGATAGCATTTAGATCCTATCTGTACAGCACTTCAGCAAATGAGATGGAATTCACTGCTTGGATGGACGCAAGGCCTGAACTCGGCCATCTTTGTAATAACCTTAGAATCGACAGGTAATTGGATAAAATGTAGAACCAATGTGATGTACAGGTGTCAATCTTTCATCTTCAATAAGTAATGAAAAATCGAGAAATGAACAATGCATCTGAAATCAAACTTTAAATGGTCTAACATGACCTGGTGTACTGTACTGGTTCATTTGAAGATTCTGTGTTCAGGAATCTGACTTAGTGAGATTTGGTATCAGGGTATGGAAGATTTAATTATTCTTGATGAGTCTTCTGAAATATAAACATCAGTGCCTGTTTTGTGCCTGGATTACCAACACAAAGTTAAGACTAGATGTTCGTGCACTTTTTTTCTGAGAATGTAATGCAATTTCGTGAATAATGTTTGTAGAAGTATTCTTTTGTTTCTGGAGTAGTGGGAACTAGGAATCTTGTTTCTTTTTCACATCTGAATAATGTTGGTCTTTTTCACATCTGTAGCTTGGCCTTGTTATTCTGCATGTCCTTCAAGTTGTCTCCTGCATATGTAGCTGCCAAAGCTATGAGTGGAGCCTTTTCGGCCATTTCCAGAATGGTCTGAAAGGGGGCATATGTTTAGTTTTTACCAACTCGGATCCATTGGGAACGGAAGGGTGTTTGCAATAGCTTATATTTTTGTAGTAAGAACAAATTGTAGAGAAAGTTGTAAATTAATTAGTAGAAACCAAAGCTAAAAGTGATAAAAAGAAATGGAATTAGAGTGTGTAGAAAAACAGTTGAAAGTCACAATTTTACCAATTCGTCGCAGAAATTAGAAAATAATTGTTTATAGATTTTGATTTAAATAAATTTAATTTAAGCGATTCAAAAAATTTAAGTCATAAGATTAAAACACTTTTTAAACTTATTTTCAATCATAAGTTGATAAATATTTATTTTAAACCCCGACAAATACCCATAGTCTATTTAAAAGCCTGTAAGTTATTGCCAGACACATTTGTCCATTATCATTTATTGTCCTCAATTCGAGAACTTTTGAAACATTCGAATTTGAAACATTCGAGCAACCACTTAAGGGTGGGATATAAACAAAATTATTTAAGAATTTATATTAATGATGTGCATCGAAGTTCAGTAAAGCTACAAAGGTCGATTAATTTTCACGAAAATTTCAAGATTAAGGGAGAACTAATCTTCAAAGAGGGATTAACACTCCAATACGTAGATCAGTAATGTTCTTACTGAATAAACGAAAGGAAAAATTTGAATAAAAATGAGAATAATGGTGAAAAATAATAGTGACGTGATATAATTTGTATGGAGTGCAAAAAATGATAGAATCTATTACCTACTGGTTAATAGCCTGATTACCACCAAATTATAAGGAGTTTGCTGGAAATTTATTAGTATGATTATTCAATGTGCCAGCCATCCATATGATATGTCCTCCTTGTTATATGTTTGACTCAATAAGGAGCTCATTTTCTTGGCTTTACCTCCTTGTTTATGGACTTGTCCGATTGTGTTGCTTGATGGGCTCTCACCTGTCATTTTATGAAAAAATGTTGAAGGGGTATCATCTTAACATATAATTTTCTACTACAAAAAATCCAAACATATACCCAAATAAGATGGGGCCCAGCTTACCCCAGCCCATTATCATCCCTAATGAGAATTTATCCACGACACCCCTCCACCCACTGTCATCCTACAACTACGTTCTCTCTCACCACCGTCCACCCTGCTAAAAGCCCAATCTGCTACCGTTACTAATTATCCCCTGTGTAAGCCGTAATGCCAACTGAATAAATTTTTCCTTGCATTAAATTTCATGATACAAAATTAATTGTATTTTGCAGATGTTATTTATAATGTGATTAATGATTTTATTTAAATTGCGTGTCAATTACATGATAAATTGTTTTGAGAAAAATTATGAAAATCATGTTGATATTTATTATTTTTGAAGAAAACAAAAGTTAGTGTAGTGTTGTGAATAATAAAATAGGAGTGATAAGGCAAGGCAAAATACAAGTTGCGGGTCTTGGACTTGGGATTGGTGGTTAGTCGTTAGCTGTTTCTAAGTTTTGAGGACGACGAATGCACACGTTAAGTAAAGCCGACACCGACACCGGATCCCAGCTCCTCAAAGAGAGGTCTCCCTGTTTTTTATCCTTTTGGATAGCCGTCGTCTTCGGAGTTGGACAGCTGCACGTCCGTCGCATGTGTTGTGCTGATTGTTTGAAATTTCACTGAATTGAATTAGGGTGCGTTGCGTTGTTATTGACGGACATCACAAGTACGATGGTATCTTTGAAGGACATAGCGAGATTAGTGAATGGGTTATCTCTGGTGGCTAAGGAGGGCGTCAGCCGTGCTCAATTGAAAACCCTAATCAAGGCCTCGATTCTCTCTGCCTCGGACGTCGCGGGACTCACTAAAGGCGAGCTACGTAGTCTCGACACTCAGACACCTCAGGTTGACACTAGTGATTATGCCCATAGGAATACAGGCAGCGTCGTCCACTTCACGGATGAGTCGACGGCTGATATTCCTCCTCGCGAATCCGAGGCCCAAGCTAACCCCGATGCAGACGCAAGTGTACAAATGGTTGCCCCCTCCACCTCCAATGGTTCCGTCGGTGCAGATTTCCAAGATGTTCCCTCGACCTCAAATGCCGCCACAGTGGACGGGGTTGTGAGTACCTGGAAGCAGAGGAAGCCCAGGGAGAGGAGAGTGCCGTCTACCCCTTTCTCCAGAGCGATAGGGTAAGTCAGCCCGTCTTTCTAGTCATTTATGTTGCTTAAATCAATCGACCTCTTTATACAATTAAGGAGCTTGGAAAGAACCGAGGTAATAGGTTGCAAAGATTGGTATGCATGTGTAGCGCTGTGGTTAGGAGCTCAAGGTTTTAGCTTCTGGTGATAGCGTAGAACAAAATTGAAATATGGCAGGAACTTGTTCAGTTAAGCTCAAGTAGATAAACCTCCTTTAGAGTAAGTGAAAATCGAGACAAATCTTGAGTCCTAATTCTGCAAGAAATATTTATATTGGGGCACTATGAGGTTTAAAAGATATGATTTAGAAAAACTTCCAGCAGAAAGAGATGTTCTCCTTTTCATGAATCTCCTAAAAACACACTTTGAAACCAAGAAATGGGTGAAAAATGCAATCCTGTTTGCAACTGGACCTTTAGGTACTTCAATAGGTGAGGTGGGAATAAACTATGATAAGCCTTTGTCAGGTATCTATGAAATTATTTGGCTAGTGCTTAGTATTGCATATGATGTAATTTATGTGTACCTAATGAGTGGTTGGGAAAAACAATATCACGGCAAAGTACATGGCACATTCTTTTGGGGGGTAGATAAATGTAATTCTTTCATGTTATATTCTGTTCGTTCTCTCCATTCTGCGTACACTTTTTTATGGGACTTATACTAGGTTAACTTGCCTTCATTCTTTTTTAACTGGTCATTTTCAGTTAATAGCACCTGTCTTTTTGTTAGTGCAGTTCTTAAGTGATAGTGGATTCTGATTACCTTAATTGCAAATCGTGTGATCAAAGTTTTACGTTGAGTTTCAATGAGTTTCAGTCAAGTATTGAAGGACATGGGTAAAATAATATTGGCATGAGTTTTAGTTTTATTAATTGAAATATGATTGAAGGTTTGCTGGACTTGGAGCTGGTCTTGCATGGGGCACACTTCAGGAGTCTGCGAAGAGGATCATGTTTGGTACACCTAACTCGAAAAACGACCAACATGCCCTTTCCCCATTCTTGTCTGAGAGTAATGCAGAACGTTTAGCTCTTGCGTTATGCAGAATGCGTGGAGCAGCTCTCAAACTAGGCCAAATGTTGAGCATCCAAGATGAATCTCTTGTACCTGCTCCGGTACGTTATGTGCATAAATGCATATTTGTCTAGATTAGGAATTCATGTAGGTGTATGTGCTTGGTGTGCGCTGATGGAAAGTACATCCTCAATTATTTTTGGAAGATAATTGTGGTATGGGTGGTTGAAATTTATAACAATGTTTTACTGCACATTTTTAATGCATCAGATCTCTTAATTTGCCAGATTGGCCCAGACCTTTCTAGGCTCAAGTTTTATCTAATTTTGATTGGATGAAGTTGTACATTGTAACCAAATAAAGTTGAGGCTTGTTCAAACAAAATAAAGTCATAGAGAAAGTTTGGGTTTTGTTCGGAATTTTTGACCTGTTCATCATCTTGTAACAATATAAGATTTTTCTGTTATATAATGATAGATTCTGGAAACTCTTGCCTTATCCAAGTTTGTATGCTAAAAGAGTAACTTTTAATGAATGGTCAACTATTATGGAATCTTACTTGTGGGAGACAGGTACAAGGTCTTGGTTGTGATATTTAAAGGATAAGAAAGAGTGGGAATTGAAAGTTCTTGATGAGGGTATTTATTCATGCACTGGTGGATTTAGTAGTCGCATCATTTTTGTAATGGATGATATTCTTGCATGGAGCACCAAATTGAAATTATTATACATTCTGACATCATTGCAAGTGAGAAAAATTCTTTGACCAAAACAATTGAAGAGAAGATGTTATTTTGAAAGAAGACAATTAATCAATATTGTACTACTGAATGATGATCAGATAAATCATGCTGCGTTACAATAAGATGACTGGTTTTTAGGCTCTCAAACATCTTTGAGTACAATAAGCCGTGGGAACCAATGATAATACCATGGTAAAAAAGCATATTATGAAATGCAGCTGAGAGCAATATTTGTGATTGTGGAAGTTCTAGTTTCAGTATGCTTCTTCAACCCTGAACATTTTGTTGATTTTTTTTCCAGACCAGGTATCTGGTTTTCCTCAGAAGTACTAAAATCTCTTGCTGATATTTTGATATCCTTTTGGAACTATAATTTCTAGATATCTGATTAATGGCATTAGCTCCTTTGCACTTGTAGATCTTGGCAGCTTTGGACATTGTCCGCCAGGGTGCAGATAGGATGCCGAGGAATCAGCTCAATCAGGTCTTGGATGCCGAATTGGGTTCCAACTGGTCAAATAAATTGATGAGTTTCGACTATGAACCAATGGCTGCAGCAAGTATAGGACAGGTGATGGAAAGCACCATAATCTTATTCTTATCTTTGATTCTCTTCACGTCTTTTCCAGTCAGCTTTCCTTATGTTTTAGAATAGACATGTTTTAAGATCTTATAATTATTAGAGGGTTTCACATTATCCTACTCAGCTTGCAGCTGTTGTATTCCAGCTCTTTTCTTTTAAGATCCTCCTGATTCTTTTAAAATCACTTTTAGGTTCACCGGGCTGTCACAAAGGATGGTTTGGAGGTTGCGGTTAAAATTCAGTACCCTGGAGTTGCCGATAGCATTGAAAGTGATATTGAGAATGTCAAATTGCTGTTAACTTATACAAACTTGATGCCAGAAAAACTGTATATTGACAATGCAATGAAGGTAAAGCTTTTGCATTTCAGAATTTACCTTTTAATTTGCATCATGGTGCTTACATTTATAAATGTTTGCATTATTAGTATCGTGGCCCCTGTGAAAGCAAGCATGGACTTTTGTCTTCTAAAATTTTCGTGTTTCATGTGCATCATCTGGTTTCTTGAGGATCCTGTTGTAGCAAACGCAAGTTTTTTCATTTTCCTTAAAGAAATGGTCTTATTGTGTTTGAGCTTGTCTCGGTGGCCTGCTTTGTAGTTTCCAAAATCTGTTCTTGTTTTGCTTGGATATTTGTTGAAAGTTGATTATATAACCTCCTCAGGAGTTAGTGCAATTACGAAATATACCTCTCTCCTTTTTCAAATAACAAAAGCCTCCCCTCCAAGTCTCCATCATTTAAAAATCCAAAACGCAGATGTAAAGAGACTAAGTTAACCCCTTTTAATGATAAATGTAATTAATAATTTATGATGCCATGCAAGTGTGGGAGCTTATATTGAAATTCCTTCACAGGTTGCAAAGGAAGAACTTTCTCGTGAATGTGACTATGAACTCGAGGCCAAAAATCAGAAAAGGTTTCGTAGTCTGCTGACCAATGTAAAAGGATTTTATGTTCCATTTGTGGTGGATGATTTATCGAGTAAAAGAGTCTTAACCACAGAATTAGTTCATGGTATGTGTTCCTTATCTCTTTCTTGTTTTCTCTGTACATGAAAGAGATTTTTTAGCAGTTATAGAAAAACGATAATAGTCTTCACTCCTTTATCCTGTGTATGGACCTTGGATTTAGTCGAGGAGTAAGAAAATTGTATTCTTTGTTTGATTTTCAAGGGAAACATGAAGGAAATGTTTGTAGAAATCAAATTAACCCCCCCCCCCCCCCCCCCCGGCGGGTTGATTACAGGTGTTCCGATTGATAAGGTGGCATTGCTAGACAAAGAAACTCGCGATTATGTTGGGAAAAAGCTACTTGAGCTTACTTTGATGGAGTTATTTATCTTCCGGTTCATGCAGGCATGCTTTCTATGTTGTTCCTCATCTTACGATATGCGTCTTTTTTTTTTGTTTGCTGGAAGCAAGTTGAATAGAAGTACACTTTGTGTAGGTTGACTCAGTTTTCCTTTTGACAACAACAGACTATTTGGGTTGTATTAAGCCTTTCTATTTTCTTCATGCTTGGACCTGCTCGGCAAAATATAAAATTGACTTATGACTCTATCCTCAAAAGATTCCATGGTTTGCTCCATATATCATGATAAGTTGTAAAAGATTTATAGTATTCAGAGGCATTGTCTAAAAATATTGTGAGTGGAGCAGTATTGTTTTATCTCCATATTGGAATGATTATACCCTTTTGTTTCCTATATTTTCATAACTATAGTCAAACCATGATTTTGAACTTGAAGTTCAGTAAAAGGAGTAGTCATATAGCTGTCTCTGGATGTGTTTATGCAAGTATGTCACCTCTTATTTTCATTTTCTCCCTTTTGATACTTCTCTTTTTGCCTTATCCCAAGCAGACTGATCCTAACTGGAGTAACTTTTTATATGATGAGACGGGAAAATCGATCAATCTTATAGATTTTGGAGCAGCTAGGGACTACCCAAAACATTTCGTGGATGATTACTTGAGGATGGTAAGATACATCACTTTTCTCTCCATTTACTTTTAGATGCGGGATTAAACATTCTCGTGTTTTTTTTCAAAGATCTGCCAACTGTTATGCTTAATCCTGAAGAAGTTTCCACATGGTGAATCATGAATGACCGCTTTTAGCAGACAATCACATGGTCTCATGCATCCTTAGCAACTTATATCAGGCATTTAATTTATGTGGGATGTGGCATGACTTGTTGTTGTAGTTACTTTGCTTCGGTTCTCCCTCTAATCAATATAATATTTGATTGACACAAATATTATATTGAATAATGAGGAAAATATGCTGAGAAATCTAATGACCGTCTGACATGATTGAATCAGGTTCTTGCTTGTGCAAATAGTGACAGAGAGACAGTGATTGAGATGTCAAGGAGGCTTGGATTTCTTACAGGAAAGGAATCTGAAATTATGTTGGAAGCTCATATCCAGGCAGGTTTTGTTGTGGGGCTGCCATTTGCCAAGCGCGGAGGCTATGATTTTGGATCAACCAATATCACTCAAAGCATTTCGAACCTTGGAGCTACAATGCTCAGGCACAGGCTGACGCCCCCACCAGAAGAGGCATACAGCCTGCATAGGAAGCTTTCAGGTGCTTTCCTTGCTTGCATCAAGCTCCGTGCTGTTGTTCCATGTAGGGAGCTTCTACTCGACGTCTACGAGAATTATCACTTTGGTGAAGATAGTGGTGAAATCTTGTCGACAAGTTCAATTTAATTGATGAAAGAGATTATTATTAATTTGAGATGTAAATAAATACATCTCCTCATCGTTTGCATCTTTCAGTACAGTGTGGCCGGCACGCTGTTGAGTAAAAGAAATGGAGAAAGAATAAAAGGAAAAACAAGAGAAAAATATTATATACTTTCCTTGTAAATTTTGAGTTCAACTATTTATTTTAATAATGTTTTGTTATATTTTCTCCATCTTACGTATGTAGCATTTTGCTACAGTAGCATTTACTTCAAGTATGAGTTATTTGGGGTTATATGATAAGTTATTAAGAAGTGTGATAAAAGAAAAAATCGTAATTAATTGTACATTGTATATAGTATGAAAAATAAGTGAAATTTACTTATTTATCCTTATTTTTATATATTAAAAAAATTAATTTCATTTTCTTTTGAAAACTTGGAGAAGAGTTCTGAAACTTGAAGACAAGGGGGTGTATTAGCAGAACAAAAGGTTTTAATCGAATATTTTGGAAGTTTGACAATTCAAAGCGGAATTGTTCGTAATTATAAAAGAAAGCGGAGACATTACTGATTTATTACATCATTTTAGGGGAATGCAAGCATGATAATAATGATTCTAAAATAAATGCTTTCTTACCGATCATGAAATTAGAAGAATATTAGTTATCTGTTTATATGGAAGGCAAGGAAAGAGAAGAAGAGGAGGAGAATGAGGCGGCGATTGTGGCGGATTTCGTTCGGAATGTGGTGGGGGATTGGGATGATGATGCCAAGAGTCGAGCGAGGTTCAAGGCCCTAAGCGGACAGAGGTCTGACTGGTCGCCGATATACAGTTTCTGGAGGGATTTGATTCTCAAGGTTGCTCGCCACCTCCGCATCTTCATCATCCGCCCTTCCCGTGTCAAGCGCCTTTGGTTCCGCCGAGCTGGCTTGTCCCCTTTGTGCCTCGATGGCGTCCTGCTTGAAATGCACCGCGCTGGAGACCTATTGTTGCCCCACCCAACTTCCTCAATTGCCCGTCTCTCTCACATTTTCCGCAGAGCACTAGATCTTTTTGGGGCGAGTAATGACTATAGTCTCCCTCCCGGAGATTATTGCATTCTTGCACCACTCTTGGAGGTCCGCTACTTCCATTTTCCTCCATCATTCTGTTGTTCTACTACCGTTCTTTCTCGATTTTTCTCCTTTTTTTTTTTTTTTTTCGGGGTCCCACTTTTTGGAACTCCAAACAAAGTGATCGTGCGTAATCAATTACTCTCGGTACCTTGTGCATAGGAACAAGCCCTTGAAGTAGTCAACAAATTGTCGGAAAACTATTGGACGACTTCTTGTGTCATCACCATGAGAAAGTTTCAGGATGTATGTCTAGGACCAAAGGAAGCACTTGCAATTTTGGGTTACTTGTCAGCACACGGCAGAGCAAGACGACTGATCGTCAACCGAGTTGATCCAATAGAGGTAATTTCCGTTTCTTGTTTTCAGTGTGGATATTTGTCAGTTTTGAGAGCATAAGAGGTTAATTCACTAGAAATAAGGTCTTAGTAGGATGCCATGTATGTCTAGAAGCTTCTTATTATAAGGGTATATGTTGTGATTCCAGCCTAACTTATTACTGCAAATGGAGCCATTCCATCATCAGCATGATTATTTCAGCTGGGAAAAGTTTCTGTTATTCCTCTAGAGGAATAATTCTTTTCATTTTCCCTTTTCCGTCATGCAGGGAGTGAAAGTCTTTCTTGCTCCTGGAGCAGTTTCTAGTGCCTCAAGTGTGGATTATACTGTGCTGCACTTAACTTGGACTGCAGAAAAGCTTGAGCAGCAGCTGGATTTGATTGATAAGTGCTATCAAAAGTAAGAATCTCATTACTTCTTTCGTGACTGGGTGCCAAGCTTGATGGATTCGTGAACTTGTAACACCTAACAAGCTTAAGCATGCCTCTAGAGTAACAATTAAGATGTTACAACAGAAAATTTTATTGATGTTCATTCATATCATGCTTTACTAGAGGCATGCTTAATAATGGCTCTGTAAAACAAAAGGTAGAGTTCAAGTAAAGTTTACTCTTGGTATACACTGCCCCCTACTTAGTAATGGCCTTGGAATTTTGCTCTGTCTTTTTCTTTCTTGAGATATAATCTTGTTGCTATACAATTGAGGCTCTGTGCAGAAGCAGGAACTCAGCTTTAGCTTCTCTTAAATCTGGAGACAAGAGAGTTGCCCTGAGATATGCAAAAGAACTAAAGCTGGCATCTCAGGGTAGAGAGAGATGCACAGCACTATTGGACCGGGTGGAGAAAGTACTCCAGGTTATCGCAGATGCCGAGTCCTCTAAAAAGGTTTGTTCATCATGATAATATGTCTTACGCACATTGTCCTTTTGGCTTGCTTTCTGTCACATAAAAGAGTTGGCAATTCTCTGTTGATGCTTGGTATAGTCTATAGTTGTTGAAGTCCATTCCACCACGTTCATATGGATTATTGCCTGATACTTTATTCTTCAACAAATTAGTTCTTTTTCCTTTTCTTCCCCACGTTTCACTCATGATGTCTGATGCAGGTTTTGGAGGCCATGCAAAGCAGCAAAAATGCTTTACAGGAAAATCAAATCAGTCTTGAAGAAGTTGAGCTGTGTCTGCAGGAAGTCGATGATAACATTGATTCACTGAAACGGCTGGATGATGCTATAGGTAATTTCCATCATCTGATTTGAGTTGACTTCAGTCATGTTAACTAAATCAGGAACGTAGCATTGCTGAAGAATGATGCATAATTATAATGACTTAAGATGCCTAATAACCCAATTCCTTCTGTTCTATGTCTTGTCGAGTGGCTAGCTTTTTTCCTCGAAGACGACTGAAACTTGTAATATTAAACGTCAAGGTTCCTGATCAAACAGGGAGCTTTCATGAGAGTGTCTTGAATTAACTTTTTATTTTTGCTTGGGTATCAAACTCTGACGTCAAACTTATGGCAGATGGTTCATCAACTAGATTTCTTTAATCATACTATAAAGAATTACCTTAGTAGTGTCTTTCGTCTGTCTTGGTGTCTCCCTCTCTTCTCCATCCTACATTTAGAATGTAATAACTATTTTGTTTGCAGTTGATATGGAATTTTTCTAAATCTTTTTTAAATGTGTTTCGCTTCTCGAGTATTAGTATTAAATAATTCACATGCCAAGTGGCTGTCTACAAGGACAGGCGTAAGAAACCATGGTTCCTGAAGGTGCTAGGCACTCATCCATTGAACAGGAATTCACATTTAACACTTTGCTATGACACTGGATTGAATATTCTTTAGTCAACAGTTGAATAAATGCATACCTGTCTTAACATCCTCTGATGATATTTGTAGGATCAAAGACAATGTATACACAGGTACATGATGAAGATATAGAAGATGAATTTAGCAAACTACAGCTGGAAATTAAAAGTGAAATGAATCAAGTTACGGCAGAAACTGGGTTTGATAGCCCTGCAGCACCGTCAGAGTTTTTGGAAAGAACTGATGCATTGAGCATTGGTCTTTCTAATCTTAATCTCAAGGATGGACCAGCCACGGAATCAGAAGCAGAATGTTGTCTAACGCCAGTTGGCAACAAAAGCATGTCAGAAGAGGGCAGTCTTGAAGCTGCTTGACTTTATATTTCATGGCTAACTCAGCTTCTTATCTAGTGTTTTGTTTACGTTGTATTATTTTTCCTGGGAATTGCCAACTATCTTCTGTTGATTAAATGTTGTATCTGGTGACATTGACGCAAGAAATGCGAATGAGCACTGTAACCTAGTAAACATTGTACACTCAACTTCCTTTGTGCATAACATAAGCATGCATAGTTGATATCCTCTCCTTTTTGCTACTGCTCTCTTTGTTAAAAAAGAAACAGGAGAATTCCTGGTTAAAAGATGGGAATGCCAATCTTGTGACGATTGAAGCTACTACTTACCAAAGTAGTTGCTGCAGCTGGTCAATATTAGTGCGCTCGTTCATACATGAGTTAAAGGGTGAGGAAGAGCAGAGGCGGCTTTTTGTTGTCTTGACTTCTGAGGCAAATTCCCCATGCGACTCATAGCTACAGGTTTTCCCAGAAGTAGAACAGCTCTGCTGCTTAGCCGCCAGAATCGTCCAACTACCGAACAAAAACCTGGTGGTTTCCAGTCTTGGTCCTCATTCAATGAATCTCTCTCCTCTCTTCTCAAGAAATCGCCATCCCACCCCCATCTACAAGAAGCCAGGAGATTACATGCTCTTATGCTGGTAGGCGGCATCCTCAAACCCGACAGCGACATAGCTGCCCAAGCATCATCACTCTTGGGTTCGCGGCTGGTGCGAGTCTATGCCCAATTGGGCTGTCTCAAGGAGGCCTTGCTCGCCTTTGGCAGACTCCATTGCGTCCACAACGTCGCCTGTAATGCTATTCTTCGGGCCTATGTGGACTCTGCAAACTTTTTGCAAGCAATACACTTCTTCAATCACTTGGTATTCAAACTTGGCTTTATACCTGATAATTACACTTGCCCGCTAATCTTAAAGGCTTGTTCAGAATTATGTGCTCTCGAAGAGGGTAGAAAGATACATGACTTGATCCGTTTTGTGGAGGTTCACTACTACTTTAAGCCCAACGTCTATACAAAATGTGCTCTGATAGACATGTTTGCAAAATGTGGAAGCTTGGACGAAGCCCGGATGGTTTTCGATGATATGCCTCAGAAAGAGAGAGACTTGGCTTCTTGGACTGCTATGATATGTGGAGCGATACATCAGGGGCATGGGAAGGAAGCATTGTGTTTGTTCAACACAATGAGACTCGAAGGGACGGACCCTGATTCAGTTGTTATGGCAGCTATTCTTCCAGCCTGCGGTCGATTGGGAGCCAGGCAAGAGGGAATGGCTTTGCACGGCTGTGCTCTGAAGAGTGGTTTCCACTGTGATTTGTTTGTTTCCAATGCTGTCATGGATATGTACTGTAAATTCGGAGATACTCACCAAGCTTACGATGTATTTTGCAGAATGCCTTGTAAAGATGTTGTATCTTGGAGCACCTTAATAGCTGGTTACTCACAGAATTGTGAGTATGAAAGGAGCCTTGAGCTCTACCTAGAGATGATAAATCTGGGTGTAAAACCTAGTGCAATCATTGTGGCAAGTATTCTTCCCACACTTGGCAAACTCAACTTATCAGAACAGGGGAAAGTGATGCATGGCTTTATCCTGAAACAAGGATTCAACTTTGATGTTGTTGTCAGTTGTGCTCTCATAGAAATGTACTCGAGCTGTGGCTTAATGGGAGAGCTCGAAGTTCTTTTAAGCCTTTGGTCAGATTGGGACATCATGATTTGGAATTCAGTGATTGCTGGGTATGCTTCTTCTGAAAATTTTGATTTGGCTCTCAGTGTCTTTAGGAAGATATGGAAGTCTAACTATAAACCAAATTCCATCACTTTGGTCAGCATCCTTCCAATCTGTACCAAAATGGGGGCACTTAAACAGGGTATGGAAGTTCACTGTCATGCGATTAGAAGCAGTCTTATAAGAACTGTTTCGGTCAGCAATTCACTTATTGATATGTACTGTAAATGCGGATACCTAGGCCTTGGACTTAAGGTCTTTGATTACATGATGGAAAAGGATATTGTTTCTTATAACACAATCATTTCTGCCTACGGATTCCATGGGTATGGAAAGCAAGCATTGGTCCTCTTTGATGAAATGAAATCTTTAGCAATGAAGCCAACTAAAGCAACTTTTGTTGGACTCCTGTCTGCTTGTAGTCATGCAGGGCTAGTAGATGAGGGTCGGTCTCTTTACATTTCCATGATTAATAGTTATGGCATGCTGCCCAACATGGAACACTATTCATGCATGGTAGACCTGCTTGGCAGAGCAGGGCGCATTTCTGATGCATGCAACTTCATCAGAACAATGCCCATGGAACCAGATGGTAATATTCTTGGGTGTTTGCTTGCTGCTTGTCGAGTTCACAACATGGTGGAGCCTGCCCATCTTCTTGCTAACGAAAGTCTCCAAGATAAGTTGGAGGATTCCGGTTACTATATCCTTTTATCCAACATGTATGCATCAACAAAGAAATGGAAAGATGCCTCAAGGGTCAGAGTTCTAATAAAGGAGAAAGGGTTGAGGAAAAAACCTGGAAAGAGTTGGATACAGATAGGTCACTCCACTCATATATTTGATGCCAGAGATACAACGCATTCAGAGTTCAACAAAATACAAGTATTCCTGGAAACATTGATGTCTGAGATGAAGGAACCGTGTGTTATGGATACATGTTTCTCTCTCCCTTCACTTTGATAACCTGTTGAAAGAAGCTAACTACAGCTTGGGAATTGTCAATGACTAATGGCACTAAGTTCCATTTTTACTTTTAAGAATCCTCCACTATGAATCTTTGCTTGTAGAGTGGTAATATCACGTGCACATTTGTTTTGCCAAGAGATGTACATCAACTACAGAATCAAAATGTTATTGCCACACCAGATGTATGATTCAAATCTACCATCTAATCTAAGAAAAGAATGAAAACCTGCAATGTACCCAAATAGGCCCACTACTTTACTCGCTTTCCTTCTCCACCTTTTGTTTCGGAAATGTCATGTCATGTAGCTAGATCAGAAGCTCAATACCACTTCATTAAGCCCCCAATTATTAGCATCTTCACGGTTCTTTCTTGATTGATCCTCCATATGACTGCACTCTGAAAACCACCATTCTGCAAGTAGAAGAGCTCATTGTTCCCACCCTCTGTTCCTTATTTACCCCAAGAGACTAGACTATTCTTCAAGCTCTACTTGGTAACAGAGTTAAGCATAAACGGCCAGGCATGATAGAGGGATACATGCATTACAATACATACTACAAGCATCACTCAGGATTCTTGAAGCTATTGTTGCATTGTGGGCATTGGTGATTAAATTAATCTAAGCATGTCAGAAGGCATCGAGGACATAGTTCATTCACACTATATACCACCACATTGAACAGATTCCACACCTCCAAAATTGAACAAAAATAATTCCAGAGAACTTCACTTTGCAGGCAGCAGATTCATTATGCCTGCTACAATACACTTATTTAACAGATAAAATATCAGGGCAACATATACTATGCTTGTTTGCACCAAAACTGAAACAGACACACCCGCACTACTGATGCCTGCATGGGGCAATCAATTCAGTGTGGATTCAAATAGAAGCAAAAAGATCACCATTCAATAAATTCTACTGTTTAACTTTGACAGTGACATTGAATAACATTAGTCCTGTTTTATAGAAATTTAACAAAAAAAGTTAGTAGCGTAACATAATTGGTAATAATGTATAATCTGAAAGTTATCCTTTAGTGACCATACCACTAACTGAACCACAGCCAGAAGAAAAGATCAAATCCTGTAAAACAGCAAATTGTTCACAAACGTACAAGTGTGATGATGAAAGAGCTAGGTATACCTAGACAAACAATTTCACTCCAGCAAATGAATACAGGTCACTCTTGGGCATAAAATAGGGAGTTACAGTACCATTAGCTCTTAGCATAATCGAGGAATCTATAGCATCAAGTCCAAATTAGGACAATCTACACACTTGGCATCAATAGTGAAAATTATGTCAACCAAAGGCCCCATGTTTTATGCACTCAGCCACCAAGAGTTTCAATTGAAGCATCTTCTTCCTAGCCAACTGCAAAACAAAAATGATTTCAACTATTATAGGACCATAGGTTACAAGATTACTTTTTTACTTTCTTTTTCTTTTTTGGTGTAAGGTACCATAGTTACGAGTTTTATCTTCATTGAAGAGCGGTAAATCTACAACAATCTGAAAAAGATAGCCTGTAAAGTGCTTTGTGATTAAGGGTTTTTATTGACACATTCCAACCCAACATTCAGATGGCCCACACTTCTTTCAAGAGTAAGTTGTTTATATGGTTATGTACATAAAGTACGACAATAGCTTAACAACACCAACAACATAACATCTTAAATAGTTTTATAAAGTATAGACAGTTCAATTCAGAGTCCAGAAAGTCATTCTTTTCTGTTGGTTTCTTTTGTTGTTTGTCTTTGAGGTTAAAAGCGAAAGTTCCATATTTCCAGCTTATCTTTTTCATATATCGAGAATCAACGCTGGTATTCAAATGTGTGACATCTTATCTTACTTAATTACTTCCATGCAGTATGTAAGGAGATACTATTTCAGATATACTGCTTCCCGCTGGAAAATCCTAGAACCATAAAATTTGACACATTCCAATTTTAAATGAAACAAACTCACTTCCTGAACAGTGGTGATTCTGCTTTCGGCTTCATCAAGTTGAACCTTGATAGCTTGCTCCAAGTGCAAGAGAAACTTTTTCTGGGCTGCTCCTAAGAATGGCAATAAGAAATAATACATATCAGATTTGTCCATTAATACAAGCAGCTATCATCACATGATAAAGGACTCATGAATATAAGCTATTGTAGTAGCTCTAGAAGTACATTTAACGGATGCAATGGTTATATCTCCTAGCTTTCCTTACTTAACTCAAAGGTAAAAGCTAAAGAAAATGCAGCAAATAAAACAATAGTACAACATTTTAGCCTCTTTTATATGTTAACTCACTTTTGGCTAAGACAAGGAACAAGCAGTAATATCATCATCAAGATCCAAAAGCTAGGCATATCAAAATACTAAGAATTAACTTAGACAAGTACTGTAATTCGTGTCTAATAGCTTAAGAAGCAATATGTTGTCAGCTAACACTATAAAATTCAAGCCAGACATGCTCGCCTTCTTCATTCTTATCTTGTCATTAACTTTCTTATAAGTAGAAATTGGATATATTCAAAAGTGCAGAAAGGATGCTGTGGATTCAGAAAATACATCCTCAAGAATAGATATAAAGTTTCAACTACGGCAAGCTTTTTTTTGTGTCTAATTGTTGGAGTGATATAAAGTAGAGACAGTAGATGAACTGTTTGTTCCATTACATGTTTTGACTTAATACCTATGAAATAAAGTAGTCATAAAGACAAGAACGCTATTCTCCATAAAAAGTTTATACTAGTCAAATATAGGCATAATGCCAATAGACAAACGCGTCAGGAACTTTGTAGGCAAATTAATATATCATTGAAATTGGACAAGATCTCTAGTAGGGGTTTAAACTTTCATACTTTGTCTTTCGGCAGTTCTTTTAATCTCGATCTCATGCTCTTCTAGATCTTCATTTATCTTGTCATAATCCTGCAGGTGCCGATCAACTTCTTCTTTGAATCTTTTATATACTCCAAGGAAATGTTCCTGTTGCTCTGCAGGACAGATACAATAACTAACGCATCAAGAGTAGAAATATCGCCATACGTTTTCAAACCAAACCCATAACTTAGCGCCAATAAAATGTCAACATTGAGTGATCTCCATGAATGAATATTGAGGATACATATCGTAATTGGTCTCTAATGCATTTAAGAAACAGTGGTACATATTTGTGATAGCACATTGGAGATTGATAATAACTGCTATATTTTAGACACACAGTTAAACATGATAGCAAGGTGAAAGCCAGAAATTTAAGGAGGGAGGTGGCTTGGAATGTTAAGCGCTGAGTGGCTCGGCCAAGGAGGAGATTCATGTTTGTTGGTTGAGAAAAGCCATCTCTCCATAAGCTACATCAGAATGTGGTGTGTGTACTAGTCATGGGGATAAATCAAAATGCGACGTATGCATATGCATGCAATGTACCAAGGGTCAATAGCACTCTTCACACGCCCATGCCTGGCTCAAGCAACCCAAAAAACATGTTAAGGGCTTGCTTATACTACCTCATAGATATCCTGCATAATCCCCCACAACATTATGGGTCATTTTAATTTTTTACAGAAAGGGTTGTTAGACCCTAGTTACCCTATTGGGTTCTGGTATTTTTATAAAGGAGGTTACTAAGCCCTAGTAGCCTATTGGGTTCTGGTATTAAGTTTGCGTATGAATATGCTTAAAATAATAGATATTGGTCCAAAAGTCCACTACTTGATCAAGTTATCAAGCTTAGTTATATATACATCACTAAATTTTTGGACCCATGTGAAATTATGTCTAAAACAGTATAGGTTAGCCCAAAAGACTATAACCCGATCAAGTTATCAAGCTTAGCTTCTTGAAACACACACCTTCAAGTCTAGTTTCCAGCCGCTTCCTTTTGGATTGACTAAGATTGGCCAGCTTTCCCCTGAAAGAAACAAGCATTATCATGCTCACAAAGAAGACCCCTCCGAATAAGGAATGCATCATATTAAATACTTACACATCTGTTTTGATCTGAGACTCAGCCTTCTGCAACAGCAAAAATACTTCCTCAGCAGCAGCCAGCAAAATTTCAGCAGATCTTTTGTTACTCATTGACTTCACTTTGGTTTTAAAACGATCTAAAGCTACAGCAAGTAGTTTTATAGCACTGAAAGTTGAGAAACGAAACATCAGGAACAAAAAGAGTGGTTATTAATATTTCCATGCCCTAATATAGTTTCTCTACTCAACAGACACAAGAATACCTAGCCAGGCCATCGTGATGATTCAGTTCTAAGTACATTTGAAGCTCGCTGCTGTCCTGAATCCCTGTTGATTCGTGCGGAGGTGAAAAGTAAAATTACACACATGGGAGAAAAATATGTTTTAAGGTATAGCCGGGAAAACTAGAGCAGGAAGTACTAGGTGGTTGTTTTGTTAGAATTGATAAACCTTTGAGTGACTCTGACATAGGACTACACCCAGTCCCTTCAACATCTTTTTCTTTGCCTAGACTTTTATCAGGACCACGTAGAAACTCCTCAGCAATATAGAATTCAGAAGATAATTGCTCTGATTCCCTGCAAACTGCACATCCATGGCATCAAACAAAAGATTGCCTGATTTAGTGATAAGGCAGCTTACTGATGAAGCAACAACCTAAGACATCTCAATCTACAGGCCAGCATCTGCTGTTTTTGAACAGACACGCTTTGAATGTTGCATGAGCAAAAGGTTCGTGAAGAGATGCATATCATGTTCTTTTAAATCAAAGTGAATATAAGTTTTACATTGTCAAACCATGTCAGATGCTTGGCAGAATTAAGTCTAATTATCAGGTAAAAAATGATGACATATATAGACATAAATAATTGAAGTGTTATATTAGAGAATAATCATGCATATGTGCAAGATCATATACAGTAGGCATGAAATTTAACCGATTCTGTTTCCTTCTCAGAAGGTAAAGCAAGTAAGTGAGCAAATAGACCGTGATTCGTGATATTACTAAAATGTTTCATGTAACCTTTTGTATGTGAATCATTCTCTGAACTGTCGGAATCCGTTGCACCAGTAGACAATTTGGACATCTGGTTTTCACTGTCTTCTTCCATGATAAAGCTTGGTTTCATAAAATGAACATCGTTTAGCACGTATCTATCGTCCTTAAAAAAATTTAAGGAAAAGCAAAATGTATATAATGTAACTGCTAATATAATGATGAGCGTCAATTAATTAGCTTTTGTTACTGAAATATTAAGGATACAGATGATTCCATTCGCAGAGTTGGTGTACATTCAGCAGGTTTTGAACTCAATAAACTTTTGAAGCTTCGGATACCTCTCATGTTAAATATTACCTGAGCACGACACTGACCTTGTAGTTTTCCGTGCGTACTTTTCAGTAAACAACCAGGTGACGTAATCTCAAAAGTGGCAGTCGAAGGATCACATATAGAGTTCTTGTTGTTCTTCAACAAAGAATCAGGTATGTCTTTTTGCTGATCATTAAAGTTTGAGATCTCATCCGCTGGCTGCTCAACATCCTTCTGCTCAGCCATCAGATTAAGTGGAGGCTCAAAAGAACTATTTTTATGCGTACCAGTTTTTGTGTCAACAAGGACGTCATTTCTCCTGTCACTGGAACTGTTAGCATGGGCAACTTTATCTGTATGCACCATTGATTTCTGGACAGTTGGTATTGATCTAGTCTTATTTTCTGGTTGCTGTCTCTCCTCTGCATGTTCGTACTTATGAACCCACTGCTTCTCAATTCCAGAAATCTCTCTCTCAATCTTGTTTCTCTTGGAAGGCAAAGAGCCATCATTGGAAACATCACATAATCTTCCAGACCAATCTCCTCTGAATGAGAATATTCTCTTTTGTGGACTTTCTTCGCGGTGACCAGTAGATTTTGTGGCTTCAATTTTCTTGTGTTGGTTTCTACTGGAAGCTTTCTTCTGCGTAAGAGAACGAGTCATTGGTCTCCTGAAAGCATGCTTTTCAGAATCACTCTCAATTGTGTCTGAATTTGGGTTTCTCTTCTCAATGGGACTGTGCATTCCATCCCTCTCTTGATCTGGGTGCAACTCGACGGAGCTGAGACAATGCTTGTTCGGTGAAGAAACATTTCCTAAGATTTCCCATAGCTTCATTCTCAAAGTTTCTCGGCCCCCAGTTTCTGTTTTCCTATCTCTATCCTCTGCCTGTTCTTTTTCTAGCAGAACTCCAGGTTCAGTTGAAGATAAGAAGTGCTCTACATGGTCTGCATTACTAACCTTCCCAGCCTCCCTGGAATAAGTAGCTTTACCGAAAGTTTTCTGCCTGAATTCGTCAGCTTCTAAGCCAGTCTTACCAGCAAAAAGCTTAAGAAAATGAGCTCCAGATCCTCTCTCTAATAGTTTTGATCTCGGACATGTTCTACTGATGACCTGGAA
Source organism: Sesamum alatum (assembly GCA_034509735.1). NCBI lineage: Eukaryota > Viridiplantae > Streptophyta > Magnoliopsida > Lamiales > Pedaliaceae > Sesamum > Sesamum alatum. The sequence goes on from JACGWO010000009.1 coordinate 3,118,171, forward strand.
ACTTGGAGTATGTTCTGGATCATGACCTGGAATCGAAGAAGATCCTTTTGGGTTGAAAGATCTCGTCGAAACCCAAGGGGAGGCATCCTTCTTCAAGTCTGCATGTTTTTCCAAAAGTGGAGTATGTCCTTCACGATCTTTGACACAATTCCCTTTGCTAGAAGTTCCTTTTTCTGCAATTTGCATCACTGGTTCATTGATATGTTCTGTATCTGCCTTGGAAATAGAATCAATGAGAACTCCTATAGAGATCTTCCTGGATTGGCTGCAGCACCTGTGATTGCTGCTGAAACTCCTGCACTCGCTCACCCGATCCTATCAGTGTACAGAAACCCAATAAGTATCCAGCTTTCATAAACTTTCCATATGAACGGCTAAGAGGAGCTAAAGGAGCCGGAAGCATATAAGCATGAATAAAATGCTACAGAGAGAAATGTTTGATGAGGATTGACAGATGGCATGTATTACTCACCTGTTGAGGATTGGTCTGTCTACCAACATCCATTTTGCAGCTTCAGCAGAATTTGCTGGATCTAAACTTAAAACATGAACTAGTATATGAAATCATCCTTGTGATATCTCCCATATGTTTGAAGGACTACAAAATTTATTATAAACAAGGAAAACAAATGGACATACACCCGACCTCTGTATAAATATGAGTGTAGATAGATGGAACTGGTGCTTTTGAATTTCGGAATAGAAAAACAAAAATTAACCCCAAAAACTTTGAACTCTAAGCAAACTTGAGCTTTGAAAGATATTCAGATCTGGAATTCTTTCCAGATGTTTAATTATAGAGAACAGGAGCTCAAAAAATGCACAAAATCGACGAGGGGAAAAAAAATAAAAAATAAAAGACAAAATCACCGAGGGAAAGATACTGTATGAAATCAAAACAAATATGAATGCACGGAAACAAGTTGCAAGACATTATCATCCACATTCCATATCAAAAACTGAAATACTAGAGACAAGGAATGCTTCTTACAGTAACACCGATTATATCCGTTGGTGCCGTGAGATTCTGATGCAAGATATGTAAGTGATCCGGAAACCGTTTCTATTTCTATTTCGGGTTTGAATTCAAAAAATTGGAAGAGATCATGAGACCTGTTACAGGGGGTACTTTTTTTTTGGGTGTACAATTGCAGGGGGTACTGGAGTAGCGGAAGAAGGTGATGCCGTGATGGAGATAAATGGAGAAATTAGGCGGGAAAGACCAATCGGGAAACTGCGTATTTCTCAGCCTTAACGGCCCAGGAATGCTATCATAGACCGGTGTGCGCAAATGCGCCCCACTACAGAGTTCCACTAGTTAGATAAATATACCCTTCGATTCTTTGTGCATTGCAACGCCGTACCTATCCAGCTAAATTCATATTAATTATTACTAGCTGCTGTGGCACGTCGTTTTTGCATGCAATATAATAAATATTTTTTATACTTTAAAATATATTATTATTATTATTATAAATAAGAGCAAAATATAAATCATTACATTACATTAAAAAAAAGATAAAAATAAAAAAACTAATTTATCAATTGATGAAACTTTTGAAGTTAAATAAGTTGGTTATATTATCGGTTGAAGGGCATTTTTGACCTCACAAAAAATGGTGCAGCGGTGTAAGTAACCGCCGTTTTTTAGTGTGAAAGGGGTTTTCTTTATATAATAATATAGATGAAGGTTTTTGGCTCAATTTTTATAATCCTCTTATAAACTCTTATATCTTATAAGATGTTGTATTTTAGAAGCATATAATGACCAAAAAGGGTATGTACAACTAGAATCAAATAAGTTACTATTTTGACATATTTTATATTTAAATAATTTTAAAATACTTTCATAAATAGTATACGTTAGTTTAACTCCAACTAAAAATCTAATAGATATTCTTTTACAAAAAATAAAAATTGACAAATTATTATCTTCAAACTTTTCGCATCGAAATAATATTAACATTCATGCTAGTGGAATATTAATATAAATATATAATTGATATATTTTTTGTGTCAATTTCAATTACTATTTTTAGCCGTGTTATAATTTATAATGTTTTGAAACTATATATTTTTTAGTAAAGATAATATAAAATAGAATTTTTTTTCATAATTATAATAACTGAAATAAATATTAAATGCATAATTAATATCATAGTTATATAAATTTAAGAAAGAGATTATATATAATTGAATATATATACTTATATATAGATAGAGAGGGGGAGAGGGGGAGAGGGGGAGACGTAATTAATATGCCTGGGGGAGTAAAGAGAAGAGAGAATCTTTTGTTGTTAAAAAATTGAGTATTATGTTAAAGGTAAAATTAAAATATAGCAGATTAATAAGGTTATTTTTGTCTTATTAATTATTAATTGCATGGAGCTTATAAAATTTTATTAGAAAAAGTTGGAAAAATTAATTTTTTTATAAGATCCAAAAAATCTTATTTTGAGATCTTATAAGTTCTTTTAAAATAATTTGTCAAACGGCTTCGAACATTTTAAAAACTTTCAAACATCTTATAAGATATTTTGAAATGCTTTTAAATTTAGCCAAACACCCCCTAAGTCTGATTGACACTAAAAAAATCTAATTAACAACTCCAATTAAAAGAATAAATTCCTTTAGCATAAATTCATTCACATAATTAACATGACAACTGTTAGTCCATAATAGACAAAATGACGAACGCTATATCTCTAATAAAATGCGAACCGCTAATATTTAAATAACAAATAATAATTTAACCACTAAATTAACGTACCATCATATTAAATGATAGAAGTGAAGATGTGGGAGTACAAACAAGACATGCATGCATGCGGGCATTTTAAATAACCTACGTGCATATATAGGATAGGACAATTCAGTGAATGGAATTATCGTTCCTGCATATGTATAAGAATTAGGGTGACGACATCAAGGGATTAATGGTGTCGGATAAAGTCGGGAGCGGCCTGAATTTGGGCAAAATTATTAAAATAGCCAAAAAGAGAAAAACGAAAATTTGACAAAGTACCGTATTCTCACAAAAGTATTAGCTTTAAGTATTGGAAGAATTACTTTAAGAATTAAATGGGGAAATGTCTAGAGTACCAATAATTTGTGGAACGTTTTATCAGTGTGCGTGATTTTTTAATCTATACTATTATAAAGAGAAGGGGGTTTATAGAGACAAAGTGGAAGTTTTTACACCACTACACCAAATTATTATAATACCAAAAATGCCCTTCAACTTCCCAACTCTATTCAATTAAGTTCATTTGGAAAATTAATTCCATGCAATTACATTACTAAAAAATTAATATTCCCATTTTATAAATTTTTTTGTTAATTGAAATTAAAATAATATATTAGTATTTGTGTTACATGTAATTATAATCGTCATTGTCAATATAACAAATATTTTATAAAATTTCAATTTTTAATTTAATTTGAGTACAATGCAGTATTGATAATTAATGCATTAGAAATAATTATCAAATTGTTTTTATATATGAATGTCGTAAGGCAGTAATAAATTTTAAGATACTAGAATAAGTTATGAAATTCAATAAAATAAAAAATTTATTAAAAATTATTGTGCGCAGGTACTGCGTGCCACAATTTCTAGTATTATTTAAAAATAAATGTTAATCATCGTGTAAAGACAATCTATACTTTATTATTAGAGAAAAGTATTCTTTTAGTGTATTATTTTTTTGGTTTGTCAACTTGTGTGTTTTAATATATTTAATTTAAATATCATATTCATTTATCCAATTTTTAATTTCCTATTAGAGTTTGTTAGTTATTTTATTTTCAATTTCATGCATTATTTTTCTTTGTAATATTATATCACATCACAAAAAATATTTCCTACACTGTACTGATCATGACTATCAAAATCATGTTAAAATCAATATTATCCACCAGATGGTCCTTCCATCTCGAACTGTGAGTACTCTTCACAGATAGTTTTCCACAGACGGCGCCAACTGATCCGGGTCGCTCACGTGTGTTCACCTGGTTGACTACCCTTGTGTGCAACCTGGTAGGCTCCCCAAACTAGTAACTTGAGAATAAACAAGCACGTTAGGCTATAATAATAATAATAATAATAATAATAATAATAATAATAATAATAATAACCAACCAACCAACGGATTGATTTTATTTTATTCAACACAATAACCTTATGGGATTAAAAATATGGCCTCAACTTCCTCGCCGTGGTGACCAATGCTAATGCCAGTTTTTCGATCAGTATATATCTCTTTTCAGCTCCCTGAAGCATTCTGCTCACATAATACACCGGGTTCTGCGACCCTGCTTCTTCCTTCACAGTACCGAGCTTACTGCACCATTAGAAACTGCTAAGTACAAGTATAGCACCTCACCAACTTTAGGATTTGCCAACAAAGGTGAGTTTGTCAAGTAGTGCTTCAAATCAGTTAATGCTTGCTCACATTCCTCCGTCCACCTGAAATCTTTCACCTTCCTCAACGTCTTAAAAAATGGTAAATTAAGATCAGCCGACCATGAGATAAAGTGATTGAGGGAGGCGACCTTCCCGGCTAACTTTTGCACATCATTGATCGTCTTTGGTGAGCTCAGGCCTAAGATTGCTTCAATTTTTTTCCGGGTTTGCCTCAATGCCCTTCTCGCGCACCAGGTATCCCAGGAATTTGCCACCTCGAACACCAAACATGCACTTGGATGGATTCAGCTTCATGTCATATGCTCGCATCACCTCAAACGCCTTTCTCAGGTGATCGAAGTGATTCTCCTCCCACTTGCTCTTTACAAGCATATCATCAACATAAACCTCCATGGAGTGGCCAATGGGGTCCTTGAACATCATGTTCATCAGCCTCTGGTACGTGGCACCTGCATTTTTCAACCAAAAGGCATCACATTATAACAATAAATGTCATTTTCGGTAACAAATGAAGTCTTATCTCTGTCTTCCCCTGCCAAAAAGATTTGATAGTAGCCCTGGTACGCATCCATCATACTAAACATTACGCATCCCGCTGTAGAGTCCACCAAGAGGTCTATTCAAGGTAGGGGGTAGGGGTCTTTCGGGCATGCTTTGTTTAAGTCTGTGAAATCAGTGCACATCCTCCATTTTCCTGATTCCTTGGGTATGATCACCACATTCGATAACCAATATATGTATTGGACTTCGGCTACATACCCTGCTTCAAGAAGCTTGTCCACCTCCTCCTTAATGATTTTGTTTCTTTCGATCCCGAATGACCTTTTCTTCTGCTTTACTGGTCTTACCTGCGGATCAACATTGAGTCTGTGAACAATGACCTCTGGGTCTATTCCTTTAAAGTCTGATGGGCTCCATGCGAACATGTCAACGTTTTCCCTCAAAAATCCAATCATCAGAGTTTCCAAGGTTGAGGTCATCCGTAACCTGATCGTGGTAGTCCTGTTCGGTTCTCCTGGTGTCAGTTTGATTGTTTTATGTTCCTCCATGGGTTCTATTCGCTCTGGTTTTGACCTTTTCAGAGTGTCGATTGCTTCCTCCGGATGGCTCGCCCCTAATTTTCTTTTTTCCTTTGCCTCTTCACCCCCACTCTTCTTCAAAGAAGTTATAACACCTCCTAACTTCCCTCTGGTCGCAACATACTTCGCCTATTACTCCTAGTGTTGGAAATTTCATCTTTAGGTGATAGGTGAACACTTATAGCCTGAAACAAATTCAAACTATGTCTCCCCAAAATTACATTATAAGCAAATGGAGTATCAATAACTAAAAGTTTTATCATCAAAGTTTTCCTTATTGGTTCGTCACCTAAAGAGGCTGGGAGATCGATGGTTCCCAAGGGTGTCACCTCGCTTCCTCCAAATCCCGTCAGGGGAGTCTGCACAGGTTGTAGTCGGGTGTTACCAAGGCTCATTTTTCTCAATACCTCCATGAGCAAGATATCCACAGAGCTACAATTGTCCACCAGCACCTTGTGCACTAGAAAATTTGCAAAGTCCATTTTGATGACCATGGGTCGTTCTGCGACCCGCCTCTGCCACTAAATCTTTCTTGCTGAATGTGATCTCCTCATTTTGTTCCATGGTTAGTATAAACTCCTTCCTCTCGGAACTTCCACCTCATGCGTACCTCTTACGCGATCTCGCTGAGTCATCACCAATGGGTCCGCTCGCGATCGTATGGATAACCCCTTTCACAAGAGCGTTGTCGCGTGCGACCTCATCCTGCATATCCTCTCTTCTATTTTCTTTTGTTCGAAACTCGTCCCTACTACGGGGCCTACTCCTAGATCTCTCACTCCCTTCTTATCTGGGTCCTCTTTCTCTCTCAAATTTGCGAGTCTCTTTAACGTACTCCTTGAAGTATCCTTGCCTTACCAATCTTTCTATCTCATCTTCTAACTGGAAACAATCCTCTGCATCATGTCCCTTTTCTCTATGGAACTTGCAATATTTGTTACCCAAATACCTCTTTGATGGGGTAGCTCGCGTTTTCTTTGGCTACTGGGGCACATTAACCTTCTCTACCATGATCATCGTATGTACCATGGAAGCGTTCAATGGAGTATACCTGTGGAATCTGGGCTGATATGGTGCCTCAAGATCTTTCTCGGATCGCACCCTACGGTCTCGTCCTCGATCTCTACCTCGATCTCGACCTCGACCTCCTGTCCATTCACCATCCTTCGCAGCATTCATTTCCTCCTCATCGATGTATTTTTTAGCCATCTTCATTAACTGCTCTACATTCTCAAGGGGATCCCTTGCTAGTGCTGAAGTGAAGGGACCCTTCCTTAGTCCATGTATGAGGATGATGATCATCATGTCAATTCTGAGGTCTTGAACCTCTAGAGTCTCATTGTTAAATCTCCCCACAAAGCTTTTTAATGATTCATCCTCTTTTTGTCTTATCGTGAACAAGTATGTGGATGATCTCTTTTGTTTCTTTTTACTCGCAAATTGAAATGTGAATTTTTGTATCAATTGTCCGTATGTTTTGATGGTTCTACTAGGCAAACTGGTGAACCATTCTTGTGCGTTCCCTATTAGAGTGGTCACAAAGAGTTTAGCATTAATGGAATCAGATTGACCATACAAATTCATTACCAGGTCAAATGCAACGATATGCTCCTGCGGATCCTTGCTACCATCATACTTAGGCAAATCTGGCATTTTGAAGTGAGGTTCCACGATCTCAGTAAAGATCTTGCTGGAGAAAGGCGAGTTCCTGTTCTGAGCTACTATCTCCCCCCTTCGTTTGAGTTCGCTGATCTGGGCTCAAGTCTTTCAATTTGGCGACCATCGTCCTCGACCTCAGCCTTTGATATCCCTAGTTCTTTTCTCTTCCCCTTTCCCTTTTGGCTAGATGTCGCATCTGACACTTCTATTGTTGCACCTTTCTTAGGCACCTCTCTACTATCCTCATCCCTAGCTAAGCTCTTCCTCAACTTTATTTTCTTTAAATAACTGTCTCTTTGCGGTCTCACGAGCTATTAGTGTGACAGTTCTTCTCTCATACTCCACTAGAGCATTTCCTACTTGCTTTTCTACCAGTTTCATCTATCATTCTCTGGACTTCATCCCTAGTGATTTAGATGATCTGATCGTTTTGTCTTTGCAGGGTATCGTCATGGTCCCCTGATATCTGTTCTCTCCTAGATTGTCCTTCCATCTCGAACTGTGAGTACTCTTCTCAGATAGTTTCCCACAGACGGCGCCAACTGATCTGGGTCGCTCACCTCAATCACGTGTGTTCACTTGTGTGCGATCTGGTGGCTCTCCAGACTAGTAACCGGATAAGAAACAAACACGCTAGGCTAGCCGAGAGCGTCCCCGGCGTAGACCCTCCGATGCTTAAATTAGACACTGGTCGAGATGGTAATATGGCGATCAGGTAGAATAATATGGTCGAATATCACTCAAACTAACTTACCATAAATGTCGTGGGGTAGGTGTATTCATAGCACCAAACGTATGCACCTGTCTGGTACATACATTTGTAATTTACCCCCTTTTATTATAATAAAAGAAGCAAAATATCTCCTCACGCGAGCGGTCTGACACACGCGCCATTTTCTTTATTTTTTTTATTTTTTTATTTGTATCTTTATTATCAATCGTTGGATCTTATCTTTATAGATAAACGGTCCACATTTAATTGACTATATATATTCATATAAAAACGTAAGTATAAATATATTTTTTTTATAAAAGTATAATATATATGTATTATTTATACATATAATATATATATATATATGTGTGTAGACCAAAACGGGGGGCGGCCCCTCCCTCACCTTGTCGCTGGCGTTGGCGCTCTCTCCCACAACCACCAGCGCACCTCTCGCTACTGTGCCCACACCAGCGCCGCTACACCAGCCTCCATGCCACCAGCCTGCACCAACCACCAGCCTCCACGCCACTACACCAGTGACCAGCCTCCACGCCGCTGCGTGCCTCTACTTCCGTCGCCCCCTCACCGCCCCCACCAGTGCGCCTTCTTCCCCTCATCGCCGGTCGCCACTTCCCCTCCTCTCAAATTGGCGGCATTTCGTGAATATTTTTTATTTTTGTACTAATACTATATGTGTGTATATATTGTCTGTATATGTCTATATACTTTATAATTTATTTATTATAAAGTTTATTCTTATAATTTATAAATTTTATTTTTAGATTATGAATAAATATAAGCCGTTGATCTAATTTAAATAGATTTGAGCCATTTATTTGCAAATCAATATAGACTGTTGATCTAAATTATGAAAGATGTGGGCCATAATTTGATTATCAATTTTCAACTTTTTGATATATATATATATATATATATACCAAGATCCAATGGTCCATATTTAGGGCATAAAAGTCATTTTATAAGAAAAAAACTAAGCAAAATCACATATGAAGCGTGTGTTGCACACCTCATGCCAGAAGGGGGTATTTTGCTCTTTTTAAAATAGAGGGGGGTAAATTACTAATTTTTATTTCATGTTTGGGTGTCTTGCCATTTTCTCCCAACACAAGAGGGTAAATTGCAATTTGCCCCTTTTCTTAATCACCAATTTCTTATCAATTTAATATTAATTTATGATTTTGTATTTACTTTACTAAATAATAAAAAATTGTAGATAATTTATTTTTAATAATTTAAAGAATTACACACATAGGTAAAACATGCACAAATTACTAGTACTTTATAAATTTCCTCCAATACTTAAAGTCATTCTCCCAATACTTATTGTAAGCATTGCCAAAAGGGGTATTTTGCTCTTTTTAAAATAGAGGGGGGTAAATTACTAATTTTTATTTCATGTTTGGGTGTTTTGCCATTTTCTCTCAACACAAGAGGGTAAATTGCAATTTGCCCCTTTTCTTAATCACCAATTTCTTATCAATTTAATATTAATTTACGATTTTGTATTTACTTTATTAAATAATAAAAAATTGTAAATAATTTATTTTTAATAATTTAAAGAATTACACACATAGGTAAAACATGCACAAATTACTAGTACTTTATAAATTTCCCCCAATACTTAAAGTCATTCTCCCAATACTTATTGTAAGCATTTTTTTTCTCTTTAAAATCAGTTTAAGAACCGAGCTTTCTTAAACTGATATTTTATTTTTTAAATTCATAAGAACCGCTTGTTTTAAATGTGGTTCATAAAGTGATTTTTCTAATAAAAAATTAATTTTGAGGCAAAACCGCACAATGTGATTCTGCCTGATTTTGTTAAAAAAAAATGACAATGTGGTATTGTCAATTTTTTTTTTGGATATTGAAAAATAATTTTGCCCAGAAATTGGCATGTACGACTCCAAAGAGTTATTCACCTCATTGCATTAATCAAAACTTTAGGGCTTCAATTCATTATTTTTCTTGGAAAACTATTATATCACTTTTTCCAACAAAAAAAAAAATTATAAATCCCAAAATATTTCAAAATATTTTGTTAATGGATCGAAACTAACTAATGTGGTCTATGCACACAAGTTTGTTATAATACAACTGTCAAATCCTTTAACTTTCAAAATGTAGGGTGATTTGTAATATTAGTCCCGTATTTTTTGAAATAGTCAATATTAGTCACATGCTTTAGGAAAAATGTTACAAAATTAGTCCCACCGTAGCAATATTGGTCTCTCACTTTAGAAAAATATTGCAAAATTAGTTCCATATTTTAGCAAAATGTTGCAAAATTAATCCCAAAGTTTGTCCCAGATATTACAAAGTTAGTCCCAAAAGTTGTAATATTTTTGCGATGAGACTAACTTTGCAATGTTTTCCTAAAGTGTGAAACTAATATTGACTATTTCAGAAAGTATGTGATTAATATTGTAAATCACCATATATTTTGAGAACAAAATTGCATTTTTCTCAATGAGATTCAAACCAAAAGTTCTTGTTTAGCCTAATTTTGTAACCATGTTAAACAATCAATTCCTCTACAAATGTAAACTATTAAAAAAATAATTTAATATTTAATATTTTGGTATTAAAAATTAATAGTTTGTTGCTTATGATTTGAATTATCAATGTTTGTATTATTTTTTTAATTTAAATATATTAAATAATGTAATAAATCTAATAATAATAATAATAACCAACCAACGGATAAAACGTGAAGTGAAGGAAAATGGATTAAATGGGTGAGGTAATTTACGGGCAGGCTCATAAAGGATTGAATGAGTTGTAAACCACGCTCTTAAAGTAAGTGATGAAACTTTTACTGATGGTACTATATTTAGGCTGCGTTTACTTTGAAGTATTAGCCTGTATAAGATAATTAGTATAGGACAATATGATGTTTACTTTGATGTATGGGGGCCCTGTACAAAATCAGGCCCGGTACTAATCACTGTTACACTTACATAACTTATACCACCAAAAGTGGTGGTATAAGTTATATAGCATCTTATACAACAATTAATGAGAATTTGTTGGTCTGTTTTGCCCTCCATAAGAAGACAAAAATTGAACCCCACCTAACACTCAACAACTCTCACTTCTTCTCCACCACATTTCTTCATTTCTCTTTTGAAGACCGAAGAACCCAGCTGCAAGTTTAAGGTGAGTTCTCCCATTCTTCTTCTTCTTTTTGATTTTGTACTCTTATATAGAGTTTTACATTTCTAGGATGAATGTGTTGACCGATTAATTTTTTTTATTATTATTATTTTTCTTGTTGATGGGTTTTACTAACAAAATGTCTTCATTTTTTTGTTTTTTGGTGTTTAATGTTACAGATCCAACCTTCTTTTCAAGGTATGTTCGAATTTTTTTTTTTTAAATTTTAGTTACGAATTTTCCAGTGAGATGCCCCATTTTTTTTTGGTTTGTGCTATTTTCGGTTGTGATGCCACATTTTTTTTGCACCGATAATTTCGACTGTGATGCCCCATTTTTTTTATGCTATTTTTTTGTGCTATTTTCAGTAATATGTAGTTATGCAATATTTGTGCTTATTTAAATATTTTTTGGTTCAGTAATAACAATTTTTTGTTATTCTGTTTTTATAATGGTTATTTAAATATATACAACATGTTAGTATTAGTATTTTAACGATATATTGGTTTCCTTTAATGCTGTGTGAACTTTGATTGCGTATATATGTGCGTTAAGTCCGTTTAAAATTGTAATGGTAGGATGCGGTTTCACGAGAAAATAGAGGCTCTTCGTGCTATTCAAGAAATTTTGGTTGATGCCCTGAAGATGTTAAGGTTGTTTTATCGGTGGTATATTTTTCGGAGGTGTCAATTACAACGTTTTAGGGCTAGACGCGGACTAGTTTATACTTTAAAACCTCGAGTTCCTGCACAAGTTCATGGAATGAGACGTTTAGTAGAAATTAGTGACATTTCTTGTGTTGATAACCTCCGAATGAGTAGAAATGCATTTGGAAGGTTGTGTCTCCTTTTGCAAAATCAAGGGGGGTTAACGGACACTAAACACGTTTCTATTAGTGAACAAGTTGCCATCTTTTTAAGTGTTCTTGCACATCATAAGAAAAATCGAACTGTGAAATACGACTTCATTCGTTCTGCGCGCACCGTAAGTAGACATTTCCACCACGTTCTGCATGCTGTTTTGAGACTACATCCACTACTATTATCCAAACCTACTGCAGTACCGGAGGAAAGCACATGCCCTAGATGGAAGTGGTTTGAGGTTAGTACTAAATATTAATTTCATGTCGATTTATAATCCCAATTTATATTGATTTTCTTCTTAATTACATGGTCACTAACTATTACACCTTCATTTGTGCAAGGGATGTTTGGGGGCATTGGATGGGACATACATTGACGTTCGTGTTCCGCAAGAAGACAAAGCACGATATCGCACACGTAAGGGGTCTGTTTCCGTTAATGTGTTGGGCGTTTGTGATAGAGAGATGCGATTCATATATGTTTTAACTGGGTGGGAGGGTAGTGCGGCAGATGGTCGGGTTCTTCGTGATGCTATAACTAGATCGTCTGGATTGAAAATCCCTAGAGGTATTAAATTCCTACTATATAGAACAGTTTATTTGTTTTACTTCAATACCTATCGGATACTTTTAATTCCGTTTTAATCTTGTAGGAAATTATTATTTGGTTGATAGCGGATATAGTAATGGGGAAGGTTTCTTATCGCCATACCGGGGAGTCAGGTACCATTTAAAAGAATGGGAATCCGGTCGCAATGCACCACAGAATGCCGAAGAATATTTCAATATGAAGCACGCTGCGGCACGTAACGTTATTGAAAGGACTTTCGGTTTACTTAAGGCTCGGTGGGCAGTGTTACGTAGTCCGGCATTCTATTCTATTACGGTGCAGAACCATATTATCATGGCATGTTGTCTATTGCATAACTATATACGAATGGAAATGCCCGTTGATCCAATTGAACAAATATTGAATGAGGACTTCATTAGCGAAGATGGCGAGGGAACCGAGTACTTAGGAACCGTAGATTCTAACCCCGTTTGGAACACTTGGAGAGATGACATAGCAATGAGAATGTACAATGCTTGGCGTGGAGATTGTTGAAGTTGTTGTCCTTATGTTTTTCCATATTATGTGTCATGTTGTTTGTTGTGGTTTTAAAATTATTCTGTAATGTTGTATGAACTATTTGACCATATTGTGGACTTTTAGGTGAACGATGTGTTCCATGTTTGTTGGTGTATGTTTATTTCGAACGAAAATTGAAGTCTACTTTATTTGTTTCAGTCATTGTTTCGTTTTAACTTTGTCATACTTAGATATTTTTCTGTTGTGTAATGTTTATTGTGTTAGTGATCGATGGAAGACGATGAACTCAATTTGGTTCGGCGCCGGGGGGGAAAAAACAGCGGTAGGGGTACCAGACGTGTTTGGTCATGTAAGGAAGAGGGGGCCCTACTAGACTGTTTGCGTGAGATTGTTCGCACGGGTTGGAAGTGCGATAATGGGTTTCGAACGGGCTACTTGGGAGTCTTGGAACAAATGATCCGTAAGCGCTTACCGGACTGTGGGCTGAAATCAGAACCTCACATAAGCTCGAAGATTCATGTTTGGAAACGAACATACGGTAGTATTTCAGATATGCTAGCCAGGTCTGGGTTTGGATGGAACGATACTTCTCATACCATCGAGGTCTCCGACGCTGTGTTTGAGAACTATGCAAAGGTTAGATGCTACTCTATTCACTATGAATTTTGTTAACAATTCCTTTGATTTAATGAAATGTAACGGTGACACTGTGTTTGGGAATTTTTTTAGGTTGATCCTTTCGTGAAGTCACTGCGTTTTCAAGTCATTTCCTTACTATGGTTCATGGTGTGAAATTTTTGGCAAGGATCGTGCTACGGGACAACATGCGAGTGATTGTGAGGGTGCCTCGACAAATGTAAGTACCGAACCTATTTCTGTGTCACCTGAGTACTACATTCCTAGCCCCGACCCAAACTTATTTGGTGATGAAACGTACTTTGGAAACTCTTTTGCTTCGGCGAATGCCAATATGAATGCCGCCCCTAGCGACACTGAACTTCAATCATCCAAGAAACGCAAGCATTCAACGGTGACAATTGATGAAAAATTTGATGAGAAGTTTGATACTTTTGTGAATGTAACTGACAATCGTTTAGGGGACATTGCTAAACGTTTTGGGACGGAGTCCGACGAGTCACATTCCCGCCGACAAGTTTGGGCATCTATTGAGGTAATGACGGATTTCACTTTGGAGGAGAAATGTTGGGCATCTAGAAAACTTGTGAACAACAAGGCCGACCTCGACTTGTTCTTAACTATGTCGGACATGGCTAAAGTTGCCTTTGTGAAGATGATGGTGGACGGGAAAGTGTGAACTTCATCGGTACGTAATGTGAAAACTAATTTTTGTGAATGCATAAACACTTTATCCAATTGTATCATTTTGGGGGATTTGCAAGTGGATGCATTCATTAGGATGTTATTATCTAACTATTTCTTCTAATTATCGGTGTGTAACGGCTTTTTGTGGAATGCTTCGACGACGGTTGCAATGTGTACATTAATGAATTTAACCTCGGGGTCTCGAGGCATCCTTTAACACCTATCAATGGAATGGTCCTCAATTCTAGTATTTGTTCCTGTCATTTGCTTTCTTGTACATTGTTTTACATTTTTTGAACTTGTACATAGAAAAGTAGTTCTTGTACGTTTGTTGTTGTCATTCGCCTTAAAATTGTAGATACTTACACAAAGAATCTGAATTTGAAGCCTAGAAATTGTAAAATCTGAGTACTTACAGATTCAGGCTCTACCACTAAAGCACAGGAAATTGTAAAATCTGAATTTGAAGCCTAGATTTATAATAAATATTCTCTGTTTTTTAAAGCCATAGTCAAATCTGAATTGTAAAATCTGAATTTGAAGCCTACATTTATAATCTGAATTGTAAAATCTGAATTGTCAAATCTGAATTTGAAGCCTAGATATAGGGGTAAATTTGAAGCCTTTTGATTTATTTTCTTAAAGAAAACTAAAGGGAAAAAAGAAACAGAAAAGAAGACGTTGACGGCATTTTATTTTTATATTTGATAAATAAAAAATATATTTGAATTAGTATGCTTTGTGATACATTTTCTCACGAAAAAGATATACCATAATGAAAAATTTATTAGTATTTTTTATTTACTGAGAAAAAATTGTTCGAATTAGCTTTGTGAGGAGTTACATGTGAAATTTGCAGGAGCAGTGAAATTACATTTTCGACCATGTTTCGCAGTGAAATCGGTATTTCGCAATTTGACGTGCTATTTATATAACATGAACGTAGTCTATTTGATAAATACCACGAACAAGACATACAAGAGACTACTTTAGGGAAACGTAAAAGACACGATACAACGTAGACACAACAAACATAGAAAATTACAGAAGTAAACACCATACACTACTGATTTAAGTACGATCGTAGAAACCACTTTTTTTTTCATTCCGAACCAGAGGACAAGTCAACGATCTCATCAACGTCTATGACTACCGATTTGTCGCTCGAACCACTCGACCCATTAGTGTTTATTTTTTTCGAACTACTTGGACGACATCCTTGAAAGATACCTCGAAGTGCAGTGAAATTTGGCTCACCGGCATGCTCATATGCCTTCGCTATTGGAAACCTCTGCACGATAGATATTAAAAAAAAACAAATAATCACAAATAAACAATCGTAGTTATAAGAAATACGTTAAGAACCGAAATTGATATACCTCAGAAACGTCCTCCCAAAATTCTTCTGGAGCATGGAGTATGTTCTCCCATCGATCCCAGTTTACCTCCGGACAAGAAATTAGGAAGCTGAAAGTTTCAAATCGCTCTCGCAGTTTTATGTAACGATTATAATTAGCGTCTACACTGAAGGCCTCTTTCATAACCAAATTTACAATTTCGGTGGCTTGCTTCACTGCTTCATAACTAGAAACGGAATCTCCAGTGAAGGTGCCATCCATTGCTTTATCCCATAGGGCGTCAATGAAACATTGGTCGTGTGCCGGGGTCCATATCGGGGTATACAAATATTTTTGTTGACTAGGTGGTGAAGGTGGAGGTTTAGGGACATAATTCCAACACGCCTTGGTTACGGCTTTTTCGTTTGGAGAAGGGTTTGAGCGCGTCATTGTGTACAACTCTTTAATAGAAGGAAATTTAAATTTTGGCTATGTATGAATTCTGAATTGTTGCCTAGTTGCTCGGTTTTAAAGGGTTCAAAAAGGCTTTGAGGAACAAAATTTTGGCTACACTCCAAAATGAAAGAAGACAAAATGAATAGGCCAACAATGTACATTGGCATGGTTGTATCATGTCTTCTTCCACTATGACATGGTTCAATCATGTCTCCTTTTGCAAAAAAGAGAAATTCCTTAGGTTCCCCATGCACATCACTTGACAATACAACAAAAGAAAAGATTGCATGTTTGAACAAGAAATGGCCGAGGAAGGAAAAAAGAAACATTACACATAACAATCACATAAATTTAGATTAAACATTAAACATAACAATCACATAAATTTAGATTAATCATTACATAGCAACAACAATAGTTCAAGATAATCCTTCCAATATTTTTGCAAATACAGACCAACGAAAATTTAACACGTTAAATAGCATCCAATATTTTGTTCACTCAGTTATCCGAATTGTTATCTGACGGGGGTGAAAGATTGTTCACATCCATTTCATCGTTCCCATTACCGTTACCATGATTATGTATATTGTGTTCATCATCTTCGGAGTCTTCTCTTATCGGATCACGAAACACGATAACCATTGATTCCCAAGAAGGATCGGGGAGATTCACGTACAGCCTTGCATTCCGAGATTTCTGAAAGCTAAATTATGTCATCAATAAAATAAATAACTTGAAAAATTATTCATGAAGTTAATTCTAATTACCTCAATGATAATGTCCCAAACATGTTGATCAGCATGAAGTTCTTTTGTAGTACGATTATAGGACACACCAGAAAATCTTAAAATCCATGAGAATGAAAGGAATCGATTGAACAAACTTCTTACTCGGGATTCGTAAAAAACCATAATCGAAAGACAAACCGTGTTCTCTATTGGTTTCGCGCATTGCTTGGCGTATGGAATAAGAATCTGGGTAACCTGGCTCGTCAAGACCGATGGCAATTTGATCGACTAGAGTGTCCATGAAAGTTTTCTCCATTTCGACGGTCCAGTTAATGTTGTAAAACACTCTACGTTGAAGTGTAGCGGCATCTGATCCCATTTTAGTAATTTTTTTCTTTGGTCGAATAGTATGTAAGTGAATTGCTACATAACAACAATATGGATGCAAGTATTTATAGACTTGGAATTAAATAGTGAATGATGAATTGTCGTGTCAATGAACTATTACAAAATGAGAGCATTGTTCACCGTGAATGTTGAAGTACAAAAATTGAATATAGACAAATGAAAAGGCTGAATCGCATTCACTATTCATGGATGTTTAGGGTGAGAAAAGGAATATATTCCATTTCAAAGGTACATCATACTACACATCTATAGCTAGAAGCATGCATGAGTTTTCTTGTCAATCACATGATAGTAACAAAAAACACTCACTACTTCTAAATGATATTCATAAATAAAGCTAATACTAGGAGATGGATTATGAATAAGAACATAGCAAGAACCAAAGTTATGTTCTTTTGTCGTAAGGCCTTCCTCAACTCACCTCGTACCAATGCAATTTCCGCCTCGTTAGCATTTATTTTCTTCTCGTGAGCATTCAATTTCTTTAATAACCCGGGTATGATAGCAACGCTACGGTCACACATCGGGGGGTCAATCCATTCGAAAATACCACAGTAACGACCCTGAAACGCGAATATGTTAGGTAGCTAAACACCTAGGCAGAATTGTGTAAATGATATAACCATACATTTGCACCGGAACAACCACGGAATCGACGTCCAGGATTGGCGTTAGTCCAAGAGGTTTTGGTTACGACAATATTGCCGCATAAGCATAACTCGACACTTCCGCGAACATTAGAAGCAGTGCGGCGACTAGCATTCCTATTCCCAAATGTAGAATCATTTGTAGAAGACCAAGATGTGCTCCCGCCGTTTGCCATTATCTAGTGGAAGATATAAAATGTAATTTGCCATTATATAACAGATAGTGAGAGAGAATGTAATTTTCAGAAATAGGACCAGAATTTTGAAAGCTAAAAAACTGAAACTCAAACAAAAATCATGTGTTATAATTTTGCTGAAAAATTCGTATTACTTAAGCACCCAAAAAAATTAGGACCCGAAAATTTGCAGAAAATTAGGACCCGAAAATTTGCAGAAAATTACTTAAGCACAAAGTATTACTTAATCTCTAATTTGCAGACAAATTTTATAAGAATTAGGAGCCAAAAATTCAGATTTATGACCCGAAAATTTTCACAATTAAGACCCAAAATTTGAAAGCAATTAAAACTTACCGATGATAATGGGGGGAGGAGGTGAGAGAACTTCAAATAACTAAAGGAAATGAATGAGGATGAGCTAAAGTCTTCAAAATAGGTGGGTCATATGATTGAAGGGCAAATGGGTATTTTCCCATCAAAAAGTATTTTATACAACAAAGTAAACACTATACAGATTTTATCACAATTTCTTAATACATGTAAGTAAACAGGCTACAATTAATACAGGGCTTTTTTATCATTCATTTAATTCAAGATAATCTTATCACCCATATAATTCTATCCTCAAAGTAAACGTACCCTTATAGTCTAAAAACTCTGTTTGGTTTAACAAGAGAAAATGGGAGGACAAGCGACACAAAAATTATAAATAAACTTCTTGACATCGTCCCATTTTAAACAAATATATAAAATTTTGTCTATTGGAATTTTAGAGCCTTTGATAGAAACAATTTAATACGTCATAGTATCAAAATTGAGTATATTAATGGATGTGGCTTGCAATTTTATTTGTGTCTTCATTATCCGCTCTAATTTCATATGAGACGTACGATTTTTTTTGAAAAGACGCCTCGATATGAAGATGAGGCATTGGGATAAGTCGCTCAAGTTTCTCATTTTAATCAATATGGGGCATTTACCTAAATCATCAGACCCTCAGACGAAGGGGCTTGGTACGGGCATATGACCCCGTTCGTACAGAACGTCAAATCATGCGGCTTGTGGCTTGATTGGTGCTCTGTTAAGCGAGTTATTCGCTCTAGCTTCATATGAGTCTCACAATTTCTCCGAAAAATGAGTTTTGCTAGGGAAGAAGCTTGGGTTTATAAACTATTCAAACTTCTTATTTATAACCATCATGGGATGCTTTAATTTTAAAATTAAAATATATTTATCGGGGAAAAAAATATATTTAAAATTGGAATAAATAAGTAAATAAAAAGCCTGTCATTAGCCCGTACTGACCCCCACACATGTCCAAGTTCTTTGAAATTAACTTAATTACCGCCATCCTTATCTTTGGTAGATATGATTGAGCACGAAATTGAGACTGCAACCAACTCTACACAATAATCCTAGTTTAAAATAAATCATAAAAGTCGTGGCCTTTTATAAAGTTGGTGGACATTAATTTAGAGTTTAAATACATTAAGTGAGATCTTAAGTTTTAGGTTCATTTTAATTGTTCACGAGATTTTACCTCTTATTTAAAAAATAATAATTATTTAGATAAAATAAGATTAATATGTTATTTTTAATTATTTAGATAAAATAAAATTAATTATAAAATGTTAGTGATGACATGTTTTTTTATATTGATAGGAATAAAATTAAAGGAGCTTGTTAAAATATTAAAAATAAGTTGGGAACTCTTTATTTTTTTTAAAATGAACTCATAAACTCCTAACATTTTATTTTTTATGTCTTATACACTACTTTTTTCTAAACATTGTACAATACAATTTTTAACATCTTATTGAATATGTTGAAGAGTTTATACCTTCACCGGAACACCTTGTAAGTCGTCTATTATTACTTCATAATATTTTATATGAACTAAAAGAGCTCGTCTTGTGCTTGAGTGGAGATGACCTTGAAATTTGTGAAAGCTATAAAAAGGGGACCTGCAAAAGCGTTAGCACTCTTACATTCAAGTTAGTAAACAGTTACATAAGAATAACTTTGAATAAAGTAAAAAAATGGTGAGATTTCGTGAACAAAGAGCATAAAATAAATTTGGTGCAAGTTGAGAGCATAGATTCGTGTATTAGAGTGCTAAGAAAATATTACTTTAGCCAACCAAGTGAGCCAGTATTTATAGCGAAAGAGTCATAGCTGGGAAGGACTCTTCATGGACCTGGACTCTAGGAGAACCGAGTACTAGCCCCTTAGACTTCTGCAGTCTTTGGAATCCTAGGAAGTAGGAGGGCGGTTGGAGGAATCCGGCGCAAATAAGGATAAGGTTGAGGCTATCATTATCCGATCTTCTTAATGAGTCTGGGCCTCCTTGGTAGAGCTACATTTCTCGTCTGGGCTGGGCCTCTCCTTGGGGGGGGGGGGGGGGGGGAGAAGAGGCCCAACTGGTGCTTCCTTGGGCAGGGTCGGTGCCTCTTTGGGTCTCCTTCTAATACGTGCGGGCTTTTGCATGGGGCTTCGATGTCCTTCCTAGGCCTCCTAGGAACCTCTTTAGGCCTTTTGGCCTTCCTCTTTGGCCAACCATTTTGCCATACATCAATATTAATTTTGATATTGATTAAAATAAAATTGCAAAAATAATTTTATAGTAAGAGATTGATTATACAATGAAGAGGGATATGGTAAATTGCTATTATACACTTATCATTATCCAAATGAGATTATACCACTTACTATATTTCAAGAAACACCCAATGTTTTAATTTAATAGTTGAATTCGTTTAAAAAAACAAAAAGAGAAAACCCTCCGAACACCAACACAGGCATCACTATATATATACACAGTGTTATATGGTAATTCTGTCCCTCAGCCTTTCTAGGATTTCATTTTGTCTTTCTTTTCTCCCTTTCTTTATATATGAACATTCGCACAGTCAGACACAGATTTCGCGGCACTACCTACGACAGCTGAAATCTCTATTTTCACAGCCTACACTTCATCTCTACGGTCGAAGAAGATGAATCCCAGCTCAATTTCAATCTCGAGACTCCTCCAATTAGTTGACCTCGGCAACTTCGAAGCCGTTCCGGAACCTCCCTCTTCCCCATCACTGCCTCAATCAACCCCGTCTTCCAGCCCTCAAGCACCTCCGCCACCACCCGCCCCTCAACCCAGCATGCCTTTGGACTCCTTCATAGGGATGTCAATGGGTCTAGTACGGATTTGTCAAAATCCGAGACCTGCCTCGTCAAGAAAATCCCAGACCCGGACTCGGGACCCGTCGGGCTAGACCCGGTAGATTCGATTAGTATTTTTAAAATATTAAAAATAATACTACCATAACTTTATAAATATGAGACAATAATAATATTGAAAGGTTAACATATTTTTTTTTGTAAATTTATATGTGCATATTTTAGCATTGAAATATTTATACGTGATCCTTCGGTCGCTTCTTCGGTCCTATGACCCATTTGTTGTAAACTACAATATGAATGGACTTGAGAAGTCTATTACTGAGCTGATCAACTCAACTAATAATTGATTTTTGACTTATGTAATATTTGTTTTAATCCCACTAATTACTTATATAAAAGTATATATGTTGAATTATCTTACCTATTTAACGCTTCATAGATAAGACACTACACAAAACATATATATAAATAACATAGAAAATATAATAAAATTTGAAAAAAAACAAAAATATCCAGTTTAATAGTTAGATTGCTAACATGGAGGGTTATAGTTTTTAAATCATTATTACTAAAATAATAATAGGTTGGAAATATGGTAAGTTTACTGATATTGTTTTGACATCTGGCTTTTGCTTTTGCATTTCTTCCCTTTCCTTTTTTTTTTTTTGGTCTTGTAATAATAAATCAATGACAATATCTTATGTATGTGATTGACAAGCTATAGAATATCTATTGAAATTAAAATAAATTATACAAAAGACATTAACATTTACGTGATATGTAGAATGCTTTTATCGTTCAAAGCGTGCATATAAGATCGGCACTAACTTCATTTTAAGATTAATTGAAGAAATTAAAAAAATATCTAATAGAAATAATAGATAATTAGATAAATAAAAAAAATACTTATGATGGGATTAAAAATTATCTTTTTATCAAAACTCGAAACATAAGCCTACTCAATCGCAGCGTAGTAAATGGGCACTTTAAACAACTAAAATTAACAATTTTAGCAGGGAAATATTTACACAACATAATTTAGGATTTGAGTCTAATTACCATCACCATCATAATTTGAAATTTATAATTAAATTATATAGTAAATTATCATTAAATTATTATATCAAGTATCGGTTAACAACTTAATATCCAATTCACATGCCCGTTAGTACTAGTTGGAAACCCTAAAATAAAGAAAATAGTCGAAAACCCTAAAATAAAGAAAATAGCCGTTAGCACTAGATAAATATAGCCATTTGTGATATTACCGTTGTACAACGGACAAATATGATTGTTGCCAGACTGGGAAAGCGGATGAATTTGGTTCAATAGCGCGTGGGTTCGATTGCGCGTGACTACCACTTGCTATATTAGTTTTTCTATAACCCCTTTTCCCTTTTTCTCTCCCTTTCACTCGTCTCTCTATACTCCTTTTTTTTGCTTTCTGATATTCTTTCTTGATTTTCTTGTTTCCTTCGTCATCTTAATTTTGTGCATTTTTTTCTTTCTGTTATTCTTTCTTGATTTTCTTGTTTCCTTTCCTTCGTCATCTTAATTTGTGCATTTTTTTCTTTCTGTTATTCATTCTTGATTTTCTGATATTTTTTGCCCTAATTTTGCAGATGAAGAACAAGAAAGGGAGGGTGTGGGTTGTTTAGTGGAAATTCCGACGGCGATGACTCTGCTGGTGCAGGTGTTCGCCGCGGCGCTGTTGTGACTGTGGCGGCTGGCGGTGGAGGGAAGAGCTTGGTTCTGAGTCTGGAGAGGACGATCAACGCGGGATTTGGGCTGCGGCAACTCAGCAGCATTGATCGGGTTAGACACGGCAGATTGCTGCAGCAACAGCCTGCTGGTGCTGGGGTTGTTAATTTCCCTCTCCTTCTTGTTGGGTATATCTCTATTTTCTCATCATTTCTTTCTTCAAAAATTTATATTTTATGTATATACACGTAAAGTTGGCATTCCCTGTGTGGTATTAGCTTACTAAGTAATGTGCAAATGAATTTCTTCAATTGGAAATGTTGAACACTACTTGTTCAACTTAGATCGGCTAATTAATAATGTCCGAGCTCTTACTTTTCTTTGCAAGTTAAAGGTCTCCTAGTATACATACAGTTCTTTATTTAAACCCAATAGATTGGTTTCTAAAAATCGAAACATCAATTGCAGGCCATAGAGCATTAACTTCAAAGGAGATTGCTGATTAATTTGTGCTTTGGATTTTGTGCTCTCTCAATTTTCAATTTGATACTTCTTATTTTCAATTTTGTAATTATGGAGGTCACAAGTTCGATTTGATACCTTTGTAATTGTGCTGGCTGGCCCAGTTTCCCTGAGAACGTTTCCATACAGTTTGATACCCTGCCTGCATATTTCTTGCATAAAAGAGATATATATGTCTTTCAAGTTCTTTTATATTTGTCATTGGCAGCATGTTTGCTCCACCACATTACCTTGAGAAATTGTCATTGGTTCCAGTATTGGTCCCTGTGTATTTTCTTAAATCTACATATTCTTAGAGATAAGATGTCCTTGCTATATATCATTTAGGATAAACTTGGTAGTTAGTTTTGCTCTTATTTTCTTTCCTTGCTTTGATACATGGAGTTGATTGGCTGCATAATTTTTCTGATTTCGCATCGTATTCTTGCCATCCTGCCACGCTTAGTTATGACATGCATAATCGAATTGCTTATTTGTAACTTATCCTTCAAATGTTGTATTCTTGAATTTGTCAAAGTTATTTGCGTCTTATCTCTATTTGTTGCTTTGCTCATGGAAATGTTCAGCACACGCCGTGGTTGACTTTTTGTCACATTTTTGTTCCCCTACCTGTCCCTATGACGCATAACTTTTCGCTTATTTGAAACTTCTTCGATTCTCATCCATGAGTTGTGGTTGGCTATCTGTTTCAGTGAGGATGAATCTGGAAAGAAAATTAGAGGAGGAATTGAAGATTGCAAATGTTACTTGCATGGAAGCAGGTGACTACTATTAAACTGTAGTGTTAGAGTAGTATAACTTTCCCCTTTTTTCCTTGTATGGATTTCCACCTATCATGCAGTAATAACCAGCTCTAGCTAACCAAACAGAGTTATCTCTATCAGAAAACATGGAAATTGTTATCCAAAGTTATTAAATATGCCTTCTCACAGATTTGGGAAGTGTTTACCAAATGGGCCCCAATCAGAGGGAAAGGTTTTCATGCAAAAACTAAGGTTATCATCATAATTATTTTTGTCTATTTCCAACGACCTCACCTTACTATGAATGTGGTTTAAGTCGTCCACATTTTCATTTGAGAATGGGAATCTTAGGCCTGAGTGGTGTTGTCAGAAATAAGAGTTGGTTTCTTCTTGTTTTAATAAAAGAATTTGTGGGACCACCTAATAAGGGTCATATCATGTATAGCATTTTGCACTGACCTAGTCAGGTTCCACTTATGAGCAAATACGCATCTAGTTGATACTTTTTGGGAGCAAATTAAGCTCGATTTGCTTACTCATGCCTGCAGGTGGTCGATGCAGATGCACTAATTGGTGATGTCTCCGCTCTAGCAGAAAAGATACATAGCTTCTTTATGCAAGAGGTTCTCTCTGAAAGTCACTCTGCATTGAGGACTATTTTGCAAGAGGTAAGTTTCCTATGCTTCTTGAAGTATCAGTTTAACAAGCACTTTGCAGCATGTTGGGTTGAACCAGAACAATGTAACAAATAGTAGACAAGCAAGAGGCAAGAAGTAAATCTGTAATATCATCATCTAATCTTATTGTGACCTTAAATATACACTGTGATTACTGATAGGAATTTTTTTTAACTAAAAGTGTAGTTCACTAGAGATTGTGGGAATTTTAGAGAAATTGCAGATTGGTTTGCTATTTCTCATCTTTTATTTTCATAGAGTTTATGTTTCATCTTGTTATTAAAGAAACCTGAAGCTAGTTTCAAATTTATGATTCTTAAGAATGAGTACCGGTACTGTAATTTTTTTGGACTGCGGTAGCCTATACATGTAATCGTCACACATCTCAATTACATTTGTTGTTTCTGTCACTTGTTTTCTAATTGAAGTATTGTGCACTTAAATTCATTTTATTTTATGAAGAAACTATATCTTGTCAGGTTTGATGTAAAGATTGCTCGTTGTAGCTGAGGAAACTAAGTTGCATTTGTGACTGCTGAAAACAATTTGAAGCACTGGTATATCTATATTTCTGAAGTTTGCCTCTGTATCCACTTTATTTCTGTCTAGAACCTTATTAAAGCAAGTTTCTTATTGTTAATGTCCATACGGGCGTGATTCTGTTGCATGTCTCAGTAAAATTTTCTTAAGAATTGATTCATGAAAGATTTTTTTTTTGTTTGTCATATTAATAGGTTGCGCATGATGCGCTTTTTTGAGACAAGTGGTGCCTCCGTTGCTGCTTCTCTCATGACGGTAGCAAACGACATACGTTTCTTTGGGTGGTATATGAGATATAGAATGTTTCTTCAATACTTTGAGTTCTTTACTTAAATTGAGTTCTCACACCGTCTCTTATGCACAGTTGTCGATTTTGTGGTCTAGGAGAACCTGTACTTCCTGAAAATGAACCTGGAAGCTGTATAATGCCGGTATTTTTCTTACTCATTTAATCTATTAGAAACATATGGGTTGGTCATTTTTATGACTTATGACTTCTATTTGTCGTGTTAACTAAAAATAGTCTTAAAT
Source organism: Sesamum alatum (assembly GCA_034509735.1). Classification (NCBI taxonomy): domain Eukaryota; kingdom Viridiplantae; phylum Streptophyta; class Magnoliopsida; order Lamiales; family Pedaliaceae; genus Sesamum; species Sesamum alatum. Next base: position 3,144,148 of record JACGWO010000009.1, read on the forward strand.
TTCAGGGGAATGTGAACCCAACGCTGTGTGAGGCTCTAACGATGGTTTGCGCCAGGTATAATAATCTGGAATGAGGATAAAAGAAGTCGTTTTCCAGAAGCAAGGAGATTTTTCTCATGCTTTTTACTTTCCAGGTTATGGGCAATCTTGTGGCAATTGCAGTGGGAGGATCCAATGGCCATTTTGAGCTTAATGTTTTTAAGCTTGTCATTGCCTGTGATCTATTACAAGTATGTCCCACTGCATGTTATTCTAACTCATTTTTCCTGGCACTGAAACGTCCTTGTAGTGGTGGACCTGTTGATATGGAAGGGAAAAGTAGATAGGTTGGTACCGTAGTTAATGAGAGAGAAATCCAATGAGCAAAATATTGATTTGCTCCGCAAGGAAGAAATGTGTTACTGCTCCTGTGCTCCATTTAGTAATGCTTATTGGTTCTTCTTATAGCTGATCCTTTTTGCGCTGAATATTATGGCCTCACCTTGTTAATATTAAGATTTTCTATAAACTTTTGCTATGTCACTAATTTTATCCTCCCAATTTTTCAACTATATTTGTGTGTTTTTGTGCTTGCTTAAAGCATCCCGCACATTGTTGCTTTAGAAGAATCATTTTCTTAACATGTATCTTCTTTTTTTGCTAGTCATTGCGATTGCCTGGGGATGCCTCTGCCTCCTTTGCAAAGAATTGTGTCAGAGGAATTCAAGCCAATAGTGAAAGAATTTCTAAATTGTTACACGATGTCAGTTTCTAGTTTGCATGATTCTGAGATCTCATTTGATTTCCATTGACACAACCTTGTGCAATTGATACGATGATGCCTTTTCATTGCAGTCTCTCATGCTGGTTACATCTTTGAATTCGGTAAATTTAAATTTTATCCTCTCATCATTTTTTTCCATGCATCTATACACTGCTAAATCATACTGCTGTTTATTCTAGAAACTTGGCTTATGATGCTGCATAAGTTGACAAGACAGCGCACAAGGAGGGAAGTACATTGAAGGTGTGTTTCTTATTCATTCTGTTGATTTTTAATCATTCCTTTACCAATAGTATTTATAGTAGTAGTAATAATAATAGTAATAGTAGTAATAGTACTAGTAGTAATAATAGTAGTAGTATTAGTACTAGTAGTAGCAATAGAAGTAGTAGTAGCAATAGTAGTAGCAGCAGTAGTAGTAGTAATAGTGGTAGTAGTAGTAGTAGTAGTAATAGTAGTAGTAGTTGTAGTAGTACTAGTAGTAGTAGTAATAGTAGTAGTAATATTACTAGTAGTAGTAGTATTACTAGTAGTAGTAGTAATAGTAGTAGTAATAGTAGTAGTAATACTAGTTGTAGTAGTAGTCGGAATTGTAATAGTAGTAGTAGGAATTGTAATAGTAGTCGTAGTAGTACTAGTATTAGTATTAATAGTAGTAGTAGTAGTAGTACTAGTTGTAGTGGTGGCAATAGCAGTAGTAGAAACAATAGTAATAGTAGTCGTAGTAGTACTACTATTAGTACTAATAGTAGTAGTAGTAGTAGTATTAGTTATGATAGTAGTAATAGTAATGGTAATAGAATAGTAGTAGTAGCAATAGTAATAGGTGTAGTAGTAGTAATAGTAATATTAGTACGAGTAGTAGGAGTAGTAGTTCATCAACACAAATCATCATTATTAGCATCATCCTCAGTAGTAGTAGTAGTAGAGATATCATCATTAGCATCATCATCATCATTAGCATAAACATCACATCATCATCATCGTCAGCATTAGCATCATCATCTCATCATCAACATCAACATCACATAAGCATCAGCATTAGCATTATCATATCATCATCAGCATTAACATCACATAAGCATCAGCATTAGCATTAACTTCATCATCTCATCATAAGCATCAGCATTAGCATTAGCATCATCATCACATCAACATAAGCATTCGCATCATCATCACATCAGCATCATCATCATCATCAACAACAGGAGCAGCAGTCACCACCACTTACCTACATGTAATCATCAGACATCTCAATTTCATTTGTTGTTTCTGTCCCTTGTTTTCTAATTGTAATATTGTGCACTCCAATTCATTTTATTTTATGAAGAAACTATATCTTGTCAGGTTTGATGTAAAGATTGCTGCAGCTGTAGCTGAGGAAACTAAGTTGCCATTTGTGACTGCTGAAAACAATTTGAAGCACTAGTATGTCTATATTTCTGAAGTTTGCCTCTGTATCCACTTTATTTCTGTCTAGAACCTTATTAAAGCAAGTTTCTTATTGTTAATGTCCATACGGGCGTGATTCTGTTGCATGTCTCAACAAATTTTTCTTAAGAATTGACTCATGAATATTTTTTTTTTGTCTGCTGTATTAATAGGCTGCGCATGATGCGGTTTTTGAAACAAGTGGTGCCTCCATTGCTGCTTCTCTCATGACGGTAGCGAACGACACACGTTTCTTTGGGAGGTATATGAGATATAGAATGTTTATTCAATACTTTGAGTTCTTTACTTAAATTGAGTTCTCACGCCCTCTCTTATGCAGAGTTGTCTACATTGTGGTCTTGGAGAACTTGTACTTTCTGAAAATGAACCTGGCAGCTGTATAATGCCGGTATTTTTCTTACTCATTTAATCTATTAGAAACATATGGGTTGGTCATATTTATGACTTCTATTTGTCATGTTAACTAAAAATAGTCTTAAATTTCAGGGGAATGTGAACCCAACGCTGTGCGAGGCTCTAACGATGGTTTGCGCCAGGTATAATAATGTGAATGAGGATAAAAGAAGTCGTTTTCTAGAAGCAAGGAGATTTTTCTCATGCTTTTTACTTTCCAGGTTATGGGCAATCTTGTGGCAATCGAAGTGGGAGGATCCATTGGCCATTTTGAGCATAATGTATTTAAGCCTGTCATTGCCAGTGATCTATTACAAGTATGTCCCACTTCTTGTTATTCTAAGTCATTTTTCCTGGCACTGAAACCTCCTTGTAGTGGTGGACCTGTTGATATGGAAGAGAAAAGTAGATAGGTCGGTACCGTAGTTAATGAGAGAGAAATCCAATGAGCAAAATATTGATTTGCTCCGCAAGGAAGAAATGTGTTACTGCTCCTGTGCTCCATTTAGTGATGCTTATTGGTTCTTTTTATAGCTGATCCTTTTTGCGTTGAATATTATGGCCTCACCTTGTTAATATTAAGATTTTCTATGAACTTTTGCTATGTCACTAATTTTATCCTTCCAATGTTTCGACTATATTTGTGTGTGTTTGTGCTTGCTTAAAGCATCCCGCACATTGTTGCTTTAGAAGAATCATTTTCTTAACATGTATTTTCTTTTTTTGCTAGTCATTGAGATTACCTGGGGATGCCTCTGCCTCCTTTGCAAAGAATTGTGTCAGAGGAATTCAAGCCAATAGTGAAAGAATTTCTAAATTGTTGCACGAGGTCAGCTTCTAGTTTGCATGATTCTGAGATCTCATTTGATTTCCATTGACACAACCTTGTGGAATTGATACGATGATGCTTTTTCATTGCAGTCTCTCATGCTGGTTACATCTTTGAATTTGGTAAATTTAAATTTTATCCTCTCCATTATTTTCCATGCATCTATACAGTGCTAAACCATACTGCTGTTTATTCTAGAAAATTGGCTATGATGCTGCATAAGTTGACAAGACAGCGCACAAGGAGGGAAGTACATTGAAGGTGCGTTTCTTATTCATTCAGTTGATTTTTAATCATCCCTTTACCAATAGTAGTTATAGTAGTAGTAATAGTAGTAGTAATAGTTGTAATAGTACTAGTAGTAATAGTAGTAGTATTAATAGTAGTACTAGTTAGTACTAGTAGTAGCAATAGAAGTAGTAGTAGTAGCATCATCATCAGCATCAACATCACACATCATCATCATCAACATCACATGACATCATCATCATCATCAACATCACATAAGCATCAACATTAGCATCATCATCACATTAGCATAAGCATCATCCTCATCATCATCATTAGCATCATCATCACATTAGCATAAGCATCATAATCTTCATCATCATCATTAGCATCATCTTATCATCAGCATCAACATCACATAATCATCAGCATTAGCATAAACATTTGCATCATCATCATCATCATCAAGATAATCATCAACAGGAGCAGCAGTCACCACCACTTACCTACTTACCTACATGTAATCATCGCACATCTCAATTACATTTGTTGTTTATGTTCCTGTGTTTTCTAATTGTAATATTGTGCACTGTTATCCAGGTCTGAAGAATTCGGTTGTATATGATGATCTCAGCATAGAACTTTTAATAGTATTAGTAGTTGTAGTAGTAATAGTAATAGTATGAGGTCATGTTTACTCGTTCATATTGGATTAGCCCATAGTAGGTCCACAATATTTCTTGTAGTAACCCATATAAGATTGTTTGATAATGAAGGATTTCACAATGAATGATGGCCTTTCACCATTTTTAATTATTGAAAAGATGATTGCATGCATAAATGAAACATTATATAACTTCTATCGCAGTCAAAAAGTTACGCCAAGATGAAATACTACCAACAAATTGAACACTTGTAATACCAAATTTGGATTTCTATTGATCCAAATTCACCCGAAATTTATGTTTAACTAGCAAACTAAAATACACTACATTATTTATCCATTTATTTAAAAGAAATAAATGTAATCTATTTAATCATATTATTCTCCCAAACTATTATTATAATTATAAAATTATCAATATTCTTTTGTAGACTATAAAGATACATAATAATAGATATAAAAGAAATTGCATTTTTAGTGGAAAACTTAACTACAAAAGAAAAGTTGACCAGCAAGGTCAAGAAATATATATTATATCTATATCTATATTTAACTATCAAAGTATGAATATTTGTTAAAAATGCTTGCAAGTTCGATTAAATTCTTCTAGTATTATTATCTTTAATGGTAAGAATGTAAATTAAGATATTCATTAGTTTCTAGTCATTAATTTTGATTAATGATATCTATTAATTTACTTTGACCAATGATACATATAACGGAAAATGTTAACCTTTTAACTTCTATGCATATACATTTGTCTAACCATAATGATTAATATCTAATAAATATTGTTAAAATTCACAAGTTATGTGTTTGTCTATGCAATATGCATGAAATTTATATTGTGGCTAATTAATTAGTAAAAATATATAATAGTTTGGCTAATTAAATACAAAAGAATATATGTGGATGATCATATTTAAAATTGATGAATATATCAAAAATATAAAATTGACAACTTATGCCTTATCTCTATAAATATATATACTCACGAAAATAAGATTATGGATAATTTATTATTTGCAATTAATATAGCGGTTAATTATTTATAAAATATGAATGATCATATATTAAATTTATGAAAAAACTAATTACATAGTTTTGAATACAACGTAATGGAAATTAACGATGTGCATAACATTCTCAGTATCACAATTATTCCTTTTTATGTCAAACAAATTTTTAGAGCTTATAAACTTTCAACCATCTTATAAGATGCTTTGTGAAGCTTATATAAGCTTAGCCCAACACTCTCTCTGTGATTGGCACCAATGTTTTAAAACCTGTATCATTTGCCAAATCAGAAAATTGACTTGGTCAATGATCACAAGTTGAATTGTTAGATGAACGAATCAGTACTATCTAATAAAAATTAATATATCAAATATATTAATATAATAAAAATATCAAAAGTACAAAACACAAAAAAATTTAAATTATTATTGTAATTAAAAGTATCTCAAAATTTGATAGTAAAATTAGTATATAAAATCAAGAATAAATATAGAAAAAATACGTATATATTACAAATAACGAACTTGTACCATTATAAATTTATAATTAAATTATAGCTAAATTATATTGTCAATTTGCTTTTCATTTACTTAACTATTTAGTATTACCAATTGAAATAAGATAATAATAAATTTTTTAATTTACCAAAATGAGTAAAATAAATTAATTTTATAAATGTATACAATAAAAATTTATTGATAAAGTCAATTGATTAAAAGAATTGTTATCTGCAAATATATATATAATGAGTATTTCACAAAGAGCCGACAATAAATTTCATTAATAACAGGTCGTCCTTTTATTCTTTGGAATAACTCGATGAATTTAGTAGATCATCCTGAAGCCATATTTGAACCTGTCCAATTTTTTATTAGGCTGTTCACGGTCTAGTTGTACCTAGCCTCTTTTTTTGGGGGTCAAGAGCAACAATGTAGTTCATCCAACGATAAACCTAATTCTAAATTTTATATTTGAGATCGTTTTCATCCACCTATATATTGTCGATTAAAGTAGTTACTTTAGATGTTACCTACCTAGGCGATCGCGACGTCAGTCGCCCTAATTTCCTTTGGGCGACAACGCGTTGGCCATCGCAGATCTGGGCGACAGTCGCCCTAAAATAATATTGCGTGTTTATTAATATTGTCTACAAAAATTGAAAACAATGATATTGCGCGACTTTACTCGAAGTAACGACCATACTTTTGTTACTACTTCAAAATTTTACTTCAAGTGAAGTCCTGCAATATTCTTGTTGTCAATTTTTGTATGCAATATTAATAAACACGCAATATTATTTTTGTCAATTCTTTATATACACTATTAATAAAAATATTAAATTTATTATCAAATTAAAATTAATTTTTTAATAAAAAATACATCCTAATAATAATTATTGTTTAAAAAAATTAGCTGGTGTAATTAGTTCGAGTAAAGTTACGCATTATTGTCAAATTTTTTTTACACAATATTAATAATATTATCATTAAATTAAAATTAATATTTTTAATTAAAAATAAATTTTGATAATAATTATTTTAAGAAAAATGATTGGCGTCGTTACCTTAATGAAGTCACACAATACTTTGTTAATTTTTTGTACACAATATGAATAAAAATATTAAATATATTATTTAATAATAACTTAAAATTTATTTTTTATTAATTAATAATTAAAAAATATTTTTTAATAATAATAAAAAATTATATGTGCGCATGCATACACACATATATGTGTGACTTTACACACATAGAAGTCGGGGTCAAAGAACCTGACTTCATTAAAGGAAGGGTGCATGCATATATATGTGTGACTTTACACACATGTATGCATGCACCCCTCCTTTAATGAACCCCGGCTTCTATGCCTTTATTTTTTTTTTAATTTTTTCTTTCTGAAACCGGAATTTCATATTCCGGTTTCGTCTATTTATTTAAATGGGGTATTTCGACCCCATTTTGTTAAACATTTTTTTTGTATTATTTATTTAAATTTCCCTGTTTACTGATTAGAGAATTAGTCAACGGACGTTCTTTGTCTAACGTAAAGGTAAGTGTTAGGTCATACCAATGACCATGACCATTTATCTATTATGAATAGTTGCTATTATTGCATCAATGATCAATGGTGGAATCAAGCATGATCATGTGTCTAACTGAAAAGCTTTTTCTCATATTTATTCCTCTATTTAATTTTTGTTTCTATATCTAGATTTGAACAAAACTCCCCCCCCCCCCCCCTTATTTTATTTGAAGGAATTAATTTAGAACTAATCTCTATGGATTTGACCCTACTCACTACTCTCACTAATTTGAATGTACAAAATTATTTTTGGTGGAACGACATCCATCAATTTTGGCGCCATTACCTGGGATTGGTGCCTTTAAATTAATTTCTTCTTAGTTCATTATTTTAATTACTTGGTTTTAATGCCACGATCTTCTCGTCCAGGTGAACTTGAAGAAAACCGTATAGAGACTTCGAAGACAAACCAAGCAACGAATCGAAGAGCTACCTCTTCTGAGATCAATTTAGCACTCGAGCTAGTGGATTCTTCTAGCGAATCTGAAGACAAATCATGGCTCAAATTCCATAGAGAACAATCAAAGAGATGACATAGCCTGATTTAAATCAACAACCCCTTTCGATTGAATATCCTATTTTGAATGTTGATTTTGAGCTTAAATTTGGTCTTATTCACTTACTCCCTACTTTTCGTGGTCTTGCAGGTGAGGAATCCACACAAACATTTCAAGGAGTCTCATATAGTATGTTCCAGCATACGACCTCAAGAGATCATCGAGGAGCAAATCAAATGGCGAGCCTTCCCATTCTTTCTAGCCGACAAAGCTAAAGATTGGCTCTACTTCTTACCTTCAAGATCCATCACTAGTTGGAACAAGCTCAAAAAGTAATTCCTTGAAAAGTATTTTCCCAACTCACGAACCACAACTATCCGCAAGGAAATTAGCAGGATACGTCATATTCCGGAGAGAGTCTTTACGAGTATTGGGGAGGGTTCAAGCAATTAGTGGAGAGTTGCCCTCATCACCAAATCCTGGAACACATAATGATCCAACACTCCTATGAGGGATTGCCGAGCATGGATAGGAACTTGATAGATGCGCAAGTGGGGGTGCTTTGTTCAACAAACCTCCTACTAAAGCACGTAACCCCGTCGCGATCATTGCATCCAACACCCAACAATTCGGTATTAGATACGAGTGTCGAAAATTTTCAACAAGTGAAGGCTTGTGAAATATGCAATCCATAGGGCATCCTATCAATTTGTGCCCTAAGCTTCAAGAAGAACCCACCATGCATGCCAAGGTCGTTGGAGGACTCTTCGGACCACTGCAAAAGGAGATGCGATCCCTATTTCAACACGTACAATTCGGGATGGAGGGATCACCCCAACCTTAGCTACGTTCCCAACCTTAATCCAACTCCAAACCAGGTATGTCTCTTGAAGATATGATGAAAGCACTCGTTGCTAACACTCAACAATTTCAACAGGAGACTTACAGAAGCATTCAAAAATTGGAGTCCCAAACTCGAACAAGTATTCAAAATTTGGAATCCCAAATAAGTCAATTGGGTTCATCTGTCAATCGTTTGAAATCTCAAGGTAAGTTGTCATCTCAAACAATTGTCAATCCTAAACAAAACGTTAGTGCTATCATCATATGCAATGAAAAAGAATTACAATATAGTGACAAGAATTGCACTAGACGTGGGCACACTCAGCAGGGGAAAACAAAACAAGAGGTGAAGATTTTCCAAAAACAAAATAACTAGTTGATTTCTTTTCTTTACGAGTTGATTGGGCAAGACCCATTCAACGATCATGACTCTCAACAAATGACTCCAAATCAGGTATAGATGCTCTCATTTTTAAGATTTTGTTAATATACAACTTGCTCTAACTAACCTGCGGAACTTATCCCAATTTTTTCTATAAGTTGTGCATTTACTGCATTTTATTCCCTTATATAATTATTTCATATATTCATAATATGTTTGTATAGGTATGTTCTAGCAGTGGTTATATAGGTGGAAACCCATGGTTCCAACCCAACCCACATTGTTTTGGATTGGTTGGGCTTGATATTTCTCAATATGAGTCCAATATAATTTTATTTAAATAAATTCGAATAGATGTCCTATATGAGTCGAATGGGTCCTAAAAAGGTCCTTTATGTTTAGTTTTCTAGTAGTCAATCAAAAGCCATTTTAGTAATATAATAGAATTTATGAAAGATATTAGTATAATTATAATCATGAGTTTATTATGGGTTCCATATGGGTTAGTGATGAGTTTTAGGTGGGTTAGGATGAGTCTTAAATGGGTCCAACCCATGCTTTAATTAATTTAATTTATTATTGATCAAGTTAACTACACATCACTAATTAATTCCATATTCTAACTTTTTTCACATTTTCTATAAGAAACAAATTTACCAAAATATATTAAGTATGTATTAATTTAACTTAGTTAAATTTTTGCACCATGGGCCTTATATGAGTTGGTGATGGATTTGAAATGGGTTCAACACATGATTTAATTGCTTAAATTTATGATTGATTTAGTTGTACTATATATAATTACTTATACATTTCTAACTTTTCTCATTTTTTATGAAAAAATAAAAATTCAAAATATATTTGGTAAATAATAATTTTCAAATTAATGAGAAACAAAAGAAAAGTAAAGTAATTTATAAAATGGGAAAAATTCACTTTTAGTCCCATTAGATAGGGGAGTCGACACTTTTGGTCCCGCGCTTTAAACGAGTTTCAAAATAGTCCCAAATTCTGGAACCGTTAGACACATTTGGTCCTTTTTCCAACACTCCGTTAAAAAATAGACGACACCATTAATTCAGCTACCTTAGTTTTTTCGCACGTGGCAATTGCATGTGGCATTTTGGATGGAGTTTTTAGCGCCAATAAACCTCCCATCCATCTTTTTACCCACATTCCCCCTTTGTAAAGTATATTTCCCCCATCTATTCTCCAAAAAAACAGAGCAAGCGAACAGGGGGCAAATTTCTTGAAGGTCGGTGCTGAAAATTGTTGAAGGTCATTGGTGAAAGAAGAGGGTGGAAAAATGTCTGAAATGGGATCGGTAAATTATTTCTGTGGAAAAGTTGCAAGGCTACGAACCTCATGGACCAACGAGAATCCGGGAACAAGATTTCATGCTTGCGCCGATGGTACCGAGGATGCAATTTTTTTTATTAGATAATCCAATGTGCTCAAAGACACAGGTAACTATTCCGGGGCTTTTCCGTCAGTTGAATAGGCTTGAGCAAGAAAATGCAAAGTTAAAGAGGAGGATTAGAGTTCTTCAAGCTTCCATGGTTGTGGTTATGGCTGTAATAATTTTTAAAATGGTGATTCTCTCGTCCTCGTACAAGGAACTGGTAATAATTTGTCCCTTTAATTTATCATTTAATTTGTGTATTATGTTATTTACTTAATGAAGTTATTACATGTAATTTCGACAAGTCATTTCATTATTTAATCGAAAAGTTTGCTTGATTTAGTTATTCATAAATTAATTATTGATTAAATACTCTATTTGAAATAAGGGTGTTATAGCCGTTAAATTCAAGTACTTAATTTGTTGGATTTAGTCACTATAATTTATTTGCTCAACTTAATTGAATTTATTAATTAAGGAAATACTAATGTATAGTTGTTCAATTAATGTAATTATGTGATAGTTAAGGTTTAATAGAGAGATTGATTGCTTCCTAATTTCTCATTTAATTGCTTTAAAATAAGGAGATAACTTAAACAGGTAGTTATTTTAACCAGATTATAATATATGATTATTTAATTGAACTAGCTAATAAAAGTTATTAGTTAAGGGTAGTTTAGTTAATTAATTAGAATAATTTATTCAATTAGTTATTAGTTAACAAATTTGGTTTTAAGTAACTAATGATTAAATAGTGAGGAATAGTCGTTCATAACATTAGTTGGTTCTATAAATAGTCTATTTGATTTATATATATATATATATCCAGATTAATCAATCCATGTATTTAATTCATTGCTATAATAGTAAGGAATTGATGAAAATTAATAGAAATATTTGAGAATTATATTTTAGAAGTATTGTGTTTATTACAGAGGAATATGAGATTTTTTTTAGATAATTTAATGCAGAAGTATTACCAAGAATTGTAGCTATAAAGTTGTGAAGGGTTTGATAAAATAAATTCTTATGAGTCAATTAATAAATTATACATATATATCCTTGGGAAGCTTAGGATGTCTAGTCATTTAGAAGAAATGGAGAGGGGATATGAATTTTGATAGAAATAAAATATTAAAAAATTGGTAAAAAATGTACGTATATCATTTAATATTTTATTTATATTAGAAATTACGGCATTATTGATATACATTGATTATACATATTATAATTTATTATAGGACGAAGATAAAGCAAAGGGTTAAACAACTCCTTTCATTAATTTAGTAGTTTGAGATTGAGTGTAGTGACGGAGGGGGTGTCAGAGTAGAGGACTACACAACTCCTTATCTACTGACTAAATCGGTGTAAAATCGAGGTAAGTAAATAATTAGTGCCGCTTATATATGTTCGTTTTCCTATTAGTGTTGTGTACGTAAATAATTAGTATTATCTATATATGTTTCATTTCTTGGTGATATTACTTTTATGTGAGCCTATGATTCGTGCTAGTACTAATCTATCTTCAACCGTGTGAGTGGTTGATGATTACTTTGAAATGATTATGTCGTGAAAATGAAATGAGGAAATCTATTGAGATATGCCATGGGGCTGTTTGATATCACTATTATGTGCTTGTACGTGAAATATGTTGTTATGATGTTTTATGTGGCTAGTTGGCTTACAAGAACGGTGATATGTGGAATCGAGGGAGTGATGGAAATTGAATGTAATTATGATATAAATACCCCTTGATGTTGTTGAATAACCTATGTGGCGAAATGAAATGAAAAGAGCTATGATGCGATGTGAAAAGAGCTATGATGCGAAGTGAAAAGAGCTATGATGCGAAATGAGAATGATGAGCTTGTGCGGCGTGTCAAGGGGATTCATTTAAAGAATATAAGATGAATAGTGAGGTTGAATAGTGGAGAAAAATACTATATCACATTTCTGGTAAGTCAACTTGGAAAATACACGTTTGATTGATTGTCTGGTTATGAGATGATTACGTGGAGAAATGAAATGAAATGTGTTTGAATCAAATTGATTATATTTTATATACGTTTTTATTTTGGTCTGATTTGAACCTCTATTTGATGTGCATGTGTGGGTGGTGTTAGTTATTTATTTACTGAGTTGTAGGCTCACTCCTCTGCAAATATTTTGCAGGTAGATCTTGTTGTATCCACTCTAAAGGAATAAATCCATTTTGCGTTCTAAATCAGGTCGGGCCAGTATGCGGAGTTCTCCTCACAACTTAAGAACATTAGATAAAAGGTTGAGAATGTTATTATGTATTAAAAGTGGGGGTGAGATAAATATGCTTGTTGTGATAATGAGACCACGTGTATATATATTCCGCAGAGATTGAATTATGTGCTTCATTACATATATAAATAGGGGTTACATTAAGTATGATATTTAGGAGAGATATAGTCGTAGTGCCGTTAGAGGGTGCTACATCCCATATGAACATCCTTAGTGAAATAATTTTGTGAATGTTGCTCTATCAAAATTTTAATGTTAAATATATTGCAAGTTTTATAAGTTTGAATTTATTGCAATACAAAAGGGTGGTCATACTTGATAAATATATGAATTTTTTAATTTCAAATTTATGTATAATTGTTTTTAAAAGATAAAAGATTCTCAAAGTATAAGATGATATTATATTTTTCATGAATGTAAAGGGCAACCTGATATAGCAGCACTAGCTTATTTCCCCGATGCATTACCATTTTTTTTTTATTCTTTTGCTTTTTGATGTCCAATTCCACATTAATTATGTATTTTTATTTTGTATTTTAGTTAATTTTCTTTTCTTCATCTCTTAAATATTACATGATGGAAAATTACATGATGTATTCTTCTATTTACTTCTTAAAATTTTGTAATTCTATAGTCTATTTATTTGCTCTTATTATGATTTTTCTATTTAAATATTTATCATTAGCTAGAATAATTCGGTCATATTATTTTATTTTTAATCTCATAATTTCATTCAATCAAAATCATGATTCTCTACTTGATCACTAAATGAATATATATTTTTATCTAATAATAGTTTATCAACATCTTTCTTTTCCAATTTTAATTTGATTTTGCATTTATTGCCCTATTATTTAGTTTATACGTTTTTATTTGTATTAAAGTTCTCCGATTTTTCAAATCCTGATCATTAAATTTCATATTTATTTATTTAAAACTCTTATTGAATGATGGTATAGACTATATATATATTGTGAGATATGCCCCACCAAATTTCTTTCATCCATTTTTTGTATTTAGTGATGTTTTTGTATAGTTTCATATTAATTTTTCATTCTTAATTAGGTATCCGTTATCTTCTTTTCATAAACTACGTAAATATATATATATATATATATATATTTACATTGTCACTATCTACTCATTTTCTAATTTAGAAGTTCATGGTAGGAACTTCAACCTAATAGCATGAATTATTCATTAAAAAGTAATTCGATTATTTTGGAGTATTTATCATAATTATTGGCACAAACCCAACTACTAAAAATTCTTTATTAGGCGTATCATTACTATTATCTCTTACATTTGTAGTATATCAAATGTTTTATTGTATATATGTATTGTTAGCATAAAATTTGAAAGTATGAATATATTTACTTTTTATTAGTTTCAATGCTAGCTGTTATAAATTAATTTTTATGAAGGAAATGAAAAAATGATGTAATATAATCTTTTCTTTTCTTTTAAGAAATTGGATTACAAAAGAGAAAATTTATTGTGAATATTTTTTTTCATTTATTTCATAGGACAAATATGATGGCAACTTATACTGAAATATATTAATTGATTAAGAAGATAGATATAGTATTTGAAACTCATAAAATAATTTTTTTTTTCAATATCTAAAATATGATAATATGCTATGGTTATTTTCAAAAGGGTAAATTACATTTTGTGATTCGAACTATGCCCGTTTTTACACTTTGCCATCTTTTCTTTTTTTGTCAACTTACGATCTCAACTTTGCGAAAATTACACTTTGTCATATGTAGTCTTTTTTCATTCAAATTTTCTGCCGAAAAAACATCACGTGCAGTGCACATGCTGGAAAAACAACACTGCATTGCCCTTGAATATCACATGTACACTTCATGTGATGTTTTTCGTATAAAAAAATCAACTAGAAAACGATCATATATAAAAATAATATAGAATTTAAAATCTTCCGTGCATATCACAGAGTTCATGCTAGTTATATATATATATATATAAACATATTTACAGATAAAAAATGCTAAAGAGAGATTACTTTCTAGCCCTAATGAACCTAATATACGTAAATAACATATCACCGATTAACTAGTGTAGATTTAGAGTAAGCAAAAAGATGAACCAAAAAGCTGAAACAGATGATGAATCCAATCAAGTATTCCTGTCCCTCCACGTCCTCGTTGAGATAAGTCTCCCTTCTTTTTCTCTTTCCCCTCAGACTCAGAGGGTATTGGCTTCAACTTCAATTTCTCTCCATGGCATTGGCTAGTCTCACTGCTGTCCACATCCATTTCCCCGCTTTCATTTCCTTTAAGCCTTTATCATCTTCTTCCCAATTCAGTCAATTCGCAACCCCTCGGCATGATAGCTGTATCGGGAGAACTCGATGCTCCATTGCCGAGGGTCCGCCCGCTGTTTCCTCTTCTTCAGAGAACGACAGTCAGAAATCAATGGTGGACTGCGTCATTGTCGGGGCTGGCATCAGCGGCCTGTGTATCGCGCAGGCCCTGGCCACAAAGCATGGTAACTCGAATCTGATGGTGACGGAGGCCAGAGAGCGTGTCGGTGGAAACATCACCACCGTCGAAAGGGACGGCTATCTGTGGGAAGAAGGCCCAAACAGCTTCCAGCCCTCGGACCCCATGCTCACTATGGCCGTTCGTTCCCTATTACTTATTTCTCTTTCGCTGCCTTTTTAGATTCTCAACCGCGGCACACAACGGTTCTGTTCGGTAGCGGTGAAATTACTCGTTACTAAACTTTTAAATTGCAGGTGGACAGTGGTTTGAAAGATGACTTGGTGTTGGGAGACCCAAATGCGCCTCGCTTCGTGCTGTGGAATGGAAAGCTGAGGCCAGTGCCCTCCAAGCCTATGGACTTACCATTCTTCGATTTGATGAGCTTTCCTGGAAAGCTCAGAGCTGGTTTCGGTGCCATTGGTCTTCGCCCACCCCCACCAGTTTGTGCCTGCCTCCCTCCCTCCTTTTTCTTGTTTCATGCATTATATCACGTTTGTTCTCATCTCTGAGATTTTGTGAAAGGTAACAGGGTCACGAGGAATCAGTTGAAGAGTTTGTCAGGCGAAACCTCGGCAGTGAAGTTTTTGAACGCTTAATAGAGCCATTTTGCTCTGGTACTCCTCTCTTATTCCTCTATGATCTTTTAACTGGCATGCTCTGCTTTTGACAGACAAAAGCATTAAAGCAAAACCTAGAAGGCACTTAAAGTCTTGGGAATTGGAGAAATTCCTTTCTTTAGAAATTGTTGTGACTTGTGAGCTTAAAAATGTCTCATGAAATTTTGCCTTGCTAGTATTGTATTTGCTCTCAACTGCTTTGTGATTGTGTAACTATATCATTGTTAAATTATGTCTGGTCTTGTAAGTTCATAGCAAATGCAGACTACAATCTCTGGCGTAGCTTTAAGACTGAATCTAGTATGTCACAAGCTCCAAAATGATTTTTATACCTGCCTGTTTGGACACACTCAATGCATGTGTAAAGTAGTCAGTGAGGCCCAGACAATTATACTTGAAGTACTAGAATGAGAAAAAAATCATGAAAATGTTTATGGCAGGAAGTCTTTGGCATTATAGTAAGTATGTCTGTTAGGATTGTATTCTTGAAAAAGATAAAAGGAACTTGACATGTAAACAATCATCCTTTATATGCATGTTAAAAGGACTATGTGTTCCGATATTGCAAATGGAAGCAATCATTCTCATGCTAAGAATGTCATTGAACTTTTCTAGTCTCAATGTTTGTGTTTATTGATACCAAACATACTGAGATTTTCCATAAGCTTAGGAGAAACTGGGTCATGGATTGTGCTAGGCCACTTATCATTCTAACTTCATCTATAAACTTGAAGTATTTCACGTAAGTAAAGTGATTAATATTATTATTCTTCATTAGGCTCAATCCTTACTTTCTAACATCATCATAATTTAGGAATAGCTGTTTTATTTAAATCAAGAAAGTGAGAAACTATGGAGTGAGGCTCATAACGAGGACATACCATGTGTCGAAAATCAAAGTCTGGGGAAGAGGGTTGGGAGAGCAAGGCAAGATAAAGCGTTTTACTTTTCATCTTACTCATGCTTGAAATGTACGAGTGAACAAGATAAGTGTAGCTGTCCTCTCAAAGGCCAACACTTTATCACACAATGAAGAAAGGATACGATACACACTTAAGTACTTTTTGGAAGAGATGTAATGATGTATGGAATATGAAGTGATACCTCTACTTATAAATCACCACCTGCATCAAGGAACTTGACGATATTTTGGACATAAGATCATCAATTCGAATATCTCACAATGGTGTTTTTTTTTAGAAGCTTAATTAAGCAAACACACATTTGGCATGCCAAATTCAGACTCCAGGGGTTTGAGCGTTTGTAAAAGAGTGTTATTATTTGCTTATAAGATGTTTGGAATAAATTTAGCAAATTCCTGAAGATATTATTGCTTATCAATGTCACAATCAATACATTATGTTGAGATTGCTTGTAGTATTTCGAATATGATTTGTACTTTTCGAGGAACTAGTAAATATACGTGCGTTGCACATATTGTAAGTGTTCTTAGAAAAAGATTAAGCTCACGAAAAATAATGTTAAACATGACGTAATAGATCAAGAAATGTTTTATTTAGTATGGTCAAGAACATGAGTAAGTAACAATAAAATTTATTAGTGTTACAAATTCTTTTATATATTCAAAATTAATATATTGTTCTTAGATATTCTGTTGGAACATTTTCACTCTTCTGATACACAACTAGGATACAAAACTTTTCAAAAAATATATTTATGATATAAAGATTTATACACTCAAAAATATCTATACTTAATTTTTCATTATTAGAGGTTTTACTTTTGGTTTTCCATCCTTAGTGCATCTTTCTATGTACACAATTGTATAAACGCAAAAATTACGACATACAGATAAATTTATTTGACATTTTTTATCTGCTTTTCAGAATAATTTGTTAACTCTTCTTGTTAATTTTTCTTTAGTAGTTATTTTTTTGCATTGAGCTATAATTGTCGTATTGTCGTACTTGGCTGTAGAAGAACATTGCTAATTTTGATTTTTTGTCATTAATAGTTTGAGGAGAATAATATGCATTAGTGTCTTTGAGTTTGAAGCTAATATTTAGTTTTAAGATCATTTGCTTAACCTATCTAGATGCTCATTATTGTATATTTTTCTATAAGTAATGGTAAAAACAAAAACTAAAAGTATAATAAAAAGTAACTTCAAACTTGAGTTATATTCCTTTTCTTACAAAAAACATTAGAAGTTCCATTCATTCGTGCGAATGAGACACAATAATTGGAGGTATCAAATTGAAATATGAATATTTAATATTCTGATAAAAATTTCTTATGATGAAGCAAATTCTATAAGGATATTGTATTATTTTTCAAAATGCACATCGTAAGACATATTATACTTATTACTGTTTACTATTATGTCAAAGTAGTTTTTCATATTCATGGTACTATCAATATTCAACATCCTAAAGCTACATAAAAAATCCAAATAGGACTAATTATCTACAACAACATGATCACGAATTTAAATTTTGTCAAAATTGGTGGACATTTTGTCATCTATTATTTTTTTTTATCTTTTACTTGTAAGCTCACTTTGTTGCTAACAAATGGCATTGTTATTCTGTACTTCTTCTGTCGAAAATGTAATATTATTACGGCTTTTTGTTGCATGAATGATTTAAATAATGAGTAGAGCACAAAAAAAGGAAATATTTCAAAAAAAATCATTATTACATGTATAAAGTCTATATGTCTGGCTTTAAGTGTTTCGTCAAAAGATGCCTTCATAAAATATCTTAAAAAATTATATTGTGTGTTATTTCTCATGCATGACCGCCGTGGGCAATATAAACAAGAAAGAGATTAATTTTGACAATCATCCATATCACCCAGTTAGTTCAATGTATTTCATTTTAGATTATATGATATTTTTGTAATAAGTCTTATTAATATTTTGGAACTGTGTTTTATACTCAAGATCAATTTTTACTTCGTTTTGAACTAAATTCGAATCACTTGGAATTAATTTGTCTCCATATTTTTCTTGTTGCAAAAATTTAAGAAACATAAAATATTTTCAACTTATTGGTATTTTATGATACTATTATATATGTATTTTAATAATATATGTATAACATATATAGTAAATATGTATATATGTGCATCAAGAGATATAATTAAAAATCAATTACGAATTTGGTTATTTTATGAAAAAGATTATATAGTTCAATGAACTCGTAAGATCTTATTACCAAACAAAGTTTAAGTTTAATGTTTTAAAGTATTAAATTTTATTAACTTAAAATATTATAAAACACAAAGGCCTCGTTTGGTTTGTCTGACACAGTTATGCATGATGGAATTGGGTTGGATGAGAAATGGAATGATGATTAATCTCATCATCCATTATATGCTGTTTGGTTTGCGTATTGTATGTGTGATATACCATGTGATAATACAAAATGTTATTTGGATGAACGGCTTACAAAATATGATTAAATGTAAAAAGACCATTAAGGCTATCTTTTTTAAGTTATTTTCAATTTAAAACTGTCGCTCGTGAATAGTTACAAACAAAAACAAAAAAAACTCTCAGTATTGAAATAAAATTTTTAAAATAATAATTCTTGTGAAATATTCTTTTCTATATTCATCTGAAGTAGAAGTTCAAAATAGGCATTCAATTTATATACATATATATATATAAGTGAAGGTTTAATTTTTTAAAGAAGTTATAAAAGTTGGCAAACACTTTTAGTATGTTATGGATTATGGATAAAGCATTGTTACGTTACATTTTTCTTCTCATACAGGTGTTTATGCTGGGGATCCATCAAAACTGAGTATGAAAGCAGCATTCGGGAAAGTCTGGAAGCTGGAGCAAAATGGTGGTAGCATCATTGGTGGAACCTTTAAAGCAATCCAGGAGAAATCTAGTAGTCCTAGGGCACCTCGAGATCCGTATGGAAATGCTTATCAAGGCATTGCTTGTTTCTGTTCTCTTAATTGTGTATGGATATTCAGAAATTTGATTGAGTACATCTGCAGGCGCTTACCAAAACCAAAAGGCCAAACAGTTGGATCATTCAGAAAGGGCCTGACCATGTTGCCTACTGCAATTTCGTCCAGGTACCTGTCCTTTCAATTTTTACATTACAAAGGAACACAAATGGAATTATTTATTCCCACATTTAGAATTCACTTTTGTATGCTCACTCTGCTCGACAATCCATTGTTAGATTTAGGTTTTTCAGTTTCCATAAAAAATTTGAACTCATATAACTGCTTATCTTTTTTTCCTATTATAGCACCAAAAAAAAAGAAATTCAATATGAAGGGATCTTATTATGATATGCGACATTTCTCTTAGATTTTCAAATCCAGACAGGCAAATAGGTATCTATGTAGATATATGTCAAAATTCTATTTCAAATAAATGCAGATAACAATGTGCAACGTAGTTATCCACACGTCGATGCCATTGCACTATGCACAACATAGTTGGCTTTTAAAAAAGAAGCAAATACTGAGTAGGGACAAGAGGCTGAACTTATAGTTTCATATTTGTTGTTGCACATGGGTGTTCATGTATCTAGCTTAGGAAACAAAGTCAAGTTGTCATGGAGACTATCGACTATCACTACCTTGGAGAATGGAGGATACTCGTTGACATACGAAACTCCTAGTGGGATGGTTTCTTTGCAGAGTAGAAGTGTTGTAATGACTGTTCCATCCCATGTTGCAAGCACAATATTACGCCCACTTTCGGTATGTTTTCCTTATATTTTCACTTGACTTATTTTTGGTCCACTTATGTATAGAGAAATGATGCGGTATGTTTTCCTTATATTTTCACTTGACTTATTTTTGGTCCACTTATGTATAGAGAAATGATGCGGTATGTTTTCTGTTTTATCTCCTGACTTATTTCTTGAACACCTATCTGTAGAGAAATGTTATCAAACTCTCCTCCTATCGACTCACACTGAAGAGAAAAGAAAAAAAATATCATACTGGGGAAGTGTTGGAATTAATTGAGGGGTCAAGTCTTCAATCAATCCAACCTAAATTTACAAAGTTATGAGTAAGTTTTGACGGAAAAAGATCCTGAAATTTACACAAACTTTCTGTAGCCATATGCTCTTGTCCATGTATAGTCATGGCCTTCTCATGATGGCGATTATGAAACAAACCTACAGAAATCCTTGACTTGGATTTGCACAAACCTGTTCAATAAGTTCTCATGTCTAACAGAATGCGCACAAAGGAAATTCACATTGCCGCAAACCAGGTTACCTTAGAAAATAAAGGGTAGCCTACTATAATGTTAAAAAGAAAAATAATGGAGGACCAAATATAGTCACTCTATTCCGTTTTTATCATTATTTTGGAAGTGGCAATTTACAGACATTGCAGAAGACAAACTGCCGTAGACAATCTTGCTATATTTTGGCTTTCCACAGAGGGTGCAATTGTTAGATACTTTCGCTTGCTTTGTTTCTGGAAAGTGAGGGAACTACTGTTAATGGTAAATGTGGTGAAAGAGGATCTTCTGAGATCACGAGTAATGTCCTAGTGGCAAAACTTTTTTGTTTTGATGAGAGAAGAACATCTATTAAGGGCATGCCGAAACAGCATGGAATGGTTTGTAGCAATTCATATGCTGTATTAGCGTGTACTTTATAGGTGTTTGTTGATTAGCTTTTTAATAGGTTATGCTGGTGATTTTATATTTTTCATGTACATGTGGTTGCTTCAGAAATAATTATTCTAAACACAAATGTTTTATGTCATGTTATTTGATTTGAGCATACATTTTTCTTCACCTTGCCTAAAATGGACTTGTTGCATAACTGTTTGCTATTTTCCCGTGCCCTTGTTCGTAGGCTGTTGCAGCTGATGCATTATTAAAATTATATTATCCACCAGTTGCTGCAGTCACCATTTCCTATCCAAAAGAAGCAATTCGTAAAGAATGTCTGATTGATGGTGAACTAAAGGGGTTTGGGCAGTTGCATCCCCGCTCCCAAGGAGTGGAAACTTTAGGTAAATCTGTTATGATTAAGTTACTAAGTAGGATTCTGGATTTCAGTTATCCAGAAAAAGAACTAGATTTATGGACTGTGCTGTTAAAGTAGTGGGTATTAATTTGTCTTGAATACAACAAACTGAGATGCTAAAAGGACTACTGGAATTTTTGGCTGAGTGCAAGACAATAGCTTTCTACACCACAGATATAACCTCTTTCTTGTTTCATTTTATCCTGCAGGAACTATATACAGCTCATCTCTTTTCCCTAACCGTGCACCACCAGGGAGAGTTCTTCTTTTGAACTACATTGGAGGAGCAACCAATCCTGGAATTACGTTGAAGGTACAAATAATTGTGAACTAAAACACGCCTTTATGTTTGGGTTCCTTTAGATCTAGTTTGTTCAACCCTTCAAAGGAATATGTAGTAAATTCACAGAGGCTATACAATAAACCCCTCTTTGTGACTCTAGTCAGTGGAATCAACAAATTTCCAAGACTCTAATACATGAGGATCCCTCCTTAATTGTCAAATTTCGTTCTCCAAAAGAATATTGCTGGAGAAATCATTTCAATTAATATCCATATTTCCACGAAATATATCCAAAATCATGCTTCTACACCTTGCCATATTTGCCAATTTTTTCTAGACATCCCTTGGAGCATAAACTAATGCTGACATTACTCGGTTAGAATTGTGCCCTTTCAAGTTTACTGCAGCTCTTAATATGAACAATGTGTTGTATTCCAGGTTAGATTATATTTTAAAACTCCTGTATTCTGTTTGATTGTGTTTAAAAATGCGCCTAACTTGAGGTTATGGCTGAAGTAAGTCTGATTAATAATAAGTTGCTTCAAAGAGCTACCTCCCAAGCCCAAATCTATGAACTTCTTACTCGTAGAGCAATTTGACTTTGCTGCACCTAAAGCACAATTGCTTATGCTTGATCCAGCATCGGGAAAATTGGTGTATGATGGTGAAGCATTTCACAGTTAGTGAACTTCTATGCATGTGCACCAGGAACTCTCTTAAAGAGCAATTTTCAGCTTCCATATTGACATTTCTCACATGCATTGTTTCCTCACTGCTTGTTCTTTGATCAGACGAAGAGCCAACTTGTGGAGTCGGTGGATCGTGACCTCAGGAAGATGCTCGTAAATACTAATGCACCAGATCCACTTGCCCTGGGGGTACGTGTGTGGCCACAAGCTATTCCACAATTTATGATTGGTCACTTGGATGTGTTGGATAATGTACGAAATGCTCTCAGTAATGGCGGTTGTAAAGGTCTCTTTCTTGGGGGTAATTATGTGTCCGGTGTAGCATTGGGCAGATGCGTGGAGGGTGCATATGAAGTTGCTGAAGAGGTGACAGATTATCTGTCACAGTATGTATATAGGTGAACTATATTTGGTTCCGAGTTTTAGATTAGTTAAAAGGTTTTCAGACCAGTAGCAAATGGCGGGAGTTTGTTTCTTAATCCATTTCAAGAGGAAATGCAATTGACCTCTTGGGGTTGAGTAGATCACGATATTTGGAGCAAGCATAGCATTTCCGTATATGTCAAAGGTGACTTTCATTCATTTCAAACTTCGATTCATGAGGTTCCTATACTCGGTGGTAATCTCTGTGTTTGGCTTGAATTATTTCAGCTCCATGTTGATGTATATGTACAGGAAGTGTTGTGCGTATTGGTGGTGTGGCATTATTGTTGATTGAAGGAATTAATTATTGCTCGCAGCTCTCATGGAGGAAAAATTGAAGCCACAAAAAGATAGTGGGTAGTTATATTTGTTTTATGATTAACTAGCAGTTGAAGGGGCCTGCCTATTCAGACATCCTTAGGATAGGCAAGAAATCCGCACTTTTTGTACAAGAGACTAGTTGTTGCTGTATAATAATACTAGGTGAAATCAGAAGGGTTTTTGATATTGGCAATCCAAGTTAGGCCCAGTTTCCACGTTAAAGATGTTGGCATATCGTTGGAAGTATCCGATCCGGTCATAGACCCGGGCATCAGTGGGAATTCCACATTCGAGTCCCCCGTTTATAATGTTTGTAAGGAGGCCGAACCCAATGGTGCGGTTAGCTGCCAAATCCTGCTTTGTGGGAAGGTATAGTCCAACCATGACGTTGTGACAAGAGGGCTTGGGCTTCTGCTCCGTCATCCAAAACCATAGAGCGGTTTTCCATGAGATGACGGAATTGTTGGACACTATTTCTGGGTTATGAAGACCGTCAAATCCCAAGGCTCTTCCTGCTGCTCCATAGTTGTAGTTCCTGCAGATGATGATGCCATATCAAATGTTAGCATAAATATGTATAGCGTGTATATATGCATGTGTCCAGTAGCAGTAGCTAGCTCACCAGGATAGTTGAATAGGGCCTCTTCCTTTGTAGGATTTGCCGGGTGAGCAAGGCCATTGAGTGTTGGTGGTATCACAGTAATCACTCTGAGGACTGACCTCCTCTTTGAAGCAGAGACCCCATGCATAGGGGCCATCGGGTGCAGTAGCCCATCCTCCAGTTGTCTCGTGGGAGATTTGAGCAAGAAATGCTGCAATTTCTCGCTTCCTGGTAGCTAAGCTTCCGGTGTTTCCAAAGCTTGGGAAGCACCTGGATGCCTGCACAAAAGAGTCGTAAGTGTACAAATCTTTGGCGGGGCAGGCTGCGTCGTCCTTGTGTAGGAACATGGAATCGAAGAGCTCTTTGCTAACGATTGAGGAAATGCAGGAGGCCCCCCAAGCCGCACGGATTGTTAGATTGCAAGCTAACACCACCACTAGCGGCAAAAAACAACATCGACTGACCATTATTATGTTTTCTTGATCTCTAGCTGCAATACCTCTCTCTACACCACTGGCACTGGCACTGGCACTATATATATATAGACTAGTAGTAGTAGTAGTAGTAGTAGTGGTATTCTCATGCTAGTACTAACTGGTGCGCTGATTGGAGTCCAAGTCAGCGGTCAAAGTTCCATCATATCTATGGACAATCATATTATATTTCTCTCTCTCAAATCCATCAAATACTGCGTGATGTACAACTAACTAACTACAAGCCCACTTGAAATTTTCAATAGAGATTGTGTCTAATGAGTTGAGGTTGACTGGTTGAGCATGCAATGCTATGCACACACTCACAAGAGCGGACCAAGTCAGAGCAGAGGAGTCATAACGATAGTGGAAATGTCGACACATTGCACTTAGTGCTTGCTTGTTCAATTCTTGGCGTTTTGGGTTTGATTCCAATTTATTAGAAATTCTTAAAGCTTTCCTGTCCTGTTAAGTTTGAAATGGTCAAGGCCCCGCCGGCAGACAGGGCATAATAATAACAATAATACTTAAGTGGCGGGGTGTAATTTTGATATTCTTGCTCTTTGACATGAGGTGGACAATGGATAGTGGCACATGAGAAGAAAGTGGAATTTCATTTCATTTTCATGATGAAACATTTTTAAAGTATGGGTGGTGGAAGAAGTAAGAAGTGATAGGGTGGTTCGGCCCAAGTACAACTCGAAACATAAATAAAGCCCAGGTAGAGAGGTACTTTTAGTTGTGGGCCTGGCCCTGTAAGATAGAGGTACAGGTACTTGTGGTTTGAAATTCAAACGAGTTACCGTTGGCGTTGGATGGTTGATCATTCAAACATTCATCTCAATATTATTTAGCTTAGCATCACTTGTTCACTACCATTATTCATAAATTACGCATTTGTTTTCCATGTCCATCTCCATCTCCATCTCCTCCACAAGACGCCATGGCTGGCAACGCCCTCTCCACCCTTTACAGGTATTCATTCAACCACTATTTTTTCTCTTTTGATTTTGGGATCCCCTCCTTCCATGTTGGTCTATCCTTCAACAATCTGTTTGTTTTCTTCCTTTCTCATACTGCAGATTGTGGGGATATCAGTTTTCTGTTTCCTAGTTGCTGCCTTTTATTGCTTTCTTGGCCTTTTCCTTGGCAACAGAATTGCAGAGATCACAGTCAATACTGCCTTCTCCTTTGCGGTACGGTATATATATATTCAAATTTTTTACCATCCGCATCTTAATTAATAGCTGTTTGCTTCAGGAATTTAACATCTCCTTACTTGCAATGTGTAGGCACTTTGTGTTGCTCTTCTGTTTATTAGGTGTGCGGCCATCGATCCTGGAGACAAGAGCAGATTTAGATTTAGAAAGAAGAAGAGAAAGGGCAACAATGCCATTGCCCTTCCAAAGCTTTATTATGGATACATCTTCACCCGGATTTTGTTGAGATTCTTCAAGAGGATGGAGCGCAAGATCCTTAGGACTTGGATAAGAAGGAAGTATCTAGATCCTTGGAATACTAAAATTCAGATGGAGCCCCTTATCCCATTTCCCCTTGTCCTTGAGGACGATTCTCTTACGCCTAACCCAAAAGAAGATGACATCTCTTTTTGCTCCCTATGTGATTTTGAGGTAGTAGAAAAGATTACCTTTGATTATGATACTGTTGAGTTAGTGTCTTTTTTAGCTACTAAAACCTCTTTTCAACTTGTTATTTCCTCAGGTTTACAGGTATAGCAAACATTGTAGGACGTGCAACCGTTGTGTTGAGGGATTTGATCACCACTGCAGAGTAAGATGTCAATGTCTCGAATTACAGAAATTGCATTCATCTTCTTCTACTTACTTTAATTGTTGGCTGATTTGAATTGTTTCAGTGGTTGAACAACTGTGTTGGGAAGAAGAATTACACAACCTTCATTCTTTTGATGATTTTTGTATTGGTCATGGTTAGTCAATTTTCTCATGTTCTCACAACCATTCTTTGATATACCATTTCACAACTATGTCCACGTTCACACGCTGCTAACTGCTACACAATTCTTATTACTGCTTCAGCTCATCTTAGAAGGAGGAACTGCTGTGGCAGTATTCGTTAGGTGCTTTGCTGACAGCAAGAGTATAGAACAGGAGTTAAACAAAAGACACTATGTAAAATTCCCTAGAGGAGTTCTTGCTGCTTTATCTGTAATATCCCTCATTCTGCTCCTTTGGAATCAAACGTTCATACTTGATCAAGCGTCTTTCTGAATATACAAGAGCCTTTTCCTTTTTTGTTTGTTTTTCACTCACAGGTTATATTGGTTCTGCTGACGACATATAGCACTGCTGCACTGGGACAACTTTTTTTCTTTCATGTACTTCTCATCAGAAAGGTACAGCAGAAACTGGGAGGTTTTGGATTGGAATTGGAACTTGTTGATCAACGTGTTTGAAACTGATCAATCTTTGCAGGGAATCTCAACCTATGAGTACATTTTAGCAATGAAAGAAGAGAACCAGTCTATGGAGCTAGAGTCGCTTGAAGATTCAGACTTTTCTGATGACGACGAAGACTACGAGGCCGATGAATCGGATTCAGCTCAACAGCCTGCATTTATATCACGGATTATTTGCAAAGAAGGAAAAATGCAGCAGGTGGGGTATATCTTCAGTTCATGGCAAATAAATCTTACAACATAACATTATTACTAACCGTAAACAAGTTTCAGAACCCACAAAAGTTGGCCATAAGGATTGATGATGGAGAAGCAGACTCCTCCTCCTCGTCATCTATGTTGAACAAAAAACAAGGTTTCCGTGCAAGCATTGATCCATGGAAACTAATCAACCTGAGCCGAGAGAAAGTCCTACTTGCTGCTGGGAAAGCCAGATTAAGACAAAAGCCGCTGGTAGAAAATGATCCATTGAAGCCCCTACCGCTGGAAACAAAAAGTGGGCCACTTGATAAAGATGTAGTTACTACAATGACGCCTCTGATCGCGAAAGGGAGACTTATAAATTCACCTCTACAGTTCTCCAGTCCAAGAAGACGACTTTCATGTTCTCCAGGAACTGCAAGTGTGCCATCGCCTAAGCACAGATACAAAAGTGATTTCGATTTGAAGTTGACTCAGGTCTCCAGAGAACTCGAGACTTACATATCCAGGCAGGTCTTATGCTCTGTATTGAAGAGTAATGGCAATGAGGCTTCTCCAAGATAACAACAACGCCCAACTTATGTTACATTCTCAGCCTCTGAGAAACTTCTCCAATTCTTTTTTCTTCCATATTTGTAAGATATTGACGAGGAGATTTTTTTATTCACACACACAGACAGATTTATTATTATGCCTTTGTTTGTACCATATTTAGTTTCATAACCTAAATATTAAGAAACCAAAACTTGCTCATTCATCAAACATATACGGGTTCAAATGAGATACATCTTCACATGTTTTCTATTCCTACCTTGTGCTTCATAACTTAAGCCCAAGAATAGAGATCGATCCACATTTATGATCCCTTTACTAAATTTCTTGATTCCTGTCTTTCTGGCAAACACCCAACAAACATTGATACACACATTCGTCATTCTAGCAGCTGTGTCTCCTCAAGTTTTGATGCCAAGGCAAAACACAAAAGAAAGATTCATCATTCATCCTTAGAATAGAAGGGTGGGTCACCATGCAATTCGCATTACCAGCAATGTATATTTCGATCTTAATGTATAGACTTCATTGATTTCGTACAATAGATGGCAGAAGTAAATGTTCAACGACTAAAACGGATAGCATTATCTTTCCGTCCTTCAATTTTCCACATTCCTTTACATTTCAATTACATTGATACAACTGCTGAAACATTTATATTATGCAACCTTCTCTACTTTTTCACAATCTGTTATACAACTAATAGTACGTCTTATATTTCTGACTCAAATTCTGGATTCACTGGTCAACATGTTTTTACTTTTTTGCTTGCTGACCAACAGTTGATGAAGAGGGAGAGGTAGATGTTGGTGAATCAGGAATACGATAATCACTTCCCTTTCCATTGGTGTTGAACGTAATTTCTTTCCCACGCTCTACGTTGTTTTGCTCCTTTACCAGGACAGGTTTGAACTGACAACATTCAAGAGATATAGTTAGAGTTGCTATCGGTCTGTGTATGGAGTACCTTGAACGACTCCCAATGCAGAGGGAATGTTCAATGGAGTGGGAAGAGGGGGGAAGATATAATGCACCACCTATCTTTTAACATGGTACGCTGCACTTGGAGGGTGAAAACAATGATACTGGCATAAAATATGAAGATTCAATAATACCTGGTAAATAGAATATATGACATTCCTTCTTATCCGTGCCATCATCTCTACGAAAAGATTGTATCCTTCAAGTTTGTACTCAATTAGTGGATCCCTCTGTGCATATCCCCGTAAACCTACAGCTTGCTGAACGAACTTTAGAGCTTGTAGGTGTTCCTTCCATAAACGATCAATGTTGGTCAATATTAGGAACTTTTCTGCTTCTTTCATCAAACCTGGAGCCTCTTTCTCCACTATTTCCTGGCACATGGGAGAGGAACAATAATCCATAAGCAGGAGAATAAAAATAGACACCATTTACTAGGCAACTGGAAACATTTGTAGGATCTCCTCTGCTTATTCAAATAGAGATGCACAACAGAATTAATTGCTGAGCCAATAGCATATAAACAGTTCTTGAATAACACAAGTATTAGTATGACTGACTAGACTGCTTATTACATATTCATGTCATCTTGGGACAAAAAGAGGTTACAAGGCCCCCATAGGAAGTAACACTACAGAGAACTAACCCTTTTCTGCAGATATGCTTCACGTCCACGAAGGTGAAGATAATCTCTTAATTCCTCATAAGTGGAACATTTACCTTCCAATAACTCGGGAGTTAAATCATTTAAAAGATAGCAATACCTATAAAGAAGAAAAAGAAAAGAGTTATTATTGGTCCCTGTTGAGAAAAGCGATAAAGAGTCAGAAATACACAAAAAGAAAAAGATTTACATGGTTCAGCAAAAAAGGGCTTATGTCTACGGACAATTTGTATAACCTTAGGTCAAGTGAGACACCACATTACAAATTCAGGGAAGTGTTCGCTAGTCCTACTGGATGCAAATACAGATGAATGAAGACAGAAATTCAAGATTTCAACACTGGTTGAAAGGAAAGAAAGCAACAGGAAAGACTAATATTGGAGTATTCCATGAGAGTTTAAATACTTAAAATAGCTCCGATAGGGGGGAAGTTTGTAATTGTAAAAGATGGAGGGGAGGAGTTGGTTTAGCTATTCAAATCAAGAGGGTAAGTATAACCCAAGACATTCCCTTGAAAGGAAACAAAGCAAGATGGAAGATCGAAGCTAGAATCTAGCCAATTAAGTGACAACCCACTTGTCAAATTAACTGGAAAAATTAGAAATGAACAGTGTAACAATACTTACCCTTTTGACACACACAATACCAGGATACCAATGACAGCAATAAGTGGCAGAAGTAAGGACCGTTTAGCTAGTTGGTAAGACAAACTTTAAAATGAAGCAATCAACTGACTTTGCAGAATTGCAGAACTGAAGGATTCAACTTACTGTTGAAGTTTTGCTATAAGCTTCTCGAAATCCCAATTTTCCCTGGGAGCATCAGAACCAATATTTGCCTATATGCATCATTGAGAAGTAAAAACAAATATTACAGCCGTTGTATACCAAAGCATCAAGAAGACATGACTGAGAACAGAGTCAATCAGATTGTTACCTCTAGTATATCATCCATTGTCAATTCAGCATACTCAATTAGGAGAGATTGGAGATCATCAGATTCTAGGGCCCTCCTCCTCTCCGTGTATACTCGATCTCTTTGGCTGTTCAAAACCTCATCATATTCAAACAATTGCTTTCTAATGTCGAAAAAGTAATTCTCCACTTTTCTCTGAGCTTCATCTAGTGCTTTTGTCAGCATCTTGGATTCAATTGGCAAGTCTTCAACTCTAAAAGCTCTCATCAAACCCTAGATGCAAAATAGCATTAACCTCTTTACTACCATATCCTGGGTAACAGGAATAAAATGCTCGAAGCCAAAGACAACCTGAATTCGATCTCCACCAAATATGCGGAAAATGTTATCTTCAAGACTAAGAAAGAACCGGGAACTTCCTGGGTCTCCCTGTCTTCCACTACGACCACGCAGCTGCACACAGATTAAGAACATAGAAGTGGAAGAGATAGAAGGCAGATAAAACAGAAAAGTTAAAACGAAGCACCACGTTCTCTTCACAAATGAGACAATACACCACCATGCGTGAACATGAGGAAGATATTAAGGGTACCTGATTATCAATTCGGCGTGACTCATGACGTTCTGTACCCACGACGTGAAGCCCACCAGCTGAAACAACCTATCACGACCAATTAAATTGAATCACATAAGAGACAAATAACTCTTTGGAGTAAAGAGAAGCCAACAATTCCCTTAAGGAAGAAATTTATGGAAGATCATTCACCTTCTCCCTCTCTTTCTCTGTGTAAACCTTATACTCTTTAACAATTTCCAGAAATGCACTGCGTAGCTTTGATATTACTTCATCCTGAACAGGACCCTAGATAATTCAAGTTTTAGATTTATTAGTTACTGAGTATTATATGAGCAAATCTATCCTCCGACTGCAGTCAAATCATGCTTCAGCTTGTAAGGACCCACTCTGTTACCAAATTTCACCTTTTCACAAGAATATGACAGCCGCTCTTCTGCTTCAAGCTCAGTCAATGACCTCTGACCCCATGTTTTGGCAGCAAATTGTACAGCTTCCTCCGCCAATTTGGAGTTTTCATTGGATAGGGTGCACGGAAATAGGCTCTCATTAACCTGGGTGGGATTTGATTCAGTGAATCGAGATCATGAACATGCACACAAAAATGGGCATTAAATAATTCTTACCTTCCATGTTTTATTTGGAGGAGGTTTCTTTACAGAAACAAAAACTCCTTCAGCTGGCCTTACAACTCTGCATCACTTTAATCAGTTATCGACAATGTAAACCATAAAATGGGCATTCAATATCTTGCATGTTCTCAGAATGCTTCTTGTAAAGTGGCGTTGCCTCCTCCCAATGCACCAAAATATCTCATTTCCCACCAACATTGCAACACAATTATCCCAACCCCATCTAATCGAGCATGTGTCTTTACATGTTAAAGCTTCATATACAAGCATCCTATGCATATATATCGCAGAGGCAACTTTGCTTGGGATTAGTTAAAGATTCTAATGGATTCTTTTTACCATGAGAAGTTTTGTGTAAAATATCAATAACAGGATAGTGCTTGTATGTTTGTATCCATCAAATTAACATATCACTTTTACTTCGCTGTTGCATGAAGTCGAGGCTGAGGAGATACCTTGGCATCAACATCTCGCGTAACTTCAGCCTTGCCATAAATTCGGCATTACCACCAAGGATTATGTCAGTACCACGACCAGCCATGTTCGTTGCAATTGTAACCGCCCCAAGACGACCACTTTGAGCCACAATTTCAGCTTCTCTTTCCACATTTTCTGGTTTTGCATTCAGAACCTTTAAAAATATCGCGTTAAGTAAGATGTTCCTCCGTTAGAAGGGAACAGATAACATAGTTTTGAAGAATAGAAGCATTAAAACATAAAATATCAGAGGATTTTATGCTAACCTCATGCTGAATTCCAGCTTCACGTAGCTGTTTAGATAATGCATCACTCTGCTCAACACTAGTTGTACCAACAAGCACTGGTCGACCTGTTTTATTCATCCGAGATATCTCTACTACAACTGCCCGCCATTTTCCTGTAGTTGCCCTGAACACTACATCTGATTCATCCTTTGGGGAGTGGAGAAGAGTAGAAGTTACTAGGAGCTCTTAATTATAATGCAAGAAGTAAGACAGAAATGGGAACGAGAAAAAGGGGCAGCATTTGCCGCAGACCTATTTTTTTCTTTCCACTTGCTAACTAAAACCAGCCCAAAAACAAAAGAAAAAGAAAAAAAGAAAAGAAAATTACGTAACACCTCCATGCTAACATAAAATTAAACCGCTGTGACACATATCACCTAGATTTCTGCACATGCAAGGAAAATGTGGTTTTAAAGAGCAAAACCAATAAATCATGTTAAGTCAATCACATCCCTTCCCCCGCCTGTGCATTTTTTCACTGTGTTCCCAAACTTCAAAAATCACACGAGATTTAAAAACTATGTTCTGAATTTTTCCAATGTCATTTGTATCACATCAAATAAAAGTTAATTGTTTGAAATCATTTCAGGTTTTCTGTTTTTTTTTTCTCTCTTTTTTTTTTTGGGCATTAGAATATTTATTATGTTTTTGTACAAAAATGTATCTGGACCTTGGGCAAAATTCAACCATCATCAAATTCATTTGTTTTCTGGAGTTCCTAGGAGAGAGACTCTCCAAATCTTTTTCATTTCCCAGGTTTTGAAATCTAAGCACAAACAATACAAAAGCAACAAGAAGATTCATCACTTTCATGATGCAAAGGCATGCATAACAATGAACCTTTCTTATCATGGGCTTGTTTGTGGGAACAATTGTAACTTTCAGCTTGTATATGCTCTCAAATTCTGCACTCTCAGTAGCAGCAGTGCCAGTCATGCCACAAAGTTTTGGAAACTACATCAACCATCAAAGTCAAACATCAGAAAAAATTCAGTAGTGAGAAAGGACTGGCCCCACCATAGACACATAAATTAGAACGTGCATCTGCACAAATTACTCAAGATGATACACAAACCTGAAGAAAGAAGTTCTGGTAGCTAATTGAAGCCAAGGTCACGGTTTCATTTTGTATGGGCAGGCCCTCTTTTGCTTCAACTGCCTGGTGAAGTCCATCACTCCAACGTCGCCCCTATGACAATGTAATCAACACTGCATTTAATTCTCAGAAATTGGAGGAAAATAACTAAAGAAATAACTGGAAGACTCATGTTCTAATTGAATGTGAAAGAAAAGTTCATCTCCAGAAATGAACAGGAAAAGCAATGGAGACAATGTATAAAATCCACCAGCAGAAAGAACAACTTTCAAGTAACTCGATTTAGTTCTTAGAATCTGAATACAATTAGAAGTTTCACAAGAATCTCATTTGGAAAATTTTGTGATTATCACCCAAGTTTAACAACTATCAAGAGTCTACAGTGACTAATTTGTAATCCAACTGTAACCAATATAAGGAGTCTACAGTAGAGTCGAATTAGTTATTTCAAAACAAACAAGTTACTAATGACATGACAAACATGGTGATACTTGATAAAAAATGCAGAAAGAAGTCGTGGTTGATCCTTGTATTCAGAGAGCTTATGTTAGGTCTTATGACTTATGCAGTCTACCCTCGATTTTGGAGAATTACATGCAAACAACACGCAAGAGTTTATAGGATGAAAAAGTAACCAAAAAGAGGATAAAAACTTCTTTTTCCACTCAAAATACGGCCAAAAGAAGCTAAAAACATAAAATGTTGAATGTACAAAAATACTCCTTAATTTGCAATTTTCATAAACCCCCAACTGTCCACTTTCATCTCATCTCTCTCCAGTATCAATATTACTTGATTGTTCATATATATAATAATGTCAAATTATTTACTTAATCACTAATTAATTATTAATTAGTTGAAATTTTAAAAGAAAATTCTATTTTTTTTATTGATTAATATATACTTACACATAGTTAAGTTGTTTTATTAGTTATTAATTATTGAATAATACTTTTTGTATTCCTTTTAATTTATTTTGCTTGATTAATTATATATGTTATCAAAATTTAGTTATTTCATAAGTCAATAATTAAACTTTTATTCATTAATTTAGATTATTAATTATTTTAAATAAGCTAAATAGTAATACATAAAATTCAAATTATTATCCATAAATTGAAAATAGAAAAAGAGAAACTAAGAATAAAAATGAAATAAAAAGTAATATTATCTATAATACAAAAAAGAAAGAAAAAGGAAAAGTAATAAGCCTACAAAATCTCTCAGTAATTTTTAATCTTTTTTCCAAAATCTTACATTTAGACCCCCTATGATAAGTGAAAATTACAAACTAGGCCATAAACATGTGAAAAACACGTACATGGCGAAAGCATTTTTTGCCATAAAATTATCAATACCGAGAAGCAAAAGTCAGAGGGTGCTCCCAGAATAACATTGCTTTTACTTTTTGGCCAACATCATCTATTTTGAAGCTGGAAAGAGGTGCAGAATCGGTAATCTGGACGTATATGACGGGGATCTGAATGTAATTTTCCAATAAGTCAGGGTGTAAGCTATTATATGACTAAGCCTCAAGGAGTTTGTTGATAGTTATCCCTTTATACAATCAAAAGTACAAAAGAATATGTCATTAACCAGGCCACCATAAGATAACAATTAAGACAGAAAGAAAAACAATCGAGCAATCCAGTCACCAACTATGTACAAGTTGCTGATTCAAAGGCTTAAAGTTGCCACATATGCACATTTGTTGTAAAGACACCACCACAACATACATGCAAGTTATAAACAAAGAAAGAGAGTGAGATAGGCAGATAACAGTGGAGTGTGGGAGGGAGAGAGGGAAGTACAGAGTTCATAGATAGAAAAATGTACATTTCCCTCTTGGGGAAGAAAGAGCACATCATTTTTTTTATTTTATTTTTTTGGTGGACAATAGAAAGAGCATATTCATCCAGGGGCTGTCTTACCATTAGAAGATATAATCAATTGTCGCAGAGATGGGAATAAACTTATTTCTTTCCTTTTTCTATTATAGGGGTAATCAAAATTCAGGTAGAGAGTCACCTGCATTACTCGTCCAGTAAACTCATCCACTATGAGAACCTCCTTGCCTCTGATTATATAGTTCACATCTTTAAGAAAAAGTTCCTTCGCTTTTATTGCATTTAATATGTATGATGCCCACTGCTCTCTTGGATCATATAAGTCTTTTACATCCAGAATTTCTTCAGCATCTGCATAACCCTGTTCTGTAAGTAAAACTGTTTTTTGTTTCTCATCTACCTGCACAAGTTATAATAGGTTTAGTCAAAAGTTGTTATATATCATCTCTGGCTATCACAGAAACATAGACCCAAATCATGGTATATGCTAATCTCTTCATGACAAACAGATACTGTAGATACTTCTAGTCCACTAATAATTTGCACTCTATAATGGATTTTATTACATTTGAGTAACATTGCTCACTCAAACCAAAATAACTTACATCCTCATATTTTGTGTAGTAACAAGCTGAGCAGGGAGCAAAAACCTAAGACTGGTTCTCTTTCAAGTGAATTACACATCAGAAACAATTATTCCAGTTACTTGAGTTTCTTACAGTATAATGTATATCTCGCTCAAAAGCAGAGGCAATCTTAGCAGCTTTATAATAACGATCACTTGGTTTTTCTGCAGATCCTGATATGATGAGAGGGGTCCTTGCTTCATCAATGAGAATAGAGTCGACCTCATCGATGACACAGTAATTGAAAGGTCTCAAGACAAGTTCATCAACACTCTGTAAGATCAACAAACCATTTCAGACAATACATCACCAATACGTACAGTGTTAGCATACAAATAGATCATAAAAAGATTTACAAAGCAAAAGAACTACTTTCCGTGGCAAGATTATCTCTTAAATAATCAAAGCCCAACTCACTGTTTGTAACATATGTGATGTCACATAGGTAGTTTTCCCTCCTTTGTTCACTTGTCATATTCTCTGCCATCATTAACTGAACGTCAGAAGGTGATCACTCTTTTTTAGAATAGCACAAAACTAAAAGAAGAGAATGTTGGAGCATGCACTTCAAGCTTTGCTAAAACAGAACAGTGGAAAATGATATAGATAACAGGAGGAAGGAGGGGAAGAAAAAGAATAGTTTCTTGAACATATAGGATTAATTCTGATGAGCTGGGTTAAAGACATAAATATGTTGCAACCAGAGAAGCATCATCAGGCCGAGTGTCATGAGGACTTGAAATTGCAAAATGAATTGCAACACGAGTATGATCTATTAGATAGACAGCCATTTACTCAACAAGCAACCATCTTTTGGTTTCAAGAAGGATGCTTGCTCAAAACAAAAAACAGGAAATAAAGTCCAAAATCTTTGATGTAAATCAGAAGAACTATAAGCTGCATTGCAGTAGCGGCGTATAAACAAGTCATGTGTAAGACGTACGCTGAATTAAGCCAACCTTCAAACCAAGAAAACGTGGAACTTGACCGACCCATTCGCAATCTCGTCGAGCCAAATAGTCGTTAACAGTAACAACATGAACTCCTTTCCCGGCCAATGCATTTAGAAAAGCAGGCAATATAGCGACAAGTGTCTTTCCTTCTCCTGTTTTCATTTCAGCTATTTCTCCTTTGTGGAGAACCATACCACCTATGCAAAGTGCAAGAACAGCAAGGAGTGAGGATAGTTAGTACCAGAAAATTTGAAAATTTGCTAAAATTGCCACCTGCCTCCTTTCCACTTTAAAGCATGGCAATTAATGTGTGATGAGGTCTTTAAAACACGGGTACCCACCCTGTCACACATGCGTGCAATGGGTTTCGAACCGAACACCTCGAGTGCGAAATGTAACCTTTGGGGTGTCCCTGGGGGATGGTTACAGGTGTACACTTGGGGCTCTAATTTGTCAACAAAATAAGACTTGGAAGATGAACAAATCTCCAAGTAGAGAACAAACCTACCTATTAATTGTACATCAAACGGCCGAAGACCGAGAACCCTTTTAGAAGCCTCTCTCACTATGGAAAATGCTTCCTACAAGAAACAAATTAGCAAAGGCCACATAAGAGCTGACTCTATTCACGTTCTTATTTTAGTAATCAACGATAAGTAACAAAACAGTTTTTAGTGTTTCTATCGAATAAGCCAGGGGTTAAGACTTTCCCAACGGTATTGCAACCACTTTAGGGGGGAGAGCAGTAAAACATCAAACTAAACGACTTCACATACATGGAAAGTGAAGCATACTAAAAAAAAAAAAGGCAGGAGTAACCGGTTCTGGGTAGAGAAAACTTGCTGCTAAGATTGAAGATGAGTGGACGTACGGGTAAAAGGGAGTCCAAGGAATCACCGCGAGCAGCACGTTCTTGCAAGGCGGAGGTCCTTTCCCTCAATTGGGAATCAGAGAGAGACGAAATCTCTGGCTCCAACTGATTGATGAGCGCAACGGTGGTAGCATAGAGCTGTCTGGTGGACTCTCCAGTATCTGTGCCCGTGCCGAAAATCCCGCCAAGCAATCCACCCAATGCGGCCACTGGGGCGGGACCGGCACACAATCTCCTACGCGCTCGAACTCTCGATCTTCCAGCAACACTCCTTAGTTTTGGGGGAATAATGAGACAGTCAAAGTCCAGCAAATTGGTAGATTGAGAGAGGGAGAATTTGGGAGAAAGGAGGGGGAGGCCGAGGGAAGGACGATGGCTGGCGACTCGAGGTGCAGCTGCCATGGTGGTGAGAAAAAGACGGAGGGAGTATTTAGTAATATGTATATTGGTAGAGAGGAAGAGGAAGAGAGGGTGGGTTGGCTGAATGGTGATGGCGCGTGGCTTTGCTTCAGCTTGAATTGTGTTGTGTGAGAGTGAGGGGTGAAGACTAAAGAGATGAGGTCTGAAATTCAGAGAAAAGATAGGCGGGGATGGGCGGGGGATAAGACCACGTCACCATAACCAAATCATAACACACACTGTTATTATCATTAATTCATATTAACGCAGTGGTATCTCTATACTAGCATTTGCACCGTGACGGTTCTTTTTTTTTTTTTTATAATATCTATTGTTTTTAATTTATATTGTGAAAAATATATTTTTTTATTTTTTCTAAAAAAAAAAAATATCAAATAAAAATTCTTCTCTTATTCAAATTACATTAAAAAAACAAATTGGAAATACATTGTAAATGTCAACTAGAATTTCAAATGAGATATATTTTTCTCTTTTGTTATTTTTATAAAAATATAAACCCATCAAAATTGTTCGAAATTATTTTGTTGTCAATTGTTTATAATTACTTTAATAATTTGTCACCATAAAAATTCATCACAAAAATATGAAATCATAAATAAATGATAGATATATGTAAATTTACTTGACAAGTTATGCTCACAACATATTAGATAATTATGGATAAATCAAGAGCATGTAGATGTCTTTGTGAAATTGTAAAAATATGAATATCAATAAAATAACAAAAAAAAAATTATATAAGATACATTTTGAATAAATATTTTGGGACACTGTTTATTTAAAGTTTATTCAATATAAATGAAATTGCCAAAAATAGTTTTTAATATGATAATAATGTGTAATTTAAAATATTAAGAACAAAGTTTACACAATAATTAAATAAACTAACGATTACCAAGGAGAAGTAAATAAAAACAATATAAATAAGCATTGCAAGTGGTGGAAATAAACTTTTATATAAATCCTTATTTTACTGCTTTTGGATTTAAATTTATTAACAGTAATTTCTTAATGTATTCCAATTTATCACAAATGAAATACACTGCATTGCCATTCAAGAACATCAACGTTTGGCTAATTATATGGTGGATTTAAATATTTTGATATATTTTTAAAATAAATGTACAATACTACTGATTAAGTCGTTGTAAATATTAGAGAACAACTTTTATAAAAAAGTATTATTTTGCTATTTTTTATGTAAAATTAATAAAGACGATTTTAAACTCATTTCAGTTTCTCTTAAATGAAATATTTGGCATTGAAGTCGAAAAAAATTAAAAGCAATATTTGAACTAATTATTGCTAAGTAAATAAAAAAAGAAAAAGGTGCAAAGAAGTATTTCTTAATAATTAAAATCATGAAAACAAAATTGAATATTATTGTATTCACCTAAAAACTTGCCTTGAAACATACTTATGATCATTAATACTGGATATTTTATATGAAACACGTGTATGAAAATATATCCTACATGGAAGTATAAGCAAAAAGTAACTTGTACATTTTGTTATCCACATAATAAAGAGATGAAATTATGAGATGCTATCCATTTTAAATGTTCCATCTACGATTTTTTTTTTATTCTTTTGCGGCGGGAGATAATACATTGTTATGTTTTTTTTATTTAATTGAACTTTTATTTCTATTTATTTTATTATTTATAAAATATTGTGAATTTAATTAATCAAGTACTGTAACATGAACTAAAATAAATAAAAGTTAAATAGTAGAAAATAAAAAAGTGTAATAATATACAGAAGCTAAGTATCATTAGTGACCTTTTGTTAAATAATATTCAGGCATCAAAACAATTTTGTGATATTTGTATTGAGATGTAGTAACTAGTAAGTAAGAAGAGAACATATTACATTTTGATTTAGTGGGTAAAAAATCGCATTTGGCTGCAAAAGATAAGGACACGTCTAATTGAGAGAGTCTGTTTTCCAACTTAGTACGGCCCGCACCGCAATGAAATCAGACACGCCTGAACGGTAAACTTGCCGGCTCCAAACCCTAGCCCCCTAATCTCCTTTTTTTTTTTTGCAAATGGATCCTCCTGCCGGACCCGAAGACCCTCGAGCCGCCACCAACGGCGACAACAACCACGTCCCCAAGAAGCCCAAGCTCTCCTTCATAACCGAATCCCAAATTCGCGAGGAGTTCGCCCACCACCAGCCCGGCATCGCCCGAATCAATAACGGCAGCTTTGGCAGTTGCCCCGCCTCCATCATCGCCGCCCAGAAGAGCTGGCAGCTCCGCTTCCTGCGGCAGCCTGACGATTTCTTCTTCAACCACCTCCAGCGCCAAATCACCCACTCCCGTTCCATCATCAAGGACCTCATTAATGCCGACCACGTAGATGAGGTGTCTATCGTAGATAATGCCACCACTGCTGCTGCCATTGTTCTTCAGCATGTTGGCTGGGCCTTCGCTGAAGGTCGTTTCCAGAAAGGTGATGCCGTTGTCATGCTCCACTGCGCTTTCCAGGCTGTTAAGAAGTCCATCGAGGCCTATGTTACCCGAGCCGGCGGCTCTGTAATCGTGGTTCACTTGCCCTTCCCTGTGAATTCCGATGAAGAAATCATAGCTGAGTTTCGGAAAGGCTTGGCTAGGGGTAGGGCCAATGGTAAAAAAGTGAGGTTAGCAATAATTGATCATATAACATCAATGCCTTGTGTTGTAATACCTGCGCGTGAACTGGTTAAGATTTGTAGAGAGGAAGGCGTGGAGCGTGTCTTTGTAGATGCTGCCCATGCTATTGGTAGTGTTCATGTAGATGTCAAGGAAATTGGGGCTGATTTTTATGTTAGCAATTTGCATAAGTGGTTTTTCTGTCCTCCTTCCGTTGCCTTTTTGTACTGTCGAAAATCACCCTTATCGCATGATTTGCACCACCCTGTGGTGTCACATGAATATGGGAATGGACTGGCCATTGAGAGCGCGTGGATCGGAACACGGGACTACAGCTCTCAGCTGGTTATTCCTGAAGTTTTTGAATTTACTAATAGGTTTGAAGGAGGCCTTGAGGGTATTCGGAAGAAGAACCATGACAAAGTTGTGGAGATGGGCCAAATGTTGGCCAAGGCTTGGGGAACAAATCTTGGTTCACCTCCGGAGATGTGTCCCAGCATGGCAATGGTTGGCTTGCCTTCAAGGTTGGGAATTTTGAGTGATGATGATGCACTGAACTTGAGATCACACTTGAGAGACCATTTTGGTATTGAAGTACCCATATATTATCAGATGCCAAGAGATGGGCATATTGGAGCCACGGATGGGGACGGTTGTGTAACCGGGTATGCCCGGATTTCTCATCAAGTGTACAATACTCTTGATGATTATGTCAGGTTAAGAGATGCAATTACCCAACTTGTCCATGATGGAGTGACTTGCAAGATGCTTCAGCGAGAATGAGGAGGTGCGTAATCATAGCATGAAGAGAACTTTTGTAATACTATTGGAAAAAAAATATTATGCAGATTGCAGAAGTAGTAAAACATGGGAAGTGCATTTCTTGTTGACACACACACTCACTCACATTCATATATATATATATATATATATATATATATCAGGTGCCTGGAACGATAAATAAAATGGTGATAAAAAGGCCTTTGTGATTTATACCCCTGCTTGGTGACTCTGTGACTGGCCTAACCTCTTTTCTTGCAAAACATATATGGATGTCTGCTGATGTTTGATAACATAAGCTGCTGGTAGCTCAGATATTTTCTACTTGTTAATTTCATAAGTCAAAAGTGTGTGAAGTATGTGGAAATGTCATGTAAGTTCTTTCGAGGAGTAAACTGACATGAATTTAGAAGTGAAACACCAGATTTCTCAGTCTTGGCATGGTGACATTTTCCATTGTGGAATACTTGAATGGATGATTTTATATGGATGTCTTTAAACAGGCATAATTTGAGAATCTTAGTTTCATGTACCTCTTTCACATAGGGTTACCAGTTTGGAGGTGGATTGAAGGAAATGATGATACAGATGAATACTTATTCTATTCCCTCAACTTTATTTTGCTGGTTATGCGAATGTTAGATACCTACATAAAAAGTACAGAAAGCTTAGCTGCATTTTCCTTTTTTCTTTTCTGCTCTGTAAGTGGTAAAACTGGATTGAAAAAAGGCGCTTATGTTGAAATTACTACTTGGATTTCTTTTATACTCGAGATGTCTGCTTCAGTAGAAAATCCTATCACATACCTTGGGACTTTTCTAAGTCACGTAATACTGATAGATGTGATTAGATTCTAAGAATGTTTTGACGCTTGGCTAGAATATCCGTTTTCTTAAAATTCAATAGAACTAAATCAAGTTGACAAATGGGCATACTGCTTCCAACATTCAATTTATTGAGACTGAGATGCTCTTAGCCCTTTAAACCTAGTAGGTTCCCCTTTCTGCATACCACTCTTCTTCTCCCCTTAGCTCTACTTGTACCCTTTCGCCTTTCTCATTTCCCACATATCTACCAGAAATGATCTCTTGATTCTTTGTGAGGTCCTACCATCAAAGTACAAGATGCTCAATGAAGTGAATGTGCATAGTGTAGCTAGGCCTTGAAGCACCATGAGTCAAGGGCACAAAGTGGAGCAATTTTTTTCTCTTGTGATGAGGTTACTTTGTAAGATTTGAAATATTAACAAGACATTTCAGTCATATTTTGATTGGATTACGGGACCTTGGGAGATTTTGTAATATTTATATTTGGAGCTTGTAAGCTCTTCCCTCTTTTCTAAATTTATGGTCACAAGCACTCATCAGTAAGCTTGGATATGATTTCTTCACTCTCTTCGTCTACATTTATGCTAACCTGTTAAAATAATAATTAAGCTTAGATATATAATTTGCTTTTTGAATTATTAGGAATCGAGGTTGTTTGTTATTGGCTACAGCAGTAGGCTTTAACATCCATCTGACTGACGATAATCTTTGCCTTTGCAGCTTGTTGAAAAGAGAATTGGAGAATGTTCTGATGAATAAACTGCATTTGGCATGCTCTTGTGTGTCTGGTTTGCCCCCAAGGATGACGGATTTTGGAGGATGCCACTAAATAGGCAAGGCAAGCAAAGAGTGCTGTGCACAAACTGGAAGTATTGAGGTTTCTAGTGTGAGAGTTAACGACCAGAAGCTAACATCGTAGTTTGTGGGCCTTGCTCTGTCTACATGTATCGGTCTTGACAATAAATCTGTAACTATTGTTATTTTCTTCGCCTTGCAAATTAAGCAGTGATATACTACACTTTCTTGGTGTTGCATGTGGGATCTGGAAGACCCCAGCACTGGGTTGGTTCTACATTTGGATAGGCAGATGTGCTAAAAAATGAGTTGCTTTGTCTTCAGAAAAGCACTCTCAACAAAAGTATTTCGTAAACCTGAATTTGCGTACAGTTGGAGCTTTAACCACTCGAAGAATTAGCTGTAGCCTACAGGAAAAAGTGATGAGGTTCCTAGCTGTGACTGTGAGTTAAATTTTTGGCCATACTGAGCATTGCAACTTGTCCGCAGAAAACACAGGTGCAGAGTCTTCTCGGAAGGCCTTTTGGTTCGGTTGTCCCATCCGACCTGCTTCTGATATATTAAACCTCCAAATGCTAAAATAGTTGTAATTAATCTCTTGTTTGAACTGCTCCGGTCAATGAATGTTCATTCTGTTCAATAGAAAGAACCAAAAAATGATCAAATTGAATCGAATTCCTTTAGTAGGATTGATTGATAGGTGATTTATTTGCTACAAAAGAAGTTATTCCCATAACGTTTTAGTAAAACCGCCATACAATAATAAGCACGACTCTTCAGAAAATTGACAGACAGAAAACAACTGCTTGCGCTCTGAACTAAGAAGTGTCTTGTCTTATCACAATAATAATAAATCGTCTTTGGCCAACAAGCGCGATACATTAGTCCCGTTTAGCGGTTTTTTGTTTCTTCTGAGTGACAAAAAACGACGACGTAAGTCCCGCCCGGCGCCGGAAGGTATTTGGGATGGCGGAT
The DNA here is from genome assembly GCA_034509735.1 of Sesamum alatum. NCBI lineage: Eukaryota > Viridiplantae > Streptophyta > Magnoliopsida > Lamiales > Pedaliaceae > Sesamum > Sesamum alatum. The sequence continues at coordinate 3,188,421 of JACGWO010000009.1, forward strand.
GATGAGATGCCGCCGCCAGTAAGGCTGATGAACTTCGTTTCCGAAGACCAGGTTTCCCTAACTTTTGATGTTATTGTATTATTTCTTTCTCCCGTGATTTTTGTCCCCCAGGTGATCCCATTGGCATAACAAAAGCATAAAATAATGAGCGATTTCAGTTGGAAGAAGCTCGAAGGACTCGGGGAGCTCGAGTCGACGATGGTACTGCTCAGAGAGATAGGTCGCTTTACGAGGTCTACCTCTCGCTATTATATCTTTCCGCCGCCATTATTTTTGTATTCCCATCACCACATTATTTGTGTTTTGCATAAAGTTTCACTCTTGCGTTATGATTTTTATGATTCATTTAAACCACATTCTAGAGTTGGAACATGTTTCGATATTGACACCATTTTCCCATACATTTTTCTTGTTATATTGCACATTCACAGTTTTGTTATTGCTAATGATAATATATGACTATAGTTCCTGGTAAGGCGTCTGCCTTGTCTTTGAGTTTAAGACAGTTTCTGGTTCAACTCTACTCCAGATTTCATCATGTTTCTTATAGTTCCAGTTTTTATTTTTCGTACAATTACAACTGTTAGTAACTGGTTAGCAGTTCTATTTCACTGAACTTCCAGGCTGAAGTTACTGAACCGCTCAGTATCCTGTTAGAGTACACTACTATGAGAAATATTATGAATGTCATTTCAGCTAAGACACTTCTGAATTGGTCTTTTCTTTCTTGGTCTCCCATCTTGTACATGTCTTAGTGTGTACCCCATGCTTTTGCATCTCTGCTCATGGATGCACAGATTCAGAGTTCTTGCTTGAGCCTTTCTTTCTACTTGGAAATTGCAGATTCTAAAGGAGAATAAAGATAAGAAAGATGCTGAATTCAATGAACGCTTCAAGCATAGTGAGTTCTTGATTTATGTTCTGCAAATATACATCATCTTGAGTTGGAATGTGGTGTCAAAATATTTCTTTCCCTTGGAAACACCAGTATAGAGAATGACATCATTCCAGACCCGAACGATAACTAGTTTACTAGGTGAACTTTTTTGCCATGCATCTCTTTCCCTGGCTTTTGTGTTGCAACAGTTGAGGTAATTGAAGCTGCGCATCATAACTTCATTGGTTCTGTTTACTACGAGTGAGCCTTTGGTGGCAATGATGCATTTCTTGCTTTTGACAGCGACTTTGTATTGATATTTACTTGCAGGGCCACCAAAAGCTCTGGACGAAGATGAGACTGAATTTCTAGATAAATTAGAAATGGTGACGCTCTGTCTGCTATTGACTTCTTAACTGTGACAGAAATAACAAGGTTGTAAAATGCTTGCATGAAATTAGCCATTCACCCACTGAATCAAACCATATGTTACTGTTGCTAAATCACTGTTTGGCACACACGAGATTATGTGCTCGAAAATCATGTAGGAGATCTTGGAGGACTGAAAATTCAGACATAGCTGAGAAAAGATACAATAGTTTTTCAATGGAAAAGAAAAAGATAAAAACGAAAAGAGAGGAATTTTTAAATCTTCAGAGAGTCCTTGATTCCACCAACCACTCCTTGCCCCTTATTTAATCTAAGAACTGGTGAACATAGTACCAAATTGGAAAAGATTAAGCAAAAATATTGAAATTAAAAATGTCAAGAGTGACAAAATGCATTTAAAGCCATGATTATTGGTTCTAATCTGACTAATATGCAGTCACAAAGTTGATGTTTGAATTCAAGACAGTGGCAGATTAAAGTGTGGAATTCTAAGTTTCTTAAATCCCTAATAGGTGGTGTTTGAAAAATGAAGTGCTTTTTTCTCCGTAGGTCTCTTTACTCTCCAGGTTTCCCCTGTATGCATCTATAATTTTTAGAGGAAACTGGCGCTCGCTTTAATGTATACTTACTGTCAGGATAGTTTGTTTGTGTAAAGTTTCTGATTTGGCCTTTTTCTTCTTGCAGTCAAGAAGAGAATATGAACGTCAAATGGCTGATGAAGAAGAGCAACAGCTGCGTAGTTTTCAGGTGTGTTTCCTATAATTTGAACCTGGTCATTTGATATTAATTTGGCATATAACATAAAATCAACATTATCTCCACTTTTGGCTTCTAGGCAGCAGTGGCATCACAGTCTGAAGTTGTACATGAGCTAAAGGAGACACCTTCAGTTCCAAAAAGTCAGGTAGTTGCACATGGTCACGTACATGACACATCTTTATTTTAACAATTTTTTTCATTAACTAAGTTACTAAGTGTCCAGTAATTGACTAGGTTTTTCACTGTTCATATATCCCCCCTTCCCCATCTTCTTTGAGAGTGCGTGGGCTTGTGTGTGCTGGTGGGGTGCGAGGGTGGAGAGGCTAGAGGTTGTTGGGGGGCGAGTACAGTTGGAATGGTATGATGAAGTGTTTGGTACCATAGGATCAAGCTGCTTTATATTTTTTTCCTGACTTGAGGGTATATTTCATGTTCACATTTGACAATTGATTTCATCAGACTAGATCTATTTGGAAATGTTTGTAGAGTCCAATAGGTAATGCAAGAAGAAAACAGGCATAGTATGATGGATCTCCATGGTTATCCTTCATCCAGCATGAAAAATTCGCTCTATATACATTTGGTAATAAGTTTAACAAATACAATTATTAGTTTGTTTTCCTGATGAATATACTAATTTGTTAACATACTTATTCTAATCTGAGAAGGGGACTCTGGTATCTGGCACAATTTGACTGCACAACAACAGTAGTGGATAGAGGCAAGAAGAGTCATCATAGTTAAGTATAATTTAAGCCTTAAGGTTTGTGGAGATTGAGGTATGTAGAAAAAATTAACCAGAGTATTTAAACAGGAGTAGCAAGCAGTGACTGCGCTGGTGGGTGGGAAAAGATAACTCTGCTTAGAGAAAATTCTAACCTTGTCATCAGAGCTTGCCAGAAATAACCTGGCACCAATTCTGATATGAAGGTTGATGCCTTGGGGGAGATGGTTTGAGTCTGTATTATGCCCCATCCTTCAACGGTAACATGATTGGTACAAGGTTCAGAAATGTAATGAATTAGTTTGAACGACTTTATTGAGGCAGATTCTGTATCTGCCCTTTGTTAGAGAAAGACTCGTGTAGAAAATCATCTGTGGGTAAATGTATTCTTTCTAGTTCAGAATAGATCCGTATTGCAAAATTTGGCCCTCTATTGAAAGTGTTAGCAAAACACCAAGATATGTGTAATGAACTTATTATTGAGGAAGAGGAAGATGAGTTAAAGAATTAAGTATACCATGGGGAAGTTGATGCTTATAAATCTCCTGTGAACCCTCTGGATGTGGATTTTGTTGTTGCTTTTAGTGAGATGGAATGACTTTGGTTATGTATTGGAAATGATATGCAAAAAAAGAACCAGTTTACACGAGATCTTGGATTAGAGGCTGATGCTCTTTTGGTTGTTCATGTTATTGGAATCGCAAAATTTTCATAACAATAGCATACAAGAAAGAACTATTTATGGAACATAAGAGAAGGAAGAAAGTAAGAACCCTCGCAAGGGTGAAAGACAACACACCATGTTCTTCGTATAGTTATAATCCAAGAGGACTTCTCACTTTACTGTCTAGGGTAGAAATCTGAAGTTATTGCTGGAGTGTGCAGTGTAAAAATGGAGCAGGATTATGTAAAAATGACAGAAGTAATACCTTATTCATTAATAAGTTCATGAATCGTGGGTTTTACATTAGGACTCTTCACTGGTTGAGTTATCTTCATCGCTGAGTTTTGTCAATCTTTAAAATCTTGGTTTATACCAGGGCACTAGATTTTTGGTATACCTAGATTTCCCAACAAAAGTTTTTCTTTCCATTATGCCAATTGTCAGTGTTATGTCTTTAAAATAGAAACAAGATTCAAAGTGTTCTTGAGTAGGTGGGAGACATTATAACTTCATCATATACTTGTTGTCAAATATGTGAAAAGTTATGACTTGGACACGTAGTTTGTGAAATTTGTCAGCTGTTCTGTTGTTAGCTCTGACTATGACGATACTTTTGTCTCTATGGTGCTGGTCCTTTGATAGGAAATACTGGATGATGAACTGATGATCTATGTAAATGTGTGCTTTATCAGTGTATTGGAGAAATTAGGTAGAGACTGTAGACCACTTAAAAATTTGTAGATAGACGCCTCAATTGTTAGCACCTGCAATTACCTGAATAATTCGTGTGGCTAAAAATCAATTAAATATCTGGTGTTGGGAATGATGTTTAAGAAATACAAATTCACGATCTCTTGGCGTTACAGTTATGATGTATATTTGGCTTCTATTAAGTCTGAAATCTTCCCATCTTTTTACTTTTTGTAGGATAAAAATTCAGTATCAGGAAGGAAGAATCGTGAATGTCGTCCTCTAGGCATGATAATCAAAGTGAAGAAAGCAAAAGTGGAAAGTGGAGATTCGGGAGAAACAGCAAGTGTGGCAACCACAGGAGATAGGAAGGAAGCTGGGGAAACTACCAAAAAAGTAGATAGTGATATGCATGTGTCCGGGTGTGTGGGAATTAGTGGTTTGGTTTCGTATAGTGATGAAAGCGAGGAGGATGATGATGAGTGATTTTTGTTTCGTTTGTTGGTGTTGGGTGTTCTTGGGATATAAAGATAATGATATATAAGCAATTGCGGTGATGTTGGACCGACCTTATTATTCCATTTCCAAGTTGTTGTTCTTTTATTTCATACCTCAAATTAAATCTTTGGGCGGGCGTGAAACTGTAATTGTATGCCCTCGTGCTTTTCTGAGTTGTGGTGGGAATGGGATCATATAGTTAGTCTTGAGATTTCTTTATTCTTGCACAGCACACTATACTATTTCCACCATAATCGGGTCTCGGGTTATTGGGAATTGGAGACAAGCGACTTTTAAAAAGAACATGTAGTAGGTGAGTGGTTGATGCTGGGAGGAAAATACGTAGTCCCTTACGTCATCAAGCACCCGACCACCCACATCAAAGTATTTAATTTTAATAATCAAAGGAAGTAGCAGCAGTATGACAGCACCGGTGTTGAATGATAAGAGTAGTAGAGTAGAATTTCACTAAACAAATATTGGAAAATATATAAGTAGTTGATGATGATGATCCATTCCATCCCCCTAGTCCTCTCCTAGAACATTAGTATCATTTTATCAAGAAAAATTAAGAGGCGGCAGCAGTCATGTGAAGTGCGACTAATGATGCGTAAACGCCATCTTTGATGTTGATTAGTGTATCGTGCTTCCCTTTCTCAACTATAACTCCATTTTTGACAACAGCAATAACATCTGCTCCCTTGATGGTTGATAACCTGTGAGCCACAACCACCGTAGTCCGGTTCACCATTACCCGATCTAGTGCATCCTGAACTATCCTCTCCGATTCAGCATCCAATGCACTGGTTGCCTCATCGAGTAGTAGTATCTTGGGACTTTTTATGATGGCCCGTGCAATGGCAACTCGCTGCTTTTGTCCCCCAGAGAGTTGGACCCCTCGTTCTCCCACCATCGTATCATATCCTTGTGCCAGCCCGCTGATGAATTTGTGGGCATTCGATAGCTCAGCTGCAGCTATGATTTCGGCCTCGCTTGCATTTCCTTGCTTTCCGTATGCAATGTTGGCACGGATTGTGTCGTTAAACAAAACAGGCTCCTGGCTCACAAGTCCCATCTGTTGCCTTAGCCATTTCAATTGGAATTTGTTAATCTCAATTCCATCAATTGTAATCACCCCCGTGTCAGGATCATAGAATCTTTGCAATAACGATATCACTGTTGATTTCCCACTTCCACTTTCCCCAACCAAAGCAACTGTCTGAAAGAGAAATATCACCACATATATCATCAACCAACAAAAAACAGCCTTTTGCTTGTCATTCCTGAATCAAACTGCGAATTACCTACCTTGCCACTGCGAATTGCCAGGGAAAGGTCCCGGAAAATCTGAACATCAGGCCTACTTGGATACTTGAAACTCACGTGTCTCAGTTCAATTTCTCCCTTCAAACTTTCTAGCTTCACCCCAGACTCATCACTTGGATCAATCTTAGGTTTTCTGTCAAGAATGGAAAATATAGAAGCAGCTGCGCTCTTAGCTTTGCTTGAGTCTGGAGCTAATGAACTTGATTGGGAGATTGCTATTGCTGCCATAGTTAGAGCAAAGAAAACCTGCAAAACATTTTATATATAAGTTAATTTGTATCATTTATGTGATAATTGTGGTGGACTGACTGAGCACTTACACGGAATACATCTGTAAATGTAATTTTTCCATCCTCAACAAGTCGAGCTCCCGCATAAAAGCTTGTAGCATACACCAGAAACAGCAACCCATAAGATAAACCAAACCCGACTCCACTAACCACTCCTTGTCTAATCCCATTTCTCATTGGCCCTTCACACTTGTTTTTGTACATTCCCATTACCTTCTCTTCTGCACAAAAGGAAGCAATTGTTCGTATACTACCAACAGCGTCATTAGCAACTTGACTTGCTTCCTCGTACATCGCCTGCAACCAACATATGTCAAATTAACTTACTTTCATATATACAAGAAAAGGATGAGCATTCAATCAAAATTTTACCTTTGCATCTGCACTGAACCCTTTGATGAACTTGATCTGTACATATCCACTCAATCCTATCAGAGGTATCATAGCAAGGATGATCAGTGCCAATTGCCAACTTGCTTCAAAAGCAATACCCAGTCCTACAGCTGCCGACGATAAATCTTGAACCATCTGTGCAAGTGCATCACCAACTAGAGCACGAACGCTAGCAGCATCAGCAGACAGTCTTGCTCCAATCACACCACTCGAATGTTCGGCCTCATCAAACCAACCAACCTCCATGTTAACCACCCTCTCAAAGCACATTAATCTTATTCTCCTGATCAACTTATTCCCTGCCACTCCAAACAGATATGTCCTACCTGGATATCCAATTAATGATGCCGCCCCAAGGACCACAAACATCAAGGCCCAGAATTTTGAATCCTGGCGTAACTTATGTGGCGTCTCATAAAATGTTTTAATCACACTTGAAATTAATATGCCAAAAATAGGCATTATTGCACCATTAACAATCGCAGCTAGAGCACCCAGTATCAGCACCGGAATTTCGGGCTTATTTAGATAGGCAAGGCGACGCATGGGGACTTTCGGAGGCTTTTCAGGTGTTTCAGGGGAAGTCACATATGCATTTTCTATTGTGGAATCAGAAACATGAAGCCTTGCAGGTTGACCAAATGATAATGATCGATGACGGCTGCTACTTCCTTTTCCAGAGGACCCTCTACTAAGGGAGCGCATGAATGACATTTTATGACTTGACTGTCGACCAGAATCCATTGTGATGTCTGATTTATCTTTTTCATCAATGTGTTCCAAATCTTTATTTGCTTCTTGTAGGCGTATGAGCTGAGAATATGCCCCTTCAGGATCCTGGAGTAGTGCAGCATGTGTGCCTGCACCATTTAAGTTAGTTAACCCCAGGAGACTTATAAAGTGGAAATTCTCTTTGTAAGTTGTCTTATCTTCCTTGTTCAGTGGAAAATAGCATTTACGATATATGAAACTGAAATATTAAAGCCAATAAACGACTGATGAATCACGTAACTAACTGTGCATGCTCTCTCATTGGCGATCTCTGACAAAGTGTAAAAATTAGCATGATTCTACTTAAGAGGATACCTTTTTCAACAATCTTTCCTTGATGAATGACTGCAATCATATGAGCATTCCTTACTGTGGTTAAACGATGAGCAACAATGACGGTTGTCCTGTTTACCATAATCCTGTCTAATGCCTCTTGAACAATTCTCTCAGATTCTGCATCCAGTGCACTTGTAGCCTCATCCAAGAGTAGGATTCTCGGGTCCTTGAGAATTGCTCGGGCTATTGCAACTCTCTGTTTCTGTCCACCAGAAAGCTGAGTTCCATGTTCACCAACCATGGTGTCAAGGCCCTGTAGGAAATTTGGCATTAAAAAGCAACTAAGCATGAACGGATGACCTCCCGGGATTAATGTAGGACAAATCAGGTGCTGCAGACACATGCTTATACAACAGTCCAGGCACGAGATATCAAGGATGGGACAAAAGAAACATGTAAATTCAAAATGACGACAAACCTGGGGCAGTTTATCAATGAATTTAGCAGCATTTGCTAGTTCTGCCGCCACTCTTATTTCCTCAGTAGTTGCACCATCTTTTCCATATGCAATATTTTCTTTAATGCTGGCTGTGAAAAGCACTGGTTCTTGGCTGACAAGACCAATTTTTGACCTAATCCACTTGAGCTGGAATTCCTTAAGATTGATTCCATCAATTAATACTTCACCAAGCTCTGGATCATAAAATCTCTCTATCAAACTTATCACAGTTGATTTCCCACTCCCGCTCTGTCCAACCAAAGCTGCTGTTGTGCCACTAGGGATGAATAGAGAGAAGCCTCTGAATATTTGCTCATTTGGTCTAGCAGGATAGCTAAAATAGACATCTCTTAGTTCTATGTCCCCACGAATGTCTTCGAGTATTTTCCCCCTGGTATCATATGCATCTATTGCCGGTTTCCTGCTTATAGTTTCAAACATTTTGAAAGCTGCAGCCTGACCTGCTGCAAACGCGGTCATGCAAGGTGATGCCTGTCCTAGAGACCTGGAAATAAGAAGAACTAAACACATCAATTCCAGACATTATTATGTCATGACAAAGTCCAGAAGGTGAATAAAACTATCACAAACCTTTTTATAAGCATATTAAACATACGCAGGTTAAGAAAAGTTGCAAGTACTACTCACATCGAACCAGTTAGCACTGCAATAATCACATTGAGCACTTCACCCCCTGTATAACCCTTCTCCAAGATCATCTTCGCACCAAACCAAATAGCCAAAGCATAACTGCAGAATAGGATGAACATAACAGATCCAAAACCTAATCCACTGGCCCACCCTTCATGTACACCTGATTTGTAGGCCTCCACAAGGGACTTTTCATAGTCAGCCACAGCTTGCTTTTCCCCAGTAAATGAGGCAACCTGGATGGATTTCCGAGGTCATGTTATTCTATGGGCAGAAAAAAGAAGGGTGAAGGGCTAAGCCTAGGAATAGAAGTATATTTTGATTTCATGCAGGTGCAAACTAAATTCTACATTAGTCATGACATACAGTTCTGATGGAGCCAATTGTCTGTTCAACCACAATTGCAGCCTTAGCATATGCATTTTGGCCACGAGATGCCATCTTGGATAGGACATGGGACATGATTCCCCCAGATATCACGAGCAACGGAATAGATGATAGCATGACAAGGGTAAGAAGCCAGCCTTTAATAAATGCAATCACAAAGCCTCCCAGGAATGTTGCTAGGAGCTGTATAACCTTTCCCACCTGCAGCATAAAAAGAGAAATGAAAATAAATGGCATGCCATAATCTGTGTTCATCAGATGACAAGAAAAACATGTCATTGTAATGGTATTAATAAATATCAATAGCATATGAAGAGTAATAATACCTTCTCACCCATGGCATCTTGGATTAGTACAGTGTCACCGGACATTCTTCCAATTACTTCTCCTGTATTAGTTTCCTTATCAAAGAAAGCAACATCTTGTCTTAAAATTGTCCTGAGATAGAGACTCCTAATTCGTGCTGCTTGTCTTTCACCAGTGATCATCCAGCAAGCCACCTCTACAAGACATTAAAGGAGTGTTTGTGATCTGATCAGCGCCAAATCTATTCGATAATTTAATGTGGTTGGGTGCACTTACGGAGAAATGCTGCTGCACCACATCCCAGCGCCAAATACACAAACTTTAGTGCTACCTGCAATCAAATGCACATCGATCAGACGAGTTGAGAATGAGAAATGAAGATAATAATATTTATATTTGAGAAAAATGTATGAAACATATTAATAGTGATTATTGTGAAAGAGTGTGGAGGGTTAACCACCTTTGAGACAGCTGAAACAACGTCTTTGCTTTGGTTTTGGCCGAAAGAATCAATCAAGTCCCCAAAAAGGATTGTCATAAGGGGGAGGGACAAGCCGTTGCCGATGGCACCAATTGTACCAACAATCATCAATATTTTGTCTGTGGAATCAGCAAAGGCAAATAGCTTATAAAAGGGAACTGCACTTGTGGTCTGCTTCCCATTTCCATCCGTGGCGCCGGAACTTGTTTTAGCAGCATCAGCAGATGTGGAGGCCTCATTTGTTGATGAAGTGTCTGCTGACATGGTACCAGAGACCATTCGAAGCTTGTTCAACTTGTCTGGGGCTCTATAGTCGTCTGTGTGAATACTCAAATCAACTTCCAGTTCCAGGTATATTAATATGGAAAGCAGGAGTAAGATAAAATAGCACAAGACAAGAAGGAGGCAGGAAAGAAAGCTAGCTTTGGGTTTGAGAGTCCAAAAGGTCATGTAATTTTCATTTTGTTAAAAAGCATAGAGAAGGGCAAAATAGCAAGTAGAATGGTGTGTCCAACAAAAAAAGAGGAAGAAAGACGCCGCCTTTATCGGCACATGGAAAGAGATCCAGTTCCTACCCAAGTACAAAATTTATATTATGATGATGATGATGATGATGATCCACTACTAGTGCACAAGATATACCAAAAGATCCAGTATCTATTTGATTAGTAATCTGAAAGCTCAGATGAAGAGATATTGTCCTAGTCCATCCATAAACAGAAAGAAGGAAGAAGAAATTGAGAAGGTAATAAGGGAAGGAGAGTACCTGTTGAGTTGTGGAAGGAGGGGGGTGGGGGGGCTGAGTCTGAACTAATTAGGAAAGCCTTTCAACTACATAACGTCTCACAGCAGATATCATTCGCCATTCCTCCAACTCCAACTAACATTTGCTTACTTTTTATATAAGGAGGAAAAAGGGGTTGGGGTTGGAAGCTTCATCTCTTCTTCTTCTTTTAGTCTAAGCTTAAAGAATAAAGGTTGCTTGATGAGGAAGCACAATAATATTTCAAAACAGATACGTCAAACTCTCTCTCTCTCTCTCTCTCTCTCTATATCATCATTTCCATCTGCAAATTAAATTTAATAATGTGGTCAAAGATGAAATACAAAACTTTGTCCCTCAGGCTCAGGATCATCATCATCTTCTTCTTTCAAAATATAATAAATTACCATTTGTTTTCCAATTCTAAACTCTTCCGTATAAATTTTGGAGACTGTGTAATTATATGTATATATTAGTGCAGTGCCAGTAAGCAGTAACAATGAAAGATTCGTCTTGTTTTTGGAATATTAATTCTACTCCTCCACTTTATAATTTTGCTAATTTCAACACAATTTTGCAATTGTATTATCATGTATGTCCGTACGATAAGCATAAAGTGACATCGACGAGCCATAATTAATCCAAGCTATAGCTGCTGGTAAGGTGTTTGTCGCAGTAGACAAAAACTAGTGCCATGAGGTGGAGGGGATATTGATGGCATGCCCCCATTGCCCATCATCATCATCATCATCATCATCATCATCATCATCATCATAAATAAAACAATGAAGAAGCTGGATTCTGGAACTGGGCTCTGCCCATCTCGCGTATCCCGGCGCAATATCAAATGGCCACACTAGTTCATTAATTATTTACTCATTTTTGTGTATTCTTTAGATTCGATTGGTGTGCACCAAACTCATTATTAATATCGTACATGGAATTTTGGGGCATCAATATCATCATCAAATTTACATACAATCAATATGTAGATGAATCTCCATCCATTCCCTTAAAACTCACCAACAATTCTGCTTTTTATTATGATATAATTAAGAGGTCTTCAAATACGTGAATTAATCAGAGCTTCTTGTCTATATATACCTATCAATTACCAACTTCTTCTCCATCATACTAATTACTATCAATCTAAATTACCAAGGAAATTAAATAAAATAGACAATTCAAACCTAAAGTATAAGGTTGGAAATTTAGGACGTGATAATAATTGACTGCCTAACCATACATACGTATAACATGATGATTATTATTATTTACGCTTTGGAAAAGTAGCTCTTTATACACATAATTATATTAATGAATTGTCAACTTTTTTGCCCACTATTTTGACGATTGAGGATGGAACGGCCCCACCCACCCAAACCAACTCAAACTTAGACATTGAATTAGGTGCAAATCCTTTATCATGGTTTTTCCTTTTTCATTTGTTAGACTCATATTTTCAACTTTCATAAAAGAAATTCTTAATATATATATATATATATATATAGTAAGTAATAAGAGTTTTTGTAGATCTTGTGTATTATTAAATGATGAGTATGATATATTATATGATGTGGCCATATAATTTATACTATTATATAAAGTCTAAGTCCCCTAAATTATTTAATTTGATATATTAAAAACTATTCTTACAATTTTAATATATAAGTAAATATGAAAGTATAAGTTGTTCCACTTTTTATTACTTTTTTCATTATTCTCCATCTAGTTGAAGTTGTTGGTGGAGGGTGAGCGTGCGGAACACTGAATAAATGCCAAGTTTTTAAATAAATCCGATTGGAATCCTAATCTTGACAGTTGGTGGACTCTAACTCAACTCAACTACTAGATTAATGTGCCAATTGCCATACTGATGTGGGTTGGCAAAGCCCAAGGCAAGGGTGAGGATCCGTCTGTGTGTTTATTAGGTTTGGGCCGGACTCCTCAGAGTATGTATGCCAAACACTGGAGCCCAGTATTTGGACTATAATGGGCCGCCCTTCCCAACCCATAATCACCTCAACCATCTCAACCTCAAATCTCACAAACCTCAATACATTCTTCAGCCCACCTAATGGCTAATACCATGTCTAAAAGAATTGCAATTCTTTCAGGTGTTCTTCACCTTATGATTAATATATTACCATGTCTAAAAGAATTGCTCAACTTATAATTAATATATTACCCATGCATAAAAGAATTGCAAAATAAAAGATTGCCTCAAGTGATAAGGTGTCACCAGTCGCCCCTTAATTAAGAGTGTCGGCAATGACTTGCGGAAGACGTTCGACGATAGAATACTTAATTCCCTATCCTCGGTAACATATAATATTGGATAGAAAGAAATATAAAAACCATTAGGAATATATAGTAATAGTAGTAGGGTTGTCAAACTTGAAGTGAAATGTTGTTCTACAACATATAAGTAAAAGAGAGATGAGGATGAGATGTCTAGTACGGGGGAGCATAAGGGTTGAACACTAGTTGTGGTGGTGGTTGATGGTAATGATATCCATATTGTGCATATGGAGGAAAAGTATTGTGGTGGTTGGGCTTTTGTGGTGCAGGATCCTTCTTAGCTTCCGGCATAAAAAGATTACTGGAACACTGTCCAAATTGAAACCAATGAAGCTCTACACGACTAGATTTGCTTATCTTCTTCAATAGTTGATTTGGATCAGCTATCCCGGATAGTTCCACCACTCCATCTTGATCCATTTTGAACCGTGCACCTATATATGTCAGGAAAATAACCCATAAATTTTGGCATACTTTGAGCATAGCCTCACACCAAACAACCCTACCTTTGCAATTCCTGAGTATTGCTAATACTGCCTTCTGCCATCCTGGTTTGCTAGGATTCACTTTTATGATACAAGTCTGCAATATATAGTAAAACATTAATGTTGTGTTAATGATTGAGAAAGTAATAAAGTAATTAGTGGTATGACCATGAAAGCTAGCTCCTCCTCTCTCAAATGTTGAGCTGGTGCTGGTCCTGGTCCTTGGGGGGCTGCTGCTGCTGCCGTAAACCACTTTCTAATTAAGAGATGAGGTATCAATGGTCTGAACAACTTGGCTGCTGGTTTTTTCAATTTTTTGTACCACTTTCCCAGTTTAACTTTTTTGTTCATCTTGGTTGGTTTCCGCACAAAATCCATTGATCCCAACTGCCAACACCCAAAATAACTAAGGAATCACGTACTAAAAGATATTTGAGATAGTACCCTTATATATTGAGATTAAAGCAAAATTTGAAAACTTGGTATGATCATGTGGTGTGATTACTAACTAGTATTTGGGTAATTAATTAGCTACATTTATACTTAACTGCTATTAATTAAGTAGCTAGTAGTGTAGTGAAAACAGGCATCACACGCGCACGCATAATATCTGTCCAAGATTAACTGAAACCCACGCCAAAATTACTGGAGATGGAGTTTAATTAGTTAGTTGAACTACACCACCATGAAAATTATGAGTCTATGAATTAAGATAAAACAATTACGAAAGAAAAGGGTTTTTACCAATAACTGCCGCTGCTCAAGGACGATTAATACTGCAGCCTTCTCAAGATATATATAATTAATCGCGGTGACGAGGGAGGAAACAATCCAGCATTATTTATACACACACACACACACACACAGAGAGATCAGAATCTCACCGAATCCATCATTATTTTTTGATTTTGGAAAATTTGCCTAATTTATACTAAACTTGCTTTCTAAAACTTGTCCTCTTCTCAATTACAGATTTATTTCCATCAGACACGCCCGCACGACATCACAAATTCCAATAATAACAACTCAAAACTATATAATAAGAAGAGGACAACAAATCCATCATTAATGTAAAGAATCATCAAAGGCTGATTTCACTACTAGTAGTAGTACTATGATATCTTACTATCTATATGGATATAGAACTTTCTCCCTTTGTGTCCATATATATATACACTTAATATGTAACAAATATGTCACTAGCTACATGCGCCTCTTACTTTATTGCAACTGTTCCTCTAACTATACTCATACTTGTTCAGCTGCCCATCCAAATTCTTATATTATCAACTTACATACATTACAAGAAGTAGTTGTTCATGAAGAAGCCGATTATAATTAATTTTAAGATGAAGCAGTCATGTGGAGCGCCACCAGTGATGCGTAGATACCGTCTTTGATATTGATTAGAGAGTCGTGCTTCCCTTTCTCCGCGATTACTCCATTCTTAACCACACCAATAAGGTCTGCTCCTTTGATTGTTGATAGCCTGTGAGCTACAACTACTGTAGTCCTGTTCACCATTACTCGATCAAGTGCATCTTGAACTACTCTTTCAGACTCAGCATCCAATGCACTCGTAGCCTCATCTAGTAAAAGTATCTTTGGGGCTTTTATGATCGCCCGTGCTATGGCGATTCGCTGTTTCTGTCCTCCTGACAATTGAACTCCTCGCTCCCCCACCATTGTATCATATCCCTGAAGTTGAACCATCATCATTAATTAATTATGAATCGTGTTTTTTCATGCATGAAGAAAGAAATTCCAGCTTGTTAAAATAAAAATTTAACCTGTTGCAATCCGCTGATGAATTTGTGGGCATTTGCTAGCTCGGCTGCAGCTATGATTTCTGCTTCTGTTGCATTCCCTTCCTTGCCGTAAGCAATGTTATCTCTGATTGTTTCATTAAACAAGATTGGTTCTTGCCCCACAAGTCCCATCTGCTGCCTTAGCCATTTCAATTTAAACTTCTGAATATCAATCCCATCAATTGTGATCACGCCTGAATCAGGATCGTAAAACCTTTGTAATAAAGAAATCACAGTCGACTTTCCACTACCACTTTCTCCAACCAGAGCAACAGTCTGAAACGTCCAACAAATGTATGCATTAATTATAAACTACTTAGTATTTTATAACTCTGTATAAGATAGTTTCGTCAGGTGCAACTAAAGAAACAAAATATGTACCAAGAGTTATTGACTATACCTTGCCACTGTGAATTGTCAATGAGAGGTCCCGGAAAATTCGAACATTAGGCCTAGTGGGGTACTTGAAGCTGATGTGTCTTAGTTCAATTTCTCCCCTGAGATTTTCTACCGTCGTGCCAGATTCATCACTTGGATCAATGTTTGATTTTCTGTCTAGGATGGCAAATATAGAAGCAGTTGCGCTCTTGGCCTTGCTTGAATCTGGGGCGAATGTGCTTGATTGAGATATTGCCACTGCAGCCATGGTTAGAGCAAAGAAAACCTGCAGGATGCGTATAATCAAGGTTATTCTCAGATTTCTGAAGTTGAACCGTGTTCAAAAGTACAAAAAATGCAGCATACTTACACGAAAGACATCTGAAAATGTTGTTTTTCCAGCCTCAACAAGCCGAGCTCCTGCATAGAAGGCCGTGGCATAGGCAAAGAACACCAAGGCCAAAGAAAGACCAAAACCTGTTCCACTAATCAATCCTTGCCTTATACCTAACTTCACGGGGCCTTCACACTTCTTTCTGTATACTTCCATTACCTTGTCTTCTGCACAATAAGAAGCCACTGTTCTTATAGTTCCAACAGCATCATTAGCCACTTGACTTGCTTCTTCATACATCACCTACAAACATAAAGAGAAATCATGAGTTATATAAGTCTGTTTTACTATGTGCAAATCCAAATTTTGCTTGTCCTATGTATGTGAAAATTTTTCTGTTATCCCAAGTCTCGACAATACCTTTGCATCCGCACTGAAGCCGGTCATGAATTTGAGTTGCACATATCCATTTAATCCTATCAGAGGTACCATGCCAAGGACGATAAGTGCCAACTGCCAGCTTGCGATAAAAGCTATAACTAATCCCACTACTGCTGAGGCAAGATCCTGAACCAATTGTGCCAGTGCATCACCCACTAAAGCACGAATTGTAGCAGCATCAGCCGAAAGCCTTGCACCGATTACTCCACTTGAGTTTTGAGGCTCATCAAACCAACCAACCTCCATGTTAACCACCTTTTCAAAACACATCATCCTAATTCTCCTTATCAACCTACAACCAGCAATGCCAAAAAAATATGTCCTCAACGGATATGCAACTAATGATACTACACCAAGAACCACAAACATCAGCGCCCAGAATCTTGAGTCCTGCCTTAACTTATGTGGTGGCTCGTAGAACGTTTTAATGACAAGAGAAAGTAATATGCCAAAAAATGGAACTATCGCCCCATTTAGGATTGCTGACAGAGCTCCTGCTGCTAAAGCTGGTGCCTCAGGCTTGTTGAGAGCAACGAGTCGGCTTATTGGAACTTTTGGATGCTTATTGAGTTCATCATCAGAAGCAAGTTCCAGATCATCATATTCAGTTCGCGAAACGCTAAGCCCCCTGGATAGGTCGAATGTGAGGGATAGTGAACGGTGGCTTCCACTTCTTACCCTAGAGGATCTCCGACTAATTGCATGGAGAAGTGATGCTCTTTGGCTCGCCTGCCTACTATACTCATTACTGTAAACTGGTTCGAGCTCATCAATGGGTTCCTCTTCATCTTTGTGTGCTTCTTGCAATCGTATAAGCTGAGAATATGCTCCTTCAGGGTCTTCCAGCAGTTCAGAATGTGTACCTGATTGTAAATTATAAGATATACTGCAAATGTTAGATTTTCCTTGTGATGATCAAGAGAAAGAAAGACAGCCAGTTTAAGTACTGAAATCTCAGGCCCCAATTTCTGCAAACCTTCATTTTCTTTTGAGACGTTACATAATTGTCATCACAGTGATGGTTAGTGGAGCAATTAAGTAGTAACTATACATAAAAACACAGCACAGTTTATGGCGTAATGTTTAAGTCTTCTTCAATCACGTAATATTCAACCATTAGCGTGAAAAATTAGCTTCTATAAGCAAATTAGCTTTCTTTATAGTAGAAACATGTTTCGTCATTAACTTCTATAAGCAAAAGGTAAGGGTATGAAGGTATTTGGAATCGACCTTTTTCGACCATCTTTCCTTTGTGAATGACGGCAATGATGTTGGCATTTCTAACTGTGGTCAAACGATGCGCAACTATAACAGTTGTTCTGTTAACCATAATCCTGTCGAGAGCCTCTTGAACAATTCGCTCAGATTCTGCATCTAGTGCACTAGTTGCCTCATCCAAAAGTAAAATTCGTGGGTCTTTTAGAATTGCTCTGGCTATGGCGATTCTTTGCTTCTGTCCACCAGAAAGCTGAGTCCCATGCTCACCAACCATGGTGTCCAAGCCCTGCACGACAAAGTCAGCATTCAACAAAGGGTCCTTGAAGGCTAAAAATGGAGAGGGGTCGAATGATCATGCTTGTTGCCCGAGGCTAACTAGAACATAGCATTTAAGTGGAATGAAAAAACAAAGAACCTTGGGCAATTTATCAATAAATTTAGCAGCATTCGCCAGCTCCGATGCTGCTCTAATCTCTTGATCAGTTGCACCTTCCTTTCCGTATGCAATGTTATCCTTGATGCTGCCCATAAAAAGTACAGGTTCTTGGCTGACCAGACCAATTTTGGACCTAATCCACTTGAGCTGGAATTCTTTGAGATTAATCCCATCAATTAGAACCTCACCGCCCTGTGGATCGTAAAACCTTTCTATCAAACTAACCACAGTTGACTTGCCACTCCCACTCTGCCCAACCAATGCCGCGGTTGTGCCATGAGGGATAAACAGAGAAAATCCGCTGAATATTTCCTCAGTGGGTCTGGCTGGATAGCTAAAATAAACATCTCTAAGTTCTATGTCCCCAGAGATGTCGCTCAATATCTTGCCCCTGGGATCAAATGGATCAATCTCTGGCTTCCTGTTTATGGTCTCAAACATCTTGAAGGCTGCAGCTCGACCTGCTGCAAATGCTGTCATGCAAGGTGATGCTTGTCCCAGAGACCTGAATACAGAAATATCACGTTAAAGAAGGTAGAAGCATGTATTTGAAAATACATGAATAATTATTGTAACTAACTATACTCACAGCGAACCGGTTAAAACTGAGACAATTACAGTAAATATTTCGCCCCCAGAATGACCCTTCTCCAAGATCATCTTGCCGCCATACCAAACGGCCAAAGCATAACTGCAGAACATCATAAACATAACAGATCCAAGACCTAGGCCGGTAGCCAGCCCCTCATGCACAGCAGATTTGTAAGCTTTTTCAAGGGACTTGCCATAATTGGACACTGCTTGTTTCTCTCCTGTAAATGAGGCAACCTGGACAAGTAGGAATCGAGTAGAAGACAGTTCAAAATACAATTGAGAAGATGGAAATTCATTCAGATAATCCTATAATTAGGGAGGAGTGACTGACAGTTCTAATGGCGCCAATAGTCTGCTCGACAATAATAGCAGCGTCAGCATATGCATTTTGACCGCGGGAGGCCATCCGGGCTACAACATGGGACATGACTCCGCCGGATATCATGAGCGGGGGAATGGATGAGAGCATGATGAGCGTGAGGAGCCACCCTTTGGTAAAGGCAATCACAAAGCCGCCAAAAAATGTGGACATTAACTGCACGAATTTCCCAACCTGCAATGAAAAAATTGGTGAGTTATATAATGAAGGTGGTGTGCATATATGGATGTATGTATGTATGTATATTTAGGTATTAGCTAGGGATGATATGGTTATGTGAATTAATGACCTTCTCTCCCATGGCATCTTGAATAAGAACAGTGTCACCAGACATTCTTCCAATGACTTCCCCTGTATGTACTTCCTTATCAAAGAAAGCAATATCTTGCTGCAAAATAGTTCTGAGATAGAGAGTCCGAATTCGGGCAGCCTGTCTCTCTCCAGTTATCATCCAACATGCAACCTCTGAGCATAATCAATAACACCATCCAATCATCAATATCGTCATCATCATATATATATATATATACATTCAGAAATATAACTTCATTAATTGCAGCAGCAGCAGGCTTCTGCTGCTTGTAGGAGATATATATATATATATATGTATTATATAGTACTTACGAAGGAATGCAGCCGCACCGCACCCCAAAGCCACATACACAAGCTTTAATGATACCTATATATTAACAAGAAATAAATTAGTGAAACAAGAGTACGTATAATAATTAGATGATGAGAAAGAGGAGGGTTTCTGAAGGGTTGAATGTACATATTGATTGATGTTTATAATGAATAATATAAGGCTACGTACCTTGCAAACAACAGGAAGTACTTTATCATTTTGGGATCTACCAAAAGCATCAGCGAGTTCACCAAAGAGTAATGCCATAAGGGGTGGGTTGAGGCCGTTGCCGATGGCACCAATGGTTCCCACCAGCATCAACAATTTGTCCCACCAATCAGAAAATATGAAGAGCTTGTAAAATGGAACAGCATTTTG
Source organism: Sesamum alatum (assembly GCA_034509735.1). Taxonomy (NCBI): domain Eukaryota; kingdom Viridiplantae; phylum Streptophyta; class Magnoliopsida; order Lamiales; family Pedaliaceae; genus Sesamum; species Sesamum alatum. The sequence continues at coordinate 3,208,543 of JACGWO010000009.1, forward strand.
ATCAGTATTCATGTCCTTGTCGTCGGCATGGCCTGTTCCTGCTCCTGCTCCACCATTATTCCCATTCTCGCTCTCATGTGTTTCCATTATAGTGTTTTGGCCTCTGCCCGCAAAAGCCTCTTCTTCTACAGGCATTCAACAACCACAACACCAACTCTGCCGCAGCTCTCTCTACCTTCTTCTTGTTGATCAGCAATGAGAATATCGAGATGACTACAATAATTCAGTACAGCTGATCACCTTAATTACTCTTTGATTAATTCATTTCCTGTAAAACAAGAAAAATAATAATACTGTGGAGATGAAAATGAAAGCAAGACAGAGTCTGAGGGTAATAAGAGTTTGAGTTTGGAGACGACGAATTCAAGAGTGGCAAAGGGAACCAACTAATATTTATATACATATATCTTACCAACATGTGTATGTCTATATTGTGTATTGTGTATTGTGTACTGTGTCTGTGTGCGTACGTACAACTGTAGAAGCATAAGTTGGTTGGTTGGGTGGGTAGCTTCCAAGGAGGTGCTGATGATTGATGGATTGCTTTATTAATTTCAACTATCTTTGAATTTTCGATATCTTAATTACTAATAATTTTAATTGATTATTAGACCCTTTTTTTTTTTTCCCAAACTCAAAAAAACTATATATATGCACATTTCAGATGCCTAACAAATTAAAATAGGGAAAAAAAAAAAACAAAACATTTCATTATCCTTTCATATTTGATTGAACTCAATTAATGTATATATAGCTATTCACATGTAGTATCCATATCAATAGTACATTGTATATATAATAATGTGATAAATAATAAGGTTTAAAAGATTATCAAAATAATAATAATAATAATTATTATTATTATTAAGTTTGTTAAACTTGTAATAGGGTCAAAAATTGGGTAGAAGACCACTTCAGACAGCAGATACCGTAGCCATATGTAGAGACAGCTGTTTTTCTTTTTCATTACAAGGAGGGGAGGGGAGGGAAGAAAGAACGCAAACGCGTACAAACTCAAAACTTTGACCATTTCAATTAATAATAATCAGCCACACACAACTTTTACTTTCTTTGTGCCGATCGATGCCCTTTCTTGTTTTTCCTAATTTCTATCACATCTTCATCTTATTAAATAAATAAATCATGAGATCTACCAACTTTTTTTTCTGCGGGATGACGCGATTAATTATTTCCTCTTTGTCGTGTGGACGTGCACGCACCCCTTATGTATATTCCTTCTTCTTTAAATTGATTTATTATTATTATTATTATTATTATTATTATTATTATACTAATTTATATTTCTCTGAGAAAAATATCCGAATTAATTCAACTCTTAAAGCAATTCAAGTTACCTTTACTTTATCCTTAATCAGTAACTTTTAACAATATAAAACTACTATGTATAATAGTGTTACTTATTATGATGATACACATTGAATTAAGATGAAGTTATTAAAATAAAAAACAAGTGTTAGTTCATACTTATTTATCATAAAAAGACGATGTCAACGAGTGGATCGAAAAGGAAATGAGGGTTTGGTAAGAAATAAAATAGAGAGAGAGAGAGAGAGAGTGAGTGGCATTTTCAAAGCCCCATATCGTAAAAACACACAAGGTTGGTGATTAATTAAAACAATATCTCCTTAATCTCCTTCCCCATCAATCAACAACTAAGATATAAAGTTGACAGAGAAACTAATAAACATCAAGATTTAATTGGTTAGTTTTTACTTTTTTCATTTTATAATTAACCAACATCCATCATTCTTTTTTTTTTTTTTTCAATTTAATTAAAATGGCGAACCCCAATGATTAATTTGTGACAAGAATTAATCAGTAGTGGCAGTGTTTATCTGTATAGGTCAAATCAAATCCGTAATTTAATTAAATTGCAGTAGAAGAGGACTAGTTCAAGTCAATTGGTCCCTCCCTATTATCAATATCCACAATCAATGTCTTTGCCTTCCAACTTGTAGTAGTGGGTACCCCCTTAACATTAATATATTATTATATATAATAATCAGCACATGAATCAAAAATTCTAGATTATATTATTGCGCTTTTACCCCCCCCAATTTTCTTTTTTCTCAAAGTCAAATTTGTTCTGGTCATATATGTACAAATATGTTCCACCACCCACCTACCTACCCCCCAGATTCTCCCACTTTTTCTTATTAACTTATTTTGTCATCGTTTTCACATTAATCATTGCCTTCTATTCTATTTTTCTCATTACTTTTTCAACTATTAATTAATATTTCAAAATGAATTAATGCCTCAACATCACATACTCTTTCCCTTGTTTATTTTCTATTTAATAATTTAATTAAATGGCTTTTTACATTTTTCATCATATGTTGTATACTATAATAAGAGAAACCTCTCTCTCTCTCTCTATATATATATATATGTATGTATTATGATATGAAAGAGTATGACATTTATTGTTAAGTTTTTTATTTATTTGATTAATTAAGAATATATATACATTTTTCACCAAATACTATTGGTACTCTCTCTCTCTCTCAATTACTTAATAGATCAAGAATAGTGTGCAATCTCTAGACTTTATTCATCCAAAAAAATTGACATGAATAAATGATATTCCTTTAGAGATGCATGGGGTAGGTGAGGAAGCACTTGTGTTGTATGCCTTGGACCAAATTATTATTTACATTACATACCATTTTGAGTCTATATATGTAAATATAATTAGGCATCCGTGGGTAAACCATAACATGACTAGCTACTATTCACTAGCTACCGTGTTAATTATTTCTTCTTCCTATCAATTAAATTATGTGTCTAATTATCCATTGCTGTTTTTGTATTTCATGAGACTATACTATGCTCGTTATGAATTAAATATATATATATATAGCAACTACTAGAGGCTATATACATATTGGGTAAAAATTGGGATGCATTTGTAATTTGATCAAAGTTATATTCCTAATTTTTGAATTGAAATCGATGAATTTTTATTAATCAAAAGTAAAGTGATTACATTTAGTTATGTCAGTTATCAATATTGAACAAAGACAATTACAAACAATCAAATCAATAATATTACATAAATTAACATCTAGCTATTACAAAAACAAATCATAACTACTATACAGTAGAAATAACATCATCCCACGTAGGGGTTCGAACCCATGACTTTTAGAATTAAGGGGCTAGACTTTCTCGACATATTCCCAATTACTTATAATTAAATTGATGAATATATATATATATATAACTTTTAAGGATGTGATGTGAAGGGTGGAGGAGTAGTAAGTTGTCTGCAAAGGGGGGGATAAAATTTAAGTGGATGGCCTGCAAACTGCAACGAATTGCAATTGGTTGGTTGGATGAGACTTGGTAACGTGCAAGATTGAGGGTGGAATGACTGTCCAAAATTACAAGGACCAACTCCCAACTCCCAATTCTTTCTTTTATCTCTCTTATTTTCTTTTTCTTTTATTATTATTATTGTTATTATTATTATTATTATTATTATTACTTATAAAATGGAGGGACTAGGGAGAAGATTTTTATATATGAGAGAGAGAGAGAGAGAGAGAGAGAGAGAGAGAGAGAGACGTGTGGATGTGGTTGATCAAGTCAAGCTCCACCAGTTTTTTCTTTAAACAAGTCGGGATTGCAGAGATTCATTCATATATATTGAAATTATCAAACCGTTTTCATTGACATTCTCATTAATTTCCATTACTTTGGGCATTGATTATATATCATACGTAATGCTGAAACATTATTGCAATCAGCAGCTGTTAAAATGTGATAATTCTTAATTTTACCTTTCCTAGCTGTTATCGATCATATATATAAAAATTTTAACCCCCCCCCCCCCCCCTTTTAAGTAGAATATCATCCATGATGATGCTAATTAATTAATTAATCAATATTCTGGGAAATAAATTATACATATATTCATAGATTTAATTTTGATCATATTAATCTGGGATTATTGTGTATTTAGTGGAGCAATGGTATATGAATTATGATATTTCAGTCAAGTCAAGGTTGAAGGCTTTTAATGGTTTGTGTATATTTTTTGAATAGGAGAAATATTTTTGCATGTGAAAAACAAAGACAGACACAGCGGACCCAGACTAGTGCGCAATTCCACTTGCAAACCCCTCGTTCTCTTTGCCTTTGCCTTTTCCGCTCCTCTCCTTCTTAGCAATTTCACACCTCTTTATCCAATATATCTACAAATATCTCTGAATAAAACACTCTGGAAAGAGTAGATCTTACACTCACTATATATATATATATATATATATATATATAACTATTTCACCATCTACGTAACTAGTAGAATATCTTAGAATCAAAAGAGTACTTGACAATCCAAAACTTAAGTTGTTAATCGATTTAAAAAACAAAAGAAAGAAAAAGAAAATAGTTGGGAAACACTTAAAATAACATCAGATAACGCCGAATAATTGAGATATGAAGTGATGAGGTATCAAAATATAAGTTAATGTAAACTGGTGGTGTGCAAAATTACCTCATAGAAGAGTGTAAATAATTTAAGTTATATTTTTTTACTGCAACATAACCTCTATTTATAGAGGAATTTGGAGTAAAATTCAAGAGTTAGTTATATCAAGTTGTATATCATTAGAAAGTCACATATGTTAACTAACTAATATAAGAATTAAAACTTGATTTGAACTTATTTTAAAAGAGTTATAATTGGTTAAGCAATCATTGCTCAATCAACTCGGAAATCTTAGAAGTTGTTACTGGCCGATTGATTTGATCAATTCTGCTTATATAGGGGAGTTAGCTAGAGACTTTTAAAATGACATAGCTTGAGATGTGAAGAGTTTGTCTGGCGTGGCCTCCCTGTTTGATGAGCCATCTTGTTGAATCAAACCTGTTTTTAGAACTTGTCATGTTAGTTTAAATGTAAGATGTATGGACTTGGCTTCGGCCAACATGATTGGGTCTGTTGGGCTGACCGTGAAGCCACTCCTTTATTTTAAGCTTTTGAAAACAAATAATTGAGGAGAGCATCACCCTTCACTGTGAAATACTAACATTGTTAATTTCTCATCATATATATTATTATATGTTTGAAAATATCTCTCCTAATTAAGTTGTTTAATCATGTTAGTAGATGTTTTCTTTTAATTTTAGCAACGCTACCAACTCAATCATATACACATATGGTTTTCCAAATCCTTCAAAGTTAATTGGCAGCTGAATTATTCCAAGTATAGTAGTTCAACGACCAGTTCTCAAAGAATAGGAAAATGTAACAAATAATTCCAGTTACAAAAATTAATTAAGTGATTTATCTTTATTTTGATGTTTGGTGGTAGGTGTGTGTGTAGGTGTAGGTGTGTGTGTTGGATGTCAAAGACATTTTAATATTAAAATGGTATATAAGATGGAGGGTGGAGTCAAAAGTTTTGGTGGGTGTACAAGACTGTAGCGTAAGTGTAAGGTATTCCTTTAATTATTGTCAAGGGCTGGGGATGCCCAGGATTGGGCAGTTCCTCATGGCGGCCCAAAGCCCTAACCTCTATCAACTGGGCCTCAGACCAAATTTGGCAAATCCTCAGTGTTTGTGGCCTGAGCCCAAATTTATTAAATTTCCAGTAACTCTTTTTTTTTTAAAAAAAAAAAAAAGAAATTCGAATAACTCTCTCACAGTCACCATCGGGTCACATATATAATTTAGCAAAGAAGGCTAGAAATAGAATACTACAACCTTTGAAAAAAGAATCAAGAATAGACACATTATTAACACATACTCCCCCCTTAGAGATATATATATGTATAGAGAGTACACATCATCAACCCATATTTAATTTGAGCATCTTTCAACTTAATTGTACTATTCTAGAAAGAATGCTGCATATTTCTTGCCTGTTAAATTTGCTGTTTTCCTGTCTTCATCTCATTAATTTAATATATACATAAGTGTGTGTAAATATTTATTAGATTAGTTGGGGGTGTGGATGTGGTCATAACTCATAAGTAGTAGTGTTATTAGATTTGTTGAAAAGGTATTTAAATGGTGTGTGCGTGGGCGTGGCGTTGTCAGTTGAGTCATCAATGAGTGGCATCGAGGTGATATTCCCACCAACTCCAAAATCCAATATCTATAATAGTAATATAAATAAAAGATATTTTTCACTTACAATAACGATGTAATATTAATTTTTTTATTGTGTTAATAATATTTTTAAATAAATTTTATTTTTTTAAAAAAAATATGACATACTAATTTATATATTTGATTTATATTTATAATATATTTTGAAGGATGAATTACAGTTACTTCCTATGAGAATTGACATAATTATAAGGGTGAATTACAATGACATTCGTTGAGTCGCTGAAGTTTGACATAATTATGAATATTCTCTTATTTGTAAAAAATTACGAATTACCCTTGAGGCTTGTAGTCTTACAAATAACATATTTTCATTCATTTTTATAGGTAAACTGATAAAAAATTTCTTATGCAAATTGAATTATTTTTTATTATTTTTAAAATTTTTGTGGACTAAAATGCACAAGGAGAGATTTCTTACGTTTTTACACAGAGGAGCAATAAAGTAATATGCCTCGACTGATTTTATACAAATTTAAAAAAAAAACAAGAGCAAAATGGAAAACTTCAGGCTTTTGGTTACACTACAAGAAAATATGATATTAGTGACAAAATATTAAATGTCAATTTTAAAGTTGTCACTAAAAATATATATTAAGTGACAATATTTTTTATCTTGTCACTATATAATTATTAGTGACAAAAATTATATATAAAGTTGTCACTAAATACAATTAGTGACAACACAATATAATGACACCAATTATTTATTGTCACTATAAATGAGTCACTTGTTGTATTTAGTGACAATTTTGTACACATTTTTTTGTCATTAAAACAATTTTTACAAAATAATAGTAATTATTAAAACCATAAAATTAATTATTATGAAAAAATAAATATTATTGTCACTAAATATATATAATTAGTGACAATATTAAAATTGTCACTTGATTTTTTTGTCTCTAATATTATATTTTCTTGAGAGTGTTAAAAATCTTCGATACTCTAGTAGTAGGAGTTCGCCTCTGAGTGAGCTTCCTTCCTTATGCGTTGGCCTGACCTTCACGAACAACTTTCTTTCAGCTACCAACTTCATACAAACTTATGAGGGTATTTATAATTTTTTGAAAAAATGAGGGGTATACGTAACTATGCCAAATCTTAATAAAAGTTAATGTAATTCACCTTAATTATAAATATATTTTTGTTGTTTGAAAAATTACAAATATCCCATCAAACGCAACATAATTATGTAGCCTTTAGATGGATTGAAAATTACTACTTTACTCATATTGATTTTTTTATTATTTTCAAGAAAATATTTGAAAAAATATAAAAAAATATGAGGGTCAGTTAAGTGAATAATTCATACAGAATATTAGCTCGTAAAAGTATTTCATAACATTCTGAAAAATATATAAAATTATAATTTATAATCTAAAAAAGTATTTTGGATAATTTATCATAAATATTGAATGTAAATTAAACGGAGGATAACGAAATGAGTTCGTTGTTAAATAAATAATTAAAATTAATAGTTATAATTTTTGAAAAAAAAAAAATATTTATAGTTATATTAAATCACAGAAGAAAAATAACTGTAATATACCTTAATTTAAAAAATTATGGATTATAGGTGGAAAAGATAGAACCTGACAGCTAACGTTAGAAGATGGAAAGTGTCTGTGTTTGTTAAGAGGTGACAAGTTGTTATTGGCGGATAGATAAAAGAAAGTGGGCCCCGCATTTTGTGTTTAATCCTTAGGGCCATCTCATGCATATATACTAATCTCTCTCATTAGACTTGTCTTCTTTCTCCACCAATACACTCAAATCTTAATCCCTCCCCTAATCCTAATCTTCTTCTTTCTTCTTCTTCTTCTAATCTCTGTCTCTCTGTGGATTCATCATTCTGTAATAAGCACAACAACACACCCCTTTTGTTTTCACTTCACTTTCCACTCTTTGCTGCAGCTTTCCAGTAAGAACAAGAGTGAGAGTCAGAATCGTTTCCCATTTCTGATTTGTGAATGGCAGCGACGGAGCCATTACTCCTACCTACTCCTCCTCAACTCCACGATTTCACCCTCGATATCATCCCTCCTCACTCCTTCCCCCCCACTAACACCACCCACCCCCATTATCTTCACGACGACGATGACGAACCCTCCTTCCTCAATACTCTTTCTCCACCTCATCCCTCCTCCTCCTCCTCCTCCTGGGCCCGCAAGAAAATTCACCGTTCCAAAACTGCCCCCGCCATGGCTGTAATGAAAGATTTCCGCTCCCCCCATCACTCTCCCAACCCCCGTCCCCAATCCGATTCCTCTTCTCTCCTCCGACAAGCCGCTCTTTTGCTCCTCCTCTACCTCTCCCTCGGCGTTCTTATCTACTCTTTCTACCGCGACCATTTCTCCGGCGTCGACACTCACCCTGTCGTCGATGCCCTTTATTTCTGTATCGTCACCATGTGCACCATAGGCTATGGAGACATCGCCCCCTTGACGCCCCAAACTAAAGTCTTTGCTTGTGTTTTTGTGCTCGTCGGCTTTGGATTCATCGACATTCTACTTACTGGGGTTGTCAATTACGTGCTTGACTTGCAGGAGAATATGATCCTTGCCGGCATTAAAGCGGCGCCCCAACATCAGGAGCACAGCCCCAGATTCTCTGCCAGCAATTATATAGTGGACGTGGCCAAGGGCAGAATGAGGATTAGACTTAAGGTAGGGTTGGCTCTGGGGGTGGTGGTGCTGTGTATTGGTATGGGGACTCTAGTATTGTACTTTGTGGAGCATCTGGATTGGGTGGATTCGGTGTATTTATCAGTGATGTCAGTGACGACGGTGGGATATGGAGACAGGGCATTCAAGACTCTCCCGGGGAGATTATTTGCCTCCATATGGCTATTATTGTCCACGCTTGCCGTGGCGAGGGCTTTTCTATATCTGGCTGAAGCCAGGATTGACAAGAGGCACCGCAAGATTGCTAATTGGGTGTTGCATCGGGATATTACTGTGGAGGACTTGCTGGCTGCTGACATAAACAACAATGGCTTTATTAGGTATATATGCAACCTCATTCCTCTTACGTACCAAGTTAATTGCATAATCACATGTTTTGCTTCTCAAATTTTCAGTTTAGCTGTTTTAGGTATAAATTTCCAATATGTTTTCATTCTATAGCTTTTTCCTTCCTTTGAATTTATGTTTGTGTCTGCTGGCATACACTTGTGGCTTTTGATCCCGCAGTCTTGTTATTAGTGTTGATTAGAGGTTATGATCAATATGGTGTTGGACCTTAGGATCATGGGAAATTGATATTGGCACTCAACTCTGGATATTAATTACGTTTTAGAAAGACAGTGAATAGTGTAATGCTAAACTTTTCTTTGACAAATATGAGAGCTTGATGTGCACTATTCTTTTTAAGGGGAAAGAATTTTGTTGGTTCTTCATTCTTGACTGACTTGGGTTCCCAATCCCATTTGTTGGATAGACTCTTAATTTTTGTGCTGACTTCTGAGAGAGAAAGAGAAGAGTTGTAATGTTTGGGTTATAGGAAATTGAGACAAGACTCTAAGCACTGTCAATTTGAGTGATTATGCATAGTAGAATAAATTCAGTTGTACTAGTGCTTTTCCATTCTTGGTGGAAAGTTTCAATACTTTTACGAATTCCAGATGACAATATTTTAATTTGTTCCAAGGAAACAATTACTGACTGATATGTGAGATGGTCTTGTGAGTGTTTTACAGGAGTCTGATTGCAATTAATCTTTTTAGATTCTTTCTTGGTTTTTGAGTTTAATGTGTTGGAACCTCTGAAGGGACCTTGAACCATTATGTCTAATCAGAGATAAGTGCTTAATACAACATTGCAATTTGCAGTCTCTGATATGGAGTTCTCTTTCTACATGATATATTATTTAGATTTGCACAAAATTGTGGTCCCTGTGGGCCTATTTTAACAGGGGAAAGATTATAATAAAAAATTGTTGATGGTTGATAATGTTGTTGGAGCTCCTTTTAACATTAGAGAAATCAGGGGATCTGATTGATTTGTGTTAATTGCTTCAGATATAGAAAAAGTATGGTGTCCTTTTGCTTTGTGAAAGCAGCCATGGTGTGGATTTGTTGTTGTCTTTACAAATTATTATATGGTGATATTCTCCATGTTTATCCAGAGTAGAGTTTGTGTTAATGGATATGACAAGTAAAGAATGTTGCATCTGTGTACTGATACAGTAAATCAGAATATGTTATTTACAAGCTGAAAGAGATGGGGAAGATTAGGGAAAAAGATATCCTGCAGATATGCGATCAGTTCAACAAGCTTGATCGGAATAACTCGGGGAAGATTACGCTTCCTGATCTGTTGGAGAACCATTTATAGCAGCAGGTTTCTTCAAGTGTTTGATTCATCATTCATCAGGTTTCTTCAAGTGTTTGATTCATTCATGTTGTAAAGGTTAGGACAATACTAGTGATAGGGAAGGAGTCCTTGGAGTGTACAGACAAGATGAAGATACCATCATCAATATTCAAATACATACAGTAGGTTTAGGTGGTAGACTAGGAGGAGTTGCCATTCAGCTCCACCCCATGCTTTTTGCAAATTTCTGTATTATTATTATTATTATTATGTCACAAACAAACTTTGTCAAGTATTATGAGTTTGAGATAAGTAACAAGGGTGATTGGGCACTTGCGTGGCGGCATTCATTGTAGGACATATATTATTATTATTATTGGATGAAGACGCACCACCATAACACAATATTGCAATTCAAAATAAGATATGGTTGAAATTAGATATGACAATATGTTTAAATATTATATATATATATATTTTTATCTCTTTAGCTCCGGAAACCATACTCAATATGGATTTTAAATGAGTAAGGTTACTATCTGGTGTGCTCAGCTGCAAAAGTCATTTGTATCATCATTTTATCGTTTGCCATCACTTCTTAATTTAATATGCACTTTTTAGAGAGTGTTTGACTGAGTTTATAATGTTTTTAAAACATCTTATAAGATGGGGCAAATTAAATTTACACTTCCTAGGTTGTAATTACCCACCCCTTCCTCCAAAAAAAAAAAAAACAACTCCTTTTTAATTAGATCAAAAATTATATTTACTCATCTCGAGGTTTGTTCCCATTTACATTTACCACTTACCGTTAGGGTTTCGGCAAAATATTCATGTGAACTTTCATTATTATAAAAAAAGATTCCTTTAGACTTATTTGTAAATTTCCTTTAAATGAAAATGGGGGGTATTTGTAAATAATATGCGGGGTCTTTTGTAATATTTTTTATGATCCATATTCTTATTATAATATAAGTCTGCCGTTCATATCTTGTTCTATTTAAATTTAATGCTTCAAAGATTTGATATTTTATAAAATATATATATATGCAAATATATACGAATCTTCAAAAAGTATATAATAAATAAAAATATATGAATATATATAAAACCTGAAAACATTACTGTAATTAATCATTACTTTAATATATATATATATATATATATTAATTGAATAAATAAAAAATAATAAAAAGTAGAACCAACTTTTTAGAAATTATTGAAAAAAATAGTAACAGTTGAGAAGAGAAATAAGTGGAAAAATAGAAATTAAGTGAAATTTTAAAAGACAACAAAAGTGTTGTTTCGAATTACACAAAGGTAAAGACAGAAAAGAGGGAGAATTGGGTGATGTTGAGTTCAGTTGTTACTGAAATGAATAAGAATTTTAGCAATTAATACACTACTTTTGGTGTTGTGTTGCAATATGCCTCAAATCCCAATCATCATGCATATATTTGAATTTGAACAAAGTATTTATATTTAAATTTATATAATTTGAACACATAGCATAGTTTTTTTTTATATATAATGAATTATTAATTATTTTATTTATTATATATAATAATAATAATAATAAAAGTAACAACATTAAGGAAGAAAGGGAATGATAATAATAATAATAATAAATCAGAAGCCTAGCCTAAAGGGAACACCGGTTTGGGGCAACCATTGGCCAGCGGCAAGAAATAGGCCAGGTGTGTATTTGGCAGCCTGGTTGGGTCCGATAACTTTGAACCTTGCGAACTCCTTGTTCCTCCTATCGGTTCTTGCTCCTGGTCCCCTGTTTCCAAATTCATACATCTCGCAACTCCTGTGGTTCTGGCTACCGTCCCACAACTTCCACCCTTCTGGCCTGATGAAATCACCCAACTCACTCTGCATCACCACCGTCAGTGCTTCACGTGTCCACGGACGCCCAAGATATGTCGGCACTTGGAACCTGATTGGGTACAGAAACTTGTCCGGAATAATCCTGCAGTTGTGGATCACCAACCCGTTACTCCCTCGTGGAATTTCTCTTCCATCAGCTGTAACCGTGTTGAACTGCTTTGGCAAAGGCCTCCTCACAACAATTTCACTGTCCTGGATCACTGCATCTCCCTTCCCGAAGATGAAATCGATGGTGCCGTAAATACGACAGTTGCGGTAGAATTGTCGTAGGAACTGGTAGTACAATGTGTCTTGGTGCCCCTCGAAGCTGCAATCAAACATGGCAGCCTTGTCGCCTACAGACCGGAAAGCAACAGCTTGGTGTCCCTGCGGACCAGCCTCATTGCTGAATGTTATTCCACGGGCAATGAATCCTGCTGCCTCGTTAGCTGCATGCGGCATGCACATTTAATTTAATTATTAACATATTCATCATATATATGCATTTCATGATTCATCATCAAAGAACAATTAATATATGATGATTACGTACCGAATGTTGCCGTATGCATTGTCCCAATCTTCATAATTCCAAAATTTCTCCTCCCAGTTACGATGGTCCTCCCAATACCATCTCCATAGATAAAGATATTGGTCTTCTTCTTCTTGATTATGACTTGCTCCTGATAAATACCCGCCTTCACGTAAATGATGAATCTGCCTTTGTTGTTGTCGGGGCATGCTGCAATGGCTGCACTAATGCTCTTGAAACGCCCACTCCCGTCCTTGGCAACCACGGCGTTGGGAACTATAGCTCTTGGCCTCGCCAATAGCTTCCGCTCCGCAGGCCCAAACCAGGTGGGATATCCATCGGACATGAGACGACGACGATGATGATGACTAGTTGCAGCTGAGGCAACAGCCTCGGCCGTGATATTCTGCTCAAGAGTCGGGTGATAGTTGAAGAGCTTCAATATTTGAGGGAGCTCGGCTACAATGTTGACGGCATTGTGGCTGAGTTGGGTGGAATTAAGGGTGCCATTCTGGATGGCAGATTTGTAGTCGGGGTTTTGGATTTGATCGAGGCAGGTGGTGTGAAAGGCATAAACGGCGGTCATCCAGCTGAGGAGCTCGTGCGCCCGTTCCTCAAGATTCTGCATGTTGCTTCCGCTGACGAGGGAGATTGAGTCCTCAAGTTTATCAACGGCATAGTCGAAGAAGTCCTTGCAGTCTTGGATAGCGACATGATTGAGTTCATCAATGGCCTTGTCGACGACAACCTTGGAGGTGGCCTCGGATGATTTCTTGACCTCATTGAGAGTGGCCACAACGACGGCGAGAATGTAATCATTGGCGGAGGCAGTATCGTTCTTGGCGACAGATTCAAGGCTGCCGGCACAGGCTTGCTTGTAATTAGTGAGCTCACAGATGGAAGTGACCATCTTCATAGAGGGCATTCTGTGAGGTTGTTTAGAATCAGAGTCACCATTGCTATTCACCATCACCACTACGCCCACAATGATACCAACCACCAGCAGCACCGACACCACCGAAATTGCGATTTTCCCAACCATTTTTTTCTTTTTAATCCTCCTCCTTTTGCTTCTACGTACCGTATTATTACTCAATTAATTTTGAAGCCTAATTAATTGTTCCAGAGCTTAGAACAAGCAACAAATTTCCAGGGAACAATTAATTAAAAGGGGCATCCAAAATTAATATACAATATATAAAAAATAAAAAATAAAACTAAAATAACCAGGTAGGTAGGTATATATAATATTATTTACCTGGTTGGGGCGGGGCTTATAAGCTACGTAGTATATATTTACACAAGTAAATATATGTAATTTATTCTTGATACATGATACATATGTTGTTATAACATAACACCACCCCTTTTTTTTACATACATATGTATCATGTATTGGTATTGAATATTGATGATGTAGCAAATCCCAGGCTAGAGTCCTTATATACTAGTTGTGTACATATGTTTTGTGGTTGTAATTAATTTGGCATCCGTACGTTTCTGGATGTGAATGGACAGTAATTAATTAATTATTTACCTCCTCACAAATACTAACCCAACAAATAACCTGCTTTAATTTCAAGTCTTGCGCTACATTTGCCACTTTCTTCTCATTCACAATCATATTTCTAGGAACAACACAACAGCCCCATCCACTTGTTAATTATTTTATCTATGATTATAAAGTAAGTATTTATATTTATTTCAATTTTTTTAATTATTTATTAAAGATCCAACTTTTCATTTATATTTGTTTACTTTCTCATACTTATATTTATTTTCAAATACTTAATTTTTTCTTGATTCTACTTGTCAATTTTTTTAATAATTACTTCTCATTCATAATATTTTTTATATTTGTTTTAGGCATATTATTTATTCTATTTTCTTATACAAAAAGGTTTGGACTTAATTAAATTTTTATTAGTTGTTTGAAAATAAAATAACAAATTATCTTCAATTTGTTGAAAGTTAGAAAATATTATTCTAATTTTATCATTTCATTTCATCTACTCCATCTGGATAGATAGATGTTGCGCATTGCAATATTTAATATAAAATTTATATCTGAACAATTAATACTAAGGTTTATCTTGTAATTCCACTTGATATTAAAGGGTGTTTGCAAAAATTTATATATTTTTTTGGAAGTGATTAATTTAAAAAAAATGGATAAATTATTCAAATGTAATAGTTTAGAATGCTTTTAAAGTAATAGTTAAAATGGAAAAAAGTTGATTTAGAAGTATTTGATAATAAAATTGGTGTATTACCAGTTTATTTGTGAAATTATCTAACTATCCTGGAAGGTAAGTAGATTTTAGTTGGGATTGGATTATTTTTAAAATATACAAAAAAATAGTTATAACAAAAAAGCTGGAAAAAAGATTTATTTATTTATAAAAATACCTTAAGATGCAATAAAACCTTCTGATCACAATTATTTTATCATATTTAATTTAAGAGAAGCAAATTTATTTACCTTAATTTAAGCTATAATCGGAAAGTAGTTATTTTTGCAAACTCCTCCAAAGTGTTATTAATTTGATGAAGTAATTTAAATTAAATATGTGAAATACGTAGTATAGTGTAGTGTAGTAATATTTATATTTGAAGCAAATGTTTAATGGAAGCAAAAGGCAAAAGATGCAGTGGCAGTGATAAAAATAAATGTAAAGTGTTTGAGCAGAAATTTGCAAGTGGACGTGGAGACTGGGGGTTCACCCATTCCCCCGACCCAGACAGAAACTCAAAACTAACTAGTTGAGAATTGAGAGAGGAGAGAATTGAGAAAGTAGTAGATTCTACAAGAATTATGCAAGGAGATGAGGCGAAAATCTTGCTGGGGTTTCCCCCTAATTGTATTCCATCCCCAGCCCAGGTAGGTAGGTAGGTAGCTACCTCCTCCATCTTCCATCCTTTCTCCCTTTTGTTTTTCTTCCATCTCCATTTTTACACAATTTTACAGGTTAAAGCTGCTTATAGAAGGAAGGTTTGGGAAACTCATCCTGATCGATTTCCACCTCATCAAAAAGCTGACGCTGAGTCTAAATTCAAATTGGTAAATCCAATTTTGCACTTTCCTCCAAACTAATTATTTCTTTCTTTGACTTACAAATTTGCTAATTTTGTTGATGCAGATCTCAGAAGCCTACTCTTTCTTCAATACTGGTAAATTTTAATCATTTCCAAATTCAAATACAAATTTGCTTATGTATTTTGCAACACAGGAGGATCACGTGGAAGAATTGAGCCAACAGGTCTCTTTTATTTTCACTATTTCCATCTGCTTTAGTAATGGCCATCATACGAACAAAGAAAGAATTACAATAATGATAATTGATCCTTGTTCACCAATCACCAGCATCATATTCTCGGGTGGTTGTCAAAACTGGACTTCCAAGAGCACACCGTGGACAAAGAAACATAAGACTTGCTTCTGTTCCTTTCCTCCTCATAATATTGGGAGCACTTACACTTGGTGGATCAACTGCTTCCAGGTATTCTCTATATCAATTCGTGCTATTTTTATACAGACTTGTTTTCATGTTTTGGTATTTTCTTCTAATCTCAGGGCTTATCGAAGACAAAAGGAAGCTCAACCTTCTTACAATCCTTTTCTCCCATGAACTCTACGCTACGGGTACATAAATCCAATGTGTATGTTACATGAATTGGATTAAGGAGGGAATGGATTCCCATTTCAATGTGAAAGATAAGTTCACCATCATTTTGTGTTATATCATCATATATATGTGGGAATTGTTGGCACAATGAAGACATAGCCCAAATTTATCCACCATAATTTGAGGATTCCCCCTCATGCCAGAAATAGGAGGAAAGCTGAAAAAGTATCACATAACCACTCCAATGTAGGGGTTCCATCTTTTCATCATTAGCAACTGTAAATTTGTAAAAGTTGACACAAAATATACATGTCCAGCCATATGCTACACAATGGCGGGGGTCCAATTTTGCTCCAAATCAAGATCCACCACCAATATCATGTTTAGTTTCTAAAAGAGTTAAAGTAATAGGTTGCCATCCCCCTTGTGTATGCTTGATCCATTTCTTCATGGAAATTATCATGTTCAAGATCCGAAATACCTCTCCCAAAGGGGTTGTTTTTAAGCATGAATTTCTAAGAATCAAGGCTGCTTCATACCTACAAGTAGATGCAACAACATCAGCAATCAGTTTCACAGCTATTTACATTCATTTAGGAAATGAAACCAATTATATGTCAGCATATTGTTACCTGCATTCAGATGCTATAAATGTGGAACACCCAGCTGAGGAAGTTAGGAACTTTTGAATTGCAGCCCAGGTTGTTTTTGGGTACTGTTCAGTATTACCACCGATGGGATTCTCACATATCCATAACCTCTCAATCCTACCAACATAAAGCTCCATCTTACCTAAATGTTGCTTGACTATCATTTGTTGGTCAAGTGCACATTTTAAAGCCTTTCTCACATCAGTGTTGCGGTGCTTTGGATTACCATAGCGAATGCAGTCGGTTATATTAGCTTCTGTAGGTGCAATCTTCTCAACTTTCAGAGTATTCAAAGCTAGTAAGATAACACCTATAAGGCCTTGTACATATTCAGGAGGCTGTTGGCATCCTTGACTTCCCCATACACCAGGCACAGAAGAAGACAAGGAAACAGGAAATTTAGACTGAAGATACTTACCATCCACATTCTCAGAGAAAATCATCCGGCTCTTGCACTTAACGCTGTCATTATCATCTAGGAAAGAACTACTAGATTTCAGAGATACAATGGACTTAGACCTAGAATCTTCTCCACTTTGACGAATTAAAACTGGGTCATTCTGGAAGAAACTAGGGGAATCAGACATGCTAAGCTTGCCAACATCTGGGAGTGCCGCAGACAATGCTGCAGAAACTGTAGGCCCATCCGATCTTGCAGAAACTGGATGAAAATTAATATTTTGACAATTGTAGGGAACCAAATTTTCTGGAGCATAAGGAGGTCGAGGCTGTACGAACTGATTGTGCAAATTGCCATTAAGGCTACTTGAGTTGGTAAATGAGGTATTGATAGTGCCAGGAATTAGATTTGGAGCAGACCTACTTGATGCGATGGCTTTTGTGGTTGCACCAAAGAACTCGTGAGGTGCTTTTATAAACTGTTTTCCTGGTATACTTTCTGGTTGACGGCAAAATTGCATGTCTTTCCTTTCTTCAAGCTTAACCGGCAAACTTGTCATCCTTGTAATGCTAGCGTGATTGGCAGCTTTTGGACCAGATGGCAGTTTAATGTTGCAATCAGCAATCCTTCCAGGACCAGGGAACTTCTGGCTTTCTGAAGCAAGAGTAACAGCATTGGTGTAAGAAGGTTCAGTTGAAAGAATATTTTCACAGACGGAAGTCTGCTTCATTTCTTGTTGAGAAGCAATAATACCATCTGAATGTTCAATACTAGTGAAAGGGAAACCCCCATAGACAAGGCTTGTCCAGTACCATACACACTTAGCTGCAGCAACAAGAGCAGCAGATGCTTTAGTGGGCTGTGCCAGAAGGATATTATATCTTCGCATGCGTAATTGATGGAGAGCATTTGAAAAATCCCTGTCACCGGAGATAAGCAAATAATTTGCTGGGGCGGGATTGTCGACTGCCCAGAATAGCATGTCAACTAATATTTTCTTGTCACTGGCATCTTTCACCCCTGTTTGTGAAGCACACATGAGCAAATTATCAACTAATGCTATCAAAATCTGACAAAAACCAACAGAAATTTATTTTCCTTGACAACTTCTGACTGCACTTGGGCATAATAGGCACATTGAGCATGATAAGCAATATTTGGTTCTCCTAAAGCAATGAGAGACCTTAAAACTCTAGCATTTAGATCATATAGCATTTACACCCCTCAGACATTCTCCTTGGTCGCTCCAAAATAAATAAGTAATCCATATCCAAGAGCCACGAAAACAAATTCTCAAGAGGTATTGACACCCATCAAAAAACACGAAAAAAGAAACCATCCAGGTGGTAGCTATAGGACAAATTCAAACGAGTACTCATATCTGCTCTCAGATTAGAAGGAAGAATGATAAGAAAATACAGAGTCACGTTGCTCGTTTGATGATACAGATATTATATATGTAGAAGAAGAGCAATACCGGCGGGAACGTGGTTGAGAGCGATGCCAGTGCTGGAGAGGGCGTGTTGGACGGAGGTGGGAATGCGGGTGGTATCGCCATAGGCGGAGATGGTGACAGGCCCACAGTAATTCATTTTGACGAGGGCAGAGCTTATGTTCTGGGCAATCACGTGGGGGTCGCACGCTTTAGGCACCTGGCAGTTCTCTATATCCCACCAAACGGAGGTCTTGGCGATCTTATACTGTCCGGTGGCGGCGGCAATGGGGTTGTTGGCCGCCGGCGCCTGTCCATCACCCTCCATCACCCCCCACTCAACCCAGCAGCAATGGCATCGAAGGCAAATGAATTTTATTGCGGAATGGGGTTTCCGGCTACCAGCCCGCCTAAAGAAACGGGGGGGTTTTGGGGGTTTTGAAATAAATAATAATAGGTCAAATTGCATAAAATCCCTTTATATTTTATAAATTCAACTAAAACCCCTTTATATTTCAAAAATAGACCAAAAATGCTCTTTATTTTCTTAACATAGCTCACTTGCCCCTCTCCATTAAATTCCCCTAACCGCATTAATATTTTTTTGTATCAAGTGATCGTTATGCCTTTTCCTATGATATATTATTTCTTAGTTTAATGATCCTTGAATTTATTTTTAGTGTATAAAAGTTGTCAAACTTAATCAATTCATTTCAAACGTTATATTTTTAAAAAAAATAAAAAATCTAGATTTGACAAAATTTTAAATTATATATGTATAATTAAAAATAATAATATTTCATAAAATTAATCCCCTATTCGTGCGATTGCCCAATGCTTGGGGGTGTCTGTTTTTAGCGCATCCACTCCACTTTTTGTACGCTGAAGTTATTAAAATATAAGGGGTAAAATAGTATTTAGCCATTATTATAATAAGGGTTAATTACACTTGGACCCCCTCTGAAAATGTGAAATTACACTTTCCCCCAAAAAGGTTTTGAAATTATACTTACACCCCCTCCGAAAATTCATCGTTTACACCTGACCTTCTTTCGTTGAGGTTTCGACGGGAAGTGCTACCATCGGCAAAAACAATTACATAATTTTTCAATTTTATTTCTCATTTAACTTTTTTCATGTATATTTTTGTGCTTAGAAGGGAATAAATCAATATATACATATGATGTGAGATTAACATTATTGCATTTTTTCCCTTATAAGTACAAAATTATACATGAAAATATTAAATGGGAGGCAAAATTGATAAATTATGTAATTATTTTTGTTGACGTCAACATTCTCCGTCGAAACCTTGACGGAAGAAGGTCAAGTGTAAATGGTGAATCTTCAGAAGGGGTGTAAATGTAATTTTGAAACTTCATTGGGGGAAAGTGTAATTTCACATTTTCAGAGGGGGTCCAAGTATAATTAACCCTTAAAATAATGAGCCGAGGATTTTTGCTTAAACTGGAGCGCCGGAAATGATGTCTGCCGGTTCTCACTGCTCACAGTCACTGCCCCCATGTCCCACATTTGTTTCTACATCTCTATCTGTAATCTTCGCCGGTGCATATTTCTCAACTCAAAACTAAGAAATTTCTCAGTACCTCCTTTAATTTTTGAAATTACCACCCAAGCCAATACTTTTCTAAACTTGTTTATTTCATTTGTTCTGATTGTATTTTCTCCTTCCGCACACAAAACTTGATTGTTAAAATGCCAATATGATGAACCAAAAATGTTGTCCAATCAAATGTTAACTTATATGCATCAGGGCCTCTACTAACCATCAATACAAATAATATAAACAATGAGGATGACCAGTATCCCAAGTACAATCATACTAGAAATAAATTACAATGTGGAGAGACATATAGATTCTCATGGCAACATTAACCAACTCTCCTGGCTCAACAGGATGTAGCTTGATTCCACCTCTCACGTTAGGCCGCCATTTTTAATCAGCTGGTCCTGGACGTGTGTTTAGAAGGGGCTGGAGTGCTTTCACTACAATGCTCATGTTTGGCCGAAAATCAGCTTCATATTGTACACATAAAGCGGCAACAGCAGCCATCTGCATTCAACACGTCAGAAAACATCAATTGGATGGTAACAACAATTCAGTACTCTCTTTATTTCACAACTGCGGACAAGCACAGAATACATGGATTGATCATTGAAGTGAGACTATTGGCACAAACTGTTGAGATAACCTCCCAATTCATCTTAACACCACCTAATACATATGAATGTATACACACACACACACACACACACACATATATATATATATATGTCAAGCACCTTCTGCTAGCCTCTATTAGGCATTGACATGTTAGCAGGAAACATTAGAAATCAGCAGATCACATCAGGCCAATAGCACAGCAGTTGGGTTGTAAAAACTTGCAAGACGGCTTCACAAGAATGCCATTCTACTGTAACAAATCTTGTGCACAAGATGGCATAAAATTGACATGAAAATGGAGTTATTTATTATCATTGGAGTACGTAATTACCTTAGCAACAGCCTTAGGTGGGTAATCTCCTCCAAGTCTACTGTCAACACATTGCCGGACCTTGTCTTCACTCAGTTTTGGTGTAGCCTGAAAAATACAACAGAACCACGCAGCAAATTATAAGAACAGGGAGAAGAAGTTATAAGCTAAATTTGAAAGGAGGAAAGGAAAGGGAAAAAACGAGAGTACCCATGTCACTAAACTTTGCTGTCCACGAGGTAATGTGTGATCAACAGGTTTGCGCCCAGTGAGAAGCTCCAGAAGGACAACGCCGAAGCTGTATACGTCACTCTTTGAGTTCAGCTGTCCAGTCATTGCATATCTGCCAAAGCACAAAATAGAGAAGATACACCAACAGGTAAGATGATTGACATTATTTTAGAGTCAAAAAAGCCTTCTAGAAACTTGGAAAGGATGACAACAGTTTATATCAATCTTTCTATGTCGGTGTACAAATATGGGAATTTGTTTATGCTCTAAAGTGCTAACTTTTTAGGTTCCAAACCAAGAGTGGTGGTGGAGGAGGAATAAAGTAGGTAGGAAAAGAGAGACACATATGTGACACCCAAAGCAGCTTACTCTGGAGCGTGATACCCAAACGTCCCTAGGACGCGAGTTGAGTGAAGACGTGCTGCCATATCAGGGGCTTGATTTGATAAATCAAAGTCAGCAATCTTAGCTACATCATCATCAAATATCAGTACATTGCTGGACTTAATATCACGGTGGACAATGTGAGGCTCTGCTTTTTCATGAAGATATTCAAGGCCCTTAGCAGCGCCAACAGCGATTTTCACACGTTGAGCCCAAGAAAGAACTGGACCAGGTTGTGCTCCTTTAACACCTTTTCTTCCTGAAAAAATAATGTGGAGAAATTAAAATTTATAACTCAGCAAATGTAAAAGACTTGCTGTTTTCTGCTTCTTTCTTTTTGCCACTATTAAAGGGGTTGCTGGAGGTTGGGAGATGAGGAATAACTTTTATTTTAATCAGGAGAGATTATGGTTGTCCCGTAATGCATAATATATCCTGAAATTCAGCTGAATAAAAGAAAATTGAATGGCCTGTATAAGAAAGTGACTGCATCCATGGAACGAAAGAAAATAGAAGCGATATTAGAATGTAATCATGATGTTACATATGAACTATTGACCAGACAATTAAACGGGAGGAAAAATAAGTCAAAGGAAATAACTATGCTGTAGCAAATGTTATTCACATACCATGAAGAATATCGTGAAGAGATCCATTAGATGCAAATTCATACGCAAGAACGCGTTGATTTCCATCGACACAATAACCAAGTAGTTCCACAAAGTTTTCGTGTTTTAGCCTCGAAACCATTGACACCTGCAAGTTCAAAAGTACAATATATCAAATGCTTATTACCTAATAAACAAGAAATAGATTACATATTCAAAACAAACCTGAGCTAAGAATTCATCATCTGGTTGTTTGCTTGCATCCAATTTCTTTATAGCTGCAGCTCGATCATTCTTAAGAACTCCGTAATACACTCTTCCATATGAGCCTTCCCCTATTAAGGAATCTGTGCCGAAGTTACTTGTAACTTCCTTGAGTTCATCCGCTGGAATTGATGGAACTGCAATGGGCTGGACTTTCACAGCTTCAGTTTTGAATGCAGCTTCTGTATTTTGATAGCCTCCATCTTTCCCTACAAGAAAAACTGGTCTTAGTTTATACTAATCTTCTTGGTAACAATGAACAAAGCGAATGATGTTGCCGAAAATAAAAAAGCAAAAAGTAAAAGAAAGATTCAGTAATGCCATGGATTAAACAAAGTAAGCTTTTGTATGAGCAAACAGAATGCTTTTTGCAAGCATAAAACCACCAAATCAGGGACCCTGATTTGAATCAACACCTCTTTCTCTGATAACACAAAGCGTTAGAACCTAAATCCTAATGATCCTTTCAGCGGAGTTGAGAAGCCAACAGCTAAGTTCCCAGATATGAAGAAGAAGGTTGAGTTTAAAACATCAAGCATATAAGTTTCATGAAAGCTGAGCCAGAAAAACACCATATACAGAGCAGGTTAAAATGCACATAAATATAAAAGATATATCAAGCTTCCGGTTGCCAGACATGAACCACGAACTATAGGGTCATTGAATTACCAGCTGAATTTTTTACTGTGTACTGGCCTCCACCATCAGCATGTTTGTTGATCTCATCTTCTTCGCAACAGGTAAAACAACTCATATTCTTACCAGCAAAGGATCTCCTTCAATGCGCTTTTCAATCCTATGAGCAAGAAGAGAAAGCTTATAATGTATTTTTCAAAATCTGGAAAAAAGATTTCAAGGGGAAACGTGTTTATTGGATTAAAAAGGAGTACAAGAATGCAACCGAGAGGTAATTGTGCAAAAAATCACCCTTGAAAGAAGGACATTATGCTAGCTAGTCCATGGATCCAGTAAAAAGCAGATTATCCTAATTTTAGAACTGTGACTCTAAGTAGACATTTATATGCTAATGTGAATGAGAGTAAGGATTCTCTAAATTGGAAAGATGAGTGTGGAGAGCAACTACATATTTGTTTGAGCGAGAGAGTAAAGAATACATGATCCAGAATTACCCACTATAACCAAAAAAAAAAAAAAACAACAAATCACGTGGCTAGATAACAGCAGCATTGTTGCATCATCCGTAATGCCACGTTAGTGAAAGGCTAGTATGAGAATATGAATACATGGGAATTGGGAAGGGTTAGAGTTATTCCCAGGTTGGCAGATCACCTCCTTCTTCTGGGGGTGCTCTACTCAAAATCATCAGCTTTCCTTAAGTTGTATCACAACTAATAATCTGCTTAATTTATAGTATGAAAATGTAGAAAGCCAATTAAGTTGAAGAAGAGGAGAATCGGGACTGGAGAGCAAGTGATGATGGCATGCAATATGGAGTAGTAAAACAAACACGAGGGAGTTGAGGTTGAAATCAGTTGCAATTGGACAGAAGAGAAGGAAATAGATCTCGCAAGCAAAACAGGAGAAATTAATGTAAAAGGGATTTAAAACAACAACAACAACAACAACAAAAAAAAAGAGGTAAAATAAGAAATGAGATGATGCGAGTGAGTTAGAGATGGAAAAGTAAAAGGTGATTGATGAGAAAAAAATACCCACTGCCACTGGGTTGGTAAACCAGAAAATGACGGAGGCGGAGCGAGGACTATTATTCAACTCAAATTCCAATCTCTGCAACCTAGTCCACACTACAGAGACTGAGAAAGAGAGAAGAAAGACGGAAAAAGGGAGGGGATTGTTTGGGGTGGGGGCGGCCCGAAAAAGAAAGAGAAAATTCGAAATTCCAAAGGCAAGCCGGCGATGAACGCGGAAATTAAGGGAAAATATGTATGTATATGGAATAATGCTGGGCCCCGACGCCGACCCCGACCCCACCGCTGGACTTGACTTTTACTACTCCTTGTCGTCGTCCTACCTTTATGAATCCCACTAATTATATATAATAATAATTGTTCAATTTTAACATGTATTATTAAACTAATAAAACTGCTGCAAGTATGATTCATCACATTATTAGTGTCA
The DNA here is from genome assembly GCA_034509735.1 of Sesamum alatum. NCBI lineage: Eukaryota > Viridiplantae > Streptophyta > Magnoliopsida > Lamiales > Pedaliaceae > Sesamum > Sesamum alatum. The sequence goes on from JACGWO010000009.1 coordinate 3,233,595, forward strand.
ATTTATCGATAAGAGTAGTATTATTACAACCCATAATGGGTTGAAAACCACATAAAATAAATTAATCTATAATACTATTATATATATATATATATATATTTGTTTCCTTGTAACATTTGGTTAAAATAAAAAAAGACATGTGACATATCAGGAGTAGAAAATAAAACAGGTTAAACATGGCAGCAGCACAATGCAAATCATATTGCAATAATAATGGTTGAAGTTAAATAGCAGAACATCTATCTGCATGTATATATAATGATAATGATAATAAATTAGTAATAATTATGTGAGATGCATGGTAGCGCTGCGGTGGATCTCTCAAAATTGAAAACATGCATGGTCAAAAGTAATGAATGAATCCATGTGATGTGAGGTGAGCATTGAGCAATAGCATTTCTTGGAGAATAATATATATGTTGTCAAATATTGATTCAGGAATCATCAACTTCTTTCATCAATATGTCAGGTAAGGTAAGGCTAATTAACTCGTAACTCATCACAAACATGATACATCTCTCTACTGTCTACTGTTGTTTAATTTCTCCTCTCTAACTATTTATTCATCATACACCATACTTATAATATTCAATATGTTTAGGATTTGCTACACCCACATACTTTTTTTATAATGTTTAATCCAATATATATATATATACTTTTTGACATAATACTATAATAATATTAATTGTAGATTAATAATTATGTTAATTAATTATTGTAATGGGGCATTATTTGGTTGATTGGGTGGGGGGGGGGTCATGTGCCCACTTCCCACCCACCCTCTGCCTGTCTCATGGAATTAATAATAAATAAATAACCCATTCCCAGTTTTTTCTCATATACAATAATAATAATAATAATAATAATAATAATAATAATAATAATATATATTAGCCACTTATTAATTTCTGTGATTGCTCCTCTTCCCTAATTTTTCTCCTACAGTACACGCTTCACATTACATGACCACTCCTCCCCCTCCCCCCCATCCAACTTCCAACCCTTGTCCTTTACACACTTTTATTTTCCATGTACATATATTATTAAATTATAATAAACAAAACAAAACTATGTTACTCTCTCGTGAACAAACCAATCAATTTTGCAATGATTGGCACAAGAAAGAAACAAAAAACAATTATTTCAATGCATCTCATATTTACTATTGACTCCCCATAATCAAATCAAATCAAATCCCCTTTGTGTTTTTTGTTTCCAATTGTTTTCTTTAAATAAATAATTGAATCTGTTGCTATTGCGATGCTCAGATATTAATTATTGCTCTCTCTTTGTCTTAGATATGTGAATTGATGAATGAGAGGTTGAGTTCAAAACCACTTAATTATATATTCCTCAACCATATAATTAGAAACTCATGAAATGCATCATCAGAAGAAAATAAAAACAAAACTTAATTATATATATATGTAAGACATTGGAATGGAGTAGTAAAAAGGAAAAGAGGATGGAAATGGAGGTACGTACAGCTAATTGTCTGGAAACAAAGTATATTGGCATTGGGGGAGGAGGGGTCCAAGAGAGCACGAGCATCAACATGTGGAGTTGGACTATTTTGGATGCATCCCATCCCATTACACACACACACACAATAAAAAAGAAAAAGAAAAAATAATTATTATGACAATGTGCCATATTATATATATTATTACTATCTTGATTCTTCATGTTTTCTAGTGTCGGCTCTCCACTACTACTACTACCTATTCTATTACCACTAACCTCCTAATTCCTAATTACTTACAAAATTAAATATTCAAAACTCTATTTTTTCATCTCTTCTTTTCTTTATACATATGAAAATTCCACCCTTCTCTACAGCTACACTTAAATTCAAATTGAGCAAAACATTCATAGTGAATTTTCTCAACACAATAACTATTCCTTCTTGGATAAGACAAGATTACTTAGTACTATGACATAAATCTTGACTCACAATTGAATTTCATTAGATTATATTATATGATAATAGTAATAATATTAATTATTATAAGAGTTTTTGTTTCCTTGAAAAAAAGAAAAAGAAAGAAGTAATTTGAGGAGAGAGAGAGAGAGAGAGAGAGAGAGAGAGAGTTGGTTTGGTTGTGTACAAACAAAAAAATGTCCCCAGCTGCAGTCACCCACAATACAATACAATACGAAAAAAGTAAGACCAACTAAAACCACACCACCACTCAGTCTCACAGCTTACCACTTACCACTTTACTCTTTCTCTCTCTCTCTCTCATTCATAATCATAATAATCATAATCAATAATCATATCCGCACCTTTCGCCACCGCCCCCTCTCCCCTCTCCCCCTCTCCCCTCTCCCCTCCCAACTTGTCTTTACTTTATTCTTCTCCGATTAACCTGAGTTTGCTGCTACTTCCATTTGGATTCATGGAATGGAACACCTCTCCGCTTACTCTCTCTTACCCAACCTCATTACCTACCTAACTTCAACACTCTCACCTTTGATCTCTGCTGCTGCAACTTCCTCCACCTAATTTCAATCTTTGCTTTCTCTTCCGTTGCCTCTTGAATCTTGATCCTTTATGGAGGCTAGAATTGGACCCCAACCTCAACTTTATTATGGTATGCCCTCCACAGATTTGAGGCCAGCCCTCCTCGACTGGGATCCCAACGATTGGAGATGGGATGGCGATCTCTTCCTCGCTACCCCTCTCAATCCCACTTCCTCTAATTATCAAAGCAGACAGTTGTTTCCGCTCACCACTTCCTCCAACAGTTGTTCCTCCTTTTCTGATGATCTGGATCAACGCACTCTCAAGGATAACAGGGAATTGGACAAGAAGAGGAGGGTCCAACACACTGATTTCGCTGCTGATAATCTTACTCTCAACCTTGGATATGCACTGTCCGCCAACACCGAACAACAAGCAACAACTGGGAAGAAGACCAAGTTGGCTGGCCCTACGCCCAATCGTGCACTTTGTCAGGTTGAGGATTGCGGGGCTGATCTGAGTAAGGCTAAAGACTACCATAGACGACATAAGGTCTGTGAGATGCATTCCAAGGCTACCAAGGCACTCGTAGCAAATCAAATGCAGCGTTTCTGCCAGCAGTGCAGCAGGTCAGTTTTTATTTTTTGCGACGTCCTTTTTGGTGGTATGTATCTCACGTCTCAGGGCTAGAACGAAGATGTGATAGTAATGGTCTTAACATAGCCTCTCTAATACTTGGTGTGCCTAAGGAATAAGGAAGCAAAAGATTCACGAATTTGTTAATTGATCCCGTTCTCATGTTTGTTAGATGGTACTCAATAACTGGACTGTGAATGACACTGGAAAAATGAAGACAAAAAATAAAAAAAGGCTTTTGAATGAAACTGTACTAGTCATCTTTGGAAGCATGTCTATGACTGTATTTATGTCATACATATATCTTCTCTCAAGAAGCAGAGTTTTTTTTTTTTTTTTTGGCCTCGTGCACTCTCAGAGCTTGATATTTCTGTATTCTTGGAAGTAATAGGTTCGTAGTTCTTATATGGATTTACCTTTTTGTGAGTGGTGGTATTGAATGATTCTTTCATTGAATGCCTATAATTTTATGATACTCCCAGGTTCCATGCACTTCAGGAGTTTGACGAAGGAAAGAGAAGTTGCCGTCGACGCTTGGCAGGCCACAATAAAAGGAGGAGGAAAACACAGACAGAAAATGTCAGTAATAATAGTCCAATCAATGACAACCAGGCAAGTGGTTATCTGTTGATGAGCATACTGAAGATACTCTCCAACATGCACTGTAAGCAAACGATGTCTCCCTGTCTAAGAAAAATTCGTATCTCATGAAATAATTTGCACCACTTTATTTTGACCTTTTGAGACCTATGACAACTCCAACATTGATTGCCTTCTGATTTCCATGTCCTGCAGCCAATAGGTCGAACCACACAGATGATCAGGATCTCCTGTCTCATCTTCTGCAAAGCCTTGCCAGTCAGGGACCCTTCCCAAGAAACATATCAGCACATCTACAGGAATCTCCAGACTTGCTCAATAATTTGCCTTCACTGGGAAACTCAGAATCCGTACCTGCATTGCTCTCAAATGGTTCTCTAGGACAAAGATCTATGCAGGAACATTGTACCACTACTGGCGATGAAATGCCAAGAAAAGTTGGGGATGTACAAGCCACTTCTCAAAGGCCAGGAATAGTGTTACACACCCAAGCCAGTTCTCAAATTTATGATCAAGGCAGGGAGACTTCTGGTGGGAGGAGCAAACTCAATAATTTTGATTTGAATGACATTTATGTTGATTCTGATGATGGCATGGACGACACAGAAAGATCAACCATTCCACAGGGGCTAGGAATTGGGTGTCCTTCATGGGCGCAACAAGAATCTCATCAGTCAAGTCCTCCTCAGACCAGTGGAAATTCAGATTCTGCATCTGCACAGTCACCATCCAGTTCCAGCGGAGAGGCTCAGGTATATCCTATTCTTATTTAACATCCTCTTAGAAACCACTGGATCTATAAGATGGAAAAGAGCTTTTCTCTTAAACTGTTAACATGACCGAATATTACTATGCTTGTGAAAATCTTGAGCAAAGTAGCATAATTAACTGAGCAGCTTAAAATGACATCCAAATTCCCATCTCTTGGAGAAGTTTTCCTTGTTTCCTATGAGATAAATCTTTTCATTCATGAAGAGGTTCGTAGGCCCTCAAGACAGTTTGTCGTCGTCCGAACTCATGTATCTCATTTGTCCAGAATATGTCCGTATGCTCTCCTGTTAATCTTTTTCTTTCTGTTGTCGGTACATTGAAGTGTCTAAAGATTGTCTTGTCTCAGAGGTTTATTGTGATTGTAGAGCCCATCCTCTCCCATCTGAGATAAGCAAAAGAAATCAAGATTGGCAAGTTCAAGGTCATTATTTGATACTTGTTTTGTCAAAAACCGGGAAATTATACGTGTCCCTCAACTTTGGGTACTGCTAAGTATGAAAGATTTCATTCACTAGATCAACTTGTGTCGGCTATGCCAGAACTCTTGCTTTACTCCTTAATGTCGATGTTATTCAAGGATAACTTATGTTAAACTAGATCATTTTCTTTAGAAATTACCGTCTAATAACTTTTACCTGCTTTTATTGTTTATTATATTTATGTTCTATTCTTTTGATCTATGTCGTTACAGAGCCACACAGATCGCATCGTTTTCAAACTATTTGGCAAAGAGCCTAGTCATTTTCCGATTGTTTTACGAGCACAGGTACTTTTTGACTTCCACTATGTTTTTTGTTAACGCATGCATCTGTATTGTGACCACTGGTTATACTTTCTTTTTTGTGAGTGCTTTTCCCTTCCCATTCACCCTCTTTATCTTTTTCTCTGACAGTTTTACTATGTCAACTTTTGAACTTCCAGATTTTTGATTGGTTATCCCACAGTCCTACTGACATAGAGAGCTACATTAGGCCAGGCTGTGTCATTTTGACTATATATCTTCGCCTGTCTGAGTCTGCCTGGGAGGAGGTATGGTTTCTGATAATACTTTTGAAGCATCATTGTGGACTTATGGCCCCACGTTCATTTTTTAACTCATGTAATTGCTGAGTTCTAATTATTCTTTTTGGTTTGTTAGCTCTATTGTGATCTGAGCTCCAGTCTAAGTAGGCTTTTGAATATCTATGATGATGTAAATTTTTGGAGCACGGGGTGGATCTATGCCAGGGTGCAGAATCAGATGGCATTTGTTTACAATGGTTGGGTCCCATTCTGTTCTACCAATAACCTTCTCTCATATTTCATGGTTTTGAATCTCAGTGATAGACATTTGTTTGAGCATATGTTACTTGGACCTATCTGGCAATGCAGGTCAGGTAGTTGTTAACACATCTTTGCCTCTTGGGACTGATAACTATAGCACAATTCTGGGTGTCAAACCTATTGCTGTGACATCCTCTGGGCAAGCTCAATTCTTTGTCAAAGGCATTAATCTATTGCGACCTTCCATGAGGTATGCATTGTCATTTGACATGTGCTGAGCCTATGCTTGTGTTTATTCATGGATTTAATAAAGGCAATAGTATATATAAGCATTTCCTGCAATATATCCCAAGCTCAGGAAATTATTTTGTGATCGTCATTGTTTTGATCAGACCATTATGATACTGAGAATGAGCTTTATCCTCGGTATGCTAGGTTACTCTGTGCACTGGATGGAAATTATGTGGAAGCCAGTACTGAGTCGGTGGAACATGTTGATGGCCTTGAGGGCAGTGTTCAATATCTTAAGTTTTCCTGTTCGGTCCCTGCAGTAACTGGAAGAGGTTTTATCGAGGTAATAATTTAGTGTGCTTATAGTAAAATTGCTCATCATGAGGTAAATTCTGTTTTACATGGTGCATCAAGTATTGTATACTAGTAATGCAGCATGAATGTTGTTCTAATTTAGTTCTTCGCGTTGACTTAAGTTGCTAAATGAGGAACTTCTGCATCATGAAAATTTGTCTTTTTTCTACACAATCTGTATTCTCACGAACCAGGCTGGCCGATTGGATGCAATGTGGAAATAATATATATTTTATGATTTAGAAAGTACTGCTAGTTCCTTCTCGCTGACCTGCAGTTAATACTGACATTCAGGTTGAAGACCATGGTCTCAGTAGCAGCTTCTTTCCGTTCATAGTTGCCGAGGATGATGTTTGCACCGAGATTCGTATGCTAGAGAAAGAAATAGAATTGATGGAGATGGATAATTTACAGAGAGGGACAGGGAGATTTTACGTGCAAAACCACGCTATGGAGTTTATACATGAAATGGGGTGGCTTCTCCATAAATTTCAGTCAAAGTTGCGATTTGCTCATGAAGATCCTAACTTGGGCTCATTTCCTTTTGAACGGTTCAAGTATCTTGTTGAGTTTTCGATGGATCGTGACTGGTGTTCTGTTGTAAATAAGCTCCTGGATATTCTTTTCTATGGGATAGTGAGTGGTGGAGAGCAGCCTTTCGTGAAGGTTGCTCTGTCTGAGATGGGTCTGCTGCACCGAGCAGTGCGCAGAAATTCAAGGTCTCTGGTGGAGATGCTGTTGAGATATGTCCCTGAGAAAGTAGCAGATGAACTAAATTCAGAATACCATTCCCTGGTTGAAAGTGACCAGAGTTCCTTGTTTAGACCTGATGTTGCAGGACCTGGAGGTCTGACCCCTCTTCATGTAGCAGCTGGTAGGGATGGATCTGAGGATATTTTGGACGCTTTGACTGATGATCCTGGGAAGGTAATTGAGTTCTTCTTTCCTGCAATTCTTGTGTGTATCCTGTAAGTGGCAGAGACTGCCCCGTATGGCTGGTTCCCTTGCCGCAAGCTTGGAAGAGCCTTGCAAAACAGTGCTCATCTAATTTAGTTTTTAAAATAAAGCACACTTGGTTAGCACACACTTCTGTCGGTGGACTAGGTGTGTCCGACTTCCTCAGCCATTCTACTTGCATATGTACAATGTACTGGATTCTTTATAATTTTCCGACTTTTCAGGTGGGAATTGGAGCATGGAAGAGTGCCCTTGACAGCACAGGATTCACTCCTGAAGATTATGCTCGACTGAGAGGACACTACTCTTATATTCACCTGGTCCAGAGGAAAATCAATAGAAGAGTATCTTCTGGGCATGTAGTTGTTGACATATCTGACACTGTCTCAGATAGCAGCATCAATCAGAAGCCAAATATGGAACCGGCTGCTAGTTTTGAGATTGGAATGAAAGGGATTCAGCGACCTTGTGGTGTTTGTGCTCAGAATATGGCCTATCGAACTGGCAGTCGAACTCTGCTTTACAGGCCTGCAATGCTCTCGATGTTGGCCATAGCAGCTGTGTGTGTTTGTGTTGCTATTCTTATGAAGAGCTTACCTCGAGTCCTGTTCGTCTTCCGTCCATTCAGTTGGGAGATGTTGGAATATGGTTCCAGCTGAGGTCAACTTGATAATGAGCGTGCTAAAGATAACCTAATATTGTTTTTTGTTTGTGTGCATCCTCAAAATGTAGTACCGAGGCACTTGGTATGAATAGCTGTTTAGAGAAGATTTCAGAATCCGTAAGTGTAACAATAATTTATGAGTTTTATCAAATCGTTTTATCTTTTTTTGAATTCGAGTATCAAAGCAGCTTCACAATGTATGTAAATTGTTGCAGTTACCCTATGCTTGGGTTGTTTAAATATAACAATTTATTTGTGAAAGGATGGCACATGAGACCTATCTGGTGGGCATTAGACCATGTCCGGAAATCAACCCACCAAATGCCTTCATTTTAGTTTTTATTCTGTCTTGTTTTTACCTTTTTATCACAAGTTCTTGGACGAGTGGATGCAACTCAGCTCTGTCAGGGCTTTGAGCAAATTGTAAGAGATTGGCTCTGACAGCAGCTTCATACATAAAATGCGTCGTCTGCTGTCACTCATATTTGTTCCCAATCTACTGTAAGATCCTATAAGGGGGTTCCTCCTATGCTAATACAAAACAAGGTTACAGAAATACAGCCAAATGTGCGGCTTAATAAACGGATGACAATTCTTTGAAGTTGTCGCCCTAGTTGTATCCTAGCTGGTAGAATGATGGACACTCAGTCGCACAAAAGGAACTACACATAACATTGGCGAGATTCTACGAACAATGGATCTACAGCTAAAAATAATTGAAGGGTACTCCAAAAGGGAATGTGAATAAGCTGCAATTGATATCCAGCATTTCAACTTGTGATCCACACGAATATTTAGCTTTTCTGTGAAAGAATAAGAACATGTTCTAATTCCATATGTTAAGCCCGACAAATTTAAGTTTAAGAAGAAATCAGTGACTGAGGGAAGTAGATAATTTCCCTAGTCGTCAGCGAATCAATATATACATATAGGCAACAGCACTAGTGCGGTGTGCCCCATAACTCACAAAAGGAGTTGAAAAAACACAAACTCCTATACTTAAATTCAGAAAACAACTCTCAACATCTTCTTCTACCAACCAAAAATCACTTCCAATACAAAATAGTTTTCTATAAGGAAAATCAAACCCATCAATCACTTAGTTGCATTTCTGATATGACAAAATTCTGATTGTCAAAGCATTAAAATGGAGAAAAAAAAAAATCAAAACACACACACACACTCACACACATAAAGAGTGTACCTCTAAAATTAGAGCAACAGATCTGAGTCTGTGGTCTACTCTTTGGAATTCAGACCACACCACAGCGGCTCAACTATACAACATCTTCTAGGATTTTAACCGAGTATATATAATTGTACGCTAAACTTGTGACCGGACACCAGCTCACTCAGTCACCATTATTTGGCCTGTCAGAGAGGAAAAAAGAAAGAAAAAGAATCTCGGATGTGATCCTGTAAACCAACAATTGCATGCAGCGGCCATTTGATTATTGGTTTCAGCCGGAATGCCTTATGCTATGTTGTGCAATTATCTTTGGTCACTTTCAGTTTTGATAATCAAGTATCTTTTGCATCGTAGACCCATTCTATAAGTTTTCTCAGTTATATTTGATAATTCTATAATTATCTTTATTGGTCAGATTGGTTGTCTGATCAAAATGAAAAATCTAACAAGACAAAAGGAAAATCACCAGTAGCAGTTAGCACTTGCGTTTTGGTCAGCCACCCAACATTGGGAAGCAAATACTACAAAAGGAGATGTGCATGATGAACCCATTCGAAGCGGACCAACTTCCAAAAGCTTGGGGGAACATGCAAAAATCTTGGTCCAGATGGCTTGTCAGCCTCAATTCACATTCAATTCAAGGCTTCAATTATGAAATGTAAACGCCTCATTTTTCACCCACACATCCATTGGATCACTCACGCCAAACCTCAGACAGGTAGCTCTCTCCTGTCGCAGACACCTACTTGGGGGCCTCCACATGATCTCCAAGCATGGGCAGCTTGATGGGGCTATCATTGAGTGCATTCCACCCAAACTTCACACCTGAGAATGCTACCGATTCAAATTCGTCCTTGAGGCATGGCCCAGATCATGGTGAACAGATTTGGGAACCAGTTGCTTTCCATGCACACCATGCAACTATAACTCTGCAACCATGGTGGTGCAACTATAAGTCTGCAACCACGGTGAGAACAATAACGTAACCGATCCTATAAACAACCAACAAGGTGAAGAAATCCCAACCAAAAACGAAAGAGACTATATTATTCCTTGAATTTCATGTTTGAACATCACAATGTGGCATTGTGCGGACAAAGTTTTGAGAACTACAAAGATGAAAATAGGAAAAGTAAACTGCATCAGCAATTTTAATGAATTGATAGAATTCAGCATTTCCTATAACTAAAATCTTCACTGGAACCCTAGATAACTGCATGTGAAGGAAAGGAAACAGAGAGAAAGAGAGGGAGATGGACAGCGAATAGGGTCATCTCTGGCAAAAAACATGCATTGAATTTGCAAGGAAATACAATAACACAGCCAACAAAATTCTGAACTTTTCAGTCATTTCATACGAGTACAAGTACCAAAAGAGCAGATCATTCATTGTTTAAAAGAGGGTAGAATCTCTTACAATAATGATCTAGCCCACAAATTAGATTTGACCCAGATAGAAACCTTCTATTTTATCATCCCATTGGATGGACGGAATTCAATCATCTGCATCCCTCTTCCAGCAACTGCAATCTGGTAATGATTTCTGAATTGACAAACAAACAATGGAGGACACAGTAAGGAAGGTTGGAGGAGCAAACAAAACTATCACAACTATAAATAATTTTACTCACCTGCCACAGGTTCTAACATCCAATGCTTCTGGCTCTGGCACACTAATGATTAAATGGGCACACTCAGATAATCTATCATTACCAAGTTTCCAACACCGAACACGCTGATCAAGACCAACAGAGAAAACCCAACTCCCATCCGTCCATATACCTTTGATTATAGAAGGAAACAAGATACCATTCATCAGCATCTATTTTACTTTCTTCCAAGCCAAAGGAAGAAGGGGATGATGCTGAAGACTATCATAAGACAGGAAACCAGTACTTGTAACGCAGATATTGAACGAGAACTATGCATCATAAAATATGAAATACCTAACTTCCATACCAACACCACATCTTGCATCTTCTAACAAGAAGAAACCTTTTCGGATATTAATCATAATCCAAAGGAAGTTCAGATGAACATGTCAAATGTATTGGATGAACAAATTAAATTACTAGGGAAAAATAGCTGACATGCAGAGTTCCTCATACTTCATTCCTTCAAGAACTCAAGTTCGTCTCAATTTACGGAAAGCGTCGAAAAACAGATGAGAAAGGAAACGACTACTGGTCAAAAGTACCTTTGACAGCCGAGCTGTGAGCCGAGATGATTTTATCCACTTTATAGAACTGCATCTGATGGTGTTTTTTTATAAGACAATGGCCATTGCACTTGTTTGCAGCCACTGGCAGAGTGCTGCAATGAATTTTCATGGACATATTCTGAGTGTTCTCTATCATAGGATTTATTTTCAAATCACATCGGAGACAATTAATTGCCTGATCGTCACCTCCACTTATAATATAGAAGGAGAATCTAGAGTCGGGCGATCTAAGGTCCTGAACATCTGAGACATTAAGGCAATTGACCCCCGACTGGTGTACATTACCCAAGACATGCAAAGCTACCAATACGCTCGGTTCTGGTGATAAATCATCCTTTTTGCTTCCTGAAACAAATGAAGCCTGATTGTCGACTTGGAGAGGAACCTGAGCATTACCTTTTCCAGAAAGAGACGTTTCAGATGTTCCATACACTTGATTTTCCATTTTATTGTCAGATTCTGTTCTTCCAACGGAGACTAAACCAGTGTTAGTTTTTCCAATCAAATCACAATTGTGTGGCTTCTTCTTTGCACTGTGACTGCCTATGGATCGCCACCATCGCCCCCCTTGGCTTCCTCTACCAGTGCGTGGCCGTTTCTGGAATTCCATGCAGTTTTCCATTTGAAGTCCTGATATTTGCCGCATAAAGTTTTCAACACACTCGGTCAGATCCCAGATTCCAATACTTCCATCAGTAGATCCAGTAATTGCCAAGTAAAGACTTCCAATTTGTATGTTTCCTGGTATTGAGGAACAACTATGAAACATCACGAAAGATTCAGATATACGAGAACATGGATACGCTCTATATTAGATTTTTCAAGTTGAAGAAATAATTCAATTGAACAAGGCCAAAATATGGTGTAGCATCCAACTGGAAATTATGATCATACTGAAAGCATTGACAACACTCGGAGTCAATGTGTATCAATGGGTTTGATCATTCTGCATCACAAAGTCCAAGATAGTGGTCATCAGTTTCTTACAACTCCATGCCATTTGCACGGGGGTCTCCATTTTCATCTTTGGACCACTAAAGACTTATGTTTCCTTTGAAACATTTTTACATTTCCAGTCTGGAAACATGTTTGTCGTCCTCATTTCTGAAATTGACTTGAGACCATTTCCCCAAAAAGCTATCTTTTCAAAGCCTACAGCCTAGTTTTTGAAAGGCAACACTCTATTTACAGAGAATTTTCTTTAACTTTCAAATCAAGAATAGAGAACATGTTTTCTCAGAATGAAATGTGAAATCACACTCAACCCATCAAAAATTGACCTAAATAATCAAAACCCATATTCATCTTAACACATCCCCTGAAGAATCTGCAAACCATATTCCAAAAAATTATACTATTGAAAATGAACATGAATTCAAACACAGTGCTCTATTTTCATTAACATGTACCATTGAGACATTCCAGCTGCCATGAACTTGAAGTTGAATTTATGAATAAAACATTAATATAAATTGTACCAAGAGTGCATTACAGGTGTTCTGTGATATTCAACTAAGATATAGAGCTCAGTGCAAGCAGATGAATAAAAAGAGAAAAACTGCACTTTTGTTTGGAGAAAGTTGTCTAAAGCATCAATCAATAAAACGACCACCAGATTTATCAATTTCCAAATTGTTGAAATCACTGAACCATTATATCTAAAATTCTCAACATATTCTGATACTAACCATTAGATGGCAGAACCTTAGGAATGACAACATGCTGCAGAGCTAGCACAGGTGATGACAAGGGAGCCAATAAGGCAACATCAAACCTGCCATGAAGTTGAGATGGAGAGATATTGGGCAAAGGAAAAATATTTACCAAAAGATTCCCATTCCCAACCTTTATTAGAGAATAGAAACAGAAACTATTTTATGGTAATGTAATAGACAAGAGAAATGGAATGCTATTTTATATTAATGTAGCAGTCTGAAATCCGCTTGAATTAATTCTTGAGCAATGCAACACTTACCAAAGCCGGAACGGCAAAACAAGCGCCCTCAGTGTGACCGTAGCATCTGAACAAGCAACAATAACGAAACAGACAGAAATCCTACAGAAGAAACACTTTCACCTATGAGTTAACAACAATTCACTGAAAGGCGAAAACGAAAATAAGAACTAATTGTAACTTGAACAGACCTGGAGCCACACTCTTTAACAAGAAAAGCAGTAACATCTAGGTATCTCCAGTCATTTTCAAGATCATCTTCAGGACACAAGTTTGCTTCCTTCTTCCTGCACCTTGATGAAAGCAGTTCAACAGAAACAGCATCTGATGTTGTCGTGCTAAGATCTTCATCTGTTTCAAGAACTTCTTTGGTGCATTGTCTTTTCGCATAACTAGTGTGTTTGAACGGCATATCAGTGGAGAGCCACTGGAAAGAGAATGAAGACACATTCTCAGTAGATGGGCCTCTCAAGTTATTTACATTCTTCTTGTCTGTCTCTCTGCACACAGAGTCCACTCCGTTGTTGCTCATGGTAATCATTTGTTTCCATGCAGTTACAACCCGTTTTGCACCAACAGATATCAAAATAAAAGGATCTCTATCCTCTAAGGTTCCATTTTGTCTGTAGACTACATTAGGCATGCCACTGGATGCAGGCACGAATATATGCATCTTTGACACAGAGCATACTGATCGTACAGCAGATCCACCAACATGTTCCCCAAGATGTTGGGAAGACAACCAATTCTCCATGCCTGGTTCATACCTGAAACATTTATTGCACCATTTTAATTTGAGAAGGACAGAAGTGCAAGGTCAAGTATAGAATCTAAAGACTTCAAGCCACATTGTCCGAGGTTTATGTCAGATACTTTCCCTACCTAGTTAATCGGACGGTTCCATCTTCACAACCAGTTGCAATCCAACTAGATTCAGAAACCAATCCCTGATCTTCATCTGAACTACACAATGAATGTCCATAGATAAAGCACAGGGAATGTACCTCCCTGCCATGAAACTGCAGATGCAGATTCCGAGGATATATCTGCCTATCACTTTCTGGTACCCAGTTCCTATGAATATATATGACATCATCCTGCCAGAAGGGATGGTGAGATTGCATGTTATCATTTGTGGGGTAAATACTATGAAAACAATTCAGTGGTATGAACAGGAAAATCATGTCACGGTTGTTTGCATCTGAAATCGCGACTACATTGTACCCTCAGAAATAGCAGCATAAGATCTTTAAAAGATGCTTTTATCTTAAAAGGATGTCCTAGGATAAAATGCCATGCCCCAATCACTAACATCAGATCCCAATAAACTTTACTCCTATATAAAAAGTTGGAGAATTCAGTTCTCATCTGATAAAAACATTGAGAGACAGGTAAAGTCATATCAAAAGACAGAGTAATGAGTTCCTCAGATGATGTGTGTACTTGTAGACAATACGGAAACATGGTCTCTTTTAAACACTCATTCCCAACTGATTAGATCGCTGACCTTTTAAGTGATTAATGAATACAGAAACCCATCTCTAAACCCATTTAAGTAGAGACATCTTGGGCACTTGCTTTATGTAAGAAAACTAAAATAATGAGTTCCACAGATGATGCATCATACTTGTTAAAATATGGAAATATGATCTTTTTCACCCTTTCATTCCCAACTGACTAGATAGCTGACCTTGTTTTAGGTGACTAATGAATATGGACAACCATCTCTAATCTCATCTTAGTAGATAGCCCGGATAAACACTTGCTCTATAAAAGACTGACCACTCAGGCAATCAGACTAGATTTGCAACAATAGAGAAAGGTAAGAACATCTGAAGTTGATATTAAAGAATACACATAAAGGAAACTTGAGAAGATACCTTAACAAAAGAAAAGCAGTTCATCATCTCTGGCAAGTCACCAAGATAATATGAATGAGGACGTCGCCAACCACCACATGTAATGTCCAGCACCTTTCGCAAACATCCGGATATCCATAGTAAGATCACGTGAACATTCAGAGATATAGTCAAAAAATTTGATGTACACTTGTGCTAAGGAAGTTAACCTCCCAGCTTGATGAGGAAAATCTAAGCCTGCTCTGCACTAACTTGAGATAAAAACTTAACCTAAGTCTGGCTAAAAGACAGATAGACTACTCAGGAAACTCGAAGCTATTTTTGTGATAAATAATACTTAAGCAACAATAATCTTGGTTTTTCCAATGATAGATAGACAGATAGATAGAGAGGGATAGGGGAGGGGAGGGGAGGGGAGAGACAGACAGAGAGCACCTTTGTCCCTGTAGTTAAATTCCATATTATGAAATTAGCTGATGCAAAACCAACTGCATAGTTTCCGACAGCAAAATCATCAGACTGGTCAGTGGTGGTGAAGACAGACCGGATTGCACTTAATTCTTTTACTTGCTTCATCCCTATAAATTCCAAATTAAGCATATCTCTGTTGTGCTGCAAGTAGCATATGCATCCATCTGCTCCCGTCTGCGGGTAGGATTTGTGATTAGATGGACAAACTTTGGACCAAGTTGCCACGTGGTAGAAAGACAAATTTGCATAATACCTTGATACATTACAAGCAAGAGAAGCATATGTTCTTTATTAGTTTATATGGTTGTCTCATTGTAGTTATTTGTTATTTCAGTATCGCTGGAGAAGGGAGTCAATATTGAAATTATGAACTATATAATCAAGATTTTCAGGATTGATCATACCGAGCGTATTTCAACTTGATCAGAAGACGGACTGTAAATAGAAACACTGCTCACGCTGGATACTCCATGAGCACCTTTGAAATAATTCACTGGAGATGCTTTCACTTCTGCAGCAATAGAAGTACCACAGAGTAGCCCTCTTGGCAAAGAAAATAGTAGCAGATTACCACGAATATCCCCACATACCAGCAACTGTAGGCAAATAATTTTGGGATCATATATGGTAGTTCATCTCAACAAAACTACATATAATCTTCACAGGCTCCTACTGTGAAATCATGAACTTCATTATGACAAGTGTAAGCAAAAAACTTTCAAACTAGACATCTGCATTTTAAGATTCGGTTTAGCTATTCCTCTAGAGTACTGGAAAGAAAATTCCTTCATCTTATTTACCGTATTCACAGAATGTCTGCTAGTTTTATTGCAGGGACTGTTCTCAATAAGAGAAATAATCCAAGAAAGAAACTAGGAGAGAATATGATGTTAACAATATTCACCTCTTCATCAAATGAAGCATCCACACACATTATCCGCATTCCAAAGCATGAAGCATATTCTGCAATTAAGGAAACATCACAACTTCCTCTACCAATTAGAGAAGCAGAATGCGAATTGTGGCATAACTTCCACAGCTTCAATCCACCACCAGGATCAGAAGTGAAGATGAACCTGCATGCAGAATTACCAGAAAAATGTAACTTTACCTGTTTCATTATATTGGGCATGATAAAGAATTGGATATACATGTATACTAGCAGCAAAACCATGAATTACATATCGTAAAATGACAATTCACGACCTCTTATATGTGGGACATTCAAAACTATGAGCAATTTATATATATAAAGAGTTAATCTGTCATATGGCGAATGGTTTAATGCTTCCCTTGAGTTGATTCATATGCAACATAGTTCTCAGTTAGTGTCCTAACATATGACAAAACCTTCAAATCAGCCACCAGCCAAAGAAAGGAAAACCTAGATATATAGAGTATTCCAGTAATTAATTACAAGTAATCTTATTGCGTTTGTAGGTGTGATCAAATCCTTAATTTGTGTAAGTTGACACTGGAAAATCACTACAAATAAATGTTGTTTGGCACCTAACGCTGCTTTAAATGCAACTATCTAGTACCTATTATCCAGTGACTTGCACCAATAAGAGCCCAAGAGATGCCTCTCCTTTTCAGCTGGCCAAGTCAGAGTAGATTCAACCTTGGGGCTCCCACCAGTTCCAACAACTAGGACGATTGTCATTCTCCCTTTACCATCTCCAACAGCAATCCAATCTTCAAATCCGCCAGCGGGGTAGGTAAATTTTGACAATAAGTCCATACAAATGATTGGTGCTTCCTCACTGATGCGGGCAAGTTCAGTCCATTTCAGAGCCTCATTATTATATAGACTTGCATGGTACAAGTAGCCATTGTTGGTAGCCACATAAAGAGAATCTTCACGTGAGAAGTGTAAACAGCGGACATATTCACTTTTGCTGCAAGAGTGCTTGAGGGTTCAGAAGCTCGGAAGCAAGAAGGCAGAATACAGTAGTGGTACACAACAGAAATAATAACAAGTGAACTGATAAAATATTTTACAAACTCTAACATGTACTTACTCAGAAAGGAAAAAAGAAAGTTTGCACATAAAGACATCCACGAAATTAAGCCCACACGAGTCAGGTTCATCAAGTCAATTTACTCAAATTCTAGAGTTCTTAACTTCGTCACAAATGGTTGATACGCTGTATTCTTCTACCATTCACTCCAATGTCAAATACAAAGTGCACAGACCATCAAAGGTCCCCCCCAGAGTAAGAATTATCTGAGGGAAAATTGGGTAAATGTATATCATGATATGGTACAGATAAGGAACAGGCCTATGCATGAGGCATCAGCCCTCCACTGATGACATCTCTAATATTTTTCACCTCTAAAATAAGGGACACCTATATACTTCTTTACTAAGCAAAGAACAACAAACAAGAAGTGTGTACATCAAAACATTTCAATACAGCCAGAGGAAGTAAAAATCTCATCAAACAACATCAGCGTGCAGCTGAGACAATTACTAAGTAAAAACACCTTCAATTTCATGAAGCTCTGTTACCAGCAGCAAAAAAAGTGACATGCATCACATAAAATGAGACCTCGATGCTTGCATTCGCATGAACATTTGTTAAATCATATCCACGGAAACGTGAAAAAGTTTATGGCTACTTGCATTATTACAGTACTGAGGAACAGCAAGAACAAACTACTAATGCCTCAGCAAGAATAAACTACTAATACTTCATCAAACCCATCTTTTGGCACTATCAACAACACAAATAAAGGTATCTGGGAAAGCAACGAGAAGGTGATGAAAGTTGGGCAACCGTGGTTTAGGATATCTGCATGTTGTTGTTGGCAGTGTGTGATTATACTTGAGAACATAATCAACAGTGCATGGTTTCAATTGATTTTTCACGTTTTCCAAATGATTTACAGTATTCATGCAAAGATACCTGTCCATAAGCCCACCACGCCCTGATGTGTTGGGTATAGAAAGAGCAAAAAGTTCCTTTCTGTCACTGAAATCTTCTGACGCAGTGGTTTCTTCTAATCCCTTAGAAGATGTATAAATCTTGTGAAGCTTTATCGCAGAATCAAAACCAGCAGTGACAAGAAGTGAAGAGCAGGGATCATACAAACATCGCCATACACCTCGCCCACTGCAGAAAATAACAATATTTGAAATTTTAACTGTGAGATTCAGAAATGAAGCATTCAGGGTAACCAAGTTGAAGGACGGGCTGTAAGAAATCACTTTCACCATATCATAAGGAAAATGAAAGATTACCAAGAAGAAGCCAATTCCTATGCACAAACTGAAATATTTCAGAGCAGGATGCTAATGATATCTCACCAAATGAATGCGGAAGTAAAGTTCTTCCACCAAAAACTTTACAAACTGAATTAGTTAACAAGGTAAATTACAACCACCTCCCCTGAGGTTTAGCATAATTACAAATACCTATTCGTTGTTTGAAAAATTACAAATACCCCCCAAACTTTAACGTCCGTCTAACAACGAGCTCATTCCGTTAGGTTTCCATCCATTTTTTGTGGTGAACTGCCTAAAATGCCCTTTTGGATTATAAGTTATAATTTTATATATTGTTTAGAATTTTCTAAACTATTTTTATGGACTAATATTTTCTATGGATTATTTATTTTATCCACTCTCAAACTTTTTTACATTTTTTCAAATACTTTTTTGAAAAAGTAAAAAATTCAACAAGGGGAAAGTAGTACTTTTCACATCTCCATCTAGGGGCTATATTATTAGTTTTCATTTGAGGGGGTATTTGTAATTTTTCAAACAACAAGGAGGTACTTGTAATTATGCCAAACCTCAGGAGAGGTAACTGTAATGTACCCTTAGTTTACATGCAAAACAAGTAGAAACATCAAGAATAGGAATCCATAACATCCACATCTTGGTGACACTTTCGCAGCTTACATGTGCTCCTTGATCACATTAAGTTCTCTGCCATCATGATCCCAAACACGGCATGTACAGTCCTCACCAGCAGTGATAATTAGCTGAGAAGTTCAATAAGCCAATAATCAGTTAATAAATCAGAATCCCGTTTCTTTGTGCTTACCTGCAAATTGTATTGACGCGAATTCCTCCATCCTTTTGGCACCATTACTTGCATATACATACAGACAAAATGCTTTCTTTCACAACGCAAGCAAACACAATATCAAATTTAACAATGACTGGAAATAACGAACAGTTTCAGAAGTATGAACATTCAATTCCTATGTCAAGAAGCTGACACGGCAAGCACTGGTAACGTGGCAACCAGACCCCAGCGAGCAGCTATTTGCTTTGTTAGTAAGTTACATGAGTGCATGAATAGACCATTAAGCTCATAGTTATTTACTCTAAGCTAAGAATTATGCCAGCTCCCTGATTTCAACTTTTTATCAAATAGGAAAAGCACTTTCTGGAGTCACCAGACTAAATTGGGCAAATCTGAGCACTACTATAGATTATTGCTAGACATCAAGTCAAAGCTTTGACAAGTAGAAGTATTTGCTAGAGCCATCCTAATTGCCACAAGGAATGTATACTTTTGAGGAGATCCCAATTTCAAAATTACCAGCTGGAAAAGACGTAAAAGGACACAGAAAATTATTTGAGGTCAAACTAAAGCATGAATGAAATATTCTTCTTAACAAATCCAAATACAATCTGAAAATAAGTTGAACATGTGATAGTATAAGCAAAACCAAGAAACTTAGACTGAGGAGCTCTTTTTGTTCTTGTCTTTCTTCCAGTTGAGTTATGGCAATCAGCTAAGCCATTATGGATAATTATTAGGTCAGACCATTGCAGTAAGAGTAACATGTTTACCTCACTTTACAGGATGAAAAAACACAAAAACAAAAACGTATGCTGCACTTAGAGGCAATACCAGCCATTCGAGAAAATCAATTTAACATACATCATGGTCTACAAAGAAAAATCAAAGAGGAGGAGGAGCGAGGAGCAAGGAGTAAGGTTACTCCGACTTTATCTCCATCCAATATTCACATTCTCTAACTTGCAAGCCATCATGATACATGTACAGACTAATATACATATAAAAACACAATAAAAATTACGAAGCAAGCTTACAGAATCATATATACAGCAGTCCCAAATTCTGGCACTGTGTCCAAATAGAACAGGGCCTGCTAAGTGATTGACCCTATCCTTGCATGAAACTCCTTTGTCAGCCTGAACTTCCCAAATACGAGCACTGAACTAATCAAGAATTGACATACCATGAAGAGCTATGAATCAATTATTCTTTGGTTCTTTAGTAAGTCAGCTAATAACGTGAATAGATAGATATTATCTACCTGCGGTCATCAGAAACAGAAACAAGCTTCATTCCGTTAGAGAACCATGCGATGCGGAAGATTGAACCTTCATGCCCTACAAGCCTACTTATAAGAGTATCCTTGTACTTGGAACCAGGAATAAGGAAGTCCTCGTTACTAGTTAACGGTACATGGTCTTCCGCATTACTTCTAAGATTTGTAGAATGATTCTGATGAACCACTTTCCAAACAACAATCTGCCAAAACAAAGACACTCTTCAGCTTCACCAAAATTTGATTTTTCACATGGAAAAATTAAAATTAGAAACTTCTAAGCCATATCCATTTTGGAGGTCACAGCAAAGGATTCTAGAAATGATGCAAGTATGCAGTAAAGGGTTTGCAGTGGGAGAAACATGAGGTAGGTCTCCTGAATTCCAGGAAAGTAAGAATACAGCAAAGTTTCAATTCATTGAGAAAACCTAATAAATAATTAAGAATCAGGCAAAGAGTCAGACCACAGATATTGATGTCATACCATATGGACAAGCAGACACATTACTACTGGAGCAAGTGCTATAACCTATCAAGGTAACACATGAATTGAGACAAACATTATGCATAGATGTCGTGCATCACCTTATTCCACTATGCTCTATCTAGGATCGATTGAAGTGTATGAGAAATTCAACAAACCTATTACAGGGAAATGCTTACAGCATTGTCTCTTTATACAGAGTGAAAGCTGAGTCTCTTCTATTGAAAAACTCCATTTGAAGTGGTTAACATAATTTGCATGTATAAACACCAATTTATACATCCAATATTTAAATAGCAGGATTTCGATATACAATCTAAAGTTATATTCGTAACTATTTACGAAAATTCTAAGTAGAAGGAATCATATGTAGAAGGTATCATCTCCTGTTAATCTACTGAGATGAATGAGAGAACTTAACACATTCACTTCTAAAGTTGTTGCACCCAAAAAAAATAAGACAAGTAAAACAACAGTAAGGATTTCATTTGAAATAAAAGCTGCGACTACAGAGAGGAGTGAATGAGCGGTAGAGAAAAGTTGAACACTAAGAATGTGTATAAGTTACCTCATTGAAGATAGTACCAGATGCAATTCGGAGAGATTCAATATCATTTCCCAACATCCTCATGGAGTACAATAGGCACCTCTCTAAGAATTGGGTGGTAGAGGAACACATGCAGTAAGTACATCAATCAATTTTTTTGCTACAGAAGATATATTGTAAGGTATAACATCTAGTATGCTATATACAGAACTAATCAACTCAAAATTCAAAGTTTCAGGCAAATCTTCAAATATACTTTTTGCTGCGCAATCTAAGAATAACAAAATGGGTACTCAAAAAAAAAACAAAAAACAAAAAGAAAAACAAAAACCCCAATAACATTGACATTGAAAGGCATATATATCCAGAAATCCTAGTACGTTCTAACTGCTTACTGCTCTAGTAGAGCACGTATAAAATCATATCTCAAAGGTAAAAGGAACGGCAGATGAGCAACAACTTACCTGCACATTTAACTTCAGAAAATATATTACATCTCGAAATATCCCAGAAGTATATGGAATTGTCGCTACATCCAATGGCAAGATGACACGCATCCTCACTTGAAGTTGCACCATTCTACTACAATTAAAAAAGAAAGAAGAAACTACTCTGGCCGAAGATAAATCCTGAAAAAACAACCTAAAATTTATGTATTAACTAATAACACATTAGTGATATTGAAAGAATTAGCACCTTCAAGAAGCAAACATCCAAAACCCAATGGCCAAATTTGGGAAGCGCGTGAATAAGAGTCAGTTCCATATCCAGAAAAGGTTTATGTGGGGTATCTGATTCAATTTGCAAGCTAAAAAGTTTGACTCTCCTTTCCCCAAAGACAGCAATCCGGAAAGCAAGAGCAGAAGCCGGCATGGGTTTGTGAAAATGCTCCACAGAGATCCCATGGACACGAATCCCTTCAAAGACTGGAAACGACCTTATTATCTTTCCACTCACCAAATCATACACCAGAATCTGCGAACCAGTACCTGTGGGATGAAAATACAAGGTTAATATCATGAGTTTGGGATCAATGACAAGTGTACGTATATATGTAGGAGTTAGGGAAAGAACCAGCGAGGAGGAGAGGGAGAGAGGAGAAATGAGTGGGAAGCGGGAGGAAACAGAGAGCTGAGATTTCTCCAAGATACTGCCGGCGGAGGAGCTGCCAGTGGCTTTGGTCCGTCATATCCATGGCAGCGGCAACAAATTTCCGCGGACAAGGACAAGGTAGCGAGGAATGCTGTTTGAAGGTTCTGTCTGCGTGGAGGGGTTTAAGAAGTGAAAAGGAATTGGTAGAAGAAGAATGTAATGGTAATTAAGAAAAAAAAAAATGGGAAAAAAAACCATGTGCGGTGAGCGTGGATCGAACACGCGACCTTCAGATCTTCAGTCTGACGCTCTCCCAACTGAGCTATCCCCGCTTGTGATACTGGTGAGGGGAAATTATTTTATTACCCTCTTGGTCAAAGAGAAAATCTGGATCACAGAATTACTGTTATTTATCTTGGGAAGTACACAACACCGTCGTCGGGCCTCGAAATTCAATCATTCCCATCTGATATTCTCCATTGCTTGTCTTCTCCGGTGCTCAGGGTCGTGATCGAAGATGGGCAAGGACAAGTTCAAGGAAGAATTCTCTTTCGGTTTGTGCCTTTCGTCTTCCTTGTATTTTCCACCACATCCCAACGACGGATTTTCTTTCTGGATAGAATTTATGATTGC
This sequence comes from Sesamum alatum, assembly GCA_034509735.1. Lineage (NCBI taxonomy): Eukaryota > Viridiplantae > Streptophyta > Magnoliopsida > Lamiales > Pedaliaceae > Sesamum > Sesamum alatum. The sequence continues at coordinate 3,257,304 of JACGWO010000009.1, forward strand.
AATTAATAATACCTACTGAATTTACAGAGGAAAGAGTGCAAGAATCGCAGGACATCATAGCCAAGTACCCCGATCGAGTCCCTGTAAGTAGTAGTAGTAATATAACAAACTGGATTCTTGATTGCATATGTAGTAAACCAATTTAAAGATAACTACTAGTTTCCTTATTTACTGATCGAGGCTGTTACAGGTTGTGGCTGAAAGGTATACAAAATCCGACCTTCCCGACATGGAGAAGAAGAAGTAAGTCGGGTGTTTTTATTTCAACTCTTCCCTTCCGGCATGTGCTAAATTTTCCTATCAATTTCTCATTACATTCTGCTTCTTACAGAAATATAGTTGAATGAATAGGCGTTTGAATTGCTTTCATTCATTTCTATCATTAATTGATTGATTGATTGATGTTATTAAGCTTGTTGCCATGGTTTAGTATTGATGAATGTATTACTCAGAAGGAGTTCATACATACTATATTTTTCTCTCTTTTTGATGATGTGTGGGTGGGTGTGACAACAGATTCCTGGTACCTCGTGATATGTCTGTTGGCCAATTTATCCACATCCTGAGCGGCAGGCTCCATCTGGCTCCTGGGAAAGCTCTCTTTGTATTTGTCAACAACACATTACCCCAGACATGTAAGATTAGTGTCTGCCGCATGATATCTACTCACAAATACTTGTACTCCCAGTCCCTTTCCCTGTCCCTGTCCCTGTCCCTGTCCCAGTCCCCGCTTATTTTCTTTCCTTTTTCTTCTTTTTGCAGCGAGTTTGATCGAGTCTGTCTATGAATCATTTAAGGATGAAGACGGCTTCCTGTACATGTGCTACAGCAGTGAGAAAACCTTTGGCTGTCTCCACAACTCCATCTCCCATCAAATTTCTCTTACCTAATTATCAAATCATTTATGTGGTCAGATGGTGGTGTGTGTGTGTGTGTGTACATTGGTGGTCAGCCCACTGTAAATACTACTCCAAAGTTCAATGTATGTGTGTTTACGTTATTGATACGGATTGTAAACCGAAGTTGTTTGTTGCAGTTATAATTCAATTGCCGTAATAGCCACTGTGCTCCGTCCCTTGTTTCCATGCTTGCTTTCGCACATAAGTTTTGTTCAATAGTTAGGTGGAAGAAACATATTAGTAACATGTGACATGTGAAGACAACTTTTTATCATTCATACTGTAGACGCATGAAATACTTTAACCTTATAATTAATGCACACAGTCGCTCATGTACCTCTCTACTGCTCTTACAACTAGAAAACCAAATGCCTAACTCATCCCGTTTCAAGTCCTACGAAAGCTGATTATATTGTCATTGCTCTTTTTAAATGCTTAAGCCTTTTGAACTCAGGTTAAGGGAAATCTTTCATAATGCGGTACAGAATTCCAAGAGTCCCTACAGTATATACCAAAAGTTCCAAGTTAGATTTTGCAGACATCAACAATGTTATGACCAATAACCCAAGATGAAATATCATTATTTTGTTTTATCCTTGTATGAGTACCTCCAAATATTTTGCTTAAATCAAAAGTACAAGTATATGAACCAGAATCAACCAGAACTTCATCAAAGCATCGAAACTGCTCCAGGAAAAGCCTCTCTTCCCTAAGCACAGATACACCAAGACACACCAATCAAAAACAACTAGTCCAGCTTGGAATAAAATGCTGAACATGAGCAGATGGTTGATATTAGTTTCTACAAATTGTCAACTCACTGCCTCGTCCAGATTCAGTTTTTAGGCCCTTTTGAAGTCACTGCAAATAGCTTCTGACCTCCGCCATTTCTCCACACACCACGAGCAGGCAAACTTTCACCAGGATTATTTGGCCCACTAGAAGAGGATTCCTTTAATTTTGGACCAGGATCTGGATCAGGGTCAGTATTATTTTGATGCAAGAGTGCTTCAACAGAGCCATCACCAAGGCGAACTCTGTGAAACTTTGAGGTTTTCTTCCTTTGCTTACTTTTCCCATCACCATTACCTGAATTTTGATTAGCTCCACTACCAGCAGATAACGACTCAATCTGGTTCTTCAGTTTTGTAGATTCACCAGGTCCACTCGATTCTAGTAGCGAATCACCAGCCACAGCTTTTGATTTCCCCCTGCCACCTCGATATCCATCCTTTGACAACACTTCAACCTCTTCTTCTGAAGCTCTGAAGCTTGATTGTAGTTCTTTTACAGTGCTCATAACATTATCAGCTATGTTGTTTCTAACAGTGCTGTTGCCAGAACCTACAGACTCCCCTTTACCCGCATCTACAGACTTGCCTTTCCCTTTTTTGGAACTGCCATGACCATCTTTTATGCCATTACTCCACCCATTCTCTCTCGAAGCATTGTATGACATATTAACATTGTAGGCTTCGATAAGCTCTTTCTGCTTCTGAGCATTAGGTAGGAGTCTAGCCATATCTAGAACAAGATGAGACAAACCAAACTGCTCCACATATGCTAGATATGTCTCAGCGTCCATAGAACCTTGGCGGTATTCACCAGATATGTCTTTAAAAGCACTGAATTTGTCTTCATCAAATCCTAAAGCAGCACGTATTTTCTCCACCAGAGATTTGTTTGCTGTATGAACATCATCTACCTTAGTAAAAGCCTGGTCACTTGCGGGAGACTTGTGTGTCTGTGCGGGTGACTTGTGTGTCTGTGCTGCTGAAACCGGAGGGAAATCAGTACTTGAAGACTCGAGAAATTCACGTTCAGAAAGATTAGGTGCTGATGACGAATGACTGATCCGGCCTGTGCTTCCAGAAGTCCTCGATGAAACTACGGAACCAGCAAAAGATGAATTAGATGCCGGCCGAGCCTGAGCAGAAGTTAAATAACTAGATGACGCAGGTCCAATTTCTGCTGCCACTCTGTTTTGTCCAGAACTAGAAGATGATCCAGAAACAGCATTTATTGAAGGCCAACCCTGAGGGTTAATAACTGGCTGTGCAGGTGTGCGACTAGCTGCTGGCCAAGCAGGACCTGAACTTGAGGCATTCACCTTCCTGTTGCCTTGGCGGCGGAGATGTGCAGCCATAGTTTTCTTGGGAACAACATCAGGATGCGAATTCTGATTACTTGGAGAGGCCACTGGCAGTGGAGGAAATGAAGATTCTCCAAGCGCTCCACTTCTTGATCTTTGAGACAACGCTTGCAGGTACCTTGAAGGTGGATCAGAGTCTGTGGTGCCTATAGACTCAAGAGGTGGAATAAGTGACTCGACATCAGTAACTTCTTCATGATCAGTGGTAGCCCGACTACTAGATGGTGCAGCACTTGCTGTCTCAAGACTTGCTTGGATCGCCAAAGAAAGTTCACTATCCGAAGGATCCCGCAGGAATGTGCGCGCTCTTCCACGACGATTCTCTTGCTCGCTACTTCGTCTGTACCGGAAACTGGTTGGTATCTACACAAATTACAGACGAGTGAACATCATCAAACCATTACAGAAAAAATGGCAACAAACATAGATGGTCACCGTCACGTCAAATAAGAAATGGATCCCCTCCAAATGAAAACGGACAACCTTTTACCCTTACCCCCCACCTCCCAACCCTGTAGGACAAACTCAGGAAAAGGGAGGGGAAAGAAGGAAATAATTAAAAAGATTAAATGACGAAGGAACATGTTTATTGTGAATTTATCTTATGGGTTAGAGTTGGAGAAACATGCCTGAAGAGCAGCACTGCGCTTTGAACGGGACATACGCCCTCCATGCTCCAAAGTATTGTGCCTCTGAGACACGCGCAAGGAAAAGAAAAGGATCAACCAGTAGGAAACAATACAAACAGAACAAAGCTATTAACTGCATACGCGCTAATAGCTGACCTTCAATTCAGCTTCAGATTGGAAGACAGTGAACTTTTTGGCAAGACATCCCTCGTCCTCACATAGAAAATGATCTCGACGGAAGTGCATCTGAGAAAGACAAGTTACTTCAAGTAATAAGGAAAATCAAATGAGAACTCTGGATCATAGTCTCTATAATGCTCTACCTCTAAGTCATCATAATTCTTGTAGTACTCATATTGTCCTGGATGCTGCCTGCACATGAGGGATACCATTATTCCCATCAAATATGGGACCAGTTAACTCATTTTGTATTTTCAACCGAAAAATGAAATTACTACCTTTGACATATATGACAAGTATAATGTTCAGTAGACATATGTGTATAAAGCTCATTGTCCCCATAAAATGGTGTTCGGCAGAATTCACACATGGGATGCCCAGCAAAGCCACCTCTTTCACTTTCACTTCCATCCACCTCTGAATCACCCGTATTTATATGCTGCGTCAGCTGTGATCTAGTATATAACTTCTGCTCACAAATGAAAACCTGAGAATCCAAGAACATCTTGTCAGGTCACTGCATTTATCAGAACTCCTTGCCATAAAGATTGATGAGAAGTCCCCATTAGGCATTTAGCTTTAGAAAATGCTAGAATATAGGGTCGTCAACCAAGACATTCTATGGTGTATTCATCAATCTTGCAAGCAACCGTATGCTCATAGTAGAGCTGCATGAACAGGTTCCAAACTACCGACAAGTTATCTGCCAAATCCAACTATTGAACCCAAAAGGATAACTAAAATACATTTGGTATGTTGTTTCGAGAATGTGCATCTCTAAAAGATATCAATTCTAGCATTTCAAAATCTGTGATAATGTGTTTCTTAGCATTATTATAAATCGGGAATATATCCAACTCATTTCAAGATATTTAAAGTCTCAAAGGGCAGATATAAATCAGCATATTCCTCTTGTTACATAGCAGTTTTACCATAGTGTGTCCTCTATGTGTAAATTTACAGCAAAACTCTTAAAAGACTCCTTAGCGCATATATATAGATCAAAGGTGGTAGATGATGAAATATCTGTATTTCGATAAGACTTCCCTATAAGAGATAAAACTAAGGAAACAGAATGTCAAAGAAAGCAATGGAAGACCTTTCTTCCTTCCAAGCACAGGCTGCACATAAGCAACCTATGCTTGTGGAACAGGTGACCCTTTAGCTGCTCAATGTTCCTAAATTTTGTTCTCCTCCTGGGACCATCATCCGGCTGGTCCTCCATTTTATCACATACACTGCAAGAAAGCCTGCACATGGCCTTGATCATTTTGTAGTGATCCAAATCATCAAAAAGTGCTTGCGTGTCTTCATGATACCAGTACTGCCCCACTCTGCCCTCTTTCACTTCAGAAGGCAATAGAGAAAAGTCACTGATTGTCTTGGTGTAATCTCCCAAAGCCTATCGCAGCCGAGAACAGTAGAAACTAAATCAGCCAATAATGTCAATGCATAGTAAAACATTTTATCATTAAAAGAAAATTTCTCCTGGTTCTTTCTAGCAAAACTCGAGTATGCAAACAAATATAGGACATATTTTCACTTTCTCCAGACAGATGTAAATGATTAAAATTGCACCAATATCCAATTTAACTTGACACGGAAACTCGGATTTAACAAGATCTAATCCAATTAGCTAATAGCTTGGCATTTAGGCGCAAGGGCAAACAGATAGAAAAGAGTCTGGAATTCACAAGAAAATAACCTTAGTGACAAAAACGACGCCGGCTTCGGTCTTGCAAATACAGCAGCGACGATCATCGCAGATGAATCGGAGGCGAGCGACGCAAGTGGAGCAGACATCCTTGTGGCCGCACGCACCGTACGCGACCCACTCCAAGCTTTCCGCGCACACCGCGCAGCTATCGTCCATCGCCTCTGAATCCCGGATCGAATGCGTAAGTGCAGGTCAGGAGAAGAAGATGAATCTAGGGTTTCCAGAGACAAAACCAAAAAAGAAAAACAATAGTATAAATAACTGAAAAGTCGAAACGGTAATTTGTGGGTGGGGGGGGGGGGGGGGTGATAATTCGTATATGCAGGTTATTTGTAGTTTCTCCCTAGGGTTTGTGATGTTGTAATGTGAGAATTTGTGACTGAGAGGAATAGAGGGGCGAGGGAGAGGGAGAGAGAAAGAGAAAGAAGAGATGTGAGACTACTAGCTTAGCTATGATGTGAACGTGCAGAAATAATAACTGGCTGCACCTGGATCAGGAAGGATCCCCAATCGCCTACTTTTTTCTTTCGCGTATTCCTTTCCTTTCCTCCATTATTATTAATAATTAAAAATGTATAAAATAAGTCGCAAAAATATTATTATATAAAATATGCATAAAACAAAATAAGTGACAAATTATTATTATTATTATACATCTACCACCAGAATTGAAAACAACAAACACTAATATCCTCAATTTTAAACAATTTGCCATTTAGAAACTTAGTATAAATATGTTTTTCGTACTCATGTAGATTAGCTTTTTCACTTTTAATCGAGCAAATACTAGAGTATTTTGCCCCCTTGTATGAAAATATATAATTCTTGAGATGATAATTCTTATTTTATGTTTGATTTTACTAATCATATGTCGTTTAAATTAAGATATTTTATACTGCAACATGATTGTACGATGCTCCTAGTACAATTAAAAGTACAAATAGTTGGGTGTATAATCTATAAGTAAAAATGATGATTCGGTATTATATGATCATCGGAAAATGGTTAATTCACAATGAGATGTAGACAAATTGAAAAGTTAACCATATTGTCTTTATTCAAGTTTATTTATATTATTATTGAATTTGAAAATTTTTGTTTGTGAAATTGATCTAAATACTGATCGAATTGTGCCGAAATAAGTTTGGTTCAAATGGGATGAAAGGGGAAGGGGAGGAAAAGAATAATAGTTTTTCTTCAAAATATTTGGTATGATTGGGAGGGAAGTAAATCTAAAATATTTCTCTTGTTTGGTACGAGAAAAATAGATTGAGAACAAAAGACTAATTTTTGTAATTTTACTAATAAATAAGTTAATATTATTCTAATATAACTTTAGTATACCAGACATTTAAAAACCTTATTAATAAAAATATATATCTAACAAGAACAATAATATTTTTTATTAATAAAAATATTTATCAAAACGAATATTGTTAATTTATTCTAAACTATTCAGTTTAAATAAAATAAAAATTACTATCAACGCCCTCAAATAAAGATTCCAAATCAAATTCATAAATATTATATACAATATTATCAGCAGAAAGGAGAAAAGAACTAGAGAGATTTAGATATATATATATATATATATGGGCATTATAGTAAATAAAAATAAAATATATATTTTTTTTTGTCTTTTTGGCCGTATACTTCCACTTTTCCACCCAATTTCAGACGGAAATGAAATTGGACTCTGGATGGATTTTATATACATCTAGTTTACTTCCGTTCCATCTCTTTCTCCGAACCAAATGCAAAACTTTTTCTTATATATCCCCATTTACTTTAACTTCTCCAATACTTCCACTTTACATCCCAATCAAACATACTGTGAAAAAAGAGAAAGAAACACTCGCGGATCGAGCAAAACAAGGCCCCAACAACATCAAACCAATATATAAATTGAATAATTACATAGAAATAGGGATTTTGACCATAGTCAAACTTGGCTAATGCCGAAAATAATTGAAATTTTACGTAGTTGTTAGATGGGTCCATCTTATGATTTATGAAGATGTAATATAAATATGTTTTAGACTGTGATCGCTTATAATTTCATTTCACCATATCTCACTTCAATGAAAAGAATGAAATGGAATGAATTAGTCGAGATAAGTATGTTTCTTTAATATATGATTGTACATGAGATAAAAGTATAAAAATGACAGTTAATATAATATGTAACATGTGTTATATTTTGTGGCCCAAATCCCCTCTGTTGCACCCACTGGATGGCTGGCCCATTCTACCGGCCTACTCGTTCCAAGTCCACCGACCCGTGACCCGACTCGGTCTACTTTTAGTCTTCCTTAACACTAAGGTTTTAGGTTGAAACCTTAATCCCTCATTTCCCTTCCCCAAGTGCCTCCTCGTCTCTTCCCCCTTGTTCTCTTGGGTTTCGCCGCCGTCCTTTCCCCATGTCGACGGGAATGGTTCTTCTCCCCTGATTATCTCACCGTCCTCACTATATATGTCCTTCCCATGATTGTGGTGAAAATAATCGAACTAGAATCAGTCAAGAACTCACCTTCTCTCTACTCTCGGTCTTAAGTGTTCTTCTTGAACAACCTTCGTGGTTTCGTGTGAGGTCCTTAGTGGACGATTGGTTCTTTGTGAACTGTTTTGTGTGACCCTTCGTGGACACTGACCTCCGTACCTTCGTGGTGTTCGTGTGTGGTCCTTTGTGGACGATTGACCATCGATTTTGTAGGCCAAGCAATAGTGGGTTGCCAGTTTTTCGGGTTTTGGGCTCTCGCCATCGGATCTGGCAACTGAACCGTTTTCTATCTTGTCTTCCCTTTATTTGATTATATATTATTCTGCTGTAATTATTAATTCTTTGTGAACTGATATTGTATATGCTTTGTGTGTGTGCGTGGATCTCCTGGGCTAACTACTGAATCCACCCAACAAAACGTGCTAGGTGAGAAAAGAGTAAAATTTATTTTGACACCCGAGTTTTGTTATTAATGTCATTTTGATACCTGAGTAATTACAAATGGCTCAATTAGTACCCGAGTTATGATATTAATATTACTTTGGTACACGAATAATTATAAATGACTTAATTAGTACCCGAGTTTCACCATTAATATTATTTTGATACCCAGTTGATGTTTTTTATTTATTTTATTTATTATTATTTTTATATAATGACCATTTTACCTTAGATAATAAATAAAAAAATAAATGTATTAAAAAAATGTGAACAAAATAATAATATTTCATTAATTTTTTCTACTCACTTATTTATCAATATTATAAAATGAGTCAAAATGCATTGCAACCATATAAAAGTTAAATTTGCATTCTAAATTTTTGAAAATTTATAAACTAAAATTGAAACTTTTGACTCTATATCTAAGTTTTGCAATCAAATTTTAATATCTCGATGAAATGAAAAAAATACCTTTGACGATGAAAACTTTGATTCCCCGTGACTTGACTATTAACATAAGTTAATTGATAATAATATTTTTAATACATATATTGAGAGATAATGATAGTAGATAGTATTAATTAAAATTAAAATATAATAATTTTGATAACCAAATATGGGTCATAATAAAAAATTTATCAATAGAAATTTATGCAAAATTTTTTTTGGTATATTACTAAGGGTAAATGGGCATTATATAAAAATATAATAGAAAAAATAAATAAAAAATATGAAGTGGGTACCAAAATGATATTAATGGTGAAACTCGGGTACTAATTAAGTCATTTGCAATTACTCATGTCTCAAAATGACATTAGTTGTGAAACTCGAGTACTAATTGAGTCATTTGTAATTACTCATGTATCAAAGTAGCATTATTGACAAAACTCGGGTACCAAAATAAATTTTACTCGGTGAGAAAATATAAAATAATTATATGTGATGTAATATATTTTTTGTTGAGAGTAGAAAAATGTGTTTGAATAGTTTTTTTCTGCAAATGAGAAAGATATTCATACATTCAAATAATAAACTTCATATATCCATTATTTTGAAACATATAGAATTTATCTCATACATTCAAATAATAAACTTCGTATATCCATTATTTTGAAACATATAGAATTTAATGTGTCGTACTAAAATTTAATAAAGGCTTAGCTCCATTTAAAAATAAAGAATTAAATAGCCAAAGATAAGATTTGTAACCATCTCTTCTTGCCTTTTTTGTTCGGTGAAGGCATTTGAAATTATTTTGGTATTCGCAAGGCTTATTCGATGGTAAGACAAAGAACATGTTGGAATTGTATTGGATTAAAAAATTGGGCAATTAATTTTTTTGATTTGATAATGCGTGGAGGGAGCCAAATGACAAAACTGACCCGAGAGATTTTTGATTCAGGAACTCACCAGAAGCCAGAAGCTGATGCTTTTATTAATCATGCATTGTTACATACATTGACAGATTGACTTCAACAACGCTACTACAGTTACAGTGGAGTGTTTGAGATCAATACTAATAAATCACTGATAATGCACATAACCATTATTACTATTATTATGAGGAAATTGAGAACAGCAAATTACACAAGTTGGCAGTGAACAACCAAACCGGACATCAATAACCAATTTTTCATTGTGTACAGGAAGATGCTTCCACCATTCCCCCATTATTATTATTATTATTACTATTACTACTCGCATGGCAATTTCAGAAATCACTGGATCCACAAGGGTTCGTCAAATTGGCCCTTCAATTCTTCCTCATCCTCCCCCTTCTTACCTCCCAAAGACAGCCCACCAAATTTTAGCTCCTCCACCACTCTGTTTGGGTGCCACGCCGGCGTCCCATTCTCGTATCCATTGAACGTCAGTCTCTGCAAATCACTCCCATCCAACCTCACCATGTACAAGTCCCCATATGGCTGGAAATGGTTCGGAAGCGACACTGGCTCCACCGTCACTCCACCCAAATTTGCCGCCAATAGCAGCCATTCTCCATCTGCACTGAAGCACACATGGTTTAGCCTCTCACGTTCTTCTTCAAATTCGGCCACTTTAACTCTCCTAAGACCTGTGCCGTCTGGTCTGATCAAGTATATTCCAAACGCCTCCACATTATCCGGGTTGTGTCGATTTGAAGAGAATGCTATTAGTTCCCCATCCGGTGACCAGCTCGGCATTGTATCAATCCATGGTCCTTCCGTCAGTTGACGGATCCCACCCTCAACCTCCCCCTTAATTGCATCAACTATGAACAGATTTTTGTGCCCCGAACGCCCTGACCGGAACACGACAGATTTCCCATCAGGCGAGCAAGAAGGAAAGGCATTGTTACCCGTCTCTTCTTTTGTCAGAATTTTGATATCCACAGGGATCTTATCACGATCATTTGACAGATGCTCCGGATCAAACGTGACTCGAGCAATCTGTACAGTTGCTATCGCCGACTGAAAGATAGGCCCGATAGATGTGAAGATGACATTTTTATCAGCCGGGCTCCACGAATTATAAAAGGCTGTGCGATCCTCAAACAATGTCCAGCGTTTTGAACCATCAGCTCTGACAATTCTGAGGCCCCGGTTCAGATCAAAATCGCGATTGAATACAATAAGATCACCGGAGGGTGAGAAGGCAGGGAAAGAACCATTGAGCCTGAGCATGCGAAGCCCTTGAATTGGACTAGTTACTGGGTCAAGGTGTGGAATTGTGGACTCGCCCGGGGCTCCCTCCCCTCTGAATCGATGATAACCAATAAAAGTGGATTCTGGAGAAACAAATGGATTGTAATGGTGGAAATTGGGGTTGAGCAGCTCTGTCACCGGATAGAACTTGTGAGACTCAACATCGAAAATCTCAATGTGGCGATAATTCTTGCCCTTTCGTCTTGTAGCCACGACGATTCTTTTGCTGTTGTGCATAGCTGCAGGAGTGAAGCAGTGAACACCAGGCGGAGTGACACGAACGGGTGCAAGTAATCCGCCACCGCCAGGGGATGCGTCGAAAATATTGTCCGGTAAATCAGCTCTGAAAATGCTCCACCATCCATCATCCGATTGGCGATGGAAATACAGGGTAGCGTCGCCGGACCACGTAGGCCAGCCGCCGTGCTGGCACACTCGAACACGATTGGTCGGGTCGGATTCCTGAAAAACGACAATATCCGTTTGGAGATCATGGAATTCACCGCTCCAAGGTCGAGGCCCATATGAAGCCACGGCAATAAGGTTCCCAGAGTGTGAGATGGCTGGGCTGTAATCAACAGAGCCGTAAGGTGTTAACCTAACAGCTGTCTTCTCATGGAGAAGGGTGGAGTAAAGAGCCGACCAGCTCCTTAAGGGCTTCTCCGGAGGTTCATGAGCCGAAATGAAGTAGAGGCGGTCGTTCTTGATAAGAGGACGATCATGGAAGAGGCTTTCAGGTGGAGAATGGAGTTGTTGGGGTTCAGCTTTTCCAGGTCGATTCAAGAAAATCCTGGCGGACCCGGTTCTCTCGGAGATATAAACAAGGGTCTTGCCCTCATCAACAAACTGGCCATTAAAATTGATAGATATACCGTCGGTGAGGCGGTGCTCGGAGTGGGTGGAGCTGAAATCAGGCAAGGAGAAGGAGGAGTCAGGCAGGTGGACGGAGAAAATATCGAAGCCGTAATAGGGTCTGCCAACGGAGGTGAAGACAATGGTTCCAGTGGGTTCCATAAAAGCAGTGGAAAATAGGGTCTGAGGTAGACGGAATTTAGACATGAAGCGGGCGGGTCGGAGTGGAAGTCCGTACAAGTAAAAAGCAAGTATGTTAGGTAGTATAGTAGCAGAGCAGAGAGGAGGAAGATGATGATAGAGAGAGAGTTGCAGGCAGGCAGGCAGGCAGGCAGCGGTTTCAACTTTCAACTAGTCGTCGCGGTGCCATAAGATTAAGATGGAGCAACTTGTGGCTAAAACTTGTCTGCTTTTTGGCTTTGGGGGTAAAATGTCTGTCTTCGGAATCGGAATTATAACATATCAAACAACCGACAATGGGTATTGCTTTAGTCTAAATATAATTCTACAGAAATCCTCATACTATTATTATGTAGATATGATTTTGTGGTGGAAGTGGAACACCATTTTCAGAATAAATAAAGAAAAAGTTATGCCACGTTTATATTTATCAAGTTTGATGATAAGCTTTGGTGGTGGAAGTAAGTCATATTATGTAAAGCAATAGTTTTAACTACAAGTTTACATTACGTGTTCTCTTGTCAACCAAATCCCTTTTTGATCATTCTCTTGTCAATCAAACGACGTTACTTGGAGATGATTCCACCTAAATGCTGCACTTAGAACAACTGCAAAATTACATCCATTATCATCTAAAAAATTAAAGCCTCTTCTTCTTCTTCTTGTTGAGGAATCATACAGTGACTAATGAATCTCCCAACTAATTTAACCCATTAGCTTGTCCTTCCTTGCCCCCAACACAAAACAATGCAAAACAAATCCACCAGCCAAAACAGATTACATGCTACTCAAATGACTGAATAAAATTCCTCAGAAAATATGCCCTATAACATATAGGGACTGCAAAGTGGAAGAGCTGTGAAGCTACTTCAAGATGTTCTACCTGGCAACCAAGAGGTGGTTTTCAGGAGAAATGCTACAAGGAACATACTTGACAAGCTCCGATTTAATTCCTTGAGCCTTGACCCACATCAGCCTTCCAGCATCAATGATATCCTTGCACATGTACCCCAACACTGCCCGATCAATGCCCTGCATATTCCTCACTATATCTCCAACTCCGCATAATTCTGAGTCTGGCCACACCTCCTTCTTCTCACTCCTGTAGCTTGATAAATAAAAGACACACTATGAGCATATAGATATTGGGACTGTTAAATGTAGGATCAAAGGAATGATTTATGAAAAAACCAAAAACTGGACAGGGATGCAGATAAACATCCAATTAGATTTCAACAGAATATCAAATGGCATGGCCATGAGAACAAGAACAGTAAGAACACAAATGAGTAACATGCCATACGTGAGCTCAAGTTGGGCCGAGCAATCAGTGACAGAAAATTCGGAGCCATGATCTGCATCAACTGCCCAGCTGGTAAACCATGAAATGGCATTGAAATCTTCCTTTGTGAAACCCATTCCAGACATATATCTCTTATCTGCAGGGTGATAATAGTGTGTATGCCACCATTCATTAATGTACACCAGATGCAGATAACTTGTGTACAAAAACAGTATTCACAAATAAAATAGAATAACAGTTTCAGTTGATTTACTTATGTAATTTTTCCACTGGCAGAGATGATGGCAACACGTAGCAATAGCTAAGCCTTGCAGTTGACAACTGGCATGGGACTGAGCATCACTATTTTGATTGGATCGTTGGCGAATGCAGCATCTTAAGGTCATATCTGGATCAAATTGCAGTATATGTAATAGCCCTATCTGATGGCAATAATACAGGATCACAGCGACAAAAATTTCAATTACCTGTTGCAGGCCCGCAGAGGTGTTTGCCAATTGCTATATACCCTACTCCTTGTAGTGATTCTACAGCATTCAAATTCAGATCCTCAACTGCCAATTTAAGACATTAATATAGTCAAATATAATGTTCAGAAATGAGTCCAAACTAAATTAACCTTGGCATGAAGCAGATAAAACATGATAAAACTTTTCGGCACATGCCCAAACACTTCCAGAATCAGTAGCAAACTGTATGACATTAGCTGATTAAGCTTGATTCTTGTATTCTGAACAAAATTGTCATGCAAGTCCATCAGGTTTAGCTTAACAAAATTCTCAAGGTTTTGTTTAAGTTAATCAAAGATATAGAAAGTACTTTCAGTATCACCTTAAGCTATGTTTACTCATACATGGGTGCAAGTTCTTAGGTGATGTGTATCATGTGTTTACTACTTATACCTGCTCAAAAAGGACTGACTAGAACAACAGTGGATGAAGAAAGTGGAAAAGCACAAGCATGCACACAAAAGAATCTAACACGGAAAAAATATAAAGAAGAGATGGTTTCAAGCATTGGTGAAAACAAGTATCAGGAAACCTTACTGTCAATTCTCAACCTCTCTAATACTAAGCTCTCTTTCTGTCGCAAACTCCGATCAGCCTAAGAGTCGCAGTTAGCAGATAGATAAATTAGAATCATTCATCTGGGTTGAAAATTGTATTGAAAATTCTATGCTAAAAGAAATCATCACGTCACTGCAAATACACAATAAGAAAAAGCAAAAATTGGTTTAAGGTAAACTCACTTTCAACTTATATGACTTGCGCTCGACCAGTAACACCTTCTTGATCCCATAACAATCAGCAAGCATCTGTGTCAAGTACCCTCTTCCAGCTCCAAACTCGACCACTGCAGAAACATCAGCATCCCTCTCAGACTCTCTATTCGAATCACACTGCTCAGTTGTTGCATTAGAAATCAAAGAAACCTTTCTCAACACCCCAAACTCTTCTAAATTCCCAAGAATTGATGCCTGCTGTAAAACATGTTTCTCCTGATACGGTAATTTCCTGAAACCAGCATATAGTCAATGAAATTAAAAGAAAATTGGTAATCCTATCGGCATAAAAATTACATAAAGATGTGAACTTTGTTGAATACTTGTCAACTTCTCTATTAGTCCAAATGCTACAAGCTTCAGGAATCCTGAAAGAATCTGGAATGGTATTGCATATTGATGCGTGAACGGACTTGATCTTAGCAATCAATTCCAAGAATTTGGGCGCAGACATGGCATAGACTGCACTCCTTTTCATCTCCGAAGTAAAGATAGAATCTTTGGGGGCGATGTCCACTTCTTCTCCTTCTTCCTCTTCATCTTCACTGCCAGCATTAATTCCCTTTTGATAGAAAGGTTGAGACGAGAGAGACTGAGCTTGTTTGAGCAATGGGCATCTATTCAAGTGACTTTCAAGATTTTCCTCAAGCACAGAGCTATCAAGCAAGTAAGCACAATTATTATAAAAAGAAATCAGCGCTGGTTATCACAGTAAATAAAGTGATGAGATTAGGGATTACTGAGAAGGGTCGATTGGGCAGGGAATCCACTGTGCATCAGACCTCTGGGTGTGGTTCCCGCAGAATCTAAACCATTGAAATTAAGAAGACACCATGAGTAACGCATAGTCGAAGAGAAGATGAATGCGTGTGAGTGAAGACAGAAAGAGATATTACGGAGAATCAAAGAGAGGGGAATTTGCACAAAATCTCTTCTTCTTGGGGAGCCAGAATTTGCAATGACTACCCATTTCTCCCTTCTCCCCTGCCTTGCTCTTTAACCCTACCATAAAAGAAATCTCTCCCCTGCTTTCTTTTTTTTTTTATTATAAAAAGCTTAGAATTTAGATACACAGAAAACGACTGAAAACCGGCTCGCTCGCTCGCTCTTTCTTAAGTCTTACCTCTTTTTTCTTTCTTTCTTTTCTTTTTAATTCTCAAAAATTGAAAATGGGCTGCCTTTCATCAGTCCATAAGTCGGCCCAATAATTTAGTCCAAAAAGCCCACACATGTTCAAAACCCTAATCTATTTAAGCAGCGCCTCTCCCCACTTCTCTATTCTCACATCTCATTGCATCCACGCCAAAACCCTACCTCAGAGAATTCCTCCGCCGCGAAGATGCAAATCTTCGTCAAAACCCTAACGGGTAAGACAATTACCCTGGAGGTCGAATCCTCCGACACCATCGACAACGTCAAGGCCAAGATCCAGGACAAGGAAGGCATCCCTCCGGACCAGCAGCGCCTCATCTTCGCCGGGAAGCAGCTCGAGGACGGCCGCACGCTTGCCGATTACAACATCCAGAAGGAGTCCACTCTCCACCTTGTCCTCCGCCTGCGTGGTGGTGCTAAGAAGCGCAAGAAGAAGACCTACACCAAGCCCAAGAAGATCAAGCACAAGAAGAAGAAGGTTAAGCTCGCTGTTCTCCAGTTTTACAAGGTTGACGATTCGGGAAAGGTGCAGAGGCTGAGGAAAGAGTGTCCAAATGCCGAGTGTGGTGCCGGAACTTTCATGGCCAATCATTTTGACAGGCACTACTGTGGTAAGTGTGGGCTTACATACGTCTACAACAAAGCCGGTGGCGATTGAGCTTCGGAAATTATCTCATGAGAGTTTTTTCTTTTTTCTTTTTTTGAGTTACATCGTCATTTGCGAACGATTTTCATTACTGTTATCTAGGTATTTGGAATTATGGATTCTGGTTTAAGTGATGTTTTGAATTTTAATTTTTAATTTGCTTTACAATTTATGCTGCTTCCATGTTAAATCTTGTTAGTTTTTTTTTTTTACTCTATCAAGAATTAGTATGGATTTTGATGGTGAAATATTGGGTGATGTTTGATTCACTTATGTGATATATTCGTGGATGTGCATGTCGGAGGAGGTTATTTTGTTGTTTGACTTTACATCTCTATGCATTTCATTAAAAGTGTTATCGGTGGGTTTGTAATATTACTTGTCTTAACCCGCGAGCGTTGTTGACGTAATATGTTTGTTAGTAGCATCTCTAAGTAGTTTCTTTGCCGAATTAATGTTGGCGGACTATGTGTTGCCACTTCGGTCATGGATATGGGTGGTTTCATGAGCAAACGCAAATTGAAACTTGAACTAGAGTTGAAATCTCAATTATATTCAAATTGTATACAATTAGTTGCTAACATATCAGCGTCTGTGTGCTACAATTTAAATGTTCTATTTGATGATTATGTGTTGATGGTTTCTTTATTTTATGGTGCAATATTTGAGCTCAAATTTGTTTAGGCGTCAACAGTTTTACCAAACTATTTAGCATCAAGTTACTGACTGAGACTCCTTTTTATCTTGTGTAACTTTGACGACCAGAGTTGGGGCCTTTGCCTGCATTTTTGTTTAGAACAGATATAATTATTTGAACTGCTTCTCTCATCTGCGAAGCAATTGATGATTTTGTGTATATAATCAATCTTTGATTTGAGTTGATTTCTGATGATAATGTGGATTGAATAAATTACTTTGTTGCGTTCCTTTTTATGTCTATTCTATATTAAATGGTTAATATAGAAGGTTGATTGCCTTTACCCTTCATTGGGTGTGAATTTATGGATATTCAATTCTTGATGTTTTTCCCTCAATGCTATTGGTTATGCAAATTACATATGAAATTCTTAATCTAATGCTTTATCGGGAATTAGCACTATGAAAATAGCTACACTTGGGTGGGTGAAATAGCAAAATCTAGAAGTAAAGGAACACCAATAATCCTTAGGAGAAAATCCTGGAGGGTAATAGTACGGTGTGCCACATAAAAACTAGTAATGGTATTTATTTACAATAGAGTTCAAGGTCTTCTTTCAAGAATGTGCGAGATGAATCATCGAAGTGGCTATGAATCGGTGGCTTCTAAGTGTATCAAAGCTAGGCGTGGTCTTAAAGCTGTTTCTTCTCTGATGAGGCCCTGCCATTGCCAAGCGAGAGGAGTCTGTTAGAATTTTTGCCATTTCCCCTTTGGTCCTTACATATTCCACATTTCAGTAAATCTTTAAGATATAGAGTTGTTTACACATTTCATAAAGAAGTTAGTTTTCCAGCCTCTATAATTTTGAAGATGTATAGAACTAATATGACCTCACAAATGTCTGAGGAAACATTCTGGAGAAAGCTGCATTTTTTGCTTTCTTAAGCAATACATAGAATCCGTAGAAGGGAATATGGACCAATCCCAAAGCCAGATACCTGAAAATTTCCAGTATGAGATGTGGTGTGTCGTTTCAAGTGGGGGGAATTGAAGAGGAAAATTCTTACCAGAGAGGAGCCCATGGAGTTGATAGATCAAGGAAAGGATATGGCCACCTGCACAAAGGCCCTTTGAAGTGGGTGAAGTGTTCAAGAGTTCTACTGAAATGATCATGTGCATTCTTTGTTATTCTATATGAGTACAACCGCATGAAAGGTATTGGGAGGTCTTCAATTACCATGTAAAACAACAAGCATGAAGAACCCACTGGAAAGCAACATAAGCACAGCTCAACAGCACAAAATAGACAAGACCGAACCACGTAAATGGCTGAGACATGGATGGATATAAACTTGATTAGCTTAAAATATGTAAGACGGTTAAAGACCTAAGCACTAAGTCAGTCTGCAGTGACATGGAGAAATTAAGATGCAACTCGAAAGCTTACCAAACGATTGAGAGCAGACTCAAGGATAAGGAAAAAAGCATTTACAGAATGCATGCATCCAATCAACTGCCATGAATTGACATAGACAAAATGTTAGAATTCACAACAAGAATGTTGATGGGTAAAGACATAGAAAGAAGGGATTCGAATTGTTATTTCGCCGATGTATTATTGAGGTCATTTTCCACTACTGTTCATTAGACATATATAGGTTAGAGCCCTACTGATTATTCACCATTTCATCCCTACGCAGAGGATAAAAAGGCATATTGGTAGAGAATTTAGCCTCAAAACAGTAGTATACATCAAACAGCTGAAGTTTGAACACGAAACAGAGAGATAAGTAACTTCACACTTGGAGTTAAGAGAAGTAGAAAGGAAAAATCTCACCAGGGTAAGCTGAAAATCTGTACCCGTCATGAATGGGAGCAGAAGACACCAAAAGACAATGTCTGTAAGCATAACAGCACCTGCACAGGTCTGTTTAACACACAAATATCCAGCATTAGTTGAAATCTTTTAGGAATGACATGTAGCCTGTAGATTGCATGGCAGCCACCTCAAAATAAAAAATTGCACTTAAGCTTTCATCACAATTGGTTTATTCAGGAGGAAGGAATGAGTAGGAAGTTCTAGCTCTAGAAAGAAACGAATGCTTAAGAACTGGAAACAATGACAGTGAGGAATTCAGGCAGCCACATCTTTCAATTCATACCAACTGGCGTGTGTGTGTGTGTGTGTGTGTGTGTGTATCCTAAAACACCGTAATAGCCCTCAAAAATTAGAAACAAGACCAGTTGTGCATGGCTGGCCTTACAAACATAATACAAACAATTGACTACAAAAGGCCCATCTTTATTCCTGTTCTGTGTTTAGGTCTCTGGACTTTTGTCAAACCTCTCTTTTCAAGAGAATTGTTTGACGTAATTCTGATGTATGGTGGAGTCCGCATATCAATAAGTGTTCATCACTTGTCCTCATTATAGGTGAGGCATAACAACTTGTGGACAAGAATAGGAAGTACTACATCGATATGCATACAGACTACAGTGAAATTCAACGCACTAACCTGATAAATAATTTGCAAAAGATTTTCCAGAAATCCAAGCTGCTCATTAGGGGTTGGGTTGTGATGAACTTCTAACTTGATAAATCCTTTGCCTTTTTTCTGTTTGGAGACTGAAGGTTTTCCAAAGTTGATATCTTCTGAATCCTTTTTGAGAAATTTATCTCTCCCCACAGTCTGAGCAAGAGGTCTCCTGGCATAGATCCTACAACCCCGAAAGGATACAACGGTAGCAAGCTGCACTTGAACAATTAGTAACTCAGGAAAGTCTGCATCCCACATCAAATGTCAAGGGCACTAATTGTACATCACTACAACATTAAAAGTGTAGACAATTGAAAGGGGAACTTGAATAATGTAGTACATACTGCAAAGTAGGCCATGACCAATGCAAAAGTCCACCTGCAGAGCAAGTTAACACAAAATCACATGGTGCTTGCAGATACATTGGAAGTTGAACAAAGGAATATGCACTACTATAAACTGAGAGGATGAAGGAAAAACTAAGAATGGTAAAAACGAACCTAGTTTCCTCACCTCCTCTTCCTCATGCCTAGGCATATATAAAAGTAACCTTTTTCCTAATGTTCCAATTGTCGTCATTCTGCCTGCTATTTCGAAATGCTTTTCCAAGTGAAAGTCTCAACTCTCAAGATATTTGTATGGACGGACATGCTTATTTTGATCTTTTCTAATTTAGAAAGTCATAAAAATGAGCTGCAGCAGGCTTATGTTAGCGACTTCCACTCAAGTAAAATCGAAATGCATGGTTTCAGGCTTTCTGGTGGCATGCCATGATATGCCCGAAGACTATTATGTATGAAATCTTGTTTTATAGAATCTAATTGCAGGTTAGGAGTTGAGGTGTAGTACATATGTATTCAGTACAAAAATTAAAACTTAAGGTAGAAAACATTTCGAATTGATTTTAAAAGCAAAATCCAGAAGTGTAAAAAAGCTTGAAGTTTACCATGTTATTTCAAATGGGCTTTCTACCTACAAATTACAATATACAGCTAGTGGATGAGAGAAAGAAAGAAAGAAAGAACGTACTGGGTGTAGAAAAAGAAGACAAAGAATCCGAAGGTAGCAACAGTCTGATAAAGCAAGTAAGCCATGGCAATAAAGGCGAAAGCCCGGTAGAAGAGAAGCCATCGGGGATGGACGTTCCTCCAGCATGGGGTCCAGAGATCGGCGGGGTTGAGACAGCCCCTTTCGCCACTGCTCCTCTTGCGGAGGAGGAGGAGGACGGCGACGGCCGTGGAGAGGAGCAAGATGATTGCACAAACGAGTACTTGCCACTGTAACCAGTATTCCAATCCCGCGTTGGAGTTCTCCATTGGGCTGTCTCCGCGTGTGTGAAGTCACAAAGAGCAACCAGCACAGAACAGATCTAATCTAATGAATAATTAGAGAGAGAGAGCAGAGTAGGTGGGGAAAAATGGAGGATTATGAATTTCAACACCGAAACCTGGAAACAGACAGTTAAGACTAACCCGGGCCAATACCCATGGAGATTACTAGAACAATCCCTGGCCAAGAATCAAAATAAATAAATTTATCCCAGATTACTTTCTTTAAAAAGTCTTCTTTTATATACTTATTTTACCAAAAAGAAGGGAAAGACACTGCATAAAGAATAAGGGCAAAGGGATAACCACGTTGTCTCGAGGTGCACAGTAGATCGGACTCATGGATTAGTATGGAAAAGCTCAGTTTAGGGGCGGCTAAAACTTTCATGATTAATTCTGAGGTGGTCCCGATTTTTAAAATTACCCAAATTGAGTTCGTTATGAAACCAATGCGCGCCCAATGTAGTGGTCCAGTGGAGGCTCGGGTTAAGCTCGGACCGGCTTGGTTGGGCCTATTTTACTATTATTAGTTTTTTAATAAAATTCAGATATTTTTTAAATATATTTAAATTTATAATTGTTTTATTAAATAAAAATAATAATAAATTAAATCTAGAGAAAAAGATGTTGTTAAGATTAAATCATGACCTTAAATAATTTTTTCATATAATAAGCTTACAATAATAAATTTAGATAATAACAAGTTTGAAAAAATCATTAAAGTAAACTTTGAAAAATATAAGCAAAGAATATTAATGAATTAGTGTACTAAAAATTTAAAAATAGAATAATATATAAAAAAAATTAAAATTTCAAAAAATTTAAAGACATAGTAGTATGGTTAACTTAAAAGATAAAATAAAAATTGCATGTTATATGTTATTAAAGAAAAAGTAATTTGGGCCAAGTGGGTTGGCCAGTAGGGTGGTCCAGGCGATTGTAGTTGTGTGATATTGAAATCTGGTATCCGCCCAAAAGCAGCCCAATTCCATATGTTTTTTCATTAGGTGAATTCAATTTTTTTCATTTCAGCCGACATATAGGACTGAAGTTAAATAAGGTTGATTTTAATAACCAAAAGAGGAGATGGAATTCTTAAATTAATTAGGGAAAATGGAAGAGAAGTTGACCAAAAAGTGTTCAATGAATTACAACTAAAATCATAAACATATATAATATGCGTATTACCAGGAAAATCACATGCTGCCATTCATTCTATTCCTTCTATTCAACTCCATCTCCTCAATATTTATTTATTTATTTATTTATTTATTTATTATTATTATTAATAAAAAAGAAAAAAGAAAAAGGACGGCGTCGTCCATTGATGGATCAGTAATGAGTTCAGTAGGTTGAGTAACGGCTGCTAACCACCGAAACCCCTCCGTCAACCGCCAAGTTCTGTCCGCTCACATAACTTGACTCCTCCGAAGCCAAAAACAACGCCGCCTCAGCGACCTGCTTTGTCGTCAAAACCACTCCCTTCAAGTTCCCCACTGCACTGCTGCCGGCTTCAACTTCACTCGGCTTCAGCCCATACGCTTTGCACGCTAGCGGCGTCGCCACACCGTACGGGGATATACAGTTCACTCTGATCCCATGCATTCCCAGCTCGCTGCACGCCGTCTTAACCAGACCCACCACAGCATGTTTCGAAGCCGAATACGCGTGTGGCCCCGCTCCCCCGATGCACCCCGCCACGCTCGCCGTGCAAATGATGGATCCCTTTATTTTTCTATCCACCATAACCCGGGCGGCGTGCTTTATGGTGGCGGCCACGCCACGCACATTTGTGGCCAGAACCTCGTTCAGTCCATCCATGTTGAGATCCAATATGCTTTCCAAAGGCCCCATAATTCCAGCATTGCTGAACAAGATATCCAGACTCCCGTACTTGTCCACCGTGTAACTAACGGCCTCAGCCACTTGTTTTTCATCTTTTACATCGCAGTGATGGTAACTCACCTTCTCCGACTTGATTGAATCCAGCACTTGACGGCCTAATTCATCTTGAATGTCAGCCACCACCACGGAGGCGCCATGCTCGATAAACAATCTTGCGGCCGCCTCGCCGATGCCGCTGGCGGCGCCGGTGATGAGTGCTACTTTACCCTCCAACCTAATTAATTAATTAATTATATCATCATGATCAGGTACGTAAGTAGGTGTTAAATTTAATTAGCAGATAAATATATATATATATAATTGGAGATTGAAATATATAGATAGAGAGAGAGAGAGAGAGAATAATTATAAATGAGCTCACCTTGGGCTTGGGTTTGACATGTTGATGAAAAGTTAAAGGTGATGATGATGATGAAGATAATTAAGTAGGAAGGAAGGGTGTTGGATCTGCTGTGGACGACTGATCTGCCCTTTGCCCTTTGGCCTTTGCCCTCTGCCCTCTGCCCTTTTAATAGAGAAGGAAGGAAGGATGAATAATGAATTATTAGCATTTGCATCTTAATAGGTGATGATGAGTAGGATCCAAAGCTCGAGGTACAATTAATTAATGCAGTAATTAGTAATTGGGTAATTAGCATTTAGCACCTACCTTACCCCTGCATAAAAGTAACCTATAGTGTAACCAAACCTACCTAGCTATATATGTATGTACTTCTTCTCACGCCAACGAGCTTATTAATAGATTTTCATTTTTTGAAATACGAAAATATTTTAATCAAAAAGTACAGAAACATGCATCTTAATTCATATTCATTTCAAATTATTAGATTAATATGTATATGGTGGAGTTAAATTTTCAATTTCCTATCTTAGTTAATATTTCATCAACTCTAAATGATTGCAATTTTAGGTGATTTTGTTTTCATTGAAGATGTCAAACTTTAAATACTATTTCTATATATGGGGGGCATTGATGAGTATATGTGTACGTAGTTGGGACTTGATCAACAAGCATGATCAATTCACTATTCATTTTCTTTATACATACCCATTTAATTTGCAGAGCCCCAACGTGTTAAAATAATAAGCACCTACTCTTGTGTGTGTTTTCAGCATCTAATCCTAAAAGATGCGCACCATTTTCCTTCTTTCTACTAACTTGTATATATATCTTTATTTTCACATATTCTTCTTTTATTAGTATATATAAAATGCGTTTAATTATGTGTTTATTGTATTTTTAGCTTTGGAAGATTTTGATGGAATAATAACTATAAGAATAAAGTCAAAAGTATGAATTTAATGAAAAGCATTAATTTTCAAATACGATTCACAAATTTAATATCGTTGATTCAAAGCTCTAATCATATTGAATTTTCTCTTTATTTTTATTAAATTAGTCTCAACAACACTCCCTTTTCATCTTATAATTTAAAATCATGTTTTTTTGGATTAGACCATAATGACTACCTACTATTTACAAGTATTTGAGTAGAAAAAATAATTTTATTAGATTCAGCACCCATTAGTGAGTGGTGGTACTAAAGCAATGCTTAGGAGGGGTATTGGGCCTATATTTAAACTAACCATACATATTTAAACTTGCTGAAGAAATCACAACCCAACGTCGCTGGGCTGGAAGTAACATTAACTGAATATTTTGGCAGCCCATTTTGCAACCCTGATGCAGAGTGTTTGGCGTGTGGAGGTGGAGGTGGAGCAACAGCAGCAGCAGCACCAACTCACCTTTTACTTGTGTTTAATTTGAACTACCCAACTCCCCCTGGATCTCTGATATATTATTTACTCGGTTTTATTTGAGCCGTCTGTCAATCTCTTTACCTAAATAAATGGTATTCTTCTTGCACGTCCTCAACAGAGGTGCTGCTCTTTCTGGCCGCCGCTTGCACAACCACAACCACACCTCCCATTTTTTCACTTCTTTCTCTACAGTGAGTTCTCTTCTACTTCATCTTTGTTCTGTTCTTCCACAATCACCGATAGTTGCTAATATGCTCTGTTTAATTTCTCTATTTCTTTTAGTTGTGGGCTTCTTATGTTTTATTTTCGAAAATTTCATGCTTGTCTGCCACTGGGTTCATTAAAAGAATAACAAACCATGAATTCTTTATTTTCACTCAAAATAGCAGCATTTTTGCATCTCGTCTTTGAATCAGTAAAAAGACCAGAATCCCAGTTTGTCTAGGAACTTGTCATCTTTCTGATTGACTATATATGTTCGCTCTTAACTTTGCATCAACCCAGGGGGTGTATGAGATCTTTTATGCAATGTGAAAAAGGACCATCTTTTATGCCATCTTAACAATTAAAAAGATAAGACAAGTTACAGAAGCATATGAACTGATGAGTAGTAATAAACCAATTGTTTTCCTCCCCAGGAGTTGGAACAGAAGCATTTGAACTGATGCCTTACTTGGAAACCAATTGTTTCTCTTCTTAGGACTCAAGTATCTGTACTATGGATTTGTTTGTGTATCAATTCATTTGCTTCTTAGGCACCTTTTTTTCTGATATGTTGCTTTGTGAAACCATTAGTCATTTTGCCCCTCTTTTACTACTAATATTTAAACAATCTGATTGGGCATGAATGTATTCAAAATTTAGAAACTTGATTTGAGCTGCTGGTTTTTTGTCTCCTTCCGTACCTATTATGTTTTTCCAACTGTTATTGCAGTCACGCTATATTACGTGCCAATGGTTCTAGCTCTAACTTTATTACATTGGAAGTGGTTTATAAATAACTATTCTTGTTTTTTTCCTGTGTTAATTACAGGGCCTACATCAACTGCAGAAGACTGATGGTATTGCCTCTCAGAATTTTGAGTTATTGTCCTTCAGTTCACCTTCCTATGTTATAAAACCTAGCGTTTTCTATACCACAGCTTGTGAAAGACTACATGAACAGATAGATTTAGCTAGTGTTGGAGACAAAACTAAAGACTCAGCTGGTGTTTTCAGAGAATGGGGTTGTAGTGAGAGTGATATATCCAAGATTTTTGAGCGGCGTCCATCTTTACGTAAAATGGACATTCAGATCCTTCAGTCCAAGCTTGAAATACTTTCTCACTTGGGCATCAATTCCACTGACCTTGTGAAAATGGTACATTGTCGTCCCCGCTTTCTCAACTGCAAAATCAATGTCTGGTTGAATGAACGCCTTGAATATCTCGAGGCCTTGTTTGGCTCAAGGCAGGTTCTAGTCAAGGCTATTGTGCGCAATCCTTCTCTTCTTACCTATGACTTCCACAATAAAGTGAAACCTGTCATTGCCATATACGAGTCGATGGGACTTAGCAAAGGGGACCTGATCACTGTGCTGTTGTCTCGGCCCACTTTGATTCCACGAACTACCCTGGATGATGAGAAGATTGATTACATCCGGAAAACTGGAGTCTCAAAGGAATCCAAAATGTATAAACATGTGGTTTCCCTCTTTGCCATATCTCGCACAGAGACCATCCGTGAAAAGGTGATGAACTTGGAGAAATATGGGCTTTTGGAGGATGAGATTTTTGGTCTTATCGGACGTTCTCCACTTGTTTTGACACTATCCGTTGATAAAGTTCAGAGACACATGACTTTTATACTGGGGACGATGAGGCTATCAGCCAGTGTGGTACTTCGTAACCCATTCCTGCTATACTTCAATTTGGAAACTGTGTTAAAACCACGTTTCCAGATTGCGTGTAAAATAGAAGATATGGGACTGGTTCCTGAGATTAAAGGAGCTGCATTGTTGCGAGCATTGAGGATGTCAGATAAGCGGTTTGTGTCAGCATTTATCAATTGTCACCCTGAGAATGTAGCTGAAGAATTGATGACAACATTTAAGAATGCAAAATGTGTTAGACGATTAGCAGAGTCCTCGAAGAAGAACTTCAATAAAGGATTTCCTTTCTGATCATATTTTCTGTGTATTCCAGAGTGGATTAATTGGACGTTAGTTGATATTTTTTCCCCTGAAATCATACTTGTAGTGTTTGAAGAGGTACAGCCACAGGATTCTGTTGTTGCCACTTGCCGGAATCAGTTTATGTACAATTTCAACTGGAAAGTGAGAGGGAGGCCTTAAATAGATAGGCCAAATATGTGGTGTATATTGATTGCATGTACAAATTTTGAGTTTCTTGTTCATTCCTATGCTATCATCATCTCCTCACACTGGAATTAGTTATTAGTCCTTCCAATTGAAACCTCAAATTGTAAGTATTAGATTTTCTCATATTTCAACTCTCAGTTATTGCAATTGTAGTTAACACATATGCTGGAGTCTGGATAGATGATCACCTTGTAAATGAGATTCTTCATCTATCCCTTTTTTTTTTTTTTTTTTTTTTTTGTG
This sequence comes from Sesamum alatum, assembly GCA_034509735.1. Taxonomy (NCBI): domain Eukaryota; kingdom Viridiplantae; phylum Streptophyta; class Magnoliopsida; order Lamiales; family Pedaliaceae; genus Sesamum; species Sesamum alatum. The sequence goes on from JACGWO010000009.1 coordinate 3,284,691, forward strand.
AAGGAAATCAAATTTGAGATAAAATATTTCATGGACTAGGTTTTAACTTGTGTTATATCTCACAGTCACTTGCTCAATCTTGCATTAGTTGGAAAATATTTGGCAAGAACAACACACATAGATCGTTTTCTTCTACAGCCCATCATTACTTTACAATCTTCATAAAATGCTTAGGCTAAGTTTATCTCAAGAGCAAGTTCATGAATAGGTTATTAGATATGTGAAATTTAACTTAGTAATTATTAAATATTTATAAGAATAAAAGAGTTTTATTTTTTAAAAAAGTAGTTCGTAAAGAATACATAATATATATATATATATACATATATATATTGGGCTGACCCGACCCGACTGCACCTTAATCTAAACGCAAACCTTAAAAATAGTACGGTGAAAAATGATAGGCTGTCTGAAAATCTCCGTGTAAACATCTGATCGGCGGCTCTTCCTTTCTTTCCGCAAATGTCTATAGCTGCAGCAACCGCGGTGGTAGCACTAGTCAACCAGCGAACCCTCTGCCCGGAAAACTCCAGGCTTCTGCCCTTATCTTCCCATTTATGCGCCAACAAGCTTCCGAACTTCACCAGATATTATGCGCCCCAGAAAAGGAGCTCTCTTTATTACCTTACCGGCGTCAAACTCCGACGATCCATCTCTCCTGTCATGGAATGGCAAGATTGCACGTAATCGATTTCCCTTTTTCTACTCTTTTTTTTTTTTTTTGATGGTTGTGATTTCTTATTTTGATTAACAATGGAAGTAGTTAATCTGGTGATATCCCGAAACAGCAAAGTTATCAAGCTGAAGTTTTTTACTTTAAAAGTTGAGTCCCATTTGCTATTGCAGTGTAAAGATGGAAATTGATTTGCCCACTTCAGTTGCTTATAAATGTTACTCTGATCGTGAAGCCATTCCTCAGTGGATGCCCTTCATTTCATCTGTAAAGGTGAGGAATAGTAGCTCTTTTGAGCTGCACCTGCATCTATCTTCGTTTTGCCCTTTCTCTTGCCTTAAATATCATGATATCCCCACTATTTTTCATATCAACGATCAATCAAATTCGAAAGACAAGTGTTCCAATTTTTGGGTTCATTTCTCAACATTGAACTATTCTATTTTGGGCATGTGTTTGGGTGTAATGAGAATTACTTCTCAGAGACATAAGGTGGTCAAAATATAACCTTTTTTTTCCCCCTCTGTTAATAAATCTTGCTACATGCTAGTTATTGCATCTTGAGTTTTCTGAAGTTGGAAAGTTGATGCTAATTCTTTTAGATTCTAGAGGATAAACCTGACTTATCACGATGGTCACTGAAGTATAAAGCATTTGGACGTGATATAGAATTCTCTTGGCTTGCTCGAAATATGCAGGTAACTGTTGAAGGAGAAAAGTAGATTTCACTACCCTGGTTCTTTCACCATCTTTAATGCAATTTTGTTGTTTACGGAATAATGCTGTGGCTACTTTCTTACAGCCTATACCGAACCAGAAAATCCACTGGAGATCTCTTGAGGGTCTTCCTAATAGGTAATTGAAATTTTATGATGGACAAATCTAATGTGGCAATTAGCAAGCTGATTTTCGTTCAAGATTATTTCCAGTAAAAATGCATGACATCGATGTATTTTGTTAATTTGCAAAGGTTTGATGTATTCTTTTGTCCCTCATTTTATTGATCAAACCATTACAAACTAGGTATCAGGTTTTGTGACCTCACCCTTGGAAACTGAATGTGCCATATGAGATTCCATGAATGGGAGATGAAGGAAGAAGTATTTCAATGAATATTTATCTTTACACAGAATAATAAATGTAATAAGATGTCTTCATTGAACTTATGCTTTACCCTAATTTCTGTGCACTTATGTTGCAGAGGAGCTGTGAGGTTTTTCCCTAAAGGTGCTGGTTCTTGTGTGGTAGAAGTACGGCTTCATCAAACTATCTGATCTGACTTCATATTTCTGTAAATGCTGTATCTGTATTGCTTTTTGTGACACGTAAATTATATTTCTAGCGGTATCTATTATTGTACATGATGCATCAACCAAGTGACCATTGATAAATTCCTATACAATAAGGTCAAATATTTATCCATGGACCTCTTCATGGTACGGATATATGTGAAAAATATAAATACTTATAACAATAAACCAGTGTCTGAAGCTGTTCAGCTGCAAGAAGGACATCCAGAACCAATTTTAGCAACTTGATAATTACCATGTGTCTTCACATTCGATTCTCTTGTATTTCAGCTTACTGTTTCATATGAAGTTCCTCAACTGCTGACTCCAGTGGCATCTGTAAGTATTCTGACTCTACGGGCTTAGATTTTAATTTCTAACTAAATAAGTGAAGTGAGAAATTGCTTGTTTTGATGACAAATTATTAATCTAGCATTTGCCATCATCGCTGTTAAAGCTTGGTATTTATCATGCCGCTATTTTTGCTTTGATGTATTTTTGTTGTGGGTAGAACTAGAATTCTGCAGTCGAACTAATCTCACTGTGATCTGCTCAAATAGGCACTGCAACCTTTTCTGGAAAGCTTGCTGTTACGCGGTTTGGAACGATTTGCAAGATTTGCTAAAAGCTACTCAGCTGAATCAACTGCATAATATCCTAGTGATTGAATTAATTCCCATTTCTTTCTCATTGCTGACATTTGCAAAGTGTAAGTAAATGGAAGAATTGTAAGACACGTCCATAAGATGTAAAGTTGAATTCTTCATTACACATTATATAAATGCTTTTTCTGTTTCTCCAGTGACAGCCTCTCTATTGCATAGCATGTGTTTTTGGCAGTTTAAAAACAAGAGCATCCAGCTCGCACGTTCCCGCGTTGAGTTTCCATGTTCTGTGTTAGTGAGGCATTCTTGAAGAAATTGAAAAAGTAGAAAGAGGGAACTGAAAGAAATGAGTTTCGCCATCTATATTCTGTTCTATTTTCATGTTCTTATTCATAGCAATCCATGAATATTTATGACTAGATTGACATTATCTTACAAGTTGGTCGGTATATTAACAGGCCCATAATGTTGACTAGACAGCACAGCACCGCATGACTATTTAAATATTGCAATTGGGTTTAGGCGATAAATGAGAATATTCCTGGCTGCCTTTCTCCATTATGTTATCATCCAAGTTCCAAAGAACCTGTTGCTGTGCACCTAATCATGTTTTGATATGTTAAAAAAGGTTTACTTTTACATAATCTGCCAATAATTATCGACAAAAACTCCTCACCTTATAGGGAGAGAGGTTTCCTCTGTAAGTAGCTCTAGAAAATCATAATGGAGAAGATGGACAGCGGAGATGTTTGCTGTTGACCGGTGAACTAATAACAAATTCGAGAAATAGGTGCAAGACTTAACAAAATATGATTTTATTTACGCTAAAGGATCATCATCATCATATGGGAACACCAATAGAGTACAATCCCAAGATGAAGGTAGAAAGTCGTCATCAACCTTCACCATTGCGTCAATCTCTACACCCCTTATCCTACCTACCAACCAATTGTTATGTACATCCACTCCAGATCCACCACGCCACAGGACAATTAGGAATAACACATCGGAACGTTCTAAACAAAACTGCTAACAGCTGCTTGTACTGCTCAACCGGATTAAGCAAGCTACAAACAGCCTCCTTCCCTCAAATAAATGGGCAATGTGGAGAAAAAGATAAAAATACAGTCAGCGGCCGCTACTTCCGTCCAAGAAACTCCGCAGGCTGCACAAAGCCTCTGCAGATAGGCTGCAACACCTGAGTCTTTTTGGGCGTGTTGACGATGTCTCAATGGGATCCAGGGAAGTGAAACAAACAATGATGACCGTGAGATTGTCAAAAGTGTTGAGCCGGAGCGCCTCCATCACGAGGTCCTTGGCGCTTTGCTCAGGGTCATCATGTCGTCTCAGTCCACGACGCACAAGACTAACTGCTTGCTGGCTAGACATAACGTCCCAGATGCCATCACATCCAATTATGAGGAATTCGTCATCCTCTGTCAGAATAATTTGTCGAAATTCTGGCTCTGCAATCAGGGGTGAGGAAGAACCTCTAGGTAGCTTCATATCCCAGTCCCCTAGAGCCCGTGTAACTGAGAGAACACCATTTAGATAACCATCATCAATGAACCCACCCAATTCCTCAACACGCCTCCTCTCTGATGCAAAATTCGGTCTGTGGTCTTGAGACATGTCAATGGCCTCACCTTTGCGGCAGAGAACTGCTCTGCAATCTCCGGCATTTGCCACCATTAGAAGCCTGGATTCAAGTAAAGAGTTACTCAGTCACAAGAACAAGTAGCAGAAAGGGATCAAGTTTTATCGGAATAGCAAGATTCCATGGGCTCAAGAAGGTGTACTTCATAATGTGTTCTACCATGCATTCTTGGTCAGCAAAAGGAGTTTTGTTAACGGAATCCAACCTATGAAGAGAGTAAGACCAAAAATATACCTTCCGATGACCAGAGCTGTCAGAGCAGTAGTTCCAGAAGAACTGCTGACACTGCTGTCCTCAGCCAAAGCCATGTCTGCTAGAAGAAATCCTTTCCTTAGACAGCTCTCGACCTCTAGTAGAAATGTATCATTAACTTCAGAAGTTTGTGGGAACTTAGCATCTTCAAAAAAGAATCTGATTGCATTCTTTCTAACATAGGCTGCTGCTTCAGGTCCTCCATGACCATCAAATACCTAAACAACATATAAATCAACCGGTCAGATGAGGCCATGATAACCTCAATGGAGATCAAACAAAACAAGGGCAGAATGTCACTTACCCCATAGAAGGCACTTGGTTCAGGGAAACTGATGAGCGACCCCAAGTGTGTAGACAGATCATCAATCCTTATGTGCTCATCTTCCATGTACCTTCGTGGACCAATATCAGCAAAACTACCAGAACGAATGCTGGGAACAAATTGCAGCACAGGGGTTTCTGGAGATTTAACATCCTGAGGCATAAATAATACAAACTCAGATTGTAAGCAGACATATGAAACTAAATTCATTGCAAATTCAGAACTCAGAAGAAATAATACAGGATAAAGTGCCTCAAATTCATGTTAATTTTAAAATTGAACATATCTAATAATGCTGAATTATGAGTTTCCTACTCAGCCCACTTGAGTCAAACATGATAATCATTTGAGCTCGTAGGTTCTCGAGCAATTAAGCAAGAAATTGCCAACAGTTGAAAACAACTGGAAAATATTTTTTGCTTTCTCATCATCCACAGTTTATTCAACACTATTAGACAGCTCCGAGAAACACTCGAACTTAGAGATTGTATAGGAGTGAGTTAGAGATCATTATTGGATCAGGCTAATAAACAGAGAAACAAATATAGGGCGTGCGTTGTTCCAAATTGGTGCAACCGCTAAATTCAAAGTGGCATAGAGGTTTTCCGAGACAGCTAAGGTAACTATTTGAAAGTGCATATATATATATATATATATATATAATTCAATATTTAGGAGCTTTTTCTTCATCTCCTCGATTGTTTCTTCTGTTTTTCGTTTTTTCCAAGAAGTGATCACTGATCACCAATCCATCAACATATCTAATCTAAGACTACAAAAAGCCAATTTACCAAACAGAAGAAATAGTAATCCACCATTCAATTGTAGAAGTAAGGGCATAATTAAGTGGAAGGATGGATATGTAATGTAAGAAGAAAGCGAAGAACAATTAGTTAGGTAGAAAGAAAGGAAGGGGAAGGCGCCATAAATAATTCAGAGTACAAAAGCACGAATTAAAGAGCTTACAAGTTGAGAAGAGGGCAGCAAATCCACATCCACATCCAACGAAGCCACATCCACAGCCACAGGGATGCTCTGAGTCTTTGGAACAGGAACAACCACCTCCACCTCACCTTCAGCAGCTCCCATCTTCTCTCATACAAAACAAAATAAATTGCTCTTCCTTGATCAGAATAGAATACTGTTTTCTTTTCTTAGGAAAATCGAGATGATCTCTCTTTCTCTCTTTCTCTCTCTCTCTCTCTCTCTACTACTTAGAAATTGTCAGATGATGCTGATCAGGTTCGTAAAAATAACAACTTCTTTCTCTTTTCTGGGACTTTCTCGGGATTTCTTCTGTGCCTGTGCCTCTGCGTGTTGAAATTCAGATGACTAAAACTGAAAACAAGTGGGCTTCAATCGCTATTTATTCTTGGCCTATGCCGGTAACGGAGAGACTTGTGCCAGCGAGGAGGACTGGGAACCGGCTGTCAGCTGTAGTCGTCGCTTGTGATTAACGCACAAGTGGCGGTTTCCATGTGGAGTTGGTGGTGGGTGCCACACGCCAGCCAAAGTTGGAGGGGTTACGAAACTTCCATGCTGGACACGTGGAGGTTTAAGTTGGGTCCCTGACGCGTGGCCGCTGTTTCAATTTGACGTAAATAGCCCCCCCCTCGTCGTTGACTTTCAATTTATGATGCCTGCCTCTTTCTCATCAATTGAGAAGGTTATAAGCAAGAGTAGTTGTAATATATTTGACTATATATTAATTAATTACCCATTTTATGAATTTCAATTTCTCTTACACAATAATAATTAATACCAAATCTTAATTTATCTGAATGTCTGGAACAAGTCAAAAATGGGTATTTATGACCTATGCCCAACTTTCTATATGTTCTCTTTCTTGGATACTTTTTTTTTTTTTTTTTTTTTTTTTTTTTGTAAGAAATCAATTAATGTAAGCAAAATTAATATTTCCAGATTATTACCAATTGAATATTTTTTCGCAGCGCTTAATGGAAAGGATGTATAATTCCTTTCATTCTCGTATTTTATGTTATGTAGCTACATTATGATTAACAAATTATCTATACTAACATTATTATGCGTATAAGTCAGCAATAACAAAATAACAACATATATCTTTCACGTCATGTTTCCCAAATATTTGAATTATTGAAATTGATAGGGCAAAACAAATCCTAATACGCCAAAATGGTGTTAATTATAATTTGGAATTAATGTTAATTAAGTTGGGAGCCGATAATATTTTTATTACAATTTAACCAGAAAAGGCGAGTGTAAATGAATAGCATTCATTTATATAATTTGTGGGTTCATTAGGAGGTAAAACTAGTTTTGAGCTCAAATAATGTGGATTAATTATTGTGTGAAACTGAAAAACACAGCAATGCTCAAAGTAAGAGGTGGCAATGCATGATTGGCTGAACAAACAGGTTTGGCTGTGAGAGGGAAAGTGGATATCTAGCTCGGCTGACCTCCAGGCTCCAGGCTCCACCGAAACAGAGTAGGTGGCGCCTCTCACACCACGACACTTGAGATTCCACATTCACGCCACGCCCCTTTCATTCCCCACACGCAACTCATACCTACAGCTACACTACCTACTAATTTATTTTTTAAATAATATTATATTATACAAATATAATAATAATTGTATTCAGGCCAATTGGCATTTTACACCTTCAAATTAGAGTGCTTTTGCAATTTGCAACCTAAAATTATAAAATAGCAGTTTGTACCTTGCAATTGTATATTTCTGAGCAACATGCATCTTTTATTTCTTTTTGATAAATTTTGCCACGTAAAAATATTTTGGGGCTGAAACTAAAGGGCAAATTTGTCTCTTCCAAAATCTCCCCTCCAAATCTGACTCGATAGATGTTGCCCTAAAACTTGAATATAAAATTATTGGTTTATTTTTCATGTGCCTTTTATCTAGCTTCTTTGGCAACCTCAGCATTCTTTTTTACTTTCAAATATTTATGGATTAAATTATCTGAAAAAACAACTATTTGGTTACTGAAAATTATTTTAAAAAATTCAATTAAGTTCTGAAAAACTTCTTGGTGCCAAAAAATGCAATTAAGAGTAAAATGAAAAGGATAAAGCATATTTACCAACTTTTATAAGTTCACTGAAACGATTAAGCCCAAAACATATTTAAAACTTTTTTTAATATCAAAAAGATATTATTTTCAGAACATATTCAAAATTACAATGTACAACTAGAATATACTATCTAAAATACATTGTTAGTCACTATTGCAATGGGTGAAAAAGCTCCCCTTGTCATTGTTGTATGTGAAGATAAAAAATGAAAAGGATTCGAGAAAGAGCAGACTCTATTAGAACGAAGCAAGGAGAAACAAAAATGGGGCAATGATTTATAGAAGCATTTATGAAGTTATATTTGTAGGGATGAATCTTGAAGATTTCCCTTTTAATTTCACATCCAAATGAGTCTCCGATGGTAAAATTCACCCGGAGATGCATAGAGAGTCTAAGTTGTCAAGGAATATACAATTGCGGGGTGCAAAGTATTATTTTTAAATTTTTAGATTGCAAAGTGCATAAGCACTATAATTTGAGGGTGTAAAATGCCATTTACGCTTGTATTCATTATCATATGCATTAAAATAATATGTTACCTACTTTCTCAGCCCAAAAAGAAAATTAAAGCATAAAAATGAAGAGCAGTGATCATCAATATAATTAGCTCGGTAGTATATATAATTATTGGTAATTAGGTGAAGTGGACTTCCTTTGTTTTTTAATAATTAATCGTAGTGGCACGTCGTTTCTACATGCGTGTAACAAATATTTTTTCGTACTTTAGAATTTATTATTGTAAAAAATATATATATATATATATATAAATCAATATATTATATTAAAAAATAAAAGAAAGAAAAAAAACTAATTCATCACTTAGTGTAAATTTTGGAGGTCGATTTACTTAATTATCTTATTGGTTGAAGGGTATTTTTGGCTTCCAAAAAAAAAAGGGTAACGATGTCATTAACGGCCATTTGTGAGGGCCTTCCCTTTTTATAGTAGTCTAGATATAGATTGATGTATATATATATATATATATAATAATAATAATCGACGTGGCACGTTGTCGCTACGTATATATAATAAATAATATTTTACGTTTTAAATATATCATTACAAATAAGATCACATTTCAAAAAAGAAAGAAAGAAAGAAAGAAAAAAAAAACCAACTTAGGATTATTATTAACAAAATAAAAAATTGTTGTTGTGGTTAAACGACTGCTCCTTACGAGTAAAAATGATTTTTTCTTATTATACTAACTAGTCGATGTGGCACACCGTCCCTACGTGCATATAATAAATAATATTTTATGTTTAAAATATATTATAAATAAGAAAAAATATGCTAAACCAACACAACACATTTCAAAAAATAAAAATAAAAAGAAAGAAAAAAAATCAATTTAGGGGTATTATTGACATAATAAAAATTTGGTATTACAATTTAAATATATCGCTATTTGTGAGTAAAAATAAAATTTCCGTTTTATATTAGTATTTATATAGATTATTAAGTCTTAGACAATGAGTATTTGGGCAAGGGGATGGGGTTGCATCTTCCTTTAAATTATTTTATTGTAAGGGGAACCCGTTATCTACTTATACAAAATAAATGCGATTCACCCAATAAATAAATAATAATGATAATTGAAAAAATTATACAGTAGGGCCTCTGCATACTTATCCGACTATATAAAAAAAATATAAAGAGAAAAAAATGAAAAAAAAAAGGAAAAGGTGCATGACTAAAGTTACAGATAACATCAAACTTTATCTAAATTTGATTTTAAAATGAAGCTTGATAATTATGTGTATATATATAGTTGTTGGGAACAAACTCAAATACAGTTAAACTTTTATAAATAATAATGTAATTTAAAGATATACTAATTAGTTCATAAATTAATAATTTAATAATTCAAAAAGTTTTTTTCTGAGGCAATTCCTTATTGGATTACCCGGATAAAAATGATATGTGTTCAGATGTCAAAAGTTTAGAAAAAATTATAGTTAGTGTTATTGAAAATTCTATTGGATATGATACAATGCATTTGCGACAATTACGTGGAAGGAAGCACTCATAGCAGTAACAACTCTTCGCAAATTTTTTGTTGCAGCATGAGAATGTAACACTGGAGCTTTTGGATGCAGTAAGGAAAGTTAGAAACTAAATACAACTAGATTTAAATTAAGAAGAAGCAAACAATAATAAAATAATATTTTACTAAGTTGTCCAAGTTATATTAGTAATTTTATAGAATTATTATAATAGTGAAGAGATCATAAATTTATACAAAGTCCTTTTGAAAAATTATTATCTTATTAATTTATCAAATATTATTAATTTAGACTTTGAGCTCAAATTGAAAAAAGAAATTATTATTTAAAAAAAAATATTAATTTATTAAGTATTAAGAATTGGTAATACTAATCAAACTCACCTCCAAAACCAACCAATATATATTGCTTTCGTATTGGATGACTGGTAATTTGTAATATTCCCCAAACATTTTTTTTTTTGTTTTTTACTTTTGTTTAATGAATAGTGTTTTGTTGAGATCATGATCATCCACACACACACCCATTATTTACACGTTTTTTGGTGCTGAAAATTGAAATTGTCCCCTTCCCTCCAACAACTACGTCGAACTCAACACTACCTCGAAACTTGTACTCATCAATCCATCACCTTTTATATTATTACTATTATTCATTACGACGATAAAAATGTGCATATATATAAAACTTATCCATAGCCAACATATACATCGTATTCTTACATGGATCGCCTTTTTTTTATAAATAATTAGGATTGTGACGAGCTGAGGAGGTGTTGGGGCCGGACCCGGATTCAGACCCATACTTATCTTTTTGAAGTATGATTCCATGACCCTCTAATACTACCCCTCTTAAAATTACATTAAAGTATTTATAGAATTATTGTAACTTTGTACTACTCCAACTAATTAGTGTTGTCTGTAATTATTATAACTACTAACGTGCACTATCATTTATATTAGGGTTAATTATATTTTGACACATTTTGGAAATATGAAATTAATTTAACTTACACCCCACCAAAAATTCTTTATTTACATTGAACCCATCCCATTAGGATTTGAATGAAAAATAGTGGTATGAGCCAAAAAATTACATAAACTTTTAATTATACCCCTTATTTAATATTTTCATGTAATAATTTTTGTACTTATAAGGGAAACACCTAATGATGTTAACCTTAGTCCATGTGAACATATAACATTTATACCCTTATAAAATATAAAATATACGTGAAAATATTAAATGATGGGTAAAATTAAAAATTTATGTAATTCTTTTTGCTTATGTCGACTTTTTCGTTCAAACATAATGAAAGGATGTCAGATGTAAATAGAGAATTTTTGAAGGAGGTGTAAGTGTAATTTTAAATTTTTTTTTGGCGCAAAATATAATTTTATATTTTCAAATTGAGTCTAAGTGTAATTAATCCTTTATATTATTATTTAGCATGCAAATTCTCATCGCATTTGATTAATATAACTTTATTTATTTAAATAATATGATACTTATTATTTTTAAAACCACATCGAGTATGCTTGACTGCTATTAATAATAAATTCTACAGCCACATATGAAAACAGAATGAGAAAGCTATGGAGAAGGTGTTCCGTTAAATATATTTACGAAAAACTTATATAATTTTCTATACTTTATAAGAATTTTTTATTTTTATTAATTAGATCTTACTTTAATGGTGATTGATGCTTCATTTCAATAAAGAGGTTGAAGTTTAATTTTTTTTTATTTAATGATAGATCTTAACATTTGTTGTATTAGATAATATAAAGGGTAAATACTGAAATTGTACCATAAGTTTGCATGTAAAATCACTTTAGTTCATTAAATTTATTTATTTTTATTTCAACACCCCCTAAACTTTAGTTTCTGTTTAATTTGGTCCTTCTGACCATTTAAAAAAAATGCCACATTTTCATTTTTTGGATAGTAAATGGTCAGTTTGAAATTTAATTTTTCTCACTGTGGTCCATTAAATTTGTAAAATTGTCAATTAATTATTTTTAAAATGTATTTTTTTTTCAAAAAGAAAATTCAAAAATTATAAATTAATTTTATAAAACTTATATAATTTGAAAAATATAATAAAAAATCACCAACTTCGTAGACAATCAAATTGAGATAAAAAAAATAATATTTATACCCAATAAAGTCAGGAAATGAATTAAGGGACTATAAAATAAATTAAAAAGCTTTTTATTTATTTAAAAATAGCTTAGAAGATTCTTACATCTTATATAATTATTTTGATAAACCATTACCAAATACATCTTAAAAAAAGCTAGTTATTTTGTAAAATATTACTCTTGATTACAAATTGAATGGAAAATAGTTGAGTTGCATATTTTGAAACTAGTGTTCCAAGTTTGACGGGAAAATTTCATTTCTTTTGTTCTTAGATTGGAGTATAATACAATAAGCTCATGTAGATGTAGATGTAGATGTAGATGTTGAAAGAAAGAGAAAATATATATTAGTTGGTAATCGTAATTAATTAATTAATTAATTCCCAGCTCCCGGTCCAAACGGCGCTGTGACTGTGAGTTGGATTTCCATTGACCCGTCCGTCCTTGTGGAAAACAGAGAAAGGCGTTGTTAGGGTTTGTGAATTGATGTGTATAATAAATTCAATTGAAATTAATTGGGGATGAGATGAGAGAGAGAGAGAGAGAGAGAGAGAGAGAGAGAGAGAGAGAGAGAGAGGAAAATTTTGAAAAAGCATAAAGAGGGGTTTGAACGGTCAAAAGGCAGGAAAAGTAGCAGGAAGCAGCTGCTGGGCTGGCTGCAGTAGCCTCAAATCAAAGGCTGTAGTAAAGTAATTGAATTTCATTTCACCATTATAATATTATTGCAATTCTTGTTTGTTTATTATAAGGTTTGGGCTTCTTTTCTTGTTGACTGACTCCCATCAAGAAGAAATACCCCATTCCACCATTAATTATTACCCAATAAACAATCATCTCCACCACCACAAAGAAGAAGAAGAAGAAGAGAGGCAACTTGTCTCGCATCTCCCTTGCCCAACAACAATCACCACTTCGCTTCATTTTTCGCGGCTACTACCAAATCTCAACACCTTCAAGTTTCCCTGATGCGTTGGTTCACAACTCTTCCCAGCTTGCTTTCTTAATTTCTCCTACTTTTTGGTAAATTTTCTTTCTTTGTTACACATTTTTTTTTACTTTGATGTTTGTGTGAGAGTTTGGTTGGTGGTTTTCAAGCTGATTTTTTCTAGTGTAGTTAGTGCCTGTTGATTTTTGTGTTTTTCTTTTTTTGGTTTTAAGTTTTTCTAATTATAGTTCTAGGGTTTGCTTCTCTCAGTTTCGTTGGATATTCTTGTGATTTCGAAAAACCAACGAATTATTTTGTGTCTATTACTTGGTTCTTGGATATATAGTTGATTTCTGTGGGCTTGATGATACTTGTTGTACTTTCCAGATCTCGTTGTCTGATGGTCTTAGTGATTAATTTAATTCCGTTGATTTTGTATCTCTATGTTCTTGTTGCAACTTAACAAAACTTTGTGCACTGGGATTTTGCCTTTCGTTTCGTAATTTGGAAAACCGTAGCTACCAGTTCTTTAAGTTTAAGTTTAGTTTTAGTTTTTTCTTTTGCCTTCGATTTTTATTTTGACATTATATCCTCCAGTAATTGCCCTTTAAACTGATTACCTTCGAATAGCTATTGATATTTTTAATCTATGGTGTTCGAAAAATCAACATCACCTTCGAATTGTGTTGTCTGATAAATGAGGTCTGGGGTATCTACGCCAGGCATGTCACAGTGGTACCTTAGAAAATATAAAAAAGTGCATGTTCAATTTGATAAATGATCTATGTTGGCGCTTGAATGCAAGAAACTGACAGGGTTACATTAACTCGACTATGGACTTCTTGGTGGATCGTCTTGCTGCTTGATATAATTATGCATAAGACTAATTTGGTGATGCATTTTCATGAGTTCTTGCAGTTTGTGCTTTGATGACGCCATCTTTGTTGTAACTGTAACTTGAATCTGCTGCAGATAGGTTCTCTATTTGTCTTCTTTATCTGGGCTGGTATAATTGGTCAGAAAACCTGCTCGTTTTCTACAATACGGAAATATGACAACGTTAGGTGTAGCTCCTGCTTCTGGTGTTAAAGATGCTAGTAGAAAAGCTGGTGGTTTAGATAAGCTGCCAGATGAGATGAATGAGATGAAACTCAGGGATGACAAGGTATGGGACCTTATCTTTATTCTCTTTCATGTTTGGTTGAATTTTGTAGTACAGTTCGTCACTGCATAGACGCCATAACTGTTATCATATTTCTTAGGATATGGAACCAGCTGTTGTAGATGGTAATGGAACGGAAACTGGTCATATAATAGTGACAACTATTGGAGGCAGAAACGGCCAGCCAAAACAGGTGAACTTTGGCTTTTCAATTTTCTGTTGTGATAAACAGGTAGCTTGTTTTCCAGTCTGTTAACAGATTTTCGTCTTTGGCTTATCAGACAATCAGCTATATGGCTGAGCGTATCGTGGGGCAGGGATCTTTTGGAGTAGTGTTTCAGGTAAGCTGGTTATTGTTTCCATGCTTGTTATTCTGGTGAAAGGAAAGATAATAGCTTCTAACAGTTCAAAGATAGACATTATTTTGAAAAATCTCCACAATGCTCGACAGGCCAAATGTCTGGAAACAGGTGAAACAGTTGCCATAAAAAAGGTTCTTCAAGATAAGAGGTACAAGAACCGTGAGCTGCAAACAATGCGTCTCCTAGACCACCCTAATGTTGTGTCCTTGAAGCATTGTTTCTTTTCAACGACTGAGAAGGATGAACTTTTCCTCAACTTGGTTTTGGAGTATGTTCCTGAGACTGTTCATAGGGTAATTAGACATTATAACAAGATGAGCCAGAGGATGCCAATGATATATGTGAAACTTTATGCTTATCAGGTATACTTAATTTCACTTGCATTCTCTTGTTGACTATACATTTTGCAGAGGAGCTTTTGTATTTTAGTTCATCGTCTGAGTTAGTTCAATCTTTTCCCGGCAGATTTTCAGAGCACTGGCTTATATCCATGGTAGCATTGGAGTATGCCACAGGGATATCAAACCTCAGAATTTATTGGTAAATTTACGCTGCAGTCATTCAATGTTTGTTGTTGTCAATGTTAAGGTACTCACCAAGTGCCATGTTATATACAGGTCAATCCACATACTCACCAGGTCAAACTCTGTGATTTTGGAAGTGCGAAAGTACTGGTTCGTGTCATTATCTCCCCTCTGATCAACATATATCTTCCCGGTTCTAAAATTTGTTGCATCATTTATCTCATTTGGCTAAATTTTGTAGGTCAAAGGAGAGCCAAATATTTCATATATATGCTCAAGGTACTATCGTGCTCCGGAATTGATATTTGGTGCGACAGAGTATACTACTGCTATTGACATCTGGTCTGCAGGATGTGTTTTGGCTGAATTATTGCTTGGACAGGTTGGTGAATCAGTTATCTCTTTCTTCAATTACTTTGAGGATGGTTGTTAGTTTTATTTGCTAAAAGAAGTTACATATCGAAATTTCAGCCCCTTTTCCCTGGTGAGAGTGGAGTGGATCAACTTGTTGAAATCATTAAGGTAATCATGAGGCAGCCCGACTCTTTACTATATTCCTTTGCATCTGAACTGAAACATTGATTTTTATTTTATAAAATCACATTGATATGACATTTCATAGTCCAATGTGGCTTATGTACTGTAAGTGGTTGGTCACTATTAATCATGTTTGTTTGTATGTAGGTCCTGGGAACTCCAACAAGGGAGGAGATCAAATGTATGAACCCCAATTACACAGAGTTCAAATTCCCCCAGATAAAAGCGCACCCGTGGCACAAGGTAATGGAATATTAGTACTTGTGCCGGTTTTAATGTAATTTTTCTGTATTCGCTGTTTGATTTGACATGCTTTTCATCTTCAGATATTTCACAAGCGCATGCCACCAGAAGCAGTGGATCTGGTTTCAAGGCTACTGCAATATTCTCCAAATCTGCGGTGCACTGCGGTGAGTGTTAACAATATTTGTACTATGTAAAAGTCATTTGCCTTTACTTTCATAGAGGTTGGAATTCTGTCGGAGTCTTTGAAGATTAAGTTTAGAACATGTGAGTTGTTTTGGTAACATGTTTTATTGGACTGTAGGGGTGTGTCCTGTTTATCCATGGTAGTTTCTAGATGCTACTACCTAGGTTGTGCAATTTTATTGGTTCCCGCTAGCTCAAATGGAAAGTGATACATTGAAGTGTTGTAGGGTTTTTTGCAAAAGTTCTTTTATACTTGTGCAGTTTAATCGTGTCTTCTTTTGTAGCTTTTGTAGCTTTTGTAGCTTTTGTGCGAGGCGTTTTTGGTTAATGAATTCCCATATAACTGTGGTGTTGACAAATGTATGTTGGAAGGCATTCTCATGAATCCTGGTTGTGGTTTTGCTTATTTGTGATGCAGCTGGAGGCACTGATCCATCCATTCTTCGACGAATTGCGTGATCCGAATGTTCGACTGCCAAATGGACGCTTCGTTCCACCTTTGTTCAACTTTAAGCCAAATGGTGAGTTTCTCTTGTCAGATGCTTCTTTTGTGCTATCTAGTTTTTCTTTTCGAATTTGCCGTGTCTAACGATATATAACATGAATTGTTGGGGTGATTAGAGGTCAAGGGTGTTCCGGTGGAGTTGCTGGGGAAGCTGATCCCAGAGCATGCCAGAAAACAATGTGCATTTCTTGGAGATATACTCCGTCCATAGGTTTGCTACCGAGGGACATGAGATAAGCTTGTAGCCCCTTGTTCAAAATGATCTCCTTACTTCTCTTGGCGTCCAGGTTTCTTGTATTTATTAAATTTGGTTGTAACAGCAGAACAAGAAAGTTTTACATAAGTTATCTTGTGTCTGACCATTTTTTTAATTTTTTTTTTTAATGATAAAAGACTGTAATTGTTGCTGAATGGAGCTTAGTTGTATTGTTTGTTTCATCTGAGGCTAACCTTCCTCTAGTGTTGTCTTTGTAAATGTAAAGAGAAATCAGTGTTCTGATAGTTGGAGAATGTTGATGACTGGTGCAAATTGCTATCATGCTTGGTTCCACGACCTCTGTATCTTGTATTTTTTGCAACTCACTGGCAACGCATTGCTACAAAAGCATCTTTGTGCTGTTGGCCGATGGTTCGTTAAGGTGGCAACTCTGTGAGACTGTGATATACTCTTGGTGCGAGTTCAAAACTATATTACGAATTCATATGATCTGCGGATGGGTTTTTACATCTACATTGGATCCAAGAAAAGAAAGAGAAACAAATATAAGAGGATATTCTCTAGTTTCGTGCTTGTAATATCCTTATTATACATAGCTTTGGAAGGAGAATATTTTTAAGAGGCCGACAAACAGCCACTTGATCTACTTTTTTGTAGGCATGAATGGGTTGGTGAAGAGGGACTATGAATCCACACCCTCACTCTCACGTCTTTGCGACAATGTACAAAAGTAATACGCACACACCGAAAGGGGAAGACCACCCATCTAATGTTTTCTTTTCCTTTGTGAAGTTAAAGGTAAAAAAAAGAAATAAAGTGGTAGTAGCTTCAAGGAATGTCAATCAATGCAGCAAATCATAATGTGCACTACACACTCTACACTCCAATACTTTGATCCAAAGTGAAGAGAGAAATCCGCTTCCTTTGCTTGGTACAAATAGGATGTTTTCTTTAGTGTCTCATTCAACCACAAAAAAACATAACTTAGTGGTCCCCTTTCCCTGTTGGGAGGGTGCCATTGCCACTGCCACTGCCACTGCCACTGCCGTCCATCCTTCCAACCTAAAACCACCCTTGGCTGCCTCATTGTTGTAGATCAAATCAATATGTCCAATTTTACCTCAAAAGTTTTTACCTTTAACTAAGAAACACACCACCAGAACAAGGGTTTCCAGTATTCGACACTCTTTTGGGGTGCTAGTCGTCATTCACAATCCATATCCAGAAGTTTCTGGTGAATGGCACTGAACAGTAAAGATAGTGCCTATGAGTTTGTTGCCAATGTATTTTAAGGCATTATTCGTTTGCTTTCTATTCTTTTAGAGTCAGAAGCAGTCCTCCTATTCTGACAGCTGCTTTGAAGTTTGTTTGCTGCTAAACTACTAGTATATATAATAATGCACTGACTACTCCAATCCCTTTAACCCTTTTATTTATTATTAACCTCCATCATCCCTCCGCCTAACTCTATACATTAAATTTCTAGCTAAATGCAGCAGATTCATGACATAGCTAAATTCTTGTATCAGTTGTTGCCATGATGATGATGATGATGCTCCACTAAATCAAATGAATCGCATGTTGTCGACATGCATTTATAGAATGAATTGTTTATAATGCTTTCAATTAAGGCTAATGACATCTTCTTTGGAGATGCTGCACATAAATATACATTAGATTTTGCTGTAAGTCTAGGAGTAGGAGCCCTGCAGCCTGCAGCCTGCAGTCAGAGGAGGAATGTCATGCTCCTGTCCTGTATCTTTAAAATTTTAATGCTGACGAGGACACACATATATAGTTCCAGTTTTTGCTGACTATATTCTTGATTCTTTTCTAAGCAAATAACAATTCAATTCGGTAAGAATTTTACAGAAAAAAAGAGCGTGCCAGGGAATGACAGTGGACCAGAGTAAGTGGGAAGTTATGGGAAGAACATGGGGGGGGCTGAGGCTGATAGTTACACTTACACCCCCTTCTCATGTCTGGTTTTCCCGCTCACCTTTTTCCTCCACACTCAAAAAGCCTAGTGTCTTATATCAAACTGGTCGGTTATTTTTTCTTTTGCACCGAAACCATTAATATAAAATGCATGTATATATATGTATGCTTTACAGAAATCTCACAACAACATCCATCCATCCACTTGTATTATCTTATATACATGAACTCAGCCTTCCTACTTTTGCATGTCTTATTATATATATGGTGCCAGTGCCGGTGCCAGCAGCTAGTTGATGTTAGTGCTTGGTTTGGTTTGGTAATTGCTCCTCTAAAAGTTTCCTTCTACTTGCTCAAACTCAAACATTCACATTTCTTTCTTGTCTTTTCACTCATTTGTCCATATCCATAATTCTTGTTTCCTTCCAGTTTGGCTCTTGTGCTCTCAACAAAAAGGGAACAAATTCACATATCTAGTCAAGTTATATCCTGTTTTGCTACTAAACAAGAAAAATGGTATCGTTCCGTCTGTTTCTACTCGTCTTTTATTTCACTTTTGGAGTAATCATGTTTGGTGGCCAAGCCAGATACCATCACCACCACAAAAGACACAAGCATTCTCATCATGCATCCCAAATTTCAATGCCTCCTGAGGCTTCCGCCCCATCTCCTGATGATAATTCAAACACCTATAACGGTACATATGACGTTAGAATGTTTGGTGCTGTTGGTGATGGTGTGACGGATGATACTGAAGCATTCAAGACTGCATGGGACAATGCCTGCCAAACTGATGCTGGGGTCCTACTCGTTCCCTACGGTTACACTTTCATGATTCAGTCTACTATATTCACTGGTCCTTGTGAAACCGGCTTCGTTTTTCAGGTAACTTCATGTTGTTATACTGTTTCATTGAAGATTAATTTTGATCTCAAGCCCACTTAATTACTCCTGTGATGATTTTTATGTAAGTTGAACAACTTTTTATGTGCAAAACTAATGAAGTATATTGAAAAGGTTGATGGAACTATAATGCCACCTGATGGACCGGATTCCTGGCCGAAGAATTACAGCAGGCGCCAGTGGCTGGTTTTCTATAGAGTCGATGAAATGTCGCTGCAAGGAGGAGGTCTAATCGATGGAAGGGGTGAGGAGTGGTGGAATTTGCCCTGCAAACCTCACAAGGTATATATTTTTATTTTAGTTTGTGAAAAGATGTGTCTTATTCGGCTTCTTTTCTGGGTGATGACTGTTTCCACTAATGAATGTAGGGAGCTAACGGAACTACACTGCGGGAACCATGTGATAGTCCAATTGTGAGTGATGCAGAAAAAGAGTATATATATACAAAACAAATCGTTTTCTGGTTTCCTGACGTCGTTGGTATCTATATCTATATTAATTATTGCAGGCTATAAGATTCTTTATGAGCAACAATTTGAGAGTGCAAGGACTCAAGATTAGAAACAGCCCACAATTCCATTTCAGATTTGACAACTGCAGGAATGTTCATATAGAATCAATTCACATAACTGCTCCAGCTCTAAGTCCCAACACAGATGGGATTCATATAGAGAACACAAACAATGTAGAAATATATAATTCAGTAATCTCCAATGGTTAGTACAACGAACTAGCTACCATTCTTCATGGTCTTGATTTATAAATTTTCATTTCTAATTTCATTACACGGTCGACTATATTGCAGGTGATGATTGTGTATCCATAGGATCAGGTTGCTATGATGTAGACATTAGGAATTTAACATGCGGACCAGGCCATGGCATCAGGTATTTATACAATTTTGTATCATTCAAGATTAATAAATGTACTCTATATACATTCTTCCCAGTTTAATGAGCCCTTGTCTTATTTTGTTGATTCATCAGCCTAGGAAGCTTAGGCAACCACAACTCGCGTGCCTGTGCTTCCAATATTACAGTTCGGGATTCAGTGATAAAGAATTCAGACAATGGAGTGAGGATCAAGACATGGCAAGGAGGTTCTGGAGCTGTATCAGGCGTGACATTTGAGAACATTCACATGGACAATGTGAGAAACCCGATCATAATCGATCAGTTCTACTGCTTGAGCAAAGATTGTGAGAATCGGACGTCAGCAGTGTATTTATCTGATATACAGTATGTGGGGATCAAGGGAACTTATGATATAAGAAGCCCGCCAATGCATTTTGGTTGCAGTGATTCAGTACCATGCACAAACATAACAATTTCGGATGTAGAGCTGCTTCCGGCTAAAGGAGATGTGGTTTTGGATCCCTTTTGTTGGAATGCTTATGGACAACTACAGACATTAACTATTCCACCTGTGTCCTGCTTGTTAGAGGGAATTCCGCAGTCTGTGTTGGAGAATGATATTGGCTATTGCTAAAAACACTAGCTACCTACCTAGATTCCGGCTCTCTTTCTCTGCTAGCTATATTACAATAACAATATATATATATATGTGTGTACATAGGATGTTTGAACTAAATCATGGATGGAGGAGGGGCGTATTATGAATCCCTCCTTCTTCATGGCATTAATGTACTTGTGTTTTTATCTTTTGTGGTTGCTTAGGAACCTCCTGATCATGAGATGCTGTTTGTGAAGGAATATCATATTCTTGTTCTCCACTATATTTCATGTGACTCAATCATGATATGTAATTTCTAATCCCAAGTTTTATGTGTATTTGTTGTTCAACATCATATATAGTATAATTGGTGTAAAATTTGTTATTATAAATCATCATTATTTATATACAAGTTGTTTGCAATAATAGTGCATTAATGCAAAGATGTATAGAAGATGCATGCATGATGAGAAATAGCAAAGTAAGACAAAAAGAATGAAATGTAAAAGTGAGTAAGTAGGTAGGTGAGGGCCGAAACCAAATTAAGCAGCAGGTAGCAGGCCGTGTCATCTTATTGCACGCGCAGCCGCTGGCGGGCCCAAAGCCCAAGGCATTAATAAAAAGAGTTGTAAGCTCACTCTACGTGCTCTGAAAAAGTTGCATTCAGACGGGGCGCAGCAGCGCACCATCTAAATTCCAAGAAACACTACTAGTCACGAAAACACTTGACCTTTTTCCAGTTCCACCACAAATAAAGGCAGGATTCAAATTAATGGACGATGCATATAGATATGTATAATAAACCATAAAGTGAAGAAGAAGAAGAAAAACATAGACAGAGTAGCCTCCCTCCTTGAATGCATGATGATATATATACCAATTACCAACACGTTGGTTATGTATAAGGATAGACTAGTGATTGGTTTGATATCTTTTCTTTGTTTGTTTGTTTTTAGTGATTGGTGATATCATCATATGTTGTAAGTATAGACTAGTGATTTGTGTGAATGGTTTGGTTTGGTGTAGAGGTAATTCTGGTTTTCAAACATATGCACTCCACGTTAGTTGAAAATTCACTTTATTCCCTTCAACTCCATACTTGGGTGTCAGTCAGTTTACACTTTACCCCTTCCACGTACCATAAAAATAAAATAATGCATTATTCTCCTCCAATACTTTTTATATATCTCTGCTTGAATGGTATAATGTAAAAAGAAATTAAACAATCTAGACCATGACAACATTGTTGGTTTTAATAAAAAACATGTTAAATTAGTTTCTAGTCTTTACTGCATGTGCATGCTGGAGAATAATAACAAGATAATGAGGAATGTTGGATTTCTTCACCACAGCAATCCACTCATCCAAATCCTTGTAATAGTGGAAACCAAGACAGCAAGCAAATGTGTATCAGCAAACATAACCCTAATTTTAATTGAGTTTGATTCTAGTTCTCGTCTTATCAAGAGATCATGGGCAGTTAGTTAACCCAATAGTTTGTTTAATTATTGTGAGGACTGAGGCCCATTCATATACCCAAGGCCCAGGTACAAGAATCATCATATTACCAAAGTTGAGAACAAACCTCTGCGCTAGCAGGGCAGAATAGATAGCCCATAAAAAAAGCAAGAGAGTCTGAATTTGCCATTTATGGATCATGTTTATCAGTTATACATGGGCTGGGCTTCTCTTTGTAATAGTAGATAGAAAAACAAAAAAGTGAGGTAATACTAATACTAATACTAATACTTGTGGATCTGGTATTCCAATGACTCATAATGATCACACAAAATGAATTATTATCGCTTTGCTTGCAGGTGCAGTGATTAAAAAGAAGGGATCCATCCATGATTCTCTTCTTTTAAAAAGTCATGAGAAGATGGCTTAATGGCTCACCACTTGTTGAGCATGTGAAATCCCCCATACTCATATCCTTACAAATTAGCAGGTGCTGCTCTTCAATCTTCACCTTTTTTATGCTTTATCATCCACAAGTACACCAGATGTCACCTCATCTCATGCATACAAATCTCCATCATAGTCTTTGATAGAGAAAAACAAAGAACAAAGATTGTATCATTATTAACCAGAGGGACCTCAATGTTTCCCACTTACCAAGTCAATGCTACCATGCCCACAACATTCTCTTTTTAACCCACAATTCATCCACCTTTTCTCATCTTGAATTTATTTCACATGCCTTCTCACACTCAATTCTCACCTCTGCTTTAATTTGTTTCTCAATCAACTGTTGTTAAAGCACTTGTATTCATTTTCTGTTGTTCATAGCTACTAGTAATACATCATTCATGTCTACAGAGGACTTGTTTTTGCAAACAGAATGATCATATATAATAGGACCAACTTTAAGCCAGGAGTTGTCTGCGTCCTAAGAAATGTCTTCAACTAAAGTGATCAATGCACTTGCACTCTAGTTCATAGATGGGACCTTGAACATTAGCTAATGCTCTTCTGCTACAATATGATAGCTTCACCTAATTAGGTTCTCAAAAGTTTATTAGTTTTTCCAGTAATGTAATATTCTTTGAGCATATAGAGTGGGAGTGAAGTGAAAATTGCTTCTGCTGCTGATATAACTCAGCTACATTACTGATCTACTGCCCAAGAGGGATTATATATCGTCCCATGATTATACTCATGCTGGTTTGGTTTATTTGAATTCAGAACTCTTAATTATTTTCCTGAAAAATGACAAACACTTATCTACTTCGAGTAGTGTTCAATATCAACTTGCCAGAATCATGCTACGTACGTGAGCATAATATGGGTTCCACTACTGACTTAGATGATACTTGGTTTACATTAGAAACTGTGAGAATCATGCACCATAAACCCGCAATGTGGGTTCCGATAAACATCATGGATCATCAACATTTGTTGCCAAGTCAATGGGTTTTAATAAGATTTTCCTACAGAGAAAAGAAGATTTTTGATGCTATAAATTTGAATGACACTTGATAAAATTACATCGTGTAATTGCTAGCTTATTGGTTTTGTGCTAGGCACAGTCTGCAATGAATAAGGGGAATTGTCAACATCCACCAACATGATGTTGGAACTGCAGTTGTGATAGCGAAGGAAACTAATGGCCTCAATACATTTTTCAGTAAATTGCATTTGATGTCCTATTTCCAGTTCATATATATGTGGGGCTGCCAGAAGGCCCTGGAAAAAGGACGCCTTTTAGAGCCTGGACAAATCTGCTGTCACTTGTTTCGTTTGTTGTTTTATCTCTTTTTTGATGGTGAAGTCAGTGGTCTCTACAAATTCTAAGATTGCTGTCCTATGAAATGTAAGGGATCATATGCACAGCACAGCAGTATACAGAATGGATAACTTGACTTACTATTATTATCACTCAAGGAATTAACATGAGGTTAATTATACAGGTTCCCATAAAAGAGGAGTTGCAAGAGATTTTACAACACAAGCAAACCAAACCACCAGCTAGAAAAAACATATGATTACTATTTCAAACTTGCCTCAGCACAAAGGCGTTAATTTTTTTCACTGGTTGGAACGAGGACTTATCCCCAAATTAGATGCCCCTACTTCTCCTCCTCGTCCACCTGAGCGAGGAGTTCTCTCTCCTCGAAGTTCACTAATCCGTGGACTGTATGCTCTCTCTGATAAACGGGGGCTCTGGAGTTTACCGTCTTTGGCAGGGGTTGCTGATGAGCTTGTGACCTTTGGACTGCAGATATGCTTGATCTCACCACGACTTCTAGTAATAATCCCATCTAAAATCTCTCCTCCCTCAGCGAAAGAAACTCTACCACCTACTTCTCCCTCCTGCATTCGTGAATTTAACATGCAAACATAAGCAATGCAGAGTTGGACGTATCAAACAAACGCCAAATGTCTTTCAGGTTTATTGGTCAAAATGAAAGTGGTAAATGTTTTACCGCTGGAATGTTGAATGGTACTGCCGGCGCCTCTTCATAATCTGCTGCATCTAAGTCTTGAAGATGAACCCCTTTGAAAAACTTTGGTAGCATGTATTGCCTTACAGGGACCAAAAGCATAATGAGCAGAGGGAATAGAACTCCTGCAATTGGAACCCATGTGAGGCCAAAACAAAGAAGCAAATATGTTGTCTGAAATATTGTAAACATCGCAATCGTCTTGAAAGGCACTGTTTCCACAAAGGTGGCATGGTAGTCTTCCAAAACCCTGCCAATTACATAGACAATAAGTTTAGTAGCACGTACTGTGGTAAAATAAAAAAAAGTTGCATAGTATTTGAAGCACTCACTTGTATCTTCTGCTCGGTGCAGTGAAGAGCAGTAATATCCTCTCCCAGAACTGGTTACCGGGTAAACTTTCGATGGCCATGAAAGCAAAATATCCCCAGAGGACGGAGGTCGGGATCATTCTCAAGGCAGGCATTGCAGCAACACATCCTCCAACCATAATGGCCTGCAGCAAGTTGCTGACACGCTGTTCTTTCACCTCGACCGGCAGTAAATCATCAATCTCCTTGTCGACATCAAAAACTGTTTCATCAACTGGAGCATCAAAGCTTCCTATGCTTGAGGCTAACTGAATGGTTGATTCTTTCAACTCCTTCAGACCCTGTTGAGAAAATTTTATGTATTTTATCTTAGTAAATCTGTTATACGGTATCTAATTTGTGACGGGATTCGCACAAGTCAATGAATAGTGACTTTCTATTTCATGGAATACAAGAAAGAGTAGGCTGCATACTCTATGTGAAGGCTCCTGGTAGATGAGAGGAGTCTGCATTTGTTGGTATGCTTCTTGCATGTTTCCGTACAATTGTCCCAAACTTGCGTTCTTTTGAATACTCTGGCGTGCTGTAGCAACTAGTCGGTTCCTGAGTAACTGTACATTCAACAAAAGAAGTTCAGAAGGACGGCTACCATGAACAATTTTTGGCAGCAATAGCAAAATATGGGGATCTCTGTATTCTCACTGCAGCTAAATTAAAAGCACCTATGGGAACAGCAAGAAAGTCCCCAGGGTGACCCTCTTTATAGAAGCAATAAGAAAATCACCTGGTGTTTAAGAGTAGCTAGACTTTTTGTATGCATTGGGGACTGTGGTATTACACCATTTGATGGAGGAATGCCAATAAGACCACACATCAACGTCTGCCAACAAAAACAAAAGATTTTGTATCTTCGATCAGGAAAATTAGACTATAGAAGCAAAAGATCAGGCAACAAAACAAGTTCTGCATACCAGAAATCCAAGAAGCAGTAAGTCATAATGGAAAGAAGGTGGTTTTCTCAAATTGAATTCTTTCTGCTGAGCCAACTGAGATGCAACACTGTGGTCGAAATAGTAAAGTACTGCAATCATTGTTGCAGGAATAAAAGCTCCAAGTATGTAGAGAACGGGCACATTTAGCATATCCTGAAAAGTTTACAACAAATTATCAATTTTCAAGCCGTGAAAGAAAATAAAGCAAACTAGTTAATAAATATCAAGCAACATGCTTGCCTTTATCACAGTCCAGTTCTCATAGGCACCAGGTGACCATGGATTTGGGCTCATGAGACGTCTTGGAATCCCTTCTGGTACACTATTAGTAGGTATGTAGGATACCCCTGTCCACACCAACACCATCAGTGGCACCCCATAGTCAGCTATAAGGCTCCTGAGCCAACCTGTATGGAAATCATAAATGATTATACCCCTTCTCCAAATCATCAAAGGTGGTCGTTGCTTTTGTGATTCTGCTATGAACTTGTTTGTAACATAAAACTCACCAGACCCATACCGCCATGACCTAGCTTTTCGGCTTCTCAATGCAGTCAGCAATAAACCAAATGACAGTACCAAACCAAACAGGCCATTAGCAAACCGCCATGAAGGCATATACTCCATCAGGCTAGAATCCTCCCTTTTTGGTATGCGGAACTCTTCCACAAGTCCCTGATCACGGGATCATCAAAAAGGTCAATGAGAGGAAGAAGTCCCTTAGAGCTGAGACATCATGAATTTTTTGGTGCTGGGTTTAGGATATTCCAATGATGGCATTCATGACAGGAATAGAGGTACTGAGACAAAAAGAAAGACCATGCAGTTTCCTTACTTTGATTGCTTGTTGCATGAAGAGCATGGCAATAAGCATTCCAAACAATTCTCCAGCCAAACGGGTAAACCTATTGATAATAGAGCAAGCTCCTAAAATAGCCAGCAAGAACAACAAAGCTGCAGTCCAAACGCATACCCTGAAATTTTTTGATAAGATAAGCATTTAGGCAAATTACAATCAACAATTTAGCAGGTTAAACTAAACAAAGGACTTCATGGGATACAAAAGTAAAGATGAAGCTCACCATCCACTCCATGCAAGAAACATTTCACGACCCAAATCCGGTCTTTGTTTAGCAAAGTTGAACATGAAGGTGTACATTATGACAGTAGGCTCAGCAACGCCCAAAATTAGCAATGGTTGCCCACCAATGATCGAGTGTATAATTCCGCAAACTGCAGTGGATGCTAAAGTCTGAACGGCAGTTAAAACTCCTTCTGCAATTGTTGGTTATAACATTGATGCGTCAAAAATTCAAGTAACATCCATCAAGACAACTCTTACAACACCTTCACATCATTTCCTATTTTCTTGAGTTGACTAGGTAGCAATTCCTCTATAATTTTGCCAATGGCAATGATAGATAACAAACGAATATGTAAGTATCTAAACAACAAAATTGTCAGGACTTTTAAGGACATTTTCTAACCTGTATTTCTCTCCAGTTGTTCACCAAACGAAATCACTGGAATAGCCGAGGCAAAGAATATATAGGTCGTAGGTGCCAGTATCCTGAAATTAACAGGACATTATTACACCATATAGGATGGAAGTTTTGCTAATCTACGATTGATCTGAACTTCAGGATAAGCAGATTGCACTTGGAAAAAACACACACACACACACACAGACACACACATACGAATGATAGACAGATGTAAGAAAATCATTGGTGGGGCATACAAGAAATTGAGAGTAGAGTATACCTGAAACCAGCCTTGAATCCGCTAGTCCAGTCTTGCTTGTAACAGAGCATCCTCCCTTGAATGTCATTCTTAATCCCACGAAAGGGCACAAATGTGTCTTCCATTTTTGATAAGTCAGACATATTATCTTCCTTGAGGATGGATGGGGAACGGTTTTGAAGTCCTAAATGTCTCTTGAAAGAAAATGGGCTACGGAAATCCTGGGACTAGTGCAATGAGAATCAGCATTGCCATTGAAATGCTCAAATATGATGAAGAAAGCACATCAAATTTCCCCAAGAATTTACATAAACTTCATATAGCAATTATATTCCCTTGTAGAAGCTACACATAACTGCACCCAAGATGAACAAACAAATTCTTGGCACTTGAGATTTCAATCTAGATACTGGAAGA
The DNA here is from genome assembly GCA_034509735.1 of Sesamum alatum. NCBI lineage: Eukaryota > Viridiplantae > Streptophyta > Magnoliopsida > Lamiales > Pedaliaceae > Sesamum > Sesamum alatum. The sequence goes on from JACGWO010000009.1 coordinate 3,313,078, forward strand.
TTCCCACGAATAAAAATGTGAACTTTGCAAACCCCCTTTTTTTTTTTTCTCCTTCTTTTAATAAGAGAGCAGTAGAGGAGAAGAAGAGTTGAGATTGAAGAATGTTGATAGCCGAAAACCTTAATATGTATTGGAGTTAAAGTTATTAAGAGAGAAAAGAGCAATGTGAGCGCGCGAAGAAGAAAGAGAGGACAGAGCCAAATATATATAGAGAGAGAGCTTTACTCTGCAGAGAGAGAGAGAGAGAGAGAGAGAGAGGGGTCAAAAGGGAGTGAAAGGGATGTACAGTTTTGATGCAGAATGAATAAATGCACCATACAAACTACAAGTTGCGTGTAAATAATTGGGAAAATGTGGAGCTATTCAATATTCATACAATATAATAAAAAGCTATTATTTATTGGTTGAGAAAGGAGGATACAGTTGAGGACAAGCTGGCTTTTCATCATTTTCAATTACTTACAATCACCACTTCTTTTAAATCAAGAGACCCTTTCACTCTCATTCTCACTCAACCATATATATATATATATATATCTTCATTCTTGAATTTTAACAGAGATTCAGATAAATAGTACTGATATATATATATATATAATTGGATAAAGAATTGATCGGAAAAACTAAACTTATATATTAACATGGTGTATATATTGTTGACAATTTGAAGGAGGAGCGATAAAAAAAAAAAAAAAAAGATTACCTAATTTGTAGTACCATTCAATAATATTAGATGGCAGTGAAAACTTTAAATCCATCCATCCATCCCAGAAGAATTCATTCATTGAATTTATATATGGTTTGTCTGCGCTTGCTTGCTTGTATTAGGTTAAGTTGTGGTTGGCATAATTGAAAAGGACATCATCCTATAACTATAAAATGACCACTTTCCTTTCTTGTATGGGATTTCCGGCCGCCGCTGCTAATTTGCTATCTTCATCATTCATCTATTCTGAATACCAAATTTTATAAATACATCCCAATTAATTTAAATAAAACATTGCAGCTGGGTATCATGTCCTATACATATTGCCAAGAAACGATGCCTCTGTCTCATGATAATAATTATGAATTTGTTAGTTTAATATATATAAATATTTCAAAGTGTGGGATGGATGATAGGGTCAACACTCAGTATGGAAAATGAAAACAATCTATACGTAGTAGTAGTAGTAGTAGTAGGATGACAGCAAAACTTTTCATGTGAATGCCAATACACACACACACACTGTTTTTTTTGCCAGATCAAGCGGGCCATCTTCCCCAAGGTTGACTTTGCTATGTCATCAAAATTTTGGGTATATATGTAGCAAGGGGTTTTCCTTGTATATTTGCTGCTTAATAATTCATAGAATTATAATATATGTAGACAAGGGGAAGGGGGGTTGGCAGTGGCACTGCAAGCAACCACCATGCACCTCATTCTTAATTACTTTTATCTTCCCAAATCCACCTAATTATTAATATCAACTACCTACTCTTTCTCTTCTAAATTTCAGTGTTGGGCTACACACTTTTCATAGTTCATACCAACTTAATTTCAGGCTGCATGTAATTGTACTCTTCAACTTTAAATTAATGGATGATGAGGAATTGGCGACTGCACATATATATAAGTGGAAGTGATCGATGTTAATAGTACGTACTATCTTGGTAAGTAAGAGGCCAATATATATATGTCTTAATTTATACCTCTATATAATTGGAGATAGACCAGTCAATGGGCGGGCATTATCCTACCCAGACCCCGACCCAATAAATACCCATAATTATTATTTATAGATCCTATCCAAACCCTACCCATATAATACTCGTTGTGTCTTACCCATGCTATACTCATAGTAATTGGGTCTAATATGGGTCTTACCTATTTTAATTTGTTAAAGTGATAAAGCATTATACATATTTTTTTTATAATGATATCATCAAAACATATTACAAAATTAATTTTATAAAAATATTCCATGAATTTACAATCGATAAAATAAATTAAAAGCTATTCAATTTTTTAACATTTGCAAATCGAACATCGATAATTGAAATGTAAATAATGATCTTGACTTTGCTCAAATATTAGTCATTATTAATCAATTACATAATCTACATAGATTCGAGATATGAACATAAATTGAAAAACGGTAAGAAAAAATAAGTATGAAAATAGGTTTTAACTTAGAAATACATTTTCTTTATCAATTTGAAATTGCGTTCAACTTTAATTTAATGAGTTTTTACAATTCAAATTCAAACAAATCTTATCTTCATATGTTAGTCGAGCTTAACTAATTTTACATGACAAGTAAATCGAGTCGATTGATATATAAAAACTTTACAAATTTGAAGAATTTTGAATTTTATCCATTCAATACCTATACCCACGTGTATTTTAGGGTCTAAACCCTATCCATACCCAAAAGATTTATTCCAATGGGTATGGGTCCAGGTCTGGGTCTAATATAAAACTATTGGGTCTGGGTATGGGTATTAACTATTATAATGGGTACAAGTGTGGGTATTACCCGTCCATTGACAGGTCTAATTGGAGAGCACCCTTTTGGTGTCTCCAATTATTTAATCTGTCATTTTTTTCTAATTATTTTATTAATATCAAATTCTTTCTCTCTCTCCAACTTCCTATTTTCTCTACTCAACTTTACCATCCTTTTGTTCTTCTCCAATTTTTTCAATAATTTTCCAAAACTTTCTTATATTTTTTTAGTATTTTTTATTTATTTCATTAATATATATATATAAATTATTATACTCTTTTTAAATCTAAGTTAACTATATACACATTTGAGTGTGTCACATATACTAGTATAGATTAATCACTTTAGACCAATTATATACGTATGCAAATCCTTAATCCCAAAAAAAAAAAAAAAAAGAAAGAAAGAAAGAAAGGAAAAGAACCTTTAGAACCAATGAATTAAATTACAAACACTAAGCGCATATTTGTGTGGACCAAAGAATTTACATGTAAAAGAAAAGCTCCTTTTAATTTTTTTTCTTTTCACCAGAAACACTAATTTCTTGATTAAAGAAAGGATAACAATATGATATATATATATATATATATTGATCTGGTGATAATTTTTTGAAGATCGTGCAAATTCCTAACACCCCCAACTCTATTTCAAACTGCGAACATGTCAAAATCCATATATTTCTATTTGAGTCGTTCTGATCCGATTCAAATCTGAATATATAAGGACTCATTGATCTCTTATAAAATTGTGTGTCACATGAAATAGTATAATTAGAAAAATTTATAAATATTTATTCACATTTCTCATTTACAATATGTCTAACTTAGGCCTCGGAGTGCTACAATCAAGACTTTATCAATGTGGTTCTTAGAATTCGTTTGTTTCAAGTGAGATGAAAGGGGAAGGGGAAGGGGAAGGGAAAGGAAAAGAATAATAATTTTACTTTAAGTTGTTTGGTATGATTGTAAGGGGAGTAAATCTCAAATATTTATATTTGTTTGGTACAAGCAAAATAAATTGAAAAGAAAAGACTAATTTTTGTAAGTTTACTGATTAAACATTTCTCTTTATTTTGTATTAGAAAATATACAAATTAATCTTATACTAAAATAATTTTAGTATATCAAAAATTTAAAAAACTTATTAATAAAAATATTCATCAAACAAGAACAAGAATATTTTTTATTAATAAAAATATTCATCAAATAAGAACAAGGATATTTTTTATCAATAAAAAAATTTATCACAATGAGTATTGTTCATTTATTTTAAACTATTCAATTTAAGTAAAATAAAAATTACTACCAATCCTCTCAATAAAGTGACTTCAACGCTTTTTGTAGTGATTTGGTTATCTTTTTTCAAAAATTATGTATCGGTATTACAAACGTAAATGAGAAAAAAATAGAGTAAAATCATATATATAGGTAATACAATAAATAAAAATAAAATATGTATCTTTTTGTCTTTTTTGCCTTATACGTTCACTGTTCCGCCCAATTTCGCACAAAAATAAAATTAGATTCCAAAGGGGTTTCATATACATCCCCCGTTTATCTATTCTCGGTAGCCAAACTCCGAACTTATTCTTATACATCAATTTTTGCTCTCACTTTTTTATACACCTACTTTTCATCCGAACCAAATAAACTCTCAATATTATACTTTATAGGTTTTTTATTTGGATGAATTTATCGTATACGTATATAATTCATTTGAAAAGCATATTTCATTCAATGACGTAAACAATTATTCAAGATAAAATTGCATACATCATATACACAATAAAGAAAAAATGCGATAAAGACTTTGAGAAGCTAGGCACCAATAGCTACTTTATAGAACTTACACTCTATTTATAATATATGTGTCTCTTAAAATTTCAAAAACCGAGGAAAGGATATCAAGTGCTAAAAACACCACAAATCAATTTGAAGGCTTTTCTATCGAAAAATAAAAAAAATAAAAAAAAATTTGAAGGCTTTTTGTAAAACAACCACATACTTGACATAATGAGATTGAGATAAGTATTGTATGATAAAAGGAATCCAGATCCATCGTCTGATCATCAAACCCACTGCACATCCACTCAACAATTTTTCACAAATAAAGTTGAAAAAGAAAAAAACAACCTTTTATTAGCCACAGCACAGAGCCTTTAATTGAGCTTTCAACAACCAATCTATGATCTATCCCTTTTTCTTCTTCTTCTTTTATTCATTTTGCTTTAATTAATACAAAAATGGCCAAAAAAAACAAAAGCTGCTTCATCGTTATTTATAAGCCGATTGATACAATTACTTTGGTGGAGAAGCATATTATTATTTGCACCGTCACTATCTTTGTTTGAATTATTTTTTCCATTCAGCAAAAAACCAATTAAAAATTCAATAAAGGGAAAAGGAAATAGGACAAAAGAATTGTCAAAAATAAGAAAAAGGGTACGAAGAGAGGGAAAAAGAAAAAAAAAAGCGATGGCAAATTGATATTTATATTTATATTCCCAATTCCGGAAATGTTAGGGAGGGAATCTCTTTTGATTCACAAGCATCAACAATAATATGATATTCTTAAAGTTGTATGTATGTATATTCAGACACTGTCCTTGGAAATACTCCTCCGATAATATAAATAAATATATTATTATTGATGAATCTTGAGCTTGTTGTTGCAGCAAATGCTTTAACCTCTGACTTCTCAATCCACCAATTGGGGCGGTTGCTTTAATCATCCTCAAGAAAGAGAGCAGCATTTGCATTTGCATTTACAATTTGGGGGCAACTGGTGGTAAGGGTTGGTTTACGTATGATATGGGCCTTTAGCTTTAGAGTGAAGAAATTTAAACATAAAAAAGGAAGAGTAATAATAATTGCAGAAACAATAATTAGAGTCAAACAAATGACATTATCAAATCAGTCTCTTTTTTTTTATTTTCCCTTTACTTTGGCATTATTATTATTCAAAGAGACCCCAAATTTGGACGCATTCGGTGTTGGTGTTGCTTTCGACTTTCAAGGTTGTCAATGATAGATTGGTTGTTCTTTGGGAAGAAAAGAAAGAAAATTAAATCCCACTAATGCCCATGTACTGAATGAAAAATAAATATTAGAAGAGATAGTTAAGGAGTAATTATTATTATTATGTGTGGAATTGGAATCTTTGGCTTTTCATTTTCTTCTCAAGTTATAAATAGTGTAGTTTGTTTAGGTTCTTGTCCAAGTCTGTATAGAGTCCAAATAATGGAGTTAGGGGAAGGGGAAGGGGGGTACTGTTGGTTTACGTTTACTTTTTATATATTCCTTTTAGAGGAGGAGTAGCATTCCAATGATTTTGTCTAGCACCACCATTCTTTGTTGTTCTTAGCTACCATCAAAATCATCATCATTCACAAATTTGAGGCCATAAATAAAACCACATCTAATACAATACATAAAAAGAAAAAAGAAAAAGAGTGGTAGGGCCTCTGGTGCTAATTCATGATATTGCAATTTGATCATTTGAATATATCAAAGTGTTGATTCTTAGGAGCCGAGGACTTGCTGCTAATCATCATCATAACAATAACACTAACATGCCCATTCCCCATTCTCTAAATAATTCAACTTCCTGTCCTACTAGAATATTCCTTCCTGGAACACCACCACAAACGATTAATAAAATAGAATGGCCCGTTAGACGCAATGGCCCTACTAATTAGAGTCACAGTTTCAAGGCTGTTCCAAGAAGTAATAAGCCCAAGTATTATATGGGCCAGTTTCTCATATCTGGGCCCATGACTATCAGTCTTATCACAAATCTATATAATTTGAGTTTGAGAAGAAAAGAACCAGTACCACTATATATACATACATACGTCTTTCACATCTACATCTACTACTAATGAAAACTGAGCTAATAATAACTTTATTTTCCCTCCCTATATATATGTATATATATTGGGAAAAAGGAATAGGACATTCTACCAAACGCCGAAGCTCAATTATTTAAATGTAGGTGATGTAGGCAAATGTCCCACATTAATTACAAACGAGGAGTTTGAGTGATTTATAAGTCCCAAGACCTCATCTCCCTAGCAAAATATCTTTTCAAGACAAAAATATGAGATCATACGTAACTAAAGTGGACAATATGTTTACAGGCATTCTGGCGTATACAAGCATTGTTGAAATTAATGAACTCTTTGCTAAATGTGGTATGGTGGCCACTACAACACCCGCAATGGATATTAATAGTTGTAATTATGGGGTGAAAGAATATAATGAGCTACCATTGTCTTCTTTCTCCCGCATAATATATATGGATAATGTATTTAATTTGTCACGTCAACATATTTGTGCTCTGTCCATTAACAATCACTTGATAAATATTGGACATTTATTTACTTTATTCAATGAATGTGAGCTTCCTGCTACAAACATACCCAAAAAAAAAAAAAAAAAAAAAAAAAAAAAAAAAAAAAGCGCCCCAAAATGGAAGTATGATTTGATACATTCCAGTTCAATCTGATAGAGAGAGAGCGTCTAAGCAGAGACAGAACCAAATTGCAGTTAAAAAGGACAGAATGCGGTGAGCGTGGATCGAACACGCGACCTTCAGATCTTCAGTCTGACGCTCTCCCAACTGAGCTATCCCCGCTTTCTGCCACTAATTGTTAGGAATTTAGTTGAAAGACATATTATATATAAAATTAAGAAGGGACCTTCACATATTTTATGAAAAAAGTCAACCTTATTTTAGATTCTTAGATAAATGCATAATTAGATATAGCAATATGGAGTCCACACAGGAAAGAACCAGTATCACTTAGTTATAATCCATTAATATTCTGCTCTCCACTACCAAAATACCAACTCCAACAAACTAACTTAACTTCCAGTCATTAATCCAACAAGACTCTTTTTTATTGATGACTTTGACAAAGTTCAAGCATTGTTACAGAAGAAGTTGAACCCAAGACGAGGTTGGGAGTAATTGGTTGACAGTATTCTAGACGCAACAATGGCATTAGCAGCCTCCGTGTAATGAACTCCATCCCAGCTTATGTATGCCAACTCCTGCTCGCACAAGTTGCATCCTCTGTCCCGGCACTTGATGTCCGGATTATAGTTGTATGGCGCTCCACCGTAACCACAACATGCCATTAGTGGATTCTTGAAACCTATTCATTCACAACCCAAGAAAGCTTCACATTATGACTTATCAAAAGAGAAACAGTACTTGTAGCTAGGAGGACTCACCATAAGCAGCAGAATTGGCAATGAGATCGTATTTGATTGAGTACATATCCACGTAGACGATAGTAGCATTCTTCATCTGTTGTCGTAGTTCTTGACAAAGAGCGTCTAGCTTGGCATTGAATGCTTTTGCACCATCGTTCAGAGACTTAATGCATCCATACTGATCAAAATCTGTGGCGTTGGTTTTTCTGGTGCCGAGTTTTTCAGGCAAACAACCCAGTGGCCCTGTGTTATGCACCCAGAAATTCTTTCCACCAACAAGGTACATTGCCTGCATTACAGAATTGATGTCGATGAGTATATTATAGACTATACGCAAATGAGTGGAGAATTTTAACATCAAATGAGCAGTCATACCCACATAGCATCCCTTATTTCAGAGATGAAAGTAGGGATTTTGGCAACAACGTCAGCATATGAGAGGGAGTTAAATGCAGCAGTTAGATCATTCTGTCCAATATCGATGGTGTAAAGTGCGTTTTTGAAATCCTCTTCGCTAACCAGATTTTTGAAACCTGATGTAGGTAGTGTTTTGTGCAAGATAAACATCAATTAACTGAGCTTCTTCAAAGTACGTACGTGGTAATAATTTGAAATTTCATAAGGTGATATATATATATATATATATACCCTTAGACTGGAAGGCGAGAGAGCGGTTGTGAAAGCGTCTGAACTGAAGAACCTGAACGTCCAAACTGAAGGGGACGTATCTTGGGAGAGTGGCTGAGCCACTTATCGCGAAATTAACACCATTTGTGAAGTTGGGTTCCAATGAGTCCAGATAAGGACTCAAATAACTGGTCTTCAGATTTTCACCTACATAACAGTGTGTTTTAGTAGTGATGCCATCCAGCTATTATTTGTTGCAAAAATCCATACTTGCAACTTGAAAAGAATATCACTTAAAAAACTTTTACCCTTTGATATATATGTTGATGATGGAAAAATAAACAGTGGAAAAACAGAATCTCTGCCACTCACGGGTGGAAAAACATCAGAATAATATAGACTACTACAATTGGGAGCAGGCATGCTGATGCTAAAATACAAAGTTAGCAATCAACACCGTAGACAGTATTTTATAAACCATGGCAGAGAGGCATGAATACTAACCATCCGGAAATTCAAGAGGCTTGGAAAAACAAGATCAGAGTCATATTCATAAGCTAATAATGCCAATAATTAGACGAATATGATGATCCAAGTGTGTGTTGCTTACACAGGAAGTCGATGACTAAACGTCCATCGCATAGTCTGCCGGTTGGTTGGTGAAAGAAGGTGCGCCCGTCAGGATATCCAAAGTTGAATCCCAGTGCAGCTGAATAACCACCAGTGTCGGAGTTTGAGTCCCCAAAATTGAAGATCACTGGATTCTTTTTGCATTGACAAGCAACAAAAGGGAGACAACCAATAAGAGCAAGGAAAGCAAACAAGAGGGCTTCCTGGTCACGAGACATTTTTGCTGTGAGCAACAAAACTTGTCAATTTAACCAGCATGCGGATGGATGGCTTAAATATATAGCTCTGGCAGATGAAGACAATTAACAAGTGTGACAGGAGAAAGAACACATAAGCAAATAAATATAGATACTTTAATTCTTTGGTAATTTTGGCAGTGTGGAGATGGAGAGTGGCCACTAAAATGGATGTCATTATGTGGTGAATGAATCATCTCCCTTATATGGTGAAATAATGCATTTTGTCCTAATATCGTCCAAAAATATGACTTCTTCCCCATAATCTTGATCCTATTACTATTAGCATTCAGCTGACAGATACACCAAACGGTCCAACCCCACTAACTGATTTACTTTTAAGGATCACTATGATTGATAATAGAGTAGGAAAGGCCTGAAAAGCAAGTTTCTAACATGACAGATGAATTTAGAGTTTGAAGCAAATAAGTTTTCTCTCCTTTTCTTCCGCTTCCTTACTCACTAGTCAGTGGCTACATTGTGGAAAGCACAACCTTCAGATCTTCAATCAGCTCACCCAACTGAGCAATCTCCTCCCTATATCAACAACCATTTCAATCTTATGCGGGGCAGAGTCTTCCATAGTAGGCTTTTTTCCGTAGAAATTGAGGTTCTCAGGTTTTAACCATACGTGCATGCCTTTCCTTTAGACCAGATGTGTTTCTTTAGGACATGTAAAGGCAATGCTTATGCTGAAATCAAGATAACTAAATATCCTTTGCTTTCATGAGAAGGCAATACTTCCCCTGGAAATCTTGCTCTCTGATAATCATTCTTATTTATCATACAACTGAATATGAATAAAGCAACATGATACAGAACAAATACAGCTTAAGCAAAAATCCAAGCTCTTATTACAACTAAAACATGATTCAATCCAGCAAGCTGCATTTAAATTTGCCGTCCGCAATGGTCAGCTTCTCTGCCTTCACAACAGCATCTAGAGGAAGAGGACTAAAACTTCGAGATGGACCGTAGAAATGGGGAAATACATTGGATTCGTCCACAGCTTCATAAATCAAACCATTTCCAAGCTGCAACGGGTCATACTTGTTAGATCATAAAACATACTATACTGTGATATAAACATAGTATGAGCCCTATCAGATGCTTTAGGGTTTAGGTAAAAGTACCTTTTTAACATCAATCTGGAGTAGGTATAGATCTTCCTTAACATTCAAGAAAAAGTTTTGCAAAGTTGATTGGACCTGCAGGTCAAAGAATGCAGAATTAATTCCAAGCATTGAAGTAAACTGGGACTCCATGGAACTGTGGAAATGTTTACAACAAGTGAGAAAGACGGAGGGAGGGGGAAAGAAAGAGAGAACCAAGATCCAGGCTTGACTAAAAATGCATTCTGAAAACTGATATATCATTTGCAAATTATTTCCATGAGCAGCAAATCCTAGCGCAACGGTAAAAAATGGATAAGGAGAGGGAAAGGGAGAAAGAAGGAAAGTTTGGATGTTCAAACAAAATGATGGTTCATATGTTATTTGAATCAGTTATTTCAGCACAGTAAATCTTAACAAAGCATATTGGCATTTGACGCAACTCGTGCAATGATTATTCTGGAGTTCTTGCTTACTTCTCTTGAGAAAATCCCCAAATTCCACATGGTTTCTTTAAAAGAATGTTTAGTTTAAACTCCTTAGGCACCCAAAAACCATGTAAACATGATAATTTGTAAAACTCAGTCATATGCAGAAGTCCTTCCATGAGATGAATGTTATCAGCCGAAGGTATTGCTAAACAAAAAGATCGAAACAATGTCGCACACCATGGCAGTTTGTTATGGAGTTGAAAACTGAAATTTCCTTCCTATAATTACGTGCATCATAAAGCATAATTAGAGTTTGTATTACGTGCATCATAAAGCATAATTAGACTTATGGTTTCACCAAATCAAAATTTATTTGAAAATCGTCTGTAACAGAAAATTTATCAGCCGAACGTTCCCAGCTACAGAAATTGGTCAGAACATCCAGAATTAGTCACTTACGAGAATGAAAAGCACAAAAAGGCCTCCTCAGTGGGAATTGTCATACAAATCTCAATCTCCAGTAAAGTACCAGCAGAGGAATCCGATATATATTGCATTAATCATTTAAATTCCTACTATAATGCGAGGGAAGAAAAAAAAAAAAAAAAAAAGGGGATATGTGCGAGAAAGTTGACGGCTAGGGTAACAGGAAGAAGAACCTGATCGAGCTTGCTGAGGTGGAAGCAACCAGTTGATTTGTCAAGATCTCCACCAAAAGTGGCGCCGCTTCTCTGCAGTTCCTCCCACTCCTCGGCGATGCTGATCCTGTATACAAATTCTTCATCTTCTTTCGATCCCTCGGTCGCAGCCATTGTTGACGACCACGTTGTAGAGCGACGCCGGATTTGAGTGTATCAGTCACCTCACTTTGCCGTTTGCCCCCTTCAAAGTTCAAACTGTTGAAAATTGAAATGGTAAATACAATAGTGCCACAAAACATAAGGGATAGAATTCATTTTAGTTATCTATATTTGGTTTCAACTTCAAAATAGTTCATGTGTTTTTAATTTATTAAATTAGTTTTTTTAATGAGTAATTTTTTCATCTTACCCTTATAATTTTTTTGGTTTACAAAAAAATATATTAGTGCTTTACTTTTCAATTTTATTACAATTTGATACTTCGTACATAAACTTATAAAATAATAATTATTTTAATTGAAGAAATTTATCATTGGACAACTACTCGGATGTTTGTGTACATTTAATTTTAAATTTTAAAAATTAATTATTATATATATATGCTAATTGGATAATTAAAAAATATTAAGAAGCTCGAAGAAAGCAATGATAAATTATTCACAAAAAAAAAGAGCGAGAGAATAAAAAGATAAATAAAAGTTGAGAAGGAAGAAAAATTAAAAATTAAAAAGATAATTTAAAAAATGATTTTTTTTATAGAAAAATATTAAGACAAAAAAATGGTGATATTTATTATATAAAGTATATATAATAATTTGATTAATGACACATCAACATAATGCTCTTGTATTTTCCAAATAAAGAATGCTTGAATGAATAAAGGGCTTTATATACCTCATTCTTCAGCATTTTAAGTGGCATATTTATTTTTCATATTTATGCTCTAATTTTTTTAGTTTTTTTGTTTAAATATTTTTGCTCTATTTCTTTATCCAACTTGTTTTTTCTCCAACTTATCTATTCAAATACTTTTTTTTATTTGAAAATTTCAATAAATTCATTAAATTCACAACAATTATGTTACTATATCATTAATCAAGTTATCATCTAAATAATTGGTCAACAATAAACTATTCCAATTAATATCGATAATTTTTCAAACAACGAAAAGTATTTATAATTATGCAAAACTTAATGGATTTCGTTGTAATTCGCCCTCATTTTTATTATTCAAGAGTATACATAAAAACAAATTACACATTGTTCCAAATTAATGATTTTAAATTTTCTTGTGGCACCTTAAAATAAGATTTTTGTTTTCATAAAGTAATTATTTCCTCCAAAAACAAATTTTCATTTAATTTAATAATATAACAACATTAAATCTGAACTACTGTTTACTATAAAAATAATGGTGTAAAAATATATAACTTATATATATATTTTAATCCCAAAATTACATATAAAGTAAAATGAGAGATATAATACTCCCCATATTCCATAGTGATTCTTACTATTTACTTTTGTTTAATTGCATGTGATTAATATATAATTGATAATAACTTTAAAGACACAAAATTTATATTTTCTTTATCTCGAATTTAAAATTACATTTGGCCCTCAATTTTGGAGGGAGGGAGTATTGGAGTGATGGAATTACACACGCTTTCAAAAATATAAATTGCAATATTTCCAATGCTGAGAAAACCGTCCCCGGCACTTTCAAGAAAAGAAAAAGGAAAACCGTCCCCGGCGTATCACACCGCACTTGCAATTTAGAGTGAAAACGAATCTCCTCCTCGACTCCTCCGCTCCTTCACCACAGTTCACAGTTCACTGCAAAGATCCTGAGATGGCCTCTGCCTCAATTGCCATATCCACCGCTCCCAGCGCCATTCACTCTCGTCTCCAACATTTCCCTAAATTTGCTTCCATATCACTCACCCATGCGCTCACAGAATTCCGCCCTACTCCCCTCACTCTCACCGTGAAACGCTCTACAAATGGTTCTTCTCTTCCCGTTATTAGAGCCAAGAACTCTCCAGGTCCGCCAATCACACCCATATTCTTGTTACCTTCATTTTCACTCTATTTGCAGTGCGTAGGAGGTGTTCCCAGTTTTAACTCACTAACTGTTTGTGGAATTGTTTTTATGTTGTAGATTACTTACCTGACGCCAACTTCTACAAAGTTGAAGCGATTCTAAGGTATAACTGTCATCTTCTTCTCGTCCTGTATTTCTTTTTGAAAATTTCTTGAATATCTTGAACTTCCCTCACGTTTCTGCTTGTCACTCGAGATCTTCTATTTCCCTAATGCTGATGCTTCTCGATGTTGTAATTTTTTCACGTGGTGCTTCGCAACTTATGAGAATTTAGACCCTGGAGGATCCCGCAGGTTTCTTCGGTAAGGGCTAGTGAATTGTTTCAATTGCTGGAGTACTACAGTCTAGATCCTGTGCTGAATTTGTAGTGGTTTCCTTTTCATTTCTTTCGTTTTCATGACATTTAAGGGTTTCTTATTTTCTTTTTTCATTTCAACTTGGCCCGACCATGCAAATTGTTTCTTCAAACTCTAGTGATCTAATAACAAAGCTTCTTCAACTTTGTTTAGCTGCAAAGATATCCCCATTGCTCATGTATCCATTTTAGGTTCGTTTTGTCCATATTCAGCTCTATCCTAAGCCAGATTTTGGTTCATAAGCCAAAGAAATTTTTCGTTTGTAATTTAGTTGCATAAATATCATATGTAGTTTCTCATATTTATTACTATTACTATTCTCAAAACAGTTGGTGGTGATTGAACCGAATCATGTTACAAAAGTTTCTTGGAGTGGACTTCAAGGGATTATTCAGTGTTACTGCCTTTTCACTGATTTCTCTGTGTTTAAGTCACCTCAATTTAGAGAAATTTTTGGCCAAGGGTTTGTTCTTGTTTAGTTTACATGTATGCTTTATATACCTTAGAGAGAATTTTGAACAGTGGTCATATACCAAATATAATGGAGAAATATCATGAACATTATCTCAATACTTGTAGCTCTTTCATAGAAATATTAATGCAAGTGGTATGTTGAATATGCCAACATTACATTCATCATGATGTAATGATGCTTACTGATGTTCCAATTAGTGCATTATGTTGGTGGCAAATAGATCTTACTTCAGCCCTTATCCTTAAACGCTTTCTAATCATTTTTCCTGAAAGCGCTAATGTCATTATAGTGCGTTTTATAATTTTGAACAGCATGCTAATGAAAATCCTTCAATTTTTAAGCATAAGAAACTAGTATTACCCTTGAACCTAGAAAATCCATCTCTGCATCAAACTTGAAAATTGCATTTGGATTTTCATGTCAGCTTAGCTAGACATGTTCTTTATTGCGTTTTCTGTATTATGAGAACATTGATTTGCTTCTCAAGATTTTTACTGGATGATAATGAAGGCCTTGTTGAAAATGGGAATTCGTGGAGTTACAGTTTCTGATGTACGTGGCTTTGGTGCTCAAGGTGGCTCGACAGAAAGGCATGCTGGTATGTAGAAGCATAATTTTTCAGAGTTCATATTGTAAGGCTTAACTCGTATAAATGCATTTCTCATGTTACCCTAGCCCCAGGCAGGAGACAGCACCTACTTTACCCAGAAACATGTAATACTTGCCTGGGGTGGGGGGACAACAGGGAGGTGTATGGACACGTTAACTTCATGCTAAAAAAAGCATTGTTAGAATGGGATTCATTGTTCTATTTTCCCCATAGAAGACTTAACTTAAATTCTTGCATCTAATATTCGGCCGTTTTCAGGCTCTGAATTTTCTGAGGACAAATTTGTCGTGAAAGTTAAGATGGAGATTGTTGTGAGCAAAGATCAGGTATAGCATTGTGAAATACATTTAACCATCCTCCTTTTATCCACATGAACTTCGTTGAAAATTGCTAATTTCAACTTCTCTTTGTAGGTTGAAGAGGTCATTGAAAAGATTATAGGGGAGGCAAGAACTGGAGAGATCGGTGATGGCAAGATTTTCTGTAAGATCATGAAATTTCACTTGATAGTATATGGTTTTGTTGATAAGCAAATTTTTTTATAGTAATTGCTGTTCTCTACAAACTTAAAGCTGTCGTGAGGGCTCAGATTCCTCAGCAACTCATTTTTTTCCTCCGTTTTGTTCTTTTTTCACCATCGACTGCTACTGATAAATAACTGTTGCTTGAGTTAATTGCCATTTCCTTCTGTTCTATGCTTTATTTGGTTCTGTTATTTGGTGCAGTGACTCCTGTGGCAGATATAATAAGAGTTCGCACGGGTAAGTGAGGAGAATCGGAATACTTCAATACTGTACAAACTTTGTTGTGTTTATTTGCTGGTCTCTTTTTGTCTATATATGACATGGGGGTACTCCAATTCAGGCGAGCGTGGAGAGAAGGCTGAGAGAATGACAGGAGGAAGGGCTGATATGTCCTCTGCTGGATCCTCTGCTTGAGTTGCTCAAACTAGACGAACTTTCAGTCATCTGCCTCAGTTGGGAATTTTCAACTTTGGTGGTAGTGGCTCTGGAGATTTTACTCAAGCTTCTGCTATAAGCCCTGTCTTGCAATAGAACAGATCAACAAGTAGAGCTAGTCTATCCTGTAGCATAAGCATTTGTTGCACAATTTTCAAATGAATATTCAATAATATGCTGGTCAGATCTACTGGAGCTGGCACGAGTGTTTTCACCAATTATGAATGAAGTAGTTCAAATATTTTCATCTTATGCGTTCTTGAATATGCAGGGTGTGTTGTTATTTAGCTTTGGTACCTCCCGTGCTTCAGTCATTATGCCAACATTTTTACACCCGAACCACTGTTTTTCGCCTTGGATTCCTAGCTTCATAATCAATCACATGATTTAGCTGGTTTTGGTGGATCTTTTTTTTTTTTTTTTTTCCCACCACCTTGAGCCTTGATGTAAGTCGCGTCTCTTAAGCAGCACGGGGTTCTAGGGGCTCTGACGAGAAAAACGCTACGCAAATAACCTTCCTAGAAGCTCAAGTCTTCCTGTCGGGTGTCGGCTATAATTTCCTTTGCTCTCGTTTTGCATTAATTTCTTCCCACTAATTTTTCTTCTCCTACCCAAACACTTCCGCACGATGTACTAAAAAAATTATGGAAATCAAAAAAGGGAAAAGAGAAAGAGCAAACGGACCAAAAAATATATATGAATTGTTTGTTTTGCGCATCTTGGTTGGACTTGATCTTTGGATTAATAGTTGTCATTTTGTGTTGAACATATTCTAATTCAATAATCTTTTATAATTTATATAGGTTGATATCTAATTTTGTATTTATGAATTATTTACATTGTTGTTGTTATTAACAAAACTCAACTTTTAACAGCCAGGCCAAATAATTGCTGCGCGGCGTCACCTTTATGTAGTCATTCTTCTATAGGCAATTAAAAAGAAAATCAGGGATTTATTATCTTATCGCGTTAATAGTGTGTTGGGAAAAATTTAGTTCGGAAAACCAAAACAGAAAAAGCGAAGGCAAAAAAGAAAATCAAACGCAGGCGGCGGTAGAAAAGGAAAAGAAAATGAAGTATTTATTTATTAAATAAAAACGCTAATAAGACTCAAAAAGAATACTCGCACTATAAAAATCGTCTTTGCTCAGATATAACGACCCGTTCTTTTGCTGGTTGGAGAGATCTTGTCTGAGAGATCTCTACTCCGCTCAATCCTCACCGCTCCTCTTCAATGTATGTATTTATCCGCCTTACCTCTTTCTATTTTTTCTACCATTTTTACTCGTTGTAATAGATTTTCAAAAACCCTAGGTGCTGTTGATCACTCCATTTGAACTGACTATGTTCATTCTCTAATTTTTTTATTCTCATTTTGTTGATATGTGTGGATTTCATGGTTAAATTTGGCGAGATTATGAATCGATTTATTTATAGATCATCGTCGTCGATCTTGTGAAATGGTTTCGTATGCACTTTATTTTTCTGAGTTTTTGAAATGGAATTGTAATTTCTAGTTCTCCTTTTACTTTAATTGTTCGTAATTCTTCTGTCTGATGCTCGATCTGATCACGTTGATCTTAGATCTCGTGTTTCCTAACTCAACTCGATGAGTATGTTTGCCGGATATGTCGGATTTGGTAGTTTCTGCTTGAATATTTGGAAAAATACAAGTATTCTACGAGGTGTAGATTGTAGTGTGACAGTCCTTGATGCGTTGTCACGTAGATCGTTGGCATGTCCTCTCCATTTCTTGTTGGCGTTATTCATCTTTTTATGAGGCAGGATTTGGAGTGCTCTTTAGCAGATTCATATTGTGGTGATCCTAAGTAGTATGTTTGTATTAGCTGTATTTTTATTTTAGCAACCAAACAATGACTTCACATGAGGCAGCTCCCATGTTCTGATACTAATCTGGCTGTATTTTTATATATCAGACAGATAACAGTACTTCCATAGTAAAATAAAGCTGTTTCATTATCTCTTGTTTGTACTACATGATTTGGAGCTAATTCGTACTCTTACCTTACATTGAATGGCAGTTGCAGAGATGGGGTTGTCTTTCACCAAGCTTTTCAGCCGGCTGTTTGCCAAGAAAGAGATGCGCATATTAATGGTTGGTCTTGATGCTGCTGGTAAAACTACTATTCTCTACAAGCTCAAACTTGGAGAAATTGTCACCACAATTCCTACTATTGGTGAGTTTTTGGCTATTAATGTGCTCTTTTTTCTCATTTATCAGTTTATCTGCATCACTATCACAACTTACTGGTGATGTGATCCTCTTGGATGCTCTTTCTGAGTTCAATTCCTTCTCATCCGGGAATTCTTGGATTTTCTTGTATTTTGTCTTACGATAAACTCTTTAAATCTTGTGACTCTACGCCTGTGCATTTTCTATTTATTTCCTTGCAGTATTATGTGCTTATATGTTCAGCTTCATTCCTTTAATTTCACTAGATTGAGTTGAGTGCATGTGTTCAGATAGCATACAGAGCAGCCATAAAATTGCATGAGTTGGTATAGATTAGCCTGTTTGGTTGATTAAGTGCACCACTTTGAGGTTAACTCTTTTTAAAGGGAGCCTGTAATGAGTGAATTCCTCTTATCACATTCAATCTGGTTACAACGTCAGCGCATCAATTCATTTTTTATTTACAATAGCTTCAGTTATATGCTTCACTCTATGTAGAAAATGGGCAGATCTTAGTTTTCCTTGTTGCAGCATAAATTCTTTAATTACTAGAGTTTTATAATCTTAATATTTGTTTGTTAGTAGATGTTGTTTTACTTGTGTAATTGTCTTTCAGTCAATGACATTGCTGTAGCATCGACTATAAGTTTGCTAGTTATTGTCGAAAAATGCCGCAAGATAGTTAACTTCATCATGTCGCAAATTTTTAAGTTGGTTTGAGAACAGTTTCATCTAAAGGCTGACATACTGTTTATTCAGGATTCAATGTGGAGACTGTGGAATATAAAAACATTAGCTTCACTGTTTGGGATGTTGGTGGCCAAGACAAGGTATGCATTTCGAATTCTTCTTTCTTCCTCGTAATACATTGAAGTTCTACTGTGTAATCAACCGCCTCCACAATAAATCCCAGGAAATAAATTAAGTATCAATGTGTCAATCAGCATTGCTGATGAATCAGAATAACCTTATTGTCTTGCTTTTCAGCTGCTGTATGTGTATTACTTCTTTGTTTTAGTTAGTCATAACTGTAATTACTCAACTTATGAAGAAGAGCAAAAGGCCAAATATAGCCTTTTTGTGTGTGCAATGTATGTTACATGTTTAGGTGCACAGTAGTAGAAGCTTGAATTCCTCTTCTGTTCTTGCTCTTCTTAACCATGACTTTGCAGTCCTTGCTAGCTCATGAGTTTATTAAAGAGCTCACCATAGGAATGATGCTATTGAACAATTTCAACAAGAGATTCAATGCAGTACATTGATATTAGCATTCATGTGTTGATTGTGTGCCTTCAAGTTTCAAGTTTGAACTTTTGGTCCAAATTTGATGTATTCTTGACTACCATGCAGATCCGTCCGCTCTGGAGGCATTATTTCCAGAACACTCAGGGCCTAATCTTTGTTGTTGACAGCAATGACCGAGACCGTGTTGTTGAAGCAAGGGATGAACTGCACAGGATGTTGAATGAGGTAAGAGAGGCCCAAATGTTACATTCCTTGTTTTTCTTTTTTCTTTCTTTCGTGCAGTTGGGTTTGAGGGGTTGGTTGAAGGGGGACTAGAATAAGATCATCTAAGGCTTGTATGACGTAGGAGTTGGCAATCTCCTGCCATTACCACTTTTTGACCTCGGTGGCGTATTCCCTTGGTTAGGATGAATTGAGGGATGCTGTTCTCCTGGTGTTTGCCAACAAGCAAGATCTTCCCAATGCAATGAATGCTGCTGAAATAACTGACAAGCTGGGACTTCACTCCCTCCGCCAACGCCATTGGTATAATGCTTTCACGTCTAAATGTTTACCTTTTCTTACTAGGTTAGGCATCTTCATGTAATCACCCCAAAATATGGCATCCAAAATGCAGGTACATTCAGAGCACATGTGCAACTTCTGGTGAAGGGTTGTATGAGGGGCTGGACTGGCTTTCAAACAACATTGCTAACAAGGTAGGAGTTGAAAAGGCTTATAGTAATTGAATCTTACAGTTGGATGGTTAAGCTGGCTCTGTTATTAAAATCCGTTTAATGCATTTTGCAGGCTTGAAGTACTCAGTCCAAGGGGAAAATGCATCATAGGCCTTCTTTTATTTGTTGCGTCTTGCTGAAGCTTTATGTGTCTTCCATGACTCCTATTAAGGAACATTGTCATCTTTTGCCTCCTGTTAAGAAACATTGTCATCTTTAAATGTAGTTTGCAATAAATTGTAGATTTTTGTCAAACTTCCTGGCCTCTCCGTGTTTTGTGAGCTTAGGATCAAGTATTACAATGAGCTTACATTCGGGTTACAATGCTTTCACTTTGAGGGCGTTCTTTTACTTTAAATAGTCGATGGTGCTTAATTATAAGAATTGCTGACTCTTTCTTGCTCTGTTGGGATGGCTAGTAGGAGACTACTGTACACAAACGAATTTTAATTGTTTAGAACTTAAAAATCAATAATTGTTAAATAAACCGATTAACTTGTTCAGAAGTTAGTCAATGAATAGCATTGCATGGTTTCAGGTTGGATTCTGATTGTTCTTTTTCTTTAATGGTTAGAAGCTTCTGATGGAAACTAGACGAGTTGTGGTCCTCCATGTATCATTGACCGCTATGGCCGACACATCATATTTCTCTATGTAACACTGCAGACGGTACAAAAATGTTTAAGTCATATAGCAATTCCAAAAGTCATTCCTCCATATTGCCCCTAGTTTCTGCGATGAAAAATTTCTGTTGAAGATGAAGTGATAAGCAAGCATCCAGAGTTTATTGCTATGCCATTGCCGCCTATAGAGACCACAAAAGAAAAACTTGCCAAAATGTATGGAAAAGAGAATTATGGATTCCATTAAACTCTGAAAGTGCATCTACAGATGACGACACCACTCAAAGGCAACACAGAAACTCAATACCTAGTCTTAGCATTAGTAGCAACCGGCTATTTCCAATTACATGATTGGACAACGAACGATCCAAAATAATCAAAAGACCAAACTATCAACAGTTTTTAGCCCTCCAATCTCCCTTTATAGCCATGTTTCTCCTTCGAAGAAATGAGAAAACCAAAAGACTGCCCCCTTTTTTCCATTTTTTGTTTTGTTTGTTCTTTTTCTCTAACATATATACGAGCTCTGATATAGCCACCTCCTGGGTGTAGTGCAGCCGAAGGGCCGCAACACCGCACAGCTGGGGTGTTAAGCGGCAGATGGGGCAGCAACATATTTAACAGCTGGAGCATTGGCCTCAGTCATAGCTGCTGCAATCAAAGGCTGCAATTGCCCCGATACCATAGCTCCATCATTGTGCACCACTGGTTTCTTGTAGTCCAAAGTGTCGTCATTGTAAACGTCCCACCACTTCTTAACCAGCATTTTTATGTCTTCTCTTTGCATGTTGTCTTCCTTTCCGGTGTACCTCCACGGCTTCGAGCCCTACATATGTGTATGTATTCAAACAATTGAGTCAGAGATTAAGTACTAACACAAACGCCCACATGAAAACCATACACATTATAATTGCAATTGAACACTCACCGCCGCACAATAGTGAACAACTTTTACTTGATCAAGCTCAACATTCTCGGGATGCCGCCATAACATGGCTAGAACAAGATTATACACATTTGGAATCGGCTTGTAGATGTCCTTGAAGAACATGTTCAAGAAATCCTGGCATATAAATTCAACCCAGCAAAATTGAATTGAAAACACTTAAAAAAATAAAAAATTGCAACTTTCATTTAAAAGAATCAGCAGGTAAACAACATATTTTAGTAATCATATATAATATATGTGTACCTGCTCAGCAAAAGGAGTGGGAGGGGTGATTTTGAGAGTGTACAAGAGGTCCTGATAAACGGATATATTGGGCTCAAACACAAACATGCCAGCATTGAAGTAAAGAGCCGGCGGATGGCCCATCTCCGATGGCCATCTCACCTTTTCCGGGCACTGCTGGCAATAGCCAATTTTGTATTGCGGGGTGTGGCTCCATGTCTTCTCACAGAAACAATCCATCACAGCATAGAAATGCCCGTCCTCCAAATCAAACAGATGATCTATGTTGTCATACACTTGGATATCACCATCCAAGTATACCATCTTATTGTATTCCACAAACTGCACCACCCAAGTTGAAAGAAAACCGTTACACAAAAACCAACCAAGAATTAGAATAGATGCCACATATTATTCGTTATTCCATAAACAAACAAAACAAAAAGAGGATCTTGTTGACTAGCTTGATTCATTAACATTTCCATATTTATCCCCATGGCCATGCATAATTTGTCAAGCACGACAAGAGAAGGGCATCCATGCAACTAGGACAATATAAAAAATTGAATATGTATGCAAATCAAGAAATAAAATGGAGACACGTGCAAAAAACACAGAGCTCCTTTCCTTTATGATCCGCGTACGTACGTACCTCCCAGATACGGAGTTTGGAGTAGTTGATGACGTAATACGCCATGGCAAACTGCGTCTGGTTCTCCGGCGGGTAAATGGGCTCAATCTCCCTGACGATGCAGCCCTGCTCTTCCAATAGGAGGCGGTGGTCGGCGGGGACGTCAGGCAGCACAGCCACCACAAGAGGGTAAGCGGATTTCACCTTCCGCAACCCCTTAGCTAGGGCGACGACGCCTTTAACATAATCCCCGTTGCCTGCCAAGAAAGTGACGTAGGCCCTGTTTGGCAGCAGCACCGGTTTGGCGAAGTCAACTGCTTTAATTCCGGCGGACGAAACAAGTTCAGGGGCCATGAAAATGCGGAAAAAAACAAGAAGATGAAGGCGAATATGAGGAAATTTTTTTTGATAGAAAACAGAATGGGATTCTTCTGCTCTTGGCTCGAAAGAGAGAATGAAAGGCCTATTTTGTTTTATCTATGAATTAAAAATGGGGAAGAGGTGGTGCTTATATAGAGGATGGGAGTGGTTTATATGTTTTGGTGCTATGATCTAGGGCTTTGTGCCGACGCGTGTCCGGATAATGAGATCGACGGTGGAGAGTGGGGTGGTCCGAAGGTTCTCGAGAGGGAAGGGCTGTGGAAGAGGCTAGAAGTGGTCGACTATTTCGGAGTAGTGATAATGTCCGCCTGTGACTCACTACTACCAATACCATGTTTCGTTAAAACTTCACGGGCTTTCTCATCCCATCTCATACAAATCTCGTATTATAAATATAAATAAAATATATAAATCTATATATTACAATTCAAAAATAAACCTATATAAACATATTATTGACAAATAAAATATTTAGTGTAATGATGTCAAAAATCATCATTTTTACTGTACGCGGTCCTTACGCGCATAAATTTGAAATGTAAATCAAAGCAAACAACAAAAATTCTTTTAGTAAACAAATACGATTGTACAATCTAATTAAAATAATTAAATAAAATTGCACATTTTAATTTAAGTACTCGTAATTTTTATGCCCATAAAATCTATAACTTAATGCAACTATTTTTTGCACAAATGTAATCTTAATGTGCTTAATTAGCATCTTTAGTTTTTCCCTATGTCTGTATGTTTAATTTTTGGGATTTTAAATCCCATATGCACATTAATATAGATGTTTTGAAAACATCTTTTGTTTAACTTAAAAAATAAAGTTTTCAGCAAATTAATAAAACATAGTTAAAACTTGAAAGACAATGAAATTTAATATCACTTCTTTCACTTAAAACCTACAAAAAAGTGTATTTTCTTTTTATATTAATATAAATAACACATTTGTATAGAGTGTCACTGTCCTGTTTAACATGTCAATTTTCTTGCAGGGTGACCAGAGACGAGACTTACACATTACTTATTATTAAGCCTAAATTTACAAATATTCATTTAATTTGCTATCAAATATTCGAAAGAAATGACATTTGATGTCTACATATTATATATTTCGTTTACAAGTGTAATTACTAGCGGCCACATTTAGGGTTAGGTCTGATCCAAAATAAGTAGGGAACTAATTAAGGATGATAAATTTAATTGATACACATACAATTCACATGCTTTTATTTACGTGGTGTTCATTTGTGTGACTCCCACTTAAACACCGCCGACAACGTCAAGCCCGGTTCTGCATATATTTACACTTATTAGTGCCTGCAGCTTTTCATTTCTGTTGACAACTACTTTTGATTTTCTTTCTCTATTTAATTAATTTAGATGATGATTTATTTTCATTTTAAATACTTATCAATTAAAAAAAGAATCGGATGCGTAAAATAATAATAACAATGATCAACTATGCACAAGTGTCAAGTGGCTTTGACGGTAGCGGGGGAAGCATCTTCTCGATGCTGTAAAATCAAGCTTTGCTGGCTTCGTCGGTCTGCCATATTTAGTTCAAAAGGAATAGGAGGATTTTTCAGTAAGTACTAAGAAGTCCAACGGTCATTGCTAAGTTGGTGATCGAGCAAGAGCAACATTCGTATAAAATTATTAACTCATTATAGGTCAAATTTTATAAATTTTTGATAGTATATAAAATTTGGAGAATAGCATGGGTGATCATTTGAGTATGTAGAGTGTTGTACGTTTTATTTATATAATGAAATTTACTCTTATCCAAAGAAAATTACAATAATAATAATAATAACTATTATTATTATTATAATTTTTTGTTGTACGTTGTGAATGATGAAGGCGCCTTATGCATGTGTTCAGAAGGGAAGAAGACAAAAGCAGGAGGACAAAAACTGATGAGAGAAGGGTGTAGAGTGTGAAGTAAATGTAATTGAAAAAAAAGGACAAAAAGCAGAGGACGTCAGCAAAATTAACGTGAGTCACACGTCATCAAACCTCCAATTACTGGACAGTTTTCACTGTGTGCTTGTGGGCCCCGCACCTGTCGTGATTCATGAACCGTGACTGTTTTCTCAAGCCTGAATAATAGTAACTATTTTTGGCCCGTGGGCTACTAGGCCATATCTCTCTCCGAAGCCCCCTATATTTTAATCATCAGGGCCTTTAGATTTACAACTTCTGGGCTGCTAATCCTATTGGGCCTAGACACCAAGGGCCGATCGTATGTAAGGTGCAGACGGAGTCCAATATCAATTTGTAGGTGGACTTAGGGTGGCTTTGGATCATCAGCAGGTCTTGAATGCTGGATCCTTGTGTATTTTCGTGTTCTGATTTGTCAAAATGAGGTTGAGTTCCTTGGTCAATTGAGCCAAATAATTCTATGAATTTTAGGAAAAATGAGACCCTCAAAATCATTGTTCAATTGGATTATGTAATGGCAAATAAAAGGGAATGAATCCACCTTAGTGGTGGGGTACCAAAAACATTACTAACCTTTTTGACTTAAAATAGTTAATAAATATATTCCCATGCTCTTCATTCTCGCACTGTCCAATCATCTACAACGAGATAAGGTTTTCTTTTAGGGAAAATATCATTTGTCCCATATATTTTCCCTATAAATTAGGTCCATTTCATTTTTGATCCTACGGTTATGGGATTGGCATTTTAGGACTCGTAATTTAAAAAAAAATGACATTTTTGGTCTTCATCCACTTTTTTGTTTGTTTTTTAACGGCCCCAGCGACATGCTCAATACGTCGTCGTTAGTAACTTTAGCTGAAGCAAAAATTGATGTGTTTTTCAATTTGACAGCACTTTGGCAGAAGGGGGAACATAACTATTTTGAGGGGGGGAAAAACAAATTTTTAAGGAAATTAGGACAAGAAAAAGAGATTTCTCTGTTCTCTAACAAAAATTGAATTTTTACTCCAACAAAAAGTACTTAGAAAATAAACGAAAAAGTGAATGAGGACAAAAAATACGAATTTTTATAAGTTATAAAATCAAAAGTGTCAATCCCACAATTAATAAAACCAAAAATAAAAAAAAAAACTTAAATTATGGGGCTAAAAATGTTATTACCCTTTTTTTAACTACGCCTTTTCCTTGCAGAGCACGATAAGTTTACATAGTGGATTCAATTAAAGGTCTTGATTCCAGTGAAAAGCACTACAAAAATATACAGAGAGGGCAAGCAACGTAACTAGTCGATATTGATTATTGATTATGATTAAAGAATTCATTAATGTCTGGATCATGATTAGGACATCTAAATTTTCATGAGCATTAATAATCATAAGTACATAATCGTACACTAATAACAATCATTTTGATAAATTAATCATCAACTCATCCAATGGCGGAGTAAATAAGCAGCCCACTTGGCGTGATGATCAAATGGATAATTCCTGGGCCCATGGAGCTGTTCAGTTGGAAGCCCATTCAGACGTTTCACTACTAGCTAGACTACCATTTATCCCATCCTGCGCCGCCTATTACAATTACACTGGACGACTCATGTAATCAGTACTGGGAATATTTATTAGATGGTTTGGAGGGATCAATTGATAGTCAGATCTGCAGGTTCAATTCTGAGGAATCATCACACATGCTGCAGCTGAAACATCATGATTACTGGGCCGGCTTCTCTGGAGAGCCCCATCCAGTTTCAGTAAGGGACATTCATTTATCCCAAACTAGCACTCATTGCTCCAGTTCTTGTTCTGCTGCTTTTATGACCGGACCGGACTGCGGCCGGGAACACTTCAAACATGGTAATTGGCCTGCTTTCGGTTATGGGGAAGCATCAATATGATCAGACATGCGCTAGCTGCTGAAACAATCAAGATTACTTTCTCATAATTCATAATTAAGCATTAACATGAGCAAGAATGTTATGTTTTAAGGAAAACACAATTAGGAATAAGAAGATATCAATGCTTACATATGCAAGACTTGTATTTGCGTATGCTCAAACATGAAAATTACGTACCTTGTAATTATAAATATATGTTGTGAAATACTATATATAAATATGTCTACGAAAAAGTTTGAAAGTTTATTATTTCTTACGTTTTTCCTGTTTTCTTTTTTCGATTTTTTGTTATAATTAATGTTACCATAGTGATGTTTTGAAATAAAATTGGGGATGAGGGTGGAGATGCAATCCAGAAACTTTTCTTGATTAACGCCCCAACAGTTATTTTTTAATTCGTAAATATTTTGATATGAGATAGTAAGTATGATGTCTATTGTACGTAATTGAACTCATGAAGCAAA
The DNA here is from genome assembly GCA_034509735.1 of Sesamum alatum. Lineage (NCBI taxonomy): Eukaryota > Viridiplantae > Streptophyta > Magnoliopsida > Lamiales > Pedaliaceae > Sesamum > Sesamum alatum. The sequence goes on from JACGWO010000009.1 coordinate 3,340,236, forward strand.
GTACTGCCGTTATTTCATGCAAATTAATCGGACTTCTGAAACTGAGAGGTTATTATATGCTAGTAATTTGTGTACACACTATGTGTGTGCATAATTATTTAAGATTATTTAAAATAAAAAAATATATTATTTAATAATATATATATATATATATATAAAGTAATAATAATATAATATTATAGAGTGAAAAAAGATGCATGAGAATAACATAAAAAATAACTATGAAAGATAATAGAGAAATTGTAAGTGACAGATGAGTAGTAATTACAGAATTTAGTGACTAGCTAGAAGGGAAGTTCTAACTTGGACCCAACTAAATCAAACCTGTAGCATTAATATGGCAAATGTAATATATTTGATGTGTAGTAATCAATTACATAGCAAGTATATCACACTTGCTTTGTAATTGGAATCGATTCGATAAAACTTGGTTCAGACAAGATTTTTTCTAGTATTATATTTTCTCTATGCATTCTCCTTAATTAGATTAATCTATAATTTATGTTTCATACTTAATTACACAATTACAAAAATGGACGGTAGTGTATATTTATATATGTGTGTGTTTGATGAGTTCACTAATTTACACATGCATCAATTGAAAAACATTTCTTGAGAAAATTAAAGTAAACCAACATTATTATGGTCATGTTCCTTTCATTACTAGCTCGCTAGTTACAGTGTTCAGATTTCTATGTGAATTTGATTTGAGTGACGTCGCCCTTCGTCCAATATGACGATATATATATATATATATTAATGAAAGGAAAAAAAAAACAAAGGGAATATTAGTAATATTGACTTGTGACGATCGATTTACAAAATATTAAGTGGGGCGCAGCTCTTCTAGGGCGCTTATATGTTTGTAGTTTGTACCCACCACTAGAGCATGTCCTAATTGAATTGAATGGGCAAAATCAGATGGAATACAGCTAAGCTGCACTCGCCCATATCATCATCATCATCATCATCATCCTTTGATGGACCTCATCGCTAGCTATTGGCTTCAACTCTACCCTGTATGTATAATGTAGCACCATATACTAATGCTCATTTTTCAATTTGGGACAGATATATTCTTGGGACCTCGTATTGCTATGAGACCACAACTTGATTACTAAAATGACCCTCAAACATCACATATATTAAATTCCATGTATTGCATGTTGACAAGATTCAACTTGATCATGATGACAATTTAGGAAGGCTATAATAGTAAATTCCATTGTGAGCAGAATATGTCCACTGTCCAGCATTTAGTATTAATTAGTAGGAATTGATGATGTCTACTCGTATTCATGCAACCGGCACCCCTCCACATGCATCGATCATGTCTCCCAAATTTCATGGATTCCTCCAACTCCAACCCATCATTCTCTCCTTCCTCTTCCTCTTCCTCATCTCAACTCCTTCTTTCAACATTACTTGCGCACCCACACACACAGACTTGGACACATGGATATCGTGGCACCTCCAAAATTACAAGAATAAGTCCCTACAATATTCCAACACCAAGCCCGAATCCGTCACCCAACGGGCGAGCAGCACAGGCGTTGACTGGAGGCTACGGATGGCTGAGATGAACAGAATAGAAATAAGTGTTAGCCAAGACGGCGCAGCTGATTTCAAGACCATCACAGAAGCAATCCACACCATCCCTTTATACAATAACCGTAGGGTCTTGATACGTATTAATTCAGGTGTTTATAGGTACGTACTTATGCTTAATTATAATTAAGATTAATTCTAATCTACTTATATATATATATATACATTAATCTTAATTTCCCCATCACATGCATGATCGATGTTGTATTTGCATGTTTATATGTGTCGTGTTTGTGAAATTATATATATGTATATATTAAAAAATGTAGGGAAAAGGTGAACATCCCAAGAACAATGCGGTTTATAACATTCGTAGGAAACGCGAGTGACCCTCCAACCATCACAGGGAACGACACCGCTTCTACGGTAAGTGGACGAGATGGGACACCGCTCAGGACATTTCAAAGTGCTACTGTCGCTGTTGATGCTGATTATTTTATGGCCATCAACATCAAATTTGAGGTATTTATATGCCCCCCTCATCATATAATATATTCATAATTCTTTTTTTCTTTTAAATAAAAATAAAAAGCTTTAATTAATTTTGCCCCTATAGTATTATAATATATGGTGAAGTAGGTGGTCTGTTTGCATGTGATAGGAGGAATTCCATTACACATTCTTCATCTACTTTGCATAATATAAAATGTTCATTATATATATGATTGATGCAATCATATTAAATATAAATCAAAAGATAGATTATTCAGATGGAGGGACATGATGAGTCACGGGTTAGCTGAGGAACTCTGCACCATGCACCATTTATTAAATATTCAATTAGGGACACAATTAATTGGAATTTTGCTCAAGCTGGAATAATTTCACTTCCAATTAATATTTTAGTCTTCCAACTAAATAATAATAATAATAATAGTAGTAGTAAGCCCAACTGGAGATTATGGCAAAGAAAAAAGGTTGTTTTGATAGATGGGCTAATTAATTATGTTGACAAGTAAGAGAGAATGGGATGTGGTGAAAGTGCAGAACACGGCCCCACATGTGGTGGGGACGGTGGGGGGACAAGCGGTGGCGCTGCGGATATCGGGGACGAAGGCCGCCTTTTATAACTGCAGTTTCTACGGCAGTCAAGACACCCTATACGATCACAAGGGTCTTCACTATTTTAGTAATTGCTTCATCCAGGGCTCCGTGGATTTCATCTTCGGATATGGCACATCACTTTACGAGGTAATTAATTAACCCCAACCCAAACCCCCCCTTGATATTCCCAAAAAAGAAAAAAATAATATATAAAAAGAAGAAAATTAATGTTAATGACGACTTGTATTGAGCAGAACTGCTATTTGAAGTCGGTGAGCAAAAAAGTGGCGTCAGTGACAGCTCAAAAACGCTCAAATTCATCAATATCAAGTGGATTTTCCTTCAAAAACTGTACGGTGACGGGGAGCGGCTCCATTTACCTTGGACGAGCATGGGGCGATTATTCCAGGGTCATCTTTTCTTACACCTTCATGGACAAAATTGTTCTCCCCCAAGGATGGAGTGATTGGGGCAAACAATCTCGCGACCAGTCAGTCTCATCTATTTCTTTACTCATAATACTAAACATATGAAAATTCATTTCCATGAAATTAAACAAGATAAACTGTACCCATATATATATATATATATATATTTTTATTTATTTACAGGAAAGTGTTCTATGGAGAATACAAATGCAGCGGACCAGGAGCTAACCTGACGGGGCGAGTGCCGTGGGCAAGAGCGCTCACCGACCAAGAGGCTATGCCTTTTATTGGCACGTATTACGTCGACGGTGACACTTGGCTTATCGACCCTTCACTCTACCAGCTTTGAATTATTATCGCATTTAAATACGCCTCTACATATAATTAATTAATAATAAGAAGGGATTACTGTGTCTACATATTGAATTGCTGATTAATATTAATTAATCAGCAATAGCTCGGACGTTTTACTCAGTCCCAATTACAACCCTTACTGCATGTTTTGTGGGCCAGATCGATCCATCTCCTAGATTCACAAATGTATCTAAAACAATAGTTATGGTTGTGGGGATCTGCATCTGCAGTTGTGTTATCATGATTTATCTTTAACCACATGTAATCATCATGTTTTTTTCTTTTTTTATCTATAATTAGATAGAATCCTAGTGCACCAAATTAACGCTTCGCCAAATTGCAGAAACAAGTAAGCATCTCAAAATGATTGAATTTTCTCATCATTAATATTAATTATTTCTCCTATATGGAAAATGGAGTTGCTTACCAACTCGGTTATTCTCATATTAAATAAGCCTACTACTTATTTAACGGGTAAAGTACAATTTATCCCATGTGATCAGTGAACGGTTCAAAAAACTTCCATGTAAAATAAAAACATGCAAATAACCCCCTCATCATTTAGAAAAAATAGCCAAAAATCCTACTATAGGCAGATTTATAGCACACGCGCTTGAGCTGTGACTGGGGAAGTATTTTTTGGCACAGAAATTCCTTTTTTGCTCTTTTTCATTGCATAAATTTTTTTCCCTCACTTTGTTGCTTCTTCCTTTATCTTCCATCACTTTACCTACAAAAATACAATTCTTACATATGGTTTTTGTTGCTTATAATGTGTATTGATGAAATTTCAATATTTTTGAACCTGTAATTGGTATTATTTGCAATGTTGCTATTATTTAAACCTGTTATAACCCCTAAAATGTTTGATGAACTCATGACAACAATGTCCAACTAATAAGAACAATTGTTAATCCTGCAACATGCAAAAATTCATTATAAGAAAAAAAAAAAGTAACAACCATTTCACCTAAAAACACATTACATATTCTCATAATAGAAGTGTTTGTTCAAAAATCATTCAGCCAATTCACATATTCAAAAACCAATAGACAATTGCCACATCAAAAACTAACATCCAATCTCAATATTCACATATTCAAATGTTTCCAAAAACTAGTAGCTCCAAAAACATGGTTGAAAATGTTGCTGGGACAAAAAAAACCATTCATAGTTCTTTTAATGATCATGACTTCCATGGCCTATTTCTTGCCCGTTCTTTGATATTGTGCAGTACTTCCGAAATGGTTTGCTTTTTTATTCTGCTCCTATTGATTCTCCCCAACAAAGCTTCATTTCTTCTCCCTTGATAGCCAAGGGGTTCCTGCACACACAATTTGAAGTCATAAGATTGAGGCCAAGACTGGATTAAAACAACAATTTTAACAACAACAAAAAAATTGATTCATGACTGTATTTTGCACACCTGATGGATGTATTTTCAGGCGTATTAACATCTCTTAGGGCTTCCAGGGGCTGATTCTGCCAAAAAAAAAAAAAAAGACAAAAAACAACATTTTTAACATTAATTCTTCTAAGTCATAAAATGAGGGAAAGCTAGAGTTTTGCACACCTGATTTTCTGTATTTTCAGCCATATTAACCCTTGTTGCCTGACTTTGTGGCTGGGAGCATCCATTTGCATCTTGACTTAATGGTGGTGCATCTGTCTTTTCAGTAGTAATTTCCTCAGGAATTACAGGTCCCTAAGATATCACATTCAGACAATTAGCTTCATTCAGTAACAACTGTCTTTGCTAAGGAACAATAAAAGAATAAAACCTAACCTTGTAAAGTTTAGACTTTGAATGAGGTGGTTTTGTGCAAGAACCCTTATTGTGACCTACTTCAAAACACTTCATGCAAGTGTGTGTTAGGCCGTTTCTGGTTGAAACTTGTTGCAATTCATCTGGGCCCTTCCTCCTCATTTTCTTTGGCCTCCCCATTTTTTTCTTCATCTTTGGTGGATGCAAAGGCTCATAACTTGTTTTGACGTAGTCTCTTGCACTAGGGACAACATGAATCATCTCATCATATACCTTTAGGTAAGTGTTCTTCTTGTAGCACTCTTCAACAAAGTCATCAACACAACATCTCCTCGCTGCTATTTCAGAACATGCATGACAGCATGGATAGCCATTCAGCTGAAAGTTTCCACAGGTGCAAGCCTTTTTTTCCAAGTCCACAACAAATTTATCTTCATATTGGTCAACCTCATACTCATAACCCCCACACCACCTGACAAAGCAATTCCTAGCCATGTGTTGTTGTTTGGTTATTTTCTTTAACACATTTGGGCATATGTTTCCAACATATTTTTCCATGCCCTCCTTTTTTTTTTTTTTTTTTTTTTTTTGAATTCTGACCATCAATCTCACCCTTATCCATTCAATCATAGTTATGATGGGCTTATCTCTAGCTTCAAGAATGTAATTGTTGAAGCTCTCACACAAATTGTTTACAAGAATATCAGATTTACTATGAACAGGGAAATGAGACCTAGCCCAATGAATAGGATTTATTTTTGATAACCATACATGTGTTGTCTCATATTCAGGGCTTTTTTTTAGGATCAACCTCTTCCAATTCTTTCATCCACATATGAAAATCCCTTCTGTTTACTGTTGCAGCAGCCCTCCAAAAATAATTCTTCAATTCTTGTGACTTGTATTTCATTTTAAAATTATGATACAAGTGCCTCACACAATACCTATGCTCACTATCAGGGACAAGATCTTTCAAAGCCTCAACTAACCCCTTTTGTCTGTAAAAAATGAAGCTCCATCTCCCAGTTCTCAACCCCCCTATATCCTCCAATAATTCGCTCAAAACCAAGTCCAATTTTCTCTATTTTCCACTGGAACAACAATCATGGCTATTGGAAGCATATTGTCGTTCCCATCTCTACCCACTGCCACAAGCAATTGCCCACTATAACATGTTTTCAGAAAACACCCATCCAGTCCTATCATTGGCCTACATCCTGAAAGAAAACCGTTTTTCATTGCATGCAAGCTGAAGTACAATCTTTCAAATATATGGGGTTCTAAGCCATCCACCTTCCTAAGTAAAAGTTTACTTCCTGGATTTGTACTCCTAACAGTCTCAAAATAGTCCCAAAGCAAAGAATATTGCATTGAATCTGCCCCTCTGATAACATCTAAAGCTGCTCTTTTGGCCCTCTTCACTTTGGCTATACTTACATCAACATTGCATTTTCTTAAAATAGTATTTTTCAACTGCTCAATTGGAATACTTGGATTATCTCTGATACATTGTTCCATTCTTGTGGCAAGATATGCAGCTTTCACTAATTTGTTCTCATACATTCTTGGGCATGTGTGTTTTCCCTTAATGGTTTTAATCTGAAATGTTGGGCCATTCATTATTGGAGATGCATGGATCCTCCAATCACAACCCTCAAATTTGCACTTAGCTGTGATTCTTCTGTTTTCATTTTATATGTATTCAAGATCATACCCCCTTCTGATACACTAATCCCTTAGCACCTTCCTGAATTCTTGAGCATGTACGAACTTCATTCCCACCACCAATTCTTTGTTTTTTTAAGTTCTTTGTTTCTTTGTACACTAGATGTCTTGGTACATTCTCATCAAAGTCATATAGCTCCCCAATCTCACTGTCAGATTCAGCCTCACTAAACCACCCCTCATCATTATTAGTGTATGTTGCAGTCTGTCTTGAAACCACTTTGGCTTTGGCCTTAGCTTTTCTCCTGAATTGTTTCAATTGTTGCATCAGCTCTTTTTTGTTGGGATTCTTATTGAGGAAAATATCATCATCATCAGATTCCTCAATATCCTCCAACACTATACTAGGGGCCTCAGATTCAGATTCAGATTCAGACTGTCTATTATCCTCATCAGATGAATCATCAAATTCTGATGAGGAATTAGACTAAAACAACTTACTCATCGACCTTTTTCCCTTTTCCTTCACTCTCTCATCCCCTACCCCCTGACTCACATTTTTTTCTCCCTCATCCACCATGCCCTGACTCACATTTTTTTCTCCCTCATCTCCCACCCTTTCAGCCTCAATATTTTCTCCCTCATCCCTCACCTTTTCAGCCTCAATGTTTTCATCCCTCACCCTCTCACCCTGCCCCTCAGTGCCTTCAAAATCCTCAAAATATATTCCCTTTAGTAAATATGTCATTTCCTCTCCAGTCTGAATAGGGATTTTGTTCCCCTCTATATCCAATGCCTCAATAGGTTCCACATCCCCCTCCTCTACATATATTTAGATAGGAACATCTAGGCCTTTATAGCAATTTTGCAAATCCACTAAGCACAAATCAGGACAGTCATTATTTATCAATCTTATTCCTCCATCAAAAGGTTGTGTTGGGACTCTATAGTAGAAATTTAGCACAATTTTTTTCCCCCAACTTTGTCATACATCAACCCAAATTCATATAGACTTAAGAAATCAATGTCTATTTTCTCAAACACTGATTTTTTCCTTCCTACATATCTTAATTTAGGTTCTTTTACAAATTTACCCCCATGCCAAAAATTCAACATTATGATATTCAAAACTCTGCACATGAATTAAAAAAAAAAATAGAATCCATCAGAAAAGTTGCACAGCCTACTAGAATGCAATATAAAATAGAAGCAACACATCAACAAATGGGGAAGGGTGCACATGTCATTGACTGTATATATAGTATCATTTCCAGCAAATTTCACAACAGAGGGACCACACATTCAAGATTTCATTGAATAAAGAAGACAAAATTATATTACATCAACAACACCACAATACTATATTTCTCTACAACAACACTAAAATACTATATTACAGTAAAAAATTCCACATAATAAAGAAGGTAAAAGAAATCTGAACATATACACTTTTTCAACCAATTTTTTTTTTTAACACATACAACACTCTTTCCACATGGGTTCACATTAAGTGTCAGTTTCATCAATTATAAGACCATACACAAACTGAGGGGGGAATATTACATACCTTCATTTTTTCCCTCTTCAAGCAACAACAAGCCCACTACTTTTTCTTTGTCGTCTTCAAGCAGTAGCAAGCCCGCTGCGTTTTTCCCTTTCTCGTCTTCAAGCTAACAAGCCCTCGTGTTTTCTCGTTTCTCATCTTCAAGGTAGCAGTAAACCGCACAAAAAAATCGAGTCCAAATCCCTTCGTCTATCCAACAATCTTTCCACCCACGTTCCTCTCCTCTTAAATTATCTAATTTTTTGGTAGAATTGCAAAAGAATTGAAGAAATGAAGAGTTTTTCTTAATTCTAGGGTTTTTGGTTTTCTGTCGTGAAAGCCTTCAAAATCTCCTCAACTTTTATTCTTTGAAAAGTCAACAATCCATTGATATATATATGGAAGGGTATTAAGGTTTTTGAACATTGGCAGCTAGTTCAAATTAGATGAGGGAGGCAGTGTCCTATTTTTTTTAAATCATGAGGGGGTTATTTGCATGTTTTTATTTTACAGAGGGGTTTTTTAAACCTTTCACTGATCATAGGGGGTAAATTATACTTTACCCCTTATTTAACTATAATCATAATTACCCAACATATCTACCCAGCTATATCGTAATGTATATAGTTGAGCTGCCATCATCCTTTTCGCAATTGGTATGATTGATCAAGGCGGCAACTAGCCTTTCTCTTTTCCCCGACGTCGTAATTAATTAGATGAACACATGCATGACCAAAGCATAAAATTATTTATTCGCCTAATGCTAACAAATCTTCAATTATAACAATAACAATATGACGTGAGGATAGTTTACGAAGGTTGGCTTTTATCGACCTTTTTACGAAGGTTTGCTTATTGTGACCATTAATTATTTCGGTGTACGCGGTTTATATAAATTTATTTAGATGGAAAAAAATTATAAATAATTGCCCTCCAGACGTCAGGTATCAGCTTTTGTTACCTTATTATTCTTATGACCTACTTATAACCGAAGCATCGAAAGGCTATGCATAATCAGGCTTTCCTAGACATGTGATTTGTAGAATATATTCTAACGATTATGTGTTTTGTAAAATCATATCTTAGATAATAGAAGCTAACCCCATTTGTTTGGAATAGCAATCACCCAAAATCACATTAAAAGACCTTGTGCCAAGTTTTCGACACAAAACAATATGTGTATATATATATATATATGTCACAGTCAAATCCCATATATCAATTTGCACGATTTATTGTCTCAGGAGAGACAAATAATTCAATTGTTTTGTATATTAGAATTTTCCAAGCAAACTGCAATAATAATCAGGAGCAAGCTCACATGCCAAAGATTTTGTGGGTTCTCTACCACATAATTAAAGCAATGTCATAATATATTCAATTAATGAATACTGCTAAATTGTCATGTCTTAGACGTTGAAGGCCACTCACAACAACCTTGAGTTAAGTTAATTAATTAAGCTGCAGCGCAAATTGATAATCAATATATTTTGTATGTAATTAATGCAGGTGATTTAGACATGATACCAATTAGTATCTATAATAGCTCCTGTTTCTTATTAATATATGCGACGGCTGAAAATATATTATATGTTGATTATCGTAGTTGAACCGTCAAATTGATTAGACAATAGCACGCAATAGCTGTCATGTTGATGCGCTTAGGCACATAATTAATTAACCCCTATACATATATATATGGGGCCCATTAGTACTTTGTTAATTAGTTCTTGAGAGGTAGAATAATTAGGTCAACCACTTGATTTATTATGATTACGACTCAAGGGAAAGTACTGCAACGCATATAATATATTTCTTGGGCTAAATATTGGGGAATTAATTAGGATTAACCAAAGGAGACTAATTAATTATTAAAACCCAAGAATTTTACATTATAATTGCACTTATATGAATTCTTGTGGCAACTGAAGAAGATGGGGGAGATGGCAGCCCTGATCAGTGATCACCTCAAAACTCATGAACTAACCTATACACATGAACATTTTCATGGTTTTCTATGACATGTATGCTTAACATTTACAAGTGCAAATTAACCACGTACAACCTAGGCCCTAGCTACTCCTACCTAATTCATGCCAATTAATTAAATGGCCCAACAAACATACATCAAAATCAAACTAATTAATGCGATGGCCTGATGATTATTATTTATATATGTATGGAAGTGGATGGTGAAATATATAGCTAGCTAGTTTCTGAAGAGGTCGAGACGATTATCAGCCAATCTCAAGGAATATGCTGTAGCCTTGTACTCTGCCCAGGTGAAAGGCCGATAGAGACATGGATTTTCACACGACACCATTTCTGGTATGGGAGATATGCATGCATTCGGGGCTGGAGCTGCAAAATACATCACTGACATTCTTGCTTTCATCGGGTTTGCTACCGCTCTATGTCTCACGGATACAAATCTTCCATTACTCATAGCCTGTTCATAAATTACGTACAAATTAGGCATATAATTATGGATAATACGTGTATATTAATTGACTCTATAAAAAAAAAAAAAAATTGATAAAGACATATATATATTATATATATACCTGAAAGGCATCACCTACAAATACGCAAAATTTATCTGAATCGGGCTGAATAGGAATCCATAAACCATCTGGGGACAAGATTTGAAGGCCACCAACGTTGTTGGAATGCAAGATTGTGAGAATCTGAGGGTCTGAATGCTCTCCAAAGCCAATTCGAGTTTTGGGGTGATCAAACATTAATTGGGATGAAGGATACTTAATCCAATCATCAAGATTGAGCAGTGAAGGATAGTGATTGATCCTGAAGCATGAGTCGCTGTTTGGATCTCGGATGAGGTTACTAAAAATGGATTTATCTTGGACCCACAGCCCTTGAGCCACCATTTCAAGAATATCACATGCCAGGTTCCTGACGGCGTCTATGTAATCATTCACAGCACAGCTGCAAATAAGATAAAATTAAAGCGTGTCATGCATCATGAGAATAAATAATTAAAATCATAGCACTTTTGAATATACCTAGTACAAATGTTTGCCCTAAACAAGACAGCAGAATTTTTTCCCCAAATTCGGCCTCCATGTATTAGTTTCCATCATTAGCAGTGTGAAGGGCATTGATTCATGTATTGACTTTTTCTTATATTTAGTTAGAATCCCCGTCGCACTTATGAGTGATTGCTTGACCAAAATGACCGTGTCATCACCATACTTTATTATTTTGCTACCTAATTAAGCTAAGCAACCCACCCACCGTAAAAGAATTTGACACTAATTAAAATATTCTAATTAGCAACTAATTAATTACAAATTAAGTTTGGGTGGGATGACAGATTCATTCAAACTCCTCTATCTGGTTGCCAGAAATGTGAAAAGAAAGCGACCCCGCCTCTCTTAATTACTTCCGGGCTGATGAGCTGACGTCATTCATCTATAATTGCACATAATAACCTCAATTATGAGCCCAACTAACTCATTTTACGGCTTTGACATACCCCCAATTAATGATAACATTGTCATTAATTACAGCGAGTACTAAATAATATTCATATATGTGAGCTCGATCAATTTGCATTTTTCACCATGTGCCTAAAGGGGCAACATCATATGATACATTATAGTTGGATGAGTGCATTCAGGCAGGATAAGCGCGTCTTTTATCAAACTTCGACTTTTTAAAGTTCAATTTTGATATAGATTTTTCAATGAAAGCCCCGAAATTCAACTGGTTCCAAAGGTCAAAGACTTGAACACTACTCTCCATGGTTGGTGACATACACGAATAATATAATGCATGTACTCATACTTTATACAAGTTATTTTGCGTTTATTTTGAATTGACATATAAAATAAATATCAATTTATAATAGAAAAATGCATGCACACTGACCAAAGAAGAATTTGTACATGCAAGTCAAGGAATGATCAAGAGTTGCTTTTTTATATATCTTGGATTTATATATATATTTGCAACTGAAAACACACACACACACACACATATATATATATATATATATATAAACTTGATTATTGAAGAATGAAATAATAGAATAATTACCTGAAATTTTCTGGATGGGCGGGAGAGATGGATTTGGATCTCTCAGAAATGGAATGAGGATTAGCTTCCATGATAATATACTCAAGCTCGCCTTTATCTCCATTGAACCCGATATTCTTGCTGCCATAACCAAAGGGAGCGGCGGGCCCAGCCCCTTGCTTCTCGCATGCAGGCTTTGAGAAAAACTCCTGCCCTTCCCTTTCAACTCTTGAGATTATTTTTCTTGAAACTCCATGATTTTCTACCTGGAAAACCCCGAATTCTTGGCATGCTTTTACCAGCAATTCACACAGCTTCGACCTCTCCAGGCTTAGATCTATCACTGGAATCCCAGCGGCCCGAGCTTTTTTGCTACGCAGAGGAGCTGGAGAAGCCACAACCATTTTCTTAAGTGATGATGATGATGGAAAATAATTAGTATTGGTAAAAAGAATAATTAAGCAAGTTTGAAGTTATTGATAAGGTGGAGGGTGAGAGGATTGGCTTCATAAGTTTGCGGGTTTTAATAGAGAGGGAGATGAGGTACTGACCTGCGCGCACCGCCATCAAAACCACATTAAAATAAATGTATTTTATCAATAATTAAATATCTACGTACTGATTCTTTTTTTGTTTTTTGAATAATAATAATAATAATAATAATAATAATAATAATAATAAAAAAGAAGTTTATATAAATTAATTAAGGAAGAAAAATAATGGTATGGTGTGATTGAGAAATGATGCTGCAACAATAAAATCCATTGAGTTCCGACAGAATACGTTGCCGCATATGTACTTTGTATAATATTAATTTGCGGAGAAATTAATACATAAAGATATTGACTGGTCCACAGGTAACTTTGTTCTTTGATTTTTATATTCAAAACCAAAATATTTCTTCCTTTCTCTCTCATCTCATGTGTACATGCATATATATATATATATATATTATATGTAATGCAGTGAAAAACATGGATTCCTTAATACAAAAAGGATTGTACGTACTTTCCCAAGAGTGTGAAATTTTCAACGATGCTTTCTTCTCGATGGATGATCAATTAAGAGCAACCTTAATTAACGTGGACCATCAATTAAATTAGTAATTTGACTCAAAACAGTACGTAACCTTTTAATTTTGTTGGTTATATGGGGAAATTTTAAGAATTCTGTTGTCCTAGCTAATAATAGAGCTTCAAAGTATGTCATAATTATCAATTATGTATTGAAATGATAAGGCGAATTGAATGTGGCGTTTGACTAATCCAAACACAGACCCTGCTAACTCAAACCTCTCTCTCTCTCTCTCTCTACTATAACAACTTTGAACTTATAATAAATTCAACAAGACAGAAAAATATATCTCTCTTTTTAATGTTTATTCTGAGAAATACAAGAAGAGATGGCGATGTCTGTCGGACGGAAAAAGGTCTGACCAAGTTCAAAAGGCGGCAAATATTAGGTGAATGAATGTGAATGTGTGAACCCAACAAACACAGACACAGATCGATGTTAAAATACTGCAGCGGCCGTCTGTCCCCTCCCCTTGCATTCTACTTTTTAACACTTTCCTGTCACCCCCCCATATTTATTATATATTTATATACACACTCTCTAATAATAATAATAATAAAAAAGACATCAAAATTCAATTGAAAAACGCGTCTTCTCCTGCTACTGCTGGGCTCAGACTTCCACGAATTCTAGTCTATGTGTAACGTTTGACTTTCAGTTGCCCAATTTATGGGAATTTAAACCTTCATATATTAATCGATTTTTCCTTACCGAAAAGGCAAAGAATCCTTCATTAATTATGTCAAGCTAATTAGCAGCCCAGTCCCAGTCCCACCACATGGAAAGCCGCAAACAAAAGCTGCAACATGTGAGAAGCCGCTGACGTGTCTCCCCTATTTCACGGCATTTTCAGACACCAAACGCCTGACCTTTTCTGACATTAATCCCACCACTCTAAAAAATTCTACACCTACGTACGTATGTTTGTGGTCAATTATATAACAAGACTCACTCCACCACTTACCCATTAATTCATTAAGATTGGTCGACGATACGCTTTTATCTCTATTATTCTCACCTATCCCAAAACGTGGTAGGATGTGTGTCACGACTTTTCCCGATTGTAATTTAATTTATTTATGGGATGAGGGGGGAGCCAACATTATAACCTACTACCTCTACCTTTTTTATGGGTTTCTTCCCAACATTTCCATGTATTATAATGTTTCATACATTCTTGGCCGGCTAATTATATTTAATTAGAATGAGTACTGGCCCCTTAGTGGAGTTTCATGATGCCACCAAAAGTTGCATTAATTGCAATGTGGTTAGTATTTAGAGAATTTTTTTTAAGTCTGAATTACATCATAGTTAGTTAGTTAAATACGACCATATGACATATACTTTATCTTATACAAAAATTAGTTTAGAATAAAAACTACAATTATTTAAACTTACATTCGGAAATGATTGTTTTCTTTTCCTCCACTCCTATTAATTAATACGCCAAGATATATACTTACAATTTTCAGATGTTAGTTGATTCTACTAATAATGATTTATATTTATGGAGTATTGATCTAATGATCGATTAAGACATTTTTCTAAACATGTAATTAAATATAATCACAACGAATCTCTTAATCAATTTCTCATGGTGATGTATATAATAGTAATTACAATTTACTCACAAGGGCATAAGAGTAACTTTCAGGGTCTACCACATGGTAAAAAATATGTACCCTATCACACCATAAAACAACCAAATCACTATAAATACAAGATATATTATTTTTTAATGCTAAGCTACTATTCATTGATTTGACCTCTCATACAATATTTCTCTCACTAAAGACTTGGGGTGCAATTGTGTTGAGACAATTTTTCCCGATTAATCCTCCACTAAAAACCACTGATTTGACCTTCATACAATATTTCTCTCACTAAAGATTTGGGGTGCAATTGTGTCGAGGCAATTTTTTTCGATTAATCCTCCACTAAAAACCACTACCACATCACATGGATAAATAACAAACTGTCAAAAGTAGAGTAATTAGAGGTTGTTTAGCTAATTTTTTTTTAAAATATCTTATAAGCTCCTACATCTTATAAGATGTTTTGGGAGCTCATAAGATGTTAGATCTTATTTTAAAAATAAGCTCCTAAAGCGTTAAGATGAAATAAGATGTTAAAGCTTATAAGATGTTAGGGTGTTTGGCACAGTGCACTACTTATAGGGTGTTTGGCATAATAAGGTCTTATTGAGATCTTATAAGCTCTTCAAAAAAAATTGTCAAATAAATTTTTGGAACTTATAAGCTTAGCCAACACCCTCTAAGTAGTGCACTTTGCCAAATTAACATGTTTTAATGAAAAAAATAAGTTGATTCAGATATTTATCTATAGTGATGCCAACATGCATTGTTGCTTAATCTATACTATTATATAAAGCAAACTCTATTTTTTACTAATAAATGATATTTACTTACACCGCAACACCAATTTTTTTTGTTATACCAATAGTACCCCTAAGTTAGTTTTCATTTCTTTTCTTTCTTTCTTTCTTTTTTGTTTTTTAAATGCAATGTGTTGATTAATATGATTACTTTTATTATCTATAATAATTTTAAAGCATGCAATATTATTTTATATGCACGCAGAGATGGTGTGTCACGACGGGCAGTTAGTATTAAAGAGAGAGTAATGCATACTTATCCAATAGTTGATCAACGTTGGAATAAAAGAAGAGAATATAAGGGATGAAAAGTGATGATAAGTGAGCGCCGGCCGGCAGTTGCAGAACAAGAATGTCCACATCCATGTGACTACCTACATTAGAATCGCGTAATTCTACCACTAATAATCTCCTAAACACTAATCGTGTGCCATGTGGAGCATTAGCCTCACCCCTTCTCTAATCATTTAACCACTTAATAATTATATATTGCTTTCAGCTTTTAGTGAGTGACATAACTATAAGACTTGATCATGCGGTTTTTGGACAATGTCGAATGATGGTTTGATTACAAAATTTACTATATATATAAACACAATCCTTTTTTCTTTTTCTTTTTTTTTAAAAAAAATTATAGGGCTCCAAACACCACTCTAATTGAATTTACGGATTATTAATGTTAATAAATGAAGATAGTACTGGGCCTTAAGACCCAAATCTATCTTGGCCCAATAATACCAATATTTGGGCTTCCATATTTTGTCTGTTTGCAGTTGGGCTTGAGCCTATTAAAGAATTGGGCCTCTCAGGGAACAATCAATTTTTAGATGAAACCATTTTTAAGTGAGAGACACAGAGGTCTCAGCATTGATGTTCTATTCTATCATTCTATTTTCCTCCCATTCGTCGTTGTCGATCACGTGTCAGTCACTCTGCTTGCTCGGAAAACCCTAATTCCCCTTCTAAACCCTAATTTCTTCCAAGTTCCCAGAATTCGACCTCAAAAATCACCCCATTCTCATTTTCAATTACTATTACGTCGCGGTTTTCAACTTTTTCGTCGCTTGCTTTGCTTTTATGGACAACACTTGATTGTAAATATATTATTATTGTTTTGAGGGGAAAACTTCGGGTTTTTCAGATGGATGCGAAGGACATTTTAGGATTGCCTAAGAATGCATTGTCCATACAGGAGAAGAAGTCGAAGCCTCCCAAAGAATCTCAGAGAAAACCTGATGGAATTTCGCGCGAGGTTCATACGATGTTTTTTTAAGTTACTTCTCTAATTTGTTGAAATATTTGATGGCATTTGAATAGTTTCGCGGGATGCTGTAGGTGTACGCCCTTACAGGTGGATTGGCGCCTTTGATGCCGGCGGTTGATGTGAATCAAGTAAAACGAAAAGCGCAATCCGATAATGAGAAGGTTCACATTTTGCGTATATCTAGTCACTACATGCGTCTTGGATGTCTGTTTAAACTTCTTGTAAATACAGTTTTTGATATAAAAAATTGCTTCTGCAGATTACTTGGCAATGGCTTCCTTTTACAAATTCTGCTAGGAAAGATAACCTGCAGCTTTACCATTGGGTATGTTCCTTCGGATTTTAAGCAATCACTTTTGATATCTGCGCTTGCAAGACTGATAAGTGCTTGAGCTCTTATGTCTGTAGGTTCGAGTGGTGAATGGCATTCCACCAACCGGTGACTATTCATTTGCAAAGTACAATAAAGTATGCAAAAACTTTCCTCCGAATATATCGCAATCATATTTATATTGTTGGGTAATGGTCTTCAATTTTATATTTAATGACACTTGAAATTACTAATATATTTGATGCAATGCAGTCTGTTGATGTGATCAAGTACACAGATGAGGAGTACGAGAAGTATTTGACTGATCCTGTACGTATCTGTGGTTGGTTTTGCAGTATTTGTGTTTTCTTGTCATACGAGATTGTCTTTTTGTGTGCATGCTTAATATCAAATGTTTTAAGAAATATTTTGGATCAACTTTCTGATCAATCTATAGTATCTGTATTAATGATGAGCTTTAACTTTATAGATGCGGTGGCCTTTCTACAGTGACCATGATTTTCTTTCTAATGGTTACTTTTACAGTTGAATTGAGTGAACTGTGTAGACTAGTACAACTTTGATTAAATGTTAGGTATTTGATTGGAGTTAAAAACAGTCTTAGAGGGCATTGGTTTTCTGTCGGCTATATAAACCTGGTTTGCCATCCGTTGTCTTTCTTCTAGTAGGTTTCCAACTTGCAATTTCATTCTTAAACAAGTTTACTTTAAAAAATTGAATATGGAATTAACTGATTATATAGGGTTGTACCTTTTGCTCGATGTCATGTTCACATATTGTCTATAATTTTAATTAAAGTATGTTTAGTTGGATTTCATGTGTTAAACCATATCTTGCAAGACTAAAGCTATTTGTAGAGTCAAAGTGACTTCATGTGTGTCAGACATGCATTCGACCTATAACAGCAATCGCCAGACTGACCTGCCCCGTAGAAATATTCATTCTTAAACCCCACTGTTAAAGAGATATAGTTTGAGTGTTCAGTACGTATGTTACTAACTTTAAACTACAATGAGTTAATGTGGTTCAATTTGTGAACTACTCGACGCCTATTGTACTGAAGTTTAAGTTACACTCAAACTCAATTTTCGGTTTACGTCAGTTTCTTTCTTACGCCATCACACTGGTAAGGGTTCATACGTTTCTATTCTCACATTAGGCGTGGACCAAGGAAGAGACAGATCAACTATTTGATTTGTGTGAACGGTTTGATCTCCGCTTCATTGTAATAGCTGACCGTTTCCCGTCATCAAAAACTGTGGAGGAGCTTAAGGATCGTTATTATAGTGGTACTTCCTATCTTTTATCTTATTCATAAGATATTGGATCACTTTAAGTGTGCATTTAAAGAGGCATGGCCAAGTAACTTAAGCAATTTGAAGGCTGCAATCCTTAAGAACTGATTTTTATCTCATTTGTTGATTTGGTCAGTGTCTCGAGCTATCTTGATTGCTAGGGCTCCATCTCCTGGCGATGTCACCGCGCATCCACTTGTGAAGGTTTGACAAAGTTGCTTATCCCTTAACACCACTATCTGGCTCTGTGCTTGTCTTTATAGCTTTTGGGTTGGATGTTCCAAGAGTCATACTTCGTCTCATACTGCATTTTTGAGCAGAAATTTGCCATTGTTTGGCAGTCTCCTTGATGTTTAAATTTCCTCCAATGGTGTAGGAGCCTTACAATGCTTCTCAAGAAACAGAGCGGAAGCGCGCGTTGAACCTGCTGCTCTCTCATACAAAGCAGCAAGAGCGCAAGGATGTTGAGGTCTGAACTGTGTAACTGAATCTGCTGGTAGCATTAATATACAATAGTCAAGATGATATACGTTTCATCTTTTACTTCTATTTTCTGGGTTTACTCTCAACTTTTACCACTTTCAGGTTCTTGCTCAAGCAAAGAAAATATCTGAGGCACGGAAGGCTACAAAGGTCCGCGTTAATCCCCGGAACCCCTGAGTTTCCTGTGAAATACAGGCATAAAATCAAGTGAAACTAAATGCTTTGTGCTAAGTATTCTGCGAGATTCTCATTTTATCTAATAGATTTAATTGACAAAGTCTGCTTGCTGCGCTTTGGCGTCACCTTTGGGGTCTTATCAGGTGATTTCTTCCTTGTTCTTTAGGCTTCTGAAGAGTCGGAGTTGCCAGTTTTATCAGATATTGGATCACTAGGTGCTGATAAGGCTACTGCTGATACTGTAAATCCTTCTACAAATTCTCAGATTCCCACTTCTTCTATCCCAGCTCCAGTGTCAGAAACTGCTTCAGTTATGGCTTCTCTTCGCATGGTATGCCTGAAATAAGATATATGATAGCAAACTCTTCTTTCTCCCTTCTATTCTCTTTCTGTTTTAAGCTGGTATATGTTATTATTGGATTCTTTCTACTGAACTATATGATTTTACTTGATTTTGCCATCGATTCCTGCTCCCTTTCTGGCCCCTACTTGGTGCACGTACCAGTCTTGTTATATTTATTTGATCAGTAATGTGTATGAGAAAGGTAGATGAGCTAGTCGATGGCATATGGTGTATGTTGTATTGCTGGATCTCTGTTCTAAGTTAAAAAAAGTGCATAAGGAAGCTCATTGCTTTAAGAAGATGGTCTTTTCTTGTTTTCGGTGGTTCTCGGCGGTGCATCTTTATCTGTCCACGCACCTGTTGCGCATTCTCTTTTTATTTATGAATGCCATGCTTTAGGATTAACTTTTTCGGTTAGTATTGTTAACCAAGAAATTTATGCAGCTACGTGTATACTTGCGCTCATATGCACTTGAGCAAATGGTGCAAGCTGCAAGTTCATCAGCAGGACTCCGGACTATCAAACGAGTTGAGCAGACTTTACAAGATCTTGGGGTGTGTTTTCTGTTCCTTGAGACTATAATTTAATATCAACTTCAGTTGCACTATTGGCATACAATAATATTGGTAGGTGTTAGCCAGTAAAATTGCATCTCATATTATTTGGTTCTTTTACAATCTCATCATGCTTCGTGCCAGATTTGGAAGCATGAAGATGTTACTTTTAATTAGTATTGGAAAAGGCAAAGTCTAAGCATGGCATTCCATGTCTTGGGGGTGGGAAGCTTAAAGCCCGTAAATCCCATGTTATTTTAAACTTTATGCTAGAGGCTATGCAAATTTTAAAGATGTGACAACTAAAATTAGAACAAGAAAAGATTATAAAAGAAAAATTGAGACGTAAAAAGGTCGACGTAAGAATAAGAAGGATTTACATGTAAAGCTCTTGAAATAATGAAACGGTAATAAGAAAAACTATTTTGCGAAGAGCTAAATGAAGATGATTTTATAAAAGTAATAAAAAAACATGGACCTTGTTATATCTCAAATGAAAGATGTATGAGGATGAAACCTGCTCTCCTTTTGTTTCTTTATTCCTCCTCTAGAGTTCAGTGAAAGGATTCTATCTTCCATCTAATTTCGGTGAGGAAATTTTTTTCCTAAAATCAATAGGAGCCCTGGAACTTGTGGCGAAAACAGAAGCACAGTATTGTGGAGAAGTGTAGAGTCCTAGAACTTGTTTCTTTGAGTTTATCTTCCGTCGAGTTTTTCGTATGATTATTTTGACATAGTGAATTTGAAGTTTTTTAGAATGTTGTTGATTGCAAATTTGGGCATCTAGCCTCCTGAGACTGAATTTGAGTTAGTAGGGTTGTTTTGCAGGTGAATTTAAAACCAAAGGTTCCCACAAAAGCTGTGTGTGCGGAGCATCTTGAACTTAGAAAGGAGATACTGACATTGTTGAATCTTCAGAAGCAGGTACGTCAAGCATGCAAACAATTAAGTGATTTTGTAGAGATACGGGTGTATTTTGCTTCAAGTATTTTCTTTACTTTGATATTCTGCAGTGAAGTGGCTGAAAGTACAAATCTTTCCGTCATCATCTTGGCAAGAGTTTGTGGCATGGTTTTTTGGTTGTTTCTTAACCTTCAATCTTTTTTATGACAGCTGCAATACAAGGAGGCAGAGGGGTCATCATTTCGTGATGGTTCATATACTGAAACTCCTGGTACACCTCCCAAGGTAGGTAGTGTGGTTGTCTCATCTAAATTTATTTTCTTTCCCCTTCATTGATGCACAAAATGTTGTTGTATTCAGCAGCAGTTGCTGCGAGCTGCAGATCTTGATCGGACATTTACCCCTGATTCATTAAGCATTGGAGGTAATAATAACCCTAGTGTCCATATAGATTTGACCTTAAACTTTGGTTCTTTTTTATTTCACTTTTCCTTATTTGAGCAGTGTCTGTTGTGCTTTAAGTTTCTGACAGAGAATTCATGCATTGTATTTCAGGGGAAAGATTTGGCAAAAGGGAACAAAAGCGCAAGGTACACTTCAATTTTCATTTGTTATTCTTTTTCAGCTTATCGTCATTAAGCTGGCTAAGGAGTGATGCTGCAATTTTCATGTTGGTTCTGAAGGGCCCGGCTCCATCATCACCTGCTCAGTCCAAAAGGCCACGGAAGTATAAGGCTTCAGATTAAATGTAATAGATATTTCGTCTCCCTTGTTTTTATCTGAATACATTCATTAGATATACATACGAGTAACAAGAGATTTTAAATGGATTGTGTTGTTATGGCTTTGTCAGCCAGCTGAACTTGTGCACTGCAAATTGCACCTGTGATTTAAGAGAGCTCTACTGGGGTACTGTGTTTGAGCTTCTAAAGCTGGCTTTCTTGGTTATGGAGGGATTGCACAATATTATCAAGAAGCAGAACTGCAAAGGCTAAGAAGGATTGACAGAAATCTGGGGAGTAGATGATTGTGTTAGAGAGTGCTCACTTATTATCTTATGTGAGCCTGCAATGACCTGAGTTTATATAGGTTGTTTTGCCGTTATTCCTGAGTTCCTTAGCCTTTCGTGTTGTAAATACAAATCCACGACTGTATGTTGTGTTGTTAAATTTGATTTTGAGCCTCTCTGATCAGAAACTTTAGTGTTTTCTTATCCGAATGGTTATGGCAACAATGGAAAACGATCTAGCGTTTCATGTTGTTCTTTTGCTGACGTCTCTGTATTCCTGCCCCCAAAAATTAGGGGCTCAGTTTTAAGTTATTGATGTAAAGCAATACTTCTTCCTGCAAATTCTGGAAAGCATCTGTCTAATTAACATATGAAATGTGTCAGCAGGTAGAGGGATTAATCTCCTCCAAACCTTGGCAAAAAACCAAAATACTAACGAATGGTGTATGCAGCATCTTTTTTACTGAATTAATTTAGTAATAACTGCAGCAAAGAAGTCTGTGGGTAGGTCCACAGAATCAATTGGATTGTGCGTTAAAGTAATAAACTTGTACCCTGACAGTCTAAATAAATAGGTCCAACATAAGCGGAGGGAAGGAACACAAACCCCTTTAAAAAAAAAAAAAAAAAAAGGAACACAAACCCGCCCCACCAATTACTGCTGCATGCATGTATATTTGAGGGAATAACCGGCATCACATCTACACATTCAGCAAGCAGTGGCAGCAAAGTGATACCAGTGAACCTTCACAGCGTAAATACAAGATATATACATGAAATCGACATGCCTCACTTAACACCATCACTTCATTTCATGTAGAGAACCTTCCATCTTCACTAAAAAATATCCATATGCTAAATAACCATCCAAAAGCGGCTAGTTGGTGAACTCAATATCGACGATGTCTGGAAATCTCTCCTTGATGGCTGCTTTGATTCCTGATCCTATAGAATCAGGTCCAACATACTTTACGAGGCAGTCCCCACCCACAACAGACAACACTTCTACACTCCCACCATAGTTTTTAATGGCTGGTCTTAGGATGTCTAGATGGCTGTTCACTGCCTGCACATAGATGAATCAATGCATGCAAGTTTATGCTATCTGATATATGCTTGTCTGATAAACAACATAATTTTTTCTACTTAAGCTCACCTCAACAGTAGTCTCAAGGATTTGTTCATCAGATACTTGACATATATCCTTGATGGCATCTCCAAATTTTTCCTTGAGAACTCTTTCAATTCCCATTTTCATGGTTGTTGATGAGCTTGGACAGTTTCCACATGCTCCTATTTGTTGATAAAGCACAAATAAACCCTCGATTCATACTAGTAAAATGAATTTATCTTCATTCAGCATTAAGATTCAAGTTTCTTATAAACATAGAGAAGTATGCTTCTTCCATGATGAGGGAAGTAATATTTTCATAATTAAGGCTCTAATAATACACTAAAAGTCAATGTTTATAAAAAATCAAATAACCACATCAGCAACATGAACTGCAACCAACATTTTGTGAAAGCAGAGAGCTCTCTGAAAGTTCGAAGCCTGTGGCAAGCTTGTCTAGACTGAGCATAACATGTTGTCAAATAAAATCACATAAAGCACAGGAGATCTTGTCTTGCAAATGACCTACCACAGCCCATTACCCACTTGTCGAAGAATTCCTCTATAAATAGGAACCATTCTTCACTCAACTCATTCAGGAACCATTCCAAACAATAATACCATTCATTTTAAGTCTAACCTATAATTCCTTTCTTGTATTACTAAAACCATTGGGGAATATTACCTACATCATCCCAAAATCTCCAAATTCATAAAACCGGTAACCAAATGAATTGAACAAGAAGGAAAAATCCATGAGGCCACCATTTTTCTTTCTTCCATGTTGACATCCATCAACGACAAACTAAACAATATATCTTTGTATAGCAAATGGGATTTTTTTGGCCAGTTGTGAGCACCATCATACCATCGTAAAAACTAAAGGTCCCATAGAGCAATACACATATAGACACACAAACTATTACAAGTTTACCGGATACATCAGAACGCAAAGTTAAAGGTGATAAAGGGACATAAGAATCAACGAGTTGGTGAGAGCCTGATGTTGAGAATATCATATGTCCAATTTTCTAGATGCTTTGCAAATACTAATATCACGAAATCTGCATACTGAAGTTCTTAGACAGAGGATTTCCCAAATCTAAGTAGTTTTTAACCATTCAATTTACTGTATACATCATCAAACCTATGGAATTCTTCCTTACAACCAGAAGATACTTATTCCATCACAATTAGCTGTAGTATATGGCACGTCACAAATCCAGCAGCCGCTTGTATAACCAGAAACGACTGAACAGGTGAAGAACGAACAAGTATGAGAAAGATCGCGGCGTACCTTGGAGCTTGAGCGACACGACTCCGTCTTCAACCGATACAACATCGACGTTTCCACCGTCAGCGATGAGGTAAGGACGGACGTTATCGAGCACCTTGTCTACGTTTTCTGTGGTGAGCTCGAACTGGTCGGCAGAGTACAATCCAGGCGATGAGGCTTTTACAACGTTAATTTTCCGATGATTTTGTTTCAGCAGCCTGAAATTGAGGGGTATGAATGATTGGGATTGGGGATATTTGGTCTTGTGGCATCTGGATGATGGGACTGAGGTGGAGACCCAGAAGGTTGTTGCTGCCATGGACGCCATAGTCCTTTCGCCCTTACCTCCTCCAATCAATCGTGCTTCTCGTGGGAATTAAAAAGAGTTGAGGGGCCGCGTGCAAACGTACATCTATTAATTTTAGGAATATATATATATATATATGTAAATTTTTCTCAATTTAAAGGCAAAGGAAATAAATATTTTCTAAACTTACTCCTTTGCCCCTGGAGAATAATAGACTACTTGCTCTATTACAAGATCCAAATAACTTATATGGTAAATTAAACGAGCTCTCATGATATTTATCCTAATTATAATTAATTTTTCATTATTTAAAAATTTATAAATACTTTTTATAATTAACGACAATCTAATAAAGACCCCTACAATAGACTATCGAGAGAGGTCTTTATTAGACGATCGTTAATTTTATGGAGGTATTTATAATTTTCAAATAATTAAAAATTATAATTATATTAAATCTCAAAGAAGTCCGTTGTAATTTATTCTAATTTATAACAAAAAAAAACTGCAGTGTTTGAATCAGAAGCTCAAGCAAAATTAAGCTAGCTATGTATCTAAATAGAGTGATCGAGTGTCTAATTTATTTTTAATTACAATTTGAATGTATCATAATAACTAGAAAACGGTGGAAAGGGCCCTAGATCCCACACCCAGTGCACAGTGTGTGACAATCAATGAGACTTTTCATATTTGTAGCATATGAAGTGTTTTTTTTTTTTTTTTATTTATACTTTTAATTATTTTTTTATATTGTGTGTATGTGTATATTTTTAAGTTTATTTAACTTGTAAAATAATAAAATAAATTTAAGTGTATTTTGAAAAAAATGATATTTTTTTGTAAATGTAAGTGGATTTTAAAATATTGAAATAAATTTAAGTGGATTTAACTTGGACTAGCGTTGTTGCAGCTCGAAAAACTAACGACCAATTTGTGGGAGGTGATTTAATTCAAATTTTAAAATATTGACTTTTTTGCAATTCATGAGGTTTTTTGTTCTTAGTAATTTTCTTGGGGTTAGATGCAATTTATCGGTCTATTATATGAGAAATGAGCAAAAAACTCCTACAAAAATAAACATAAAAAAGGAAATTACTTCCTATGTGCCGGAAAATGAAACAAATTACCTCCTCTATTTTCTGTTAATGGGAGGTAATTTATTTCATTTCCCAAAATATAATGGGGTAATTTGTTGTAAAATAAAAATACATGAATTTTTACTTATTTCTTATATCAATTAAATTCAACCCAATTTTTTCGTAGAAATAACCATGACCGAATTGAAATGTGAAAGCAAAACATAAAAAGGGTGAAAAATTTTGTTACTATATTAAAAATAATAATTCTTTTAAATTCACTTAAACTTATTTCATTATTTTACAAGTTAAATGGGGTTAAAATATATACACATATACATAATATATAAAACAACTAAAAGTATATATTAAAAAAAATCTTATAAAATAAAGCCAATCATATGTTACAAATGTAAAAGGTCTCATTGATTGTCATTTGGTGCACAATACCGAAGTTAGGATCGAGGAGACTGATGGAAAGTAAGAAAAAGCTATAAATATTAATAAGAATATATATGTGTAAAAGTAAATATATAAATATTATATATGTGCATATTGAGACCGTTACTCAACTCTAAACTTGTATGTATTGGTAGTTAAAAATGTTAAAAATTATCATTATTTGTTAAAAATTTAAAATTGATGAGGTATGAATGAATTAATGTTTTTCGAGATGGAAAATTGAATAAACATGTTCTCTCTCTCTCAAATGGAATGCAATGGGGCTAATGTTTGAAAATTATACTACTTGAAAGATGATATTATAATGATACATGAAGCTCTTTTTTTTTTTAACCGTAAAAAAGTCAATCTTTATTAATTATGCAGATAAAATCTCCTTACAAAATGGAAGGTGGTAAGAATTGTACAACAAAAACTAAGGTTTGAAGTTACAACATCTTGCACAAGACATGGCATATCCAATAAAAATCTACATTTGAGACTGATTTGTAGCTGCAGATTTAGCCAAAAGGTCAGCTGTTTGGTTTTCCTACCTATAGGAAAAAGCGAGCATTACTTATTCGAACTCTATTGCCAGAGTCACAGGATCGCTGATTAGAGGGATTGGCTCCATTGATGTTGGGACCTCCCTGCACAAAATAAACAATAAAGTCCTAGAGTCCATTTCAACAATCAATTTTCTTATATTTCTTGTACGAGCCACGTGTAGTCGGTCTCTTAAAGCTCCGCACTCAACCATCATACTAGTAGCAACACCAATGATTCCCCAAAGACGAACCATCTATATTAAGTTTAAACCAAAGCTAAGGGGGTGGGATCCATTTACATAGAATCGTAAGCTATTTTTAGTAGATGTAGAACTATCCTTTATAAACGTGACGGTCATCTCCTAGGCTGTTTTTCAAATATGAAATGTATTAATGGTTTTGTTATTGAAAATAGTCTCATTTCTATTTTTTCAGATAAGCCATAGAAGATTCACAAGCAAACTTTGACGTATATGATTGTGTTTTAGATTATGTAAATAGTAACAATATTAGTGTATTTTAAAAAAGAAATCTCTGGCATTTTAGAAAGAATCGATATTCCGTAAAGATGACCCTGATCCTCGGTACAATTCTTACAAAGGGAACACGTAGGTTAGCCAAATTTTTTTCTATTAAATAAATAAAGCGATGTATGTGGGGAGACCATAACTTACTTGTTTTCTTTTTCTTTATATATGGTTTTGATAGCTATGTATAATATGGCATTGCTATTGCCAAAAAAAATATCATTTTCATTTTCATTTCCACCACAAATGACGCCTTTTTGTGGGGGTATAACAAAACTATCACCACGACATCAGTTGCAATGCCTCAAACTTGATCAAATATTATTACAATTTTCGACTGTAAAATTTTCAACTATTCAAACACGTCAAACCCAATATTTTTGCACTTACTTTGTACTAACTATCGTAGACCACATTGTTCATATTTTTACACAAATTATAATCTTATCAAGTAGCATCATAAAATGCTAAAAATAATATTTATTTATTTATAATGAATCATTTATTTTATTTTGGAACATCGTAAATAAAATATTCTTCTCTTAAAAAGCGCCTATTTTTTTAAAAATACAATCTTACTTAAATACAAACTATCAGTATCATTATTTTTAAAACTAATTATATAAAATTAGATAAAAAGAACTATTATGTTTTTTTCTGAACCAATATAAAAAAACCTCGTAATGAACGAAAATGATTATTATAATGGGTTTGGAGGTAAGCGAGGTTTATTAGAGAAACAACAACAAAAGGACAAGTTGAAAAAAGCCTTTGAACTAGGGTTGCAACTTTGGGCTTTTGGCGGGCAGGCAGGCATTAAGTCCTCACCTGGAAAACTTACTCAAAACATGGGCGGTGCTGCTAAGCATCTTCAACTCCTCAAACCTCACCCTCCCCAAATTTCCTCTCCTCCCCACCGCCGTCGCACCAGTGGCCACCATGATAACTTCCCGGAAGGCTCTCTAGTTGAAGTCCGGACTGACGAGGAAGACTTCAAAGGTGTCTTCTTCTCTGCCACCGTTCTTCTACCCCCTGCATTCCCCCCCAAGAAAGCCACTAAAAAGAAATCGGAAAAACTCTACGTGGAGTACAACGATTTGTTGGCTGATGAAGATGGCTCGGACCGCCTGAGAGAATACGTCGACGTCTCCTTCGTCAGGCCCGCGCCGCCATTGCAAGAGATTGTTAAGGGTTTCGAACCAGACGACGTCGTTGACGCGTATTACAAGGATGGTTGGTGGACAGGTGTCGTAAAGCGAGTAGTTGAAGGTGGCCAAAGGTTCGTCGTAACGTTTCAATACCCCCCTGACGAGCTCGAGTTTGGGCTCGCCGAACTTAGGGTCCACTGGGATTGGGTTGATGGGAGCTGGGTCCGGCCCGGGAAGCAGGTATATCAAAGTTTGTTTGAGTTTTCATATCACAATTCAGGATTTATTTATTCTATTCTTTCTATTTGTCATTTGAAGCGGTAAGAGGACAAAATATGTGCAAGGGAGATGTTTGTTTTAACTTCATATTTCTAGGGGTTTCTTATTGCTTTATACTGTTGCAGTTCCGTTTTTTTTTTCTTTTTTTTTTTTGTCAATTCTTCTTGCATGCATTGTTTTCCTTACCTTTTGAGCTTGTTTTACTATGTTGTTTGCTTACTCCAAGACATGCTTGCGGCTTGTGATTAGGTTTCTCCAGAGGATTTGCAGATAAATGTAGTTCCTTAGTCTTCCTGCTACTTTATGTTTTGAAACTTTATCATTACATACTATGCACCAGTACTTTTAGTATTTTTTGTTGCCTT
Source organism: Sesamum alatum (assembly GCA_034509735.1). Taxonomy (NCBI): domain Eukaryota; kingdom Viridiplantae; phylum Streptophyta; class Magnoliopsida; order Lamiales; family Pedaliaceae; genus Sesamum; species Sesamum alatum. The sequence goes on from JACGWO010000009.1 coordinate 3,369,588, forward strand.
GTTTCTTGACTTGTTACTTCATGGCTACATACTATTTCTATTCTCTTAGTTGTTTGGGAAATGGTACTTCTCTTTTGTGAAAATGCGGCACGCGAGTCATGGTTTACAAGTAGTGGGTGGGTGTGAGTCTTTAGAGTTTAGGGTGATTGTGTTTTTTATGATTTTTATGTAGGTTTGTGCCCTCCTTAATCTTTTGGAAATGTTCAATTTATGCGCACACATACACATATGTATGTATATATGTGTTCTGTTAGCAAGTAGGACAACCATTAGTTATATCTTAATGGGTTCAAGAATAGTTTTCATGTATTGAATCTGTCCCATTTATCCACTACATGCTTTAATTTTAAAGAAACCCTGAACAGGGTAGTTATTGAATTTCAAATATATATGCAATAATCTAATTCTGTTTCTTTTTTTGTTTGATTCCCATGTTCATCTTGATTTTTTGGAAGAATATAGCAGGATCAATGTTTGACGTGGGGAGAAAGGTAGAAGTGTCGTTTGACAGAGAAGATCGCCGTGATGCTTGGTTCCCCGCCACAATTCGGGAAGACTTGGGAAATGGAGCTTTTGTGGTGGAGTACTGTAGTGAAGATACCGATAACAAGGCTCAGGCACTTAAAGTAACAATTGATTCCCTCCATGTCAGACCTTGCCCTCCGCTTCTCAAGGATAAGAATTTTGATTTATTGGATAAAGTTGATGCATTCTTCAATTTTGGCTGGTGGAGTGGGATTATTACGAAAGCACTTGAGAATAGTAGGTATGTTGTCTTCTTTAAGCAAATGAAAAGGGATAAGGAATTCTATCAGGCGGAAATAAGACCTCATATGGAATGGAAGGATGGCAAATGGTTCGCTTCTACCCAGGTTTTTCCTGCTTCATTGCTTCAAACCACTCCCCCCCCCCCTCCCCACCCCAAGCATTTCTCTCTTTGTCCCCCTTAATATTCTTCCAATTTCCACCCCCATTGCATGTAAGTTGAAAACCAATTTAAGTTGTTCTGTATCCCAAGACAAATTCTCTTGCGAAATGATGGAAGCACGACTTACCCTGCTTATCTCTGTTGTGCATGGGGGACAAGGCAAGTTGTGCTTCTGATTACTGAATGACATAGTTAGAAATTTGTTGCTGCCTGAGTGGGGCTGTGTAGTCTATTTGCAAAATCTATATTGTGTTAGCTGATCATAAACAGCCCACCCTCTTACCCTCATCACAGGAAAAAAGTACGTATAAAAACAAAATTTGGTTTTTTTTTTTTTTTGGGGGGGGGGGGGGGAGTGAGTGCTTGGCTTATGTCTCTTCTTTTCTTTCTTAATCTCAATGGAAACGTTTTAGGCTATTCGATTTCTTTGTTTAAAGCTTTCTTGTATGATCTGTAGCAGCGTTCTTATGTCATGTTTGGCTAGAATATCAAGTTTACTCTACTTAGAAATTACAGCGTCTCTTTAGCAATTATATAAGAAATATTGTACTTCAGCATTCTGAGGTGTTCTTTTCTTTTATGCATTAGTAGTCTGAGTGTATTCTATTAGAGTATAGGTTATATGGAGTTGAGGGTTTTGTGCTGTCACTGCATTTTCTGTGGTTTTGATATTGGAAGCTATGTGCTCTTTGCACATTTAGCTGTTAGCTAGTAGTTAAATACCATGAGTCCTTTCAGCTGTCTCAGGATGTCTCAGTCCCATCTTCAGATGATGGAATGTGTGGACATCACACCCCTGAAAATTCCATAGCCACTGTGGCCACTGTTCCGGTGAACTATTCAGGTGATAGAAAGGACTCTTGTGATGGAAATAGTCCCTCCTCATTGACATTGAGGAAGGGTCAGTTTGAGCAACTAACTTCTGATAATAAGAGAACGTCACACATGACTGCATATCTGACAGAAACAAGACAGCAATTATCTGATTCACGGGGTGCTCTTTCTCAGCCTCTGAAAGAGCTCGAGGAAGGAAATGTACTTGGATCAAGTCAACAAGTTACCCATGATAGATCAATCGAAGAGATGTTGTGTGTTTCTGTAAACCCAGTGTCTGTAAATTATATTGCTAGCTCTGCAAGACAAACTGCTACTGGGGATCGTTCCTCGGATCATCCTTCCTGGGGGAGGAGACTTGTAAGTCCCGAATGCTGTTATATACTGGCTATAATACATTTTGATTCTTTTCCAATTCAAACTTGACAGAAGTCATACTTGATCCTTAATGAAAGGGTAAACCTTCTCAACACTGAGTTGGTGCCTCCATTTTAAGTTGAATTTCCCTAATCACAGGGTGGGGGTTATCCTTGCCCGCTTAGGAGCTCAAAGAGAGTGTTGCAGATTGTATTTGTTGACCGTAAGTGATATGTAAGTAGTTCCATAAGAAGGCAATCTAACATTTAAAATCTGACTTAATAAGCAAAAGCAACGATAGAAACAAGAGATGATTTGCAGCAACCATGAGTGTGCATTATCCAGGCTGCCCTTTGGGAGGATCCACCACAGAAGGTTGTCAGCCTTCTTTTTGGACAATCTTGAGTAGCTTCCTTCCTTAGTAACCAAAACATAAAAATAAAAATAATAATAATAAAAAAAAGAGTGTATTATGCCAAATTTGGATTTTGTTTCTTTGTGGTTTTACCTTAAAGCATCTAAGTTTGGTAGACCCTTGGTCTCTATAGGCCCGCTGTTTAATGATTTGAGCCTTCCTCTATTGCTTTGATATTCAAACTGATTGATTTATGTTGTCTGTATCTGCTGCTCTTAACTCATGCAGCGGAGAAAGCAAAGAAACATTGACGCAACAGAAAAAATTGGCGAGGCAGTTGACCCCACATCCGTAAAATTGCAACTTGAAAGTCTGGAACTCAATATTGAAGGTATACAATATTTTGTAACCATTTCTCAAAATATGCCAGTATATTTTAGATTTATCAAAATTAGCAACATGGAGTTAATTTGTAGGGAAGGAGCCAGATGCATTGGGAAACACAACCCCTGTTCAAAATGAGCAAGTAAAAGAAGCCGAACGGCCTGTCATCATAGGTTTGCCATGTACGGAAACGGGAAGCGCTGAATTCGGAAGAAGGGGTAAGAGAGGGTGTCGTTCCAGCAGCAAGGCGATTATGAGCCCTGGGAATGACCAGATGCAGCAACCCAATGATTCCACAAATCTGAAAATGAAGGTGCCTATGATAACAAGACTGATGCTTTTACATATTAGATTTATATTATTTTGCATACTAGATGCACATGCTTAATTTGAAACTTACTGACAGTTTTTTGTTTATTTATTTGGCGTGAATAAAAGTTTATACTATTTTTTCATTTGTTTTGTTAATTCTGATTATGCCAAAGAGATGCAATCAAAAAAGAGAAAAAAGGAAAGTGGAGAAACAAGTGATTTAAATATAAGGATAATGGACGGCGAACCAAGCGGTGAAGTTCTAAGAGGTTCTTAAGTTGATTACCAGAGTGACCAAGGTAGTTTCTCCTGAGGATATTTTTTTATGATCAATGAAGGAGAAGTGGGGAGTACATGCGAGAGTATACTAATTTTTGGTAGATATTTGGAAAATAGCTCTCTAGCTTCCCTTTGATACAACGATTTTATGAGGAAGTATAATTTTTTTTTATTTTTCTTTTTATGTTTTCTAGATTCTTCATTTTGGTACCTATTTGCTCACAAAATTAAAAATTGGATCCAGGGTATGTCGTTTGACCCATATGTTTTTTTTTTTTTTTTTTTGTTTTTTTTTTTTTCTTCTGCTTCACCTTGGATGGAAATGAAAATGGGTTTTAGAGGATTTTTCATTGCACTTTACTTTCCCTTCATTATCCTCGTCAATCAAAGGAGCGGATGTTTCTGTACTTTTGCATGTACATCCTCATACACTCCCCTTTTTTTACCTCAACTGGAGATACTATCTTAATCTAAAACAATAAAGATGTGTGTCCTGATGATGCCTCGTAGTTTGGATTTTTAATGGAATTTATGCATATGTTGCATTCAGCTGACACAAACTATGATATTTTTGGGGCGTCTCAGTTGGAAAGAACAAACAATTTCTTTATGATTCTAAATTCAGTAACCAGCTGATTCGTGATTTATCAGAATGAGGAAGTTCAACTAGTAAACTATGAAACAAACAATTATAATTAATTGTTATTTGTAAATAAAACAGTGCTGATATTTTATATGCATTAGCTTTGTGCCCTGTACCCTCTTAGTCCTTCCATGTTTGTTCTGTGTATTTTTACTTTTGTTCCCTCTCTACTGCAGGATAGCAGACAATTAGAAGTTGGAGAATTCAGTGACAGAAGAAAGAGGGGAAGGCCACGAAAACTGCAGATCGAAAGCGTTCAAACTTCAGTGGCAGGTATAACCAGCTTCCTTTTTGCTGATGCTCTCGTTCTTCATTTTCTCCCTTAAAAAATACTTCTATGTTTCCTTTATCTCTAAATGTTGAATATAGATAAGAGCTTTTTATTGTAGAAAATGGAGTTGTCGGTTCAGATGATTTCAACAGAAAAGATGATAATCCACATAGAGTTCTTGAAGTGGGGGTGATGGAGGTCTCATTACCTAATCAGGAGAAGATGGCCTTCAACAATGACGATCTAACTAATGGTTGCTCAGGTCCCAAAAGTAAAGAAGGAAGTATTATGAAAAGAAGTTTGGCTAAAATGCATGACGAGAAAGTTGTAAAAGACTCGATCACACAGCAAGAGAATCGTGCATTTAAGAGAGGAAGAAGACGGGTTAGAGGTGAAAAGAATGCACTCCAAGTTCAAGGTGAGCCATTTATATATTAGTGAAGTTACACCCTGATGTCTGATCTATTAACCTATTCAGATAAGTGTTAGATTGTGGGATTTGTATAGATTCGCTTGACCCATCTGGAGGGAAAACGACGGAAGTTAACTGCACTTTGGAAGTAAACAAAGTTGTCTGTGAAGCACCCAGCAACGAGCTTGATGATGAACCACTTTCAAAGTGGATTGAGGGGATGCACTCTTCATCCTTTATTGATGGCTCAAGTAAGCTTATAGATGTTTGTATTATTCGTCCCAGATTTTACATTCTGCTTATTGATACTCAATTTTCTACAGGACCTCCTGTGAGCACTGTGGAGGAATGCATAGAAAATGGTGAGAAGCAAAGAGATAACATTGCGCTAGAAGAGGACAGTGAGAAGCAGCCCGGAAATGGAATGGGAGCTTCTGTGTCTGTAGATAAAGGCTCAATAGTTCCATGCGAGCAGCAAAACTTGCCTTTTGTGAAAAACACTGTTCTTTGGAAAACAATAGAATCCATGGAAGTTTTCCAAAGGATACCACAGAGGCCACATTTCCAGCCTTTAGAAAATTTTAGAGAAAGTTCGCGGGAAGGCCTGGCGATAGGTTACATGGTAACCTTTTCCAGTGTGGTGGAAAAAACTTCCAGGTTGCAGGTCAATGATCCCAAAAGCATCACAGATGACATTCTGGAAACACTCGCGGACTTGGAAAGACAGGGGTTTGATGTTAGGGCTGTACGGGAACGTGTAGCTGAGTTGCTTTCTGTGAAAGATAAACAGGAAAGGCTTGTAGACGAGGTGAATAAACTTAACAACCAAATTTTAGAGCACAATCGTGAGAAAAGTAGGATTAATGAAGAGATACGGGAGATCAATGAGCATATAGGGAAGTTGCAAGAAAAACTCTCACTTGCTGAATCAGCCAAGGAAAAGGAGGATGATGAGATTGCTTGTTTGCTGGCTAGACTGAAGGAAACTGAAGAAAGCATCGACAATGTGGGGCGTGATTTTGAAGGCATAGCTGCTTCTAGGTTGTGATAAGTATAGAAGCCGTGGAGTTCCTGCAACCTTGTTATACTTGTTGATTGGAAGATGCAACTGGAGGTCATAAGGCTAATTTAATGCTGGATGTTTGTACAGTCAGAGCTCTTGTAAAGGCGCTAAGCTCATCGTTGATATTGTTTTTATATTCCAACACTAGGATCCTAATTCCATTGTAACTTATTTGCTGTAATGACTGGCGTCGTGTAAGGAACCAGCCATGGGTTTGTGCAATGAGACTAGTTCTGATGCTTGAAAATCAGGCTTCCATACCTGAGCAAGGGGGTTTGATATTGGGTTGCTGTTTCAGAAACAATGTTTAGCAGGGCAACAAGAGCAATGCATTAGTTTGTCAGTGCTCTATTAAGTTACTTTTGACAGCAGCTTGCAATGTTGCTGGTTACTTATGTATTTGCAACTCAATGAAAATTTGTTAATGTTTGCGTTTAGGAACCAATAACTTAATGGCACTGCAGCAGTAGCAAGTCTAGTCATGTCAACTTGCTGCTCAGCTCACGGTAACATCATCATGCAGTTATCAGCCAGCATGCATAAATGTGATGAAAAGTAGTAGCCAGATATAAGTTTCTTTTTGATCACTCTAATCTTTTTGAAGTCCCCAGGGCCAGCCAATCTAGAAACTATGGGTCTGGTGGGCTGGTCTTATTCATATCACCCTAAGCTCAGGCCGGATCCAAGGAGAAGTGGTTGTACTTGTCAGATATATTTATTAGTTGCATGTTCTCTCTTAAGAATTTGGTTTAGTTTACTAACGTTGTAATTGATTATTTACAGCAATGCCTTTCCGATAACCATTTATTTTTGCATTGACATTTGTAGATCCTCAATATTGTAGACCTTATTCTTCATGGATGTGAATTGATTGGGGGATCAAATGAAAGTTGGGTGTGATGCATGTGCTTGTGAAATAGAATAAATGCAGAGGAGCTGCTCATTAAATTTTTGCACCTAACTCTGAACAACTTTAGACCCTTTTGAACCTGTACTCCTCGTCATCGCCCCTTCTTATATTCATGTCATTACTAAGGACTCTTGAGTATTGCCATATTCATGTGAGAGTAAATTGCTTGCACGGACATTAGCGCGGTGGTTGACGGGTTGTTGTCTTGATAATGTTCTAAAAGGAAATTACTTGTTCTACTTGGAAGCTTCATTAATGTTTATTTCAGATAATTAGAGTTGTGTTGTTGGTTGATCAACAATATTGAATGGTATTCTCTCCCCGTTGCCCTGCCCCCTCAATTGATTGAGTACAAGGCAAAAACTCAATGTAAGGGCCGGGGTGTTTGGTGTTTTGCTAATCCCTTCCTCATAATCAAGATTTAGCTCACAAGACGTACTGCTCATTATTATTATTATAGTACTATTAACTACTACTATTATAGTAGCATAAGTTTATGAATAGTCCCTTTATTTAAGGGATCCTAATTAATGGGTGTACAAGTCATTACTATTCCCTGAAGGTCCACTGCGAAAGAAAGCTAAATAATTAGGCCTGCCCTGTTAATGCCTTCCACGCCATATGATATCCCAATAGGGCTGCAAATGCTATTGAGAACCTATCCTACTTCCTCTTGGATTAAGATGCCCAAACATATATGTTGGCACAAACTTTTGCTGTTGAACTGAGAACTGTCTGTAACAAAACCTTAAATAAGAACTTGAAGATTCTTGAAAGAAAGTGACAACTTCCAGATATGCTAGAAGAAAAATCTCTTGCTCTCTCAAGTGCGAGATAAGAACAGAGTCGCGCTTTCACTTTCGGGGACCCGGACCGGGGCCACAGGAATTCTGGAACAGTTAATGAACAAAGACAGGTAGTTTCACAACTCTTTTAGCTATATAATATTCAGATTTTAAGGCGTATGAAAATTACCAAAGTAATTTAATTAGTGATAATACGGTGAAAGAAAATAGTTTCAGTATTCAGTTTTGTATCTGAAACTTAGAACATTTGACTTAAAAATTGCAGCAACGCTGTTAAAAGTTTGTTCCATTTATATGACTTAAATAAATTCAAGTCCTTATCTTCCACCAACAAAGGTAGAAGCTGTGGCTGTGGCTGTGGCTGTGGCTGTGGCGCATTGATGATTTGTCAGAGTCCGGTTGCTATTGCCCAAGTACTATCAACCTATTTCCAACTACCCATAATTCTTGACATATGTTTTTATACTTGCCATGAGTGGCCACTCACCGCGTGTATTAAAGGGCCCTCCCCCTCTCCCTTTCCACCACCTTCACCTAGACCTTCACCTTCGTCACCTTTTTTCCTGCATTGCTCTGTAAGTTCTTTTCTATTCTGGAATCTTCAGATGGTTTCTCATCAACTTTTCTTTTTCCTTTTTCATTAACTGATACTCTCTCTGTGTGTGTGTGGTGTGGGGAGATGATGGCAAAAACTTTTCTTTCTACTTTAAAATTCTTTTAGTTGGCAAGAAAATGCACTATGTATATCTATCTTCTTGCTCTTGTGATTCTGCTTGCATGTAAGTTAGTTTTGTCTGTAAAACTTGACTGTCTCTCCTTTCTGATCTTAACCATCAAGCCCATAACACTAATTTTGGCACACAAATACAATCGGACAGGTGTACCATTACTCTGTGTTGAAAAGCTCATGCCAAATTTTACTATGTATGAACTTTTCTGGTTGGCCGTTTCCTTTGATTTTGAATTTCCAGCTAATTGTAAGAAGTCAGCCGACTGCATTTATCATCAACTAAGAATAAGGCTATAGTCCTGCCCGCAATTATGGTGGTGGGTCAGCCATTACTTCCCTTTTTCGGTTTCTTCCATGACCGAAATATTTGCTTACATCATTTTTTTCGTCTGGAATACTAGACTTGTTCTTGTAGTTGTAGTTGTTGTTTATCCAAATCTTTTTTCGTCTGAAATAGTAGACTTCTACATCGCACCATTTCTCTTATGCTGACGCATTCTTTGAGAAATTTCTGCAGAAAATGAAGAAATTTGCTGTGAAGGTAGAAGAAGGAAAGAAAGGCCGAGATGGGAAACCATCAGTCGGTCCTGTTTACCGGAATCTACTATCCGAGCATGCATATCCACCTACTGATCCTAATTTATCCACTGCTTGGGAAATTTTCAGGTGATCTTGGTAACATTATGAACAAAGTTAAAATTTGAAAGCAAAATATAGTCTTGCAAGTTTATACTCCTTAAACATTCACTAGTTTGTTAGCAGTTCTTTCTGCAGTTAGGCATTTAGTTTAGAGGATTATCTTTCCAGTTCATTATCAAAACGAAAGTTTTAATGTGCAGAGTATCGGCGGAGAAACATTCTGGGAATAGGATGCTGGGATGGCGGGAGATGGTAAACGGGAAGGTATAAAGTTTAACACTATTTCATTCTATTGCTATTTTATAATCTACTCGATAGAATCTTATTTTTGGATGTTAAATTTGTTTTGAAATCCTGATTCAATCTTTCACCTTCAGTGGGGACCTTATGTATGGAAAAGTTACAAGGAAGTGTACCAAGAAACTCTGCTTGCTGGTTCTGCCTTGCGTGCTCATGGTTCTGGACCTGTAAGAAAATGCATATAAAGCATTTAGTTCGATACCGAATGGAATACCAAATAAACTCCATATACTTTTTAATGGAACTCATCAATTGTCTTATTTATTGTAGGGTGCTCGAATTGGAATTTACAGCTCAAATTGTCCTCAGTGGATTGTGGCCATGGAGGTCGGTTTACGAATGATTTCCTCAACTTTTTTGTCCACTAGTTTTCGTGTCCGTTTCTTTTTCTTCTTTTCTCCCTTATCTCAATTGTTCAAGTGTTAACATCTAATTTGTTTTCAGGCCTGCAATGCTCACAGCTTAATTTGTGTCCCTCTATACGACACCCTTGGTAAACATCCTGCCTTGCTTTTCTTGGAAGTAACTTCAGATCTTTCGCGTAGTTTTTATGATTTCTGTATTGAACATATAGGATACTTGGTGCTGATGGAGAATGATTAAGCTCTCTGTTATTAGTGCCTTAGCAGGGCTAATCTTTCTCAGTTGTATTATGAGTGAGTTCAATATTTTCTAGTCATAAATATAAGAAAATCAGCATTACCTAAATGGTTTCCAATTATTTTGTGCCTAAGGAGTTACTGCAAATTCATGAGAAAGACATTGCTAAATGAAATGGTTTGCCAAAAGTTTCTCAACATCAATTTCTTGTCGATTCTTGGCTTTCTGGAGACGACACAAAAGGTTTACCATATATGGTCTGAATAAGAATGTTCCTGAGTAGTTGGGATAATATTTCATCTGCAACTTCAAAAATTAAATGACCTTGCTGATTTTTTGTTATGGCAGGCACAGGAGCAGTTGACTACATATTAGATCATGCTGAGATTGATGTTGTTTTTGTTCAAGATAAGAAAGTGAAAGAAGTGAGCATCACAAACTTATTCTGCATTTCCATGTTAGCTTATCAGCATCCGTCCTATGTTTAAGTTCTCGGAACGGTTTCCTGACTCTAAAACAAATCCTTATTGCAGCTTTTGAATCCTGAATGCACTCATGCTCGAAGGCTAAAATGTGAGTGTGAGTTTGAATTAGTTGTACCTGCTGAAAACCTTTTTACCGAGTTCTGTTTTGGTTGCAGTGATTGTTTGCTTCACTTCATTAACAGAGGAACAGCAGGGTAAGGCTGCCAGTATTGGCATAAAAACATGTTCGTGGACTGAATTCCTTAATATGGTAAATTTCATTTACTCCATCTATTATCTCCTTTTACCATGTTGTTGCAATTGAATATTCTAATGACCAGCTGAAAATTTGTCAGTACTGTTTGAAATGAAATGACAAATTCAATAATTCTTCATTAGTTCTGAGCTGAGCATAATTTTGCTTCTTAGCATCTGCTCTTCCTTTGTGCCAGGGGAGAGAAAATCCGGTGGAGATTTCACCGCCAGAGCCATCTAGCATATGCACAATAATGTACACTAGTGGCACCAGCGGTGCTCCTAAAGGTGTCATATTAACCCATGAAAACATTTCAACGAGCATAAGAGGTGTGGATCTTTTCATGGATCAATTTGAAGACAAGGTTAGTGCAGTCTGTTGAGGCAGCTGTATAACTCGTAATACCTTGTATACATTTTTTTCTGAATTCTGGGTGATATATATTGAAGTCTTTTAAGTTCTGCAGGAGGAATTTTATTTTCTTTAACCTCTTATTGAAACTATTTACTGTCTGGACCCTTGATAGATGTCGGTGGATGATGTGTACATATCGTTCCTACCCCTAGCTCACATTCTCGATCGTATGATTGAAGAATATTTCTTCCACAAGGGTGCTTCCGTTGGCTACTACCATGGGGTAAGTTGCTACAAGTCCTTGGTTTCATTTGCACTCATATTGCCATGAAAAAATGGTTCTTTTGTCAACCAGATACATCAGTTCTTGACAATAGGTGTCAACGCTAGATGGCAAACAAATTAAATATTAGGAGATGTATTGAGCAAAATGCAGCCAACCTGATTGCATGATCAAATGAAACAAAAGCTAGAATCTTGTACAAGAAAAGGAAAAACAAAAAATCAAAGTTGCTCAAAACTCAAGCATGGGGATGCCGATAGGGAAAGACATTCTGACTATTTCATCTTTAATATCTGGTCGCTGATTCATTGATATCGGATCATCTTTCTTCTGCTTCCTCTTGAAGGATATCAATGAAATAAGGGATGATCTGATGGAGTTGAAGCCGACATTTTTGGCAGGAGTACCTCGAGTGTTTGAGCGAGTGCATGAAGGCATGGATATTTGCTTCTGTTCATTTATTTGCACCGATATGGCTAATGGTGTTTAATAGTTGCTCTCTTCTGTCCTCCAGGAGTCTTGAAAGCACTTGAAGAACTCAACTGGAGGAGGAGAAAAATTTTCCACATGCTTTACAAATAGTAGTAACTTGTCTATTATTAGGCCTCTCGGTCTTCAATAAGTCTATCTTCTCCTTGCACAAGTATGAAAGCAAACACATGTCATGAAGCTAATCATTGCGTCTCATGATACAGCAAACTTTACTGGATGAATCGAGGGTACAAACAGAAAGATGCATCACCTTTGGCAGATCTACTTGCTTTCGGGAAGGTAGCCTTTGTCTTCTGTCCTCTGATTTGATTCTGTCTCTCATCCTTACAGGGAACTGAAAACAACCTGGTCTCTAACGTGTTTTATTTGCTCTTCTCAAGGTCAAGAACAGGTTGGGTGGCAGAATACGTCTGATCGTCTCTGGTGGTGCACCGTTAAGCAGTGAGGTGGAGGAGTTCCTTCGAGTTACTTCCTGTGCTTTTGTAGTACAAGGCTACGGTATATAACTCTTCATGTTCCAAAATGGACAAGTAAATACCATTTAGAATAAGCCGAAAAATGCAAGAGGAGGTGGAAAAAACTCTTCTACCATTGTGCAATTATATGTTATAAAGTTCCACCATACTGTTGCTTGCAATGTTCTGTTTTCCTTTGAATCACAATCACATCAAGTGTCTTACTGAGCTATTGGAAAACTATCTGGTTTGAGTCATCCTGCAGTTCAGGCTTGTATTACACTTGCAGCTTATGCAAAGATATTTGTGCAGGACTGACGGAGAGTTGTGGATTGTCCACTATCGGCTTTCCAGATGAGATGTGCATGATTGGTACAGTTGGTCCGTCATTCGTATATAATGAGATTTGCCTAGAAGAAGTTCCAGAGATGGGCTATGATCCGCTTGCAGATCCTCCTCGTGGTGAAATATGCCTTAGAGGGAAGACAACATTTGCAGGATACTACAAGAACCCAGAGTTGACACAAGAAGTCCTTAAGGATGGATGGTTTCATACAGGTTCTCCTCATTTTATATTAGACCGTCATACAACATCATGACAGACATTAATTAATCGACTGTTTGCATCAACCATCGCTATCCTCAGGTGACATAGGAGAGATGTTACCCAACGGAGTTGTAAAAATCATTGATCGGAAGAAGAATCTCATTAAGCTGTCTCAGGGAGAGTATGTTGCTCTTGAGTATCTGGAAAAAGTTTACGGCATTACTCCTATTGTTGAAGATGTAAGCATCACATAATGATAGTATACGTAAGAGTTTGGCATTTGTTAATCCATAACTATTTCCCGTCATTCCTTGTAGATATGGGTGTATGGAGACAGCTTCAAGTCGATGCTGGTGTCTGTCGTGGTACCGAATGAGGAGAACACCAAGAAATGGGCACAGCAGAATGGGTACAAAGGGTCCTTCATTGATCTATGTTTCCTCGACCAGCTCAAAGATCATATCCTCCTTGAGCTCAAGTCCACAGCTGAGAGAAATAAGGTCCAATGCCGTCATACTCTTGAAATTGTTCTTGACAAAAAGATCAAAGATAGATTTCATTCTCTACTAAGTGATTCATTTTGTTGGTGAAAGCAGCTGAGAGGATTCGAGCACGTAAAAGGCGTAATTGTGGAGCCTAAGCTGTTTGAATTGTCTGAAAAGGAATTGGTGACAGCAACGCTGAAGAAGAGACGAGACAGACTGCTCCAAAATTACAAGGTAGGTAACCTGTTTCCCAATCCCTCTTCCAGTTTTCCAATACTGGTTCTAATGCATTAGGCCACAGGTGGAAATCGATGCGCTCTATCAAACACTAAAAGCAGCCAAGCCATAGTTAATATGACACGGTTGTAATGGCCCTGCAGCTGAGGAAAAACTAGGAACACAAAAATGCCATTTTGGACAAGGATGTTTATATTATATGAGAATAATCATTGAGCATATCATATCTGTCTATCCATATATGATGTAAAAGACAAGGCAGTAGTAGCCAGTAGTAGGTGATGGTGATGGTGACCAGTTGATGTAATAACTAGTTTGCTCAGTTAATCTTCAGTCCTTGTAATTAATGGCATGCTCAGAGAAGCATTATTATGATGTGATGGTCCACTTAACCTAACCTAGTATGTGTGTTTGGGTGCGTAAGTGTAAAACATAAGACATATTCTGAGATTTGATACGCAATCGTGTAATTTTTCTCGATTGATTTTTCGATAATTGAGAAAAAAAGAATCTAGGGCAAAATGGACAATTTCAAACTTTCGGTTAAAAATTACAAACTCCAATGGAATATTCATAATTTTTCAAAAAAAATGAATATCTGTAATTATATCAAATCTCAAGAGAGATCGTTGTAATTCAACCAAAATAAAAATTGAACTGGAGACTGCTCAGTCAAATTACATTCTTTGTTTTGTAGAGAAATGACACATTACAAACTTCAAAAATAATAGTTGAATTCTTATAATATACCCTACCTATTAATCTGTTTTGATTTTCAGCATAAGTATTGTTTTTGGATGTAATTGTCCTTACACATTATACATATATAATGCACAAATATTATTTAAGATTTGCACCTTATACTCAATTTCAAATCTAACAAATATATTTGAATGATAGTAACTTATGAAATTTATATTTTAAAGACAAAAGACAAAAGGCGATAAATGTTATATTTTATCAATTAGGGGAGATGAATATGATCGAAGTCCGAAGATATAAAATGCGATGGGAGTAAAATGTAGTGTATTTAGAATATGAGCTTTATTTCAAACATACTCCTCTCTCTCTCTCTCTCAATGCGCCTGCCGCGCGCATTTGAGCCTCTCTTTCGGGCTTCTCCGCTCCACATTTACACGCTTTCGACCGTCGACTTAAACCACAGGATCAATGAATGCCTCCGCAACGGCAATGTCACCGGCGCGCGCAAATTGTTTGAGGAGTATCCCCACTCGAGAAACATAGTCTCATGGAACTCCTTGATCCACGGCTGCTTCAAAACCCGCCAAATTTCAGAAGCCCAGAAACTGTTCGATCAGATGCCTCAAAGAGACGTCGTTTCTTGGAACACCATGCTTTCAGGTTTTCGGGATACACAAAACCCTCAGAGAGCTCACCAGTATTTCCTTCAAATGCTCGAACATGGTTTGAGGCCGAACGAGCTCACTTTTGCTGTACTTATGAGCGCATTTTTGAATACGGAGTTTGATGTTTTAACTCCACAGTTGCATGCTCTTGTGATCCATATGGGGCTTAATCTCAACATTTATCTAGGGTCTGCCTTAATGAGGGGATACATTGGTTTAGGTAATTGTGATGGTTTTCGTAGAGTGTTTGATGAGATCTTAGTGAAAGATGTGGTGCCCTGCAATGTGTTGATCTTGGGTTATATGGAATTTGGTTTGATAAGTGAGGCTAAGAGGGCTTTTGATGAGATGCCCGAGAGAAATGCTTTTTCTTGGAGTACCATGATTAATGGGTATATGAAGAATAAGATGGTCAGCGAAGCAAGAGCAGTTTTTGATAGGCTAAGTGAAAAGGATGTGGTCTCGTGGACTGCCATGATTAGAGGTTGTGTACAATGTGAGAAGTTTGCGGAGGCTCTGGATATGTTTCTCTTGATGATGAACTCTGGAACACGTCCTAATCATTATACGTTTTCAAGTGTTTTAGACGCTTGCGCAGGTTGCTCCTCTCTTGTTATGGGCAATCAAGTTCATGCGTGCGTCTTGAAGTTCGGTATTCCTCTAGATGTGATTCTAGCAACCTCCCTTGTTGACATGTATGGGAAATGTGGGGATATAGAGGCTGCATTTTGTGTTTTTCAGTCCATGGTGACAAAGAATTTGGTATCATGGAACTCGATTATTGGAGGTTATGCAAGACATGGACTTGCATCTAGGGCATTGGAGGAGTTTCAGAGGATGGTGAAGAGTGGTATTGTTCCTGATGAGATATCATTTATCAATGCTCTCTCAGCATGCGTGCATGGAGGAATGGTTAAAGAAGGTGAGGAGCTTTTCGACTCCATGAAAGCAAAGTATGGAATGCGAGCAGAGATGGAACATTACTCGTGCATGGTAGACCTATATGGTAAGGCAGGTCAGCTGGAAAAGGCAGAAGAATTAATTAAAAGGATGCCTTTTGAGCCTGATGTTGTTGTTTGGGGTTCATTGCTTGGGG
Source organism: Sesamum alatum (assembly GCA_034509735.1). NCBI lineage: Eukaryota > Viridiplantae > Streptophyta > Magnoliopsida > Lamiales > Pedaliaceae > Sesamum > Sesamum alatum. The sequence goes on from JACGWO010000009.1 coordinate 3,385,447, forward strand.
CCTGTGGCTTACATTCCTGTCTGGAGGTTGGCGAGATTGCAGCAAATGGAATATGCAAACTGGAACAAGATCATCCTGCAGTTTACTCAGTCCTGTCTAAGATATATGGTGCAAATGGAGTTCGGAGTGGTGTGATTCAGCTGGAGAATATGGTCCAAAAATGGCATGCTAGAAAACAGAAGGCTGGGAGTTGGATTGAATATAATCCACGTGTAACTTGATAAGCTGATGGCTTGGTTATTCATATTCTGATCAAGTTCTTACAGTCTGGCAGGTTTTTAGCTGTTCATACGGACTCCAAGACTTTCGGGTATCTTGCCTTATCATCTCCACTCTCAAGGCTGAGAGTACTTCATAGATGTCACATTGAATTCAGTTTCATTTGACATACATTCGAGACAGCAACCTATTTGACTGCAGTGTTGAAACTTCATGATAAAATTGTGATCCCAGCCAAAACTGGTGGAGATCTGCTGAGCTAGTTCGGTGAAAGTCGTGATTGTTTTCCAAAGTCATGTAGAGTTTATCCATAATTTTGTACAAGATGATAATAGTATCAGCTGTCAAATAAAAGCGAGATGGACTGGGTATACATACAATTGAAATGAAGGTCTCCGTATTCAGTTGAGCTGAAGCACATGAGCCCCCTGATCTGTCAATGTAGCATTGAGAGGCACAGTAGACTGGTAATCTAAAATAGCAGACCATTTCTGGGGCAATTCCTGCCATATATCCGGTTGTCCTTACTGTTTATGTATGCTGCAAGTTACAGTCCAGCTACCGGAGTATAGCAGCATCTTGGTGATTAATTTTTTGGCTGATGAAGAAATGAGAACAGGTTGATGGGTGGTAAAGTCCATTACAGTAACTTATTCGACAACCCTAACAGGTGAAGAAGCTAGGAAATTTAGCATTTCCTACTCTGCCAGTTAAGGAGCCAGTGCAGGAACCACTACTCTTCAATTCCTAGAATGTGAATCTTGTAAATAGAGAGATTGTCTGCCCGTTCTTTATCGGAATCATATGATATGACAGTGTTATTATTGTAGTACTGACAATTTTACCACATCCTTCTGTAATTTAATGCAAGTCTTGTGAGCTTTTTACCTAAAACTCTATTGTTATCGCCTGATGATTGCTGTGAAGTACTTGCGCCATCGACTGCAATCTTCACATGCTATACCCATTAACTACTGGAAATGAGCTCATGTTAAGAATTTGACTATCCAGATTACCATGCAATCGCAATTGAGGTCCTCTTCTCAAGAACACCCAACTTAGTAAAAAAAATTCTCATTTTCCATGTTATTGGTTGAAATAAATCATTCAAAATCAAGAAAGGCAACCATCAAACCAAAGACCAAGATAATTCCCACTAATAATTATATCAAATAAGTCAAATTGCCCTTAAAACCTGAAGTTTGTAAACGGTGGCCAGAAAGGTGAGAATGCAAACACCACATGCCAAGTCAATCCTAGATCTCTAAACACATCAGAGGCCTCTCTCACGCATAGCTCGAACCCTCATAGGCAATCCGTAGAGCCGGATAAAACCAGCAGCATCAGCTTGATTGTAGATATCCCCACTCTCAAATGATGAGATGTCTTCCCTGTACAGACTATAGGGGCTTTCCCTGCCTGTTACACTGACAGATCCTTTATAGAGTTTTAGAGTTACCGATCCAGTAGTAGTCTTTGTGACTTCCTTCATAAAAGCGTCCATTGATTCGCGAAGTGGATCGAACCACCGTCCAGCATATACTAACTCAGCATACTTCAGGGCAAGAAAATCCTTTGTTTGCATGGTTTCACGATCTAGCGTTAGAGACTCAAGTTCACGCACTGCAGTGAAGAGGATGGTCCCTCCAGGAGTTTCATAAACCCCACGACTTTTCATACCAACAAGGCGATTCTCAACCATATCTATACGCCCAATTCCATGCTTTCCACCAATGTCATTTAACTCAGCAAGTAGAGATGCGGGAGACAGATCTTTTCCATTAATTGAAACAGGGAGACCCTGATATATACCAACTTTTACATACCTGCATCGTGGACATGAAGGATAAGAGAAGTAATCATTGAAGTGTACATGATCAATGAAATGAAAAGGGATCTATTGCACAGGAGGAAACACCCAATAAGTAGGAGTTTAAAACAGCAATAGCAACTCACTCAGGTTGATTGGGTGCCTCTTTTGGATCAACACTCATCATGTACATGTCTTCCTTTGGCTCTTTTCCTGGGTCCTCCAAGATATCCCCCTTTAATATCAGATTGCACCAAGCCCATCAATATTAAAGATCCATGAGAAAGAACAATTTACAGCTCAAGGTCACAGGCAGAAAGACATTTAGAATCTAAAGCCAGATGTCTTGCATATGTTAATTATATAAATGGATCTTCAATTAGGTTACATGCTCATGTAGCTTATGGCTTACACATCTATTCCAACTCTTCTCGGGGTAAATTTCCCTTGAAAACCATACATACATTTTACATGATTTAGAATATGGGATTATAGACAGAAATATAAAGTAATAAGTTTGAACAGAAAACTCAAATGAAAAATAGCTTATCAGACGATGCAGAGTCCATACATACACCATAGTGTGTTTTTAAATCTGATGCCAACAAAAAAATAATAGATAGGAGATAAGGAACTTTCCTTGTCACGGTTACAGGAAGTTGCATAATACTTTCAACCAATGTCCTTCCCAGCCCAACGGTTTGGGCTTAAGATTCCCTATGGGAGATCTTGTGTTCGAACATCGGAGTGCGTATTTAAAAGAATAAAAAAGTAATACTTTCAACCAATATTAACATGCTTTAGAAGCTTCCATAACAGGGAATTCACAAATTACCTCATGACTGAGATGCCACAGATTCCTGTCTCTGCTATAGATAGATTTCTTTGTCACTGGAACAGGCACATTATGCTTTTTAGCATATTCAATCGCATCTTCTCTTCCCCTAATTTCCCATTCCCTCCAAGGAGCAACAACACTGAGTTCAGGATTCAGAGCAAAGAAAGTGAGCTCAAAACGGACCTGCAACAAACGAAACAGACTCATAATAGTGTCCGCACTTGAATGAATGTTGCTGAAAGACAAAAGCTTCAACTAGAACCCGAACATATTCAGAGAAGTCTTGAAGCCAACCTGATCATTTCCTTTCCCCGTACATCCATGAGAAACAGCATCAGCTCCAACCTCTTTGGCAACATCAACCATTGCCTGTATTGTCAATGCATTTGATTATGCTATTCATATATAAAAAATAAAAGTAAGGACAACCGCTGAAACTTAAGTCCATCAGGAAACATTATGCCTGAGGAGGAAGCGTACACATACAGATAAATGTCATTAACCATATTTGATCGAGTTAGACATACATACAAGCAGGAAGCAGGGGCAATTCGGAACTCACAGATTAAAGATTTCAAGATACAAATTAATTGATCGATAATAACTGGAGGACGATGAAGAAATTCAACTTTTCCTTTTATGTAATCCTGACACTGTACCTTTGCAATAACTGGACGAGCCATTGAAGTCCCAAGCAAGTATTTTCTCTCATAGATTGCACCAGCTCGCAAGCAAGGAAAGATAAAATCTCTCACAAACTCCTCCTTCAGATCCTTCACTACTAGCTGACATGCCCCACTAGCCTTGGCCTTTTGTTCCAAACCTTCCAACTCTTGTAGCCCCTAAAGTTCATAGGATTTGATCAAAAACAAGACATTTATTTTCATTGTCGAGGCAAATAATTATATGCAAGGATGACATATTTAACTTAAAAGTACTTCAATGCAAATATCCAATTTTTTATGAAGAGATGCAGTTGTGTAGATTTGTTTCTCACATACTTGGCCGACATCTGCAGTGAAGCAAACCACCTCGCATCCATAATTCTCCCTGCAATACACAAAACGGTAGAAGAACACAAAACACCATAAACAATATGTGTAGGCTGGAGAAGCATTCTAAGATGCTGCGCGCGCTAAGTTATGCATATCCTCATAGATACGGTTTAATGACAAGAATAGAGTTCTTCAATCTAATGGTCATTCTTATCTTTCATATATACAATCTCAGACTTCTTAACTTCAGGGATTCACAGATAAGGACATCACCGGAATCATCACCAAGAGGCATGATTACAAGCACTCAGCTTAACCAAGCCATCATAAAGGTCGACCCAGCCAACGTAACTCTCAAAGACATTTTGCGCAGCCACACTTATTCCCATGAATGAGGTTATATGACTTTCAAATCATATGCCTGAAGCCTCTTAACATAGAAAAAAAAAAAAAGAATGGAGCTGCATAAAGCTAACAACCATCTTGCTTAGAATGTATCTGTAATCTGATGTTTTCAAATTTAGGGACATATTTTGTTCTACCAATTCTCTTCAAATATTTTTGCAAGAATCAATACCCCAATCTTCAAGGTAAGACCAAGATAGCAACACATTTATGTGGATTTGAGAGTTCTACTGCACAGGCATTGGATATATGAAGCAAAAGAATGAGACATGATTAGAAAAATGGCACCAATGGAATCGAAATAATATGGCCATCTTCAAACAACAATGCAAATAGTAGAAGCACAACCTCTAGTGTAAAATATTGAACTATCATTAAGTGATCTCGTATACATCAAAGAAGTGAAAACGGAGAAAGAATTGGCCATCGAAGAATCATTGACATACCTAAGCCAAGGTACAATTACAGAGGTATCTAAACCACCACTATAGGCCAGGACCACTTTGTTCAACTTCTTACCCAGCACTTTTCCATCGACACCAGTAGAAGTCACAGCCCCCTTGTCACTAGCCAAAACTGCTTGGATAGCTGCATCAAGTTTCATTCTAGATTAGGTATAATAAAGGTCAGACATATCTTATAATTACATTTGTGCACTGCCTTTTTAGAGGATATGTAGATGGATTCATTTGAGAGGAATCATCCACATGCATAAATATATATATATATATGTACATATGATATATTATATTTACACTCTCTACAAACTAAAGCGAGGGGGCAAGTTCATAGCATGTTAGTAAACTGCTGAAAAAGAAACTAAGGTCTCGTCAAAACGATTTACTTCAACACATGCAACCATTGTGTAGAAAAATAGAAAAACCCGATCTCTGAACTCGTGCAGATCTTTAGAAGAACTTCACATATTTTTGCAAGACGTTAAACCAAAAAGAACCAAGAAACAAAGGTGATTAGATGAATAGAACAAGGTATCTGGCCCTATAGGGTAATCAGACTGATACCATGATTGCCACGAGTGAGACCAAAGTTATCTCTGTTTTGGGCGATTGCAAGACCATGAAACTCACTGGCTTTCACACCTAGCTGGCATCAACAAGAGAAAATGAAAAAATCTCAGCAACACAACCCATCATAATACCTTCCATAAAAGATCAAATTAACTGAATGGGAAATAACATAGAACACCTCTTGTTCTGAAGCCGTTTTCCTGGGGCAATGAACTCTGCCATAGACTCTAGCTGAACCTACATTTTAAGAAATTACGAACAGACTCAAAAATTAAAACTGCAGGTAAGGAGAAAGAGAATTTTATTCACTCAGCTCCATTAATGTATAATACTACCTCGTTGAGAACCATGGAAGAGTAGATTAGTGGAAGAACACGACGAGATAGCATGCAATTGAGCCATCCCTTTACGGTTGACGCAGTCGACAAATTTTGTGCTCTGAGATGTTAAGAATATGCGGCATTTTTAATAAACGGCCATATGAGACACCCATTCACATCAACAATACAACATGCAAACCCACAAACGCCTTAAACCCGCCACATTCGATACCCAGTTCGCATTAAAAACAAAATCGCTTAGCCAAAATGTACAAATAAACTTACTGAACAGACCAAATACAGATAATCATATGAATCAATCTAAAGACTGAAACAAATTTAAAAGACACGCAAATCCAACAACCGAGCAATCTCATAAATCACGAAGCATAAGAGAAAAGGAAGAAAGAGTCTGCCGCCGGTAAACCCGGGCAGAAAATCCTTCGACTGCGAGCTGCAAAGTGGACAGAATATATTTAGAACGAAATAAAAATCCAAAGTAGAATTAATCACCGGCGTGAGCCAACGGCGGCGGAGTGGATTTGGTGGAGATTCGGGCAAACAGTATTGTGCAGTGAGTAGAGTGTCGAACATTTAAGCGCGCTTCGGCTTGGTGGGGTTTTATTCATGGAAAACTCCAAAACCTCTGTCTATGTTGGGCCAGAATAAAGCCAAAATCCAAACCCAATAGGCCTACTTATGCTTAGTTGGGCCTACTTACTAATATTTGTATACGCCTGCCTTCTGCTTTCTCTTTAATATATATATATATATATATATACAAATTAATGTGGTGAAGCTGAATGAGCATCTAAGGTTTCCGCCCTCCTTACAAAATTAAATGATCCATCCATAACTATCATAAAATATCAATTAATAAAGATGCTAGGTTCAATTTTCAGCAACTCGCCAAAGGCTCAAAACATCGTCAAAAAGCAATCTCACTTTTATGAACATCTATTAATTTCTTCCCCCCGTGTACTAATGCGTATCTCACTCTTTGCCATCATCCATGAATCATTAAAAGATTTAACATAACACCACTGATCAACTAAAGTAATTAAACCACCCCCACATTAATGCTCCCTCAAAATACCTAGTCTGCAAATCAGAACTTTTCAACCACCTTTCCAAACTCACCCTACAGTTGCATAAATTCAACTTAAATCATCAGCTGTGAAACAATGGCATCAAAGATAAAATGAGACAAAGAAAAGGTCCGTGTCATCTGACATTAAGCAACATCTGTTAGAACAAATTCCCCACATCAGCCATGGCACTGCCTTTCGGCTTTTCTACCAATAAACAACACGGCAGATGAATATTCAGAAACTTGCCACCTTTTCTACTCCATCAGCCGAATCGTTCTACAGAAGAGCACCCAATGCAGGCATGTTACACATTGCGCAGTCCATTTTTTACTTCTCCAATTGTAGCTAATGACAATTCTGATGTTAAACTTAGTTTGTTTTGAAACAGGGTTCACCAAACTGAAAAGCTGTATAACTCGTTACCACAGGGTACACAATTTTAGCATCCATACAAACTGATTAATTGGAATGGTACAATAATATATGTCACTATTCTTTGAACTTGAAGCATTGAAGCGTGCTCAACCAAAATGCCGAGGAGACATCCATGAAGATCTTCATGTCTTCCTCCAAGCATTTCACTTCATTTCTTATTCCTGCTCTCTTCCCTCGCATTCTCCCGTTTCTTATACAGTTTCTCCAGTTGGCGCTTTGCTTCACAATTGGGGAAGTTGGAAAGGTCATAGTAATGTGGTGCGACATCAACCAACCTACAATCATCAAAAAAAAAAATCAACCAACCTACAAAAAATTTAGGCCTTTGAAATTTTAAATAATATATCCACAGAGATTTTAACTGGAATATAATAGTTCATAACAACAAAAAAGCACACCATGGAGATCCAAGACCAGTTACTGACCGCCCAAAATCTACAAATATGAAAAGAAGTACTGGAAAATATTAACTGCCACAGAGAAGCACTCCAGTTTTTTTTAAGTCAATATACAATGAAGCAACCGTGAGCATCATGCACCACCCAGCAGAGACTCACTCCTATAACCAACTTGAGCAAAGAGATTGCACCTACAACGGGGCCCCTCATCTCGCTTTTCATCAATTTTCTCATCTTTGTTACCATCAAATACTTCCAAGTACCAGAAGTCTATAGGAAAAAACTATACACACAAAATATCATTATGGAACTCCGAGGAAATACGAAAAGGAATATAACAGCCTATGGATAAAGAAACTTTGCTAAACATCAAATAGAGTAGAAAGCAGACACTGAAAGCGCGAAATTACCAACCCATTCCAACAATTTGGAAGGGGAAAGTCAACAGACACACACATAAGAGCCTGGAAGGGAATGAGAGATTAAAGTCAAGTGCATCAATCACATTCTATACAAATTAGGTAATAACAACTCGAACTCTGAATTATCTCCGATCAGACACAAAAGCATTAACACATTACGATGTCAGTCAACTAGATTCCATGGAGACGTGGAGAAAGTAGAAGGTTTTGGTTACATCAATCACATCCTCTAGCCCCTTGTAACAACAGTTGCCCATAGGAGAAAATACGTACATATAGCGTGTGGCAGTAAATTTTCCACGCAGCAGCAGAAAACAGATTGACCAAAAAAAAAATCAATAAGCATGTAACAAAATCACATCAGATAAGGTCAGGAACTGACCATTCGCCACGAATATCCGTTACTGTACGAATGAAGTTCCTGCTTGTTAGGACATATTCATTGTAGATAACCCACTCCGGCTTATGGTCCAGGCAATTTGAAGGATGTAAGTGAACAACCTGCAAGAACAATACATACCATCAAATATTGGTGAAGGAAACATATATACAGTTCGGCATTGTAGAATACATATTAGACATTTTAAATGCAATATTCAGCTGCTGTGAGAACATACTTGGTTGTCTTTCACAGTTAGATAGTGGCCAGTCCGCTCTAAATGGGCAACCTGCATAAAGTATCCAGCCAGCATAGCCTTCCTGATATTCACATAGTAATCACGGCTGTTAAAGTCTGTACTGCATAGCTTCAAATTGAATCTGGCCATAATGCGAGCTAGCTGCTGTCTGACATTGTCTGCAGACTTCAGTGCTCTATGATTGATAAAATTCTCATAGCACCACTGTGGATCTTCCTCTACAAAATCAACATTTATGAGCAAATATTAGCACCAGAACATATAGAGAGAAAAGGGGAGCCAAATGAAGAAATATTGAAACTATCACTTACTATTTTGTTTGTAAGCATGATACACGTTCAACAGTGTGAGGTGATCTCCATCAATGTGCCCAAACCGAGCTTTTGCTTCATCTGCAGCTTTTTGAGCCTCCCTAGGCCGGACAAAGCAATTGGGTACTAGAGAAAAAATTGGTTATCACAGAGGAGGCCCACGGAAGGTCAGCAGATGTATAGAGGCCAGACGACACCATTTGCTTCATGAGAGAATACTGAGAAACTGCAACTATCTGCATCAGCACTTACTTAGAAATCCTTGGTACATGCCAGTGGAGGCATGAAACCCAGACAAGAGATGCTGATGACAACCTAAACAGACACTCAGATACCAACCAAATACACGAGTGCTTCTGCACTCATGTATCCAATTAAGTATCTGTGGTTACCACCCGCGGGACCATATCTGCGGATGTATGACAACCAGAGCACAGACTTCACACATAGTGAAGCACAGACTCGACAAAGAGAATCTACTTCTTTGTAGATATGGGGCAATACTCAAGACTGAGACAAAAAGAGTAAAGTTTCATACCTGATAGCATAGCAGATATAGAGAGGATCTCATTGGAACAATTAAATTCTGGGCTGACAACCAGCATTTTCGCCATCTGAGGATCCAAGGGAAACTCACTCATGATTTCACCCAACTTGGTCAAGTTCCCATCATCATCTAGGGCTCCCAAGTAATTCAAAACCTCCAATGCTCTCATCAGTGTCTCTGGAGCAGGTGGATCCATAAAATCAAAATGGACCAGATCGTCTATCCCCAATTTTTTCAAAGTCAGAACAGTGTTTGCAAGGTTCGACCTTAATATCTCTGGATAGGTCTGTGGTGCAAGGTCATTGTGGAAACTCTTTTCAGTGTAGAGCCTGAAACATTTTCCAGGCTGTGTTCTTCCAGCACGTCCTGAGCGTTGATGGGCACTAGCCTTTGATATAGGAGAAACCAACAGAGACTCAACACGAATTCGTGGATTGTAGACTTTTTGTTTTGCAAACCCGGGGTCTATGACATAAACTATGCCATCAATTGTCAAAGATGTTTCAGCAATATTTGTCGAAACAACAATCTTCCTTCCTGCAGGACCACCTTCCACAGCTGGGGGTGGAGCAGGTTCAAAAATCTTCTGCTGCATTGCTGGAGGAAGTGTTGAGTACAGTGGCACTATTTTAGCTGGTCCTACTTGATCCCCAGCATTAGCTATTTCCTTTGCTAACTTTCTACACGCATCTTCAATTTCCTCTTCACCGGTAAGGAAAACAAGTATATCACCAGGAGGTTCACACGCATGTATCTGATAAACAGTCTTTATAGCAGCCTCAAGGTAATCCCTCTCAGGTTCCTGTGTATAAAAGATCTCGACTGGATGAAGCCTTCCGGGAACTTTCATGAGTGGTGCACCATAGAAGTAACCTTGAAACTTTTCAGCCTCTAGAGTGGCACTCATAACTACTAGTTTCAAGTCAGGTCTGTTTTTCAACACTTCCTTCAGAAGCCCAAATAGAACATCTGTTGCCAAAGTCCTCTCATGAGCCTCATCAAGAATTATCACTTTGTATCTCTCCAACAATGGATCTGTCATGGCTTCTCTTAAAAGCATACCATCTGTTAAGTACCTGAAACATAGAAGAAGATGTATCAGGAAAGTATTGCAATGGAAAACAAGTCCTGGGAACTTCAACTAACAAACTAGAAAAGAAAAGCTCCAAATGATGAAAAGCCTACTTTAAGACAGTCCGTGCACTGCTGCAATCCTCGAAACGGATACTATAACCTACTTCCTCTCCAATTGTCACATCCATCTCTTCAGCAACCCTCCTTGAAACAGACATTGCAGCCACCCTCCGTGGCTGTGTACATCCGACCATGAACTTCCTACGTTTATCCGGAGTCTCTATCTCTATAGCATCCAGCACAAACTGGGGAATCTGTGATAAAACGAGAAAGGTAAGATACAATCCCATAGCTCAACTAATTAACTCAAACAAGGAAAAACCTATGGGCACAAAGACAAAATCTTAAGTTATTGTAGGAGGGAAAAAACAGAAGCTTCATGAAGTTGCAGAATCAATTAATACAAAAGCCAATTCTAGAATTGCAGGTGGGAGAAGAGCAAGCAAGGAGATGAAAGAGAACGATGTATTAAAATTATAGGAAGAATGAGAACTGAGAAGGGGATAAACCGGAAATACTTCTCCTTCCCATAAGCACAATAGATAGCAAGAGGCAGCTCCCATCTCCACAATGCATTGCCCTTTGTGGCAATTACAAACTTGAAAACTTCAAATTATCACAAGGGTGTGAGAAGGGGACCACCTCTCACTCCCGTAATGAGAAATAACCAACTATCCTTGCCACAGTCCTAAAAAAGTTTTCCACTTGCTGGCAAACGTAAACCAGAAAACACAGAAACGGGCTTGTTTTCTGTGCGGATGAAAAACTGCTAGATTCTCTCGATAATGCGCGGCTTCATTAAAGCCAACAGTTAGGCCAAATACTTATGCCCAAAAGCTGAGATCCCTAACCATAGGGGTCTTTGAACTTAAATACGACATCATATAACTAGCAGGTGCATGAATACTAACCTGAGTGGTTTTACCACTACCAGTTTCACCGACAAGAATTAGGGTCTGATTGGTTCTAAGCGCCTGCAAAAACTCCTCTTTTTGGTGCCAGACAGGGAGAGACTTTCTCTTCTCTAAAATCTCATAATATCTCTGGGAGTACGGCCTTCCGTTCCATTTGTTAATCGTCGAGGCCACCGCGGTAGTGGCCGTTCCGCCGACGCCGTTGGTTCTGGACATCTTCCCGGATACCGCCGTCTCGTCCACTACATCAAACAGGCTCACCTTCCTCTTCCTCTCCGTTCCCATCTACCTAAGGTTCCTCCAACAATGCTGCGGCAATAAGTTTCTCCGTCAAATTCGGCCAACCGAAGATAATCTCGAAGGTCCGATGGGGAAGACGAAACCCTAGAGAGAGAAACTGAAAGAATGGTTAGGGTTTGCAGTCGCCTATATATAGACGAATATAGTTAAGTGAAACGGAGGGACTCTCTGGTTTATAATATAAAAAAAAAAAATATATGAATATATATATATATATATTATAATCAGCGGTAACCGAGCAACCGACCTTTTTAAATGTATGGGCTTCGGCCCAAATTCAAATAGGGAAGCCCATCCAATTGAGCCCATTTTGTGATGTGAACTAACAAGTGCTGCCCTTTGGATCTGATACACTACAAGTGATTTAAAGATGTGATACATCTCTTTAAATGGATATATTGATATATCCATTACCATTCTTAAATTTGACTTATCTTCATTATCGGATATAAAAATATAGTAAATTAATTTTTATTTATATTTATCAATATTATCTTAAGTTCATATAATTTTTGCATCAATATTGATAACCTTGCTTAAATTTTCTTGATTTGTCTCACAAACTTCTTTCGCTTTTGTGGTAAGTTAAATTAATCACGTTGTTTTTTATTGCATACTCAAAATTTTGAAGTTAAAAATCAAGTCATTATATTATTAATTATTACAATTATTATTATTTTCCCAGTGATATGCACAAAAATGCATAATATGGGGCACGCGTTATCTATATATAATAAAACAGAATCATTGAGATTATCAAGTCGGCTCACGAGCTTCGCGAACCGACTCAACTCGTCTGCCACCCCTAGCCGTGGACATTGAGAGAGAGGAAGAGAAAATTTAGGATACGAAAAAACAGCATAGTGAATCTCTTCTTCAATAATATATATAGTATAGATAACACATAGAGAAAATATCTTATGAGATAGTGGACAATACAACAATTATGAGAATACTCAGCACTCGTTGCTTTGTACTCTCCCAATCTTCACATCCTCGCATAATTCGCTCACAATCACATTTAGTAATTTTACTCTGCTCATCAAAAGAAAACTCAACTTCTTAATACAAGTTATATCTTTCCCCTCAGTATTCCGTATGTTAACTTGTAAAAATAAACAAATAAACAAAATAAAAAAGAACTGCAAGAATCCAGCAGCAGCTGCTGCTGCTGCTCCATATATACACAGAGCAATAATTTGCACCTCAGTTAAGAGTTTGGTCTCCAACAGTAAAGTCGAGATACGGTGTCTTGTGGCTTCAATTTTTTTTCTTGTACTTCAATATTAGCCGTTGTTAGATCTGCATCGACAAAGTTAAATAAACGATTTATTTAATTAGTTTACGAGAAGGAAGTAAAGGAAAATGGGGGAGTAAAAGACTAAAAGTAGCACAGACTTGGGTGGCAGAAAACTTGGGGCAGCACCATCATCCGACATAACAGTTTTGTAAAGCTGGATAGGCGACAAGTCTGTTGTCTCTGGTGCTGGCTGAGGAGCCTCCGTGAGTGCCAAATTTGAACTACCGAGCGAGCCAAGCCCTGCAGAGAACGAATACACCACGAAAGCTAACAAACATTATTGATCATCGTAAGAACCTATTCAAATATATACAAAGATGGCTGTAAACTGTCGGCTTCCTTTATCGTCGGAGTATTTAGATGGATTACAAGATCTTGATGCTCTATTATAAGTTTGATAGATGGCATACAACCACACAAGCAATTGGTTTCTTGAGAGACTCTTTGCTGCAATGTGACAAAAGCCTTAAATTTTTGTTTATCTAACAAGAAGGTATCTCAGCAAGCAGATGACAAATATGAATGTGAAAATATTCAACAACGGTTTATGTGCCAGAGTCTAAACTGTAACGTTTCTGGGAAAATGCAGTACCCATTTTCAGGTTCGTTCTTGCTTACATTCAGGTCAGCTAGAACATAATCCTGGTGAAAATTATCAGCAGACAAAACCTCTTTGTCCTAATGTTATCTCAATGAAAATTGATCTTTTTGGGGTGCATGGTTGTGAAACATTTGAAAACTTACAAGCGCCGACCAGGCGAAATGGGGAGACCTCTAAAGTGCTTTGAATAAGTGATGACATGATATAACATAAAACAATCAAATTGTACAACTCATTGAGATCTGTCAATCCTCCTTCAATTGGAAGGGATACAGAATAAAAATGAAAATCAAAACAAGGTGGGATCTAGACCTGCAGTTCCTAACTTGAAACGTTAAAAACGTTTTCCACCATCTGAAACATCAAATCCCCAACTTCTGAAACATATACCTTTCAACTCACGACTCATGATGCATGGAAATGAATTAACATTTCAAGATACAAATAACCAAGTCATTCGAGAAGGGTTGGCATCATACACCATAAATTTGATCTACTTTTCCATTTTTGAGGATGTTTTCAACATCAGCAGAATGTACTACTTCCCATTTGTGTATGAATTCAGCAGATAGAATACGTCTAACAAAATATGATGATATACCTTGGAAGATTAGCACAAGAATAAAGAGAATCGTGATGACCATGGCCGATATAGTGCCACCAGAAGATGGTAAAAATGACGACGACGATGATGATGATGAGGATGAGGGTGGTGACAATCTAGTTGCTTTCATCTTCTTATATGCTTTGAGACGTTCAATCCTCTCCCGCTTCTTCATTGCAATCTTAGATATCTCTTTAATCAACCTCATGTCAGCAGCATCCAACGACGGACCTTTAGGAGGCCGAGGTGGTTTGGGAGCCTTTTTAACTTTTCCAGCCTTGCGTCTCTCTTTCTCATGGTCCTTTTCAACAAGCGGCAATAGCCCCTGACTCGGCTGTCGTTCTGGATTCTTATCCGCCAACAACGCCGTTGTCTCCTGTGGATCCTCTACCAATCCTCCATCAGACATAGCATCTGCCTTTATCCCCGGCTCACTTTCGGGTGATCCATTGAATCCCAAAATCCCACCAACAAGCCTGTTCAATGATTTCTTCCCCCATTTCTTACCCGAAATGGGATCTCTTTTGACATTAGCTCCATCACTTGCCTCACCACTCTCAATATCAACTACCACGTCTTTTGCTTTTGAGTTGCTATATTCCATTTTCCATTAATTATATACTTAATTCTTCAATTTTCCCCCCTGCAATTATATGTCTATGTTGTCCAAATCATACAGCGTGAAATGGATGCAATGATCTCAAATTTTCACTTCTCCTATCAAGATGTCCAGCTTTACCTCAAAATATAAACAGGGCTTCCAAAATTCTTTAGAAAAAAACCCAGAATTCCAAAGCAACACAATTTCCTGTAAATTAAAAGATCATGAAAACATTCAGAAAGTCAGAATTCAGGACAGGAGCCTACAAGAAGACAACATTCGACAATTCATTTCCCTCGGAAGAACAACAAAAGAAAACAACATATAAAACCCAACATCAAGTTTTTGTCCAAACAATAATGAATAATGCAGCTGGAAATCTGAAATCCACAAAGGTACAATAAAGAAAACGAAAAAATTAAGGAGAAATGGGGCGTACCAATTAGGAAACAATATATTAGAAACCTCAAAATTTCAGCGACAAGGCATGGAAAAAAAGGAGGGTTTGTGAAGTTTCGAGAAAGAGCTTATCCACCCCCCATATTCAACTTTCCTAATATATTTCCTCTTCTTTCCCCCTTCAATATATTTACGTGAGTCGGGACAAGTACGATGGATGAATACAGAGGAGGAGATGACGTCATGAAGCGAGGAGAGGCAACAACCAGACAACCTTTGTCGGGTAGCCCGAATATAGCTGGGCCGGACCATTTTATACGACGAGCTTTCATATTTTATTTATGCGTTCGACGTTGCCTATTACTTGTTGTTTTATCTCCCTTTTTTCATCACCACCGATTTTTCCTAATATTTCCAATAATCGTAATTAGAGAATTTGCTGCATTCATTTCTTCCGCAACTTTCAAACATTTTGCCCAAATTTCCCAACACCTCAAAACCTTTGGATATGTATTTATGTATATCTCTCTCCCTTTTCTGTAATTTTTATCATTCTATAAATTAAACAAACAAAACACACACACGCATTTGTTTTATATTATTTCCAATTCTAAAATATTTTTTTTGGGTTTTTCCACATAGTCTAAGATTTTCAATTAGATTATTACATTTTATATATTTAACGTGGGGTCTTTTTTGAATATCATATCAAAATAAAATACTTCTAGTTTTATTCAGAATGCAGACAAATTTTGATATGGGTCGTAAGTCCTCGTAAATAGCTCCAAAGGAAGGCTGGAAAATGCACCTCGCAATCCGAATGAGGGAGCAAAAAGCTAGGCATCGCGAAGGGCGAAGACAAAGGGAAAAGAAATACGCGGGAGCAAATACAAAGGGGGCCTAGAGACATGGAGCAGACATAATCCTCGTAACAAATCTTGAAATGAGGCCTCGTGAAACCAAGGGCCTCGTAAATAGAGGAAGCCTAATGGAAAGTACAGGCAAAGGCGCAAAAAGGGGGTTGGCAGAAGCTACGAGGAAGAAACCAAGAGCCTCGTATAAGGGAGTGACCCCCGTAGAGGCCCACGAAGAAGGCTCCATCTAAGAAGGAACGAGGCCAACCAAGGGGATCAAAAACACAAGTTCGGCATGGAAAGTGAAGTTAGAAAGAGACCACGTTATAGTAAAAACGGCGCACAAGGCCCTCGACCACAAATAGAACAAAGAGCATACTAGAGGGGCCTAACTGATTCTGACAGGATAAGATATGGCTAATCACGGAGTCTTGCGGAGATCCTCCCTTATACAATCACGATCTCCAGGACTCGGCTATTAAAAACCCCGTTCCAAGCACCCTAAAGGGCAAGTCATCCTCGCTTGAGTAAAAAGATTCCCACCATATCAGCTTTAAATTCATGTTATTTTATTCGGGACAGTGACCATTTGACCATTTTCAAATCTGCCTTCCATGTCTAATTACAACTTCTAATACCAATGAATACTTTCTATGTATCTAACAAATTAAGAATAACCAAAGCATTCCTAATGTGGTTTTGACGGTTTTCTATCTCATAGTTTTTCAACCAGAGGAATTTAGCCAAATTTGATCCATTTTGGGAAGCATATTCCACTCTCGTATGACATTTAACAACCTCAATACTTACATTTATGTATATATATTTTGTGGTCATTTAATTTAATAAGTAATAATCTATGTATAATAATCCAAGAAGATTTTTGATATCCTAAACAACTCAAAATATCTAAGATACATACTACTAATAGTTTTACAAAGAAATTGACATAAAAATATAAATACACCTTTTCGTCTAAAAACTAAGAAATAATGATAGAAAATGAAACTAGCAATTGCTTAAACCCACTCAAAACTGAACTCTGCATTCGGAATAAGATTAAAACTTGTATGATTATTCTTTTACATTTATTGCTGTGGTAAAAGCTAAATACCAGATCAGATGTTAGTTTATGAATCATCTTTTTATCTACTAATTGAATTAATCTGCTGCAATATAAATATTTAAACAAAAATTTCAAAAATAGCCAACCTTAAAAAGACAAATTTGGACAACACGGATGATGACGGGCAACAGTGCCAAAATTAGATTACGGGTAACACAATCCCCAGTAGGGCCGAACCGGCAGACCAACGTATGGGTCACCGAAATCAAGCACGGTCCAATGTTCCTGTATTATTGTAGGCCCAAAATGAATAATAATTTGATGTTCCTTTTGTCCAGATTGCAATTATTTTCAATTCTTTATCTAAATAAATCATCATAAGAAAAACACCACAAATAATATCTTAACTTCACTCCTTTTCCTTTCTCACCATTCAACCAAAAAATCAGAGAATTAGGGCATAAACTCGAGAACATATTAATTAATAGAGAAATTCAGATTTATAGACTTCCGAAACAAACTCCCCTCCAATTCCAAATCAACGTCCATTGAGAAGCTTACGGCCAATCCTGTAAGAAGCATAAACATCAATACAAGCATACTCAACTTGGTCGGGGCTCAAGCTCCTAGCTTCCCAATTGCTCCGGCAAACATGAATAGGCTTAGGCATGTGAAGCCCCACCAGCCTGCTAGCCAGGTCTTAAAGCCCCGGCCTACGCACGAATTCCAATGGATAACGAGCCATAGCCATTTCCTGAATGTCTTTCATAGCAGAGCAAATCAGCCCATACTCAACCCGAAGCTTGACCACATCATCCTGAACTCCAACTCCAACAAACGTGACTCTGGGATGAACCAAAAAGTCCTTGAGGGACCGAGGAACGGAGTCCAAGTAAAAGAGTTGGAGGATGAGACATTTGGTGTCCACACAGAGCTGAAGTGTCGACGTTTTGTTGTTCTCGAAAGCGTAAGAGTTGGGCTTCCACTCGCAGTCCAGGCCTAGTATCATACTTTGTCCGCCGTACATGGAAAGGACTTCATGCACCCAGTTGCTCACGCCGGCTGCCTTGTCGGTTACCGTCGCTTCGATTCTAGTGCCTGAGAATGATATCACAAATTTGGTTGAGGCCATTGTTGATGTGTGTTCAATTTTGCGCTGACGTTAACCACTATTTATACAGAGTATATCTGAAGAGGGTGAATGCGTGATTTATTAAAGTTGGAGGGGAATATTAAAAGGCATCTACAGTTTCCAACTATTCTCATTCAATCTATCTATTGGAATCTGAACAAGGACTTGATTTTTTGCGACAAGCATTAGTTAGCAATTAACATAGTAGTTAGTTCAAAGTTCAAAGTTCAAACTTGTTTTCAAAAAATACATTTTTAATTAGTATATGGTGTTTTATTATTATTATAAGGTATAATAACACCCTCCTCTCTTGAGGATTGTTGTAATTACACGTAATCCTTTTGTGATTTGAAAAATTATATTTAGTACCATCGAGGTTTGCTTCTGTATAATAAGTAGGTCACTCCGTTGGTCAAAACTCTCCGAATTTACTGATATTAGCAAAACAAAAAAACTAAATATATTTACGATACAGACTTATTGTAGGCCAGACATACCTTTTTATGGTCAAACTATCATTATATATCTTCACACGTTAATGCACGTGATGAGGTATATATAGTCATAAAAGATTTGTTTGACCAACAATAAGTACTCATTAACAAGTCAATCGATGATAAATATCAATTTCATTCAGTATTTTTGTTAATATGAACAAATTCGGATAAATTTTGACTAACGAAGGGATTTATTCGTTAGACGGAAACAAACTCCATGAGTATTAGATGTAATTTTCTAAATTGTAGGAGAGTATAATTATCCCTTATTATTATTATTATTTTTAGTAATTAGGAAATATATGCATGATTTACTGATTTATTATTAGGCATTTTTTCGCATTTTTGAGGAATAGTGTTTGAAAAATATAAAATAAAAAGGAAACATAAATATATAATTTGTAATTATCATCGGAAGTTCACACCGCTGGGCGCTGGGTGTATAGTTGTGGCGAAACTGGAATCCTAACTTGTGGTGGGGCTGGAATAGTAATTACCTGATTGTTCATACTTCCGAAAAATTGATGGACAGACACGGAGGGGAGAGGCGCGCCGATCACTTAGCGACGACGTCATCTTTTCCTACCGACGGTGGTCACCACTATCACGACTTTCGCCAGGACCACTTGCACGGCGGCCATCACTACAACCCACCGGACCACCGACACCACCACAATTTAAACGGCGAGCAGAATGCTTCAACTGGTTACCACCTCAACGGCAGCTCCAATCACACGCTTCCCCTTTCGGGCCAGAAGAGACTACTTTCTCACCCTAGTAATTAGAGAATTTTTAGTTTTTGAATTACTGATTTTTAACCTAGTCCTCTCGCTATTTTTAACAGTAATTTTCTACAGACGGTGTTGACTGTGGCGGTTTTGTGAAGCTATACGTGGTAGGGATTCCAAGAGAAGCTACTGAACAAGATGTAAGTGGCACTGCTGACCTAAATTAACCTGAAGTTGATGTTGCATTGCTCAACTTAATTATGGTTTCGTTTCATCTCGGTTTACCTTTTTTTTTTTTTTTTTTTTTTCGGCAAATTGTCACGCTTAGCACTTCTTAGTATTGATAAATGATATTAGTCTTTTACATTCAGATTAGCGCTGTATTTGGAGAATATGGACACATTCTTGAGGTTGTTCTTCTCAAGGATAAACGGACCGGTTTACAGCAGGGTATGGGGCAATGGTCTTCATAAGACCTTTTTAACTTAACACTTGATTGTATGCTGAGCTTTTATGTGCGTTTGGTTTATAAATACGAGACTTGAAATTAAATGGAAATCACTATAGGATGAAGTATTTCATCATGCTTTTACCATTATATGGCAATTCTATGGAACATCTTTATATGATTTCACATCAGTTTTGGTTTATATGTTGTCATTGCGAATGTATCCTAGAGCGCATATCGATTGATTGAATATCTTGATAATGTTATGCTAAGGGAAGCATATAAATTATGGGAAAGAATGTAGAATATTTTGAAGGGAGAATCATATTGTCTGTTTTATCCAAGGGATATGCATCATTTGCCTTCAAAATGCGGAAGAGACAAAGATTCTTTCAACTGTTTAGATGACTCAGAATACTCTTTCTTGGCAAGATTTTATGTCTAAGAATTGGCAAATTCCGCGTGCAATAATCCTCCAAAAACTTAATTAAGTTGGATGCTTTTCCCATGTCTTCTTTCTAATAGAATGATCTACTTTTGATTACTGTTGCCATGTTGTAGGAGTAGCTATTTTGAGACAGGCTGTTACTTATTGTATGCATGACCATTCTGTTTTCCTCTGCTTACTTATCTGCCTGTTGATGCTGTATGCTCTGCTATTTTATTGTATGCACCTTCACGCGTGTTGCTAAACTTTGGAAGGATAATTTAACATGTTTTCCAATATCGAAGTATTTAACTTAAGTTTCTTGGTCTTATGATCTTCTAGAGTGCTGCTTTGTGAAGTATGAAACCATAGAGCAAGCTGAGCGAGCTATTGGTGCATTTCACAGTCAATATACTTTTCCTGGGGTTAGTTATCTCATACGTCTGGCAGATTTCGAGAGAATGGATGCTTTTCTCCAGATACATTTGATTTATTGATACATCAATGTTATCCAGGCACTGATTCCTATAAAAGTTAAATATGCAGACGGGGAACGTGAACGTCTTGGTGATTATCTTCTCTATGAAAATTTGACTGTCTTGTTCGTCATGATTTTCTTGCAGTGCCTTCTGACTTGGTTTTACTTAAGGCTTTAGGGTGCAACATTTAGGAAATTGAATTTCCTTTGGATTATTTAGGAAGCCCACATATATTGTTGCCGAAATCTGTGAATCATGTCTCGTGCACCCTCTAAATGACTAATATCTGGTGGAAACATTTGTGATTTGATATCAAGATATTCTTTCTTGTGTTGCTTTCTTTATATTCTTGCTGTGTTTCTCGTGCATTTGGTGGAGTTCCAATCTGTTCGTCATTTGTTTTATTCTTTGAAAGTTGATAAATGAATAGACCTATCAAGTTCATGCCATTAGCCATTCTATCAGGCTATCAGCATGGAGAATGCAGCCTTCTTCTAATCTTAGATTTCACAATGGAATTTCTTTCTTGTGAATAGTGTATATTATGCTCATCCATCATGATTTAGATTATTCATTTGTTTAGCTTTCTATATTGCATTTTGTGAGGTCTTACAAAAGCTTGCAGTGGTACTTCTGCTTGCATGCTTTCTGACTTTAAGCAGAATTCTTTTGCCTCTTGCCGTTTGATTCCTTTCTCTGTCTGTAGGGAGCTTTGGTGCACATGTCCACAAGCTGTATGTTGGCTGCTTGAATAGACAATCATCAAAATGGGAAATTGAAGAAGT
Source organism: Sesamum alatum (assembly GCA_034509735.1). Taxonomy (NCBI): domain Eukaryota; kingdom Viridiplantae; phylum Streptophyta; class Magnoliopsida; order Lamiales; family Pedaliaceae; genus Sesamum; species Sesamum alatum. The sequence continues at coordinate 3,407,173 of JACGWO010000009.1, forward strand.
ATGTAACTTTTAGTCGCTTCTTTGTTGATATTTGCCTATACATACTGCTGCAGTCTGGTTTTTTCTGCTGTCTCATACCTCGTCTCATTTTGATGAGGTCTCATATGCAGTATGCCTATATTTGCGTTGTCTGTGCACTCGGCCTGGCACTCCCATGCAATGACTCTTTTGTCTTGTTCTTTCCTTGTAGCTTGATATGAATTATATGTAGCCTTTGCTTGTTGTTGGACTTTAAGCAGGATATGACTATGAATTCTCTATTTGTATCATTTCTGCTGACTATTGTTGCGACTGTAATGGCATGATGGTTTGATAGTTTCAAATGTAGGCTATAACAGTTGCAGGACAAATCTATTCTTCTGTTCAAAGAGGAACTTGTTTGTTTTTAATTTAAGTTTCTCCGTGCTTTTGATTAAGACTAAGAATACTTCAAATAGACAATGGTTTTGTTTCTTTGTCACTTTTGAAGCCTGTATCATGAAGTTCTCAGTGAATGTTTCTGTTGCCAGATATTTTCTCCATTTGGTGTTATTGAAGAGGTTTTCATTGTTCGAGATGAATTCAAGCAAAACCGAGGTGTGTACCTTGTAATTTCTCACGACCCCTCAGCTAGTTCGTTAAGAGATTGCATGAGGCTTCAGAAAATGCTTGATTAATAAATTGAGATTGCTCCCACCATCCCACTAGTTTCTTTTCCTGTCTATTCTCAATGCCTTAAAATAAAGCTTGAATGTGTGAAAAGAACCATCTTTTTACATTTTGTTGTGGTTGGTCCGCATTGGTTGCTCTCCCTATTGTTGCTCTTGGATTCTGGATACACTGCAAATCCTTGCTTGTTGGCTATTTATTTTTTATACTTTTTCCTCATGTGGACTTTCTCTGGCTTTAAAGGATGTGCGTTCGTCCAATTTTCGTCTAGACATATGGCAGTTGCTGCAATTCAGGCTTTACATGGAGCACATGTGATGAGAGTAAGTCCTATGTTTGCATGTGGTCTGCAATTTTTTTTTTAAATTTTTTTTTGTTTTATTTCTTCATTTTTAATAAGTTATTCCGGAGATACTTTTCATTTAGGGATGCGATCAACCGTTGATAGTTCGGTTTGCAGATCCCAAGAAGCCAAGAATAGGGGATTCAAGGTACCATAAATTTTGCGACTGATGTTTTTCTGATGACAATTGCAGGTCTTGTAAAAGTGTGGGCCTTGTGTCTGTAATCCTATGCACTGCTTTTTCCAAGATGAAGAGATGTGCAATTTTCATAACTATCTTACTTTTTCCGAATTGCTGGACAGCAGATGGTTCTTTCTGGCAAATTGAGCATTTTAATATAACCACTGATTTTCTCCCATTACAAAATGGATGCACACACGCGCACATAAAAACTGCATTTGAACCAAGATTACGGATTCTAGAAATAAGAATGTCAAGAAACTTGATTGTATGCTTGAGAAATGCCTGATACAGTCTAAACAACTTTTAAAAAGAAAAGGGTTTGGATGTACATATATGTTATAAATTGTCTGCATTATACCTCTTTTGTCATTGATCTTTGTTATGGTCTTCATCTACTTCTCACTCTGTGTTCATTTTCTCCAGGCCTGCTCCATATTTGAATGATCCCTCTAATGGGCATATGCAATCTAATGAAATGCAACACGTGAAGGTAACATATTATTCTGGGTCACCCATATCCCCCGGAAGAGATATATCACTCATTCTCCGATATATTACTCATTTTACTATAAGCTTAACATTTTGCTGGTGTTTTCTGAATTCCTATTATAGACCTAGAACTACTGATCTGTGTATAAGTGACTTTCTTCCTCTGCCTACTAGGTTTCATCTAAAGATGTCTAAGTTGCTCTCTATTGCATTAAATTGTTTATACCCCTTAGCAAGTTGCAGCGATGGGTTGTGCTTGCATAGTTGTGCTATTGGCTCATGCGAGCATTTTACACATGGTGTTTAATCTCTTATAATGACTATTTGAATTGCAATTTGATTAGTTGGCAACTGATTCTGATGTTTTTGTTCTTGATGCTTGCATGATATTGATTTGACTAATTATATTAAAGATTCTATTTCAATTGCATGTCTGCTGTGCTGGGCTTGTGCGAGATTTTTCTCTCTTGTCTTGTGGCGAATGTGACTTGATGGTTTGCATTGACTTCTTCACTCCATCTTGTAAATATGCCTGTTGTGTATATTTGCAGTCTTCACATTCAGGATGCAAGACAGCGACGATTACAAGCAATGGTACTACACCTGTGTCTCATGCATGTGATTCAGTTGCCGAGGTAGAACACACTATAGAATGTGACTGGAGCGAGCATGTCTCACCTGATGGAGACTTGTATTATTATAATTGTGTAACATGTGAAAGCAGAGTAAGAACTCCTCCTCTTTCTGCAAAGTTTTTGTTCTCCAGTATCTGTACTAGTCTTGGATTGTGATGGGTCCATAATATGCCATTAGTGGGAGAAGCCTGAGGAGTATGCACTTTATGAACAAGAACTTGACAATCTTGACGACCAGCAACAACAGCCGCAGGAATCAAAACTGCATGTCCTTTCTTCCCCAGAGGTGTCTGAAGCACAAAAGGCATAGCTGAAGCTCAGAAACTTGCAGACAAGAGTTGCAGCAGGATCCACTGCCATCCTGAGATATATACCTCCCCCTCTCCTTCGCCTGCTATGGTTAGTTTGAACTGACTGCTTTTTATCTGTTTGTGATGCAAAGAAGTTTCACTTGGTGTAAAAGACACCTCAATTCTGTTGAATTTACCAATTTGTCAAATTAAGCTAAGATCTGTTTGTGTTATCCTGCAGCAATGGACCAGGAAGAAGTTTTGTGGTAACCTTTTACTGCAAAGGGGGAAATTGAGGGAAGTGCACTGTACTTATTTGGAGGCCCACTTAGTTGCAACCTTCACTGATCATTCTTAACAAGCTCACGACCTAGACATGCTAACTTATAATGGTTGTTTTCGCAATTTGTATATTTATATTATATTATTTACTGTGTTGACATGTGTCGTGCTAATTCATACACCTCTTGCCAATGCCAAATGGGTTGGTACTGTTTATTATGCATTTCATCCAATCATTGACATGCATTTCCAAGAGAAGTGATTTCTCTATGGGCTTGGTTGGTCAGGGGAGGTGTCTGTCTCTTTGCATTAGAAATGCCTTTCAATTGAACATACAAATGTGGGTGCCTGAGCCTATATGGTGATTCATTATACTAAAACAGCTTAAACATCAAAATGCCTAGGATGGGAACATGCTTGGTCTAAAAGTATCGACGCTCCTATTTCTTTCATCACCTTTTCCATCTCCAACTCGAGCAATGGATAATGGGTTCCCTTGACAGCACTAAAGCATCGCATGAATTGATCTACTACTATATCTGGCTGAAGTCTAACTTTGTTGAAGTTACTTTTTGCTGAAGAACTGTTGGAACTTTTGTTGATAATATTGTAATGTTGCAAAGACAGTTAAACTTTCCATCTTTAGTTTTGTCTGAGCAGTCAAAAACAGCCATGGCTGGTACGAGTGTCTTATGAACAAGTACTGAATGACACATGGAGGCCGGTCGGGATCTTTTTAGCTATTAATGGCTAATATTTTTTACGTTGTTTCAGTAAGTGATGGGTCATTGGTGAGTTAAATAATTCATTACTGATGATGACCTCCAAGCGGAAATATTACTTTGGACATATCTGAGTGTTGTGTATTTGACAAGAAAACGTTTCTCCGGACATGCATGGACACCATGAATTTCTCAAAAAGCAATATCCAGGCGTGTAATTGATGAAGAATGCGCGAAGGACTGTCAAGGAGGAGGCATCGAGCACTGTCCATTTTATCATTTTTCAGGATTGGTTCTTCTATTATCATCACTTTTTTCATTGAAGTAGAAAAAGATGAAAATGGTAGGCTGGTTATCGACGACATCTAATACCTTTTTTGCTCCAACTCCACCACTCGTAATGTTCAATTTAATTACTTATATTCTCCTCATAATTCGACATCCCACTGGTTTAGGAAACAAGAACAAAAGCTTCTTGGTGAAGCTGAATGAAGCCCTGGCCTTCCATATTCAGCATCAGTGCCAAAAAGTAAACGCGTTTCCGCTCTACATAAAAGGAAAGACGAAGGATGTGGAAGTTTAAGGAATTAAGAGAAAGAATATCTCAGGTTAATTTCTTGGCCTATCGATTATCAGAATCAGATACCGCGCGCATCCTACCATAATTATCATTTGTATAATATAATGGAGATAAATGACGAGTCCGTAGCTATTTGGGTTTGCAAGTTTGTTCTAAAAGATTACTTACTCGACTGATGTCTTGACTAAAGAAGAATACATACTAGAGATTAATCTACAAACATTTCCTACAATAGGTCAGTAAATGAGAGAGAAACATATATCATACAAAATCATCAACTTCTACTCTTCCTTTGTAATTACCGACCACGGCACAACATCCTGAAGAAGGCCATGGTCAGTCAGGAAAGCAGAAGACTGAGAGCAAAAGCTCAAATTTTGTGCACCACCAGTGTTGGTGGAACCAGCAGTTGAGTTGAAGAGAAGTGAGTAATTGAAATGATGTTGTTGAGGATGAACCATTTGTGCAGAGGGGGTGGAATAGGGTTGTAGCGGGACAGCAGCAGCAGCAGCAGGGGAGCGTGGCATTACTGGGCTTGGATGGGTGTGTTGACCTTCATATGTCGTAACGACAATGGTAGGATCATTGAAAGATCTCTCAACCCTTTTTTTCACATTGCATGATGCACTAGTACACCTATAATAGCTCCTGCAAAAATGTTGTGATAAGAAACTACATTTATAGAAAGAACACATAATTTAATTCCATCCAGTTAGCAGGTGAAGAATTAATTTAATTCCATCATGTTCAACAACAAAGGTAGGTTACCTAGGAAAAGGGCTGTTCTTGACAGCTTTTTGGCCATACTTTCTCCATCGGTAGCCATCTTCGAGATGATCAACCTCGCTCTTTGTCATGAAAGCAAATCTGGGTTCTCTCTGCCTCTTCTTCTGACTCGCTGTTTTCTTGGGTTTCAACCTGCATACCCCAAAATTAGCAAACATATTCATCACTACTTAAATGTTTCTATAATCACATATCATGATTATGTCAACGAAACAAAAGAACACGCATACATTCCCCACATGTCTAGCTAAGGTACGTATCAAGAGAATCACATCCATAATCCATATACATATACATATATATGCAAAAAGATACTTACAGTTGTTTCTTAGTCTTGTGATTTTCCTCCTCCTCATCTTCCTCTTTCTCCTCCTCCTCCTCCTCCTCTTTAGTCAGCTGTTCGTCATTAATGTGGCCAGCACTATATTCAGAAGAAATAGAGGAAGAATTGGGTGTGGTTGGTGCATTCAACACTGAATCGTCGGCCTCAAGTTTAGAATTGTGATTGGAATGAAGAAGCAAGCTGGGTTGGAGATCCAGAGATGGTAGACGAGTCGTGGTCCCTTGCAAGACATCAAAGACAGAAGGTCCAAAGTCTTGCATACTCAGCAGCTCCATGAACCCTAATGAGCAGCTCTTTTCTTCAGCTTCACAGTATTCTAACAACTCCATATATATATATATATAATTTGGATAATGATCCAAGAAGAAGGAAGATGATGATGGTGAGTCTTAGCAGTAGTCGTCTTTTCTCACCTTCAAGATCTCTTTCATTCAATTCCCGTCTCTCTTAGAGAGAGAGTGAATGAATTTTGCTGCTAGTAGAGAGACAAAAAGAGAGTACACAGACTATCCAGTTGGGGGTTTGTATAGAGAAAAAAAAGAGGAGTCCCGTTGAATGTGGTAAAAAATGGTATTTTGTTGTTGGGAGTCTTGGAGAGAAAGGCTGACCGGGAGTAGCCGGTGAAAAGAAAAGGAGGGGGGCGGTAGGAGCATTAAATGGAAAACAGTAGAGACATTGAATTCAAAGGTTAGTTTTGACCGGTAAGCCGGTTAGAGTGTGAACGCGATCGACTGACACATGAGAGCTGATTACGGCAAGAAAAGCTCCTCCTCCTCCTTGTCCGTGTGCATGTGCTCTGTATCCTTTCTAAACATTTTCCATCACTTTTCCTCCTTTATTATTTCCAAGCTTTCACACACATGTAAACAAGTAAATCGCATTTTGGACTTGTCGGCACGTAAATGTGTTTTTGTGAACAGACACACGTTAATGTGTTTGTACAATTATAATTTGGTATTTGCTAATTTAACATATACATAGATATCATCATATTGTGAAAATGGTGTGATGAAAAATTTAAGAAATTAATGAATATATGATGATGATGATGTAGTGAGAATGGAGGGAGACAGCTAGTCACTAGTAGGAGTAGTAGGGGGCTGATGAAATTGGTAGGTGAGTAGCTATAAATTCAAAACTTGTTTGTAATGTGTAATGACTACTACTGAGTGTGGTATATTGTGTTTGAGTTTGAGTTTGAGGGTGGAGTGGATCACTCAAACTGTCTTATTCAACTTTTCTAAGTTCATCGAACCAATTCATATCATCATCATCATCATATATAGAATCATGCATCATGTTTATTTCATTTAATTTGCCCCCATTTTTAGTTGGGAATAGGGTAAGATCAGCTAAGGTCTACACCACCACCACTGCCACTCACTTCACTTTTACTTTTATTTATATATATATATATATAGGGTTAATTACACTTACACCCCTATGAGAATGTATAATTACACTATTTTGAAATTACACTTACACCCCCTCCAAAAATTCTCTATTTACACCTAACCCCCATCCGTTAGAGTTTAGACGAAAAATGTTCACGTCAATAAAAATAATTACACAATTTTTCAATTTTTTCCAACATTTAACATTCTCATTTATATTTTTGTACTTATAAGAAGATAAGTGTAACGTATATGTATGGAGTGGGGCCAATATTATTATATTTTTTCCTTATAAGTACAAAATTGTTGCACGAGAATGTTAAATGAGAGGTAAAATTGAAAATTTATGTAATTATTTTTGTTGAAATGAACATTTTCCGCCCAAGAATGGAGGTCAGGTGTAAATAAAATTTTTTTAGAGGGGGTGTAAATATAATTTCAGAACTTCTTTGGGGGAAAGTGTAATTATGCATTTTCAAAGGGGTCTAAATGTAATTAACCCTATATATATATATATATTAGCCATCAAGACACATTGTAATTGCGTGCATATAAAATAATATTGCACATTTTAAAATTATTATAAATAAGAAAATATACATATTAATCAACATATTGCATTTAAAAAAAATTAAAGAAATAAAAACTAGCTTAAGAATATTATCGGTATAACCAAAAAATTGTTATTGCGGTGTAAATAACCGCCATTTATTAGTGAAAACAGGGTTTGCTTTATATAATAGTATAGATATTTTATGGAATAATAATATTTTTCGTCCCGTAACTTTTAAAAACTAATATTTTTGATCGCATAATACATTTTTGTTAGATATCTAACGCACAAGGACACGTGGCCATTAAATTTTCAAACCAATCACTTAACGGCCACCTATTAAGTACGTGACTTTTTTCATTAAATCTATAATAATTATGTGAAATGGGACCAAAAGTGTTATTCTTTAAAATTTATGAGATCAAAAATTATAATATCGTAATTGTTTGAACTAAAAATATAATGAACTCTAACTTATGAGACGCAAATTATTCCTCCGGTGTATTTTGAAGCCCATGTATAAATCATCACACATATCGCTTCTGTGGGCCCCTTTTTGCGTGTTAAATTTAAACCAAATCCTTCCCACATAATTTAAACCCTTCTAACCTTTTCAAATTTCAACTTGTGAACCCCTTCCTCCATATATTGTTTTATATATATATATATATATTATGCTATTTCAAACTTAAATCTCAGTGTGTCATGTGAAAAGGTATATATGTTAACAAGTGTTAATATACATATGCTAATATCTTTTCAATAATTAATTGTAATATTTTCTACTTTCACAACGGGAAGAATTTGTGAGTTGTTTAACAAATGTCAAATGCTATAGGGCCAATTAAGTTTCGATTGATGAATTTTGATTTGAGGAATAATTTGAAAAAAAAAGTACTTTAAATGATCTCATATATAAGAAAAATTAAAATTCATCAATACTCAACAAAATATAATTCAAAATTAGAGTTTGAGAATATTGAATCCTATAATTTAAAATAGTTATTTAAACAATTCCGAAGAATTAATTTTAAAAATTTAATTTCAAATATATCCATCTAAAATACACCCTAATTTTATTCATTTTAATTGAAATTATCACAACATATCAATTTAATAAAGTAGCGCCAATGAATCTCGTATAAATCCTTAAAATTGGTATAAATTGGAATTTTGATTTGTAAACATGTTTAGAAAAATGGGTTATAGATTCATTCAACTCATCCCGTCGTCATCCCTAACTAAACCAATCATCAACAGGGTATATATATATATATACACTTGTTTAGCAATTTTGTAATTCATCAAAATTAATGAGTGTCTGATGGGGTGTAACCCAATTTATTGAGAAAAGACTTAAATATTCCTGAAAATAATGCCAAAACCACCAAAAAGTCCAGGGATTCCGCACAACCTAGTCGGGTTGGGTTATGCGACCCGACTTGGGCCGACGGCTCGAACAACACCCGATCCCAGATGTTCAAAATCTAGACCCTTGATAAGGAGACAACTCAAGCTTAGAGATGATGCCACGTGAACCAGGCATGTACATACATTTTGGTGTCATAAATACACCTACCTCACAATATTTATGGTTAGTTATCTATAGTGATATTCGACCATATTATTTTACCTGATCACCATATTACCATCTCGACCAGTGTCTGACTTAAGCATCGGAGGATTTATGCCGAGGACGCTCCCGACTAGCCTAACGTGCTCGTTTCTTCTCAGGTTACTAGTTTGGAGAACTTACCAAATCGCACATAAGGGTACTCAACCAAGTGAACACACGTGATCGAGATGGGCGACCCGGATTAGTGTCATTTGCAATCGAGAGCCACGTACTTTCAATAACAAGAAGGGGAAAGAAAAATGAACAAATGAGGATGGCGGATCTCTAAAGCTGGAACAAAATCCAAATAAAAGAGATTATTATCATAATTATGGAATTATTAAGATATGATTTAATTAGCAGTGAATAATTAAACATAAATTTAAGTAGATGAAAACTGGGCCACGCTACCCCCTGTCGACATCAGCCCGTAAATGGGCCTCTACCATTCCAGTCACTCCACGTGGCCCATATGATCCATTAGATAATCAACGGTGGTGATATGTGGGATTACGGCAGCAGCACGTGCCAATATTTACGCGTTTTAGGAATATTCTGGGTGGGGCCCTCCTCTCGCTTCTATTCTACGCTCCCTCCCTCCCTACACACAATTCTTCTATTATTATTATTATTATTATTTTTCCCTCCTCCATTATTGTTACTCTTTTTAATAGTTATTTATTTATTTATTTTTGAAGTTTGAAAATGGAGGACAGACAGACAGACAGTCAGACACTTGTACATCTAACGTGACGTGGAATTCTGGACTTCGAGGAGTCGTCGTACTCGTACTGTCTGCTAGAGGCTGCAATTGCATGGCTCTCAACTCATTTTGGAATAATTAATATTTTTAATATTGGACTTTATTTTGAAACCAATTTTGAATAGTAAGTTGAAGAAAATATAAATTTACCTAAATATTACTCGATGATCATTTTGAAAGTAAAGGCGATAATTACTAAAATATTAAAACTAAGTACCAAATTCTCTTTTTCCTTTTTTAAAAAAAACAAGTTGATAAGATCGTTACATTTTAATTTTCTGAGTTTATAAGCCCACCTTCGCCAATATCTTTGTATAAATTCCAAACATTCCAAAATGAACATCTATTGTGTAATTTGAAATATTTTATACTTGAAGAAATTTGAAATAATAATAATAATAATAATAATAAAAAAAAAAGAAGGTGGTTGCTTGTAGGATACGTTTGGAGTAGGAAAGAGAAATAATAGTTTGTAGTAAATGGAGACAAATAAAGATAAAAGTGGATTTGTCTTTTTGTAGTAGCAGTACACATCCCTTTACTTCCTGACTCAACACTCACCGCTCTCACCATTCTTCTCCGCCGCTTGTTTGCAATCACTTTTCTTTTTTATGGTTGTAATAAATTGTTAAACAAAAACAATTTATAAGTTAAGTAGTAAAAATTTAAAAAAATAAAAGTTAAAAAAATTGATGTAAAATATTTCGTGTTTTTTTTTTTTCCTTTTAACATCTACACCTTTAAATAAGTAGTAAAAAATTGATATAGAATTACTTATAATTTTTCTTTTACTTAATTCAGATAATTTTAAAACAAAACTTCCAAAACAAAAATACGCTTACTTTCAATAAATTGATAAATGCGAATTTTTAACATTTGTAAACACCCGTTGACTAATTATATTTGTAAACACTCGTTAATATTTTTTTTTTAGTTTTATTTGATGTGTGAATATATATGTTTTAAAATAATTATTGATTATATTATTATATCAATAATAATTTAATGCGTAATTAAATAAACAAGAAAGTACAGATAACAATAAAATATAAAGTTTACGTAAAAACATTTGATGGAATTTCAACTTCAATTATTAGGCCAAAACTTTGTTATCCAATACAGATAACAACAATGCGTAAAATCTGATCAATTATATATGATTATTCGATGGATGCGTGTAAACGGATAACACATTTCAATTGTTGTTATTAGTGTGTGAGTGAGTTAATTAATTACTAATTAGTGTGATGCCCTTAATTAAGGCGGATTGTAAGATTGAGAATCTTGCTAACCATTTATTTAATTTCAACTATATCTAATCCCACATTAACATAATCTTAATCTTATATTTTTTATTATTAAACATGGTTCACCTTCACGAGCCCCTAGTCTAGTTTAATTTGGAGCCTATCTTTTTCAAACAAAAAATATAATAATAACATCTTCCCTTGCAGCTGCTATTGTTGACCGTTTACTAGCTATTAGCCAACACGTGAAAACCAAAGCCACATTCACATTATTGCATTTGTTATGTGGACAAGACAACAGCAGGCCCAAGCCCACCAGTTCAAGATTTGAGCCTGGCCCATTAACGTGGTCCACGACATTCACTATCGACAAAAACAAACATTGTTTTCTTACCATAATTGGTGATAATTTCATATCCCTTTATTGGTGGCCCAAATATAATTGGGCTTATAGGCTTAATATTGTTGGTTATGGGCCATAGTTTTGGACTCTACCTTCAGTGAAGAAGTCATCCAATTAAGGGAAGTTCTAGTTTGGACCCAACTCGGTCAAACTTGAGCCAATCATATGACAAGTATAATACATTTGTCATGTGATTGGTGTACAGTTTAAGAAAAATGACCAATCACATAATGAGTGTATCACACTTGTTCTGTAATTGATTTAGTTCAATCAAACTTAGTCTGGTAAGAATTTTTCCTCCGGTTAGGGGCTTGTAAGACATGAGCTGAAAACATTTTGTTGGTTACTAGTTTCGATGATTTTTCTTTTTTGCTTTCCCTTTTTCACTATTGATATAGTAGTATAATGTAATTTTCACTATTGATATAGCTGACTCACATTGTTTTCCGTCTTTACACCCATTTTTTTTTAAGAAAAAAAAGACTATTTGGTATACAAAACATCATGTATTATATAAATATTTATAAAATGAAAGTAATTCTTCAAAGTTTCTGCTTAAGCAAATAAAACCGTTCAATTATGATTTTTGTTGTTGTTAGAAGCTCCTTTCTAGAGATGCCCTTATGCTGCTAGGACCTGTCCCCACCTATATAGAGCTCTATGAGAGAGCATCCCAACTCGAGAGGAACGAATTAACTCAACTGTTAAGGAGAGGAACTTGAAAGAATGCTTGGTTCCATGTTTTCGACCAATGTTAGTTTGTATTTCTTGCTTTTCTCTAATACTTATTCATTTTTATGTACTTTTGCTTTGTGTTAACTTTTATATATATATATATATAGATAGATAGAATCATGACAAGAAAATAAATCATGAAATGAAATTGAACAAATGAAGTAACTATATTAAATGTAGGTAAAAAATGAAGAAATGGATTTCCCCTGTAACAGCTGTAAGTCATTTTCACACAAACTCAAATATATATGGACGACAAATAAAGTAATTAGTCGCCACATAAAATCCAGGCAACACCAACTCACATATGCCCCACCTCATGCATGTTATCATCCATCATAAAACAATATTACAATATCAAAGAATATATAAATATATATATACTCATCATCAATTCATCAACACATGTAAAAAGAAAAGAAAAAAAAGACTGAATAAATTAAAAAAAAAAAAAAAGAATCGACGCTCCGATACATGCGCGCTCATGCATCATCAACCATATAAGAATGTATGATCAGTACTACTATTCTTGATCATGATCATGATGATGATGATCATCAGAACCTGACAAGACATCAACCATAATCTGCATGAGTTTAACTCTCATTTGTAATGCTACAATGTAATCCGCTGTCTCCCTCAAAACCCTTTCCATTTCCATGGTGTCGCAGTTGGGAATCAGCTTTTTCAGGATTCTCACCTTCCTTTCAACCGCACTCCTCCGATCCCTAATACAACGATCCAAACGCGCCCTTCTCTTCATTACCATACTTCTGCACCTCAATATTTTTGATGAGGAACAGTAGTGTCTTCTTTCCTGCTGCTGCCTTAGTTTCCTCCACAAATCAGGGTTTTGTCTGATGAGGAATTCCTGGAGCAGGGCTGAGAGGAGGTGTTGGGAGTTTGCAGCGCCGCCACCCATGATAGAATATATAAGTCTTAGTGTTTGGGAAGTTATATGTTTGAAGGGAGGTTGTGGTAAGAACAACTAAAACTGAATTGTGATGAGTTTATATTGAAGAAGGGGAGAAGGGGTTGGTAGGCAAAGAGGATAACATTCTAGTATAAAATAATGTTAGAATCTGAGGCTGCCAAGTTTGTTTTAGTCCTTTACACCTATTATTTTTACTTGAAAATTTTTGGCCCAATCCTATCATTCCACATATCCCAACTAATTATAATTATTACTTTAGAGTTTGAATAAATTAGACTTTAGGTATTATAATAATTAATTATGTGCAAATTAATCCTTACTTGGGTGGTCGACCTGCTAATTCTAATTAAATTTTAACTCTCCAAACTCAATTATTGACACAAAATGATACTAATTAAAATGCATGACTTGGCTTGAAGTCTAAGTGAAGATATTCCAAAAGAGTGGGGATGGGATGAATGAATGTAATTAGCTAGACAAGGGAAGGAATAGCATATTGCATGTGTGGTGATTAGGATAATTAGAGGCATTAATGATTAATTCCTAATTCAAACATGTTCTCCAACCTTAATCCACATGCAACCACATGATTATTAATTCTATCTCCTCCATAGTCCATAATCCATAATATCCATAACCCTCCCTCACAAAAAAGAAATAAAATTAAACACCCACAGCTGCTAGCTGGATTATTCCTTTCCAAATTCAATGCACACACACACAAACACAAACACAGACATACATATGTAATCGAATACTATATTTCCCTGTATGTAATTTACAGCTAATCAATGTGAGTGGTACACCACCCAATACCTATTCCATTGTGTGTTAATTAATTAATTAATTAGGCGGCGCAGTACGGCGGACGGTGGTTAACTTCCCTTGTTTCGGAACAGGATTAATGAGGCCTAATCCTATATCCATATTATTGCTTTCATTAATGTTTCGAAGGATTTATGTCTGACGTCGTTTGTCTCAACATAAAGGGTTGAACTAGATTTTTGTGTTGTGATAAGGATGGGATCATTAATGTTCCTACTATACATATATATATATATATTATATTAATTATCCGGTTCTTGTTTTTTCTTTTCGTTTATGCATGGATATTCTTTCCTGAGTTTTAATTAAGCATGTGTGCTGTTCAATTTAATCTAAGTTGCCCCTATGGATATAGTTGGGAATTTAATTTACTTAATCTTGTCCATTATACACACTAGCTTTTGTTTTACAACATTTAATTTAAAAATCATATAGAGAGTTGGTTTCGTAAATTTTGTCCTCCATTGAACCATCTATTTAGGGCGAGATATTTTGTATTTAACTCCTTTGGGTACAAATTTTCTTGATGTTAGCACCATATATAATATTATATGGGAACACTACTTCATTTAAGAAATTAAAGAAAAAACAAAAGAAAATTTCAAGAATATACATGACGGTAAATTTCAAAACATTCAAGAAATTAGAAAATTCTATTAAAAATTATTAACCAATTAATGAATCTCTTGAGGATTGTATAGCAATCTCATTTCCTTAAATTTCTCAAATTCGTATGAAAATTGGGAATAATCATGTAATGATGGAGTAGCTAGGAACATGCAGGCACATGTGGTGGTGGAATGTGTAACATAGAAATCATCATCATCATCATCATCATATTAATTAGGCATATATATATATATATATATATTAATATATAGAGCAAACAATAAAACAAAAGAAATGAAAGTGTAGGAAGGTGGTGGCCTACTCCCAAAATTCCAACAACCAATTAAATAGTTGGTATGGTGCCTAAATATGTAATCGTGGCACAATCCACACTTTTAAATAATAAAGACTATCTAATTATTTTACTTTTGGGTCCCAATTAACAAACTTTATCTAATTATATCCGAATTGTTTGTGCTGTGTCCCCACTTTCCTATACTTTCACCGCTGTCTCCACACATTCCATGCCCATTGCCCCCCTTCTATTATTGATTTTCTCTTTAACAAACTAAATTTATTGCATAAACTCCCGCAAAAATATTGAAAAATTCTCCATTTTGTTATGTGATTTTTGAATTGAGGTTGTCGGTATTATAATCAGTGTGAAAACATGAACAGGGAGACACCTAAGAAAGTTCTACCTAGGGAAGGAGGTGCAAATAATTGCTGCCTTCTCATTAGGCTTTTTGTAATTGTATATAAATCTCATGTGGTTTGAGAAATTATATATATTATTATTAATATTTATTTTCGTCTAATAAATAGATTTATCTGTTAGTACAATTCACATCAACCAAAAATTGAATGAAAAATCCATATTTATCGTTAATAATCTTATTTCAAACTTATTGCATAGTTAGCAAATATTCTTTTTACTAAATTGCTCCCATACATCTTCACACATTATTATTTACATCCTCACATGCATTAACATGATACTTAATGGTAATTTCATTAGAAAAGATTTATTTAATTTGGCATGCAATAGTCCATTGTCCATAATAAGTCAATCAGGGCTACACATGAAATTTTTATTCAATTTTTTTTTGCCAAAATTAACAAATTTCATAATTTTTATTAATAGATTGTCCTATTTATTGGATAGAAATAATCATAATAGGTATTAGGTGTAAATGTAATTTTTCAAATCAAAGGATTATACATGAAATTATAAAAAAATTCATGAGAGGGGTGTAATTATCTCTAATGATGCATTTGGCGATGGATTTGAAAAATGATTTCAAATGAATACATTTAAAAAGATTTTAAATTTATCAATATTGAACCAAAAAAGATTTCGAGTATCTGGGCTAGTCCAGCCCAAATACAATTGCTGAGCAACCCATTTTGTATTCGTTGGGCTGAAGGCTTTCGTTTCTAATTGGTCTGGCCCAACTCACTATTTTTGTGGGCTTAGTTTGATATTCAATGGTGTATAACAATTGGGCTGGGTTCCACGGTTGAATGTTCTTGAGACCTTCCCAACCTGCTTCTAGTTTTTTCTTTTCTTCACAGGAAAAACCCAATTTAGAAACTGTAAGAAAGCTGTTCATAAAATTAAAAAAAAACGAAGAAAAAGAAACGGTAAGAAGCAAGGAATGTAAAAAGTTGATCTGCCGACAACACAATATATATATATATATATATTATATGTATGCCAACATGCATTACCGTAAATTGGGAAATTCAGCTTTAGGGTTTCGCATTTTGAGGATGAGATATTGGCAGCCGACAGACAGTCGCCAATACTGAAGAGGCAGATTTCAGGTTTGTGCGTGAATCTAACGTCCTTTGCACATACCTATTGATGGGGGAATTCTGATTTTGATTCTCAATTTTCCCAACTTTGGTAATTCAATGTCGTCGATATATGTTAGATTCACGCACAAACTCGCAATCTGTCTTTTCGAATAATAATACTCTTGAGCTTGCCGATTCAATTCTCCCTCCTATCTCCCAGTTCGCGTCAATTCAGCTCCCGTAGCAGGGGAAAGTCTCTGTCTTTGTAGGATTTTCATTGATCGGGTTCGTTCTCCGATTCCCAGTTTAACTTCTCCTGGTGTTAATTGTAATAATTGATTGTTGGTTTTCTTTGTTTGGATCTTATTCGATTTGTGGATGAAATTCTTTGATCGGTTGCTCTATGGGAGAATAAGCTTTTTGGGAATGAGATTTCTTTTCTAGAATTGATTAATATGAATATGCCAGTGCCTGTGCTGATTATGCTCTTCAATTTCCTTACTCTTATTATTCATTTACTTGCACTAATTGTGAGGAATTTTACGAGGATTGGATGGATAGTTGGATTGAACTTCGGATCTGTTTTTCCAAAGTTTTGACCTTTGTCTTAGTTTTATCTGTGGATTGCACGTATAGTTGAATTGGATAGGTCCCTCTTACTTTGCTGCCCAGAAGCTGAAGCCGAGTATTCTGTGCTTTAATTGCCAAGAACTCATAATCAATAACAAAAAATGATACATTTGAATTTCTTTTCGGCTTGTGATGGATTAAATCATGGAAAGTTTATTGCCGTCTTCTTGAGTGGACTTGGGAAATAAGAATTTGATCGTTTTCCTAGATTTGTACTTGTTGTATTGACATTTGACAGTGTAGTTTATGATCTTAAAATTAACTCTCTGGAGGAGATGGTGTAAGGACCTCTGTTGGCTTCTTCAACAGAAAATATTGATGGTGAAAACTACTACATATATGAAGAATCAAATCTTGTGGACAAACTAATTGTTTGGTAATCTTGATTTTATCAGTGCTATATTTCCAAACAAACTAATTCATCAAAAGACTGAAACTAATACCCTCGGCCCCAATGTGCACCCTCGGCAGCATTATACTTTAATACCACTAATTATAATACAACCCTTCATAATTTTATGAGCTATAAAAAAAATTTCCTTAAACCCAATAAGATAGATTTCACATTTTTACCAATATATTGTATACACCTCAAGTAATTGAAACCATCATCATCAATAGCTTATATTTACTACTCAATAGAAGCATTTATGGACACAATTAAAACAGAAAAAAAGTGAAGTTTTTATATATAACAACACTATTCTAAATCTTTAATTAACCGTGATAAATTAAGGCAATGCTTCAAATTGAAACACTAAATACTAATTATCGAATCAAGGTGAGTTGAATCAAAGTAAACTTAGGATGGCCGTGGCTATTCCTGATTATTGCTTCCACATCTGGCATTGCTGGATTGCAGGTTTCTTGATTTTAAGAAATCTAGATGGTGCTTACAATAAGCTCCATTGCTTTCAAATGCCTTAAACAAACTCACGAACAGATCAATCATATTCTTGCTGTCGTAATTGTTTTCTTTGAATTTAAGCAAAACTGGATGAGCCCTTTTCCTGAAGTGTCCCGCCACCAAATCTTCAAAATCCTTCGGAGGTTGTCTCAAAATCCTAATCATCTTCTACACGTTGACATGAAACGACAAGTCTCCAAAGAACGTGGGTTTGAACTCAAGATTAGATTCTGAATCCCTCCAATAACTTGTAGAAGATTAGACTCATTAGGGTTCCACTTCTCATTGTTATTACTACTTAGCCAGTTCTGCTTGAGGCGTTCGAACCGTGTTTCAAGAAGGGTAAGGCAAACCCTGCCATCACGTCGTAGGTTCGGGTTCAGATCAAGGTCATAGGAGCGGTAATGGAGCTTTGGAGGAATAGATGGGTAGTTTCTGGGAAAGCATATGTCGAAGAACAACAAGCAATGGTGATAGGGAGTGCCCGGTGGGCCGATAATGGCTGCCCTCAGTAGATCAATCCTCCGCCGATATACCCTTATGAAAATAGAATTTGGTGTGTTTCCACCCAATAGGCTCCATTCATGCTCAATCCTTGTGCTGAAACTTGATCCCGGTACAGTCTTTATTGGGTCGGAGGGCCTGTAATTCAAGTAACGGTGATCACGTGGAGGATGGCTAATTATGTCGAAGTTCTTGAAACGGTTGAATTTCCTGTCAACTTCATCCTCTATCTCTTCTATCTCCCCAAATATCTTCTTCGTTTCTAGTTCTTCATAATTGATTTTTCTCCTGTAATTTTCTACGTTAGAACCTGATGGAAGATGCTGATCCATAAAAATAAATTGAACAATGGAATTCTCAAAACTTGTAAAAATTGAACGATGGAACTCTCAACAACTTGCAAAAGTAGTTGAATAACAATGACTCGTTGGTTAACGATGGAACTCTCAACCTTGTAAATAATTGAATAATAATGACTAAGTTCAAATATTTTGCAGTAGTTGATTGTGGTAGGGGTCTAAAGCATTTCATTGCTTCTGAACTTCTACGCTTAGACAACTTCTCCTCCTCACTCTTTAACCAGGATTCCCTGGGGAAGTTTTGAGTTTTCAAGTGTCTTACAATGATAATCAATGAAGTTCGATTTGCTTAATTATATAAATATTAAGAAAAAAATAAAGATTACACGATTACAGCTAAATTTATTTGCTTTTTCCCCCCCTAAAAAATGGCCCAAGTTGTTGGTGGAGTCGTTATTTCCACCTCCTCTTTTATTTTATACTTTTTGTTAATTATTAATTACGACTTAATATTAGTTATGACTTAATAATTAACTTATTATTTTAATATTTCTAAATTATAATTATTATTTGATAATATATTTGATATTTTTAATAAATAAATATAAATAAAATTTTATTTAATATTTAATAAGTAATAAATGTTAGTATTAATTAAAAATGACATGCAATATTACATTTATATAGAAAATTTTAAAAAATAGAAAAACAATACAAAAATTATAAAATTAGTGATTATTACAAATTTTAATAATGCTTGTCCCACAAGTGTGCCATTGGCGTTTGTGTCGAGTTCTTCTTTTCTCAACTACTGATTCTGTTGGATCATTTGTAATTTTCATTTTTTCAATTTTTTATATGCAAATATAATATTACATGACACCTTTAATTAATAAAAATTTAATAATATTTATTTATTAAAAAAATAATATATTATTAAATAATTACTATAAAATTATAATTTAAAAATAATAATTAAATAGTTATTAAACACTAATTCAATATTATTTATTAGTTATTATTAATTTCTTTTTTTTTTTGGCTGGAATCGTCATCTGTAACAATGCAAATCTCCCCTGTTTTGACATATACTTGCATATATTTATTTATTTGTATAATGTTTTAATAAATAAGGTAAATTCGGTTTCAGCTCCAAACTTATAGGGCCCATTTTAAGTCTTAGTTGGTTAGGCATAAACCTCATACCCCAACGCATTTATTCATGGGCCATTAATAAAGATTATTCGGCCCTATATGTCTCAAGTCTTGCTATGACTATGCATTTCGATACCCTTCTTATCCGACTTCTCGTTCTTCAGGTGGGCCTCTTTAAACTTTTAATATATGTACAACGGATTGTCTGAAATTTTAGATTAAAATGCATAAAACCCTCCCGTGTTTTGAAAAATCGGATAAAAATTCCCTTCTATTTTAGAAATAGCTGAAAAACCCCCTTGTGTTTTGTAAAAGTCAACTCAATCACCCATCTCCATTAAAAATCACTAACGGCGTTAACTTTTTAACAAATTGACCGTCCCCCACGACACCCCTACCCCTGCCGCCGCCCCCCACCCCCACAGAAGGGGACGACGGCGACGCCGTCGCCTAGGGTTTTTCTGGGCGACGTCGGGTAGAAAGAAGGGGGCGACGACGGCGACCGTCGCCCAGTTTTTTTTTTTTTATTTGATTTATAGTTTTCTAATTTTTTAATTTCAAAATAATTATAAATTTAAATTAATTTAGTTTTTTATAATAATAATTTAAATTTTAATAATATTTATAGTAAATAAAGATAATTATTTAAATTTTTTAATTAAATAATAATTTAAATTAATTAATAATATATAAATAATTATTAACATTTATGTTTGTATTTTGAAGTAAATATATTTATAAAAAGTTATTTAATTATTAACATTTATATTAGATTTAGATATTTATTAACACTTATATTCATTTAAGATATTTAAATTTAAAAATGAATTTATTATATTTATTTTTTATTATAATTATAATTTAATATTTCAATTTAAATTATAAAACTTCAAAGTATTTATATACTTTTTTTGTATTTTTAAGTAAATATATTTTAAAAAAATTTAATTTTTTACATGCATTCAAAATATAAAAGAAACACACTCAAAACAAGTCAAAGATGCACTTAGTCAAATATATAAGCCCCATAAGGGTATTTTTGTCAAAATTGCACAAAAAAAGCATAAAAAAAGGTTAGAAAACAGCCCCACACGCACAACAAGCGCGTGCAGTACACCCTCCGTTAATTCATAACGGAATGGATGTTTTTTGCTGACTTTTATCAAATACAGGGATATTTTTGCCTATTTCAAAACCACAGGGAGGTTTTATGCATTTTAACTGAAATTTTATGTTGCCGCAACCCGTAAAAACCTATATAAGTTTTAAGTTAGCTAATAACCCTTTTTTCATTAGATTCATGATATATTGGGTATTTATATATTAAGTAAATGAATGAATGTTGTGTAGTCCTTATATTTTTAAAAGACAAATATGTAAAACTCTTGGTAAGGGTTCATTGTAAATCTTATTGGTCTTTTTTTTTGTCCTTATATAAAATATTTCTTTTGTATGTCATATTAGTCTTAGAATATTTGATTTTCCTTGAGCTCATAGATCCCAGCAAATTTTTTTCCCCTTAAAAAAAGGAGGAAAAGAAAAAGAAATGCAATTATGGGTGATGGATTGAGAAAGCAAAATCAGAATGAGATGATATTGTCAGTGGTGGTCAGCAATTTCTAAAAGTCATGAAACCATTACATAGTACTGTCAGTGTTTGGTTAGTTGTTAGTTATGAGCATGTTGTATTTGTTGCGTCTCAACATTGAATTTTTGCTGGGTAGAGTTAGACCCTGTGGGTTGGGTTGGGTTGTGCCCTACCAGGAAAAAAATAAAATAAAATAATAATAAGAATAGTCACAGTTTAATTAATTAAAGCGAAACACGTAGCGAGAAATTGAAAACCAACTCTTATCACATATAGCTTTCAGAGGATCGTGTTTGAGTTTGATGGTGTGGATAAGCGGAAAAACACATGTTTGCTTCCTCCGAAGGTGGAGCAGAAGTATGAAACGACAAGCCCTATCATGAGGAAGAAGTTGGAAAAGTAATATCTATTTTGGTTTGTATTTTCTTTCAAATTGTTAACGTAGCCGTCAAGTTTGATATCGGGGCAAGACTTTGCCACTGTTGACGGCTGTATTAACAATTTGACTGAAAATAGTGTTTGAGATCAAATTTGAGAAAAAATAAATAAATTAAATTAAATATGAGATAAATACAATAAATGAGACAAAAAAAATCCTAAAATATGATACCGAAAATAATATTTTCCCGTATATGTTGTGTTGGGAGTCAATAGGTCGGTTAAGTTAGTTGTGTTTATGGATAAAGCGTCGGTTATGTTAGTTAATAAAGTGTTGGTCCTCTCCTCTAACATAGGAAATTAGGAATAGGACTACTAGTTATTCGCTTTAATTTGTACAGTTGGTCAGTTCTCTTTCTATAATGACATATGGGTGGGTCCTACCTACTAAAATCCTATCAAAATATGACACTTTTTCTTTGAACATAACAGTCCCATTTCAAACCCACACTAACTGCATGCCGACACTTTCTTAATTATCCGTCCAAGATTTTGTCAAGACTTTGTCCTGTTAACATAAATCACGTAATTATGGTTTATATATCATCAACCTTTAGTAAAAGATTGTCTATGACTGTCGCATTTCCTTCAATTGCACGACATTAAAACCTGAATACTAGTTGATTTTTTATTCCAATATCAACTACTAAAATAAATATAAAATCAGTGGTAGAGCATGTAATTTTCCTTCTTCTTCTTCTTCTTCTTTTATAAAAAATATTAGAAAAGAATATGATCCAAGGGTATATAATTAGCCACATGCAAGCAGCACATAGCAAAGAATTGAGTGTACTCATCAATTTTATCTACCTATATTTAAACCTACCTTGTTAGTGAAGAAGTTGGTATGTATAAGTTGGGAACGTCCAGCCCTCTAACATTAACCGACCACATATTAAAGATATGGTTTCATTTTAGCTGACTATTTTCCAGTCTCTTCTTTCTTTCTAAACCTAGATTATTATGTAATTTTTGTCATACCAATTTTTAAATACTTAAATGACCCAATTTATGCTTTAATTCATTTTTTTTCTTGAAAAAAAAGTAGTCAAATAGTAATTTTAATATTTTTTTTTAATAATATCGTAATTATATATTTTTTTTCTTTTAACCCACTATTCCACATTTCTTTTTTTTCTTTTCCCACAAATTTTCATATTTTTAATAAATGTACAATTAAAATTTATTTTTCCCCTCTCATCTCGTTTTACGTATTTTCCCCTTCACACCATGTTCGTTTATTTTCCTTTTTTTTTTTGTTCTTATCACACCATGATTCTTTTTTATATGTTTGTGGGATCGCGTACAACGACTACTAATATATTTATATATGTATGTATATATGAAGGAATATATAAGAATGTAGTTGCAAAGAAGTAGTATATATTATAGTAGCCCATGCATGAGCCTCAGCTTATACCTTATTCCCTAATTTACATTAGCACTTTGATAAAGACTTGGATCATAAATTTCCCCCTAAATTATGGGAATCTCTTTCCCCTAAATGTGGGAATCTCTATCTTCCTACGTGATTATTATTAATTCACAGGAATTTGATATTGGTCATGTTTTGATCCGAATTTAATTTAATTTACCTCCTTATGATATTGTAAATAAAAAAATTATTTCATATTTAAAAATAACAATTTATATCCCTATATTTATTAAAATGGAACAATTTATTAATTCTAAGCATGCAAAACCCACACTACACTACAACACTTGTGCAAATTCTTCACACAAACTATATATAGCTAATTAAAGACAAGTCTGAAGTCTTGATAATCGATATTCCAAAAAGAAAAGAGAGATTCTTGATGAACACAAGATTCATATAACAATTGAGAATATTAATTAAAAGGAAAATTCTTGTATAACAGAACTCCCAACTGATCACCATCCATTTCCCACAGGCAACTTTTGGCCTTTCAGATGGGAAAATTATTTATCACAAAAACATAACAAAAACTAAAAATATTGCATAGTCATCATCACTTAGCCTGTGCAACAATCAGGCACCCTCAGAACACAAAAGTTACATTAGAAATCCCACCACACTCTTCATACCAAGGGATGTTCAACCCAAGCTTCCCATTTTCCGACCACTTGAACCCCACCTCAGCTCCATTCACGTACGATTTCTTAGGCTTAACACTTGAATACGCCAAGAAGTTCCCGTCACCCTTCACTTCGATTTTGGCGACAGATTCGTCGTACACAAGTCCTTGAATGGTTCCTCCGGCGTTGAACAAGTTGGTTAGTCCAATAGGCGCAAACTTGACAGCCTCACCAATCTTCTTGATTGGGACGAAGCTGAAGATCTCAAACGTCGAGGGCTGAAGGGTGATTGAGATGGGATCAGAATCCGGTTTTGTTAAGAATAGTTTCTCTTCCTCACTCAGATACACTGCATATTCCTCTGCTTTTCCCATTTCGTTTGCTTCTTTCTTCTGATCCCATTCAAGGTCACTGGCATGAACTGAACCGGAGAGCGGCTTGTAGCAATGAGAGTAGCCCTTTATCCTTTGTTCCTTGGGGTCCCATCCAGCGCCTTGGCAGTTGAAAGCGCCGACCACGCCTCCATACTGCGAAATTACAACGAATACGAACGATTAGGCTGATTGTGTTTGATTAGAGAATAGGCAGAGAGGGGTGGTGGTTGTACCTTGTTGAAGTTCCATATCTTGAGAATGGTCTTGTTGTCAAAGAGTGGATTCTTGAAGAGACAGTCTCTAGTTGGGAGGGCAAAGTGGATGCATTTGGGAATGGTACCATCAGGGAAAACCAGCTTCCTTAGAAGATCAAAATCATGGCCACCCAAAGAATCACTCACATACACAGGACCTCCACAGATAGCTCTTGAGCCAGCATGGAATTTTGCACACAGATGATCAGATTGAAACATGTCCCAATCAGGTTGGATGAATTGCCCCATCCACATGCTGTTGTATGCACAGTGGATCATGTGGACCCCTTGTAGCCAATACACTCCCATGGGGTCACCATTAGGGTCTTGGAACCAGAAATCATCCCCTATTTAGAAATAAAAACACACAATGGAAAAGTTTAGAAAAGGTAGCAGATCAGTGACAGTAGAGAAAGGGAAAAAAGTGGAAGTTTTTCCTACCAACTCTTCCCATTGATATCTGCTCTGTTCCAAGTAAAAAGAAGTCATTGCACTGCTGCATACTGGAGATGAGCCCAGTTCCCTTGAAGTTCTTGGTAAGGGACTTTGAGAGCCCCTTGTAATAAGCCTTTGCAAGCTCAACTCTGCCTCCATATTCCTCAGAAACATATTCAAGCATCTGTTTGGAGAAAACGATGCGAATCGGTTTAATCACTCAAGGCATGTCCAAATAAAGAGTTGGGAAAGAAAACACAACTAGTAAACAAGATGGTGAAAATAAACTACTTACATGAATAACATCAACTTTCACTCCTGTAATTCCAACTTTGGAAAGGTAAGAGTGCATGGAGTCGTAGAAATCATCGGCTTGTTCGGGATCCACGAGTCCGATGGAGCCCTCGATGATTTTCACCACTGCAAGATCAGTCATGGTTCCATCAAGACCAGGAGACAATTTGCAGGGCTGAATTTTGGACTTGAGATGAGTTGCCCCAGGCCTGACTCCTCCCCAGGCACCAGCCAATGCATGCCAAACATATATATCATCCAATCCTTTGAAATTCTCCCTCAAATCTCTGGTAAATGCTTTCATACCAAAGTTGTCCGACTTGCAAGAGCAACTTGTGCACCCTTTGCTTGAACCCTTTTCTTCTCCACCACCACCACCAAACATTTCGTCCAATTCTTTCTTCAGTTCCTCAATCTGAGCATCAAATTGAGACAGATCAGTGACCCCAGATTGAGCCGCCTTGTCACGGGATTTCTCAGCAACTTCGATCTCAATAGCCTTAGAAATCAACATCTTTGGCTTCTTGGGATCGAACGAGGGACGATCAGGCCCCAACATCAAACCACCCTTGTATTTCCTGAATTTTTCACACTCATCAAGCCTGTGAAGCCTGGCAGTCATTTGAGTTCCCCCTAGTACAAGATTCTTGGCATCCTCATGCAGATCTTGTTCATCGAGATTGATGCTTTGCCAGCCATCATCAATGATCAGAAACCTCGGAGACATCCCTCCATCGGCAAATTCTTTCACTCCATGCCAAATTCCAGCAGGCTCCACAGTCAAGTAAAAGGCATCCCAAGTGCACCAACCAAATTTATTCACCAAGGGTGGTGGTGTTTTCTCTTCAATAAGCTTGAATGTATTGAGATGAACTCTAACAGCAGTGTAAGCCTCTTTCATCAAAGTGTAAGGGTTATCAGAGACATGAACATAGGCAATTGCATCGAAAGACGAGGCTTTCACTTGAGTGGAGCCACTCTCCGCACAAATCAACATGTGGCCATCCTTTCCAGGATGAAGGGCCGACCTGAACTTTCCTTCAACTATTGGGATCACGACAGCATAAGACTTTATTTCGGGTACGTCTAACATCACCCATTGTGTTTCCATCTGCACGTCCGAACCCGATTTCCCAACCCATTGAGTGGACCACCAGGTTTTAAACCTGAAAATGCTGACGAAATCCCTGCCAGTAAATTTCCCGAGGGAATTCGTCAGGCGATCAGCGGACGAGTTCTGGCTGAAGCCGAGGAATCCACCCTTGAAAGACAGGGAGTGGGCGCGCTGGAACAGGGGAAGGGGGGCCTCAGAGGACTGGCACACGGAAGAGAAGGGTTTGAAAGTAACGTTGCTTGGAATTTCAGTGAGTAATGGAAAATCCCGCACGGAGAGTTTTCCATCACGTAGTTCAAAATAGTTGTCCGTTTTGCTGGATTTCAGGACGCTGAAAGTTGAGTTGACGGGGTCACTGGGGGGCGCCATGGGAAGAAACAGAGGAAGAACAGAGACTATGAATTGAAACAGGAAAGCTTATTCAAAAAAGCCTGAAAATCACAAACTGCAACTCGAGCAATCTGGAAAACAGTTCTTTTTTATGTAAAGAATCAAGAGATTACAACAGGAACTGCAGAACCCAGAGAGAAAAAACTCAGAAACACAGAAGAAAGCAGTGAAAAGAGATAGGTGTTTTAAGACATATGAAAATGTGAAGTCGAGGAAGATATATATAGAGAGTCGGAGAGGGGAAAGAAAGAGAGAGTAGAAGTAGGGAGGGGGTCCAGGAGGAAAATGAATTATTAAAAAAGAAGAAAGAATCAGAGGAAAGGTGTAGAGATAAGAGGGCGGTTGGTGATGAGCCTGAAATTTGGGTATTTTTATCTGAGCTTTATTTATATATGCTCTGTCTTCTTCTTTCTTCCTCCTTTATACCATTTATGAAAGCTCAACATCAGAAACAGAGGATTACCAGAAAATGACTTGCTGCAGACAGCTTCAACATTCTTAATACACACATCTAATTATGGCCATGCATGCATGCATCTCCAGCAACTTCCCACCATTTCTAAAATTTCACCATAATATTTATTTATTTTTATATTTATGGTTGGAGTTGTGGGGTGGAAAGGAAATAAAAAGTTTGATCGCTGACTGTAAGAGAAGAGTAGCGTGTGGAAAATGGAAGTGGTGAAGAACTGGAAACTTCTGTATTAATTTTATTCAAACTCTAACTTTTGTGGCATCAACGGTTTATTCATGAATTATATTATAATATTTCTGTGAATAAATGAGCATTTATTTAGTGTATCTAACAAAAAGAAAACTTTTGCTCACAATTTTGCTTGGCTATAGGCCTATTACACCTCTTATATCTCATGAAAAAGATTAAATTTTCTTTTTTCTTTCCCAAGAAAATGATCTGTTATGTAATTTTTGTTTTTCTTTATAAGTAAATCAATTACAATCACGCCATGAATTTCAATTATCAGTAATCAATACATACCAATTATTTATGCCAATTATATCAAGATCAGATATGTATAACTAACCAAAAACTATTATCTATCTATATTATTATATAAAGAAAATCCCTTCCACACTCAGCGATTAATTACTCTGCTGCACTATTTTTTTTTAAGTCAAAAATGCCCATCAACCAATAATATGACCAACTTATTTAACTTCCAAAGTTACACTAATTGATAAATTAATTTATTTTCTTTCTTTTATTTTTTTAATGTGATGTAATTATTTATATTTTGCTTTTATTTATAATAATAATAATAATAATAATAATAATAATAATAATAATATATTTTAAAATGCAAAAGAATATTTATTATATGCACGCAGGGATAACATGCGACAACAGCTAGTTAAAATAAACTAATACTCACGCAATAGTCAAAGTGGAACTCAAACACATTACCTTTTGGTCAATAGAGATATATTAAAATATCAAAAATTAATCAAGTAACTTAATATATCAATTAAACCTTATTTAGACGATGAAATTGAGATCTTTTGAGTCATTTGCACACTAAATAACTATCTAATTGATTATAAAATATTAAAACATATTAATAAATAATATACTAACTGAGATTCATAAATATTATATCCAATTAATTTATCAAAAAAGTATATTTAAAATTATAACTTCATTTATGATGAGATTGGAATAATCATATCCTCATCAAAGATTGATTTACAGAATCGAAATGATATATGCAAAACAAATAGTACTAATCATTTTCTGTAAGATTAAGAATTGATAGATGTTCTAATGTCTACCGTTAATTTTCGAATTGCTTTCAGCAATAGTTATGGCACTAAGTACGGCGAAAAAATTACACTACATTATCTTCATTTGTCATATGTTTGATTCGAATTTTGTAATTTTGCATGTGTTGGAAAGTCAATAGTATTTACAAAGTTTGTCATCTTATATAAATATGTATCATGGATACATTACAATTCCCTCTAATTATTGCATAATCCAGATGACATTTTTAAATAATTTAATGTACTTTCCGAATCCCCAATCACTGCTTTCAGACAATGCATTTTATTTATTTTATTTTTTATAAATCTCAATCTACCTATAAATTACATTTATTTTTTTATTTTTTTGGTATTATGGTGAATTAATGTTCAGGGCAAGTTAAGTGAGTGATTTGTAGGTGGGGGACTGGTGGCTGAATCAGCTCTGATTTGGCTAATTGAATACCATGTTTATCACTTTAGTGACACTTGTGACCTCCTCACTGGTGCGTATTATGGTGTTGATAAACATTAATAATTTTTATTTTTAGAAGAAATATATATTAATTACATACTGATGTGACAACAAAATGTGATGAAAAATAAATATTAGTGCCAGGAAATGAGTCCTCCCAAAATTTTGAGTCGTTTTGAAACTTATAAAGAAATTAATAAATTGGGTCTTAGTTTTTAATATTCCAAGAAAAAAAATAAAAAAACCTCCATTTTTGGAGAGAAAATGTATTTATTAAAAATGTCTATTTTCAGTTGCTACATTTGGATCTAATAATAAGTTTAAATAAATGGAATGTGTGGTGGTGAATAAGAAGTGAAGTGAGTAAAAACAAAAAATAAGAAGATTCTTGAAGAGTTTGAAGAAGTGGAATTCAAGTTTTCGGCTTATGGGCCCTAAATTGGAAATCTCAGCTTTGTGCTACTACTATTATTTTCTAATCCCATACCACCACACACAAATAACACCTCCAACCTCAACTTACAACAAATTTTAGTTCAAATCTGATTCGATCGAACTTAAATTAATTATATGGTAAATACAATATATTTGTTATGTGATTGATATACAGTTCAAAAAAAGTGACCAATCACATAATAAATATATCACATTTACTATATGATTGATTTAATTCGATCAAATTTAATTCAGACTAAAATTTTCCTCAACTTACATACACTCATAATTACATGGTTCAACAAACCCATTATTGTATACTTGGAAAATAAAAAGTACTTCACTTTACTTTTTTAGCCAAACATAATTAAAGGTATGCCAGAATTTCCAGATACATCGACTCCTACCCTGTTGGGGTATTTTCTGGAATATAGGCAACACTTTGTTTAAATCTAATTGTTATTTCCAACATATCAACTATATACATATATATATATATATATTTTTTTTTTTTAATTTATTAGCTTCGCTGTAAATGCATGTTGATTCTGGGAGCACTCTAAAAATTTATTTTTGTTAACTTTATAAAAATAAAAAAATAAAAAATCGAGTTTACTGTGTGAAAATGTTGGTATGGAATTTAGCGTTGCTGGGCCTGATTAAGAAAACATTTCTGCTTTTAAGACTTGAGCCCAGTTGCATTTGAAATATCACAACTCATAAGGGATTGGGTCACTAAATACCTATATTTATTGAATTCCAGTGTTGTGTTCCCCTTAATTTTTACCAATCATAATTAATTCCCAATATTTATTTCCAGAGAATATGATTTGTTTGACATCATAATATAGAATATGTTACACAATATTGGATATACTTTTGGCTATATATAGAATCATTTCTAAAATCTTTCACTCTTAACAAAATCATGAAAACTCATTTATTCTTATGATGCTTCTTCTTCTTTTTCTTATTATTATTATTATTATTAATGTTAGCATCGGTTTCACACTTGGTGTAAAATATTTAAGATGAAAAAAAATATAAATATTTATTAAGTTTGTTTAATTGTGAACTGAATTTATTTTATTAATTTAATATAAGTTAAAATATAGATTAAATTAGAAGAAATTGAAGTAAATAGAAATCTTAAATAAAGAAGGAGAAAAGTGAGAGGTGGTGAGACGAATATAAAACAAGATGCTCATTCGTAGATATGATGTTGATCAAGTTGGGAAGTTCTAGTCTGAATTAGGCTCGATCAAACCTGAACCAATTATATAGCAAGTGGAATACACTTGTCGTGTGATTGGTGTGCAGTTCAGGAAAAGTAACCAATCACATAACAGGTATACCATACTTGCTCTATAATTAGTTTGATTTGACCAAACTTGATCCAAACGAGAATTTTTCGATCAAGTTGTGTGTTTCTGGAGCGCAGCGAGTATATTCATTTCTCTTTTGCTTTCTTCTCTGTCTGTATTTGGTATATTCATTACCTTCCTTTCTGCCTCAGTATTACTACATTTCTTATGCAACTTGAAATGCGTATAAATTCCTCAACAGTTGAGACAAAAAAGAAAAAGGGCAAAAAGAACAATTAAGAATATCCTCTTCCTCATAAGTGCTGGTCCTCATCGATCATTTTTAATGTCCTCAAATATTCGAATGTAACATATGTACGTACCAATTGTAATTGATTAGGTGAAATTAATGATGAGATGAATTTATGTTTAAGTTAATTTTTATTTTTTTTAATTGAAAGCGATGAAATGTTTAAGGTAGTTATAGAGACTAATATTACATAGTTGGTGACGTTGTCATCTTTTAGCAGCAGTTTTGAGGAATCGGATGCGTGCCCATCTACTTTTGTTTTGGGATTCGCCTGAAAAGGGATTTTGCTTTTATTTAGGTTGATATTTTTGGGCCTTTATCCAAAGATAATTTCCCCATGCATCATTGGCTGCACATGATTCAATCTTCTAAGTGCTAATTATTAATTTCATATGACTATCCGTCACTTTATTTAAGAAAACTGAATTACAAGTTTAAGTAACAATATCATAGGCAGCATTGCCATGCATGCACTCTTCACTTCTTTTGGACGTTATTATGTCCTATGCCAATTCCCAAGCATACAATGAAGAACGTCTAATGCCCACCACCAAAGCCTCCACCTCCTCCAGCTCCTCCGCCGAAACCTCCACCACCTCCGGCTCCTCCGCCAAATCCTCCTCCAGCGCCTCCTCCTATTCCTCCACCACCACCTTTTCCTCCTCCAAAACCTCCACCAACACCTCCACCCTTGCCACCACCAAATCCTCCACCAGCACCACCTCCACCACCCAATCCTCCTCCTGCACCACCACCTTTGCCGCCACCGAATCCTCCACCAACGCCACCGCCTTTCCCACCTCCAAATCCTCCACCAGCACCACCCCCAGCGCCACCTCCACCACCTAATCCTCCACCAACACCACCACCTTTCCCTCCACCGAATCCTCCACCAACGCCACCACCTTTCCCACCTCCAAGTCCTCCACCACCTACTCCTCCACCAACACCACCACCTTTGCCACCTCCAAATCCTCCTCCTGCACCACCCCCAGCACCGCCTCCACCACCTAATCCTCCCCCTGCACCACCACCACCACCTGCTCCACCTCCCAAACCTCCGCCACCACCTTTGCCCCCTCCAAATCCACCTCCAACACCACCACCCTTGCCACCTCCGAACCCTCCTCCAGCACCACCACCAGCTCCACCCCCTAGTCCTCCACCCTTTCCACCACCAAAACCACCTCCAACACCAGCACCCCCACCTCCACCTACTCCCCCACCAAATCCACCACTTGCGCCAGCACCACCTCCAACACCTCCCCCTAATCCCCCGCCACCGCCACCCCCAAAGCCACCTCCGCCCCCAAGACCACCTCCACCAAAGGTATCTTTCTCAATCTTCCGTCCATCAACATTATGCACCACAAACAAACCCAATAACAAGATCATAACAAAAACCCCAGCATTTTTGAAATTAGGCCTCCCCATCTTTAATTTACTCATAAATAATAATAATAATAATGTGATGGAGCAACCCGAATATATATATATAGCAAGATGATATCTTGCTGTGTAGAATACATAAGTTGATTGGTGGTATATATAGAGCAAGAGGAGCACATGGTTCATAAATGCATGCAGTTGAGACAGAGACGTTGTTCCATTTTTCAGACCAAAAGCACATACATTTTCAAACTTGCCTTGCGTTCATCATGTGCCGATGTATTATATATGTGTGTGTTATTGCATTCCAACTCTCAACCACCTTAATACCCGATCAATGCCTTACTAATCATTTTCATTTTTGCTCAAGATTAAAGACCCCATCTTCGTTTCTGTCCCCACGACTTTTTTGTAAGCTTAATTAATAGGTTAGGTGCATACGATCATAACGATTAAATCTCTCCTCTCATAGATCACATCAAAAAAATTTATACTATTATCAAAGAAAATATTTTATTTTACCAATTTTTCAATACCCAAATTTACTCTTTATTCATTTTCACCTAAAAAAAAAAAAGATATTTAGCCATAACAGTAATTTTAATGTTTTTAAATAATTTTACTAAATATATTTTTTCCCCACGAACTTCTTTCTTTCTCATCCTTTTACACCCACGATTGTTTCTTTTTCTTTTCTTTTTTTTTTTTTTTTAATTCTTTGTCACACATTACAATTTCTTTTACATGCTTGTGGGTGTCACATGCAGCGACAACTAAAATTAAAAATAATTATCTCGCACTTATAGTTATTACTATATATATATATATACACACGAGTCGAAAACAGATACTAAAAGTAATTATATTCACCTGTTGTTGGATAGTTATATTGATGGTTCCACTTCTTGATAAAAAAAATTATTTAAATTGCACATGCATTCAATTTCATCAAGTATTAATGTATCATGAGCTGTTTGAACTTTAGTCTTATGAGAAACCGAGTAGTACTTGAAATCATTATTGGACGCCGCTCGCGCCCTTCTTCATGACTTCCAACTACCAATCCCAGAATTCCCCTCTTCATTTCATTTGTGTGTATTTCAGAATTATTGTCCCGTCTCACTTAATCAACCCTTACCTTTTTTTTACCTATTAATTTATGTAACATCGTAAAACAAAAGAGTCCACGATTCAGACAACAAACTTCTTTCCTTTTCCAGTATCCTTTAGGGGTAATTTTATAGACCCATAAATTTCTTTGTAAACAAGAAACTAAAGGCTGGTCGAGAAAGGAGTAACAGAGGCCATCTACACATTTACATGTTGCCAAACTACTTGGGCTATATCCATATCTAGTCTATAGCTGAAAAATTATTACCCAAATCAAGTTTGGTCGAACCAAACAAATCATGAAGCAAGTGTCTTGCTATGTAATTGATCACTTTTATTAAAGTGTATAGATTTAGATCCAATCAAACCCGGTATGAATTAGAATTTTCCTCTAAAGCTTCTGGCCTATGGCAAATGTTATCAACTAAGGCACACCCCTGATCTTTAATGCTGAACAATCGATAGCTCGCGCATTCATTCATTTCTTTCTATGTCCGAATTCTGGAACAAATTCAGTTGCCTTTTCTTTTCATATTTGTTCCATATCACGCAAATCACAAGACAACGTAATCCACAAAGACCCCAAAACAAAAAACAAAAAAAAAACTTTAATTTACATTTATTACACACGAGAAAAATCTTGGTCACATGATACATACTAGTTACATTAATAACTACAATGGCAATTGTTGTAAATTTGGGACAAGGTCAAACCTTCTGCTGCCTGAATGGGTTCTAGCATCCTGAAGAACCAGCACGTTTAGTGTGCCTGATTCCCTCAACCAAGCAGCCACCACGGCTCCTGTTGATATAAACCTCCCAATATTACACTTTGCAACACGAAAGGGCGCACCTATGCTGAGGAGCAGAGCTTCGACTGTGCGCTTAAGTGCACCATCACCCACTACTTTGCTGTGCTTTCCCCACCCAGTCAATATGCTGCAAGTTGATGAAAATGCAAGCAATCCCGTTATTTAACACACGATTGAAACCAACGCAAGTCTGATAAATTATGGATGGAGAAATACCTCAGCAGCTTTGGCAATTCGTGGCCTTCATAAACAATAGAGCGGATATTGAGCAACCAGGCATGAACCATTGCCCTTGCTGCACCAGAGGACATAAGATGCAAATCCAGGCATGACTCAGACCAAGTATTTTCCCATACTTCTCGACGTTTTCCTTCGAGCACCACAAGTTGGGCACCTCGCTTCTGGAAAAAAGAACATGGAAAGAAAATTTCAAATCATATTTTATTTCTGCAATCCTTATGTGCATGACTCTTTTAATTCTAACAATTCACCATCAAGTACCGTGTATTACAATATTAAGTCAAACAAAAAAGATATGTATCTTCCGAGTATATAGCTCCCATGCTTCATATATTCTCAGAGTATAACAGGACAATCAATGTAGATCCCCCTGATTAGAAGAGTATTAGCACATATGACCCATCTAAACATCCATAAGAAAATAAATCACCAAACAAGGACAGAACGGTAGCACAGGCAATTGACTAATACCTTTCCTCACTGTAACTTTAAATTGAATTTTGAAATAAGAATTCAAACTGCATGCAATGGCCGAATAAAGGGTAATCAGGAACCCCAGGAAGGGGATTAACATGCAGTTCTGATACATATTAAGATTATTATATCCAAGCATCTGCATTTGATCTGTATAACATTCCACTTAGTAAGTTACCTGGCCAAAATGCCATAGCATGTCAGTCAAAGCATTGTAGAAAGCAGAGGCTGTTGAAGAGTCCATCCGCTTCACCTCATCAAAAAGTAATAGAGCTTGCGACCAAGTATTCTCATTGTAACCCATGAGAAGCCCATGTGCCACTCCATAAACTTGATTATCAAAGAGACGCAATTCCTCTAGTAGCAGTGAAGCTTCTTCAAATGAATTACAACGGCTGCAACCACAGACAATTTATGGAACTCTTGACTTATGAAATTCTGGAATATATAGTTTTTTAAGGATGCAGACAACCAATTGAAGCCTTAAATTTGATTCACGCATGCTTTCTAGTTTTTTCTTCCAACAACTACTCATCTATAGAGAAGCACCGCTTGCTCATTCTTCGATAGAAACAAGAAAGAAGTATCATAAAGTATACAACATAAAATATTAGTAGCAAAAAAATGCACAAGTTAGCATAGATGCATAAAATCTGCAGAACAAGTATACCTGCAAGCATTAAGAATAGCTGAGAAGGTAACAACATTGGGCTTTATTTCCATCTCATGCATCTTACGGAAAACGCCCAAAACACATCGGAAGTCCTTTCGACCCCTCTGATCACGCTTTTCATGACCTGATTTTCCACAAGCCAACTGCTTAAAAACTTCTATTATTGTGTCCTCTTTGTCTTCGACCTCACTGTCGGAAACAGGCTGAATAACCATTTTTTTCGAGGATTCTATCTGAGACTCTAAAAGATCAACATTTTCTGACACACCAAAGGCATTAATGATTGAGTTGTAAGTAACAACATTAGGTTGGATCCCTTCCATCATCATCTCATCAAGCAAGAATGCAGATGATTCCACCAGCCCCTTCTTACACAGGGCATCAATCAGTTTGCTGTAGAAAACGACATCAGCCTTCAAACCTTGTCGCTTGAATTCCCTGTATACCTCCATTGCCTCTTTGAATAGACCTCCTTTAGAATAAACACTGATTAATGTTGAGTAAGTTAACAAGTTAGGAGAGAGATGTTCCTTTTTCATTTCTGCAAACAGTTCCTTGACCTTATCATACATCCCCTGCTTACCAAATCCATCCAGCAGCGCATTGTAAGTCACAACATCCTTCTTAATCCCAATGCTCTCCATTTCCTTACCAACAGCAAAAGCCTCATCAAACCTGCCAAGACTAGCATAAATAGCAAGCAACGTATTATAAGACACTCTGTCCAATTTAATGCCCGCAAACTTCATCTCACTGAACAAATTCAGAGCCCTGTCCAGTCTCCCTGACTTGGCACACCCGCGAATCATAGTGCTATATGTTACCTCATTCGGCAGGATATTCTTTGCAGGCATCTCAGCCATTATATCAAAAGCCACATCCACGTGCCCACCACTACATGCAGCATCCAAAAGGGTATTATATGTATATATATCTTGATCTATCCCCTTATAAACCATCTCATCAAACAAACTCCTCGCACTCTCCCACAACCCTGCACCACTACAGACCGCAAGAAGTGAATTGTAGGTAATCCTATCCGGTTGCACCCCATTCTGTAACATCTCATCAAAAATCTCCAAAGCCCTCTTATAATCTGCACCCCCTTTTCCACATGCATCAATCAAAGCATTATAAGTCACTAAATTTGGCTTCAAGCCAGAGTCTTTCATACTCTCGAACACCCTAACGGCCTCATCACAGTATCCACTCTTTGCATAAGCACTAATCAGAGCAGAATAAGCGTAAACCGTATTTCCATACCCTTCATTCACAGCATTCTCAAAAACTTTCTTGGCTAAATCAATTTTGCCTAATCTACCAAGAGTACTAATCATCGAGCTAGCCAATTTCCCCAGCTCATTCCTTCTCCTTTCGCGATTAATTGCAAACTCAAAACATTGCATCGCCTTCAACCAATCCCCTCTATTTCCCAGCTCCCGCAGCAAAAAGGTATAATCGTCAGACGCACAAAGCTTCGACTCAAAACTAAGTAAAATATCATCCATGCATTTTACCTCGCCCTTGCAATTAATAGCTTGGTAGAGCGCCTCCTCGGCAGCAGCGGAGTGGCGGGAGGAGGCAGTGGACCTAGGGCGGCCAAAGTGCATTTTTGAGACAAATCTTGTGGAGCGGCGACCGGAAAAATCTGCGGCGGAGAGACAAGGAAAGTTAGGGTTTCCAGCTGCGGCAGCGGCAGTGGCGGAGGGGGGAGGAGGCCTAGGGGCAGCGGCATGAGAAGCATGACTGTTCAAGGAAACCTTTTGAGGGGCCCAGTTGTGGTGCTGGTGAGAGGAGTTACGCTGGTGGCGCTGATGATTCTGGAGGTGGTGGAAGTGGTGGTTCTGGGAGGGTTTGGTGGTGGTCAGTGTACAGTGCGGCGGCGGAGTTGAGGAGGCCATTGCATAAGAAGAAGATAAAAAGGTGGAATTTTTAACCCTTTTTGGTCTGTCTAGTGAGAGAGATCAAAAGAAAGATTCAGGAGAGAGAAAGTGAGCAGAAGATCATACAAAGAGAGAGAGAAGACCAGTGACCAAATGGACTTTCTTCTTGTTTTTTTTTTTACCTTTTTTTTTGTATTTCTTTTTATCCAGTGGAAAGAGTAAAGAGTGATGAGTCAGCTGCTGAGTTGAAAATTCGGACATTGTAATATCCGCCTCATAGATTTTTCAGTTCTGATTTTGCCCTAAAAAGGAGGAGAAGGAGAATTGAGTTTTGGATTCAGGGAACTCTATGCTCACTCGCTCAGATTGCTCGTGGATCTTACCCGCTGGACTAACTGACGGTCAGATCACATTCTTGATTCTTGCTCTATAAGATAAGACAGTGAGCTGTCTCGGGCAATGTGGGAAAATTAAGGAGAAGGGAATAGACCTAATTAATAAATAAATTACATTCAAGTGATAAGGATTTTATACTAGTTTTGGCATAATTTTATCTAAGAATTTGAAAATTTAAGTTGGGACCTAATTCGGTTAAATTTGAACCAATTATATGGTAAGTGTAATATACTTATCATGTATTAAGGTACATTTCAAAAAATATGACCAATCACATAACAAGTGTATCATACTTGTTCTGTGATTAATTTGATTTGGCTAAACCTGATCCGAACAAAAAATTTTCATGAGAATTATTTAGTCAAATGAAGAATTAATAGATTATCCTAAATGGTAAATTACATCTTTCACCCCACCATGTTTTGAAAAATCGGCCGATCCGAGAATCAGCCATGTGCCTGGGCTGGTTCATGGCCTCAAAACCGGTGAGATCAAAATCAGTGCGAACCGGTCAAGATCCCGCAAAATCGGTCAAATTGGCAATCTGGTGAGCCAGTCAAACCGGTTTTCACCACACTTTTAAAAGAAAATAAAAAATATAATGAAATATAAATATTTTTGGGATTTAAGTTTTTCCATATTTGTAGCCTCAAATACTTAAACTTGGCTAATAGTTTTTCAATGTGAGACAATAAGCTTGACTTAACCTATTCCTTATTTATAGGCTAAAGTATTCAAATTTAGCTTATTCTTTCTCAATGTGGAATAATAAGCTTGACTTAATCTATTCTTTATTTATAGCCTAAGGTGTTCAAGCTTAGCTTATTCTTTTCCAATGTGGGATAATAAATTTAACTTGAGTTTTTCCTTAGTTATACCTAAAGTTTTAAGCTTTCATTTTTTTTCAATGTGGGACAATAAGTCATTTCTACTGGTTTTTCTTCATCTTCTTCTTAATCTACTCATTTCTCCTTTTCTCCTAGCTTCTCCAATCTTTTTGGGTTTTTTTTTTAAAAAAGAATTACATGGAAACACCGATTGTTAACTTTGTTTGATTAAAGTAAAATTAAACTCATTTTCAAATCTTAAAAGGTAATTTATGGTCTCTTTTTTTTTCTTCCATCTTCTTCAATATTATGTATGTAAATATTTCTTTTCTTTTCTCTTCTTCAATATCATCTATCCAACTCTTTTTTTTTTACATGTGTTGATATTGGTGGGTTTTTTTTATATGTATTTATTTTAAGTTTTGCTTTTACTTTTCTCATAGTTTTGCTTAATTAATTGATACATAATGATTATTATATTATGTGTGTATATATACATATATATATATTAGGGTCAGAGTTAATCGATTTTTTTAATCTGGTCGTAGCTTGAGCGGCGGGTCGATTCCTGGTCCGATTATGAAAACATTGGTCGTCCACCCATGAGGTTTGACATATTTATAAATACATTTAATTTAAATTAAAAATTACAATTATTCACCTGATATTTGAAAAATCTTACACTACCTGTAAGGAAAAGAATGAAAGTACAATACTATCCTCATGTGTTTCCAGCAAAAAGAGAAATAGAAATTAATAATTAACGAAAAACAAAAATGCCCTTTCATATTACACAAAATATTAAGGATAGATCACATTCACATATCTAAAGTTCGTCATAGTTACAAATACATCCTTATTAATTAAATTAAAAATTATAATTAATCCAACTAAAATTTATCATGTCTTACATATAACTCTGTTGTAGCTATTTTGGTCCGAAAATTGGTCAAATTATAATTTTAAAAGAGATATTTTTGAAATATCACATGTGAAATCTTACCAGAATCCTATTGTTGGAGTTATATGTAAGAGGAAGAAACTATGAAGGATAATTGTAATTTTCAATCTACCAATAATGTATTTATAACCATGCCATATCTTTAAGAGGTTGCATGTACTTTCCCCTTATGCTAAATTAATGTGCAGTTTAAAATGTTATGTTTCATATTAATAACAAAACCTGGATCCCATCAATTAATTAAAGTATTTCGTACAAGTCGAGTAATAATGAGGAAACACAGTATAGGATTGAGGGATGGACTTCAATTCCTCATTTGTGAATAACCCAAAATTAGTGTAATCATGTTCAAAAAGGGGCTGGAGATTTTCACTCCTCTTCATAGGTTTGTGCCGGATTTTTCTGACCACATCAATGGATGAAGAGAGACAGCCAGCCATGTCAGAAACCAGCAAGCCACAGGAACCATCTAACACATTTAGTTTTGTCTTGTCTGTTTTTTTACTTTTATTGTTCGTTTCCCAACAGTTGGAGGTTGTCTTGGAAACCAATCCTTGAATCCCTTCATGGAGACCAACAAAGGGTCTTCCTCAAACTCAAATCCGTAAAGAGCAAGAAAACAATAAAAAAACACACACACACACACACACACAAAACTTTTTGGAGGCATACAGGAATAGCTTTGCCAAATTTCTGTATGCCACTTTTTTTTTTTTTTTCTTTTTTTTCCTTCTTTTTTCTAATTAATTATTAGTGTGGCAATGAAAGCCAAGAATCACATATTGTTTCTTTCTCTTTTGGGTCTCTCTCTAAATTTCCTGAATGGTATTCTTGGTGATGGTCATCATGGTCCAGGTCATGGTCATCATCTTCCCAAGGCATTGATTCTCAACTGTGGCTCTTCCGACAGCGGGAAAGATGCAGATGAAAGAACATGGGAGCCCGACGAGAAATACATTTTGTCCCCTGATAAAGGTGTGATGACCAAGGCGGATACCCAAGACCCTTCATTATCTTCTGCGGTTCCTTACATGACCGCCCGGATTTTCAAATCCGAGACAGCTTACCTATTGCCCCTCCAGAATTCAACCTC
This sequence comes from Sesamum alatum, assembly GCA_034509735.1. NCBI lineage: Eukaryota > Viridiplantae > Streptophyta > Magnoliopsida > Lamiales > Pedaliaceae > Sesamum > Sesamum alatum. The sequence continues at coordinate 3,447,933 of JACGWO010000009.1, forward strand.
CCGCACTTTGCTTCGCCTCCATTTCTACCCTTCTTCCTATCCCAATTTCAACATATCCAACTCTTTCTTCTCTGTCACCGCCGGAGGACTCACTTTGCTCAGCAATTTTAGCTCATTTTTGGCCGCTGAGGCACTCTCCCAGGCCTTCTTCATCAAAGAATACTATCTCGCTCCCGGCAATAATCCCACTCTCACTCTCACCTTCAAGCCATCTGATAAATATCCTAATTCTTTCGCGTTTGTGAATGGGATTGAGGTCATTTCTGCCCCTGCAGTTTTTGATACCGATCCGACTTTGGCCGGCTCGGCTGGATCCATCGATGATCAGCAATCCGCAACCGTGCCCGTCGACGCCACCAGCATGGAAACCATGTATAGGTTAAACGTGGGCGGCCAATATATTGGGCCGGCGAATGATTCCAATGGCCTGATGCGGAGTTGGTATGATGATACCGTCTACTTGTACGGGGCATGGTCTGGGGTTGCCTTACGAGCCAATATAACAGTGAGTTACAAAGGTTTGCCTTCCTATATGGCACCGTTAGATGTTTATAGCACTTACCGACGGATGGGGCCTGAGTCGGATCTAAATTTGATATCCAACTTGACATGGATTTTCAATGTGGATCCTAGTTTTATGTACCTCGTCAGGTTGCATTGGTGTGATTCGGACATGACGAAAACCAACCAGAGAGTTTTCGACCTGTTCGTTAATAACAAGACTGCAGCAAGTGGGATTGATGTATATGCGTTGACAGGTTCGATCGCAGCTCCGACCAAGAGGGATTATGTCGTTCATGTCAACAACAACACCGATCGGCTCTGGGTGGCGCTTCATCCTTCCACAGAAACGAAACCTGAATTTTCTGATGCTCTTCTCAATGGATTAGAAATATTCAAGCTCAGTGACAATGCCAAGTCCAATCTCGCGGGACCTAACCCCACCATGTCAGATTTGATGAAGAGATTTCAGGATGCTGAAATGGCGCCAAAGTCTTTCGAATCTCAGAAAGAATCACAAACTTCCACGGTGGTGATCACCGGAGCTGCAGGAGGAGCCGCCGCGGTTGGGATAGCAGCCGTTATAATTCTGGTGGCCTACAAAAGGAAGAGGAGAGTCCCTGGAGCAGACCCGGCGTCAGGGCCTAGCTGGTTGCCAATCTCCTGGAATTCCAGCAATACTTCCGCGACCAAATCCTCTATTATGGGCGGCAAAAGTCAAGGCGGCGTCTTTATCTCAAACGATGCGGCTAGCAACTGCCGCTACTTCAGCTTAGCGGAGATCAAGACGGCCACCAAGAACTTCGACGAGTCCAACGTTATTGGAGTTGGTGGGTTCGGGAAAGTGTACAAAGGCATCATTGACAACGACATTCAAGTGGCCGTCAAGAGATCGAACCCGTCGTCCGAGCAAGGAGTGAACGAGTTCCAGACCGAAATCGAGATGCTTTCCCAGCTCAGGCACAGGCATTTGGTGTCTTTGATCGGATTTTGTGAAGACAACGGAGAAATGATATTGGTTTATGATTACATGGGAAAGGGAACACTGAGGGAGCATATTTACAAAGGAAACAAAACCACCCTCTCCTGGAAGCAGAGGCTGGAGATTTGCATCGGAGCGGCCCGCGGGCTCCACTATCTCCACACCGGTGCAAAGTACACCATCATCCATAGAGATGTCAAGACCACGAACATTCTCGTGGACGACAAATGGGTCGCCAAGGTTTCTGATTTCGGGCTATCGAAAACAGGCCCGAACATGAACAAAGGTCATGTTAGCACTGTGGTCAAAGGCAGCTTCGGCTACCTAGATCCTGAATACTTCAGACGGCAACAATTAACAGAAAAATCGGACGTTTATTCATTTGGAGTGGTACTCTTCGAGGTACTATGCGCCAGGCCAGCCCTGAATCCAAGCCTTCCAAAAGAGCAAGTGAGCCTGGCTGATTGGGCTCTCCGATGTGCAAGAAACAAGACTTTGGAAGACATCATTGATCCTCAACTCAAAGGAAAGATCAACCCGGAGTGTCTGAAGAAATTTGCGGAGACAGCAGAGAAATGCTTGGCCGATCATGGGGTCGATCGGCCCACAATGGGCGACGTGCTATGGAGCCTGGAATCGGCGCTCCAGCTCCAGGATAACCATGAAGGGGGATCTACAACTTCAAGGAAGACAAACGGGACCAATAATCCTGAACCGAAAATGGATCAAAATAGCCTCATTGCCATGCACCGGAGCACCTTAAGTCTTGGAGAAGACGACGACGACGACAACAATGAGGAACACAAGACTACTAGAACAAGTGACACCACTGAAGAAGTTTTCTCCATGTTCGTCGATCAAAAAGGCCGCTGAATTTTAGATGGAATTCTTTCAAAACTCCATCTCAGGGAGGAGTGTCTGTCTACTATATAAATATGTTTGGCAGCATGATGATTATGCAATATGCATGCTACTTTTGTTCCCAAGCACCCATTAATTTTCTTCACTCTATCAGTACTATCCCAAGGCTACTCAAACAGAAACCCTATTTAATATTTTATGTAATAATGTTACAATTATAACTTATTAGTGTTGTCACTGTCCTGATGAAATCCTGTCAACCTCAAAATCATGGTGATCATATATGTATTCCCAGATATACAAAGATTAACCACTTCTCATCTGTACTTCAAAGCAAAACTGGATATGTATATATGCATGGTATAATATAAATATATATTACAAGCGCACAGGCATGCAGAAGAGGAATTGCTTACAAATTGTATTCTATAGCTTAGTATTTTTGTAGCTTTTCTCAAATGTCTGTATGATCAGTTTTTCTATACCTAATTGTTTTCTGTCCTGTCATTGTACTTTGAATTACTATTCCACATTTTTTGTGTTTCCTTTACGTCTATAAGGAATTGGGAACTTAGCCTTTGAAGCCATTTTTGTAACTTTCAGTGCTTCGATATACAATTAAGTTTAACCACGTCCATTGTGCGCCAATAGACAATCTGTTATTCTTATATTGTACGTTCATATAGTAATAGTGTTTTTTTATTAAATACTGGTTTTATTTTGGTTAATTTGGCATGGCTTTTTCACTTGGATTCCAATTATTAGAAAATAGTAATTGATATTGCATAGCGTTCCATATTCATTGTAAATGAAGAGTTCAAATATCTCATTTTCGTAATGAGTTGTAAAGAATTACAATATGTGAACATTATGAAACTAGAATGCTTATACCTTACACATTAATGGTGGGGAGGGATCGTGTAGGCGCGGTAGGGGCAGGGGCCAATGGCAATAGAGATCTCTGCTGGCCTGAGGGGGCCGACATCAGCGACGGGGGAGGGGGCGGCTGGTGTGGCGGTATAGGGGCATCGGTAGTCTGTGGCTATATATATATATTATATGTATAGATATTATATAAATATATAATTATATATATAATTGAAATTGGAGGTCGTTATATAAAGATAAGATCCAATAATTATAAAATAAAGACATAAATACATCAAAAGAAAATCTTTTTTTAAAAAGAAAAGAAAAGAAAAAGTGGGGGCTTGTGTTTACACCACTCACGTGATGTGTATTTTATTCTTTTTTTTTTTAATTTTGAGGGAGGTAAATTGATGTTTTTTTTAACAATAGGACTATTTGTTTGTTTTCTATATCACAAGCAAGTGAATTTTAATTTGCCCAATTTTTTCAGATCAACCACAAAATAGAAGCACGTACTATTTATGATAATTAATCAGAAAATTAAAATATCGAATATATTGTCCAATACAAAATCCCAAATTAGGATTGAGAAATTAGTTAAAGTAATATTATAAATATAATATATGCTTAGACAATGACAAGTTATAAAATACATAAAGAAAAACATAATTCGATATTCTGTACAATTTAATTAATTGACATTATATATCAATATTTCCGAATATTATAAACTGAATATTGAATCGGTTTGGTGCTCAATTCATTACCTGCCAAAATTTTGAATCAATAGGATTAGTATAATGTTTTCTTTTCTTCGGAATTTGGATATAAATTTGAAAATTTGGGTTTAGATTCGCAAAGTAATCGACCAATGAGGTGGAAAATGTTTTCTTGGTGTCGTATGGAAATATTTTGCAAGGTGTGAACTAAATTATTAAACTAAACTACCAAATAAGCACCTAAAAACGGTGCAATCCAACGCCAAGCCTTTGAATTTTCTTCCTCCAAGTCGGCGATGCTTCGCCTTCGAGTCTTCGCGCTTCTCATTGCAGCCGCAGTTTTGGGCCCGATCGGCCGAGTGAACTCGCACGAGGAGTCCGGGGATTGGCACTGCGATTCAGGCTCGGGGATCCGTGTCCAGGCTCAATTCAAACCCGGCATCATCACAGTGGACGGGATAGTGGACGATTGGAAGGACGTTGGAGGTTCGGATTTCCCCCTCTTACCCGCCCTAGACCCGGATGCTGATAAAGAATACAGTGCTGGGAAAATGACTCTCAAGGTGGCAGATCAGAGCTCCGAAAATCTCTGCTTATTTATATGTTCAAATTTGTCATGTGGTATTAATTTGTGTGGTTTTCCTTCGTTATTAGGCAGTGCATGACGGGAAAGAGGCGTACTTCATGTTACAAGTTAACGGAAACTATGCATATACTCAAGGGTATTGTTTCTGAAATTTTCGCTAGCTCATTTAGAACTGAGTGGAAATACTTATATGCGAGAACAGTATCTATGTTGGTTGTTATTTTCTGAATAAATTGAAAGGGGGAGAATAGTTTTGGAATGTAATTGTTCACTTCTGCTGGTCGTTTGTTGTTCTCTTGAAATGGTAATATTTCAGTGTTTCCTTTTGTGTATGCATTATGAATTTGTAGATTCCCATGTCAAGGTTAATTAGATTGAATTGTTTTCAAGTGTCTAATGGTTTATTTTCTTCCTTTTTTTTATAGTAATTGTGCTATGTTTTACTGTTGCTCACTGAATTTGCTTAGTGAGTTATGATGGATCAGTTAAAACAATGAGCGACCCTTGTTTCTTTCACACAGTTGCCGATAGGACATACTAATTATGATTTTGTTAACAAACTAGGTTTAAATCATAAATGTCCTGCAAAATTATGATCTCTGTTCCAATTATTTGGATTAATGCTGGTTATTAAATTCTGTGGGATTATTTTAAGGTTATGACATATTACTTGAATCTTCAACTCTTATTCTCCTTCAGACCTAATCATTGGTAATTGCTTTGCCAATATTAATGTCAAGCTTCATCTTTCTCTTTCAATGTCTCATTTCTCATGCAGAGATAGCAGCAAGTGTCCATCTGTTGCTCTAATGTTCCAAATTGGTGAAAATGCATCCTACCATAGAGTAAGCCAGTAGTTACTCTTCAACCTTGTTTAGCCTTATAATCTTATATTCTTCCATTGATCTATATATTTAACTAAGGAATCTACTGTAAGATGGGCGGCTGTGAACAAGGACCAGATACTTGCACGAACAAGACTTGCCATGGCCATGAAGTAGACATTATGCACTTCTCACTAGGAAATGCTATTCCAGGACGACTCTATGGCGGAAATCCAATTGACAACAGAGAAGGATATGGAGGTGACAGGTACTGTAGTTTAATGCTATATTCTCTTTAGTGGTAGATTATTGGATTAGTCTAACATTTTATCAATGTTTTGGTCATCAAAACAGGTTTGGCCATTTGGTAGATGTGTATGCTTGGAACCCACACTGTAGATTTCTTGATGGGATGGGCCCTTCAGGTGTGTTTGCAACTTACCTTTGGACAATGGCAGGCAGACAAGCATAAGCTGCATCATGCATCCAGATTGTAACTTGTTAATATGAAGGCAGACTTCATTTGGTGATGCATATTAGCTCTAAATTTGGTTTTAATTTCATATGTTTGCCTGCTGTATTTCTCAATAACAATGTCATTTATGGCCTGGCTTAAGAATGTCAGGATGATTGAATCCATGTAACTTGTCTCATTTCTCATGATAGATATGTTCTATTTCCTTTAAATTAGGTAATGACACCACTGCACAGAATGATTGGCAAGGATCATGGTGGCACAGTAGCTTAACTGATCACTCAGGTAAGCATACCAGAAATAAAATGCTTTCTTCTCCATTTTGGTTTTTTTCTGAAATATATGGGTCAACTTTCGAACAATTGAAATAACTGTATCGGTCACATCAGACACTCCTATACAAGCATACATATGCATGTCTCTTTGTGTGTATTGTGCTGGTGCCAAGTCAATCTGAAAGTTCTAGCTGAAGATTCAAGAGTTGTCAAGCCCACTTCGTTCTCTCCCTTTTTTCTTCTGAAATTGTAAATTACCTCAACCTTCCTCAGATGAATCCCATAACTGGACCATGATGATAAAGCACCGACCTTCCTTTTTATGACATGGTGCAATGGTTGAGACAAGGAATCACCTCTTTATTTTCTTCTTCTTTTGCTTTATGGCAGTTTTGGATGGTTTGCAGGCATATAGCCGTGCTTTTGTTAACCTGTCTATGCTGATAGGCCTGTTACCGTCAATTGTGCCTGTAGATGATTTTTGTGCTTGGGGTCAATGTTAATTTCTTATTAACCTTCCATGAAACAGGCTTCATAAAGGATGACAGCCCATACGCATCTGAGGGTCAAAAGGGAGCTTACTATTTTGAATTTTCAAGGCCTCTGAGAACCATGGATCGTCTTCAACAGGTAACTTCCTTTGCTGCTAATTAGCAAGTTCAAGCCAACACTGAAACAAAGAGAAAAGTATATATAATTCCTTGTTGGAAACATCTTGCCAAATCCAATGTACAATAGTGAGCGTGCTCTGAATTGTTTATTATCCTTCCTGGATGTGTTTGTTGATTGAGACTTTATTTCCTTTACCAAACATACTTACATGCTTAAATAGATAGATTCCACTTAATCAAGATCTTTTGCTAATGAAACGTCTGTCCGTCAGACTAAATTTTTATGTTTGTGTCCAAGCTTTAGTTATATAGTTCCATTAATGTCTGCCACAGGATGCTCAGTTCACAATCGGTAAATCTAGTAAGTTGTCGGCTGCATTCTGGTACCCGGTGGATGGCAAACCATGGCATGGATCTGCTCATTATTCCATTAGCTGTGACTGGATTCTTCTTGATTTCATATCAGGCGGTTCTGAGCCCATCAAGGTAGCGCAAGGAAGCCCATGGGATGCTGCCACAGCCTTTTCTCTCCTCTTTTCCGTAGTGGCTTTCTGCATGGCCATTTTCATAGGGTATCGACTTTCAAGAATAAGCAGGACTGGGAACTTCATGCCGATGGACAATCTTTAGGTTAACATGAGAGCAATGAACACTCTTACTCTACACGCACACGAGTAAATTCCAGTAGTGTAGTCGTTTTTGCTCTAGTCTAGGCTTGTTTCTTGGCTGCGTCATCTTTCCTTGATTAAAATTCATCCTATTTGTTATGTTCGATTGTTATGAATGCTTTGTGGCTTGTTTCAGAGAACACTTCACAAGATTGCTGTTTTTCCAGTACGTGTTAAAGAATCTGGAGCATTGCTAACTACATGCGCGCAAGGCGATCTTTGATGTTTAACGGAAATGAACTTGTTATTAATATCAATGCATCAGCTCTCCCTCTCCTTCACCTTCTCCTTCTCCTTCTCCTTCTCCCAGAAAGATGGTTGAAATAAAAAAATATAATAACTAAGAAAAGGAATGGACACATATAATTAAGGGATAATTACATTTACATTCCTTGATTTATGATCTATTTATATAAATTACTCATGTATTTTGCGTAATTATAGAAATTACTCACAGTAGCAAAATATTAGAGATAGTTTTTGTAATAATGTTGATGTTTTCGGGGGGCTATGTATAATTTTTCATAAAATAGGAATAATTTGTATAAATAGTATTGACGTTTTTAAGTGGTGTATGTGTACTTTATCAAAAAAAGGGTAAATTACATCTACCTCCCTGAGGTTTGGCATAATTACAAATACCTCCTCGTTGTTTGAAAATTACAAATACCCCCTGAAGTTTGTAACCGTCTAACAAATAACCCATTTTCATTAATTTTTATGGTTAAACTGACCAAAATGCCTATATGTACTAAATTAATTTTATTTATTTTTTAATATTTTTTTGGACTACAATATGCAGGGAGAGATTTCTTAAGTTTTTTACACCGAGGAGCAATAATGCAATTTGCCTTGGCCGATTTTTCCACAATCTTAATAAAAAATTCAAGGGTAAAATGGTCAATTTTAGGCCTCTGGTTAAAAATTACAAATTTCAGGGGTATTTGTAATTTAATAACGAGGAGATATTTGTAATTATGCCAAATCTCAGGGGAGGTAGATGTAATTTACCCTAAAAAAAACATAAGTGATTTGTGTAATTTTTAAAGATATAAGTAATTCAATTGAGAGCAAGAAATCATGTTTCATTTGAGTAAACAAGATAATAATTATAGTATAGTACCTTGGAAAATAAAATATTTTTTACATACATAATATGCTATGTCATATATTAAGGACAGAAGAGAAAAGTGCATATATTTATATTACATGAAGTTGAATAATATTCCACATAGAAAAATAGTTGTTGAAATTGAAGAAGGAAGCTTGGGTCTTGAATTTATGTACATGGATCCGACTCCGAGTCAACATTTTATTTTGAATTTGATATTTGAATATATGAGAGGTTTATGTGAGAATTAGGAATTATCTTAGAGGGCAAAGGTGGAATTTCAGTCCATTCATAAGAAGACGTCGTCGTATAAAATTTAGTCATTAACGGGTAAAATAGACAAAAGGAGGTTGAGGTTGAACCCATCATATATATGACGCGATGCGATGGATGTGCCTGTGCCTGTGCTTGTGCCTGTGCTGTGATTCATATCTGAAATTTTAGTATATATCTCAACTCTACTTCAATTTCTATAGTGTGCAGTGGACGACAGTAAAGTAGAAATTCCTGAAGCGGAATTCAGAATAGTTGGGATTTTTTAGATTCGCCGATAATTTTGTTCGGAGGTACTGAGTGAATCGTTTCTCGTCAATTATCGTCTTTGCCCTAGCATAGATCAGGATCAGGTATTGTCTCTTTCTCGATATTGTATTCTTTATTTCATTTCCAGTTAATGATTTGCTTTCATGTGAATTTAGACTGATTTTAGCTTCTGCATACGATTGTTTTCGTTTCTTATCTGGCTCAACTTGTAAAACTTTTGAGGCTAGAGTTTCCAAGTGTTTATTTGATTCTGGAGTATCTGATTTTGTACAGTACAATTTCGAGAAAATCATATTGCTGATTTTCGATGTTTTCCATGTAATGTTTTGTATGATTATGTTGAATCTAAGGTTGTGCCATGAGTATTTGATGCATTACAATTCCAGCTCCTGATGCGTGATTGTCTTTTCTAGAGCTTAAGATTTCAAGTTTGTGTCAAGGCATAATGGCGAGGATCAAACCTCAAGCTCTCTTACAACAGAGTAAAAAGAAGAAGGGGCCAAGTCGAATCAGTATTGCTACTTTTGTGATTTATGGACTGATTATTGTTGTCATGGCATTTTTTCTTTTCGCTTCCTACAGACACTGGACTCGAAGGTGCTTTTCTTATTTTCAAGAATAATTCCTTGTGAATGATTTGTTGTTTCTGTCAATTTTATAATGTTGCTTCTTTTAACACTGAGGTTCAAATTTCTTAATCTGTTTGTGATCTTTCTGTATTGAATACTGAGAACTAGCTGAATCTCGTGATACTATATTGATCTAATATTATTCGAGGGGCATTCAGTAGAGAACTACCAGGGAATTGTTCACAGACTAGGTTTGATTTCTCTGGAGCTAATGGTCTTATGAAGATATAATATTTATAGTAGACATTATCTTAGTTTCACTGTACTATGAAAGGTATCTGGCTTTCCTTGTTTGTAGTAAATACTGCTTGGATTTAAATTTGGTCGTACAGATTGTCACTGTGAAGTGATTTCCCCAAAAATATGCATCCCTTCAGACAGAGAGCAAACGATGTTTTCACGGAGTAACAGTTTTGAATAAGTCATAGGGATAGGTGTTGGTCAATTAGTTTGAGGATTTGTTGGGGTCTGTATATTTATCTGTGTGCACTAAAACAGAATGCTGTTAAATAGTTATCGCATTTTTTGATACCTTCTTTTTATCCTGCTCAGGTCAAATTTTCAAGCAGAAGATATGTTATCAGGTGTAGAGGTACGGTGGCCCGTAATGATTTCTGCAGCAACTACTTCATTTTACTTACATGTTGCACTCAGTACTGGTTTGTCTAGATTCTCACGGCAGCAAATGGGGTTTCCAAGTTATAATGCCCATTGTGTAGTCTTAGATTTCTACTTTACTTTGTTAAATATTAAAAATACGAGTCAATATTCTTCCAGGATAGCAAGTGCTAACTATCCCATTCTGTTCTTTTGGTTTCATTTTCTTCTGAATAATCCTTTTCTGCTTTTGCAGCATGATAATTCTTTTGGTGAACCCACGAAAGTTGATGTTCCCAAATATGCAGTAAGTTTCTTGGCATGCTAGTTCATTGATGGATTGAATCTCTCTCGTTTGAATTTTTCATTTGATAGATTTATTGAATAGGATATTTGCACGGTATAGATCAAGATTTATATACCCAACAATGAACCTCCACCATACTCATTATGCCTGGCAGCTTTTTGCATTGAATTTCCATACTGATGCTAGTGCTTTATAGTATTGAAGTTGAAAACAAATGGTATTCATGTTATAGTTAGTTGGTCATAATCTTTGTCTTTCCAAAATCTGGTTAGATTTCTCTGGCATGGTTGTTTTGGCAATTTTCTACACTTGCATTTCCTGTCTACTCTTTTTGGTATTTTTCTTTATCTTTGAGGAACATTCTAACACATGTTCGCAGGTGATAAACACCTCAAAAGGGTCAATAACTGTAGAACTTTACAAGGAAGGTTCTCCTGAAGTTGTTGATGAATTTATTGTGTCATGGTATGTACTATGCTGATTATTTATCAAATAAATTGCATTGTTATCTCTGCATAAGTTGCTTCTACTGTCTGACTTATCACTCTCCCTGCTGTAATTATTTCTTCTGATTTAGTTAATGAAAATTTTCTGCTCGATTTGCTGATTAACATATTCTGGTTATGTTGCTTCTTTGTTCTCAAAACCTCAATTAGCATGGTTTCTATTATCCAATTTAATTTGCAGTCAGAAGGGACGCTTCAAAGGAATGCTCTTTAACCGTGTAATAAAGAACTTTGTTATTCAAGGAGGTGATGTTAATAGACCCGGGACTACTGAAGATTGGACTTCAAGGGGAAAGCATTACAATCAACTTGATACAAGGTCTCTCTCCCTCTCTCACCTCGATTTTTTGTATAAATCATGTCTGCTGAACTTTTTAACTTGTTTTAGCCTGAAGCATGAAGCTTTTATGCTGGGCACTTCCAAGGTGAAACCTGATGGTGGGGGATTCGATCTTTTCATCACAACAGCACCAATCCCAGATCTAACTGAGAAAATTAATGTATTTGGACGTGTTATCAAGGGTGAAGACATTGTCCAGGTAAATTTGTTGCCTGTTTTCCGACCTTTTTGTTTTCTAATTTTAAATTTTTAATCATATACTGATCAGACCTGCAATTTTAGTCTGGAAAAGTAATTTGTGGAGTATTCCTGGAACCTCTAAAGCCAGCCTAGATCTTATATCGTGCACTAACTTAAATCACATGGGGTTGGCAAGAAGCCAATTCTGTTCGATCCTATGCTGACAGCTAATATTTTTGTGTTTTGCTTTGGCTGGCTGTTAATAATGAAACCTTGATGAGCTGTACATGAAATGCATCATTTTATGATTTGGATTTCAGGAAATTGAAGAGGTAGACACGGATGAGCATTATCGGCCTAAAGCGCCCATAGGGATCACAGAAGTGACCTTAAAGCAAAAGTTGTAATGAATAATGCCTGTGGCGTCATGGTAGCACCTGGCCTTATAGGATTAAGCCATCTGGAAACGCTTCTCGTCATTGAGTTACTCTGCCCTTTTGGCATTATCATCTGCGGTTTCTTGTTTCACTAAACTTTTGCAGCTTTCTGTCCTTGCTTCTAGGGGCTCATTTGCGCGATTTGTACAATTTGGTTTAGCTTTTTCCTTTTTCTTTTTTGTTTTCTACTGTCTTTTCTACTCAAATTGCATTGCTGGCACTACAAAGATTTTGATGTCATCCGGCAAGTGTTTGTTCCCTAGTAATAGAACTTTTGCGCATATCAGTCATTTGATCCATTTCTCTGGCTCTGTCCTTTGGGTATTCTTGCTTGAATTGTTTCTCATCTTCGCGCGGTGCAATTTAAGCTACAACTACCAAGTTATATTAAGGGAGTACATTCCGTGGTAATTGTAAAGCTGTAAAAAACAATTGCATGCTGCCTAACTCAGACTTTTGCTCTTGATGAAAATTTCAGAACCTAATTTGCTGTCGGTACCTGTCTACCTGACCGCACCTATGTTAATTCTGTAAAGAAAGCGATTTTACTGCTCAATAACCTACATATCGACATCAAAATCTTCTCCGTCCCGAGTTCGCAAGGCCTTGGGAAACTTGATGCAAAGCCATTTACATGCATTATCATTCAGGGCAAATACTAGCAAGGGAAAATTGCATAAGACACCCCTGTGGTTTACATTGTTAAAAATCTACTTATGGTTTCTAAATAGCCTAAAAGGCACAATGGAATCCAAATTCCTGCAAAAACATCTCTCTCCGTTAAAACAATGGGGGGAAGGATGCAGTATTTTTCAAAGCAGAGGGATATTTTAGCATATTTACAAACCACGGGGTAGTATTTTGGAAATAAATGAAAGCACAGGGTTTTTTTTGCAATTATCCCTACTTGCAAGCAAATCTTCGAGCTCATTACTTATTTCAACTCCGTCCCCCTCAATCCTTTCACGCATATCAGACACTGTTCTTCCAGCAGCCACATAGGTCTGAAGTAATGATTCATAAACATGGCTATCGACACAATTTATCCTCTTCATGAACTTGTAGAATTCCTCAGCACTATTGACATCGCCCTCTTCCTTGAAGTAGTTAAGAAATATATCAATGGTATCAGATTTAGGACGCCATCCATTGTTGGAAGCTTCAGATGTAGCAATTTCCATGAACTGCAAAGCTTGCTTTATTTGATGTTTTTTCAGAAAGAAAATCATGAATTTTTCCCATGCCCTGAAGAAAGGTCCGTTTGATCCCTCAAGTGCATCCTGAAGGACTGATACAGCTTCCCCAAGCATGTCATGCGCCAGGTAAGCACCAATAGCTACTTGGGGCAACCTAACGTCATAACTGGGACAGACGGACCTCCATTCCTCGTAGCATTTCTTCATCCCACTTATGTCATTCAGATTACTAAGAGCTCGAAGCATTGTAAGATAACTCATATTTGTCACTACTCTCAATGACGACTTCAAGGACTTCCAAATACGATGAACATTGTGAAGATCAGAAAGTCCAGCATACAAGCTTATCAGGAAATGGTATGCGTCACGATCTTTCAAGTTCATTACCTTCTCTAGATTCTTCAGAGCCATCACAGCTTTTTCCCGATGCCCACTCCTGTTGTAGAGAACTGCCAAGTTACTATATGATGTCCAATTACATTGCTTTTCATCTTCCTGTTTCATCTCTTCAAAAACTCTTTCTACTCCCTCGATATCATTTAAACAAGAACGGCTATTCATCAATAAGTTGTAAGTAAACGTGTCTGGCTTAATATTCCTTTTCTTCATTTCTTCTGCTAAGATAGCCACCTTCTCGGGCTGCCCTAATTTCATATACAGGGACATAAGATTGTTGAAAGGCAGTGCTCTCCTTATCATGTTCCCTTCGACCATTTTACTAAAGAGATCTAGTGCCTTATCAGTCATCTTCACCTTACAATAGCAATTTAGAAGTGCTCCATAAGTGCAAGGGGCTTTTGCAGACGGAGAGAGGCCGCTGAAGTAATTCTCAGCTGCAGCTAATCCCCTAGCTTTCCCTATCAGATCCAAGCGCATTGCATAATCTTTATGAGCAAAGTTAAACTTCTGAGCCTCCATCCATTCCATTATCTGGACTAACACAGTGAATGGATCATTCTCTATTCAGAAACAACATCAAAGCAGAAAGGAAACTTAAAACATCACCAATGTTCAGGCAAGAAAGCCAAACCAGCACTCTAATTCAGGCAAATACACCAACCCAATGCATTCCAAGCGATCATTTTAACCTTCCAAATGAAATGATCAACCAATTGAAACCAAAACAATAAAACACAGACAGACTACTTTAAAAATTGTAAACACAAAATATAGCAACTAAGTACATTGGCTCCATACGTACACAGACCAAATATCCTTCAGTGAACTTAGTGTAAAACTCAAAATTTTATGTCACTTCATTTTCCAATATGATTTGTCCAAAATAGAAGCATCCCTCCCACCCTTCTACATACATACATACTATTTTAAACAAGTAGAGTAAAATCACATTAAAACCTAGGCAGACAAAGAGAGACGAGTGCACACCTCGAGAGCCTGGTGGTATTTTTTGTATTTACGGAGTTCCTTGACACAGAGATCGAGCTCAAATTTTCTGACAGCTCTACCCTCCCTTATGTACTCATTTATGGTACTTGCTACTGTTCCTTCTTTACGCCCTAACTTAGACAATCTCCGGTACAAACTGTCCTCCTGTTGGAGCTGCAGCGGCGCCAGCTTCACCTCCGTGGAGAGCCTCTGCACGAAGGTATAACCTCCGGTGGCGAATCGGCGGGTCGGATTCGCCATCATCAACCACTCTTACGCCAATGTTACCTGGTAAGGGTTTATTTGTTAGGGTTTAGCCACAGCTAGAAGTGAAAGAAGGCAACACTATTCTTGCTATGTAAGTTGAGTGTCGTCTTCTCAAGAGGCCTAGCGACTTCACCTATGTTTAGAAAACGCGTTTTTGTTATTAAGCCTCAACTAATTTTAGCGATTTTAAATCCCTGTATATTTGTACTCCACGTGGCCCTGTCTCCATTTCCAGATTTCTGTATCAAAGTCAGACCTAAATACTCAATTTACACATTAAATAATATTTTAACATAATATATATCCACTGTATGTATTGACTATTCTCCAGGTTGCAGACTGGAGGTGGAGGTTGAAGGTCTCGGCTATGGCGCTTCTCAATCACCGCCCGCTCCTATCAATCCCCTCATTCCATTCTCCAAGACTCAAGCCTTCTGCTCGAGTTTCATGCTTCGCTGCCCGATCAAATTCCGTATACTTCATTCAACTCTTAGAATGATGAAAATGAAAGAGATTTGCTAATTTTGAGTTTCTTCTTTGCTGTTTCTTTTGACAATTTCTCTTTTTCCTGCAGGTAGAAGCAGTTGAGTTGAAGTCTTCAAGGAAAGAATATGTGCCTGGCGTTGTTGATGATATTTTCATGAACGTGTTCCGCAGGAAAATGGTGGAGGTTAGTCCTTTATTTTCTCCTGTGGATTAAATGAACTTTTTTTATATTTTTTCTCAATATATGAGGAGAAATGAGTAGTTCCAGCTGATTAGAGTTAATAATTATGAAATTGATGTACAGGAGATTGGATGGGACTCTGAGAAGCCTGGATACGATGGATTAATTGATGCGGCTCATCGGTTAATGGTTGGCCGATCCAATTCTGAAGCTACAAAAGCTTCGGTATCTCCATTTACTTTGTTTCTTAACTATGTTTTCTTATTTGTGTTTTTTAAAAATTAAGTTGGTGAACTAATTATTTCGTTCTTGTAATTATGAGTTAGATACACCTCTGGGATTGAAGGTTTCTAAATCTGATGCAGTATTCAACCTTGTTGCCTGAAATTCCTTATAATGTTGCGTTTCTGTAATATAAGTCACTGCCTTTATGCTGTTTATGATGATAATCTTTTTTGTGGTAGGTTCGGATATTAAGATCGCTCTTTCCTCCATTATTGCTAGACCTCTATAAAATGCTTATTTCACCCGTTGCTGGAGGCAAAGTGGCAGCCGAAATGGTTGGTGAGTCTCCCGATCCCATTCTCAGTCTAAATCCAGCTTACATTTTTTAAACTGAACTGAAGCTTACTTGAGTGGTTTACTGATTCATGGATAAGATGTGTAACTGAATCGGTTTCTTGTGTTCCTGGAAGCAAGGGTGACTGCAATTTCTTGTCAATGGCTCATGGGAACATGTACTGTTAACTCGGTCGATCTGCCTAATGGATCCTCGTGGTCTAGTGGGGTAATGCTTTAACATTCTTGTTTACATACCGATATCTGCTGTTACTCCTCCTGTTTGATCTGAGTCTGAGTCGGATTCATTCGTGTAGGTGTTCGTTGAGAAATGCAAGTATTTGGAGGAGAGCAAATGTGTGGGCGTATGTATCAATACCTGTAAGCTTCCTACGCAGGTTGGTAACTATTGCTCACTTGCTTCCACATTATTATCTTCCCAAGTTCAATTCCTGTTGTTATGACTTAAGACCCCTAATGTTTAAAATTGGAAATGTCCATTACTGACTTTTTGTTCATTGTCCATTGCAAGTCTTTTCTACCACGTGTAATGTGTTCTCGGCATCCAATCTCATTTTCATACTACTGAATTTTCTCTTTTCATGCCAGACATTTTTCAACGAGTACATGGGAGTTCCTTTAGTGATGGAGCCCAACTTCAGCGATTATAGTTGTCAGGTAACATTTCTAACTCTACGTTTGGAGAGTTTAAGAATAAATAAGCTTCCATGCTGTTGTATTCCAAGTAAAGAGAGGAATGGATAAAGTGCTACCAATCCTATGGTAGCCGAAGAAAAGCCTATTTGTAAGTCAAGAGAATTATCTGACCGGCACTAATCTGGCTAAAAGAATAGAATAGCTGGTCTACTGCTCCTAGAGCGGCTATAAGCCAAGAGAGCTAAACGGGTATATCTCGATTTGCATACCATTAGGAATAGAACATATGATTGTTTTCTATTTGCATTTGATTTTGCATGAAATTTAACCCATATTAACACAGTCACAAACACGATGAATCTTCACGGATTGGTAGTTTTAGTCAACAGTTTGATCAAGTGAAATTTCGCCAAACTCGTCTCCTCATTTGCGATGTGCTTTCATCATGGCAGTTCAAATTTGGAGTGTCGCCTCCTCAACCAGAAGATGACAGTGCACTCAAGGAGCCATGCCTTCACATATGCCCAACTGCCAACCGACGCAAGGAACTCACTGCTGTCATGGACGTGTCAAAATGTCCAAAGGCTTAAACTGCTAAATAGTAAAGTCTGATACTCCTCAAATGTTGTAGTAGAGTATAGAATAATGCTCAATTAGGAGAGCAATACACGAACTTCGCTGTAAACATGCGACCACCGATGGTAGATACATTATACAATAATATTCAACATTCACATTCAAACTCGTATTGGCACATGCCATTGCTCCTGTAGCCAATACACCAATTTACTATTCATCATGGCCACAGTGAAAACTAATACATTCCGCTCCCATACATCTCTGTAGAATTTTAATTCCTTCACTCTCTAGCATATAAACAGAACTGAATGTCGGTATGTAACACCTTATGGATGACTAAGGCGAACCATGGCTCCACAAATATCACACACATTTCACCTTTACAAAAATTAACCAGATACCATATGCACTTTCACCTTCACAAAGATTAATCAATGTGTCCAATAAACTTGGTTAAAGAAGCTCCTTAACAAGTCTTCATACTGAGACTGGATGCAGGAGCCCCTTTCTATGACAATTGTAGGGAAATTGTCGTAGAACCTTGTGCATTTTGTGAACCAAATAACTTTTGATAGCCATTCCTATTTGCAAAGTTCAGTTACCCAATGATTAATGTCAGAAGCCCATATAGGCCTGGACCGAAAATTGGTAAGTAGATATCCTGTTAAAAATAATCTGGATGACACGCAAATAGCCGAAACAATAAATGCGTAAGACAGAAGGCACATACAGGCCATCAATACAGATACAACAGCATTAATGGAACTTAGCCAAGACACAGTTTGCTTCTATGAACAGACATCTCATTCTTCTATGTACTAGCGATCCCAGCCAGAAGGTCTCCTCCTTTCTCTTGCTTTATCTCTGAAAGTGCAAGCAACAAAGAAGTTAATGTGGCAGCAAAAAGAGACGCATGAAAAGAAATGCCAATAGCGCATAGAGCATTTTTCACTTGTATAGGTACATTCACTGAACAGAAGATAATAGAAAGAAACATTTTATTCCTCCAGGAAAGGGCATGTAAGCTATTCCCACATTTTCATTAGAATGATGGACCTGGAATTAGGACTTCCCATGCATCTCGAAGCCATATAAAGAGCGGTGGTATATATGATGTCTGCATGCAAAACAGTAAACAGGAAAAGCTCAGCACAAGAAAGTCACCTCTCAGAGGGGGTTTGTTTTGCAATTTCTCTTGAATTCGGGGTAGTGTTTGATGCAGAAGCAGCATTGGTTGTACTGTTTATTTGTACAGCATGCATGTCACCACCAATTGTCCCACCTGATACAAATCCAGGTAAAACCATTCTTTTATTGGCTTGTACGCCTGTACTGTTCTGTACAAACTGATTCTGTGAGTTTGATGATGCAGGAACAAAGTTGTTTCTGAATTGTGCCATCATCCCTGTCCTAAGTGAATTAACTGCTGCAGAACGAGTAGGAGTGACATTGGACGCAGCATTTGATTCTGGATTATACCCGATACCCAAACCATAGTCCACACCTCTAACACCTCTACCACCACCTCCTCTTCCTTTAGCTCTTTTGCCACCTGCAACAGTAGCATAAGATTTCAGAACTCCAGATTCAATAACACTTACCAAAACATATACAGTTTGATTCATCAAATGTCTTTAAGTTCCACTGGCAATCAGTTAGCACATAAAGGACTGCGACACAAACACTATTGCGAAGAACCGTAGTTGATTCCCATAATCCAGAACTTGATCTTTGGAACAATAATATGAAGAGAATCATGAGCATATTATATAAAATAGAACTCCGTACCTCCTTTTCGTGAATCACGTTTGGATCTGAACCTTCCATCCTAATGATTTACAAATCAAATGTCACTCAACCACAAAACACAAAACCAAGGATGCAACAAGTAGCGTAAAAAATTGTAATCATGGAGATACTTGCAGAACAAAAATATAAGTACAAAAGGAAACACTGCTGCTTAGGTTTTTGCACTCAATAAAACATATAAGAAGCCACAGCATTCCGTTTTTGTCCACTTTTTTCATATTTAACCTAAAATGAAGTAACCTCCTGGCTCCTGCATGAAAGTGAAGCCTCCATTCATGGTAGAAACAGAAGCAGTGTTCTAGACTAATACTGAGCAACTTTCCCATTTTTTTAGTAAGTTTTGCCTATATCAAGATTATGATCAGTAGTATGACATTTACTACAATTTCAGCACGGAAACTGGGAGGAAGTTCAAGATTACCAAAAACCATTGTTATTTGTTATTCTAATTAGAAAATCACACACCAAGAGCCACGCTCGCCTGTGATTAACAACTTTCACCCCTGCTTTGGTCCAAATAACCATTTTCTTAGAATATCTAATCCCAAAAGCACAAGATATATGACTTGCCTATATTCATAATAGTTTCAACAAATTAAAATTAGTAAAACTAAACCTGCCAATTACCTTCATAGCCAGATCCATGAGCTCCATTGACACGTTTTGACCAGCAGCTACCAAACTGTTAGCTAATTCACCAGCAAATCTCGCCTCCTTTTGTGTTATAAGAGTATATGCGGTTCCATCTTTGTCGCCAGCACGACCTGTCCTTCCAATTCGGTGTACATGCATGTCCATGTCTTTAGCTATATCAAAGTTGACCACAGATTTAATTGACTTGATGTCAAGACCACGAGCAGCAACATCAGTTGCAATAAGGACATGGTATGTTCCAGATTTAAACTTTTGCAGTATCTCCATACGAGAAGCCTGATCTTTGTCACCATGAAGTGCTGCAGCTTTAAAGCCCCTCTGCAGAAGCTGTGATTCAACTTCATCTACCGTGGCCTTTTTTGAAGCAAAAACCAGAACATCCCCTTCATCTATCATGCCAGGAAGCTTTTCAAGCAACCAAGGCATCTTTTCTGTATCTGATGGAATCACTTGAACAACTTGGGTAATATCCTCGTTCGCCATACCCACCTCTCCCACAGTTACCCTTACAGGATCAGAGAGAATCTCTCTAGCTAGCTTTTCAACTTTTCGTGGCATAGTTGCTGAAAAGAGTAATGTCTGGCGGTCTGGCCTTATTTGGCCAACTATCGACCTTATCTGTGGCTCAAAACCAAGGTCAAACATTCGGTCCGCCTCATCAAGTACTAAATAAGTTGCTCTCAACATTGTCAGTGCCTTCATTTTTATCATGTCTATCAATCTCCCTGGCGTAGCCACGACTATCTCACATCCTGCCTTTAGTTCCTTGAACTGATCAAGCTTGGACATTCCACCATACACTGCAGAGACACGGATACCGTAGGCTTTGGCAAATTTCTTAGCTTCCAAGTATATTTGATGAGCTAGTTCCCTAGTAGGCGCACATATCACTCCAATGGGACCTTCCTCTTTCTGAAGTTCAGGTTGATCCATAATATGGACAACCATAGGAAGCACAAATGAAGCAGTCTTTCCTGAACCGGTCTTTGCTATACCGATTATGTCTCTTCCAGAAAGCACAATAGGTAAAGCTTGGCATTGTATTGGTGTGGGTTTTTCATATGCTTGTTTTGCTATGGCTTTCATTAGTTCCACAGAAAATCCACAATCTTCAAAAGTCTTGACGGGCCGTGGAACATCAAAACCCGAAACACGGATAGCTAAGCTCTTCCTGTACTCAGCAACATCCTGATCACTCATACCTGAGACAATCATTAATCAGATGTTTTCCATATAAAAAGCGAAATAAAATAAGCACAAAAGAACTGTTAGCCATGCACAATAACCTTAAAGCTTATCACCCTTTTTCAGCAGCACCATATATATAAAAATAATATGTTTCTGTTCCTCTGCCTTCACTAAGAGAAGGGTTCAAAACACTTCATACAGATCGAATACTTTCCAAGTTATAGCTACTACCTTAACTGAATAAAACGTTTAAGTACTTGTACAGAGCTCATGCCCCAAACTTGCTTCGCACATGGAAAACCTAAATACTTGTTTCGACCCAGTGAGGCGCGGGAGAGCTGCTAGCACAATACCATGCCTTACATCTTATCAGTTGGATAAATATTACTCCAAAGTGTTCTCGTTCATTCTCATCAATAAGTCTCACTGGCACTGATTACTACATCTCATTTTATAAAAAAAATCCAGTAGTAATTTAAGACAGTGAAACAAAAACTGCAATTAAACATAACCCCTTACACTTGCTTATGACTTCCCACCTCAGATCAAAGCATTGAATAGAATGCCACACGAATAAGTTAGAGTATTAGTTCAACCACCTGAAACGCGAAGCTTCTCAACGAACTAAAATAATATGTGAAGAAACCAGCTTATCAGTTACCTGAAATGGAAGGCTTCTCCTCATAGAAATCCTTATTAAAGGGCTCGTAATCAATTGAGCTGTGATCAAGAGCGGGAATCGGCTCAATCTTCTTCTTATCAAGAACAATAGGATTATCATCAGAATCATATTCAAGCATCCCCGCATCCACCGCCTTCGCAGCAGCATAAACCTCTTCGTCTGAATTATATCCTGCGTGCAGCGCATCCGCAGCCAATTGCAGCCCCACATCCTTCTTCGCCCTCAGAAAGCTCTCCATTGGATCATCTTCCACGTCGTCCTTGTACCTATCCAACTTCTCCTTCGCCTTTGGTGGCGGCGCAGCCTTCATCTCCTCCTGCAGTCCTTCCATAAAAGCGTCCAGAGGATCAATTTCATCTTCATCAGCGGCAGCAGCATTGTTGTTGTTAGGGACAGCGTCGTCTGACGTGTCACGGTCCTCAGCATATTCGATATTGTCAAGGTCGGCATCTTCATCCCCCCCGCCACCGCCGCCGCGAGAGGAAGGAGGGACGTATAATCGTTGAGGCGGTTGGGATCGCTCGAAGTTGTACGTGGCTTGGCGATTGATGCCGAAGCCTTCGAATCCGAATTTTCGTTTCGACATCTCGCGGAAATATTAAACCCTAGAATTGCATTTGGGTGGAATCTGATAATGGCAGTATTATCAGATTAGAGACAGTCGTAAATGTTTGCCAGAGGAGTACAAAAATACTGATTATTACTGCTGTATATTGTAAAGCAGCGCGGTGAAATTGTTTAGGTCGGCGGCTGAACCATATGAGCTGGATGGACCAGGGTTTATGGGGTTGGCTCTTTTTTCCCTCGGTTCTGATTCAATACATTACTATTTTAGTATATTACTCACCCATCCCTTAAATTTGTCTAATTTGGTTTTTCAGCCTAACTATTATCACAAAAGGCATAATTAAACTCCCTTCCTGAAATTTTATGTAGTTAAACACAAACCTCCTGTAATTTGAGAAATCACATCTAGTACCCTTAAAATTTGCTTCTGTCTAATAAATAAGTCCCTTCATTAGTCAAAATTCACCGAGTTTGTTGATATTAGCAAAAATTTGAATGAAAATCAATATTTACCATCAATTGACTTATTTGCTGACTATTGTAAGTCGAATAAACTTTTTTTACGATCAAACTACCGTTATATATCTCCACATATTAATGCATGTGAGGAGATATATTTTTACCGCTATAATGGTAGTTTAGTCATGAAAAATTTGTTTGGCCTGCAATAAGTTGGTAATAAGTCAATCGAGGGTAAATATCGATTCTCATTGAGTTTTTGTTAATTAATTTTTACTAACAGATTGGCATATTTATTAGACGAGACAAATCTCATGAGTACTATATATAATTTTTCAAATCATGAAGAGTCTAATTTTAAGTACACCAAATCTTATGTGAGGATTGTAATTATCCCATCACAAAATGTATCCTTTATCCTTGAAACTTCCAACACAAGTATGGCTACATTCATAAAGTTGCATGTAAAATTATAAAGATCTTATTATATGTGCCACATTTAAATATACGTACAAAAACCGAAAAAAAAAAAATAGTGGAAACATGAAAAGTTGGGAATGAATACAAAAGGACTTTTGAGAGAGTGAGAAATTACTGGACAAAAAAAATAAAAAAAAAGCAGAAGAAAAATAGGAAATAAAAAATAGGCAAGACACCAAAAGACCAATCAATCTTCCTTGACAATAAGGAATAACTCGTGAGAGTATTAAACATAACCAATTAGTTATACGATCAAAACTAAGGTTTCAAAATAAAATATATGTACTTGATAAGTTGGAAAACAAACATTCTTATTGAATCACGATGAATCAAGTTACAAACCAAAAAATAGATATTTGTGAAGTAGACACGTATAGAATGCGTTCGACAATATAAATATATATATATAATAATAATAATTATGATCAATATAATTTGAATCTTCGACTTTGGTGTATATCTATACTATTATATTAAGAGAGAGCATTTCCGGTGTCTCTCCCAAATTTAGTCTGCTAATTTATTGTTTAATTATTAATTTATTTAATATTTTAATATTATTTTTTATTTATCAACTTTTTATTTTCTCTCACTTATCACTTCTCATTTTATCTCTTATCAACTCCCGCGTCACTTTTTCTTCTTTCATTTTTTTAGTATTTTAGAATTTAATTTATTTATTTAAAAAATAAATATTTTATAAAAAATTAAATTAATCATGCACACACATTTGAGTGTGCCACATTTATTAGTATATATATATTCACTGTAACTAATGGATTCGATATACATGTAAAGGAGGGCAAGAACATTATACATGTACAACAATAAAAAGTCGAATCATTTATTTTTTAAAAATCAAAATAAATATATATTTTGTTCAATTATCCCTTTTTCATATCAGTGTAGCTTCACTTTTCAATATATTTTTATTTAACACTTTCAAAAAGATATAATAAGAATAATAATAATTCTAAAATGCTATAGTTAAATGCAAAAAAATATGATTATAAAGATATTATATAATTTAATTCAATTTCCAAATGAATAGAGAATAAAAAATTTGATGCTGAAACAAGTCGTTTAACTTAGATAATCTATATGCTATTAACTCATATAAAATTTAATTTACAAATATATTATTTTCGATAATAAAAATGATGAACTATAAATAAGAGTGGTTGGTTTAATATTCAAGAAAACAATACTGAAAAATGACAAATTAACTATATTTTATTTTCTTCCCGGTAACTAATATATAGCAAAGGGAAAAGAAAAGGTTCATGGCAAAAATTAGAAAAAAAACTAAGATAAGGGGGGCATTCCATAATAATTTTAACAGAAAAAAATATTGGATGGAGGTCAAAACTTGCACGTGCAAGGGACAAGGCGTCACTAAAATAAGCGTGGGGGGCGTAGGAGCTTATCCTGTGCGCAGAGTTGCAGCACAAAATTGTAGAAGAGAAGAGGGGGAAAATAAAAGAGAGAGAGAGGCGGGCAGGGACAGAAGAGCAGAGTCAACTCGACTGGACCTTACTGAGTCGTGAGAGCGAGTTGAAATATCCCCCACCTAAGGCTAAAAGAAACACACACAAAAATTTCACACACACAAACAGGCGTGAAAAAAATGGAGAAGAAATTGGGAGTCTTCTTTACTACTATAGTAACCCATATCAACACCACTATCCTCTCTTCTATCTTCTCTAACCCTAACACAAACATCCAAACAGCGCTTCATATTCCTCTCCTTCTCTCTCTAAAATACCTACACTTATGTGTGCCCTTCTATTCACCGACCCATTATCTCTCCCCCTCAATTATTTCTCTTTTCACCTTCTCCCTTTCTCATACTGTTGTTTCTTCTCCGCCTCTCTTGTCGCTAGGTATAATTCTGTTTTATTTTTCTGTTGCTTTAATAATTTCTATCTGGGCGCGTTAATTCACTGGTTTCCTCTGGTGGGATTTCGGGGGTTTTGGTGAATTTGTTGGTTCGAGCTGTGTTTGCATCTGAGTTCGCGGTGATCGCTCAATGTGGGGCTGTCTGTTTTATATTTTCTGTCTGTGCATACTTTTTTTCGTTTTTTTTGAGTTGGCTCTCTGAATTGATATGGGTGTGTGAAGTGGAATGTGTTTAATTGTTATTTTGGGTGATTTTTCTTTTTCTTTTTTGGGTTTCTTTGTATGGGTCTATTTGATTACATGTTCTGATGCTTGCTCTCTTACCAATATGGGATTTTGATTTGGTCATTTCTGGATTCTTTGCACGGTTCATTCGGTATGTTTTCTTACACATTTGTTAGGAGGGATTAAAGTCATTGATGTATTTGTTTATCTACTACTTTTTTCAGTGTATTAGTTTTTTTTGTGTATTTGATTTGTATACTTTTGTTCTTGCATGTTGAGCGGCTCTATCTCCTAGCATTGGCTTGCTATTTCCGATGTTCTTTACTTGGTGTCTAGTGGGTGGGTGGTGAAGAGGGAGGGATTAATCTTGATGTCTGGGTTGAATTATCAAGGCTTCGTTCCGTATTACTGCTGTAGTCATTGTTTGGTTTAATTGATCCTGTTGTGGTTGTTAGTCTTGATGTATGGTTTCTCTCGTTCTTGTATTTTGATCCACACATGCAAGCTTAATCATTATTGAGTGTTTATCTGGTTAATGCTTAAGTTGTCTACACTATGCAGAGACCTTGATGCAGTACCCTAAAATTTAATTGGCACGCGTGCAGCGGTTGATATTGGTATTGAAGGATCTTTTAAAATGGATCAATCTAGGGTTCCTCGATTGGAGGGTATTGGAGTTGCTATAAAGAAAAAGAGAAGCCAAACATCACGCAGACCTAGACCCGAGGGGCAGTCGCTTCCTGACCAATCCCCTTTGTCATCAACACCGCTCTCAGATGATATGAGTAAAGTTTCGAGTGATGAGAATATTGGAGATGGTAACTCGGGGGGAAAGATGTTCAATTTGAATCAATGTGTATCAAGGTCCTTACCAGTTATTGCATCAGACAGTGGATCAAATGTGATTCTAAGTAATGGAACGAGTGATGGAGCAGGAAATGAGAATAAACTGAAAAAGGTTAAGTTAAAGGTTGGTGGTGTGACACGCACAATTCAGACCAAATCCAGTTCTAATGGGGCATCAGGCAGTGGGTCTTCAGCAAAGACCAATCAATCCTCAGATAATGCTCGGCCACGACAGAGGCTGATCCCTCAGGTTGTGACCTTTGCTTCTTCTCTGATTATGATATATCAAACTTTTTGACATACACTCATCTTTTGAACTGATTCAACTGGGTCTGGTGTTGGTTTCATCTCTGTTATTTGCTTTATTTATGCTTAATAGGCAAAAAATTTATGCACTTAACAAGGTGGATGTTCGTTATGAACAAACTTACAGAGTGAGATGATGATAAAATTGCTGAGCAATGCAGTTGGAGTTTCAACATCTAACAAATGAATTTGCTTTTCACTTAATTGAGTGGCAGATGCTTTGTCTCATGAAAACTGTGTTTTGGCTGTGATGTACAAATATACGCAGTCCTGGAAAAGGACACTAATTAAATGTTATCCTTAGAACATTCTGCCAGATTGCTTATATTATCATAATCTCAAATTATTATTTTCCTGATGATGATGAGAATGCAACTGTAATTTATTGGGTCTGTGTTGGGATTTTATGCCAGCTGATTTACATAGTGGATATGAGGTTTATTCATTAAGGGGAATTTAATATTTGTTTGGCAAACGAATCTGCTGCATTCAAGACAGATGATTGTGATTTAATAAATTTTATTTACGTGGCTGACTCATTCTTTTTTACCTTTCTTGCCATGTTCATTTCAGGAAAGTTCTGATGAATATCATTCACCACCTCGTGATAAGAAGAGTGGCTTGCAAGGGATCCCGTGGAAGGACTTCGCCAAGGGTACTTTCAGTACTGCGAGGGATGATATGGGGAGGACATCGGGTAGGAATGCCTTTGAGAAGCAAGGAGATAAATCAGATTCAGTTCGTAAGAGCAAAAGGGTGCCTAAGAGGCGGGTTTTGGATGCGGAATTTGATGAGGATGATGAAGATGATGAGATCCGGTACCTGGAGAAACTTAAGACTTCAAAGATAACAGGATATAAGGACTCGGAGATGCAGTCAACCAGAAAACCTCAGAAGGGGGGTAAGTATGACAACATGGAAGATGTTGGAAGGTCTGGAAGAGATTCCAGGAAGTCCAGATCGGGTGACATGGATTATGAGGAGGAAGAAGAATTATCAGATGGTGAGCCTGATGTGAAGAAGAAAAAACAAAAGAAGGATCTGTCAGAACTACCAACAGAAAACAAGAGGGAAATTGCTCTTACAACTCGTCAACGAGCCCTTCTGAGCAAGGATGCCTCTTCTGGATCTGGTGCAAGTCCAATTGAGTTCCCAAATGGTTTACCACCAGCCCCACCTAGAAGTCAGTATAAAGTCCTTTTGTCTTATGACCTTTAGATCTCTTCCTAGACTCGATCATTTGAACTTGTCTCTGCTGACTTCCTTTGACACAGAGCAAAAGGAGAAATTGTCAGAAGTGGAGCAACAGCTGAAGAAGGCCGAGGCTGCTCAGAGGCGTAGAATGCAGAACGAGAAAGCAGCCCGTGAATCAGAGGTTCACTTTTATGTTATACACCATTTTATTTCTGTATTTTATTTAGATTTTGAAAAGTTAAAATCGAATCTGAACCCCTTAACTTTATAATTGTAGGCAGAGGCAATTAGAAAAATACTCGGTCAAGATTCTAGTAGGAAGAAGAGAGAAGAGAAGATGAAGAAGCGGCAGGAAGAGTTGGCTCAGGTACTGCAAATCCTTTGGAACACAATATGCTTAATGTGTTTATGAAAATTAACCATGAATGTCTTTGCTTTAACGAAAATAAATTAAAAAAGGAGAAGGCGGTCAGTGCTGAAATGCTTGCATCAAACACCATCCGGATGGTCATGGGACCGACTGGGACCACTGTCACATTTCCACAAGAGATGGGCTTGCCAAAACTCTTTGATCCCAAGCCTTGCAGGTAAGCGTTGGTCATTCTTCACCATTTTCGTCTAGCTTTGTGAAAACTATTCAAAATTGTTCAACGTAGTGACCCCATTTTCTTGATGCTTTTCGAATTTTCAGTTATCCTCCTCCACGTGAGAAGTGTGCCGGTCCTGCTTGTACCAATGCTTACAAGTACCGTGATTCCAAGTCAAAGCTTCCGCTTTGCAGTCTCCAGTGCTACAAGGCAATCAATGAAAAGATGCATACTGAGAAGGCCTGCTAAAATTGTGGCTGTCTTTTATTAGATTGATGCTAGTATTCCTGCACATCGAATCGTTAGGACGCTTGGAGACACATTGTCTCCAAGTATTCTCCGCAAGGTAGAAAGTAGGTATTAGAATAGTTTCGACTCTGAGATGGAATGGAGCTATGTGAACATTACTATTTGCAGGAAAGCAAGCTTTTTTTGTATCTATTTTGAGCCATTATTCTGATATTAGAATCCCGGAGTTATTAAGCTTCATTTCCCTTGGTATTCTATTGGTTACCCAGCAATTCTCTGTGAAAGCCTTGTCTATGGTCGTTGGACCATAGACAAGGCTTTCACATAGAGAGAGTAGAATTGCGTTTAATCAGAGACGGGGTTCTCTTATTGATTGAGAAAATTGCATTTTTGATACCACATTATAGGGTTTTTTGCAAGTTTGGTACCACACTTTTTAAAATAGTCAATTTTGATACAGTAATTCACAGAATATTTTCTAGATGTGTCTACGATGGTCTTGCCTGGGCTTATTCCTTTACGGGAAACAAGTTTTTCCCATGATCTCTGATAGTCCTGCCAAGCGGAAACAGAAGATAAAATCTCGTTAGTATTAACTTTAGAGGTGCCGGTCATCGGCCTAAGGATCTTATCCATCTTTTGGTTCAAGAGATCTATTTTCATAGGTATATAGATTAATTTATGTCCATAATCTTGAACTGTCTTTTGGACCTCTCTAAGGTCTTGAGAGTACTTTGAGGCATCCGGTTTGAGTTCCCTCTAATCGGTTCCTTTAATTATTATTTTTAGAACTTTATTTTTTCAGGAATCTACTTGTTTCGAATCTCCTGGCTGGGATTCTTCCATGGATCTCAGCTCCCTGTAGACATCTCACAGCATTTCCTGGTAGCGCCTGTTGGACATGGCGATTTCTGTGCCATTCCTCTTTTTCTTCCTTTGAAGACGTGACAGATCGACCAACTTCGGACTGTTGACTATGGTTCTAAGAATTTCCATAAGAAATTCTGTTTTCTGTATTTTCAGAATCTGAAAATATTCCCTATTTTCAATGTAATTCGAATTTTCGTTCGATCTCATACTTTTTAAAGATCTCATCCGTTAAGGATAAAATAACAATATGTAATATAAACAAACATTTCTTCAATAAACTTATCTGATACCATTTTTATTCATAGGGGTGCTAAATCTAAAATTTGGATGAAATCCGTGCGGAAAATAAATATAGGGACTAGAAATGATAATATCAAAAGATAAGAGTTGGTACTAAAATTATCAGTTTTAAAATTAAGATACTAAATTTACAACTTTCATAAATTAAGGTATCAGTTTTGCCGCATTCCTCATTGATTTGAGCCCAGGGGAAATATCTCTCCCACGCTCTCGCTCTATCTTCCACTCGACTCACAGTCGCCGCCGTTAATTGCACCACCGCTCTCTCTCCCAGATGGCGCATTCATGCGTCACTTCTTCCCTTAGATTTAACCCATCTCCACTTTATCTCTCCTCTCCGAAACCTAACTCCTCCCCTTACTCGTCCAAAACCTTCTCTCTCCCCTTCCAACCACTTCCTTCCAGGTATGACTTATCCGGCAAATTGAAGAAATCAAATCCCCGGAGCTTTACGGTGCAGGCTGTGTACGCTCCAGAGTTTTATGCCCCTGAAAAGAGCTCACGCAATGGAATTTGGTCGATTAGGTAAGGTTTTTATGTAGTTATCCGGTTTATACGACTTTTTCCAGACTGAATTTTTCTCCGTGTTGTTTCACCAATCAGTTGGTCTCCCTCAAATTTAACTGTGAATAATTTAGTTAGTTTGTTGAAAAGCGTTTGAATGATATTATTCCAGAAACGTAACAAACACTGTTACTTTAAATGTTTATACTGTGGAAAGTCACTATAATAAACTATTCAATAGAATACACCGTTTGCCTTTAGAAACCAGGAGATTCATGTGGAATCAGAGAAGTAAGTTATGAGGTTGTAACAAATGATCTGATTCATGGTGTTATAGTCAATTTGTTAAGATCATACAGTTCAGTTTTACACTCACACTCATATCCAACTATATCATGAGATGGTAATCACCGCTCTTTGCTTGCTTCTAGGGATGACTTGCAAATTCCATCGTCACCATACTTTCCAGCATATGCACAAGGGGCACAGGGTCCGCCTCCAATGGTGCAAGAGCGTTTTATGAGTGTTATCAGCCAACTTTTTCAATATGTGAGGCAATTTTTGTTTGGTTGAGTACAAGTGTTTTGTCATTGGTATGTCCTTCGTGGTTGATGTTGAAGTTCAACTAATTTGTAGAGGATAATACGATGTGGTGGAGCAGTAGATGATGATATGGCGAACATTATTGTTGCTCAGTTGCTCTATCTTGATGCTGTGGATCCTACTAAGGTATAGGTTTTGTTATTTATTGTTTTTAATTTCACATGTAACTTTCTGAATCTTGGTCACTTTAAGTTAACCCCGCATAACCAACTTAAGGTTGTAGAATAAGTTAACCACAGTTTGCTTTGAATGATGCTGTGCAATTTGATTGCCTCGAAGCTGCGATTATTTCTGATTGGTTTATTGATATTTCTGTTTCTGGGGTTACTGTGTTAACATAATGTGTGCGCTTTCACTGGATGTTTAATCAATCTTGTGATTGCTCACCTGGGAGAGTGGAAGATAGAAGTGACATAGTAAACAACCATAAAATCTGTAAAAAGAGAGCGAGGAAAGAAGCACATTAGTAGTATCATCAACATTATATGCTAAAATAAGAATGGTGAACTAGACAGTGTGGTGATTATGATAGTTTCCCTCTTAGTCTGACTTACAATCAAGCTTCCAGCCGATGTTAGTGTACTGATATACATTTTCATTTTGTCCACATGGACACAAGAAACTGTGCCATTTTAGTGGATCATTTCCTTGTTTATGGATCATTATGAGGTAATTACTTTGATCAATATGTTTTGTAATTGAACAGGATATAGTCATGTATGTGAACTCTCCAGGTGGATCGGTAACGGCTGGTAATACATCTTGTTCGATATCATTATTTCTAGTTGCTGAGTTTTCAGATTTCTCATTTGCTTCCTCTTACTTCTAGGTATGGCTATATTTGACACAATGAGGCATATCAGGCCTGATGTTTCAACCGTATGTGTCGGACTAGCAGCTAGGTGAAGATACATTGACTCTTTTGTTGGATAATTTGCTGTAATTTATGTCTTTCAAAACAAGATTTTGATTGATTCTTTCATTTTCAGTAGACACCTAGTTCTTGAGCTATTAATATAACTTACAAGCCTTAACAAGACGCTGCTACTGTAAGTTTCTGTTACGCCAGTACATTAGATTTTCTTGAGCGGCCATATACAAAAGCTTCAGATTATTATTAAATTGTTTCTAGCTTCAGCACGCACAAGCAGTTTATAAAGCTTTCGACCAGGATATATGTTTTTCTTCTATATCAATTTTAGAGAACTTGATAATGTTGTTTACTATATTACAGATTCATATTGTATCTTTCAACTCTTGTTAAATGCTAATTGATATAAATACTAGGCCTCTGGCTTTCTCTATTTCTATGTTTTTATGATATGAAGATACTTTTGTGAATTAAACTGACTGTATCTCCTTATCATGTGCAGCATGGGCGCTTTTCTATTAAGTGCTGGTACTAAAGGTATATGATTCAATGCGTTTGAGGAGTTTTATTTTCAGTAATAGTATCTTGCTTTCTGAAATTTTATTATGTTTTCCTCTTCCTGGTGATCACTGAAGGAAAAAGATATAGCCTTCCCAATTCAAGAATAATGATCCATCAGCCTCTTGGTGGTGCACAAGGTGGGCAGACTGACATTGACATTCAGGTAACCGTGTCTTGTAATTAATGTTTGACAAGTATCTTGTGATTAGGTTTTACATTTGTAATTTCTTCTTACAAAATATTGCATATGAATCATGCAACTCATACCAAATCAAGGACAGAAAGTAAGGGAAACAGATGGGTAGAACATACATGTATATTCAGACCAGCTGATACTAAAGTCAGAACAATTTTTGCCAGTTAGGTGGATATGTCATCTGATGGATTCTTAATAGCAGCTTAACATTTTGTTTCATAAAAAACAATCGCTCTTCTCATTGTCTGTGTTGACCATCTTGGTGCTTAGGCGAATGAAATGTTGCATCACAAAGCAAATTTAAATGGTTATTTGGCCTACCACACTGGTCAAAGCCTAGAGAAGATCAACCAGGACACAGATCGCGACTTTTTCATGAGTGCTAAGGAAGCAAAAGACTATGGTCTTATAGACGGTGTTATCCTGAATCCTCTTAAAGCTCTCCAACCACTTGCTGCAGCAGCTGATCAACAATAGTGCTTGGTCTTCAATCTTCAACATGATTTACCCAAAAGCATTTCAGGTTATTTTGATTCCATTTTGGGCTAGAGAATATAGAATCATTGCCATAATGTTGCATGTTCTAATTCAGGAAAGTCAACGTACTGCATTTGCTGCTATTGTTAATTTCTAGTCTCCTGAACTTAGTGGAGTCAATGAATCTCTTTTTCATGTGATATAGATTTGAACTTCTGAGGTGGAGTTTTTCACCCTCATTCCTTGGTTTCTTATTCCCGCTTGGCTACTAGTTTTGTTGTCATATCGACAAAAATTGCACACGCATTGGTTGTGTTAATCTGAATACTGCCCTGCATCTGTGGCATCCCTGCAACTAGATCTGCCCCGTCCACTCCCTTCTCCTTGGCCGCATCTGGTCCCATCCACAATCGTCCAGATACACTGTCTTTCACTTTCCTGTGAGTTTCTTTTGTGATGATTTAAGTTTGATATGACAGAATATTTCGGAGGATGATTTGATAAGCGAATCGAAAGGCATGGATGGTTCATAGAGTTGCACTTGGATCAATGTGGAAATCCACAATAATACAGGTGGCCTTGGCGTCCACATTAACAAAGGGCTGAGAGGATTTCGAATTGAAGAGTGTAATGGCCGTTCAGTCTGGATTATTCTAAACTGTAGTTTAACTGCATATTTTATTGATATATATCTATTAATTGGTTATTTCAATTTTAAAAATGTTTTATATACGTAATATATGTATGTGTATGTAAAAATAAAACAGAATTTATCGAACTGGATGCTTAATAGTTAGCTATCATCTCCTGGTAATATATATCAGAACACTGAAAACTGTCGCCAATTTGTAAGAGAATAGAATATAGTATTCTCCACTAATAAGTGATCCCCACAGCAGAGCGAAAAATATAAGGAAAAATGATTAGAACCTTTGGGCAGTGGGCACCATCCTGTGAGCCTCGGCTGTTTGTAACTTTTGGAGTTTGGAAGACGATAATAAAGTACCACTACATAAATTTACTACTTATAGCTTTATTTGCTTCAGATGGTTCCATTATGTTTAATTTCATATTTAGGATGTTTTGTTTTGAACTTGGGAGATAGAAAGAGAAAAATAGAAATAAATGAGTGTGTGTTAGAAAATAGTGTATGTTTGATTTTGTTTGTGGAGATAGTTTAAAATAGTACAAAAAAGATGTTGTTTGTATTGTGTTGTATATTTAGGAGATAAAATATACTGTTTATTGTCACATCATATTTTTTTGTTTGTATTTAAATGTGTATATGCATATATTAATTTTTATTTATTGTTAGGTGGGTTGACTAATTTAATATATTAATATTATTAAATTGTATTTTCTTATTTTCCTATTACTTATATTTTTCTTTTCATGAATAATAATTAGTATGCACATTAGGTATTATTTTTTTTATTTTCATGAATAATAATAACATTTTGATTAAATAATACTATGTACATTAATTATTATCCTTCGCAAAATTAAACAGCCTCCTGTAAAATAAACATAAATCACTTTAATAATAAATAGTAAAGCTTCTCTGCAACGGCTTGTCAAGTCACAATTTTCCATGCAATTTGACAGTTTCATATTATTGGTTCGAACATGTATCATAACCTTTGTATAATTTTTTTTTTAAAATAAATGCATTAATAGAAATAGATGTGGTTGTAAATGTCCATTAAAATGTAAGATGAACCATTCAATATTTGTATAAGTTGATGCACTTTATGCTCTCGACTGTTTAATTTATTAATAGATACACAACCGAATACGTGAAACTAAAGTCAAGTTAATAATTCTTTGCAAATTCCTTATATACATCAGCACCATTGTGCAGACATTGGGATGAATAATAATTGACATATACGAGCTATACATGCGTCCACCGTCGATACCTACGACTAGTCGTTCCGGCCCGACCGTGGGCCCCTCGGTGGTTGCGACCGCGCGGTACTATCCCCTTTACTGGCTGTATGTCCACCACGGGATGATCAGAGTCCGAAACGACGGATGTAATCAGTCCATGACCTAATACCGGCGGTACCAGACGCCAAGTCTAAGCTCTGTCGGTGGCCTACTGAAGCAGTCCGTCGCAATTTGGAGGCTTCATTTTCATGTGCAGCATGGCCCTCCGGTTCCCAACTTCCTACATGTGTATGTGTTCATACCGAATGCGGAACGAAATTCAAAATCTCTATTGGAGCGTCTCGATCGCTGGGGCGTATGCTGGGGCCGGCGGAGTTGCTGTCGTGTTGCTGGGAGACACTGTGAACGTCCCCAAAGTCCTGTCATCGACACACAGGACCCCACACCTCCAGCATACTCGGATACAGTGGCTCCGAATGAATACGGTAACGGCGGGCCAACGGGTAAGCCTGTGTGACACATATGGGGGACATACAAAAGTTGTTAATGTATATATTTCAAGGACGCAAGATTGATAAAGTGAATTTGCATAATCGTGGAATGGTCGTCGCATACCTGTAATACTTGTCGTTGTAAGTGGTTTGGTGTCACCATCCACATTGTCTGGCAGTCGAATTCAACCTCAGGTAGCTGCGCAAGCGCGTGGAAGGTGCAAAAGCGCTCTTTGATCTTGTAGAATTTTACACGAACCTGCTCCCGGGTGTATGGATATCCACCATATCACCGTAATGCACGAGACCCGTATACCATCTGGCCCTCCGCCACGTCGTCATCGACCATAGACACCGCTGCATTTGCATCAAGAATCATCCACATAAAGCGCCGCTCTATCTCCAGCGTCCAGTGTGCCTCCTGTGGGAATCCGACCGCCTCCAAAATTCCCTCGTACGTCAGATTGCAAATAGACATACATGCAATTACATTTGAGTGCAAAAACAAGCCGAGGGTCAAGTTCTGTAAACAAACGCTAAATACATAAGGTCAAAATATGTATACATGCAATTATATTTGAGTGCAAAACAAGCCGAGGGTCAAACCGTGTGAACAGACGCTCAATACATAAGGTCAAAATATTGCACATAAAACAACTAATAATGAAGAGTATGAAATATAAAGCATCCGACATTCATGGTTTGGAAAACGTAAGTAAGAGTATTTGTCACAAATTCATAGAAACGACACAACTATGATAATGAAATGACTGGCGTCCAAACAAACAAAGCCAACAAAAGTAATAGTGCCCCTATGTGGTTGCCCGATCTTCCCACATCTGAATCGCTATGCTGTCCCGAAATACTCGTTGGGCTTCTACCTCTACAACGATCGGATGTCCCCTATGGTAAAAGGCATCCATGTCCTGTAGAATGTCGTCTTCTGGTTCGTTGAAAATGATATCGTTATGACTGAACCTACGGATAAAGTTGTGCAGTGTGCAACATGCAATAACTATTTCCACTTGATGTTGAAGGAGGTAGCTCGGCATCCCCCACTGTAATATTGGAAACCGCTTTTTCAGTACGCCGAAGCAACGCTCTATTACATTGCGTAATCGAGAATGGGCACGATTGAACAAATCCTGGGGGTACGATACTGACGACCCTGTCTCCTGTACTCAGCTAGATGGTACCGAGTACCGCGATACGGCGTAAGAAAACATTGATAGTTTGTGAAACCTGCATCAACCAAGTAGTACTTTCCTGCATAATGTACTAACAGTCGTTTTAATTGGTGCATGTGAAACAACATCGAATGCGCAATTACATAATTCAACATGAATGCCTTGTCTGTAGTCCAACGACCATGAGAAGGGTCATATCACGCATTCTCTCAAGAAATCCTGGATATCATCAAACTTAAATCCAACTTAATACTTTTGCCTTGTTTTAACTTTAACAAACAAACACATCTTTGGTAATTTTAAATGTTTAATTTCAATCATGCTTTTAAATTTGACTTGGTAAATTCCTTATAGTATACTGGACTAGTTATTGGATTCGCGTATTCTTTTTATCATTGATTTAAGTCATTTATTTATTTATTTGATTTGAAGTTGTGGCGTGAGGATTATTGCTATAACCATCCAAATTGTCATGTTTTACTCAATGAAAAATAATTAATAGTAATAATTAGTAGGGATAATTACACTCCCCTCCCCTGAAGTTTTGTGTAATTACACGTGACTTTCTGTGATTTGGAAAATTATATCTAGTACTCTTGAACTTTGCTTATGTCTAACAAATAGGTCCATCCATTATCAAAATTCACCGAATTTGTTAATATTAGCAAAAAAAACTTAATGAAAATCAATATTTACCACCGATTAACTTATTACTGACTTATTGTAGGTCAAACGAATTTTTTTTATGACCAAACTACCCTTATATATCTTCATGCGTTAAAACATGTGAGACGGTATATTTTCACCATTATAAAGATATTTTAGTCATAAATAATTTATTTGGCCTGTAATAAGTTAGTAATAAGTTAATCATGAGTAAATATCATTTTTCATTAAATTTTTTTGTTAATATCAATAAATTCGGTGAATTTTGATTAACGAAGAGACCTATTTGGTAGACGGACGCAAACCTCAAGAACACTAAATGTAATTACTCAAATTACATGGGATCTACGTGTAATTACACCAAAACTCCGGGGAGGCAGGTGTAATTATCCCTAATTAGTAATTTCACATGGAGAGAGTATAATTGAGTTTAATCGGAGACGGGGCTCTCTTATTGATTTGAGCCCAGGGGAAAAATCTCTCTCACGCTGTCGCTCTATCTTCCACTCGACTCACAGTCGCCGCCGTTAATTGCACCACCGCTCTCTCTCCCAGATGGCGCATTCATGCGTCACTTCTTCCCTTAGATTTAACCCATCTTCACTTTATCTCTCCTCTCCGAAACCTAACTCCTCCCCTTACTCGTCCAAAACCTTCTCTCTCCCCTTCCAACCACATCCTTCCAGGTATGACTTATCCGGCAAATTGAAGAAATCAAATCCCCGGAGCTTTACGGTGCAGGCTGTGTACGCTCCAGAGTTTTATGCCCCTGAGAAGAGCTCACGCAATGGAATTTGGTCGATTAGGTAAGGTTTTTATGTAGTTATCCGGTTTATACGACTTTTTCCAGACTGAATTTTTCTCCGTGTTGTTTCACCAATCAGTTGGTCTCCCTCAAATTTAACTGTGAATAATTTAGTTAGTTTGTTGAAAAGCGTTTGAATGTTATTATTCCAGAAACATAACAAACACTGTTACAATTTAAATGTTTATACTGTGGAAAGTCACTATAATAAACTATTCAATAGAATACACCGTTTGCCTTTAGAAACCAGGAGATTCATGTGGAATCAGAGAAGTAAGTTATGAGCTTGTAACCTGATTCATGGTGTTATAGTCATTTTGTTAAGATCATACAGTTCAATTTTACACTCAACACTCATATCCAACTATATCATGAAATGGTAATCTCTGCTCTTTGATTGCTTCTAGGGATGACTTGCAAATTCCATCGTCACCATACTTTCCAGCATATGCACAAGGGGCACAGGGTCCGCCTCCAATGGTGCAAGAGCGTTTTATGAGTGTTATCAGCCAACTTTTTCAATATGTGAGGCAATTTTTGTTTGGTTGAGTACAAGTGCTTTGTTATTGGCATGTCTTTCGTGGTTGATGTTGAAGTTTCAACTAATTTGTAGAGGATAATACGATGTGGTGGAGCAGTAGATGATGATATGGCGAACATTATTGTTGCTCAGTTGCTCTATCTTGATGCTGTGGATCCTACTAAGGTATAGGTTTTGTTATTTATTTTTTTAATTTCACATGTAACTTTCTGAATCTTGGTCACTTTAAGTTAACCCCACAAAGGTTATAGAATAAGTTAACCACAGTTTGCTTTGAATGATGCTGTGCAATTTGATTGCCTCGAAGCTGCAATTATTTCTGATTGGTTTATTGATATTTCTGTTTCTGGGGTTACTGTGTTAACATAATGTGTGCGCTTTCACTGGATGTTTAATCAATCTTGTGATTGCTCACCTCGGAGAGTGGAAGATAGAAGTGACATAGTAAACAACCATAAAATCAGTAAAAAGAGAGCGAGGAAAGAAGCATATTAGTTGTGTCATCAGCATTATATGCTAAAATAAGATTGGTGAACTAGACAGTGTGGTGATTATGATAGTTTCCCCCTTAGTCTGCTTTACAATCAAGCTTCCGACCCATGTTAGTGTACTGATATAAATTTTCATTTTGTCCACATGGACACAAGAAACTGTGCCATTTTAGTGGAACATTTCCTTGTATATAGATCATTATGAGGTAATTGCTTTGATCAATATGTTTTGTAATTGAACAGGATATAGTCATGTATGTGAACTCTCCAGGTGGATCGGTAACGGCTGGTAATACATCTTGTTCTATATCATTATTTCTAGTTGCTGAGTTTTCAGATTTCTCAGTTGCTTCCTCTTACTTCTAGGTATGGCTATATTTGACACAATGAGGCATATCAGGCCTGATGTTTCAACCGTATGTGTCGGACTAGCAGCTAGGTGAAGATACATTGACTCTTTTGTTGGATAATTTGCTGTAATTTATGTCTTTCAAAACAAAATTTTGATTGATTCTTTCATTTTCAATAGACACCTAGTTCTTGAGCAATTAATTTAACTTACAAGCCTTAACAAAACGCTGCTATTGTAAGTTTCTGTTACACCAATACATTAGATTTTCTTGAGGGGTCATATACAAAAGCTTCAGATTATTATTATTATTTTGTTTCTAGCTTTAGCACGCACAAGCAGTTTATAAAGCTTGCGACCTGGATATATGTTTTTCTTCTATATCAATTTTAGAGAACTTGATAATGCTGTTTACTATATTACAGATTCATATTGTATCTTTCAACTCTTGTTAAATGCTTATTTATAAATACTAGGCCTCTGGCTTTCTCTATTTCTATGATTTTATGATATGAAGATACTTTTGTGAATTAAACTGACGTATCCTCCGTATCATGTGCAGCATGGGAGCTTTTCTATTGAGTGCTGGTACTAAAGGTATATGATTCAATGCGTTTGAGGAGTTTTATTTTCAGTTATAGTATCTTGCTTTCTGAAATTTTATTATGTTTTCCTCTTCCTGGTGATCACTGAAGGAAAAAGATATAGCCTTCCCAATTCAAGAATAATGATCCATCAGCCTCTTGGTGGTGCACAAGGTGGGCAGACTGACATTGACATTCAGGTAACCGTGTCTTGTAATTAACGTTTGACAATTATCTTGTGATTAGGTTTTACATTTGTAATTTCTTCTTACAAAATATTACATATGAATCATGCAACTCATACCAAATCAAGGACAGAAAGTAAGCGAAGCAGATGGGTAGAACATACATGTATATTCAGACCAGCTGATACTAATGTCAGAACAATTTTGCCAGTTAGAGGGATATGTCATCTGATGGATTCTTAATAGCAGCTTAACATTTTGTTTCATAAAAAACAATCGCTCTTCTCATTGTCTGTGTTGACCAT
Source organism: Sesamum alatum (assembly GCA_034509735.1). Taxonomy (NCBI): domain Eukaryota; kingdom Viridiplantae; phylum Streptophyta; class Magnoliopsida; order Lamiales; family Pedaliaceae; genus Sesamum; species Sesamum alatum. Next base: position 3,488,286 of record JACGWO010000009.1, read on the forward strand.
CTTGGTGCTTAGGCGAATGAAATGTTGCATCACAAAGCAAATTTAAATGGTTATTTGGCCTACCACACTGGTCAAAGCCTAGAGAAGATCAACCAAGACACAGATCGCGACTTTTTCATGAGTGCTAAGGAAGCAAAAGACTATGGTCTTATAGACGGTGTTATCCTGAATCCTCTTAAAGCTCTCCAACCACTTGCTGCAGCAGCTGATCAACAATAGTGCTTGGTCTTCAATCTTCAACATGATTTACCCAAAAGCATTTCAGGTTATTTTGATTCCATTGTGGGCTAGAGAATATAGAATCATTGCCATAATGTTGCATGTTCTAATTCAGGAAAGTCAAAGTACAGCATTTGCTGCTATTGTTAATTTCTAGTCTCCTGAACTTAGTGTAGTCAATGAATCTCTTTTGCATGTGATATAGATTTGAACTTCTGAGGTGGAGTTTTTCACCCTCATTCCATGGTTTCTTATTCCCGCTTTGCTACTAGTTATGTTGTCATATAGACAAAAATTGCACACGCATTGGTTGTGTTAATCTGAATACTGCCCTGCATTTGTGGCATCCCTGCAACTAGATCTGTCCCGTCCACTCCCTTCTCCCTGGCCGCATCTGGTCCCATTCACAATCGTCCAGATACACTGTCTTTCACTTTCCTGTGAGTTTCTTTTGTGATGATTTAAGCTTGATATGACGAATATTTCGAGGATGATTTGATAAGCGAATCGAAAGGCATGGAGTTGCGCTTGGATCAATGTGGAAATCCACAATAATACAGGTGGCCTTGGCGTCCACATTAACAAAGGGCTGAGAGGATTTCGAATTGAAGAGTGTAATGGCCGTTCAGTCTGGATTATTCTAAACTGTAGTTTAACTGCATATTTTATTGATATATATCTATTAATTGGTTATTTCAATTTTAAAAATGTTTTATATACGTAATATATGTATGTGTATGTAAAAATAAAACAGAATTTATAGAACTGGATGCTTAATAGTTAGCTATCATCTCCTGGTAATATATATCAGAACACTGAAAACTGTCGCCAATTTGTAAGAGAATAGAATATAGTATTCTCCACTAATAAGTGATCCACAGCAGAGCGAAAAATATGAGGAAAAATGATTAGAACCTTTGGGCAGTGGGCACCATCCTGTGAGCCTCGGCTGTTTGTAACTTTTGGAGTTTGGAAGACGATAATAAAGTACCACTACATAAATTTACTACTTATAGCTTTATTTGCTTCTGATGATTCCTTTCTCTCTCTCTCTCTATATATATATATATACACACACACCTTACTAGACCTGAGTTAGAATTTGTTTTTTTTCTTTTTCTCACGTGAATCAAGTGAAAGAAAGCAAAAGCACAAGGGTCAGGGTCAGGGTCAGGGCCAGAAAATTGAGCTAACCGCCAGTAGCTACTGGGTTTTTTCCATATGAACAAGCAAACTAAAAATCTACATATACAAAAGCTACGGAATCTGGAAATGCACGCGAGGATCAAGAAGGATTTACTGTAATTGTTTCCTCACAGAAACTGCTTCTCATGAAGGCTGTGAAAAATGAAGAGGAGGGCAGTTCCTCAAGCTCATCATAGAAGTCATTCTCTTCTGATTTGAGGAGTGATGACAATTCTTCGACGGGATCATGAGTAACCACTGATTTGGGATCTTCACTGTAAACCCCACCATGTGTTTCCAGATTTTCTTGAAAATGGTTTTCTTGATTCACAATGATGGGGTGGTCTGTGGTGGAACTGAATGGGGATTGGGAGTATTGGAAGTGATCTTGAGAGTTGTTTACTGGGGTTTCCTGAGGCATCAGCTCTGCTTCTTGTTCTTGTTTTGGAGTTGTGGGCTGAGTATCAGTGGATGTGGATTCAAGCTCCTTCTCTTCTTGTTTCTGACTGGTGTGTAGAGAGAAATCCGGGCCAGGATGATTGTGGGTTGAAGTGTAGGTGATTATGAGCATTGATGCATCTGTTTTGCATCTTTCTACTTGTTTTTTAGCTGAACAACCCTTTGAAGTGCTGCATCTGTAGTATCCCCTGCAATGCATCAACAACTCCATTTTAGTCTTATAACATCCTTTCTTTTTCTTCTGCATGTTTTGTGTTTTGGGCTTGGGAGTATGGAAAGTTGAAATAATATAGAAAAAGGAGAATTGGATTTAAGTTCATAATTCCATACAAGTTGTAAAAAGATCCTTTTTTTTTAGAGCCAACAATCAAGAAAGTTGGTTGTACTTGAAGGCCCAAAAGGAAATGAAAAGAAAACTCAATTGGAAAAAGCTATATTTTAGCAGCATAGTAAAGGAGCATGAAGGGAGAAGAGAAACAGAGTGATAAGTGTACCTAGGATAAGGAGATCCTTTGATGGGTTTCTGGCCATATTTTCTCCAAGACCAACAATCAGAAGGAGGCCCTTCATTTCTCTGCTGCTTTTTATCATTTCCTGCTATTTTCACAGCAACCACAACCCTCTCACCCATCTTTCTGCAAAATTGAAGAACACACACACACAGAGTCATGACTTTCCACAATCTTTATTACAACTTGGAAGAAAGAATGACTTTTTTTTTTCTTACCTTTTCTTGGAGGCATGATTCTCTGTTGTTGATGAGAAATTAGATTCCAATTCGGTGTGATCAATTTCCAGCATGATTTCTGTATCTGGACATATAACTCTACATGAAAGCTAAAAGCTTGATCATCACAGAAAGAGATATTTTCTTGAGAAAATGAAGCAGCAGTAGCAATAAAGAGAGAGAGAGAGAGGAGGGGGAGAGAGAGTCTGATCAGATGGATCAAAAATCAGGCACTGAATTGATTATGAGAGAGAAGAAAAGATAAGTAGAGTGATGACAAACCCCACAAGTTGCTTTCTCTCTTTTTTTCTCTTCACTCAATAAATATAAAGATCCCCTCTCCACACGAAACACAGAGAGATACAAGTATGCTTTTTCACGCCACCCAAACCCACCATCCCCAATAAGACTGAGTAGTAATTCACATACAAATTTGCACAAACAAGAAAAGATATTATTATATTCTGAATGAGGAAGCAAAATGCCAAAATTTTCATAAATTGGCTGCACATTCTATGTGAGTGGATTTGGTGGGGTTTTCCAATATATATAATAGAATAGAGGGGTGTGGGTGTCCCTCCCATTTGCAAAAAAAAGAATGATTTTAGAGTGTTTGTCAATTGTTGATAATCACACAATCTTTTCCATGTATAATGCGATCTTGGAATGGAGACAGACTAAGTAGTTCCAAACAAGTAGGGACTCTTGGCTAACTAGAGCATCCATATCCACTACTACACTTGGTGGGAGCTCTTTCTACACGACACACTCCATGTGTGTATGAAAATATTTTAAAATTATTAATAATTAAGTTTTGTACTGATGAGTTGGTTATCAGTCATGTGATAATGATTTTAAAACATAAAACGCGCTAAAAATTGAGGGGTATTTCAATAAAATCGTTAAATGCTGAAATTATTATTATAATCAAATTTTATTGAAAGGACGAAATGAACGAAAAGGATATATTTGGATATTCAAAAATTGGTACGTTAACAAGCTTCTCTGTTACAGTCGTATAGATTATAAGAAATCAAGTAAATAATTTGGGAGACCAAAACCCAAAAACAAAAAAAAGGAAGAAAAGATGGATAGATTGTTTAAAACTTGTTTGTGAGCTCCAAATCCAATAATATAAATAAATGTGAAGTTTTTGGCAGTATTGATGGTTTGGAGAAAGGTAGAGTATGCAGATACATGCACCATGTCTTGTTTGGTTTATTCCATCTACCTCGCAATTTGAAGTGCAAACTAGAAGAAATGGATCAACATTTAACACAAGGTAGTGGTAGTGGTAATTTTTTTTTTTGGGAGGGGGGGAAGGGGGAAGAAGGCAGAGGGAATCACGTGCACAACCTCGGATGAATCAGAATCACAACCCACAAACCAGAGAATACTTGGATATTCCCACCCCTATTGGATATACATATATATATATATATATATATAGGGTTAATTACACTTAGACCCCTTCTGAAAATGTGAAATTATACTTTCCCTCAAAAAAAATTTAAAATTACACTTACACCCTTTCTAAAAATTCATTGTTTAAATGCCGACATTAGCAAATAAAATTACCTAAATTTTTAATTTTATCCCCCATTTAACATCCTCATGTAATAATTTTGTACTTATAAGGAAAAAAATATATAATAACATTAACTCACTCTCCATATATACATTATATTTATCCCCTAATAAGTACAAAAATATTCATAAAAATGTTAAGTGATAGCAAAATTGAAAACATATGCAATTTTTTTTGTTGACGTAAATATTTTCCGGCCAACCTCTAACGAAAGGAGGTTAGGTGTAAACAGAGAATTTTTGGAATGGGTGTAAGTGTAATTTTGAAACTTCTTTGGAAGAAAGTGTAATTTCACATTTTCAAAGGGAGTCTAAGTGTAATTAACCCTATATATATATATATATATGATAATCGCCTTTTCTTTTTCCTTTCATCCATATTTTTTGAAAGATAAAATTCCGATATAGATCGGATTTACCTCAGTAAAATTGCAAATAAGTTAATTTCAAAGAAAGTAATATTATATTTATGATCATATATTAGACCGATAGACATATATAGTGATATAGATGAAAACGGATATGTGTTTAGTAGTTTTGTACATAAAGTCTCCCATAAGAATGTGTTAGAACTTGAATAAATACTTTTTTAAGCAAACAACTGTTCAAGAAATAAAGTTTTAAAATAATTTTATGTAAATTATAGTAAAATGTCATTTATCAACTATTTATATTAAAGTGTTCATAAAACATTATAATATGATATATAATTTTATGTACCTTTAATAAAAAAAGATAACACCACATGATTGCTTATTTTTTATAATTTCACACTGCACGATTGCTTTCTTATTAAATAGGTTTAAATTCATTTTACACTCTAAATTATATCATTATCATTAATTTTTCCCCGACTAAATAAATTTTCACTTACCCCTGAAACTAAATAAACTTTCACTTACCCCTTATTTTTGAAATAATCCTTAACATTAAATAAAAATGAACAAAAATACCATTGATTATATATAATAATATGATATATTCACTTTAATACCCTTTATAGTAAAATATATCAATCAATTTGACTTAATTTTTGTTCAACTATGATGTTGATAAATTAATGCAGGATTATAAATTAATTAAGTAGAAAATAATTATTTCAAATTCGAGTGTATAAATAGCCGTATTTTATTTTAGCAAAGTATTATAAATTCAATAATTTTAAATTAATTAATAAAAATGCATTTTGCGTATTAAATTTTACCCATACCGAATTCATACACACGGGTATTTTAGTGTATGGGTAGAGAATTATTTCAATATGTATGTGTTCGTGTCTCGATCTAATGTAAAATGATTAGATATGGATTTGGGTAATAACTACGAAAATGGATCTGTATCTAAGTATTGATCACTAATTGACAGACCTAATGCATTGGGCTTAGGGTAAGCTTAAAGGGTGAAATATAATTACTACTTGAAAAACAAAAGACCTCATTAACTCTCAAATTACCTCACTTGATATTTGGGCACCAAAACAGTAGGCTCGACGACCACTTGCAATAATTTTGTCATTAAAATTACATTTAGTATAATACACAAACACAAGTTTATAAATTTATTTTAATCCAAAAGTACCAACAATGATCTTATCAATACATGACTAATCCAGTATTAATTTATTAACATAGTAAATGAATAAATTTGAAATCAAATTGATTAATATATTTTACTATGAATGATGTTAAAAGTGAATATATTATATTATTAACAATAAGGATATTTTTATTCAATTTAAAAGATTATCCAAAGATATAGGAGTAAGTGAAAGGTTCTTTAATTAAAGGATGATCTATGAGAGTGACAAACTTTAGGCCCTAAAATATATTTAGCTAATATAGTCCAAAACTCAGACGTCGGCCAATAAGTAGGATGGTCCCAATCCTAATTTAAGGGAAAGAAAAATAAAAGGATAAATTGCATATTACCTCATATATTATCAAAAGTCTGTTAAAAACTCCTGTATTATAAAAGAAGATAAAGAATTCCCTGTGTTTTGTAAAAATTTGAACACTTGCCCCTCACCGTTAACTAAAACTAACGGTGTTAATTTTTTCACTAAAAGACTGTATGCCCTTATATATTTATATTATCTTTTTTCTGAATGACCGTTAGATCATTTTTAATTATATCAAAATCGTAGGATCTGATCAATTCATCTCAACCGCTTGATTTTAAGTTCATAAAAAATCAAGGGTCTAGATTTAATCTATTTAGCTATATATTATATTTAAAATTATAAATCATAAAATAAATTATTTTTAAAAAATAAAATATTTATGTTAACCCCTCTCTGCCACCAAGCCCCCTTCCCCCCTCCCCACCCCCAACCCCGATGCCAACACCCCCCTTCCCAACCCCCCGTCGCCAACCCCCATCCCCGGCGCCCGCCAATGAGGGGGCGACGATGACGTCGCCGTTGCCCCCAACCAGTGTGACCCCGATGGCGGTTGCTCAGATGTGTCGTGGTTGCGTATGGTCTTCGGGAGACCAGTCGGTGGTTGCCCATGGTCACTGTGCGACAGCAAAGGTCGCCGTGGCCTAGAATTTTTTTAATTAATTAAATTTTTGATTTTTTGTAAATTAAAGAAATTTGTTATTATTTACATACAAATGGAATTTTATTTTTATTTAATAGTCTAATTTATTTACATATATTCAATATATAATTATTATAATGTATTAATATTTATATTCATAAAAATATAATTTTAATTTAAAATATTTTGGTATTTTAATTTAATATAAGTTGTAAAATAATATTTAAAGTAAATAATAATTTAATTTAGTTATTAATATATAACTGTATAATTAATTTTATTTATATTTATATAATATCTAAAAAAAGTAAATTTTAGTAGATTATTTTTTGTATTGTGATCATTTAATTTAAAAATTGAACTTTTAAAATATATTGAAAGGTATTTTGATATTTAATTAATATATTTTATAAATAAATATAATTTATTAAAATATATTTAGATTGTATAGTAATTTAAATTTAATTAATAATGTTAATTTATTAAGACATATTTAAATGATCAAAGGAAGGGGCAAAATGATCATTTATTCTATAAAATAACCCTGAAAATGTCAAAAACGAAGCCCACTGGCAATGGGCGTGTGTCGTGCACTCTCCGTTAGAAACCTGACAAAGAGGGACTTTTTGCAAGATTTTACAAAATACGGGGGGCTTTTTGCATATTTTCAAAATACAGGAGAATTTTTAGCAATATTTTGATAACACAAGGGAAAAATATGCAATTTGTCCAAAAATAAAACTTGATCCATTTTAATTGAGTACACAAGTGTAATATCTAGAATGCACATTGTAGTTTGATTTTGTGAATGGTGACTTATTTTGCGGTGTGAATACGTAAAGAATTTGTACTCCATCGCTTCAAACGTGTAATTATTTATGAACCATTCAATGACCCAAATGTAAATGCAAGTGTAGACTGAATTTGAAGGGAAGCTTCAATTAAGGGTCAGCAAAGTTATATTTTGGGTATAATAATATATTGATAAACAGCTGGCCTCAGATATATATATATATATATATATATAATCTTGCATAGCATCACGATGATCACATTCATAATTTATTTAACAACTCGTGACCCTCGATTTTTGCTTTTATTGAAGAATCTATATTATTAATTAGTGATAAGGGTTGGCAGATTATTATTATTATTATTAATTAAAGTCGTTGTTTGAAGTAGGAACGATTTATGGGGTACCGCGCGCATTCCGTTAATTTAATTCGGATTATTAGAATTATTAGTCCTTCAAATCTCGTGAAAATTGTCAATTGTTTCTCACTCCGTTTCCTCTTGATTTCTGACAATCAAAATACCTCAAACTCAAACGAACCACTTGCAACGCAACTTCTGATCCAATATTCTGCAATGGCTTCGATGATCGGTCAACACCCAGAGAAACTACGGGGTGGCGGCGGCGCCGTCGTGAAAGAGGGTTGCAGAATCCTCGCCACCACCTTCCTCAGCCTTCTCCTCCCCCTCTCTTTCCTCCTCCTCGCCCGTCTCTCCACCGCCCGCTACTTCTTATATGTGGCCAATGATTACGCAATCCAATCACAGAAAGTTTCCTTTTTGACATCTCTTTTCTTGTACAGCAGGACAACATTAGTCCTCAGTTTACTTGTTTCTTTCATTGCCGTTGCAGCTTTAATCACACATTTCTTATCCGGTCGTGAAGATGCGTTGTTTATCATCAGCCAACGGCGTCGTTTATTCGCTGCATGGGTTTTGCTTTTCCTGATGCAAGTTTGTTTGAGTTTGGGGATTCTAGGGACAACTGTTGAAGACGCCGAAATAAATAGCTATACAGTAGGGAGATTAGTTTTGCCGAGAAGATTGATTTTTGCTTTGGGATTGCATGAGACGACGGTTTTCTGGCGGAAAATGGTGGTGAAACCAGTGGTGGATGAGACGATTTTGGGGTTTTCAGGAGAGGGTTTTTGGTGGGCGGAGAAGGTGGCGCTTGCGGTTGCTTTTGGTAATCTGTGGTGGCGGAGGTTGAGGGAGGAAGCGGAGGCGCTGGTGGTGCTGCCGCGGGTCGCGGCGGAGCTGAGGATGGATGTGGCGGTGGCGGATGTTCTAGGGTGGTCGTTGTATTATTTGACGGTGGCGATAGGGGTGGTTAGGGTGGTCAAAGGTTTCTTATGTGTGGTGACGTGGATTTTTGGATATCGGGCAGGGCCAGCTAGGAAAGGGGACACTGCCAGCGACAAAGAGGGTAGTATGAAATAGAATATCTGAAGTCAATTTTATGGGTGAATTATTTATTTTTCCCTTCATGAATTGGGGCCTCACCCAAAAATAATTAATCATATGATAAATATTACAAAAAAATTAATTTATTTATTATATGATTGATTGAATTTGATCAACTGTTATGTAAATAATTTCATGTATTTCAAATGTTGTTGCATTAACTCAGTAAGTGGAATAATTGCATTGCTTACTTTTTGTGTTCGATTGAATGCCTGTTGGAGAAAATTGTTGCTCATTTTCCCCCTCAAGTAGTCATTGAAAATTCTGAATTGTCATAAGAAGTTTTTACATGAAATTTGACAAAGAGAAACTGATCTTTTGTGTTGTAATTTTGCATGGACTCGCTTAAAGTGAATTTGGATTAAATTTTGCACCTTGAGGAAATATTTTTTTTGCCCGAATTGAGTTTGATCGAATCAAATCAATTATAGAACAAGTGAGATACACTTGCTATATTACTTTCCCTGAATTGTAACTAATCACACGGCTAATGTATTGCACTTGCAATATGATTAGTTCAGATTTAATCGAATTAAATTCGAGTTCGAGTTAGAATTTCCCCTTTTGAGAGTAGGATTCAACAGTGAGTATTGCTTTGAGAGCAATGAAAGATGGAAGAAGAGAGAGAGAGAGACTGTTGATAGAGTGGAGTAAGTCAAAGTTAAAGATTTCTGTGTGCAAGTAGACTGACTGCCTTTTCTTACAAACAGAATCAAAGAATAGGACACACAAAAACTAATTTCTAGTCTACAAAACTGCCCTTTAATGTTCTCAACTGCAAATAATAGTACAGCAATTCGTTCCAGGTATCTGGAACACCAGGAAGGCACCAATGGCTGCAATCCTCAACACCTGGATTCACAGATTTTCGCCCGTATATGGATGGATGAGCGTCTGCCCTATAATCCGATAAACGTGTTATATTCAGTAAAGTAACCGGATTCTTCATCTGTTGTATTATTTCGTCCACGATCAAATTCCTTGCAGGGTAATTTGAGGTAAAACTCTCGTTAATGGGTTGAAAAGCTTCTCTACAATGGCCACCGGTGTTCCATTGACCCCCACTGTTCAGGAATGTAATGGTAATGAATCAAATTAAATACCATGAGAGATAACGAAATTTAGAGTTTTCAACAGTATTTTCATGACGAACCTGAAATGAGAAGGGGCGGAACTTCTGAAGAAAACCAGGGTTTTGCGTGGATTAATGTACTTATCCACCCACGATGCCCATGTCAACAAAGCTCGTCGGAAGCCCTCTGTAACATCAAGTTGAGGATGGACTCGGTCGCCTTCCTGGTAGTAATTAATCCTGTCATGATCAAACGATTTAGAAACAAATTCGGAGAATGCAGACCAAATGCTTCAGATAACAATCATCAAATGGGGGGACGGAACCCTCTTGCAATGAACTTGAATCAACGGAAACAAACTCTAGATACAACAACATTCCCATCACCATATGCATTACTATTGGTATAAACATAAAACATAAATTTTTGGTTTGTTAAGTATCTCGTCAGATATATATCAGAAATAACATATTGGCGTTGACAATATTAAGAGTTCGACACGAAATACAAGCTATCTACCACTATTTGGTTCCAATTATAACTATATATGGACAGAAACTCTGCAGTTGTTAATGAGTTTTATGTTAAGAACGAGGCTCACCCGGCCTTTGTTTTGTGATGGTTCCACCAATGTGCAGTGTTGAATACCAGAATATCAGCCCCTCTCCATCTCGATGACCCTTTATCTACAGTGTCAATACGCAAAGTCTGACCTCGCTTCTTGCCTATTCTTGCCTTACTCTCATGAACTAGAAAATGTGAAAGATAATACTCAACCGTACATTTATAATCCTGCAGGAAGGAAAAAGAAAATAACATAGCCCTCAGCAAACAGAACAAGTATTGCCATTTTCAACAAACTCAGGAAATCTGGTGAATCTTTTCACCACAATTACCTCAAACTTGAAACAATAGTTTCCTTTCTCTTTAGTTATTTTCCTCCCACGGGTCTCGTATACCTTCTTCGGATCTTTGACAGCTCCCATCAACAAACAAAGCATGGATTCCCACTGATTCCTATTTATCGAATCACCAACAAAAACTAACCTCTTTCCTCTGATTAACTCAAGCATTTTGGTTGGATCGAACCTACAAACGTTTACACAAGAATTTTCATTCGATCTTCGCTCAAAGTCACATGTTGTCCACAATTCTCACCAAAAGTATAACTCAAACAAGAGATGCAATCCCTTACCTAGGAATGTCACAATCATGAGGCTGCCACCTCCATTTCATGTAATCTTTGTCCAATCTTCCATTACCCTCACAATTAAACCCTTCATCTATAAAGGGACATGAAGCATTTGTGTATAAGGGATAGCTCTCATCAATCACCCACCTCCCTTTTGTGATGTCACAATCCAACTTATTCTTCTCCTCAACATTATTTCTAAGTGCAATATGTTGTCTCTCAAATGAGCTATCAGACATTATATCCTGTTTCCCAGAAGTGGAATCTATTACATCATTCAATTCTTGAAATTCCTCATCAGTAGAGTTACTACCAACATGACCCAGTTCTCCAGTATCAACCACAGTAGAATTAGTACTATATGAAGAACTAACACCATGTATAGAAGAATTACCAGTCAGCAAACTGTCGCTGCTTTCCGCATCTTTCACCACTGTAATTTCACTTTCCCCTTTCTGGGCACCCTCAAGACTTGAAACATCAGCAATTCGAGAAGAGTTTTCATCTCTTTCGATATGGGATCTTAACAAGATTGAACTTTTGAGTAGATATTGGGAAGAAGTGGTGTTGAGCTCTGTGACGCTGGGTACAGTAAGAGAAGTAGTGTTGAAACCAAGATTGTGGGTTGGTAGGTGGAGTGAAGGGGTGGTTTTAACAACCCAAGTGGAGAAGAAAACGAGAAAGATTATGGAGAAGGAGAGAGTGAATGAGAAGACCAAGAATCTAACGGGCTTGATTGAAAAACTTCTCTGCTTCTCCATTCTTCCCTTTCTGGGTGTGAGTGTGGTGCTTAAGACTCTTTCGAGAAAGGGAAATTAAGTCAAGAAATGGGTAGTAGTAGTAGTAATAGTTGTTGAGATTTGGTAATGGAAAGAATCAAACTTGGAGTGAAGTGATGAAATTCCGTATTAAAATATGGATTGTTATAACTAAAACAAAGACAGGCACTGACACAGAAAAGATGGAGAGAGAGAGAGAGAGAGAGAGAGAGTTTTGGCATCTGTTAAGGTAATGTTACTACTACTCCCACCATTTTCGATTTCTTTATTTTTGTCAGAAGAAGGGTGTAAAGATGGAAGGAGTTTTGCTGAATTTCTTTGGAAAAGGAAGTAGCGCTGCCGGCGGATAATTCTTTGCAAGGAACGCCGTCGTGCGTCGAGCTGTAAGCCACATGACTTGTCCAAGACCTTAAAAATACCTTTCATTTTTCTCTTTCTTTGGTGATGGGATAAGTAACACGGAAAATGCGGTATTTGATATATTTTCTATTTGTTGTTCTTGTCCAGTAATTCAGCTGTGTGTAACATGCATCGAATTTAAATTGGGTTACGCCAAATAGTGTAATTCTTTTTATAAAAAAATAACATACTATTAATATAATATTCAGTACGATCAATTTTAACCCAATCAACAAATTGAAGTAAATAAATGAACACCACCTTTTGATTGTGTGAGCTGCATAATTGTCTGTTCAAATATCGTGATTCAAGTAAGGTGGCCATTCATTATCTTTTCAACAAATTGATTGTGGGATTTTTATTTCATTACTCTTTTTCGCATGTTCTAAATAACTAGGCAGTAGTTTGATCCAACGTTAGCAATTCTTTGACATTATCAAACAAGTACTAGGGTACAAACAGCAGAACCCAAGTAGATCTTTTCATTACAAAACAAATTTTGTTTGAGCATTTGCAATTTCTTTGATATCTACACAATCTAAAGAAATAAACAATTCTTCTTCTGATCATGGGAAGGAATGAAATTAAATCTCTCCCAGTCCCATGGGAATAAATCAAATGAATCAACCTAAATACAACTCAGAAATCCTAATCAAACCAATTGGAGATATCATAAAACGAGTTAGAATCATGAACACCATTTTGATCCGGCAAGAAACTAGAACCCACATTTTCAACTTGCTGGACTTCACTCTGTGACCGATGATCAGTAGTAGTACTAAGAGCAGCAATCTCCGCTTGAATTCTATCCAATTGCCATTGCGCATTATATATCTGTTGATGCAGAATAGTAATCAGCCCAACACAACCGTACACCGGATCTTTTATTCTGCAATAAGCCTCATAGTATAAAGAATCAGCTGCTTCCGCCCTACGACTCACCGGCAAATCCTATTTTCCCCAAATTCCAATTAAAGACATCCTTAATCATCATAAACAAGAAAATGATCATAGTATGTAATTTGTGTACTAACATAATTAATACCTTGAGTATCTTTCCGACATTGCTAGCGCCATAGATTTTGTGAACATAAGCAAATCTTCGAGGATTATTGGGAGGGAAGTAAGGAGAGAAAATGCAGTCTGAAAGACATCTTCTCCTCAAATGCTTGCATGCTGCGCAACGCCCTGAATTCATTCAACCTTAATGATATCAAAATCTTCAGTGAATCTATGTCCTAAATATTTTGCTGGAGAAGAAGATATATAATCTAATGGGAGATTCTTATGAATTTAGGGCACTATTTGTATGAAATCTTCTAACGGCTACGAAATTCAAAATCACCAGTATAGAGCTACAAGGAAAGTTGCCGCTAAATTTGAAACTGCCATACTCAGAATGAGAGAAACTTTGGTAAATTGTGTTAATCATGCAATATGTGTTTTATTGTGGAAACTACGTACAGTTAATATTAATTTGGAAAATGAAAAATGAGTGGACAAGATGAGATTTAGCTCATATATTTTTCCATTTCCTTTCGTTTTATTATTTATGATTATACACATCATATTTGAATTTATTCAATCTTTTTTTCAACTTGATTTTTGGTAATAGAGTTAATGAATACTACAGGCTTTGATTTCTTGGATGATGCCTTTTTATTCAGGCGTGGTTTATTACGAGTGTATTAATTTTATGTTAATGACAAAATTGATTTGTCAATTATAGTATTAATACAAATTAACTGTGCATCAATTACATTGATGTTAAATTGGATATAAAAAATTATTATTATTGCACTAGTAAAATAAGCACATGTTGCACGTGAGGTGTAGTTTTTAATTTTCAGTATTAATTTATTTTTCCTTTCTTAGATGATGTGTAAATATGTAACAAAGAAATTAATGAAATTTTCTTTATGAAAATGTTTACATCCAAATTTGATTATTAGAGATGAACTCGGATCCAATAGGATATACAAATATGCTTATATATAAACATAGACAATATAGATAAAATATTTATATTTAGATTAGAGGTAACCATAAGATGTACTTAGAAAATTAATTACATGAATTTAGTAGTTTTAGAATTGAATTTAAATAATTCAATGAAGTTTTTTAATAACTTTGTTACAAAATTGTCTAAGTTCAAGGTTTTTAATTAATATATTTATTAATTCAAAATATTATTAAAATTAAGTTAGATAATATAATAATAATTAACATGATCATAAGAATATTTTTTTGTTAAATAAAAAACCCTTTAGCCATTTTTTTTAATATCAATAGCTAAGAAAGACATTACAATAATTATACATTGATCAATATATTACATAAATTAAATCTAATCAACACTTACAATTAATAAAAAAACATTAACATCTACTGTATAATAAAAGAACATTTCACATATTGGTGTGGTTCGAACTTATAATTTCTAAAATCACAAAACTTCAATTTCGTCAACTAAGCTAAACTTTATTGCCAACCCTTGGGCCAATAAGAAAAGCGTATTGTAGGAGTGACAATAATGAGGATGAATAAGGGAGCAGATAAAAAAATCACGCGTCTAGTTAGAAGATAACGGCGTCGTGGTTATGTTTAACGAGTAAATGCGTGTGCAGCAATTTAATCATCTAATCTATATAGATTAGACTAGATTATATTCCTTTTCGATGCTTTTTTCTTTAAGATTATGTATTGGGCCAGGCCGAGGCCTTCTATGGGGGACTTCTCAAGTAGGCTTGCTCGCAATGAATGAACCCTTTCCTGTTTTTTCCCTGCTAATGCTATCAAACTTATTTTCTTAGGCTAAATTACATATACATGAGTCCTTCACGTTTGTTTTTCAAGAACAAGCTAATTGGGGTAGTATCGAATTTTCTATTGTAAAGTCTACCTCAACTCATATTTTATTTAACATGAATCTTTATCTAAATGAAATATATAATGTCGTCTTTATATACATGATGCGTATAAAGTAAAAAATAAAATCAAATTCACACTAAAAAATCTAATCGGAGGACGAGTACGGGCATAGTTTGATCTCCTTCTATCATATATATATATATATCAAATTACTATCATTATTGTTCTGAATATTACCTCATGTTCCTCTAATAATATCGTTCCGTTTTGCTAAAAGATTTAATGCCAAAAGAAAAATACAGTAAGTGTACTATTGAAAAGTCCGGAATCATATGGAAAAATGTAGCCGTTTTACATGTATGCAACAATACAACTGTGTAGTGTAGGCGCCATTCACATACATCTTTTATGCATTACTCAACAAGGCAAAGAACCAAACCCATAAACAACATAAATTACCTGTGAAAGCAAATATTAACCATCACATTCAATACCTCATTTTACGAAGAAAAAACAGCCTCAACAAGAACATGTTTTTTCTTGGGGTACCCCATGCCAACCAAGTGGTTTAGATACACCTTGCCGTCCTTCACAGTTGCCGCAGTGACTATCCGATGAGTGGCTCCGGTGAACTTGCCCACAACACTAGCAGTCTCCCAATCGTCAGAGCTTTCGACTAGTCTTGAAGGGTTTCCAGCAACCACGAGCTTCGTGGGAGATAACAGCTCCAATCCATCTCCAAAAATCAAAGAACCGGACGTTATCTTCACCACCTTGACTTCATCTCCCTTTCCTATTTCAATCTTGAACAGATTGCCAGACAGAGTATGAACAACGAGCAAGTACCCGTTTGGATGGTAGACAATTCCGTTGAGTCCAACCAAGTTATAGTACCACTCTTTTGGAACAAAGAGGGGACTTTTAATGGTGTACAGGAGTTCTCCATTCACTCCAACCTTCCAAATCTTGTTTGCCATGGTGTCGGTTACGTATGAATTGCCCTCTGGATCAACAGCTACATCATCGGCAAATGCTTTTCCATCCTCTGCAGATAAAGCAACACCATTAGTTAATTGGAAACACTTCTTGCCATTTCTACACTACCATAATATCCCTGAATTAGCTTTTCTAGTCATATCCTGCATATTTCCAATCAGAACATATGTTCATTTTGTCATATTTCATAAAAAAGTTTGTCATGTAATGCAACAAGAGTTGGGGTATACAACAACGAGCCACCATCACAAAAGATCCCATCTTCGAGAAAGATCTTCAATGAGGAAAAGATTGGGAAGAACTGGACCACATTAACATATTCTAAGGACTGTCTGCCAAAGAACAAGTACAAATGAAGACATTATAGATAAAGTTTATGTAAGAGAAAATGCACCACACCAAGCAATGCATCAACCTATCATTGATTTCTTTCACCGACACTGCATTAACTTGGCGAGCATGGATTTGAAAAGTAGAATTGGTGAGCACTGGTGACTACAGGGAACAATTAATTAAGGCCGTGTAGTTAGTTGAAGGACCCTATTGTTTTATCAGCATTTAACTTCGTTCTTGTTCTTGGACGACCTCGAAACAGAGTAATTCTTAATTACAGCTCACCGACACCAGAAGTAGATAATTATCAGAAATTGTGTTCTGTAGCAACCACACACACACACACACATATATATATATATATATATCTATAAATGATCATAGGTCTGTAGTTAGTTGAAGATTAATGAAAATAATTAAATCAATACTCATCATTGAATTTGAGGGTATTGATTGCAGGAACAATCACCTGGTCCGCTGAGCTGTGTGAAGAAAAGCTGATCCCAGGTGGTCAAATCATAAGCGGCCACCGCGCTGTACTTGTTTCCCATCACATCGGCGATGACCAAGATCATGCGATTCCTCGGGCGGTCAACGACCAAACCGAGCGAGGAATTCTTCCCGAAGGTAGCGTTGACCACAGTAATCTCCTCCAAGACGAGGCCAGTAGCTTGGTCCTCTTTCACCGGAATGACGCCGAAGCCGCCCTCGAAGAAAGAGACGAGGAAGCGACGGTTGAGATCGTCCCACTTGGTGCACTCGCGGAGCCAACCATGGGCGTGGTACTCGTAGACGTGAGTGGGACGCGCCGATGTTTCGGAGTGAATGATGTAAGCTATGGGAACTGCGGAGAGGAGAATGAGGAGAAGGAAGAATTTGGTGGAACAAAGGAAGGAAGCCATGACTGAATGCAGAGAGTTTTCTGTTTATGCTTCGAAATTCCAACACCTTTGGCCTTATATAAATAGAAAGTGAAAAGAGTGTGGAGTTTTCTCTTTTCTTTCTCTCTCTCTTTTGGGAGACAAAGGAAAAAAGATATTTGTTTTTTGTGGGTGGTTTAAGTGAGTAGGTGGAGGCAGAAGACTGGAATGAAGTGAGAGAGAGAGAGAGAGTGAAAAATTATGGGAAGGCGAGTGGGCGAGGGAGATTCCAATATGATGGGCTGTATTAGTTTGGACTTTAATACTTTGGAAACATATTTTTATAGTCGTGTTGCTGATATTTCTCTACATATTAATTATTAGTTTGTTTTGGCGATATGCAGAAACGTGTGATGGTCGTTCGAGTTTTTAAATCCTTTAGTAAAAGGACAAGACTGACTGCCAATAGGTACGAGTACGACGACTTCACTATATCCATTACTATTACATAGTTTACTGTTATTTATTTATGTGTAATGTCATCTAATTCAAATTCAACATTCAACATTCAAACTACTATTGAATGTTTTTATAGGAGAAATCATTTTGCTATACTAATTTTACTGCAATTTCCATAATCTCTTCTTGTTCAGAAAAAGAAAAAAGAGCAAATCACTGATTATATGGATACAACACGCAATGCATGCACTATATTCTCGCCATAACAAGAAGTTTAGCATAATTAAAAACCATAGTAAACAGATATCTCAGGAATAGCTTTCTCCTTTAGTTGTGGTTAAGATTTCTTGTCATGTTGTGTTTCATAAAATATGGAAAAGGAGGCATACTCTCAATCGGGTTACATTTGAGATGCTGCAAATTTATGTAGCAGATCCTGGAACTGAATTGAGGAAATTAATGCAGTTTCAGAACATCAAAAATCAAACAGAGAGGAGAAAACAACAGACTACTTCATTCACCCAAATGGAAGAAGATTCACAAGTTTTCTGGCATTGACAACTACAAAACCATAAATAGATGATGATAGACGTTCATCTCAATGAATCCACTTATTTGCTTCCCGCCAATGACTATTTGCTGATGAATCCAAAGCAAAATCCTGCACAGAGTAAATGGACTTCCCTTTTTTGGCTCTTGATCATTTTAGAAGAGAAGAACCTCAATTATTCGGTACATACAACAACATTTGGTTACTGGAGCTAATATGCATACAACTTAAGTTGCATATCACCTGAGGGTTGACTACAGTTACTCCACTTTAAGCCTCACGAGTTTAAGTTACAGTTGTTCTGGGCCATACGAATTGTATCTGCACCAGAAGCTGGATATCAGAAACTTTCAATAAGAAATCAGAGGTTAGAAAGCAGCAAATTTTATGGCAAATGGGAGTGGATAGAAAGATGAAAATAGTGTAGATTGTTTGAGTGGTGTACATGCTGATGCTTGGTGTTTTTTTGTCCATTATTTAGACCAAAATAATAAAGATAAATCATCATCACGGCATAATTCAGTTCCCATCAAGATTGATATGTGATAGTGAATGTGGAGGAACAGCTGATCTATTGATACCAAGATTTTGCATGCCCTTTTTTGACACAGCTACTTGTTTTCCAGTGAGTAGATATTATCGGAGCACTAAATCATTGGAAATAATCATTTCTAAAGCACAAGCATCCAACAAAACAAATTTGTTAATTCTGCATAATTAAAGGAGATGAAGTGTTACCACAATGAAGACCTGTGCATGGTGTGAATTTTATCAATTTCATGATCTGGCTGCTCTGCAACTCCTCCAGCTGCACCAACAGCTTTACTTTCTCCATCTGATATGCCTGTGCTAGCATCTTCTTCATGCTCATTAGGGTCTTCACCAGCACC
Source organism: Sesamum alatum (assembly GCA_034509735.1). Taxonomy (NCBI): domain Eukaryota; kingdom Viridiplantae; phylum Streptophyta; class Magnoliopsida; order Lamiales; family Pedaliaceae; genus Sesamum; species Sesamum alatum. Next base: position 3,507,661 of record JACGWO010000009.1, read on the forward strand.
TGATGAACTAGCCGTCACACAGTATTTTTGCAGCCACCTATCAGTTTCCCAGAGAACATGCATCACACTCTCTCGTGCTGCATAGCCATGGCTCTCAAATGGAAGAATAACCAGGCGACAAAGTGCACCATGACCTTTCAATGCATTGTAGAAACGATCTGACTGCATCATGTGCAATTTAAATACACAACATAACTCAGAATTTGTGGACAAGGAGAAACTTCATAAGAGAGGTCAGCAAAGTAATAACAGCTAAGGATGGTAGGAAATTCTTAACAGCATAATTATGAGTAGCGAAATGCACGAGATAACTCTGATATCTGAACAAAGAAAATAATGTAAAACATAAAATGGTTGCAAAGCATTACCGGCACAATTCTCACCCTTGTCTAGAAAAAATCTGTGCAAGTGTGGGTGTTAAAAAACAGAACAAGGCCGAGAAGTATTATTTCCATATCCCACCTGCATTGTCAAGGTTCCTGGATTGTTGTCTTCTTCTCCATGGATAAGCAAGATAGGCTTCTTAATCTTGTTAGCCGATATAAATGGGCTCATTTCAACATAGGTATCAACGGCCTCCCAAAGTGTCCTATCCTCATTCTACAAAAAGGGAAGATTCAACAATTGCCAGACCATGCAAGACAAAAGCACACAATAGAATTAAATAGCAACACAGGAACCCAACATTTTATCCTAACCCCTCGTATAAGGCAAAAAGGTAAACACACACACAGACACAGAGAAACACACATACACAAACACACCCCAAAAAATAAGGGGGGAAGAGAGAATAAGGCAAAACCACAATGCATTAACTAAACTGCAGAAACTGTACATTTACCAACCAAAACTAAAGCACTACCTGGAAGCCAAATGGTGTGAGTGTTCTGTTATATGCTCCAGAGCGGGCAATCCCGCAACAGAAAAGATGAGGTGCATGAGCAAGGAGATTTGCAGTCATGAAAGCCCCATAGGAATGACCACCAACAGCAATTTTGTCTGGATGAACCACCTAGAGAGCAAAATACTCACAGAATGTGTTACTTGTCTTTAAAATTGCTACCAAAACTATTAGGAGTGGAGAAACATACGCCCCGGCGAATAACTTCTTCAACTGCAGCCTCTGCACTTGCAACCAGTTGCTCTACATACCTGATGAACAATAAAATTGATTAATGGATACCGTACGTGCCACAGACTGCTCTAACAAACTTCAAATGGCTTAACGGCTATAAGCAACTAATACATAGCAGCTGTTGCTGCAACCAGCAACAGTGATGCAGAAAGACCTCAATGCCCAAAACCAATACGTAACGATAAGATAACTTATATCATAGGAACTGAGCAAATAAAACAACAAATATTTATCCTTCCAATCTAACATCTTCCAGAACAAAGCCAAAACCTCAGGAAATGGAAACTGAATTTCGAGATTAAAGAAAATAATAAGCGCAAGCGATGGCTACTTAAGGGAATATAATAATTTTTGTACTGTGTAAAGCTAGAAGGCAGTAAGACATCTAGATTTCGGCTGCAAGACAGAGCAAAAGCGAAGCCCTATCCAACTGATTAAAATTAATAGAATGACTCAACCATGTTATCAGTATTCTAGGAATTACAAAATTATTACTTCTGTTTCCCTTGAGGTAGGTTAGCATTTCCTATAAGATTGTCCTACAAAACTTTTGACTGACCAGTAAGATCTTTGTACACGATCCATGAAGGAACAGAAGTAGACCTGTTTTGTGGGAATTTTGAAAGGAAAATTTTCTACTGCCATCAAAGAAAACAGAATAAAAAACATAATACCTATCATTTGCCTCTTCATTCCCCTCTCCTATGATAGGGATTGTTGGTCCTGATAAGATAGCAAACCTGCAGGATGTGCAGTGATCACAAATATGCTAACTGTAAGATTAAAGGCATGATGGAGCTGTCAACAAGAAGCTACTTGGCTAGAAACAAAACGAAGGTAGGATTTTAAGCAAGTGAAAAGGAAAGAAGAATACCTTCTTGCTAGCCAAAGCATGGGAGACGTTGAACCAATGCCAGCAAACTCATTTGGAGAACCACGTACTTGTCCAGCTGCATCTTTACTTTTGAACTCTCCAGGATAAGACCACATTAAACACGGAAGGGGTCCATCTGTTGCAGGGTCATAATCAGGGGGAAGATATAGGGTCGCAGTAAGTTGAACGCCATCCTTCCTCTGATACCTAATCATCTCTTTCTTTAATGAAGACAACTGAGGGTACGGGTGGGGAAAATTTGTAATCTGTGTTGCTTTCTTTTCTGGCCAACTAAGTATGAAATATTGTGTGTTTTCAGTTTTAGATTCTTTAGAAGTTAATACTTTCAACTGATTAAGATATATCTCCCCTTCATCCTGATCACACATCAGAGCAACAACAGTCTCATAATACTTCTCCTTGTCGCTCTCCCATATTCGTTCTTTATTACCTGTATTTCTGAAATTCCTCGTGTCAGATTCAGATCATTATGATGTTAATGATGGATAAATAGCAAAAGAAACGTTAACTAACATGTCAAATAAATCCAAAAAGGGAATATTCCCTTGTGGAGTAGCACCGCTCCCATTTAATAAGAGATATGTGCCTTCATCGCCTTCCTTCTTGATTTTGGCGATCACATAAGTGCCTATAGAAGTTTTCCGCAGCATAGGAGAACCAGGGTCTGAGTACACATCTTCAGAAGACCTATCAAACAGTATCCGTGGACTCGCACTCTCACATCCAGGTGAAATAACCCAGGTCCGTAATCTCCGTGTTCTATACCAAGATTCATAAACTAATGCAAGAGAATCATCACACCATGAGATCCCCCTAAAAGCACAAATAGTTGTGAAACAGCAAGAATGATGGTGTCAGCATATCATATAACAAACAAAAGAATAATATAATTTTAAAAAAATGTGACTAAGCCAGAGTCACGAGAATCACGTAATTTATCAGGCTACTCCCTAGAAAAGTTACCACAATAATACTTGCAATTTCAAATCCACGCCAAGATCCAAATTTCACAAATTACTTTAACATAATCATGAGTGTATCTCCACAAAAAAATAGTAATTAGTATCATTGAACCGTGACATTCACAGTTCATCCAAAATTTAAACAGAAAAAATTAAAGGAATGAAGTTTAAGATAAGATTTGCATTGAACGGTGGTATGGGCCGTATGGCAATGCATCAGCAAGGAAGTGGTTGAAGTACAATTCCAGCAAATTAAATAATGTTATTTTATGAAAACTATGCAAAAAATTCCAATGCCAAATCTATGTCATTATATACTTAATAGCGAGCAAAAGAAGCTGGTCAAATCCGATTGCCCACATGCAAGCCTCACTTATATGATGCACATTACCAAAACAAATATAAAACAGATATTACAGTTATGCATGGATCAGAGATGATCTACCACTTAGTGAGCCAAAGTATAATGGATAAACATCAGTTTGAAATCATACCCATAGCGAAAATCGAGTTTATGCAAAACAACTGGCTGCTCGTTTTCACTTGGCTCAGCAGGTTCTGTGTAAATTATATCACGTGGAGAGACTTCATTTTTGGCATCACCCCCATCCTGTGTCTCAACCCTTATTCATAAGGTTAAAAAAAATGAGTCAGATGCACCAACCACTCAAAATCACTGTGCATTATTAGTCATCATGTGGAATAACGTCAAAAGGTTGCTTAAGGCCCTATATAAACAACAGACCTAGAAAGATTGCCCATAATATTTTATTTGAAAGGAGAATCTAAGATGCAAATAGCAAAATCTATTGGGCAGTGTCTAGTTTCAGTGTCTACTTCTTTGCTAACTCTATCAACCTACATGAACTGGAAATTTCATAAATCATCAATTTATAGAGGAATCGCCATCAAACAAGCACAAACTATTGTGCAAATAAGCACTGTATCTTCTCCTATTCCATCAACTCAGATGAATGCTGAAATGCGAAAATACCTGCATATAACTTTTATGAAGTCCTAAGCACATTATAGTTCTGCTCTACCATGAGTAACAAATTACAAAAATCATTCAATTTGAAAGAGCAATCTCTTTCAATAGCAAGGACAAAAATAGACTATTCTCAATCATTGGAAGATTCACAAGTTCAATGCAAAGTTCATCAAGTTTACAGACTTTTTCCAAATAAAGAGATGACACATGCAGGAATCTCTAGATTGCATACCAGACAAGTGTTGACGGCTTATCTGCCCTCCAATTGATTGAGCGTTTTCCTCTTCTAACACTATTATGGGTAATGGGAATATCCTCAGCGAGCGGCAAATCACAAAGTTCCCTCAGAAATTTCCCATCAGCTGTCCAGAGATCAACCTTTCTTGGGAATCGCCCACATGGTACAGTAAAAGAATATGGCCTGTGCATCGAACTAATCATGATGTACTTTTCATCGGGAGATGGATCCAACGACGTATATATAGCCGGAGATCCAATTGGCTTCACTGATCCATCCAGAGTTACCAGAACAAGTTGTGAAGTTGCATAGTAATCAAACAAATCTTCATCGTACTCATCTTTCAGAAGATCTTGATATGTTCTTGATTGAATGACATCCTTTTGTTCATTAGATTGGATCTTAGGACCAGAAGGAACCAGAGGTTTCTTTGGGGGACCTCCACGAGATAGAGGAATAGTACAAACCAACAGGGTTGAGTTATTTACCCACACAAAGCTGGGAAGAGAAAGTAAGAGAGATAGTTAGAAAGTGGAGAGACCTGTACAAAGTCTAAGTAAAGGTATGTGAGCATACTTGTCAAAAACTGCATTTAGAAAAATATCCGGTGCCTCAAAAAGGGGTCTCGCTATTCCCTTTTCAATATCAGCTACCCATACTTTTAGCATGCTACTGCTGCCATCATCCTGTCCAAGGGTTAGTTGTAGAAGTCAAGGATCAGCTCTCAGAGCACATGCCATTTATTTGGAGAAAATGAAATGAGTGAATTTGCTTCTTATTTGGAACATTCAAAGATTATGTTCAACCAAGATTCTAGATAATTTAGCCATTTAAGCAAAACAAGTAGGTGTATCTACAAAATCATTGCTCATAAAGTAAGAATTTACTGAGCAAGATGGACAAGGCACACTGATATATTTATAAACTACAACAAATCACTAAATAAGTTACCTCGTCTGTTCGTACACTGAAGGCCAGATGGCTACCATCATTTGACCTTGTCGGAACAGAAGAAAAACGAGTTAAAGGATGAAAAAAAAAAAAAAAAAAATTGCATACTATACTCCATAGTTAGAATTGTGTTAGTAACAAATGACATGAAGAAAATGAAGACAAGAAAGACTTTGTACTCCAGACAAAAAGAGAAATTAGCATTTCTATGCGTATAGTACCAATTCATTTGGGATAAAACAAGCTCATGTCTTGCTCAAACATCAACATGCATTTGAGAGACCAAAAATGAATTTGACAAAGATACAAACTAACCATAACATTTCAAGCTTACCATGTGACAAAATTGATTTTAGCACCACTTGGAAGGCCAGATAATTCTTTTTCAGGACCCAAGGTACCATCATCCGTTATCTGGTAGATTCCAATGCCAGTATAGTATGACCTGAAAATGAATGTTAGCGTCCTTTATGTAGAGCAATGAAAAGAGTTAACCAGAAAATAGCAATATGTAAAGCCCTTCACACTGTTGGTTAATGGAAAAGAACAATGATTTGGTCACAAGATGGTCCTAGCAGTGTTCTCTTACTCACATTCGACTTCGCGAATTACATTTTCCATCAATGCGGACGCCAGCAAGTTTTTCCTCGGGTCTAGCCATTTCAGCCAAAGGAGGTAACGATCTCCTCTTGAGGAATAGTATTTTATCCCTATTGGGGGAGAATGATAGTGTTGGAAGGGGTGGAGCATCAACAATATCTCTAATCTCCGGCGGAGGAAGGCAATAACCATTTCCCAAAGATGAATCTGCAAGCATGTGAAATGTAAGAAATTAGAGATGATGGAGGTCAGAAGACAGAAGAAATGCTGATATCGGTGGTGTATCTGATACGAGCATTTAAGAATCATATGCAATAGAAGCAATACCCAATGGCAACATAGAGTATGAATTGGCAAGCATTTTGTAAAAGAGATAGTTATAGAAGGTTGGCGACGATATGAGACAACGACTGCTAGTGATTCATCATATTCCTTGCAAAAACCCTACTTATGACCAATCAAATAAAGAGTGCAGATTCTCCAACAGCTAATGCCGCTGTATGCCGTAAAGCATAATGCAGCTAAAAACAGAAATACATGCTGCAAAACGACAAGAATAGGCTTCTACAAATCCAGGGCATGGTATTGATGAATCCCATTAGTTCCGACAATCCAGAAACAACAGAATGAAGACTCCAGGACTCACGGAAAATCCGGAAATGCAAAACCATGCGCCACGCAGTACAGATAAGAATATATCCATAGGATTGTACCAATAGAAGAACATCATTCTGTCGGTCGATTGACATACAGATTCCACAGAAGGATCAAGCCAAAGCAACCAAAAACTTTCTCATGCCCTCCTGAGGTAAATTGGCAAAACTTGGAAAACACATTCAGCCGAACTATTTCAAAGAAAGGCAAAACTACCTCTTCCACAAGAATCTAGCAATACTCTTATTCATCTGGATTCAATTACAGTCAACAACTTCATGAAAGGTGTCTCCTCAAAGACGAAAGCAGAATGCATTGAGACTACTGAGTAAGATAAATTCATCAACACCAAAAATCTCACAGTCAGAATAGATAAAGTAAGAAAAGAAGACATCAAATAAACCTTTAACTACATAAAACAAGATCGAGACCTGCTGATCAGAACTAATCAGTAAAAGCTTAAACAAACAACAATTTCCCAGAGAAAACACGAGATTCTCCTTATATATTCTCTGTATCAGCACACTCAAACGAAATTCAGCTGAAGCGATAAAACAACTCAAATTGCTGACGAGCACATAAGTATCCTGAAAATGCACTTAGATAAACTAAAAAGGCAGGCATGTCTGCCATCCACAAGCTACCTTCACAGTCAGTGGTGGAGGATGAAGAACGAGCGGCACCATTAGAGCCGGCGTCGTTCTCGAAGGCGTTGACGGGGACGACGTTCCGGAATCTCATAGCTTTCGCTCTATGGACAGGTGGTGAAGTTGATGAACAAGGCCTGAAGAATTGAAGAGGAGGAGGAGGGACAGATGGTTTTAGAGAGAGAAAGTGAGGAGAGAAAGAGAGGAGGAGAGGGGGTTTGGGGAAATGAAAGAGAGAGAAGCGGTGGTAGACTTTGTGAAGGCGCATGTTAGTGTTAGTGTGGAGGTACGAGTATGAAGTAATAATGGCGTTAAAAAAAGCGCAGGTGTAATTGAGTAATCCTTTTGGAATCTCTTTTGCGGCGGGCTTTGATTGGGGTCTGCAATGACACTGAGCAAGAGTTGGTACTGGTTTTTGGACATGGTCGAACTGCAACACTTGACACTTTTAAGATATTTCCGTTTTCTTTTTTGGGTTTTTTTTCCACCTTATCTATTCCTTCATAAAATTTGCTAAAAATTTTTTCTCAAAATTGTGATGATAATGAATAATTTATTACGTGTAAAAAGTTGAAATAAGCCCATTTTTTCATTAAAAAATGAATAATTAGCAAGAATTATGTATAACTCTTAAATAACCTCACTGCATCTAGGACGACAAATTAATCGAATCGAGTCGACTGCATTATTATTTCAATTTGTTTGAATCACAATCGAGATTAAAAAATTACATTTGAACTCGAAATTGATTAATAATCAAAACGAGTTTTAGGTGAATCAAATATAAATTGTATTAGAGTAGCTTAATATTTTTAAATATATTTTATTGTTATTTGTTAACTAAATTGAGCGCGAACCAAACCTGAAAAATTATCCAACAAGAAACTAAGTTCAAATTTAGTTTGTAAAAATAATGAATCAAGCACAAAAGAATTTATCAATTTCGAATCAAATATCGAACAATTTAATCTTTTTTCCAGTCTTAAATGGATTCCAAGTACTACTGTAGAAAGAGAACACGATCGACTGGTTTGGGGACTTTGGGCTTAGTTCCTAAACATATTAATGGAAACCCTTAAGCCCAAGACCAAAAGGAAGCCTATCCGTGTCACCCCAAGTCCGTGGTCCGCAGCCCAATTGCAATAACAACTTCGTTTCCTCTGCATCACTGCAGATAATATCTTCTGCTTCTTCCCAATTTCTTTTCCCAAAAACTAAAAGAAAAGAGAAAAAGATCGATGGCAACAGTTTTGGCTGATGAAAGAAGAATCCTGCTGATTTTAGAACAAGTGTTGTAACTTGTAACACGTGTGTGGAAATACTACTATACTTCAGTTTGAAGTTGAAGTTGCCTGTTCAAATTGATATCCTCCTTTTCTTGTTCATATTTAAAGACTTTTTTAACTCTTTTCTTTTGGGAAAAAAATGAATGATAAAACCCAAGAAAATCCTCAACAACGAGTTCTAACAATTGGTTAGAAAAACCAACCACAAGAAAGATATTTCTGTATATAATATCTTGTCATGAGAGAGACGTGGAAACCTGTGATTGGTGCTGAAATGATAAGAAATATGCGTCCATAGTTCACCACATACCCCAATTATATATCCTCGCAAGACCCACCGAAATAAGTATCATATATTTCTTCACAGGATTTTAGGCACTTTACCACTGAAGAAATATAAGTAACAGTTTTCTGCAGAATTCGATAATGGCAGCGGTGGCTGGAGTTAGCATCACAACCCCGAAAGTCTTCGCCAAGCTATCAGATTCCTCAAAACCTCATTCCGTCAAGTTTACGTTGCTCAACAGCCCATGGAAGAGGTGCACCACCCAATTCAGCCATGGCCGGATGTACGTCCGCCCAGTGGCAGCTGCGCCTGATCAGATCTCGGATAAGGTGGAGGAGAGCATCAAGAATGCACAGGAAGCCTGCTCCGACAACCCCACCAGCGGCGAGTGCGCGGCGGCGTGGGACGAGGTGGAGGAGCTGAGCGCGGCGGCCAGCCATGCCAAGGACAAGCTGAAGGAGGCGGATCCATTGGAGAATTACTGCAAGGACAACCCGGAGACCGATGAGTGCCGCACTTATGATAATTGATTATTGCAATACTCTTTTATTTTGGGTATGGGTTTGGATATAAACCTGTTGTCTGAGACTCTGAGAGTCTGATCTTGAAGGTATTAGTCACAGCACTTTGTATGAACGTTTGGGATGATTAATTAATGCGTATAGAATGCTCCTGTAAGTGTTATTGGTGACTGGGCTGTTTGATGATTTATACTAAAAGTTACATGAAATATTCCAAGTTTCGATTTACAGCTATTTTTACAACCGAACAGAATTCATATCAGAAATTCTACAACCACACAGAAAAAACAATTCACACTACTAAGTAATGATCTTTTGATAATGTGGGGTGAATTCGACCACGCTCAAAGAGGAATATTATAAATATCTTGAATGTTTTCAGAATTGGAGAAGATGCCCACCACTTTGATTAGAAAGAGTATTTATAGAGTCATTTTTGGTGGTGGTCGTTTATTTGAGACCCTCGTAAGGATCCCTTCTGTCATGCTAAAAGATGCTTTAATACATGGGGTCTCATGGATCTTTTCATCTTCCCCCATCACTAGCCCCATGAGGAACTATCCCAAGAAACTAGGGGCAAAGGTTGCAAGAATTGGATTTGCAGAGCAGAAGCATCACAATCCCGTAGGGACCTTCCATGTTGTAGAAGTGGTGTGCTATTAGCCAAGGTGTTTATATGTTTATCTTTTGCCAATTTCATGCATGGCATGGATGCAGAAGGTAAATTTTGGTTGAAATAAGGAGCAATACATTGTAGAGCTTAAAAGAAACAAATAACAATTGACAACAAAAAATAGATAATACTCCCAAGAATATAGGACAATATCTAGCACAATAACTTTGTTACAAAGACACCATCAAACATCATACAAGCAAGTACAAGCAACAAACCATGTAGCAGGATCGAGTTATGGTGCGCCTATAGTCTAGGCATAGCACTGATCCCTGCTAACAATTTAGTACAGAAGATAAATTTATTTCTGTGACACAGCCATCAATCGAAGAAACAGATTATATAGCTACAAGTAGATCCATTCTACATAATAAAGCCCATTCCAAACATAATTGAACTCCTAAGATAAGAACCTAAATTAACAGACATCTTAGCAATACAAGAACCCCCACTACCTAATCTCAGACTCATCATTAAAAACAAGCAAATACCATAACTAGGACTAATAGACTCGAGCCACCATTGGAGAATCAGCAGTGCCCTTCAAACCAATGATCCTTAACACCATTTTTCAGTACTGAAACATATCAGCATTAGCAGGGATGGGCTGAACAGGACAAGGCAGCTGCCATGGCTCAAGCAAAGTATCTGGGATATCCGGAATGTCGAATGCCAAGCCACTGACCTCAGATGCAATTTGAAGTACAGAATTCAGCGATCTAAGGCGGTCAGTTAGCTCCGCCACTTGAGCCCTCAGCACATTATTCTCAGATGCAAAATTAATGTACAGCTCAGAAGCACCATCAATCATCTGCCTCAGCTTCTTGTTCTCCTCCTGCATCTTGCTTTCTTGAGCAATCAGCTCATCCAAGTGTTGCTGCTTCCTCATTCGGGACCTACGTGCTGATTCACGGTTGGACAACTTCCGCTTCCTCTTCTTTTCATCCAGGTCAGAACCTGGGCTTGTCGGCAGTTGTTTCGAAGCCATTCCCAGAAAATGAATGAAAAATTGATTTGGTATGTACACTAGATTGTTGTTCTAATGAAATGAGGCTAGTTGAGGGGTTCGATTGGTCAGCAGAATTAAATCTTAACGCTGTGAACAGAGGATCGGAAGGCTAGTTCATGAAAACACATAGAACCAGTACAGGAATACTACTGAGAAGGAGTGGAGAATTCTAATTCGACGCATCAGGACGCCGTACGTCATAAGAACTCACGGATACAAAAGTACAGAAACATAGAAACGATGCTTCAAGATTCAACTTCTTCAATTTCTAAATTTCTATTCGCAGCTACCGTACAAAAAACCTAGATCTGTTAGCGATCAATCTGCAGAAGAACAGAAAAAACAAACCAAAAACCGAATTACACAGCCGATCAAAAACCAAACGCAAAATCAAACCATTAATTAATCAACAAAAGAAAAAAAAAAAGGAAAGAAAAAGAAATAACAAAGAGGCAAACGAATGAAACGGAAAACAATAAGAAACGAAAAGAAAGGTAAAGAAAAATCTAACCTTATAGGAGCTTTCCGGAGTTGGTCGAAAGAGGTTTTGGGCGTGAAGAGAGGGGGTATTTATAGTGAGGGGAGAGGGGTTTGTGGCTTGTCGAAAATAATTTTTTAATTAATGAGAATCAAATTAAATGGTTAATTAAAAGGTCAGAAGTGCCGCCAGTATGAGTGGTGGGTGGTGTGAATACAGCTAAGCAATTGAAGCCCATTGGTTGGGACTAGGAATCTTCCCTTGTAATATTCTATTCTAATTTAATTCCTTTACTTAATAATTTCTTGTTTTACCAAAATAATAAAGTTTACCAGATCTCAATCCCAAAAACTCACTATATGACTTTTTGTACAAAATTGCCCTTTACCTTGTTAGAATGTGAACTAATTTATTTAATTAATTTCAACTATTCTTAATTATTATGATTTCAAACATTTAATCCCTCACGGATGCATTCCAACGTCAAGGAAAAAAATTGCTTTCTTATAACTTATCAATGCTAAAACTAAAGATAAAATTTCATTCCATAAAATTATATTTGCAACAAATCCAAGTTTAATTCCATTCAAAATTAACAAATCTTAACAATGTTTGTTAAAGTTCATTTTTCGTAAGAAATAAGATTGAAATTTCACAATTAAAAAATTATGAGTTAAAATTTATTTCCTTTTTTTTATAATGATCAATGAACTATTAATTTGAAAATATAACAATATTTTAAAAGCAATCAATTGATATAACAATATTCAGTGCACGATATAACAACATTTATTCAGTCCATGATATAATAACGTATCCACATCTACCAATACCAATCAAATGAACAATATAAACATCTTATAAATTAAACAACCCCCTATATTCATAATATTCAAACTCACTACCTCTTAATTATGGGACTTCAACCTCACTATTCAGGCACAGCATCATCAATCATGAGTTCAAATTTTTTAGATATTTGTGTTCAATATACATTGACAATAGTTTATTGCATGTTTTCGGTGCATATATGTTTTGAAATAAAATTATTGATATGTGTTATCAATTTTGATATTTTGGTGTACTGAAAATATAACAACGGAACAAATCCGAATTCTTTATGAGAGAAATTATGATGGGTGTAATAATTTTCCCACATATTTAAAGCGAAGGAGAAGTATAAAATAAGTAGTCAGGGAGCATTAACTTTAAGAAAAGGTTATATCTTTTGAACGCGCACTTTCCTGTGTCGCCACTTCTTTTTTTAATATAAAGTGCAATCCAATTGCATCATAATGATAAAAACTAAAACTTTACAGCAGAAAATCTTCAAATTACTATTACCTTTTTGTGGAATTCATGAATGGTAGTTTACTTATGTTGACCAGTAAACCAAATCTACTGGTTTGACCAAAGGATAAACTAATATTAGAATGTGTGAACGTGCTGTACTACATAGATGATTTGTTCTGTTGGATTTCATTTTCTAACTGTTTTTGAGATAGTAAGAAAATAAAATTAAATATAATATTATTTAAAATATGTTTATGGGGTGTTTTGGCATGTTTTTCATGTATATATATATTTATAAAAATATATAAAAAAGACATGATTTGACAATGAACAATATTTTTTATTTCTCAATATACAACACAATATATAAAAAAATCAAATATTACTATATACATATGTAAAAGTATATAAAAGAGACATGATTTGATAATGAACAGTATTTTTTGTCTCCAAATATAGAACACAATACATACAATATATTTTTTTCACTATTTAAAATTAACTCAAAAAAATAAATCCAAACATACACTATTTCTCTAACAAACACTTATTTATCTTTATTTTTTTTTCCCTATCTCCAGAAAACAAAACAAAACATTGCAAAAAACGAAACCAAACGCAAGGTTTGTGTCTTTGTTCTTACTTTGGATGAGTTTGATTCCGCCAATCTAGTACGCTCCCTCAATTGGGTCTCACTAGATCTTTATTCGCAAGACAAATATATGCTAAAATACAATTAAATAAAAAATGTGGAGATTGCCCATAATAAAAACATTTCGACTGTCAAATTAATAAATTTGATAAAAATTAATATACATCACCCAAAACTGTTCAATAATTTGAAAATATTATTACGTACGTGGTGTTTTAACTATTGTACAATTTTCGGGTGGCATAAATAAATGTTTGCCACGTCTTCAAACATTTAGTGTTTATATTTTAAGTTAACAATTAATTGGACCGGATCGAGCTGAATTTAGATACACGCAAATTATTAGCTTTTTTTTTTTTAAAAAAAAAAAAGTTGCTTTTAATTAAGGGCAAACAAGTAAGGATGGAGCTTTTACCCACTTAACTCTTTGCTTATGTTCATTAAGGTATTTGGGGGGACTTAAGAGAGATCTATGGCATATGATGTTAAAAGAATGATTAATCCATGTTTAAAAGATGAAGTCCATTAGTACACCATCGCTACCTAATATTTTTGCTCTGCAAGTTTGTCGTCGCTCTATGTCCTAGTTTCGTTAAATGTTTGGAATAATTATATTTAAACTTCTTAATTTATGCTCTGTTTACAAAAAAATCATTCTTATTTTTTAAAAAATTACATGTACACCCACCAGAGACATCTACATCATTTACACAAAAATCAACTCTAATTTTTGAAAAATTACACATACACCTCTCAAAAGCGTCATTACCATTACACAAAATACTCATATTTTTTGATTATTACGAGTGTTTTATATCATTATACAAAAAATATAAATGATATAAATAGACCATAGATTAGGAGTGTAAATATAATTATCTCATATTGTTTTGATAATTTGGGCTGACGGCATGTCCACAATCAACGGTCACGGTGCAGCTGAAAATTGGAAAATTGTTTTGTTTTATTTTATTTTTCACACACACATCTCCTCACGTACGCTCTTAATAAATTTTGAATCTAATATCTCTAAGCATATTGAGTCATAAATTATTGGGTTGTCCGCCAAGAGACTGTGAAACTGGTTTGCTTGCCGTGGTAGTAACCATCAAAAGGTGGGCCGAATTGAAAGTGATGGTGTTAGCGTGAAGGCTGATGTAGGCTTCTTTGTCATAAAGTCCTAACGAGCATACCTTTTCCAAGGCATACATAAAAACTTAAAAGATATTTTGTGCAATATTTGGTTACATTTTTTAGTTATCTTTAAAAAATTAGAAAATAAAATCAAACATAACATTGTACAAAATATATTTATTTGGTATTTTGGCTCATTCTCCTACATATATATATATTCACCTACAAATAAATAAATATTATTATATACGTATATACATTTATAAAAATATATAAAAGAGACACGATTTGACAATAAATAATATTTTTTGTTTCCCAATATAACACAATACATAAAAAAATCAAATATTACTATATACATATATAAAAATATATAAAAGACACATGATTTAACAATAAACAATATTTTTTGTCTCCAAATATACAACACAATACATACAATATATTTTTTACACTATTTAAAATTAACTCTAAAAATAAATCCAAACATACACCATATTTATAACACACTTATTTATCATTGTTTTTCTCTCTCTATCTCCCAAAATAAAACAAAACATTTCAAAAATAAAACCAAACATAAGGAAATAATTTCGAATTAAGCGCATGACATAATAAAAATCGCGGTGTAGAAAATAACAAAGTCGCGTTTGCTCACAAAACGCAATTACTGAGTCCGTCCGGTCAAACTAATTCAGCGTACCTCACTCCTCCCGCCGGCGGTGGACTCTCAAAGGTGAAAGGGAAAGGGCCTCTAAGTAAGAAAGCAAAGCTGAAGAAAGAAATAAGGGGCTAAAAATGGAGATAGAAGGAGGAGCGCCGTTGGACGACAAAGCCAAGAGAATGAGGGATCTCTTGTCGAGTTTCTATTCTTCGGATCCTTCTTCCGCGTCATCGCTGCCGCCGAACACTTCCTCCAGATTCGCGACACTTGATACTATCAACACCGCCTCATTCAACGCCGACCAGTACATGAATCTCCTCGTATGGTCGATCTGAGCTATGCTCTGTTTTTCTTAGATGAATTTTCGTTTATGTTGGTTCATCAGCTTGAATTTTGGATCTGGAAGACACTTTAAGTGACATAATATATAACTGGAACTTCTAATTTAACGTTAATGCTTCTGCGCAGTGGAGATTTCACCAGTTATCGTCATGTTTATCGGCAATATGATTTGTTTCGTTTGTCAGTTGTATTGTTGTGTTTTATGTGTATCGGAAAATTGAAGTTTATTAGGAAGACTTCTTTCTGGCTTAGTGTGTTGCTGGGACTTAGGAATGACTCGAATTGACTTTGTCCATGACAAAATCTTTTGACTTAAAGCATCACCTGTTGACTATTGAGGTGGAACTTTGTGTTTTATTTTGAAATTGGATGGATGTAGAATCCTATGTAGGTATGATTGCTTAAACCTTGGTAGCAATGCCAGAGGACCGAGTATACAAAATGGAAGACCTAAGAGAATTTGTATTGGTCTCTAGTAGACGTGATCTTCTTGATACATGGATCTGGCCTTGGAATTGGAATTAACTCCGGAAGTAAAATTAGCTGGTGTTGATTCATTTTGTTGCCAGGATCTTAGTTACTGTGACGAGAAAGTGAAGGATTGCTTCATCCATTCAATTCAAGTGATATCAGCCATTTTGTGTGTGTGATTCACTTATCTTTGTTCTTTCCTCATCCTGAATCTGCTCTTCTCATACATTCTGAAAGTTAAGATTTCTGTACCCTTATTGTTTTCCCTTATTCTATTATGTTTTCTAAATGGTGTTAGGTACAAAAGTCAAATATGGAAGGACTTCTTCAGAAGCATGTTGAAATGGCTGCTGAGATAAAAAATCTTGACACTGACCTGCAAATGTTGGTGTATGAGAATTACAACAAGTTCATCAGTGCAACAGATACAATCAAAAGGTAAATCTTCCTGTTTCTGATACAATATTAAGGTGTTCTGTAAGTGAATTTAAAGTTCTGTATTGTGGTTTAAGTATACTTGTTGAACATTGTGCAATTTTTGTGATTTGTATCAGTAGAGTTCTTGGTAATTATCTACTTAAATTAAGTGGGCACAATCTCAACTCTTTTGTTGACTAATATTTTGTTAAACTTTTTTAAGACTTTGCTTTGCATGGCAATCTCTTTAGGATGTTAATCCAATATCTTCTCCGTTTCCAGGATGAAAAATAATATTGTTGGCATGGAAACAAACATGGAGCAGCTTCTTGAAAAGGTGTTTGGTAAAGAGCATTTTTTTTTTCTCCTTTTCCTTCCAAATGACAGTTTTTGGATATACAAATTAGGATACATTGCAAGAAACAGCATTTGCTGAAAATCAAGTATCTGTTTAATTTCCAGATAATGTCTGTGCAATCTAGAAGTGATGGGGTCAACACCTCTCTTTTTGAAAAGAGAGAGCATATAGAAAAGTTGCATCGCACCCGCAATCTTCTACGTAAAGTTCAGGTATTAGAGCGGCACATAATTCTTTAGTAACTCTATCTATACTTCTCCTGCTATGGCCTGGTATAGAATTTGACAATATAAATGGAGGATGACTTCTACCAAAAAACATCTGTGACTTATATAACTGCCTCTTTGCTCCATATGGCAAGGGTGAAAATCTGTGAGAAAATTATGGCAAACAACATTTATCAAATGACCTGCCCTGCATCAGGCATTGACTGGAATAGTCGAATAATTGGATTTCTATATTTGCCCATCTATGATGAAGATTTTGTTTTTCATCCTAATATCCAGTGGATTTCCATATAAGTTATAGAAACTTTATCTTTTATGGTTAAGAGCAGTTTATATACGATCTACCTGCAAGACTTGAGAAGTGTATCAAATCAGAAGCCTATGCTGATGCTGTCAGATATTATACTGGAGCTATGCCAATTTTCAAGGTTGGTATATTCTTACCGCATGCTTTTGGACCTGGTTATCTCTTTGCTTGTCACAATTTTTATGTGCCTGGTAATATTAACTGTCATCATGTTGAACTTTATTTCATCAAAATTTCTATCTCTAACCTGTTTGTTAATGTTACCAGGCATATGGGGATTCTTCTTTTCAAGACTGCCAGCGACAATCTGAAGAGGCAGTTGCTATAATTATAAACAACTTGCAGGTATGGCATCTTTTCTTTTACTTGTCAGTCTTCACCACTTGAACAGAAGATGGTCAGTTGTTAATCCACATTGAGGATGAATAAGCTATATCCAGCCATGGTGTTTAAATTGTTATGACAATGTTGGCAACAACATTCAAAATAGTCTCTAATCATAACAAAGTTATCGAATGATGTTGCCAGTTACACTTCCTGGCTATCCATGAAGAAAAGGACCAATGCTATTGTCTCACTAAAAGGAGTTAGAATTAACTTAACATAATTCGACGTGGAGTATTGCTTTGGCAAGTGCTTTTAGGTCCTTGTTGTGTAATAGAAATAAAGAGCTAGTGTTGGAGAACAAATTTACATGGTACATAACTCCGCCTTTTGGTTCTGAAGAAGATAAAGACAACAAAAATGAAAAATTAAATATCCCTGAAATTTTGTGTCTTCCAGTTGTGATTGATGACATGCACCTTGTTTAGACTCTGACGCCTTAACTATAATTGAAGCATGGAGTAGGGACTCTCTGTTGTATAGAAGAGAATAAATTTGGGTTGATTACAATGCTTAACTTGGCCAAGAGATTTTTAGAATTCTTCCTTAAACATGGGAATTGTGCAGTTACTCTTTGAGATAGTTTACTGCAGGCTCTGTTTGTACTTTATAGGTAAAAGAATATGGCCTTCCTCGTGGGTGTGTGCATGCTTAGGGGTGGGTGGTTGAAATGGAACCTGCTTACAGATTGTTATTTTCCAGAAAAATTAAATTTCATTTTCTTACTATTACTTTCAGGGGAAGGTTTTCTCAGATGCTGAGTCCATACAAGCAAGAGCTGAGGCTGTCATGCTTCTTAAGCAGTTGGACTTTCCGGTTTGTATCTTTGGCAAAGCTTCTTAATGACATATTTCAGATTCATCTATGATGCAGTACAAACTTAGTATATCTGATTGTGGAACTTAGACTCATTTCAGAATTTTATATTATACTGTTGATTGACTTTCAATTATGAGAACATTTTAGTTCTCACACTTATTCCTTTACAACTTTAATATAATTATATTTGATTGTGAAGCTTAGGCTTTTTTTGGAATGTTATATATGGTGTTGGTTATGGGAAAAGAATTTGAATTGCCACACTTGTTAATTCACCTATACTGTAGCAGTTATTTGTTGATAATTTTGTCTCATTGAATAGGTCGAAAGCCTGAAGGTTAAATTGTTCGAGAAGTTGGAACAGTTCCTTGTGAACCTGAACTTTGATTCCAAGGAATTGACAGATTCTTCGGTGGATGTTAATGGGTCTCTTGACCCAGGAAGAGTTCCTCATGCGGCTTCTGCAACTGCACATGAGGTGATGAAGGAAATAGCATCTCCTGATTTGTTTTATCATATTTTTGAAACTTTGGTTAATGGTTCAACAATTTGATTGAATGTGTAAGCGGAAACTTGCCTGCATCGGATACATTTGATGTGAGCACCTCTAGAAAGTGTAGCTCGCAGCAATTTAGTCGAAGTAGATAAAATGAGTTGTTCTTGAAAGTTGACTCTTCCAAGGCACTTGAGAAATTATTGTTATTCTTCTTGCTTTCCAGAAGTTTGGACACCACTAATTTCTAGCTTAATGATGGTCCTTTGTTTTCCTATGATCCATTGCTCATTGCAATTTAAGTTTCTAAAAATTACTTTTCAGGCTTCTGTTCGTGAATTTGCGGAAGCTGTTCGTGCTTATAAAGTAATTTTCTTGGATTCAGAACCACAACTATCTAAACTCGCACAAGACTTTGTTACGAAGTATGGCTGCCTTTTCTTAATCAATTTCATTTGGGTACATCCTTTCCTCTGGAATTAGGGTAGAGTTCTTATATTTGTGGTTGAACTTACTTTTGGTGTTGCTTAAATCTTAGGCACTTTGAGGCTACTCATCAACAAATCGAGAAACAAATTCACTCTGCAGATCTTGTGACAATCTTTCGTAAGTTAACCACATTACGTCATGCTTACGACTTTCAATGCTCTGAATCTTATAGCAGTTTCTTCTTGGATCTTTCTTGCATGAATGAACTTCTCATATGAAGACAATTGTTATATTTTCCAGGAGTCATTTGGACTGATGTGCTTCTGCTGGATGAAGTGCTACCTGAAGCTTCCCTACCTGACTTTGCTTTTCAGGTCTCTTGTCAATGCCTAAATCTGAGAATATACTTTGCATGGTCAAAATATCGTATAAAGTATGATAAGTTGATTATTGTATTGATTTCAGTCTGCTTGTGTTGCTGTCAAAGACTATATTTCCAGCGCGTTTAGTCATTTTCTGCTTCATATATCAGGTATTCTGTTTTGATAGTTTGCAGATCAAATTATTCCAATTATTGGATGTATTTGATCTTTTCAGATTAGAATTATAAATTATGTGCTGATGCTAGTTTATACTGAGTTTGCTGTATATTAAGACTCTCAAAGTGTTTAGTAATTCAAAGGAACATCTGGGTCTGCATCTCTTTTGCTAGCCTTCTCTCTATGATGGACATCATATCTTATAATTCTACTCATCTTTGCACACACACACACACACACGCACATACCGAGCTGAAAATATGAGTACTAAGTGCATTTGATTTTGTACGCACTTTTCTGCTAAGTATGGGTTTATAGTCATTTTTTCAGCTAGTTCAGGGAAAAAAAGATTCTGGTATACGAACTAAGTCTGGAGATTATTAACTTTTTGAATTTGCACATTGTATCTGGTCACAGACAGACCATATACTAATTATTGGACTTTGGAGATTATGATCTTGTTTCATTTTAGTTTTTAGAGCACTAACTATGGTTTCCTTTTATTTGGAAGATGCTGTAACGAAAGTCCAAGGTAGACAAAAGGAGCAAATAGAGGAAGACTATCCTTTACAGGTAGCTCTTGAGGCCAGCCAAAAGGCAGTCCTACAAGGCAGTATGAATGTCTTCCTGGTAAGACAAAATTACAATTAGATTATTTTATCAAGTGAAATCAGTGTTGTTAACCCCTTTCCTTGTCATCTTTATCAAAACTTTGTTAGAGAGCTTAAATCATTTCTTCTTTCCCTTTTGGGTAGGGTTTATCATTTCAAATCAACTCGTTTTCATGATCCTCCCCCCTTGTTAATATAAAATATTATATTATGTTAAGAAACTGGCTATTATTTCAAATAAACTTGGGAAGTATGTGATATATGTTGATGCAAGAAAAAGGATCAGAATGTTGCATCAGTAAACTGCAATATAGGTGTTTGAACTGGAAGGTATTCCTTTCCGCTCCATGTTAATGCGGGTCTTATGATTTTATGGTGCTACACTGAAAATCCACCTTAGCTTCATTGGAGTGTCTCATTCTCTTACTTCTCAGACTCAACAATTTATCCCAAATGTCTGGGGCCAAGTAATTTCTCTGTACTTCTGAGCAGGAATTCAGACGGCTTCTTGATGAAAACTCAGGATTATTACTGAAGTTGAGAGATCTAACAATTGACTGGGTCCAAGAAGGTTTTCAAGATTTCTTCAGGAAACTTGATGACCATTTCCGCTTGCTCACTGGAAAGAGTAACGTAGCCAGTCAAGAAGTGAATTTGCTAGAGCGGATGCCAGGAGATAAAGTTGCTGCTGGTCTTGTTCTTGTGCTGGCTCAATTATCTCTTTTTATTGAACAAAGTGCTATCCCAAGAATTACTGAGGCAAGGAACCATCTTTGTTTATGTAGTCTGTAAAATGTATATTCCTCAATGGGCTCTGGACATATATGACATTCCTAATATAATTTTCAGGAAATAGCATCTTCTTTTTCTGGTGGTGGTGTTCGAGGGTCTGAATATGGTCCAGCATTTGTTCCTGCAGACATTTGTCGTACCTTTCGGTCATCTGGTGAAATGTTCTTGCACCTTGTGAGCATTCTCCATCTAAATCTTAAGCAATGACATCAGTTATATTTATTATATCTTATACATCTATATGCCATCTAACTAACAAGGATCTTGAGTTATTCATAATGCTTGCTGAAATGCTATACTACTTTAGTGCCTTGCTCAGTTTCTTAGTTAGTGGACAGAATTTAATGCATTTAACTTTTAAAATAGTATTTTGTTCTGCAGTAAGGTTTGCTTGCTGCTTTACTGCTTGACGAAATTGTGATGATTGTTCAAAGGTCAATCTAGACAACGCATTAGCACATTATACCGATTGTTTTGATGAATCCTTCCTCCTCCTATTGATTGGTAGCTGCAATAGCTATTTTAACACCTTGCTGTTGCTTTCAGTACATAAATATGAGAACTCAGAAAATATCAGTTCTCTTGAAGAAGAGGTTCGCAGCCCCCAACTGGGTCAAGGTGACTTTTTATCACTAGAATTTTCTTTTCTTCTTCTGTATCTGTAAGCATATGTCTCATAATGTATTCCGATCCTCCTTTGTTAGCACAAAGAACCAAGAGAAGTGCATATGTTTGTGGATTTACTTCTTCAAGAGGTAATTCATCACAATTGGCTTTTCATGCCTTGTATCTTGCAAAATTCATTTGCAATGTTCTGGTCCTGTTATCAACTTCTTCTTCAGTCAGTGCAATTATTTTAGTGGTTCAAAGTAAGCTATTTGTACCTATTAATCAATGCTTTGTTAAACTAAAGTTTTTTAAATTGATTTCACATTTCAGTTTGAAGAAATAAGAACTGAAGCAAAGCAAGTTTTGCCTCAAGGCATCAATCGTAAGCATCGACGTACTGACAGCAATGGGAGCACTGCATCCTCACGCAGTAATCCTTTGAGGGATGATAGACTGAATCGGTCAAACACTCAGAAGGCGAGGAGCCAACTTCTAGAGACACATCTAGCTAAACTGTTCAAGCAGAAAATGGAAATTTTCACAAAAGTTGAGCAGACACAGGTTTGGGGCATTTTAGCTTGTACAAAAGTAAACCATATTAACGTGGTAGAAAACAGTGATTATAATGCTTTTAAATGCAGGAATCTGTCATAACAACAATCGTGAAACTGTCCTTAAAGAGTTTACAAGAATTTGTGCGGCTCCAGACATTTAACCGTAGTGGATTCCAGCAAATTCAATTGGACGTTCACTTTTTGAAGTCTACGTTAAAGCATATTGCTGAGGATGAAGCTGCTGTTGATTTCCTGCTTGATGAGGTAAAAAAACGCTTGTGTTGAGGCCATTGGTCTTTGCCAAATTGCTTCTATGTTAAAAGTTGCAGGAGACATTCATGTACTTCGACTGAGCAGGTTATCGTTAGCACTGCGGAGCGTTGTCTTGATCCGGTTCCCTTGGAACCTCCCATCTTGGACAGACTGGTGCAAACAAAGTTGGCCAAGACTTCCGAGCAAAGCCTGCCTTCTTAGGAGAAAAGGTCAAATTACGGAAGCGTTGTCATGTGCTAAACTGTTGTTTGAATGATGATTCTTCTCAAGTATTAATCACTCAAATTTGAGCTGGCGCATCAAAGTTCCCTCAAATCTTGGCTTGATTTATTATACAAGTGTGGATCGAGCATTCTGGGGACCATCAGAAAAGCTATAAGCACATAGATGTATCAAAATCTGTAACCACATGTGTATCCTTGTTGTAATTCTAATGTGCTATTTTTCATCTTTATATCCAAATTTGTCTCCTGTGTTGTACATGCTTTTCTGAATTTGGTATACACGTCAAGTGGGACTCTTCATCACTTGGTGCATAAACACGAGAGGAATTGCCTTTTCAAATATAACCATCTCCTACTGAAACTAAAATGGATCTAGGAATATTCTTGAAAAATTAATTGAAACTCTTAAATAGTACTGCTAGTATTGAAAAATCTATGTCCTCCTCCCCTTTTGTTCGATCTAATTTCTGGTATGTTTGAGTTCAACTTTTATAAAGGTACACGAACTTTTCCTTTCAAGAGCATAATTCAACATGTTTCATGCTTTGGTCGGTATAATTTTCATTTCATTTTCCAACTCTCGTCATTGATTTTCCTTTCAAGGGGTGCAAGAATCAATTTTAAATCATACACTGGCTTTCGCCGTGTGCAGTCCTCGGAGAACATATTAAAAAAGAATTGTGACATGAGATTAAAAAAAAAAAAAAATAATATAGTGTGAGGGAAGGAGAAAAAAAGAAAAAAAAAAAGAGTTTAGAAAAAATGCAGAGTAATGTAGGAGAAAAAAAGAAATTGTAAATGTAGATTAATTAAAATAATAATAAAATTACAATTATAATCAAAATTTATCGAAAAATTTGATTGAATTATTAAAGTATAAGTACGGATATTAAAAGTTGGTGTGACAATATAGTTATCTTTTATAATAATAAATATAAAATACAAATAATAATAATAATAAGGATATGCACCATTTAGATCAGTTTTTTAATTTTCAGAGCTTTATAGGGGCCAATGTGATGTTATTGATATCTGAAGGACTCGATTGCAATTTGGCTTTCTCCTCTTTCCCGCCAAAACCCTCCTGTAATACCCCATCTCCCTTCATTTTGCCGCCAATCCCCAACTCCCCGCCCAATCCCTCCCCCTCCCTCTCCCTCTCCCTCTCCCTCTCCGTGTGTCTCTGGACTCTCACTCACACACGCACACTTACTGAGAGGAGTTGACGGTGGAGACATGAATGACCTCGACTTCAAACGAGACAAAGGCAAGCGGCAAATCTCCTCCTCCGTGTGTATACGCATGCATGTGTGTGGGTATGTATTTTCTAATTATTATTGGATTTTCCTGGATGCAGAAATTGCGAAAGATTTCCTCACAAACTTTGCAGATCCAAACGGCGAGGCTAAATACATCAACATCCTCGTAAGTTATTTCCTTTGTAGCTCAGCTATCAAAAAATGAATTAATTTATCTTGCGTTTCCTAATTGCTGGTGTCTTTCCTTAATTATATCCAGCAAGATGTTGCTAACCGGAAAACTAAGGCCATCCAGATCGAGCTTGAAGACTTAATTAATGTAAAACCTCACAACTGTTGACTCTGTTGTATCTTATCTATAAATCAAGGTGAAGGATTATCCCTGATTAGGTTCTTGTTTTGTTTGAGGAAAACTAGTATAAGGACTTGGATGAGGAATTTTTGAGGCGAGTCACTGAAAATACGAGGAGGTATATTGGTGTGTTCGCGAATTCGATTGATGAACTACTGCCAGAGCCAACAGAGGTGCTTCTGGATGACGACCATGATATTCTGATGACTCAAAGGGCGGAGGAAACAACTGAAAATGGTGGTGGCTCTGATCCGCAAAAGAAGATGCCTCCAGAGATCAAGAGATTTTAGTAAGAATCATTGGGATCAGCTTGAAGTTTCTGTTATTTAATTGAATTGATGTTTCAAACGTAAAATATTAAAATTTGTCAGTTGTACAAGGTCTAGGTTAGTAGTTATATTAATTATTTGACATGGTAATAACTAATTGCCTTGATTATAGAAGCATAAAACAGTTTTGTGCTTGACGGAATAGTTTACGCTTGCTTATAGTGTTGTATCACATGGCTTTCTCAATGTTAATGAACTTGCAATCCCAAAATTGTTGTGGTCGAAATAGTACACACCCAAAATGAAAATAGGGAAATGTATAATCTTTTTCTAGGAATCTAATGAGGAAAGAGAAGGGCCACTAACAATGTTTCTTTGTGGAACCAGTGAAGTTTATATTAAAGCATCTTCAAAAGGGCGACCTTTCACGATTAGGGAGGTCAAGGCTTCATATATTGGGCAACTTGTGCGGATATCTGGTATTGTGACACGTTGCTCAGATGTCAAACCGCTGATGCAGGTGGCTGTCTATACATGTGAGGAGTGCGGATTTGAAATCTATCAGGTTTTGTATTTTGTTCTCTGCTTAATGTCGATTCTCAGTATCCTCAAACTTTATATGGTTAATAAGAATCCTATTATTATATATGAAACAGGAGGTAACTGCTCGAATATATATGCCTCTATTTGACTGCCCATCTGAACAATGCAAAGTAAATCATGCTAAAGGGAACCTTATCCCGCAGCTCCGAGCATCTAAGTTTTTGAAGTTTCAGGAGGTTTGCAATATGTCAATATTTTCTTGTGATGTCCATTAAATTCAGGAGGTCCTTTCTTATAAGATTTAACATTGTTTTCAGGCAAAAATTCAAGAACTTGCTGAACATGTCCCTAAAGGCCACATTCCTCGGACAATGACTGTTCATTTCAGGGGAGAGCTAACAAGGAAGGTTAGTAATATTTGTAATCTTTTAGGTGTTTGTAGAACCTTTCTGGTGCGTGCCTACATTACAGAGTTTCGGGACCTGGTTCCCTGAGTGGGCAAGTCTTCAAGTGTCATGTTTACTTTCAGTGTTTCTAGAACCTATCTGGTGAGCTTCTACATTACAGTGCTAGAGAGCCTGGATTATGTCCATGAGTACACTGGATACGACTTGCGTTAAATATTATTGGGACCTGGATAGAGGTGTTAAGTATGGGTAGATGTTCAAATGCCATGCTTACTTAAAAGTTGTTTCAAGTTAAACTTGGCAAAAATATTATATATGAGGTAAGATGGTTTCTAAAGTTATCAAAAATTGTAGAAAAGGCATGTTCTTACCTATTTTAACTAGTTATGTCTAGTTAATATTCTGTATAACATATGCTTGTTCAAATATGGAAACAAGGGTGCACCATACCTTCTGTGTGTACCACGTGTAAACATGGGTATTTTAAGCATTAAAATGTGGACTACACTTTGTTAAGTCTTCTTTGGATGCAGTAATTTACTAAAACCATATGGCATATTTGTTACTCTCCAAGTAATCTTGTTTGTGCTATACTTGGACAAGAACAGTTGAAAAGTTTGTTACTGGTCATTTACCTTCTTTCTACCATCTCAAAGAACAACTTTTGCGCATGTGTATATCTTTCCCACATCTGGTCATTAGGTTTTCTCTTATTCTCCTCAATGTTGCAGGTGGCTCCTGGTGACATTGTTGAGTTGTCAGGAATATTTCTTCCAATCCCATACACTGGATTTAGGGCAATGCGGGCTGGATTAATTGCAGATACATACTTGGAAGCCATGTCCGTCACCCATTTCAAGAAAAGATATGAAGAGTAAGATATTTGCTATATTCATCTATTTATGCTTACTCTTGTTTAAAGTTATTAAAATTTGTGAAATACCAAATTGTTGGCACAACAGATATGAGAGGCTGCTGCAATGTGAAAATCAGCACAGTTTTAATACTGTAATTAAATCTCCAGGTTTCATGATTCATTGAAAGAATAAAGGAATGTTGGCGAAAAAGGTTGCAGAAAGAATGAGAAATCCATTTTATTCCATCTTACCTTAATTGGGAGAGCAAAGAAAAACAGTAATTTAATGGTTTTCATATAAGACTCCTGTTGAAGTTATTATTTCATTTGGATTGGAACGGAAATATGAGAAAATTAGTTGTGATTAATGATCATAATTGGATCAAGTTCTACATATATTTTCTTTTGTTCCTCTGTCTTCTGTTAAGATAACTATCCTCCAATTCCATTTGAATTGGTGGTTTCCTCATTCATAGGGCATGTACTCCAGTTTCTCGTCTAACGAAAGCACATAATTTCTGATGAATAGCTTTTTGGTGGAACTAATTTATTATTTAAGTGTAGATACGAACTTAGAGGTGATGAAGAAGAGCAAATTGCTCGCTTAGCTGAGGATGGTGATATTTATAACAAATTGGCGCGCTCCTTGGCCCCGGAAATTTTTGGGCATGAAGATGTTAAAAAGGCCCTTCTTCTTCTCCTAGTTGGTGCTCCTCATCGAAAATTAAAGGATGGGATGAAGGTAAATGCATGGAGAATAGCTGTTTTTGTCATTCTTACTCAATTAGCATCTAGTCTTGCAGCAGAAGAAAATTTTTGCAACATAATTTTAAGTATTGAATATGTTCAGTAGCTGTTTTTCATTTTAAAAATCCTACTCTTTCGTACCATGTCTACTGTAATAAGTATTCTCATGTGATAATGCAGATTAGAGGAGACATACATATATGCCTGATGGGTGATCCAGGTGTTGCAAAAAGCCAGCTTCTTAAACACATAATCAATGTTGCACCAAGAGGTGTGTACACAACTGGAAAAGGAAGTAGTGGAGTTGGTCTGACTGCAGCTGTTCAGAAGGATCCAGTGACAAATGAAATGGTTTTGGAAGGTGGAGCTCTGGTGAGAGTGCTTTCTATTACTAATTTCACTTGTTCCTGCCTTTCTTTCATTGAAAGGGTACCATAAGCTCCATTACTTGCATCAGGTTCTAGCAGATATGGGTATATGTGCCATAGATGAATTTGATAAAATGGATGAATCAGACCGCACATCAATTCATGAAGTAATGGAGCAGCAAACTGTTAGTATTGCTAAAGCTGGTATCACTACATCTCTGAATGCACGGACTGCTGTCCTTGCTGCCGCTAATCCAGCCTGGTAAACTATTCATAAACTCGGCATAGTGATCTTGGTTGTTATGTTAAGATGGAAGCCCAATCTCATTTGGGTTGTTGCAATACACCATGACATATGATCCACCATTTTGGCTTGCTTAAAGCTTCTAACTATTCAACATTCTCCTTTTGTCTTAGGGGGAGGTATGATCTTAGGAGAACACCAGCGGAGAATATTAATCTGCCTCCTGCTCTTCTATCAAGATTTGATCTCCTGTGGTTGATTCTTGACCGAGCAGATATGGATACTGATCTTGAAATGGCTCGGCATGTTCTCCATGTCCATCAGGCCAAGGAATCTCCAGACCTTGGATTTACTCCCCTTGAACCTTCTGTCCTTAGGTAAATCAGCCACAAATATTTTACTTCTAAATTACTTTATCGTTTGGGGAAGATTCACAATTGTCCCAACTTTAACTTGAGATTTAATGTAAGCTATGTTATTGAGCGGGACGCTGAAAAAACTTACCCAAGTTATGTGGTTATTATGTCCATCGGAAGATTGCGTTTGCCAACTGACTCCTTTATTTATACCCAATTTAAGTTTAATAAAAGTTTAAAGAAGTGGAACCTATTCTTTGTTGCACACTTATGGCTATCTTGATGATAACCTGAGACTAAAATGTTCTAACATAGACCTGAATTCTTATCATGACTACTAGAGCATATATTTCAGCTGCAAGAAAACTGTCACCTGCTGTACCAAGGGAGTTGGAGGAATATATAGCAAGTGCATATTCCAGTATCAGGCAGGAAGAGGCGAAATCAAATACTCCGCATTCTTATACAACAGTTAGGACTCTCCTCAGCATTCTTAGGATATCGGCGGTAAGTTTTTATTTTATGAATCAACCAGTGTTGATCGGTAGGTACTATTTCATTAGTTATGGCTCTTAGTCAACAACAAATCTAGAATATCATCAGTACATTCTTAGTTTATTGATTGGCCAATGTTGATTAACAAGAATAATTAAGTTGTTTGGCCCCTTAGTTAACAACATAGAGAAGACAATGGCCATTGTTTTGGGTTGAAAGCAGTATGAGATTATGTACATTTAGTTTAATCTCTCAAGTGGACTGCTGACCAAATACAGTGTCCTTTCATGGAGAAATGATCCATCATGCACTACATCTTTTCCTCAGAACTTCATTTGCTAAGGGAACACATTTTCATCTTTTCAGGCTCTGGCAAGACTCAGATTCTCTGAATATGTTGCTCAGAGTGATGTGGACGAGGCACTTAGGCTAATGCAAATGTCGAAGTTTTCTTTGTATTCAGATGACCGCCAAAGATCTGGTCTGGATGCAATTTCTGATATTTATTCAATCTTACGTGATGAAGCTGCAAGAACGAACAGGATGGATGTGAGCTATGCCCATGCTCTCAACTGGATTTCAAGAAAGGTATGTTTCTAAAAGCCTAACAAGACATATGGGCTTGGGGGGATCTGGAGCTTATTGAGGCGGTTTCTCATATTTTCATCTTGTAACTCGGATAGAAGTTAGTCTATCTGAGTGGGCGAGAGCTCATGGTTCAACCGCACCAATAATTTGTAGTTAACATAACACAGACAGCTAAAACGAAACTATTTTAGACGAAATGAGAAAATAGAAATGCATCTTCTTTTATTCTAGTCTGGTCAGTGGAGCAGTAAATAGTGAAACTCAATCATATGCATTCCTTTCCCCCCTTAATTACTACAATTTCCTTTGTTCGAAGTGCTGGACTAAATCCTTTTGTCAAAATATCATATGCATTATCTCATGCCATGCATAAAGCATGCAGGAAATAGGCTTGTGAAATAAGCAAAAAACTATTGATTTCCTTCCTGTATCCCTAAGAGCTTGCTACGTACCATGGCTATATATTGCTTTTAACTGGGCCGAAATCTGATGGTGGGCGACACTTGCTGTCAACAGGGATACAGTGAGGCTCAGCTGAAAGAATGCTTGGAGGAATATGCAGCCTTGAATGTGTGGCAGATCCATCCCAACACATTTGACATCCGTTTCATCGATGCTTAAGACAACTGCCATATGCAAGATCGTCATGTGGTCTTCTGCAGATTGAAGCGAAGGAGGACTTGGATGTTTGCTCCAGGTGTACCACTAATGATTGTAATTCTGTGACATTGTTATCTATTAGAATGACTTATAGGTAAGGTGACAAGCTTAGCAACATTCTGTAATAGCTGTAGTTGAATGATTCTAATGGTTTAAACTTCATTGGCTGTTGAAGCACTG
This sequence comes from Sesamum alatum, assembly GCA_034509735.1. Classification (NCBI taxonomy): domain Eukaryota; kingdom Viridiplantae; phylum Streptophyta; class Magnoliopsida; order Lamiales; family Pedaliaceae; genus Sesamum; species Sesamum alatum. The sequence continues at coordinate 3,537,903 of JACGWO010000009.1, forward strand.
GTTTATATTCATATGCCCTGTGCAGCCCATTTCTATTTTATACGCATAATACTTACTCAAGATATTCGTGTGCCTTCTTTACTATTTTATACAAGCGTTGGCTGTGATGGTGAGCAATGAGTGGCCGGTGATACAGTTTCTACTTGCCACACCCACACCCTTACATAAAGCATGATCCCGCAAGTTAGCTGTAGACCCAATCACATCGGCCCACTAAACACAAAGCATAATCTGACATGTTAGTTGGCGGCCCGATCATATGCAGTCCAAGTCTGCAAATAAGGCCCAAATAACTCTTGTAAGATTTGGATGAAAGGGAAGGAGCATGAAATTGGTGAGGTTCGAACTAAGTTAACGAGACATCAACCTTAACAGCATAAATCTATTTAAACACCAATTTTTATTACCTCTTTCCCACTTAAGATGGTGGTTTTTTCACTTCTACAAATTGGTTTTATGTTCAATTTATTTTGTTTTAACTTTTTCTTGTTGATTATAAATGGGGCAAATATTTATAAAGCAGACTATTTTTTTGAAAATAATCTTTTAGTAATATTTATATTGGGCTGAAGAAAAATGAAGGAGATTAGGGTTAACATGTTATGCAAATTACTAAATTATTTGTTAATTTTTAAAGTAAGTAAAACATTTCCAAATTATAACGACTTTTCACTTTCCCTCTTCTAGTTGGGATTTCTGTCCTGAAACTTATTTTGGGTTTCAATTCAACTGCTACTTCAAATTCATAGCCACAGCGGAATAGACAAATGTGACCCTGTGAGCCACGGTCGGATTCTCTCGTTCAAGGGAAGGAAAATGACCAACTCCATATACCAAATAGTAATATGATATTCATGAAATTATCTCCGCTTCTTTGTTTTATTAATTAACAATTTCGCCACCTCCTTCCTCACCCCCTCCTCCTCCTCCACCTCCACTGTCTCTCCACCGGAACCTCAGCCCCGGTGCTCCGATTTCAAATGCATATAAATCAGTTTTTCTCTCTGTTTCTTTATTGAAGTACTATTACGGTAAATAGAATCGTTTGTTTTTGGAGTTTTTCCTTGTTATTTTGCGGCAAAAAATGACGCGAAAATCTCGAATTTAATGGCCGCCCGTGTCTATGCAGAAATTTGTTGCTTGTGTAGTGAGAATTTATCGAACTTTCATTTTGTTTTGGTTTTTTTGGCAGCTAACGATGGAGATTTATCAGAGAGCTAAATCCATTTCTTGATTAGATCTTTATGTGCTATTGTTTGTATTGGCAACATTTTTGTGGGTTAATCTGTTGGTTCTGATGAATTTGTGGGGTTTTATGGCCTAAATAGTTATAGATTTATCAATCTAGAGTCTCTTTGTAGTTCATTAAAGCAGAAGTCCTCTTTGAGTTACGTATTATAGTATGCTGACACTTGTGAAACCATGATAGTCTAAAAAAGTTGCAATAATTTTTGTTTTCGGATAATGAGAGTTGTGATGGAGTTGAATATGCAGTTCTACATTAGTATGGTAATAAACAGTCATTTTAGGGATTCTTGAATGGGATTAAATTAAATGATTGAATGCTCGGTTTCGTCATGTGAGACATATGCTGCCGTATCAAGGCTATCTACTTGCGGAAACTTAAGTATTAGTTGAAGTCTTTTTAGCTTGAAACGAGGCTTTTGGTTAGTTATGTGGTTCTGGTTTCGTGTAGCTGTTATGGTCATGTTTATATTTATGTAATCTGCAATGAAGGTATATTGACTCTTTATGTTTGCGTGGGTTAGTATTATTAGCATGTGTCTCTAGAATGATAGTAATGCACTCACAAAAAAGAAAAAAAGGAAAACTCTTTCAATTGTTTGGTGTCGGTTTATTTTACTTTTTTGGCTGGGTTAGGCTTGTGGTTTTCATTAATAGCACAGGCAACCTTTTCCAACATATTTTTGGCTGTATTTGCCATCGTGGAAATTTTGGTTTTTCTGTTGACTAGTTATGGAAGTTTATAATATATAGAAGTATCTGTCCAGAGTCTAACTTCTCATGTATTTGGTCGTGTCTTTTTTGCCATTACTTTTATTGCGATAGTTTTGTTCAGCAATCATCCCTGTTTACTTGAAATTAAATTTTCTGAAGGAATTCTTGTAAATATACTTCAGGTTTTACATATATAATGGAGTTCAGGAAATACCCTTGTTTTGGTGATGCACCTTCTGTGGGCATGGGTACAGTAAATCTTCTGAATAAGGTACATGCAAAGGCTCAAATGGAAGCTCATGAGGAACCTGCAGATTATGCTTCCATGGATGTAGACCTTGACATCCGAGAAATTTATTTTTTGATCATGCATTTTCTATCTGCTGGGCCATGCCAAAAGACATTTAGACAACTCTGGGTGGAGCTTTCGGAACACGACCTCTTACCTAGAAGATATCATGCTTGGTATTCAAGGAGTGGTGTAGTCCGCAGTGATGAAAATGATGATGGGAACTCCTTTCCTCTAAATTATGACAATTTGGCCGGAAGGTGAATTTATACTCCATATATTTCTTGGTTATCTGACAGTGATCTAGTTCTCCTAATAGTTTGATCAAAGTGGAATTCCATCTCCACAAGAAAATACCTTTGGTTCTTTTTTTTCCCCTAAAATTTAGAATATTTTATGTCTATTTTCTCTCTTAAGGAGCTTCTCTTTGTGAATGTGTGTGCATTGAGGCGCCAGACAAGTTTAATGTTTAATACTCAGGATGATGTTGATAGCTTGTATCAAATGAAGGAAAGTCATCAACAATACAAAGTTTTCAATTAGTTTTTACATGTGTTATGAGTAGTAGCATGCTCTAGCATATTTCATCTCTCCTTTGAATAATGGAACCATGCCTTGATAAGGTGAAGGATTTTATCTGCAAGCAAGTGGTTTCATTTGACTGAATACCATTGGAATTTGGATCTTTTACCAGGTACTCTCACATTGAAAAGGATCACTTGGTCAAGCTGCTCAAACAGCTGATACTGACAACATCCCCTCCGTTACGGTGTATGGTAGGGAAGATTGCTCCAACTGCTGCTGATGTTCCTACACTACTTGGAACTGGGTCCTTTTCTTTGTTGTCATGTATGTCAATTTCATGCTTTCACCTCGCTTTATTTTGTTTACTTTTCCTTTAGCAATTCAAGAATATTTCGCTTTATTTTTCTGGTTATGATGGATCATCTGTCAATGCATTAGTTTGCTGACTTATTTACACAGCTTTCTGGCTGACTGGTGGTTGATATCTTGCATGTATAGATTGCTTTGCTGGAACAATTAAAAGTTTGAGTACTTATAATTGTAACTTGTTTTGTGTAGACCATGTAGGTTTTGGAATATCTTTTTATTTCATTGAAGAAAATACATGTGCCAACTAACATGTTGAGCATGCAATTCTTACGTAATCCAACTGCATGTATCGCACAGTATTGTCTATTGTATCTTTTTTTTTTTTTTTGTAGCTTTTGGGTACCAATTTGAGTTGAGAAAGATTGTATGAATAGTTTGGTTCTCCCATGGTGAGCTGGTTAAGATTTTCAATTCTAATGTCACTAGCGTAATTTAGAAATTTTAGTATAAAAAATGATTCCTTTCAAACACTTGACAGGTGGGAGGGAGGGAGGTCCCTTCTTCATCCATAATTTTTTAATTTGAGCTTCCTTATCGTAATCATGATGAGATTAATGAAACCACGGACTGAATTAACTCATTTAGAAATCCAAATTTTCACTGTTGTCTCATCACTTTTTCGTTTTTCTGTCTTCTTATCTCTGGGTTATCATGGAATGACTGCTGAAGCAATCTACTCATTATGAACTTTTGAATGCCCCACCCAAAAAAGAAAAAGGAGGGGAAAAAACATGCAAATTGAAGAAATACATTTCTGAGCAGTTTTACATGCTATGCAGGTGACAAAAATAAAGTAAATAAGCAAGTGAGGAATTTTCCATCTTATCTCCGCTGGCCTCATATGCAAGCTGATCAGGTTCGAGGGCTTAGCTTGAGAGAAATCGGAGGTGGCTTTTCCAAACACCATCGTGCTCCATCTATTCGCCTTGCATGTTATGCAATTGCTAAACCATCCACTATGGTGCTGAAGATGCAAAATATGAAGAAGTTGAGAGGACATAGGGATGCTGTGTATTGTGGTATGTTTTACTTTTGAACTTTGAATGGATGTATGGCATTTTTTTAGAATCCAGTCATCAAATGGTCAACAATCTTTTCATGCATTTATACTCTGAAGCAAATCAACAGCAACTGCCATGGCATCTGATTATCATCTATGGATGGGCATTTTGTCCCTTAGATGATAACTTGATCAGTTCCATTTCTGTCAGTCATCTGCCATAATGGTATTCAGTTAATTTCTTTTCCCATGATGCAATGAATGCCTATGGGTTGTTTTGCTACATGACTACTTTGGATTTTGTAGCAATATTTGATCGCTCTGGTCGCTATGTGATTACTGGTTCGGATGACCGTTTGGTAAAGATTTGGTCAATGGAAACTGCATTTTGCCTAGCTAGCTGCCGCGGGCATGAAGTAAGTTTGAAACACATGGAATATTTGGTAAAAGTCCGGTATATTGATTCTAGTTCAATCCAATTTTACCTTGCTTAACCTTTTTATCCCTTTAATTACTACTAGGGTGACATTACAGATTTGTCTGTCAGTTCCAATAATGCTGTAGTGGCGTCGGCATCAAATGACTTCACTATTCGCGTTGTAAGATTCTTACACCAACCAGCTTAACATTTAGTCTCTTTAGCTCTTCAATAACTGAATTGTTATCTTTCACAGTGGCGTCTGCCAGATGGGTACCCTATTTCAGTTCTTCGTGGACATAGTGGAGCTGTTACTGCCATTGCCTTTAGTCCCAGGGCGCATGCTGTCTATCATCTCTTATCGTGAGCCTCATATTAGACTTGACCACCATTTCATTCAATTCAATCAAGTCTGAAGTTGGTTAAGCAATTGGCTTTGGCCTTTAATAGCTAACGGCTATTGCTTTGACTTCTATCTCCTGAGCATCTATTAGTTAATGTACCTACTGTTATTTTCATCTTCACCAAGTTCATTTTTCCGTGCTGAGAGAATTGCCAGAATCTTCTGCATTTATTTTGTTGATGGCGACTTTATTAAATCATAACTGTGAAGAGTATTTTCCCTGAAGTTTTGAGTTATAAATTTCAGATTCAAATTTTAACTGATGAGTACAAAGAGACAGATCATTGTAAGTATCACATAAAATCTTTTTTGCATGATTGTGTCATTAGGATCAGCATTGAGTAAGTGTCATAATTAGGTTAAGTCCACCTTTTCTGTAGTTTTCTTGACTTATTGAGCTCTGTCATCCTTTAGCTCTCACTGTGGTTGGTTATTTACTTCTTGTCATCTCCCTACATTGCCCTTGTTTGGCTTTCTCAATATAAGTGCAGCCTCTCCTAGTTTTCTTTTGCAAGGTACCTCTTTTTGGGTTGATTGGGATCTGGTATTTTGGCGTTCATTATAATATTCCCATCAGTTTGACCCACTAAAATTTACTGATTTCACAGCATGATCTCATAATATGCATGATTGTCCCTCATGAAATTTTGGTAGGATTGTGATATATCATATGCTTAATATATATTGTAAAGCAAAATTTTCAACTGCAAAACTGCTTAATATAGGATAGTAGTTTTAATTTTTTTTTATTAATTTTTAAACTTTTTAATGCTTTTTTTTAATGTGATAACCCTCCAAATGACGACTGAGTAGTTGCCCAGTTATAGCATGTGCTCTAAAATGAGAGACATCATACGAAGTTGCACCAAGTGATGGTAGTGTATGTCATATACGTCTTCCAGGAAGTATAATAACACAGTGGGTGATTCGACTTGAGATGTACTTCTGGAAAACTAAAGGAAGTCATGCAACATAACATAACAAAAAGTTAGCTCTTGTTACTTTAGCGCTAAAATCATCTTTTTCTAAAAAGAAGTGTGTTTTGTTTAATAGGAAGTTGCCTTTTGTGTTAGATAGATATTAGCTTTCCTTATTTGCAATTTGCAATTAAGAATGGCATGTTACTAGTTTAGAACTTATATGGAGCTGTGAATATTTAATTTTTGATGATATCATATTCATGAACCTGATGTTTCTTTTCAATATTAGCTACTAGTGGATAAAATGTTCTTCTAATATGGAGTTAGCAAGAAGTTAACCTTATTTATTAATCAACTACTTCTCACTAGGTCATCTGATGATGGAACATGTCGGATTTGGGATGCTAGACACTCTCAGTGCCGTCCTCGTGTTTACCTCCCAAAACCCACAGAGGCCACTACTGGTACAATGATGCCTTGTTTATAGTCTAGTTTCTGATGGCAGCCAATATAATTGGACACATGCAACCTTATATTATTGTAGGAATGAGCAGTGCTTTGCCTTCAGCTGGTGCATCATCAAGTGCTGCTTCACCATGCCACCAAATATTGTGTTGTGCATTCAATGCTAATGGAACTGTCTTCGTTTCTGGGAGCTCTGATACTTTTGCAAGGGTATGAGTAATATTCTCCTGTTTGTGCTATGTGCCTGGCTACATGGACATGAAAACTTTGACGCCAAAATAGTTTCCTTATTAGCAATAAGCATTTACTTAATCTGTGTACAGTAACTAGTACATTAGTAAGTTTTGGCATTCAGTGTTAACTTTTTGTTTGTACTTTGTATATCTGGGGTCCTTGTGCTTGCATGTAGTATGCTATAGTGGAGTTATATGATAAACTTTCAAATTTGTGGAAGTGCACCCGTGTGGTTATGTTTGTCGATAGATTGTGAAAGTCGGCATGTTGTATTATGATATGAACTCACCTTTTAGATTTATGCTTCTGTTCTTGCCTCCTTGCTTCTATAAAATCCTGGCATTGAAGAAATTAGTAAGATCCTACTGGAAAAAAAATTCTAAAATGTTTTTAATAAACAGGTTTGGAGTGCTTGTAAACCCAGTATAGAAGATCCTGACCAACCAAGTCATGAAATCGACATACTAGCTGGTCATGAGAATGATGTAAACTACGTTCAGTTCAGGTTAGTAAGTCATTACTTTAGGGCCCCTGAAATTTTCAATTGTCTCACTGCTGTTTTCCCATACAGTGGCTGTGCTGTGGCTTCGCGATCTTCTTCATCTGATTCCTTTATTGAGGATAGCATTCCGAAATTTAAAAATTCCTGGTTTGTCATTACTCATATACTTATACACATTGATTACACTGCTTCCATTTGCTTCACTTCTTGGGCAGGTTACAGACTAGCTTAGCGTATTTGTTCTTATGACCTGTGAGTAACTTGTTATCATCATCCTCATAATCTCAGGTTTAATCATGACAACATTGTTACCTGTTCACGTGATGGCAGTGCAATTATTTGGGTACCTCGATCAAGGAGATATCATGTTAGTTCTTCTGAGTTCTGACTCTTAAGGATTTAGTGCTTAATGTATGAATAAGATTAAGATTTCACATAAATGCTTTTAGCAAATATTTCTGTTTTACTTTTGATCTTCACATTTTACTTGGATGTACCACTGTATATTTTACAAGGTTGGTTTTTCTTTTGAAACATTTCTTCCTAATAGGGTAAGGTTGGACGCTGGGTTCGGGCATATCATCTTAAAGTTCCTCCTCCACCTATGCCTCCTCAACCCCCTAGAGGAGGTCCACGCCAGAGATTTCTTCCAACTCCTCGTGGTGTTAATATGATCATATGGAGCCTGGATAATCGTTTTGTGCTGGCTGCTATCATGGGTATTCTACTTTACAGGGGAAATCTTTAATTGCCATTTATGTCTTCATTCTTGAATAGCATTATGCAGATTATGTGCTGAAGAGTGTCAATTTTAAGTTTTCTTCAACAATGTGGTTAAGTCACATTATGATCAACATCATGTCCATAGGCATGCCTATTGTAGATGAACCAATCCTTAAATTCCTAATAATTTAACTTTTACTCAACTTGAAATTACTGCCTGACATCAAATGATAAGTTATACTCTCTATATCTCTAAATATAAATAAAATATATATATGTATATACACATAAAGGTATATATATATATATTCCACATTTTGATTGTATGGTAGTTGATTGACTGATACAACTGTATTAACGCTTCATAAATATGTAATTCTTTATTATACCGTCACAGATTAGGGAAAGACCGAAAGATGGTTATTTCTAACTGACGGAGATGCGATTTCTGTTGTATTGAATTTGTTGGGCATCTCAGCCACAACAAGTTACCTGTTTGTTTTTTCAGCCTGTCTACTCTTTAATGTTAAGTTGATCCCATTGATGTCAACCACTAGGAATTTTTTTCTTGAAAGTGAATCACTTGCTTTTTCTTTTGCTTTCTCTCTTTCTTTTTTCCCCCCGGGCGTTTCATCTAGATGGACTTACTTCTGCTGCGTGTATGTTTGAACTGTGATATTGTGTTAGTTGATAATGCCCTCTCCTTTGTTGGTGTTGTTTACCGCAATCCTGTTATTTAGAAAGCTTGAAAGTATCTCAAGCCATAAAGCATTCTACTAGCAGTGCACCTTCCCAGCTGCATGCGGGCGGACCCGAAAAGGACACAATTGTTATTAATGTAACAATATAAATAAATTCGTCTTCTTATTCCACGAAAATTAATTGTTTGGACAATGAAGCTCTTATTTCTTCTTTTTGATCTTTCTAGGATTAGAAATCTTTGTTTATGGTTAAGATATTTTTGCAGATAACAGAATATGTGTTTGGAATGCTAATGACGGTAGCTTGGTGCACTCTTTAGCTGGTCATACAGCATCTGTAAGTACAATTGAGGAGTCCGTGTATGGCTATATGTTTGTGGAGCATAATTAGCACACACACACACAAAAGCCCCTGAATCTGCTCCTAGCCACATCAGTTCTTATTCCAATAAGAAAAAGTCTCTGCAAAGTCAATCGTTTTCACTTAACCTTTGCTTGCTTCTCATAATTCTGTTTTGTCATGTCAGACTTATGTTTTGGATGTCCATCCTTTTAACCCAAGAATTGCTATGAGTGCTGGGTATGATGGGAAGACTATATTGTGGGATGTAAGTTCACACTCTCTTTTATCCATCAATTTTTTAATCCTAGTTCTTTCTATCTTGATCTATTCTCTGTGATATATTCCTAGATATGGGAGGGTATTCCTATAAGAGTGTATGACATAGGTGGACGCTTTAAGCTGGTTGATGGGAAGTTTTCGCAGTAAGTGACACCGTATAACTTCTTTCTTCGTTCAGCCAAGTGATATAGATTTTCTAGATCCTTCTATTTTCCTGTCTACCTATGTGACATCTATGGGAACTAGATCCATTTTGCATTACTCTTTCAGTAGTCAGTACAATGAGTCTTGTTCCCCTACTGTTTGCTAATATATTTTTCATGTTTGCTCTGCTGAATCGCAGGTCCGGTCTAACTATGATTTAAACTCATGAATACATATGCACCTTGTTCCTACTAGTTCATTTATTGCCTTGTTATGCTTATCCTTTCTGGTCATGAATTTATTGCTTTCTCCTTGTCACTAGAAATGATGTTTCTTGGTAATCTAGGGATGGCACATCAATAGTGCTTTCAGATGATGTAGGGCAAATATATCTGCTAAACACGGGTGAAGGAGAGTCCCACAAAGATGCCAAATATGATCAGGTGTGTAAATGGTACTTTAGGTTCTGTTGTTCGTTGGGTTTCTGAGACTCAATTATGATTCTGACTTTGTTAACAAACATGTCTCTCTGTGTGCTTATCCAAACAGTTCTTCCTTGGGGATTACCGCCCACTTACCCAGGACACTCATGGCAATGTGGTGGATCAGGTGATTGAACTTAATTGTCACTGTTCTTTTGGAGATAAACTCTTCTTCTTTTTGCCAATTTAAAGTACTTCACTAGTATTTATGTCTTATACTTCATGTTACATTTGCTTTCTTTTCCACTCCAGTCCTGTTGCAGTTTCCTAGGATTAAGCTTGGTGTCCTTTTTGTTATAGTGGCCTTGGCACTTCAAATGGGGGAATAGACTATGTATCAATCTATTTGGTTAATGATGGCTGTTATACAATGTCATATAGAATACTTCTCTTGTCTCCTGACAGTCAGTCACTTGTGGAGTTTCTTTGTTAAGATTCTGGACCATTCACTTCTGTCTGTCTCTGTCTCTCTCTGACCCCTTTACATCTGTAACTCGGAACACACAACAAAGTCCGAAGAATATAAAGAAGCAAACTTAAAGATTTAAGGGGATAGATTCTTGGGAGTTTTTGGGCATAGCTTCAGAAAAGATAGTTTATTAATAACTTCCGCTCCTACTATTTTTGCTCAACCAGGTTCATACGGACTAGTTAATAGGAAACAGTCAACTCAGGCCTGACTGGTGGGCATCTTAGTGATAAGTTCACTTGCTGTTTGGCAAGGTCAATGATACAAGTGACTTATTAACGAATAACGTCTGCTATATAATTTGGAAGTATATCTTTCCTAGAATTACCATTTGATTTGAATCATGTTGCTCATATTTCTGTTTGCTTCTGTAACTTGCTGCTCATCTAATAGGAAAAAGCTTACCTGCTGCTGAAATTAGCTTTATTTTTCAGTTGCATCTGTATTTTCTTTTCCCTAAGTTAAGATAGGTGTAAATGCAATATCACATTCTAGTCATTGATGATATTCTCGCCCACCCCTTCCTCATACGAAAGAGAAGAGGAAGAATAATTTGGTTAACAACATTTATTTGACCTGGAATTCTGTATCCACAAATTACTCGTTAAGAAATGTATTTGACACCCTTTGTGCTTGACAAGTTTGAATATCTGCGGGCTGAGATAATGTCAGAGTAATTCGGTTAAAGATTTAATCTTGGTTCCAACCTCTCCTTTTTCCTATTGTTTATTTAATACCTCAATGTGTTGCATCTGATGCAGGAGACACAACTTCCACCATACAGGAGGAATATGCAAGATCCATTGTGTGATTCGAGTATGTGATGACTTCTGTGATGCATATTTGTGATTATGTGTGCACTTTTACCAGTACGCTTTATCAGTAATAGGTTCCTTTCAAATATATTCTTCTAATGGTTTCATTATCATATCCTTTGACTGGGGAATCACAGGCATGCTTCCATACCCAGAACCTTACCAGAGTATGTATCAGCGACGTCGGCTTGGAGCTCTGGGAATTGAGTGGCGTCCTTCATCCATAAAATTTGCTGTTGGCACAGATATTGGGATGGGCCCAGAGTTTCACATATTACCTTTGGCAGATTTGGATGTGGTACTTGAGCCACTCCCGGATTATGTGGATGCTATGTACTGGGAACCTGAAAATGATGGCATGAATGATGACAATGACTCAGAGTACAACATTACTGAAGAATATTTTAGTGATGAGCAAACTTGTCCTAGTGACAGCAAATTGAGTGATTCAGATAGTAGTGAAGACAAGTTCAGACGAAATCAAAGAGATAATATGCGCCGGTCAAAAAGAAAGAAAGCTGTACTAGAAGTAAGCTTGATTTACAGAGGTATCAGTATTTTCGGTTTGCTTTGTCTAAGTTACATGTTCTTTTTCAGGTTGAGTTGATGACTTCTTCTGGTAGACGTGTTAAGAAGAGAATTTCGGATGAACAAGAAGGGACCTCGTCTAGAAGTAAAAGATATAAAAAATCAAAAGGTGGTCAGAAGACCTCTAGAAAGAAGTCTGCGAAATCAAAGTCATTGAGACCTCAGAGAGTTGCCGCGCGTAATGCAATCCATAACTTTTCGCAGATAACAGAAGCTTCTGCAGACGAAGAAGATGAAGATTGCTCAGCAGGTGACTTCTCAGATAGTGAGTCATCCTTGGAAGGTTTAGCCATTCAGAGAAGAGAACATGGTGACAACCTGCTGAATGAGCAAAATATATGTTCAGCTACTGCAAGGGTGTCTTCAGATAGGTCTGAAGATGTAGTCAAACCTCTTAAGCATCCTGATTCCCAGGTGAGTGTTGGAAGCAAGAAGAAATTGGTTGTGAGATTTTCACTTCATCGTCGTACAACACCTGCATTTTCTGAGAACAACGTGGGCCAATTGAAGAGTCAAGGTAGTGTTGCATCTTCAACTTTGAGTGCCTGTGAAGAAAAGCCGGAAGAAGACACGGTTAATCCTAGATCAGGGGATTTAGGTTCATCTTCTGCAAGTGTGGTTGATAAGGATCTTTCTGAAGATTATGGAATGCAGCTCAGAGATGTTGAAGAACGGACAGAAGTTGGCAATGAGTTGGGGACATCCACAAGTGGCCGTGATGCCAATGTGAGTTGGGGGAAGTTGAAAATACGCATGTCAAATGGTACGCAGTTGGGAGATCTCATGCCAACGAAAGTGAATGCAGTAAGACCTAATGGATGCTCGCTGATAGAAGGTGAAGATAAGTCTTCATTATCTGTCCTATCTCCTCATCCGCAGTTGAGCCATGATGCTTCTAACAAGCTAATTGGGGTTGGGGAAAAAGACTTACCTGGTTCTGATCTTCATGGATCTAATAACCTTACTGTTGACGGAAAACACTCTCGCGTACCAGAGAACAATTCGAGAAAGAAGCTAACTGTAAAAATAAAAACAAAGAAATTTCCAGGGGACTCTCCTTCCTATCTTCAAGGCAAGACCAGGTCAGATGCTACCTCAGGTGCTGCAGGTGAGTCAACATCTAAAAGGCCTTCTACTGTCGAGGAAAAAACAGCTTTAGGAGTGCCAATGGCAGGCAATCCTCCAGATGAATCAAATTGTATGCCTCAATTCCATGTCAATGGTGATGAAGTTTATGAAAGTGACCCAAATGTTGGCCTCCATGACCAAGAGGCAGGAGCTGAATCACCTGACATGGCCACTGATTCAGCTCGTAGAGCCAGATCCTTTAGGTTGAAGGCTACATCACGAGAGACTAGTCTTGCAAACCGTAACTTGGAGGTGGGTGCTGATTATCTACAACCAGGTACATCAAGAAGTGCAGAGAAATCCTCCAAGAAAGCCATTGATTATTTCCCATCAGAGGGATCTATACATGCTGGAAGATCTAGGTCTTCTAGGAACAAGAGAGAAAGTTACTATAGGGGAGACAAGAGTTCTTTGACTGAAAAAAACAAGCACCATATGCCAAAAAAACCAAATTGGCTGTTGTTGTCCGAGCAGGAGGACGGATATCGTTACATCCCTCAGCTAGGAGATGAAGTTGTGTACTTGCGACAGGTAGAGACTAAATTTGAGTTGTTTTTTAGTTTTGTTTATGCTTCATTCTTGTTAAGTGAGTGACTTAAAGATTATCGTTTGGCCTTTAAAAATGTCTAGGGCCATCAGGACTACCTAGAGTTGAGTCAGACATCACAACCTGGTCCTTGGCTGAGGTATGGAGATAAGATTGGAGCTGTTGAAGTTTGTTTGGTTGAAGCCCTCAAGTATACCACACATTCTGGTTCTGGTGAGAGCTGTTGTGACATCACACTCAAATTCATAGATACTTCTTCTCGTGTAGTCGGCCAAAAGTTTCAACTGGTGCTGCCTGAACTGGATGACTTCCCGGATTTTATTGTTGAAAGAACACGGTATGAAGCAGCTATGGAGAGAAGCTGGACAACTAGGGATAAATGCCTGGTGTGGTGGAGAGATGAGAGTAGTCAAGGTGGTGCTTGGTGGGAGGGCCGGGTTACTGCCATCAAAGATAAGTCTAGTGATTTCCCTGGAAGTCCATGGGAAAGATATCTTGTCAAATACAAGGACGATAATGCTGATTTCCATCGTCACTCTCCTTGGGAACTGCATGATCCGGACATGTCATGGGAGCAACCCAACATTGATGATGAAATGAAAGAGGAGATCCTAAAATCTTTAATTGAATTGATGCAGAAAGCCAGTAAAGATAAGGTCTTTCTTTCCCATCTGATATATTTACATCTTTATATAATAATAGATGTAGAATTCTGAGTCTGTTGTTTGAATTTTGTTGATGTTACAGGATAGGTACGGTATCGTAAAACTGAACGAAGTTGCACAGAAACTGGATTTCATGAACAGGTACAACTTTCTGCTGCGTCTCATTTGTGTAAACCATATATTAAATGTGAAAATGTTGCAGGTTTCCTGTTCCATTATCTCCGGACATAATCAAGTCAAGGGTAGAAAACAACTATTATAGAAGCCTGAAGGGTATGAACCATGACATTGCGGTAATGCTATCAAACGCCGAATCTTACTTTCAGAAAAATACGGAGCTTATGCGAAAGATGAAGCGCCTATCCAGCTGGTTCACTGAAAACATATTAGACTTTTAGTCGTCTGCATTCTTTCTTCGTAGCTTTTCTTATTGGAGAGCCCCCGCAGATCCAGTTTTGTCGCATGGATCTTTCGGCCCCGCCTTAAATACAAAATATCTGGGAAAATGCAAATGATAATGTGCTGTGTTGTAAACTCTGAGTATTCAATTATGATAAGATCCTAATAGTCTAAAGCAGTTGATGGTAGAGCTAATGAGGCTAGTCTTAAAATTGTTGTCTATAGGAATACAAGAACCTTTGATGTTCAAAGTTGTAACTCCGTGCTCATCATGCTCACTCAATATAGAACCGGTTTTCCTAGTCCTACCTTAACTGTTTGTTTAATCGTTGCTGTCAATTTATTATCACTGTCTACTGTTAGTTTTTCATTACTTTGTAGAACCACATATCAAGTTTCATCAGAATATGAACTAATTGATATTATTTTAATATTAGCATTAAATAATTCGTTTCAGATTGTACTTTTCTTCCATAATATTATAACTTGCTAGATAACATTTTCTTTCACAAATATAAGTTCAAAAGTTTTACTAAAAGATTAATATATTATTTAATTATAAAATTTAATATTACATAATTTAAAAAGTTCAAAGAAAGTAATTCTAAAGGGAAAAAACTCAACTCTTTGATTTGTTCTATAAAAAGGCCAATTGTAATCCAACTCTAATAAATTAATCATTTTTTTTAAAATTTAAAGTGCATTAATATAATTTGTAAATCTCATACTATCTGTAATTCAAATTTATATTTAACTACATTTACTTATTTTGAATGACAGATAGTTTTGAAAAGTAAAATATAGTGAATTACCATAAGATGCCCCCTCAAAATATATGATATTTGACCCCTTCAGATTATGAAAATTTACACTAGGACTTTTTGGATTCCTGTAATGAATAATGTTGACTTATATTTGAAAATAAGTATACTACTCATATCCGTAATATTATTTTAAAAAATAGTGTTGTAGATACAAAGTGATGTTTTTGACACCATTGCACTAAATTTTTTATGATTTAAAAAGTACCCTTCAACGGATAAGATAGCTAAATTATTTAATTTCCTAAGTTTTACATTAACTTAATTAATATATTTTAGTCATATTTATAATATATTTTAAAGTGTAAAAAATAATTTATTCTATGCACATAAGGACTTCAATGTGTGCTAGCAAACAGGATACATTCTCAGTCTCATGTTTTGATGATTAGCTCAGGTATGGCTTTCAAAAAATTATCAGTGTTGAGTGGTTTGGTTACATAACCATCTACTCCAACCTCAATCATCTTCTTCATCTCCTCTCCCCTATCGTGGGCTGTTAATGCTATGATTGTTGTGTGAACACCATATCTTTTCTCGGCTTCTCTAATTCTCCGAGTTGCTTCAATGCCATCCATTACTGGCATCTACCAAAAAGATCATAACGTTCATCAACTCAAATTTTTCAGCAAGGAGAAAACGAAGAGAAAGAATATCTGTTGGTAAAATGTTAAGAGATTTTGTAATGTTAATCACCTGGCAATCCATTAGGATACAATCAAAAGGTACTGATGAAACCTTGGAAGCTCCAACATTTGTTCCATCATTGATGAGATTTCTGTAGACTAGTCGCCAAGCTTCTTCCCCATTTTCACATGAAACTATATTTGCACCAAGTTGGGAGACTACGAACGCAGCTATTTTTCGTCCTATAGGATCATCATCCGCCACCAAGATTTTCTTCCCCATCAATGGCTTTCTGTTAGCAGAACTCTCCGCGTAAAATTTTCCTTTCACGTCACTCTTACCTGCTTCATATGACGTGCTGGCTTCAAGAGTACTAATGTTTCTAACATTAATTGTTTCAACATCACGTGAAGTTTGTCCTCTTCTTGGTGGCATCCCTCCGAATTCAGGCAAAAGCCTAATAGTTTCGTACAAACGAGATCCATGAAATGGCTTGGTGATGACCAAATCCGATGTAGGTAGCTTATCTTCATCGAGACCCTGGAAATTTGTACTGCTCGTATCTGGTCTGTCCAGCCAAACAACTCTAGTGCAGCATTTGTCATTGAGGTCCATTCTAAATTCAGCCACAGCCCTGCTAATCTCTCGAAACGGGCCTCCACTTGTGTCAATCACGACCAGAATGAACCCAAAGGTACCACCCCACGCGTTAGGTTTCTTTAGAGAGGGTAGAATATTGTCCACACCGTCCAAGGTGCTCAGAGGAACTTCCTTGGATCGTGTACTAGATGCACGTGATGTGTGCCCATCGCTTCTTGAATTTCCCTCAGATTTACCAGATGAGCTATGGCGGGATGCGTTCAGCTTTCGTTTGATTCTCTTGAGGGTTGGAGAAAGTTGTTGGTGTTGCTTGACAACATGCACTTTTATTCCAAGTCTTTGCATGAAACTTTGCAAAATAGTACTCCTTTTATCACTTTGAACGAAGAGTATGACTTGGGATCCTTCAATTTTGGGGCTGCGAATACGGAGAATAGGCCCTGAGTGGTGAAAAGAGTCACCTGAGATGGTGGCCTCAATATCAGCAGCTCTCGCATGAGTTGAAGTATCTGTCTCGCATGTATTGAAGAACACATTAAATCTGAAACAAGTTCCTCTTTCGCCAAATTCTTTATCCACAATTCCTATCTCTCCACCCATCAAACGGACCTAGATGCACTCAAAATTAGAAACTAAAGAATCAAAACACAATCATGAAAGTTACTTAAGAAAAATTGTTGCTTACCAGGGACTGTACAATGCCAAGACCTAAACCAGTGCCTTCTAGCCCAAGTGCCGTCTCTTTGACTTGAACATAATTTTCAAAAATTGATTTTTGCTTCTCTTTTGGAATCCCTTTTCCAGTGTCATTAACCTCAAATACAAATTCCACGCCATTTGGATCCCCTTGGATAGTATTCACAATTTCTGATTCGCTGTACGATCTTTCAATCTTAAACAACAAACAGAACACACAGCTCATCGAGTTATCTTGATTGGAAGCAAGTATTTCATTTTCAAGACTCGGTTTTCTTGCCCATGCTCGAACAGTCACATGCCCTTCTGATGTAAATTTCACAGCATTACTCAGTAAGTTGTTCAAAATCTGTTTTAGTTTGCCCCTGTCACCTTTAACATGAGAACATTTCGTGATAGAGCCGTCATATGGATCCAATATTACATCCACCCCTTTCTTCATACCAACAGGATGATACAGATCAACCACATCTTCTAGAAGCTGTTCCATGTCAAACTCTTCCTCCTCAAGCTGCATCTTTCCGGCTTCTATCTTACTTGTATCAAGAATGGAGTTCAATATGCCTAAAACATGTCAGAGAACTAGTGTCAAACAGATGATATGTAGGATGTGTTTGTAAACACTGCAATGAGAAAAACCAACCTAAAAGATCCCTTGTACAAGCTTCCATCTGCAGTAAATTTGTCAGCAACTCTGATTGCAAGGGCTCCCTTTTAGAAACTTCATTCCGACATATTTCTATCAGACCAGTGATGCCTGCTAAAGAAGCACGGACATCATGGCTTGCAGTTGCAAAAGCAAGACTTTTGTTCATGCTTTTCCTTTCTGATTGTTGCGTTGCTTCCATTTGGTTTATCAGTGCACCACATAAATACATCTCTCTTCTTGCAGATGCGACAATCTGATACACGAAAGTGCATGTTGTAATCACCATAGCACCAATCATCAGTATCAGTAGAACAAATGCCAATCTGATGTTCTTGTGAATGAGGCTTGACAATCCGTTGTGTGGCAGAGCCAACACGTATACCTTAAAAGAAAAAGAAAAAGAGAGATTAGACGTGTAGATAAGTATATTTCATATTATACTAATGCGAAAGAACTGTTCAAACACCACCAGATAAAGAAGCTTATGAAGATTTTAGATATACATATATATATTCAAGACTAGCAACAAGAAATCAGTTTGTTTGAAGATAAACTTACCAGTTGAAGTCCTGCAATTTCAACAGGTGAACAGTTAATCACATACTTCCTGTCCCAGATGCTTAATGTAGAATCTGTAGACTCAGCATCATGGGATTGGCACGTTACCTTTCCCACTGCACTATCTCCATCGTCGCCATAGCCTAGTAACTGAAAGGAAACTTGATTGTCAGCCAATATCATACTAGTGTTCGGAATTCCTTGAGTCAGCACATTCCCATCCTTTGTAGCCAAATACAAGCTTCCATTATAAAAGGCTGTTTGACCAACCAAGAAGTCGGTAAGAGATTTCATTGAATACCCTAAAGAAACGGCACTTCCTCCATCCAAACTAGCAGTACTAAGCAATAGAAGATCTTGAGAATTGGCCCACCCGGTCCCTACTGAGGCACATCCATTTGTACTCTTCAATGCTTCTTGAAACCAGCTTGTTTTGGCTACAGCTGATGGAGCAGACTTAATTGCTTCACCATATAGCTTTCCAGTGTCACGATCTACAGGCTGTACGTACCAAGTGTAGTTCTTTGTATCATTTTGTGTAGAAAAGAACGTCGAATTTGAGTACAATGCATAAGGTTGATTCCCTTGGTCGGTATAGTACGCAAAGAGTAAGCCGTCCAAACGAATGTAAGAAATCTGCCTTAGGTTCGGAATTGTCGATAAAGCTTGAAATAATGTAGAGCCCACCTGCATTGTTATTGAAGCAGATCCCAAATACATACTCACAAGGAGAAAAAGAACAAGATTATGGAAACTGAATTCTGTATACTAACCATTGATTCAGCCTTGGAGAGCTGAAGATCATCATGTTCATCCAAAGACGATTTCAATATTCGTACTAAGTTGATCGTCGATGCATTAACAGGAGAGAACAATGCAGCTGTTCTCTGAACTCCAGAGAGTAATTCTTGATTGATGTTGTCCGCGATAAACTTGACTTCATTTTCAATTCCTGCAACCCTGTTGATCCACAATGGAATCAACAAACTAGCTAGTGACAACACCACAAGCATCTGCATGTTTGGATAGTAACACACAATTAATTAAAAAGCACCCACAAGGGTGCTAATCTGATCACTCATTCAAGCCTTACTGCATGCACTTGTAAGCTAAAAGAGTTGTAATTGAAGAACTAGTTGAAAGTAGGCATACCAAAACAATGAGAAAACAAACAGGACGATACACTATGCATGAGCTTCGTCGTCTCATCTGAAACCCGATCGCCACCATCAAACTAGTTCAAATATACTGTCCTGCAAATCCATCCATTATTCAGTAAACAGGAACTCCAATTTCCACATCAAGAAATTTACAACTTTTTCCTTTTAATCTGATTCAACCGTATACAAGTTTTGTTTAAACCAGTCATTTTGTGTGTGTGTAAAGAAAGAAGATGTTGAAAAGAAAAAAGATTGCCCTTCTTACAGTAGGCTAAAACATGCAACGAAATGCGTTCTTGTTGGCGCTTTCAGGGATTTCTGTGTCGAAGGAGATGAAGTAGTATTCAAGTAGGGAAGGGGGAAGATTCTATTGTTTGATTGAGGCATGAGTATGACTCTTGTTTATTAAAAACACATGTTCAAAATGTATATTTATAATCAGAATCTTCAATTATCATAAGAATTTTGGCTGACAAGGAAACTTACTTCGTTTCGAGATACATCCCTAATTAATGAGATCTTGTCATGAAATTACCTGGATCATTAACCAAATCAATAAAATTTTCCATTAAACGTAATTTGTTTCTTATTATCAAGGGATTATATATATATATATATATGTATACTAACTTACTAAGCATTTAAGTGTGCGTGTAAACCATTAATTATACATAACCAATCAAATTTCATTAGGAGTTAAATAAAACTTACAAAATCTATACTATCTGTATCTGTATTTTTATATTATTTTTGTTTTTATATATAAAATTGCGAATTTCATAAGAGTTTGTTTCTATGGTAAAAAAAAAAAAAAAAAAAAAAACATATATAATCGAATCTAAGTATTCTTTTTAATAATAAATAAATATTAGTATAAAAGAATTAACTTTTATCAAAAAATTAAATTATAGTAGTTCTAATCCCTCTCAACTACTTAAAGAATGAATATTGTATCTAATTAAAAAAAAATGAATAGATCAACTAATTTGCATTAAGTATCTTAAGTATTTTTTTTAAAAAAATTGATTGAATAGAGTGCGTTACAATTTAAAATGGATAATATATGAATAGTGTGTAAAACACTAATCTAAAACTTCGAAAAATAGAAAATTATAATAATGAGCAAATGTCATAAAATTTGAAAGGCCAAATTGCATATTACCCCATATGTTTTAAAAATTCAGTTGAAAATCTTATCGTATTTTAAAAATTAGCAAAAAAACTCCTCTATTTTGTAAAACACTGCACATGTGCCCCTCACCGTTAGTCAAAACTAAAGGCATTAATTTTTTTGCTAAAAGATCATTACCCCCCTATTTATTATGTATTATGTCTTTTTTTAATGACTGTTAGATCTTTTTTGGTTGAATTAAAATTGTAGGATCTAATCAATCCATCTCAACCGTTAGATCTTAAATTTATAAAGATCAAGGGTCTAGATTTAATATTTTTTTATATACATTATATTATAAAATATAAAAATAAATTATTTAAAAAAAATATTTATTAAACCCAACCCCAACCCCCACCCTGCCCCCAAGTACCCCTCCCCAAATCCCGCAGCCCCCAACTCCTCGCCGCTCGCCAGAGGGGGCGACGGCAACATCGCCCAACATTGCCATCGCCCCCCAACCTAGGCGCCGCGATCGCCGTCGAGGTGCCCAGGTTCATTTGGGCAACCGCGGTGCCTAGGTTTGCGGTCGTCCACGGGTGTTTGGGTGACGGTTGCCGTCGTCCAAATTTTTTGTAAGATTAATTTTTTTTTATTTTTAAAAAATTGATTTTATTTAAAATTACAAAAATTAATTTATATTTATATAAAAAAATTTAAATTTAAATATTATTTAAATAAATAATAAATTTTATTAAGTATATTTAATCTAAATAATAATGTAAATTAGTTAATAATATATAATTATTAACATTTATATTCATAAAATATAATTAAAATGTTGTAAAATACATATTTATGATCTTTTAAATTTAAATATTATTTTTTATTTAAATGTCATTTTTTGATATTTTAATTTAATATAGTTTATTGAAATATATCTAAACTAAATAATAATTTAATTTTGTTACTAATATATAATTGTATAATTAGATTTTAATTTTTATTTATATAAATATCTAAAAAAGCAAATTTTAGTATATTAATTTTTATATTGTAAACTTTTAAAATATATAAAAAAAAATTGATATATCTTTAGGTATATTAAAAAGCCAAAAAAAATTCAAAACAAGTAAAACGAAAAACCCAACACAAGCATATACTCACTTCAGGAGCATTTTAGTCATAAAATCACAAAAAAAAAAAAAAAAAAATGCAGAAATGACAAAAAAAACTCTCCCAAACGCATGAAGGGCGTGTTTCCTTCACCCTCTGTCAGTTTATGACGGAATGGAAATTTCGTGCTTATTTAAACAAAACACGAATTTTTTTTTACTTATTTCCAAAACATAGTGGATTTTCAGCATTTTGGGAAAAAAAACAGGGGGTAAATTGGAGTTTGGCCAATTTCAAATAAAAATCCTCAATCTTATCAAATTAGAATTGTTATTGAAAAAGCATTGAGGGACTTCTCGCTAAAGAAAAAAAATCACTATAAAAAGCCATATTTTTAATGAATACGGCTAAAAATCGTGGTAAATAATTATTATTAATTACGATTAAATAAAAATCGATGCAAAAATAAGTTTTTTCATAATGAAATTCTTATTTGCCACGGCTGATAGTCGTGGTAAAAACATTCGCCATGACTTTTAGCCATGACAAATATTTTAGTCACCCTCGCAAAAATCACGGACAACAACCGTGCGTGGCCGTGATCAATGATTATTTGCTACGACTAATTAACCATGACAATTAATCATTGTTAACTGTTATATTTTTTGTAGTGCCTTTAATATTCTAATATTAATATTAGATAATTCTTTTTAGATTGTATTTTTATTTCTATGTTTTATTTTTTCATTACACAATGGAAGCAAAATAATACTAATAAGTGCAATTTAGGGTTTAAATTGTAAGGAAGATGTATGCTATTTAATAAAAAAAATAGTAACAATTTTTAAAATGAATGAAATACTATGTGAACATATTTAAGAACACGTAATACAAATTTGTAATTGAAACCAAAAAAAAAAAGACATGTAAACCTTCCCTCTCCCTGCCAAAAAAATGACATTGAATGTGAGAATGTGCTGGAAACGAGGTTGAAAAACTGTATTACATTGACTAATCAAATTTAATATAATTAAAGGATTTTGTACAAATAGAATTGTTTTGATACTTTATAGGAATACAAGCAAAACCAGAATATATCTTAAATGAATGTCATCTCTCTTCCTCTCTTACACGGCTTACATTGTTCAATGTTTTTTTAATTTTAAACATCTTGAGAAAAATCAAAAGAAGTTTATTTTAAACTTTTAAAATGATCGTTTTAAAGGGTCTATGGCAGAGATTAATATTTAAAGAACTATAAATGCAACATTAGATTAAGAATGTTGAAAAAGTTTAGAATTTTTTATATAAATATGGAAGTTTGTGAATGCAAAGGTTTTAGACAAATATAGAAGTTGAGAAAAGTTTTAAAAAACTTCTATGCATAAGTCTAGAAGCTTTTATAATATTTAAAATATTTCCGAAAGAGTTTTTGAAAGTTTGTCACCAAGCCATTAAGATTAATCTTTACCGTCCATATGAAGAGCCAAATGTATAAATATTGGATTGGAGTTCACTTTTAATAAGCAAGTTTGGATATCATTTTTTTCAACTTCCAAGTTTTATATTAACTTAAATAATATATTTTATTTTTATTTATAATATATTTTACAGTGTGAAAAATTATTTATTGTATGTATATGAGTACGATATGCCACGACAATAAGTATATATACATATATATATATAAATATGTAAAGTTGAATACACCACAATTCATGGTCTCATAAAAATAAAGTATCATGCTTAGTTCCTTCTCAAATGTGTGCTAGCAAGCAAATACATTCTCAGTCACATGTTTTGATGATTAGCTCAGACATGGCTTTCAAAAAATTATCGGTGTTGAGTGGTTTGGTTACATAACCATCTACTCCAACCTCAATCATTTTCTTCATCTCCTCTCCCCTATCTTCTGTTATGATTGGTGTGTGAACATCATATCTTTTCTCGACTTCTCTGATTCTCCTAGTTGCTTCAACACCATATCCATTATCGATATCTACCAAAACATCATAACACCATCAACTCAAAATTTTCAATTGGGGGAAAAGAAAAGGAAAATTATCTGTTGGTATGTTAATTACCTGGTAGTCTATCGGAATACAATCAAAAGGGTACTGATGATATCTTGGAAGCTCCAACAATTGTTCCATCATTTATGAGATTTCTGTAGACTAGTCGTCAAGCTTCTTCCCCATTTTCACATGAAACTATATTTGCACCAAGCTGGGAGACTACGAAAGCAGCTATTTTTCGTCCTATAGTAGCCACCAAGATTTTCTTCCCCATCAATGGCTTTCTATTAGCAGAACTCTTCGCGTAAAGTTTTCCTTTCACGTCACTCTTACCTGCCCCATACGACGTGTTGGCTTCAAGAGTACTAATGTTTCTAACATTAACTCTTTTAACATTGTGTGAGGTTTATCATCTTCTTGGTGGCATCACTCAAAAGCCGGATAGTTTCACACAAACGGGATCCATGAAATGGCTTGGTGATTACCAAATCCAATTTAGGTAGCTTATCTTCATCGAGACCCTGGAAATTTGTGCTGCTCGTATATGGTTTATCAAGCCAAACTACCGTACTGTAGCATTTGTCATTGAGGTACATTCTATATTCAGCCACAACCCTGCTGATCTCCCGAAATGGGCCTCCACTTGTGTCAAGCACGACCAAAATGAACCCAAACGTATCGCCCCATACATTAGGTTTCTTTAGAGATGGTAGAATATTTTTCACGCCGTCCAAGGTGCTCAGAGGAACTTCCTTAGATCGTGTACTAGATGCACGTGATGTGTGCTCATCGCTTTCTGACCTTCCCTCAAATTTACAAGACGAGCTATGGCAGGATGCGTTCAGCTTTCGCTTGATTCTCTTGAGGGTTGGAGAAAGTTGTCGGTGTTGCTTGACAACATGCACTTTTATTCCAAGTCTCTGTATGAAACTTTACAAAATATTACTCCTTTTATCACTTTGAATGAAGAGTTTGACTTGGGATCCTTCAGTTTTGGGGCTGTGAATACGGACAATAGGTCATGAGTGGTGAAAAGAGTCACTTGATGAGATGGTGACCTCAGTATCAGTTGCTCTTGCATTAGTAGAAAATATCCGCCTCGCATGTGCCGAAGAACACATTAAAGCTGAACCAAGTTCCTCTTTCATCAATTTCTTTATCCACAATTCATATCTCCCCACCCATTGAAATGTACAATTTAATTGAGGAATAAAAAATTGTTTATGATTCTTACCGGTTTTATTATTTCAATAATTCATTTAAAATTCTTATATACAAACTTCTTTATGTTATGTATATTATTGAAAATCAAAATAAGATCAAGAACAATGAAAATACTAAAAAATTCAAATTCTATCTAAAGATATATCATTTCACGTAATGTTTTCAAAGTTCTGAACAAGTGATTTGGCAGAAAATGAATTTGCATATCTTACTAAAGTTTTCATTAAGGTATGAGGTACGAAATTAGCTTTGTATGACTATTGTTCTATTGAAAAATTATTTTTATACTCGAATTCAATTCAAAACAAGGTTGGACTAAGCAATGGATTATAATATTCAAGTTAAAATAATATATATATATATATATAATATTTTAAACAAAATATTATAAAAAAATATTCATAATTTTCTAAATGAGATGTACTTGTATATGCAAAAGATATGGTGGATGTTTTCAAATTAATTTTATGGTTTAAACATTAGAATAATTTAAAGTTAAACTAATACTTATCGCATCATTATTATTATGTTGATTTGTGGGACAAAATCGAAAATTCTTTTTATGTATATAATCCTTGATGATATTATCTTTTTTATAGAAATCATGCCAAATATCAATGTAGTTTTCTAAAGCAAAGCGAGTTAATAAAAGAAATATACATAAACAAATTTTTATAAAAATTGATCTCATGATCTTAATATCAAGAATAATTAATTTTATCATAAAAAAATTAAATTATAGTGTCCTGATTTAAAATGAAAAATTTATAAACAGTATGTAAAATGTGGAACATGCGTCTTAAGTGGAGATAGAGATGAACTCAGCATAAGTTTATTAATGAAAGAAGGGTACATGCTGAATTTTGTTTGGTCTGTTTATATTTTGAAGGCCTACTTTAGTTCTACTCTCCTTTTCTCAGTTCTTGGCTTTTTCCTTAAGTGTGAGTGTATTTCTATATGTTTCCATCCTAAACGGCTATTATCACACTTGCACTATCAGCAAACATCTGAGAGGTGAAAATTGAAAATCTGTTTTGGTTACTGCATCGAGCTCTGCAATATCCTAAGGATGTTCATGATTTCTGAAACTTGTCATCACATCTATGATCTATCAGCCAAAATTTCATCTCAGTGTTCGTGCTATGGCTCTGAGATCCAAAGATTATTGTCGAATGATATAATTCACCATAACAATTCGGTAATATAGAAGTATTTGACAAGTGATGATGAAGTTACAAACATTTACAACAAGCATACAACAATTCTAAAGGTCTCTGCACCATTAAGACTATAATTCTAGAGTTCATCAGTGGTTCTGGCAAATAACAAATGCAGCAACTCTTAAGGTAATCTCTTTGCTTGACCCTTGTCTTCATCATCTCATCCACCTTGCCAGGAGATTGGCAACGTCGGAGTTTCCTGAAAACTTCATCTTTTGGGCTAAGTCCTCCAAAATATTGGCTCTACCAGCCCGGCAAAAATCAGATGTGAACTTGTTGTAATCAAGTTGAGGTGCCTTCATTCCTTTGTCTATCATTTCTTCCAAATACTTGCAGGCCTCATTGGATCTTCCCTGTCTTATAAGTCCCCTAATGAGAACAGTGTAAGAGTTTTCATCAGGACAATAACCCTTCCTCTTCATCTCCTCCCAAACTGCACAACCCATTTCATAATTTCTTGCACAAAAGTAAGACTTCATTATCATGTTATAAGTGTGAATGGATGGTTCAATGCCACTCTGGATCATCTTCTTGTATATTTTAACTGCATCATCTGGCATGTGTCGGTTAGTCATCATCTTGATCAGAGCATTATACATCCGCCCATCAGGTGGGCATCCTTTCTCCTTCATCTCCTTTAGTAACCGATACACCATATCCATCTTCTTTTGATTCCCGAAGCCTGTCATCAAGCAAGTGTACACAGCAGCATCTGGCTCATATCCAGAAGTAAACATATCATCCAAGTAATCAACAGCTTCCTTCAAGTTACCTTGTTTGCAGAGATACTTAATCAAGATTGTATAGCTCCTAACATTGGGAAGTGGACCCTTAGACTTCATCACCTCAAACAACTTGATTGCATCAGATCTCTTTTTACTCCTCAACAACCCTTCAAGCATTGTGTTATGAGCAATGATATCAGGCTTAAAGCCGTTATCAATCATTGAATTCCACGTCCTCCCTGCTTCCATCAAATTCTTCACACTACACCAACCACTGAGCAAAACCGAATATGTGGTTAAGTTTGGTGTAAATCTATCCTCCAACTTCTCAAACAGCACCTGAGCTTCCTTCACAAGCTTTGCCCTCCCCAATGAGTCCAGCAAACAATTAATTGTCTCTGTATCAACTTTAAACTTATACTTCTTCATCAAATCAAACATCCCAACAGCCTTTTTCCTCTCTTTGGCAGCAGCAAAAGCTTTAATGCAAATACTAAAAGTCTCCATTGTGAGCAAATCCTTTGCGCCCATTTCTTCAAGTACTGAGACCATGGTCTCGAACTGCCTAGTCTTTCCAAGAATATTCATCATCGCATTGTAAGTCCTTGAATCATGAGCGAAACCAGGCCTCTCAGCAGCCCAGCAAAAGAACCGAAATGCAGGTTTGCGAGCATGCTTAAACCTCTCCAACACACCTAACACCAAACCATGACTCAGTTTAACCCCACATTCATCCAAAACAGCCTCCATATTCCTATCTACAGCAAACGTTTCATCGATCACCTTACAAACCCTTTCCACCTCCCTTTGATCAGTCTCGAATTTGGCATCATCAACAACAAAAGATTCATTCTCACCATCAGTCTCAACATCAGAATCAGAACCCACCGAATCAACATCCTTACAGAAAGGCCTAAACTTATTGAAGAAATATAGCGAAGTTTTGGGCTTTAAGCAAAGTAAGAAATTTTGCCATCGGACTAATGGCAAGCTTTCTTGAAGAGGAGAGAGTGAAGAGGGGTGTGGCAAAATAACCGGAATTTGACAATGAGTACGATGGAGGCTACTACGAGTAAAAGCATCAAACAGAAAACACATGGGCAAAGAGCTACCATCAACTTGCTTTCCTTGAATCCCTCCCCCTCGTACCGCCGTGATTTGTCCGTAACTGGGAGAGTGTAACTCGGCGGCGCCGAGGAAGAGTCCGCCATTTCCGGCGAGGAAATTGGAGAGCAGTGCGGATCTAGAAAGTGTTGATTTTCTTGAATTTCTTAAATAAAAAGCCATTTAGTACCCATTATATAGCACAAAAACAGAAATAGTAACAATAGAATAACAGCAAGAGGAAGAAAGTATTGGTCGAGGTATCGATCGAAGTAGATCTCTGAGCTAATATTTTGGTGGCTGGTCACTGATCAGTAACCCACGGGAGTTAGTAGGTGAAGATGAAGATGAAAAGCAGTCCAAAGTTGGGCCATTTTGGGCTTATACACTGGGCCTAAATTTGGGCCTCAGAACTATGAATCCTCGAATAAGGCCCAGTTCCGATAAATTGGGTTTCGTATTGGACCTGATATACTTTGGGGGATTCAATCAAGATCGGCCCAAGAACAAAGAATGAGAGCGTTGAGCAGCACGCGCCGCATGGCTCTCTCCCAAAGTTCCCGCCAAAGCTCGGCGACTGACGCGCTTCGCCATTTTTTCCCGCCTTTCCCCTCTGCGTTCTCTCTTAAGTATCTATCTTCACCTCCCGCCTTTACACCTCTGGCGACGTTCGACTCTACCTCTCTCTTTCCAGGTATCTGATTCGCTCTCCATTCGTTTCCACTCTGTAGACATACTAATATAGAATAATAATAATCAGATGGCCTCATCGAGAAAGGCGAGCAACGGGCGGTCACCGCTGGTCAATCAACAGCGTCAAATCACTGCATTCTTCTGCAAGAAGCCGGAATCATCGTCTTCTCCTTCACCTTCACCGTCTCCGGTTGTTTCCAAACTAAACCCTAAGAAGCCGGAATCATCGTCTACTCCTTCGCCCTCTCCGTCGCCAGTTGTTTCTAAACAAAACCTTAAGAAGCCGAAATCATCGCTTTCTCCTTTCCCCTCGCTGTCGCCGGTTGTTTCCAAACAAAACCCTAACCCTAGTGCGAGCCCAAGCCCGAGCCCGATCACTCCTTCACCTCTGCAATCAAAGCGCAAGAAACCTCTCCTAGTCATCGGCCCGAATTTGGCTTCTTCTTCTCCTGGAAATCCTACCTCTGATAAGAAGTCGTACGGGGCAGAGGTTGTTGACAGGAGGATCAGAGTTTATTGGCCGTTAGATAAGTCTTGGTACGAAGGTTGCGTAAAGTCGTTTGATAAAATATCAGGAAAGCATTTGGTGCAGTATGATGATGCTGAGGAGGAAATGCTGAATCTTTTGGAGGAAAAGATCCAGTGGATTGAGGAGCCGGCAAAGAAGAAGCTTCGGAGGCTAAGAAGGATTTCAGTGGTGGAAGATGAAGAGGAGGATGATCTTAATGAGTTACAAGATGATTCGGATGATGAGGATTGGGGGGAGAAGGAGGAAAAGGAAGCAATGGAAGATGATGATTGTTTGGAGGATATGGATTCAGAGGTGGAAAAAGAGGAAACTGGAAGAGGTGGTGGTAGGAAGAAGACGAACTCCAGTAAACGAAAGTTGAGTGGAGGAGGGAAAACGGCATCAACTCGTAAGAAGAGCAAAATTGGGGTAGAGTTGGAGAATAGTGTTTCTACTGTTCCTTTTGCTGGCAATTCAGAAAAGCGGATAGAGTCTGCTACAAGAATCAGTGCTGATAGTAAGTGATAACAGTTTTCCTTTAAAAAAAAAAAAAAGAAACCAAGTTCTGTATTCTCTTTATGTTTGCGTGTGGAAGCTGATATCTTGTCTAAGAATAAGTTTGTGATGATAAGATGTTGATTTGAATTGCTGTAACTTGGTCGGGATTATTGGATGTCATTTTCTCTTTTGTGCACTTATTCATATCTCATGATTTTTCATTGTTTAATTTGATAACTACTTAACTAGAGCCAAGTAAATGCAAGTCTGATGGCTGTATCTGGTGGGAAGTGGGATCTTAGGTTTTATGCTACTGATGTCCTTCCTTTTATACTCCGATTCTTGTAACTATGTTCTCGTTCTTTTCTTAGTTTGAATGGCAAACATGTCGATGATGTAAAGTAAATGCACTACTTATGTGATCACCAGTAAATATTAGATTGTGTCATTATAGGTGGGAAGGTCTCTCTTCGAGATAGCCCGACTGCGGGAGATGCAGCAGAAAGATTCATCACACGGGAAGCAGAGAAGCTGCCCTTCCTTGAGGTGTAAGTTTTTATATGCACTTGCTCTTTCTACTTAGAGAATATTCAAGTCAGAGCTGATGAAAGAATCCCTAAATCTTTTGTTCTTTTATTCTGCTAATTCATTTATGATTCTGAGGCATTTGCATTTTTACTCTCCTTATCAAAAGATATGCATTCCCTTAAATGTTGAACTGGTTTCTTTACTAAAACAGGGATCGTAAGGATGCCAATAGAAGGCGCCCCGGGGATGCAAATTACGACCCAAGAACCCTTTACTTGCCTCCGGAATTTGTAAAAAGTTTAACAGGGGGCCAGGTAATTGAATCCTCTAGTTACTGTTTTAAGCTCTCTTTGAGAATATTATTTCATTGGATGCATTTGTTAATAATAGAGGCAATGGTGGGAGTTTAAGTCAAAGCATATGGACAAGGTTCTCTTTTTCAAGGTAATACATTTGGATATATCTAGTTGCAAGTTCATGCTATTGGCTTTGTTAGTCATTCCAGTCCTGTTAAAGTGTGACCATTCTTTTAATTTTTGAACCAGATGGGCAAGTTTTATGAACTTTTTGAAATGGATGCACATGTTGGAGCAAAAGAACTTGGTTTGCAGTATATGAAGGTACTGGACTCAGTGATTTCTGGTAGTTTATTTATGTCAGCATGCATTCTATGATGTAATGAGATGGGGAAGGAGAGGAATCTTGATAATAAATTTGCCTCTCTGATTCTCTGAAGTTTTTGAAATGTCTATATGCCGATGCTTAGACAGATTGAACTTGCTCTTTCTAGATGACTTTTGGACTGAAGTTTCTATCTAATAGCTTCTTGTGCTTTCAGGGAGAGCAACCTCACTGTGGATTTCCAGAAAAGAACTTCTCAATGAATGTAGAGAAGCTGGCAAGAAAGGTTATCTTTTGCTGTACACTATTCCGGCTCAAATCTGTTATGCCTTAATTCTTAATTTTCCCTACCTCTGAAGGTTAAACTTCAGCATTATAATTTGACATTGATAGGGCTACCGAGTTCTTGTTGTGGAGCAAACAGAAACGCCTGAACAGCTTGAACTTCGTAGGAGAGAGAAGGGCTCTAAAGATAAGGTCACTCTGACACTGATCTCAGCACTTGCGCAACAGCTTTCCTTTAATTTATCAATGATATTGAACCCTGTCGCTGTCTGCCAATCATTTCCAGGTTGTGAAACGTGAGATATGTGGTGTGGTGACAAAAGGAACTTTAACAGAGGGGGAAATGCTTTCGACCAACCCTGATGCTTCTTATCTGCTAGCAGTGACTGAAAGCTGTCTAGTTTCAGCAAACCAACAAGGGGTTCACATATTTGGTGTTTGTGTGGTTGATGTTGCAACCAGTAAAATTATCCTTGGACAGGTTGGAGGGAATAACTTAATTATATTAAGCTAATGCATGTAAAGAGCTTTTCATGCATGAATATGCTAGGGCTCTTTCACATATGTAATTTCATGTCTTGTCTGCAATATTCTGCTATCACGCAGATTTGCACAGAAATAGATTTTTTATTCTGAGACCAGTATTCTATTTAATATTAGAAGTTGATGAACTGTATGGTGCTAATATTTGTCATGTCTATACTTGTTCGATATTTGAACGTGGTGCAAGTTCCATGTATTAAATTGCCTTGGTCAAGCATATATACCTTTTTGTCTAAAATATATGTCTTTGCCTATGGCAGAGGGGTGTGTAGTCTTCCTGTTATGCATGTAGATTGCAGGCTTCATCTTGTGTGTTCTTTTCTTAAGTTTACATGAATTGTCTGTGGGATTAAGTACTCTTCCTTTGACCAGTTCAGGGATGATGCAGACTGCAGTTCCTTGTGCTGTTTATTAGCTGAGTTACGGCCAGTTGAAATTATAAAACCTGCTAAGCTGCTCTGTCCCGAGACTGAAAAGGCACTGTTAAGACATACAAGAAATCCTCTGGTTAATGAGCTGATACCTTTCTCTGAATTCTGGAATGCTGAGAAAACTATTGGTGAAGTCACGAGCATCTATCAGCGAATTGGTGATTATTCATGCTTTGCTGCTGTGAATGAAACTGTTTTGGGATCTGGTGATTCTTCATTGGAAAATGGTAACAGAAACTGCTTACCAGATGTATTATCCAACCTTGTGAGTGCGGGTGAGGATGGAAGCCAAGCACTCTCAGCGCTTGGTGGCACTCTTTTCTATCTGAGGCAGGCTTTTCTGGATGAAACTCTTCTCAGATTTGCGAAGTTTGAGTTGCTTCCATGTTCTGGTTTTGGTGAAATCACTCAAAAGCCATATATGGTTCTTGATGCCGCTGCACTAGAAAATCTTGAGATATTCGAAAACAGCAGAAATGGGGATTCTTCTGGGTAATGTGGATTGTTTTGTTTGTGTAATTTTCAGAGCTGTCTTTATTAACATTATCTTATTTTTGTTACCCCGTCATTTTTTTTATTTTTTTTTTTGGTCTCTGCAGGACATTATATGCTCAAGTGAACCATTGTAGCACAGCATTTGGTAAAAGGTTACTTAAAACTTGGCTTGCAAGACCTTTATATCATCTTGAGTCCATCAAGGAACGCCAGGATGCTATAGCAGAATTAAAGGTTGTTTGCTTTTGAGAAGTTTCTGCCTTGTTTGTCTAAGGCCTTTTGTTTTTAAGATTCTCCTTTGCTATGTGTGTTTAAATCATTTTGGTTACTGAAAATTTAAGCTCAGCAAACTGAGGATTCTCAGAGGTGGGTGGTTGTGGTAATTTGATGACCATGGAAATATTTTTTTCTGTGTATGATTATGTTTTTCTCCATCTTCTTAGATCTTGCTCTGTTTCTTTGGTATATATAAGACTTGGTAATTGTCCAATTGGTTTGCTGTTTCCCTGAAGTACATTAATCATTTTTACTTAATCTTTCTTATTTCAGGGAGTTAAACCATATGTGCTTGGCTTTAGAAAAGAGTTATCCAAGCTTCCCGACATGGAACGTTTGCTTGCACGCATCTTTGCTGGCAGGTGTAGTTTCCGTCCTACGATTTGCTAATTTATTGCAGGAACTTACCCACTGTTTTCTTTAAGGGATTTTATTCATGGTTTTTGGTGAATACAGTGAAGCTAATGGAAGGAATGCAAATAAAGTTGTTCTGTATGAGGATGCAGCTAGGAAGCAGCTCCAAGAGTTCATTTCAGCTCTACGTGGGTGTGAAATGATGGCCCATGCATGCTCTTCACTTGGTGCCATTTTAGAGAATGTGGAATCTAGACTGTTGCATCATCTATTACTGCCTGGTATAAGCTGGGAAACAATTTCCTGCATTATTCATGGTGATTAGCATTTTATATGATAAGTTTGTTCACAGGTGCAGGGATTCCTGATGTTCAATCAATTTTGAGGCATTTCAAGGAGGCCTTTGACTGGGAGGAAGCAAATCATTCAGGACGTGTAATACCTCGAGAAGGGGCAGATCTAGAGTATGATGCTGCATGCCAAGTAGTTAAAGACATTGAATCCAATCTCAGAAAGCATTTAAAGGAACAACGCAAATTTCTTGGAGATGCATCTGTAAGTACCTCCAAAGTAGCCTAGTTCATGATCTTGATTTGTAAAGCATCTTGCATAATTTATTTCTTTTGAATATTTTGTAGATTTGTTATGTGACAATTGGAAAGGATGCATACCTTTTGGAAGTGCCTGAGAGTTTGTCACAAAGTATTCCAAAGGAATACGAGTTGAGGTCATCCAAGAAGGTAAGACCAGTGGCTATTCCTGAAGTAGGTTTGGTTGTTTATAGCTACTCTTGCTTGTTCCAGACAGAGGGCTGATTACAGTACAATGGCATTTTGGACAAATTATCTAACTGCCTATTGGGTTTGACTTTAATTCTGATCCATATTTTTTCTTCTCCTTTTGTATAGTTGGAAGTTATCTCAAATTGCAAAATTAGCCTGCTTTGTGCAGGTCACATCTAGATAATTATTTTCTCTAGTAGGTTAAAAACAAAATATGTGACCAAGTACCCTGCAAAACAATGATGACTTATCTTATTTTGTGATGATGGAAATAGGGTCATATATTTATCTATAGATCAATGAGCATATTCTGGTTGAGATATAACTTATCATTTCTTGCTCATGTGGATCTTAACCTTTTCTTTCTTTTCCTTTTGGATTCATTGATTGCAGGGTTTCTACAGGTACTGGACTCCTGTCATTAAAGAATTAATCGGGGAGCTTTCTCAAGCTGAATCTGAGAAGGAATCAAAATTGAAGAGCATTCTTCAGAGGTTAATTGGACGGTTCTGCGAGAACCATAATAAATGGAGACAACTGGTCTCTACTGTTGCAGGTATCAATGCCCTTCTGAATATAGAGTGGAGATCTATTATCTAAATCTTTAGTTCTTTATGAGGATATCTCATCCCTTATGTGAAAGACAAGAAAGATATTTGTTTCATGACATTGTATGGTTTGGTTTTTCACCGTGGTTTTCATGTCTTTTCCAAGGAAAAAAAATTGAATGTAGAGTGGGGGCTGTATTCTCGGTTTTATATTCTACTATTTAAACCTTCGGTTCTTTGTGAGGATATCTCATCCCTTATGTGAAAGACAAGAAAGATATTTGTTTCATGACCTTGTATGGTTTGGTTTTTCACTGTTGTTTTCACGCCTTTTTCGAGGGAAATAATAAATTGATTGCAGCTGAATTCAAACAAAAATTTCTGTAAATATTTGTGTGCAAATGTATATTACATAGTAACTTTGGTCATGGATACTGCTTGAGAGAAACTGATACTTGGTAGTAATTGAGCTTCATGGCTGGCTTTGCCCACAGAATTTTCCACTGAAAGCCCCTACTCAAAATTATGGCTGTTACTGTTGCTTTATATTATACTGCAGTAATTTCTCTAACCAGGTCAAAATTTTCATAATAGTTGTTCATAAGAATGAGAATGGATAAATATCTCATGTGGGGACTCTTCGCAGAACTGGATGTTTTAATCAGCTTATCAATTGCAAGTGAATATTACGAAGGAAAAACATGTCGTCCAGTTCTGTCTGCACCACATTCTGATGAAGTGCCATTCCTCAGTGCTGAAAGTCTAGGTCATCCTGTTCTAAGGAGTGATACTTTGGCAGAGGGTACCTTTGTCACCAATGATGTCAAACTGGGTGGTTGTGGTAACGCAAGCTTTATAGTACTTACTGGTCCGAACATGGGAGGAAAGTCTACTCTTCTACGTCAAGTTTGCCTGGCTGTGATTTTGGCCCAGGTTGGATTTTGGAACTCTTATCTCAAGTAGCACTAAAAAGGACTTTTATGCCTTACCAACGGCGTTAATTTGGTTCTTCACAGATAGGCGCAGATGTGCCAGCAGAAAGTTTTTCATTGTCTCCTGTTGACCAAATATTTGTTCGAATGGGTGCTAAAGATCACATTATGTCAGGCCATAGCACATTCCTGACAGAGCTTTTGGAAACTGCCTCTATGCTGGTAAGATGATTGTTTTCTATTGAATTAAACACTATAGGCTAGTAAATCTTTTCCTCATTACTATTCTTCATTTAATGTCTATTTTGTTTTATGAACGGGATAAAGATATGCTTCATGATCCTGAGAACATGGAATGTATTACTTATAGTTTCTGATCAAGCGTACATATGTAGCTCCTCCAGTAAATGATCTAAACATCTCAAGCTAAAGACAAAGAATATTCAAACATGCATTTGAAATTTGATTTCTTTAGACTCTAGTTCTTTGCAGCTGTTCTATTGTTTTGCTATATAGCATCTATCTTCTTTTAAGGCTTTCCCTTTGCACCAATGTGAATGCTTTATCATGTTCTAACCTATTGCCAATGGATGATGCAGAGTTCAGCAACACGCAATTCACTTGTGGCATTGGATGAGCTGGGACGAGGGACATCAACATCAGATGGGCAAGCTATTGCGTACGTCCAACTTAAAGGGAATTCAGATAATGGTTTTTTCTGTCTCCCCTTGTATTGATTCTGATTTCCTTTTCCCGATTTATTTTGCCAGTGCATCTGTTCTTGAACATTTTGTCCGCACAGTACAATGTCGGGGAATGTTTTCTACACACTATCATAGATTAGCTGTTGACTACCAAAAAGATCCCAAGGTATGTCAATTTATCTTGTCAAAAGGAAACAGAAGAATTCTGATTTTACTTTGCATGGGAGAGATATTTTGTAGGCTCTTTCATGTCTTCTTGGCTCGTTACTGATATTTACATTTGGTTTACGAATATAGACTATCTTGATCTTATTGATTCACTAAGAAGATATGTTCCAACCTATGATTTTATTGATTAACTAAGAACATATGTTCCAACCTATGTATCTGTGATTTGGGTGTGGATCTTATGTTTTCCAGCTTCAACATTGTTCAGGTTGCCCTTTGTCATATGGCGTGCCGAGTTGGAAAAGGAGTTGCTGGCCTGGAGGAAGTAACATTCCTTTACAAATTGACACCTGGTGCATGCCCTAAAAGTTATGGTGTAAATGTTGCTCGACTGGCTGGTAAGTCAACTTTCTCTAGGATGTGAAGAATCCTCTCTCTCTCTCTCTCTCTCTCTCTCTCTCTCTTCAGTAATGTGAAGGCAGTTCGTCAATTTCTGCTCTCTTGTTATTTGTCCAAGACGCACCATTTAAGATTTACTAGAAAAGAAAGGAAAGAAGAGGAAGCAGAAAAACAATGTGGTTGTTCTGATGTTGTTGGTACTATTTCCAGGACTTCCTGATTCAGTACTACAAAAGGCTACAGCTAAGTCTCAGGAGTTTGAAGGAAGTTATGACAAGAGGTTAGGACACAACTTATCCAATCAAAGGTGGGAAGACAAGGTAGCTCTGGTCGTTGAGAACTTGATGGAGATTGCAACTAGTAACAATTGCCACACTCTCACCGATAGCATGGTTGTTGGCTCTCTGGCCAACCTGCAATATAGGGCTAGGTTGCTTCTACAACAACATTAGGAATAATATATGGTAGAGTCTGGCCTCCTACTGTGATTGCACTCCCCATCTGTATTGGAGAAAATGTCTCCAGACTCTAGCCTCCTACTGTGATTGCACTCCCCATCTGTATTTGGAGAAAATGTCTCCAATCGCTGGGTGCATGCACAGTACAATTTTGTCATATGAATTTTCCAATTTAATATGCGATCCAAACGAAGTTTATGGATGAGATATATGAGCGGAATATCCGTCAGAAGCAATGTACATTTTGTAAATTTCTGCTATTGAAATCTCAACTGAAGTGTGTTGTTCACTTTGCAGGTCGTTTTTAATGTTTGGCATGCATTCTATAGACTTGCATTGCAAGATTCTGTTATTCGGCCTTCATCCAAGAGATAACGAATTGGCTTTGCATCACATTTTTGTTCGTCTTTCATTTTCTGTAGCAATTGCGTATATAACACTTTCTTTTCATTCCGTCTCTAATTTTCTATATTTTCATCTGGCCCTGTACGGGAGGAAGAAAAATATACACAAAAGAATAATACAAACAAACGCATAGATGAACTTAATTAAATGTTAAACATTCTGCTCTTCAACATCGTTGGCTTCATCATCAGAGCTTGTCTCGTCATAAGGATTCTGCAACAATGAGAAAATTGAATGACTTTTTTGTTAAAAGAAAAATCCAAAGCATTCTGTTGTACTCAAAAGCAGATAATGTTTACCATTGCCAGTTAAATCAGTTATATGGGCTTCAAAGTCAGATCGAAAGGTAAGATAATGTGGCACAAAAATTTACCCGATAATGATGTGTAACACCGTTGTGTAGTGCTGCTATAATCCGAATCAATACGTACATTGGAAGGAGTATACCACTAGCCTTAACTATAAGCACCTGCCAGACAGAAAGTTCTCTTAGTTTCCGGTGGGCTGGTGGTACGGTGGTTCATTAGTTGCAGGTAAAAGATGGGCAACTTACAGTCAGGAGTGAAAATGGGTATTCCCCTGCTCCTCCAGTAAGAACAGCAAACAAATGTCTGATCAGGAGCAGAGCGGTGAACTGCAAAATTTAGAGGAGTATCCATAAATGAGCTTCAAATAAACAGAACACACCATGTCCGAAAATTAAAATTTTTGAAATCCCAGGAGATTTAACTGCTGTTAATCTCAATGACTAATTAAATGATTAATTTTAAAATTTTGGGGGTTTTGGCATTATGTTGTGTAATCTTAGGTACAGACTGTCACAAACTAAAGAAGTTACTCCGAAACTATAATGGGAAAGCAGAAATTGGCACACATGTTGGACTCGGCAAGTTCAAATTTTTTGGCAGAAAATTTTCACAAAACCATGAGTTAATAATGCAACTCCCAACTGTCCATGCATAAAATTTGCAAGACATCAGACTTCTAACTCATAGTAATAATTGATAAAAGACAACTTGAAAAAGACTTACGATGAGAGCCACCGATCTGCAGCAAGAAGCACTTCTTTCAGCCGTTGATGCACACTCAGAATACTCTGTGTCAAGAATCTCTCCTCGATTTTCCTGTTCTTGCTCATCTCTTGGCACTTCCAGACTTCCTCTGTTAAAAAATCCCATGAAATATAGATAGAATCCCACATCAATGATCTTTATCTAATTTTAAATTACTAATTTAAGTCCAGCAACAAAACAAAGTATATCATAAACTATAAATCTGGCATTATTAGCCGGAAATACAGGAAAGAAATAAAATAATTCTGCTACTTAAGAGGAATGTCTAAAGAAATGCTTGGATGAACCATCCGTGAACAATGCCGGTTGCCGGTGCATATTAAAAAGAAGCAAAAAGTTGAGCTTAAAGAGTGCTTATATTTTTTAATGGAAAGGAGAATCAAGAATGTCAGGAGAGGAGAAAGACAAAAATGAATACCTTATGGTTACTGTTGTATCAATTAGTTGTGTCTTCTTAGGAGGAGATGTGTACCCAGGTTCAAATTTCTGCAGTAGAATTTTTCTAAAAGTAATTATAAAGGTAAAAGATAAAGGTGCTTTTGAATTACAATTATATGAGTAGCAATAAACAATAACTTTTTGTTAAGAAATTCTAAAATATCCCATATTTGAAAAGACGTCAGAGAATGAGAAAGAAAAATAGAAAATTACAGAAACAGCGTAGCTTAAAATTTTAGTCAAGCTGCGCCATAGCCATGTGGATAAGAACATATATTGTAATATGTCCCACTCTTGCAATTGAAAAAGAAAGCACCCTTATGTGGACTAGTTTTATACTCCAAGAAAGACGGTTGAGATGGAGACGCAAACAAGTTCCAATTTTTGCCTTCAGAAATTAAAAGGCTGGAATGTGCACACATATATATACACATATATACTTATACTGGAACAATTATAGATACACATATATACTTATACTGGAACAATTATAGATACAAATATAAACAATATATTATGACAAAATTATTTCATAAGAGAGAGAGAAACAAAAACATAATGAACACTCTGAAGAAACTCTGACCAATTCGGTTTTCTGACTAGAAGTCTTGAACAGGAAAAACAAAGAGAAGAGAAAATTCTTTTGAAACTGGGGAAACCAAGGACAACCTCCACAATCCAAAACTTGAAGGCGAAACCAGTCTTAAGCTGAGAACAGAATATAAGAAACTTCTCGAATTGGGGAACAACTAATACGGCATGCAACCGAAGGAAAAAAAATCCCAAAGTTCCCCAAA
Source organism: Sesamum alatum (assembly GCA_034509735.1). NCBI lineage: Eukaryota > Viridiplantae > Streptophyta > Magnoliopsida > Lamiales > Pedaliaceae > Sesamum > Sesamum alatum. The sequence continues at coordinate 3,577,832 of JACGWO010000009.1, forward strand.
CAAGAAAAATCAAATTGTCAACATAAAGAAAGGACAAAAAAAAAAAAAAAAGAAAAACAATGATCATAGTCTGATATCCATGGTGATGACGATAAGCATCAAAGCAACACGCACCTGTAAGCAAATTTCACAAGTCGTGTTCCCCTTCTCGTTGCACCATCGCTGTACGCAATCTCTGTGCGCAAACTGGAAGCCAGAAATATCGAAGAAAATCAAAAAATAATGATAGAACAACAAATTAGGGCAAAAAAACACTTAAAAACTTCAGTCATAATACGATCAATAAAGTGAAAAATTCTGTTGAAAAAACATACCTTTACAGTTCCAGAACAGGCGCAAGGCGCCTCCAAGCTCTTGCTGCTTTCCAACTCTTCTTCATGGCATATCCTGCATACGGATATCGCAGAATATTGCCTGAAATCGTCTACGAACAACACAATTTCGCTCATCCTTTCTCGAATACTTTTCAACTGTTTTTTCTGTTACTATGGAGGAAGTTTCAGCGTTTCTCTCTCTAGCTCTGTTTCCTTTCTTCGGGTTCTGTTTTGCGTGGGACTGGGTCTAGCTGGGCATCTGCGCACTTGTTTTTATGGAAGAAATTTAACTAACGCGGCGGAAATTCCAAGACTACCCTTACTCTGATATTTTGGGGAATAATTAGCAAACAGGAAATTAGCACAAAACAATTTAAAGTACTCACTTTTTTTACTTGTTAATTACATGCACGATTACCTCAACATCTTGATAAATTAAGTAAAACAGTAATTTCAATCAATAATCCGATAATCAATATGATTAAAAATAATAAATAATTATAATAACTCATATGAGACATATACCTACACCTCGGGTTTAATGCAATTTACCTCCCTGTGATATTGTAAATGAATGAATTATTCCCTATAAAAAAATAATAGCAATTTACTTTCTTATGTTCTTTAAAATGGAGCAATTTACCTCCTTAGACAAAAAGATAAATTGCTCCATTTTAAAAAATACGGGAACACATTAATTCATTTTAAAAGAACACAGGAAAGTAAATTGTTATTTCATTTTTTCATAAAAGGATAATTTATCCACTTTTAATATTATAAGAGGGTTACCTGTATTTTTTTCCGTACACATTATACGAGACTCGAACTTATTTATGAAAACTCGAATTGAAATACCCACTTGGAAATTAGAGTTAATGAGGACGCGGAAAATTAAGGTATGAAGCAAGTCTTTACTGACCCTGTTTTTTATGTGCACTTGTGAGGCAATTTATGTCACTTTGACCTCCCTAAGTAATTACTTCAAATGTAATCAAAACTTTGTCAACCCCAAATAATAACACATTCTCATTCATCTTTCTTTATTTGGGTCAATTTTTTGCTCGTAACGTATAATTAGTCCATTCTTGTTTGTCTCATTTTATATAATCTATACTAATTGATTATTTTATAATTTTTTTGAATTTGGTAATTATTAAATTGTGCATTAAATTAAAAGTTAGATCTTAATGAGTTGTTTTATTATAACTTCATATTAAAAAGATATAAAAATAAAATCAATCCCTTTCGTGAAGTTACGTATGTGAGATATGGGTTGTTGGCCATTAATCTCTTATCTTCAAAACAATTATGTGAAAGGTATTTTTGTTTTTAGATGATGTAGCAAGCGTCCCACATCGGTTGCAGACGAGGAGCTTGAGTGGCTTATAAGCCCCAATGCCTCCTCTCCCTAGCAAGGCGCCTTTTCAGGACAAAACCGTAAGGCTCATGCAGAGCCAAAACGGACAATACCTTGCGCAACGGGGCACCGATTAAGTCACAAGCTGCATCATTAAATTACATGATTATATTAATATTTTAATAATTTAAATCATACTTATTCAATTAATACATTAATATAACTAAAAATATCAAAATAAATTACGAGTGATGGATGTACCTGTAATAATAAAATCATGTAAAGGTATAAAAGTCAATTCCTATAAATAAAATACACCATAAATACATATATTCTATCACACACAAACACTCGCAACCTCACTATAAATACCAATATTAAAAAAAAATTGGGTACGTCAAGCGTGTCGAGAATACTTTTTTCGACTTCTCCCCTACTCAAATCATAATCATATCAACAATAAAACTCACATAACGTGAGACAAGTACCTGTATATTTGGTAGGGCTCGAACCCATAACTTCAAACTTGTTAATAGAATTTCAATTTTAACCACCAAATTAAAATATTATTAATAAAATATCGGGTATCTACCGATACAATGATTAGCCCATTCTTGACCTGCACCAAGACCCAATGCCACCCTTCAGCCTAAGGAGGTCAAATGCAATTATGCAATACAGTATATAAATTATCAACTTGTTTGGTTTTCGTTTAGGTGTAAATTGACCTATTTTCCCCTACCTAAATGGATTTTGAGTCCAAAATGTCTTCTTTATTATTTTAAAAAAAAAAAAAAAAGAATCAGTACATTTTTTTTATTCAAACAAAATAATAAGTGAAACTATTTCAAAAGTTTTTAAAACGATTCATTCACATGTTAATGTTGTTACAATAATTATTTGGGTTTCAAATAAGACTTAATAATTAAGGAAATGGATATAGTTTTGCAATAAAAAAATGATGGTTAGAAGAAATAATTATTGATCTCACACGGCAGCCTTGTTTTATATATATATATATATTTTAAATCATTGTATTAAAAAAAAAAAAAACACCGAAGTATATACATTGAATACATTAAATGCAATGATGAGGGAACATAGGTTTAGTTTAGTTCAACAAAATAAAGGAATGATTGACGATGAGGATGAAGGTGGATGGATGCCTCTTTTCTTCTGTGCTGTTCGTCTGATTTGAATTTTGAGCTGCGTTTGCTTTTGTGGTTTGAATGTGAGGTGTATGATTGGTGATTAACGGCTCCCAGAATACCAGAAATTTAAATAGTGGGCCCCTTTTATGGGAAAGACGCGCTTTCACCGCCCCGCGGCCCAAACGGCTTCCCAAGATTCTGTGGGCCCGCTTTCAACCCTAAACTTGCTTTTTATTTTTTCTTTTTTTCTTTAGTTGTATTTGGATGAAAACATTTAAAATTATATATTTATTTCTTTAAATTTATTTCGATAATTTTAAATTTAAGAAAAATTAAATTATATTTTATTAAATATTATGTATTTTAATTTCTTTTCAAATGAAATTATTTAAAATAATTTTTTTAATTTCTTCTCTTAAATTTAAGTTCATCAATTTTTCGTGATTAAGAGTGTAAAGGAAGGTAACAAATAGATACATTGCACTGCTTCGGCTCTTGCAACCTGACAAGAGGACGCTGTTTTGTTTCCTCGTATTAATTTTCTGTCTTTTCTCCATTTCTACTTTCTAGAATATCGAATTCGCGTCGACAAATACACATATTTTTGTTCGCATTTATTCTTCTGTTTCTTATAATATAAAGGGTAAATTACATCTACCTCCCATGAGATTTGACATAATTATAAATATTTTTTTATTATTTAAAAAATTATAAATATCCCTTGAGGTTTGTAATTTTTAACCATAGACCTAAAATTAACTGTTTTGCTCTTAAATTTTATATTAAAATTGCAAAAAAATCATTCAAGGCAAATTATTCCTCCTATGTGTAAAAAAACTTAAAAAAACCTCTCCCTACGTATTGTAGTAAAAAAAAATTAAGAATTAAATAAAAAATAATTTAGTGCATAAGGGCATTTTGGTCAGTTTACCCATAAAAATTGATGGAATTGAGTTATTTGTTGGATGGTTACAAACCTCGATGGGGTATTTGTAATTTCTCAAACAATGAGAGGATATTTATAATTATGTCAAATCTCATAAAAGCTAATTGTAATTTACCCTAATATAAAATTCAAAATATCTACCCCTTTGCTCCATTTTATTTTGTTGGGTATTTTTCAAAACTTTTAACACTCTGACCTTTTTAATTTATTTAATTTATTAAAATAAAAATGAGAAAAATGCAAAAAAATCCCAGTGATATTGCAAATGAGCAAATTACTCCCCTATGAAAAATAAATAACAATTTACCCCTTGTGTTTTCCAAAATGAAGCAATTTACTCTCCTGTATTTTTTAAAATGAAGCAATTTACCTCCCTGTTTAGGGGGGTAAATTGCTTCATTTTTAAAAGTATAGGAGGGTAAATTTACTATCTTTTTTTCATAGGGGAATAATTTATTTATTTGCAATATCATAGGGGTAACTTTTATTAAACTCAAATAAAAATATATTTATTTATATATATATTCTAATAAAAAATATATAGTGAGACATTATTTTATACAATGTACAATTTCATTAATAATTCAGATATTTATATTTTATACAAAAGATTTTGTATATTTTTATAAAAATAAAAAACTGAAAATAAAAACATAGACAGACATTGAGATGATATTTAGTGTTATTTGAGACGCGCGTGTTTGGTAATAATGGGTTCTGGACCTGAAGGTGCTGACATATATGTGCTTATCCTTATCTCGTTCTTATCGATTTCTTCCTTTCTCTCTCTACAATCATTTGGGAAATTGTGATTGGGTTCTTCTAATTCTCTTCCACTGACAAGTGGCGATTAGCCAAAAGGTTAGCGAGGTGACACACACAATAAAATGGATCCTTATCTCATATGTCTTTTTTTTTAAAAAAAAAGAAATAAATAAATATTATGTTATCCCAAGTGATTCTACGAGCATAATATTTCTACGTAAATTTAAATGAACATAATATTTATTTTATTTGTAAACGAGAATAAGTTGAGTGTATTTATTTTTATTTTTTGTTAAGATGATCAAAACTACTCTCGCTTTTTTTTTTCTTTTTTGGAACTCAAACTCGTCTTAATTGTGCATAATTTCTTTTATTGACCAAATTCAAATAATTAAGAAACTATTAATCTGAATTATTTTAATCTTTAAGCTAAATTACTTTTCACGCACAATGTAGTGATGATATATAATCAACTGAACTGCACATGAAATATGGAAACAGGTAAGATCAATCAGGACCTAAATATATGATATTGGAACGGGCCTTGAATTGGGCTGGAAATGAAAGTTTCTTTCGGCCCAGCCCAATATTCAACATAAGCTTTGGGCCTCACTGAACTCCTTATTGTCTTCTTTCTTATGAATATCTGCAAAAGGGATTGGGGAGAAGGTTCCCCAAACTCCACCTTTCAGCTACCAAAACCTTTCATTCTAGATAAGGTTTTAACGACAATTCCTTTCTTTGATAAAACGTCAAATAATGCCGTGCAAGTTGGCTCACAGTCGCCACTGATATCGACCTCAAAATAGACTGCACTGGGAGTGACACGCTTTTACTACCATGAAGCGTGGAGATGTTTCATTTGTAAAGTAGTGGGCCTGCAGCTGAGCTGGGCTTAGTGGGCCTTCACCAGCCCAATTATGAGCCAATAAAGTGCTGGAAATATGGGGAAATTCTAATCCGGATCTTGCTTAGCCAAATCTAAACTAATCTTGTTTCAAGTATACACTGATCATGTGATAGTGTATAGTTCAGAAAAAACGACTAATTACGTAATATGAATATCACACTTACTTTATAATTAATTTGATTCAAAAAAACCTGATCCGTTCAAGAACTTTTTAGAAATATCTAACTACAGACTACAGCCTAGCAAGTCAAAACCACGACTAATAGGATTAAAACAAGTGGCAAACTCGAAAACAACAGTCCGCTCACAGATATCAGAATACTCACTTTATCATCCAGTTCATGACTATACTATAAAAGCAACTCTTCTTCAGTCTCACCTCTGCAATAAATAAATAAAAAAGAAGAGTTGAGGAGAAATAAAATTTGAGGTTTGAAAATGGGGATTATAATGGAAGAAAAGAAGATGAAGGAGAGGAAAGTAGTGGTGGCGGTGGATGAAAGCGAGGAGAGCATGTACGCCTTGTCGTGGTGCCTCAGCGATCTCTTAGCACAAAACTCTTATCCAAACAGTACCTTAATTCTCCTCTACATCAAACCGCCGGTTCCCGTTTACTCCTCTCTCGACGTCACAGGTAATTACTCTTCTGCTCCATCGATATTCTTAATCGTACAATACAATACACTACTCCCTCTCATGCCTTGATGTTTTTCAGGGTATTTGTTTGCTGGAGATGTGATTCAAACAATTGAGAAATACAGCAGGGATTTGGCGAATTCAGTGATGAGAAGGGCAGAGGCAGTTTGTACAAACTTCAATAGTACAGTAAGTGCCAAAAACTAATTAAGTAGTCCTATATATAATTATTTGCAAGCAACATGTGAGAGTGAGTGATTATTGGAATTTGGACAACAGGTGAAAGTGGAGAAGAAAGTGGGGAGTGGAGATGCTAAGGATGTAATATGTGCAGCAGTGGATAAACTTGGAGCAGACATCTTAGTAATGGGAAGCCATGACTATGGTTTCTTCAAGAGGTAACCTTAATTAGTTATAAAACTCTTCAACTTTCCATCAATCTTTCTTTTTTTTTTTTTTTTTTTTTTTTTCGTCTCTGTGTGTGTGTGTGCGTGTGAATGAAGCAGAGAAGATGAGTATTTGTGTGTGTTGTTTGTTATATATGATGATGGTTGCAGGGCGCTTCTGGGAAGTGTGAGTGATTACTGTGCTAAGCATGTGAAGTGCCCGTTGGTGGTCGTAAAGCGTCCCAAGACAGCCTAAGATGAGGCGTAGTAATGTAATAATCTCCCTGTTGAGGTTGTTTGTGTATATATTGTGAGAAAGTAGTGTGTATTTGTGTATTAAGAAGCCTTTGTAGTTTTTGATTAAGCCTAGGAAAGGCGTTGAGTAATGAAGGTGTTGGTCAATCAACGAAAATCCTTAATCGAATTAATTCTTGTTAAATTAAATTAATCACAAAGCCTGTTTGATATATTCGTCGTATGATTGATCAATTTTTTTAAATTATACACAAATAACATAATAAGTATTTGTATTTATTATATAATTGATCAAATTGGGTTAAACCCAATTTATATTAGAATTTTCGTTAATTAATTATATTAAGCAATTAATGGACCCCACAAAGCATTTATATCTGAATTTGATCTTGTAATTATACAAGAGGGTGTTTATTTTCTCATTTCAAGAAAAAAGATAAAGAATTGTAATAATTGCAGTAATGAAGAGTAGAAAAGAAAAAAGAAGAAAAAAGCAATAAGAGCAGCGAAATGGAAAACCAAAAGGCAATCCAGATTCCAGACAATGACCTGTTGGCGGCTGGCTATATTAGTACCACTAGAAAAAAAAATTATTATTAACTATATTTTTAATAATTATGACAAAAAATTATGGTAAATAATTATTATTAATTACGATTAAATAAAAATCGTTGCAAAAATTAATTTTTCCACCACAAAAAATTTATTTGCCACGACTAAGAGCTGTAGTAAAAACATTCGTCATGGCTTTTAGTCATGACAAATATTTTAGTCACTCTAGCAAAAACTACGGCCGATAATCGTTGTTTGGCCGTGGTCAATGACTATTCGCTACGACTAATTCAGCATTACCAACGATAATTAACCATAATTAAATGACATATTTCTTGTAATACTTTACGCCTCAATACTTGTACGAGATTTGGGATTTAAAGCCCCATTGCTTCTAGATTCCTCAATCCATGAATTGAAGTACTCTATACCTGAATTTGAATCAAAAGTTCTTGAAAGTCTGACGTCCTCTGCATTGAATTTAAGAAGCATTTTTGGTTATTATAAATTGCTAGAAAATAATGGTTGGTTTTAAATTTCGGAAACAATATCATATAGTTCATAATGGACAAGGGTCACAAGGACTGATTACAGGATTATGGGAAATTATAGCCCAAATCTGATTTGGACGAACCTAAATCAATTATATATTTGTCATGTGATTGATGTACTGTTTAGAGAAAGTGACTAATCACATAGCAAATGTATCGAAAATTTCTTACCCGGATCAGGTTTGGCCGAACCAAACCAATCACGGAGCAAATGTGATACACTTGCTACGTGGTTGGTCACTTTCCTTGAATTGTACACCAATCACACGGTAAGTGTATTGCACTTACCACATGGATCAAAATAATTACATGACAAGTATATACTTGTCGTGTGAGTGATGTATAATTTAAAAAAAATAATTAATTACATGGTCATTATATCACACTGAATTTGTGATTGATTTTTGAATAAAAAGTTTCCAAATTTTACATGTCTCAAGTCTCATTGTTATTAGAAAGGAAAGACGGAAAGAGAAAGAAGAGAATGAGACGGAAAAAAAACCAAATTGAAAATCAATTTAAACTCTTTACTACAAAACAACATTTCACTTTATAATTACTATATACACATCGTGATTCGTGCGTATAGAATATTCTTTCTGAAGTATATAAGCAATGTGATATTTATACACATTATGTATATCTATATTTATATCATTATATATTAAGGAAGAGTACCTTTTTAATGTCTCTTTCTTTTTGGCCTGTTTTTTTATTTTATATTTATTTTTTTCATTTAACTTCCCTGATAGTGGTTGTACCCCATATATGTTGAAAAGATATAAATACCCTTAAAAAGAGGTCAAAATTTCATATGGGTTTGGTAACTCTAGTACAACACAATCGGGTCGTTACTCGCGATCGAAACCCGCTCAAGAAGACCCAAAATCTGGACCATCGGTTTCCTGACAGCTGAAACCTTAAGATGAAGCCACGTGAATCAGGCAAGTACATGTACTTGCCTCTATAAATACTCCGTTCCACTGCATTAATGGTAAGATCAATTGATAGCATTCGACCTATTACTCTACTTAAGTATCGGATGATCTTCGTCGGGGACGATCCCGACTAGACTCACGCTTGCTCTCTTCTCAGGTGCCAGGCCAAGATCGCAAGCCCAAACGTTATCAAAAATCGTTATCTGTTTACCCGGATCATTCCCACTCCATTATTTTTTTTTATAATTATTTCTGTTTTATTTTTATCTATCCTTTTTATCATAATTTTATTATAAATTCAATATTAACTTATTATTTTATATATACTTTACCAAATAATAAAATTTTATAAATATTTTATCGTGAAAAATGTTTATAGAAGTTGTACACATTTAGGATGCGCAAAAATTACTAGTATTAAATTAAACGTGAGACTTAATTTAGTACAATGTCATCTGGAATTACTACTAATTCAAAAGGTACAATACCCTGCTTTTTTCGAATTTGACATAGTTTTGCCAAGCACAACAATACAAGTACTGACTGACATAATAACTTCAAATAATTCAACTCTATAACAAACATACAGTAAGAGATGAGCACAAAAACCACACATCTTACTCCTAATCGTCAATAATATAACATCGACACGTACAATATTAATATAAAAAATTCTTGTTCGAATTAAATTTGATCAAATCACACTATTCATAGAGCAATTGTAATACACTTACTACGCGATTGATCATATGATTAGTTCAGATTCGACGGAATCAAATCCGAACTAGAATTTTCTATTTTAAAATGTATGTTCTAATGAGTTAGCTTGAAAACATCCAATGGCTAACTCTTGCCTTGACGGCCTTTTCCCTGATGGTATCCAAACTAGGCTTCCACCCTTTTCCCGATATCTGCCGGCTCAAAAACTCCGGCCTCCCTTCCAAAATCTCCTTAAAATAGTCAGATGTCCTCCCTTCCACCGCTTCTTCTTTTCTCTCGCCCAAACACTTCCTTGTATCCATCGAAACGGCGCCGTGCTTCCCTCCTGCGGGAGGACACATATTCCTCACGAACAAAGGAAGAAAACCCGTGTAAGACAATAGGGCTTTCGATTTCAACAGAGCATTTGATCTCACCAGAAGCTTTCTAGCTTCCTCGGATGGTAATATCGCCGGCTTGCCTTTCCTCACCGGAAGCATGAGATAGAGCTTCTTCATGTCCAGCTTCTGATCCGCCGGCAATGGAGTTGGCTTCTTCCCATTCACAACTGGCTGAAATTCCACCACCACTTGTTGTGGATGCTCCAGCATGAGTTCAGCGACAGTCAGAGGCTTGTCGTACGTGAAGACGTCGCCGTTTGATAAGATGACCTTTCCGGTGCCGGCGCCGTGGACGGAGAGACGGTGAGGGGCGGAGTTACCCATCGGCGGGCGGTGGATTTGTAATGAAGAAAAGTAGAGAGGTTAATGAGGACGAGGTAATTAAGAGAGGGATACACGTACGGTGTATGAGGATGAGTAAAAGCTTACGTTTTGGTGCAATATATTAAGAGAGGGGGATGCGATGAAAGAAGTGTTTGTTAAACCGCTCCAACTTTGGAGTTTAACACATAATGGTGGACTCAGTAGTAACTAATGAGAAAGTGGAACGAGGTCATCATCAATTGACTCGGCAACGTAGCAATTATTTTTTATTCAAATCAGATTTGGTCAAATTAAATTAATTTTATAATAAATATAATATATTTGTCATGTGATTGGTATATAATTTTAAAAAAAAATAGTCAAGCACACGGCACATATATTACAGTTATTATATATATAATTGATTCAAATTTAGTCAAACTTAATTAAAGTTAAAATTCACCTAATCCATGCTTGTACATGGAACATGTGGATATATATTAGTGTGTACTTAGTCATACCTACCATACTTAGATTAGTCAATGGAAGAGGAACCGTTCAACGGTATTCCCTTTCAACTGCTCAAACTTAAGACTGTTTATCAGTTTGCCTTGCAAATCCAGAAATAATTAAACAGGAAGGAAGAATAGCTCTAATTTTATTGCATTATACACTCCAACCATGCCTGTTTCATTTCTCATATTGAATTTTCTATTTCAAAATCATTTAATATATACATGCTATATTTATGAAATTCTTCTAAAAATAAAATAAATTATATAATCTTTATGCACGTAGATATATTAAATGAAACTAAGATGGAAATTCTAATATGCATGTTTGTGGGAAAACTAGAAGATTCATCTGTTTTGCTTGATCAATCCGTTTTTATTTTATTAGGCAATCTATGCAAATGAAGGATCATATGATTGATGGGCTTAAACAGAGTGATCGTTAGATGATTAATTTTGAAGTTTAGTGGGCAACCTTTTTCGTGATTCCTCGTTAACAAAAGCTTGAAAACCATAGTGATTAAGAATTTTGTCAATCCAAGTATAAATCTTGAGTTCTTTATATAACAGGATTAACTCGAATTACCATAAAAGGAATAAAATTAATCCGAAATCCTATTTATGTACAACCAAAAAAGGGAATAAAATTAAATACAGTCGTCAAATTCCCTCACAAATTGGTTCCAAAGCGGGTTTCCATTGTCTCATCCGATTCCGATAACTCGGAACTCCGGTATCCCTCCCTTCTCCTAATACTTTAACCGGATTATGATCAGTGCCCTCGCCGGAGATCTCTGTGGCCACCGGCAGAACCCTGGAACTGCGTCGTTTCGATCTCCTTTCACCGCAAGCCGAGTCGATGATTGCCATCTCTGATTCTGAAACCTTTCCATGCACTCTGGTAACAGGAATCAATACATAAACACTGCCTCCGGATAGAATCTCGTCGGCTTTCATAGCAGATAGTCGGAGATCACGCCGGAAATCGATCAGCGGGGAGACTACGTAGCCAGGGCGTTCGAGCATTAGCTCCGCAGCCGTTACAGGGACGTCGACGAGACGCAGAGAATTGTGGTGAAGATCAATGAGCTTTGCGGTACTGTGGGATTGTGCGTAGAAACAAGAGCTGATGTTTCCCATATTTGTGATGAGTAAGTAACAAGGAATGGGTTTGTGCAGGCAAGAAATTCTTGAGAAGAAGGATTTACGATCTGAATGAATATCCGCAGTGGTATCTATCTATCTTCTTTTATACTGATTGATTAGAGGGATGAGAATTCCAGAGTAGTGGAAGGGGAGAGTGTTGACCCAAAAGCGTGTTGAAAAGCGAGTGCAGACTGAGAGTGGAGTCTATACGCTCATTGCCCTCCGTTTCTAACTTGGGAATGTGGGGTCAAATGATTTGCAATTAAGTTTGTTTCCTCTTTTTCTTTTTCTAAAATTACAATCAATTTTTCTAAAATTTATTATAATTATAAATATTTTTTTTGTTGTTTAAAATATTACAAATATCCTTCTAAAATTAACAATTGCCTAATAAATTCCCCTACAATGGATTGTCACGGGGTATTTGTTAGACGACTGTTAATTTCAGAAAATATTTGTAATTTTTCAAACAACGAGAAATCATTTATAATTATATCAAACATTAGGACTCTCATTTGTAATATACTTCGGGTGCTTTTTTTTTTTTTTTTTTTTGTCTTTTAAGGGTTTGCATTTTGTGTAGATATTTTATAAGTAATTTGCGTATTTCAAATTTGCATATTTTTCATTCTTCTTATGTGATTTCTTTTACTAGCGTGTTGGACAAATCCTTATGTGATTCCTTTTACTAGCGTGTTGGACAAACCCTTATGTGATTCATTTTTCATTCTTCTTATGTAATTCCTTTTACTTTCTCGGAATTTTTCATTGAGGCAAGTAATTACGTATTTCGGATTTGGATTCGAATTCTTTTTGTATGGTTTTCTTTTGGGAAAATGCAAGTAATCCTTGTGATATTATAAATATGCGAATTACCCCTTTATAAAAAATAAAATAGCTACTTACCTATTTTTTTAAAAATAATCAATTTATATTCCCGTATTTTTTAAAATGAAACAATTTACCTCCCTAAATAGGAGGTAAATTGCTCCATTTTATAAAATAAGGGGAGGTCAATTGCTTTTTTTTTATATATAAAATGATAATTTGCTCATTTTTAATATCACAAAGAAGATAAATTGCATTAAACCCATTTTCTTTTACCAGTGTGTAAGACAATTCCTTGGTTGCATGAAAACCACGCCCCCTTTTAAAGTACTGCTTCTATTCTTCTTTTTACCCTTCGATTATGTTTTGCTTTAATTTTTAACTTCATTCTAGTGATGAAATATATTTTGCAAGAAACACATTTAAATTCAACATAACATCACTTGTATCAGTCGAAATAAAAAAGAAAAAAAATGACATATGATCACATTACTTATAACCGGCAAACAGCAAGCAGCTGTTACGCAGGACGAAATGAAGCAGCCAGAGGAACCGTCCCCAGAACCTACAGAATACACTAATTTTAACAGGACAACAATAAAGTGAGAAAATGATGTTCGCATGTATGCTTGCAAATGCTGCACTTAAAAAGAATTCAAGAGAAAAGAAACATTATTTTCTGCAAACAGTTGCAGCAAAGAGAGTACCTATTTTTCTAGCTCTACCAAAGTTCTCTAAGTACTTAATTCAGGATATAATACCTGCATAGAGCTCCAAATTTCAGATAAAAATTTTACAGAGACCAATGAAGTTCCACTTACCTTACAAACTCGAAGCACAAGTCATACAAGTTTTAACAACTAACAAACCGAACCAACCTGAAACGAATCGATCTTCTTCTGTTCTTTGAGAGGGGCTGTTTCACCCCCTCCTTGTCCAGACATAAGGGTATGTGGGTACCTTTTAGACATTTTGCTGATGATAACCCTACTTTATATATTGAGACATCCATTTGAAGCCATCACCGTAGCCCATTTTACGCACAATGCTGCACATAAATACCTCTAGGGGGCGCACATTAGAATCAGCAAGGTTAACCTTCCCTTTGCCAGTGGTTACACCAGTCAGACCAAGGTGATAACGCAACTCATCTTCTGAGGCAGCATATGGTATGTCAATCTTGTTTCCCAAAATGAGAAATGGGACACTGGCAAGAGCCTCGTCAGAAAGGAGTGCGTCTAATTCCTTTTTTGATTCTGCAAAACGCTCCTTGTCATATGCGTCCACCAGGTACACTACAGCATCAACCTGTAGAACAGCAAGGTCCATATGAAAATTTTCATAAGCAAAAGATCAGAAGAATAATCCATACAGCAAATTCATATGCATATCTGTAGGCACTTCTAGAGATGTCTATATATAACACTTTGGAATAACTTTAAAAGAAAACGGTGTGCTCCAATCATCAATGAAATATACGGAGATGACAACGTTCATGCTACATGACCAGTATATGTGACCAAGCAGCCAGTAGCGTCAGCATTTATAGAAACTTAATAATGGAAACATGCTTTAAACTCCTAGAGAATGAAAGAGGTTTGGTTGTAACTGATAGAATGGCAGTACACTCAAATGTACCCATAACTAGCCGCATCCCACAGACCACTTTTACATCTATGTTTGTATCAACAAGATAACATTTGCTCTCTTGGTGAGGCAGAATAGAATGTTGCTCATCGAAGAAAATAAAGCAACTTATAATTTGGCAATTGTGGTAACTTCCATAGAGAGAATAAACTGAAAGGAAGAGAGACACAGTTTATATCTATTTGCCATGAATGCAAGACAATAAAGATAAGTTTACTAGCTCTATTTGGGAACAGCCTAGATTGAGGGACATATCCATGCTAAAAGAAGAGTTTTCTTAACCAATTGTGGATGTCTCACGCACGCATCATAACGATGTTAGACAAACAATTATGTGAGTGGATCAGAGAAGTTACTTAAACACACAGAGAGAGAGGAAGAAAAGCTGGTTTTAAGGCCAGGTTGTCTTGAAGCAAAACCTAGAGTCAACCACCATTTTATTGATCCTATTGTCTAGAAAAGAGTTTGATCGTCCACCAAGCAAGTCAAATCCTTTGCATGATTGAAAACCAAAAAAGACACTACATCAGGCTTCTTCGTTCGCCTTTTCAAGTGAAAATGCCATCAGCCATGTCTGAAAGCCTTTTGACTAAAGAACAGCCAGAAAATGACTCAAAACAGATATCATCAGACACTAGTTGAATTAGTGTGTAAGTGCAAGAAAACGATCAAATTCATAAACCAATCACAGCTCTCTTCCTCACACCACACGATCAATAATTGTAACATAAACTTAACACAAAGTATCACAATAATACATTTAAAACCATAACTAGAGAAATATATCCACACAACATACTAAATGAAATCTACCTTCGCATAATAATCCTTCCAAACTCTACGAGCGATCTGATGACCTCCCAAATCGAAAGCCTTAAACTTAATTTTGCCAATGCTCAGCTCTTCCGAGGTCGGATACTGCGTCGGCTGATGCTGCACTAGTCTCTGCACCAAACCAAAACTCCAACCCAATCAATTCACCGAGATCCACTTACCAAACAAAACAGCAACCAATTCTGGGAAAACAAAACTAAAATCCTAAATCAAAAAAAGCAAATAAACAACCTCATCCTTGAGCATGTGAAGGAGCGTAGTTTTGCCTGCATTATCGAGGCCGAGGAACAAGATCTTAGCCTCTTTCTGCCACAATCCAAGAGATGCCAATACGCCGTAAAACCAATCCAAGAGAAACATTTTGATTGGATCGTATGCAGATTGCAATTCCGATAGATCTGGACTGCAATTGTCCTTTTACTTTCCCCTTTGTTTTTTCTTTTTTTCTTTTTTCCTTTTTTTTTTTAAGGGGGGTGTTTCCTTCACAGTTCTGTGGAGAGAGGAGAATTTGGTGGTAGAGTGATGGCGACCTGCGCCCAATTAATTATTATTATTAATATTTATATTTTCCTGGATTTCGTGTTTCACGATTTCACGTGTCCGTTTTGCAGATTAATTTTTGTTATTTTTTTCTTTAAAAGTTCTTTTTATATTAAGCTCTAATTAAGAGGTACAATAGGCGGTAGTGAGCAGCGAATAAATGAAGCAATCGGATTTTTTTTTAGTTGAAAGCAATAAATTTTATTATTTAAAATAAAATAATTATAATTAATTCTGTCGAATAGAGACAAAGATAATAATCATATTAATAATACTACATAAAATAACATGTAATTATTACAACAGCAAATAATACATAATATACAGCAGAAACAACATCATCTTACGCAGATAGTTCAAACCCATAATCTCTAAAATTATGGGGTCTCAATTTCGCCAATTAAGTTAGTCCTCATTGGCAAAACAATCGGAAATAATTATAATGAAATTTTACTGAAACAAAAGGAGGTAGATAGAAATTACCATGTCTAGAATACTACTACATTTACCCTACATGGTCACCGGTAAAAACCTTGAACAGGAGAATTCTGACAGTGCAAGTGGGCTGGCTCAGATGGGCTTTTGCGCCCGTTGCTGTAAAGTCATTGTGGACCTGAAGTTGTTTTCAGACAAAAAAGGTAATCCAATTTCGGCCCATTCATGGAAAGTTCGATCATGAGCCCGGCCCAATACATTCATAAGGCCAAATCTCCGAAAAATTCCAGAATTATACATCATGATTTATTGAATTTCAAGAAAATTATTAAGTTGTTTGGTCAGAAATTCTATCCAGTGGACATTGATGGAAAACAAGTAGGTTTGTCGGGTGCTTGAATAATTGCGGTGCAGCCAAACAGAGCGCACAAAAGAAACTAGCAGAGGTATAAATTGGTCTCTGTTCCAAGCTAAGCTAAAAAGGGAGAAGCCCATAACGGTCCTTAAAAAAAATGATCTAAAAGATGGGTAAGTAAACTGCAAACTGCAATCCCTTTATGCTATAAGTGCGAGCCCATGGATTTTTGTTTGTTTAGTACGATGATGGTGGGGTCGGGACAATTTGGTTCAAATCCAAGATCATCTCCTTTAAAAAGGAGAACGATGTCAATTAATTGATAGTATGTTTTTTTATATTTTTTCAATAATAGAAAGACCTACGCCATATTCGAAATCATGATTAATAATTTTATAAGAGGATATAATTAGTTAATTTAATGAGAATATTCAAACTGCGACTTTTAAAATTTTAAATTTTGATAATATTTTATACTGACGCTAAAAATTGAGGATCAAATACTAAATAAAAGGGAGAGAGGGGACAGGACTTTAGTAGAAGCAAACAATATTGGTGGTTATCCTGAACAGACACAGACACAGACAGTTTGGTGCCATCTCTTGAGGAAAAGAATTAAATAGATAAATCACAAGTTGCGTGAGTAGTGTCTCTGAGTTTCCCACTACTCCAAAATATGCAATAATATATGTAATATGTTCCATCTTCTTCATTATGGCCGATCTCCTGCTCTCTCTCAACCTCTTCCAATTCGCCAACCAATGACCAATGAGAATTTGCCAATCCCTCACCAATAAGGACTTGCCACGTTGGCTCTTAAATTTCTTCAACTTGCAAGGCCCGCAGGCAGGCATATCCCGTTTCAGGACTAGACTATAACAATAATGTGTTGACAGAGGCATGTTGCCTACAGAGCTACCTACCTGCTACCATTGTTTTGCACAATCTCTCTCTCTCTCTCTCAGATTTCATCTCAATTACTTTATTTAATTAGTTTGAGTTTAGTTGAAATCGATTCTGAAAATTCCGAGTTCTACATATATTAAAATCAATGAATTTTTCATATTTCTTCGTGAGTTAATGTGATACTTAAAGAAGTATATTATTGCATAACTTGAGTATATTTTTACGAAAAACAATAGATCGGATTTTTTTATTTTAATTTCAAATCTTACTGCACTCTCTATTTCATTTAATAAATATGCACAACATGTATAAAATATTTAATTTAATAAAATAAATGTATATATATTAACTAAAATCAAAGATACAATAAGATTTGAAATAGAAAATTTAATTGAGCAAAACATAACAAAGAAGTAATAATATATAATGCTTTACAAAGAAAGAAATACGCACTTTTCACTCTTATTTTTGCAACTTGCAATCTTTTCACCGCCCAAAACCCATTAGTTTTTACGTAGTAAATTTGGTGCATGTACTTTTATCCTTTACTTGCAACTTGCACGATTTTTCCCTTCCCCAAAAGCGCTAAACAGTTGAATAACAACATCATGGACAACCATTCGCAAAGCTGCCATCACTCATCACCGCCCATACACAATTCATAAACCTCACTTATATAAACCCACCAATCACCACACTTTCCCATATTCCTCAGCTTATTACACCAAATTAATTTCCCTTCAAGAAATCATGAAGGGAAACACCACCTTTTCCTTTATTCTTCTCTTGTTGCTATTGGCTGTTCTCACTACAGGCCTTCCATTCGCCTGCGACCCCAGGGATTCGGCCACCCATACTTTACCCTTTTGTCGAACAGATTTGCGTATAGAAGAGAGAGTGAAGGATTTGATCGGGCGGTTGACACTGCAAGAGAAGGTTAAGCTGCTAGCGAACAATGCCGCCGCCGTGCCGCGGCTGGGGATCAAGGCGTACGAGTGGTGGTCGGAGGCGCTTCACGGCGTCTCCAACGTAGGTCCGGGGACTACATTCGGCGGCGAATTTCCTGGCGCCACCAGCTTCCCGCAGGTCATCACCACCGCCGCCTCTTTCAATGCTTCATTGTGGGAAGAAATTGGAAAGGTAACATCTCACCATCCTTAGTTTATGATTTTCAACTTTGATTTGATCGGTGTTTGTGCAAATCAATGGAAGAGTTAATGTGCTTTTGTGTGCTTTGTTTGGGAACTTTTTGGTTTAGGCAACTGCATGAGAAGTCTTGGATCTGTGTGCACGCGCTAGTTAGCGTAATAACTCCCGTTAATTATTAGTATATCTTACTCTCGGGCGTGTACATTTCTTAATTTATATATTTTAAGTATTACAAATAATAAAATAATGAAATTGATTATTATATATTTATATTATTACTGACATTATACAATATTACTCTTTCAATAACATAGTTTCACGAAATGCACGCTTTTACAGGTTTTGCTGTGTACTTGTCGCTTTTATCAATTTCACTGCCACACCATATCTTAATGAAGATCTTTTACTATAAATTAATTAAAAATTATATGAAAAATATATTTTTTTCACGTTTGCTCGTAACAAATTAGTACTAATTTATATATAAAAAAGAATATATTACAATACATTTTCATGATATTTGCCTAATTATAAATATTTTTAAAATTAATAACCGTTTAATAAATACTTTTACCGGATATTTGTTAAACGACCCTTAAGTTCAGAAGTATTTTTAAATTTTTAACACAACGAAAATGTGTATATAATCATGATAAATATAAAAATAATTGTAATTATGTCAAAATGCGGAAAATCAATTATAATATACCCTAAATAAAAATTACATCATAAAGTTATAAACCACTAGCAAATATTATTCGCCATTGCCTTTTTCTCAATGGGTCGATATTACAGGTTCATTACGCTTTTCAAAAAGGATTATTCTATGGAATTTAAAATGATATCACTTTGGAACTTATGTGTGGAGCAAAGTCACACGCTCTTATCTAAAATGGAAAATGATAAAGAAAGCAGGAGAGGATTAGACAACATTTAGCTCAGAGTTCTTTTGCAAGTTGCATCCAATCGACGGTGGATATTTAGATATGGGTCAGTCAGTGGGCCCCATAATGAAAAAACATGGGCTTTTCTCCGCAGGTGGTGTCAGACGAGGCCCGCGCAATGTACAATGGCGGGAGGGGGGGACTCACGTATTGGAGCCCAAACGTTAACATATTCCGCGATCCGAGGTGGGGCCGGGGACAGGAAACTCCCGGCGAGGATCCGGTGGTCGCCGCTAAATATGCGGCGAGCTATGTTAGAGGCTTACAGGGGACGGACGACGGCGGCCCGCTGAAGGTGGCGGCGTGCTGCAAGCATTACACGGCCTACGACCTCGATAACTGGGCCGGGATTGATAGGTTCCACTTTAACGCAAAGGTATAGAATGTCTAGTCATTCCCTGCTTTGTTGTGCGCATATGACATGTTACTTACTTTTTCTCTTCTTTTTTTTCTTTTATTTATGGCTTTTGATTTATCTCGAGTGTAATTTATCCTATGTTCTTCCTATTTTTTTCCTTGTGAAGATGTCGGAATACGTATTGAAGTTGAGAAATGATGCAGGTAAGCAAGCAGGACATTAAAGATACATTTGATATCCCATTCAGAAGTTGTGTAATGGAAGGTAAAGTTGCAAGTGTGATGTGTTCCTACAATCAAGTTAACGGCGTTCCCACCTGCGCTGACCCCAAGCTTCTCCGAGGAACAGTACGAGGCTCTTGGCGTCTCGACGGGTATACCCTTTCAGTATGGTCTTTTTAACCAATTGAATGTCAGATAAATTCTAATTCAAATCAGGTTTGTTAAACCTGAACTAATTATATGTAAAGTGAATGCATTTATTTTATGATTGATTTGGTTCGATCAAACATGATTTGTGTAAAAATATTTAAATTTGTATCAAGAGCCAAGACGTTTTGCGCCGTATTTCATTTCTACTATTATCGATCTTGGTTTTAGGTACATTGTCTCAGATTGCGACTCTGTGGGTGTGTTTTATGATAATCAGCATTATACTTCAACTCCGGAAGAAGCAGCTGCAGATGCAATCAAAGCAGGTACTTAAAATGGTTGACCTGCATGCATGCAGCCTCAAATACATGATATACTCTACATTTACATGATGTATATGTTGTATGATTTTCAGGTTTGGATTTGGATTGTGGGCCTTTTCTCTCCGTACACACAGAGAATGCAGTACAAAGAGGCCTACTAAATGAAGCCGACATCAATCTTTCCTTGTACAATACAATTACAGTTCAAATGAGGCTCGGAATGTTTGATGGAGAGCCGTCAGCGCAGCCATACGGCAACCTTGGCCCCAAAGACGTGTGCACTCCGGCCCACCAGGAGCTGGCCCTTGAAGCTGCTAGACAGGGAATCGTTTTGCTAAAAAATGAAGGCTCGGTGCTGCCACTTGCGCCCCGACGACACCATCCTTATGCCGTCATTGGGCCTAATTCAGATGTTACTGTCACAATGATAGGCAATTATGCTGGTACAACACATGATCACCAAAGTTCAATCTTGTAGATATGTCACATTGAAGTTTGGCTTATGCTTTTTTCCTTATTATCGTACAGGTGTTGCTTGTGGATACACAACTCCATTACAAGGAATAAGCAAATATAGTAGGACAATTCATCAGCCGGGTTGCACAGACGTGGCTTGCTCTGATGACGCGCTATTTGGTGGAGCCATTCAGGCGGCACGGCGAGCGGATGCAACCATTATGGTGATGGGGCTGGACCAATCCATTGAGGCTGAGTTCAGAGACAGGGCAGGGCTCATGCTACCAGGGCGCCAACAGGAGCTCATTTCTAAGGTTTCCGCAGCCTCAAAGGGTCCAACCATTTTGGTTCTAATGAGCGGTGGTCCAATTGATATATCATTTGCCAAAAACGACCCGCGAATTGCCGCAATTCTGTGGGTCGGCTATCCCGGCCAAGCTGGAGGAGATGCAATTGCTGATGTCCTGTTTGGAACTCACAATCCAGGTAGAATTATCTTTTATCTTGCTGTTGGGTGCATGTTTGATTGTAATGCTTCAGATTTTTAATCTTTGTATGGATTAATATAGGTGGAAAGCTTCCCATGACATGGTACCCTCAAGAATACCTCAACAATTTGCCTATGACAACTATGGACATGAGGTCCGATCCCTCAAGAAACTACCCCGGAAGGACTTACCGATTTTACAAAGGCCCCGTCGTGTACCCTTTTGGGCACGGAATGAGCTACACGAGCTTCGTCCACACGATCGCGGATGCTCCAAAGGTAGTGTCGGTTCCAGTTGACGGGCGACACCACTCAAACACGACCGTTGTCTCGAGCAAGTCGATCCGAGTGACTCATGCTAGATGTAACAGGCTATCACTTGTTGTAAGCGTGGATGTGAAGAACACGGGTTCAAAAGATGGCTCACACACGTTGCTGGTGTTCTCAACGCCACCAAGAGGACTTGGGGCGCCGCACAAACAACTCATCACGTTCGAGAAAGTAAGGGTGGCTGCGGGAGGGCAAGAGCGGGTGCCTATCAAGATTCATGTATGCAAGTATTTGAGTGTGGTGGATGGAGCCGGGGTTCGAAGGATTCCAATGGGTGAGCATGCGCTTCATATTGGGGACATTAGGCATTCTGTTTCCCTTGAGGCTCAAACACTAGGAGTGATCAAATCATGACCAATTTCTCCTAAGTTAAACTGTTAATGCATGGATGGGGGATATTGAGGAGGTCAATGGAAAGCAAAGGACTTCCAACTTAGGAACAGAGTAATCTGTGCCTAATTCTTTTTGTTAAAAATTTCATTGGTCCAATGTTTGTGGTAATTATATTCCAAGTTGCAACAGTATGGTTGTAAATCATTGTCAAGCATATGGAAGACTTGAGAAGACATGGAATCTTATTATTACCCCCAGGACTCGGAATCACTAGAATACAGCAACATAATATATGCTTTCTTAAGCCTAAAACTCAACTGGCTCTAGCTTCCCCCTCGTCAGAGGCCCGTTGAATTTTCTGTTACAAACCTATTTCATAATTGTCAAATACTAGAATTATTACAACAACTGTGTAAGGTTGTAGACTCGGCCCAAAAGAAAAGAATTTCTTGAAAATAAATAGACTGGACAAGGATGTGATCCATTTAGCTTATCAAGCCCAGCCCCTATAGGCCCACTCTGTCTAGGGCTGCAGGTACACCAAAACCCAAACCAAGTTGCAAGAACTATTATTTCAATACAAGATCTATAAATAAACAATTGGGCAAATTACAACGACATTCCTTGAGTTTAGGTCAAAATACACAAATATCCCATTTTTTGTAAAATTATAATTAAATCTCTTGAAGTTATATCTGTATTACAACTATATCCCTTATTTAAAGACAAAGTTTATACAAATACTCTCTGAAAAATTCACTAACACTCCTCAAAGGGTGTAATTATAATTTAACAAGGGTGTAATTATAATTTAACAAAAAATAAGAAGTATTTATGCAATTTGGCATAATCTCATAGTACATGAGAATTATGTACCACGGACTTATCATAAAACCCAACGATTGAAATTAAAAATGGCTTCCACCGCCCACCTCTAACTTTGTGAATTTTTTAGCGTAAACTGTACTTAAGATCTACACAAGACTGCAAACTGAGAAAAGGTACTGTTCCAAAGTCTGATCAGGGACGGGGCTCGATAAATACCCTATTATTACTTCTTATAAACATACTTTATTTTCTCAAATAAATATTCATTTCTTGCTATTTTTATTCTAATATTTAATTTTCTGTGAAAACATTACCAAATAAATGAATACGTTACATTTCCTCACAAAATTACTACAGACTACATTCCTTAAGATTCAATTCCTAGAATATATCACCAGACGAATGAAACTTTGTATGGATTTTTTTTTTTTAATTTTTTTAAATTTAATAATTGGGGAAAGGGTCAAGTGTGTGAATACGTATACATGTTTTCCGGATACGGACACATGTATAGGAGAGGGGAGGGGATTGGAGTAGATTATTACTACGAATACGAGTATGATTTTTGATTTATTTGTTTGACTAATGCTCACATTGACATCGCGTGCAGTCAAAGCTATTGATTTTGAATCCTCCCATATACACTAATTGTTGACTTTGCGCTCCATCTACTCCTTCCCTCCAATTCCCTGTTTCTCTTCTCACCAAAGTTTCCCTGCACTTTCTTACATGCAAAACTTACATATATATCTAAGTAAATATTACAATTACAGTTGAAAAAAAATATTTTTTTAATTGGGTTTAGGTGCGAGTATCTCACTCTTTTTAAAAAAAATATAAGCTCGTTCCAGTAAAATATTCTCACTTGTCCAGCATACTCCCCTCCACGATATTACTGTCCGACAATATCGTATGACTCTAACTCGTTCTGAATAAATCGTTAAGTTCAAACTCTACAAAAAAGAACACATTCCTTCGACTAATATAACTCTTTTTTTTGTAAGATAATTGCATGTGTGTAGTAGTGGCAAATAAGAAATAATGATACTACTGTTAAAATGCATATATACTAACATATTTTGAAGAAAGCATATATACTTTTTCGAATTATTCTGAAAATAAACAAATAAATACGGACAAAATTTAAGAGAACAAGTACAAAAATTGGTGTATATAAGAGGCAGTATGTTACCATAAAATAACAGATCGTGACAATGTTACCCCATTTAAGTTGATGAAAGCCATAAATAAATTAAAATAATATTAGCAAAGTTGTTAGAAAATATAAAATTGTAATAAAAGGAGTAATTATATTTCCAGCAAAAAAGCAAGGCAATGAACCAACGGAAATGAGGCTGGCACTGTTGATGATGGTTTGTGGTTCGCACGATTAGGGCACATGGGGCACGTGAAATTTCACCCGGCAGGCACGTGCACTCCACAGAACCCCCACTCTCTCTGAAAAATGCCTCAGAGTCAGAGGTTTTAAGTTTTCGAGTTCACATTGGATGAAATGCCCACCATTTGATTGGTTAACACTTAATCCACAGATGTAAATCAAACCATTAGATTAATCAATAATTATGCCGTCAAAAACACACACAGAGAGAGATTTTCTGATATAGTTTTGAGAGGAAAAACCTTATCTAAATATTAGATAAGGGAATCTTTAGGAATTCACGTTCCCATTTGCCTCCTTGTGCTCCAACATGTCTTGAGAACGGGAACTTTATCCCATTCTTAATTAAATTAACTTTAATTAATTAATACCCAAATCAGATTTTCTATTATAAATTCTTGTGAAAATTAAAATATATATATGTAGTAGTTGTGTATTAGGAAGTCGATTCAAGAGTTAGACTCTCTATCTTTAAGATACTTGTTTTCCTCCTCTGGCACTAACGGTGATTATAATTTGTGTTTTTAAAATATAACGACTTATAATTTCAAAATATCAGTGATACAAAATTTGAGAATAATGAATACTTTTATTGTTTAAGAATTCTATGAGATGATTCGACGACGATGAAGTAAATAGTCCATATTTATAGAAATTGAAAAGTTACCACTGAATAGACATGTCTAATTGAATAATATGCTTGCAAAAAATTATACTCTTTCCTTGCACTATTTCATCTAAAGGGCATGTCATTTCACCAGAATAGACACATCACTTCAACCAAATGCACACTATTTCAATCACCGATACATGCTCGATTGATCATATACGCTCGGATGATGACTGGGTGCCATCAACCATCAACACGTATCGCGAGCTTGTCATTTATCGCATATCGTAATCAGTCACTTATTATAATTTAATCTAATCAAAATAAACTTACTAATTGAATTTATTTTTTAATTTATCAATATTGTTTAAAATATAAATGACATAAAATGTAATAGAAGATACAATACTATTTTACAATAAAAGATCCTCGGAGATATTTACATGTTTTCAAATATTTTTTGTTTAAAAATATATCCTTACATATTAGCAACTGCAGTAGTAGGTACATGGGATTCCAATGATCTTGATTCAATTCCCTTTAAATAAGGATCTGGTCATAAGTATTATTATAATTAGATGGTCGATACAACTTTTTTAATAATTTCAAAATTCATGAGCTGGGCATTATAAGTCTCACCTATCATCTTTCAACCACGTACAATGACATTTAGTGTTATTAATAATAAAATATGCCTAACTTGTATTTTAAAATTTGTATTATTGGTATAATCATCTACTATTAATTGTTTTCGGTAAGTTAAGTTATTTTTATAATAAAATTTCATAACATATAAATAATAATGCAAACCAATCAAGATGACAACTACTGCAAAATTATTTCTTCTTTCTTTTTTAAGTTTAACATTATTGAAGCATTTCAAGAATTAATCCTAAATTTTTGCGTTTGAGTAATTGAGTTGGTCCTAAGTTTATGTATGTTGACATTTCCAACCTTTTTCTTTGTTCGAAGTCGTAAGTATATAATTATAGCAATATTTCAATAAATCAGATAATACATCGATCAATAGTTAAAAATAATAAAATAAATTACAATAACTCACATAAAATGAGACAAATACTCGAACCCATGATCTTGAATTTATTTATAAAACTCAGCCACATTTCCTCTTTTCAAAATTCTTATGTGGAATATATATGCAAAAATCGAGTTGTCAATATATAATCGAGCTTGTGCATCAATTGTATTTAATTAGAAGAAATAATATTAATGTTAGTTAGGGAGAGTGATACGTGGCAGCAGGTGATTATTGGATTTGTAATTAAAATAATGTAAAGTAGTTGTATTATTTTAAGTAAAGTACGTAGAGAATGTGGAATGAGAAAGGAGAGGGATATATAGGAAGAATAATGTTAGAATCTAAGGCAAAGGAATTCATATATAGGGCAGTCAGTATATATATATATATATATATATATATATCCCTTCAATATTCCAAGCCCTCTCAACCTATATATGAAAGCTGTCTTGTAATATTGCCATATTTCAAACATTGATTGCCAAAGCACAAACATGCACAGACATACCATGTGTTCCTTTCTTCCTTAACCCCACTAGCTAAATCAATTCTCTTTTCTTTCATTATTAGTAGTTGTGGCACGCAGTATTTGAGTAAAAAAAAAATATTATTATTTGTATATAGAATGAACTACAATGACCTCTCATGAGATTTAACATAATTACGAATATCATTTCGTTGTTTAAAAAATTATAAATACCCCATGAGGTTTGTAATTATTAACCAAATGTCTGAAATAATCAATTTTGCCCTTGATTTTTAAAAAAAAAATATTATAGAAAAATCAGCCGAGGTAAATTACATTATTACTTCTCTATGTAAAAAACGTAAGAAACATCTCCTTTCGTTTTTTTGTCAAAGAAAATTAGAACATTTTAAAAAAATAATTCAATTTGTATAAGGGCATTTTGGTCAGTTTATCCACAAAATAGATGAAATGGGTTATTTGTTAGAAATTACAAACCTTAGGGGGTATTTGTAATTTTTGAAATAACGAGAGGATATCAGCAATTATGCCTAATCTCAAGAAATGTCCTTATAATTCACCCTTGTATATATATAAAAAAATAAAAATGTGTCTTTGCAGAGTTATGAAAAAAAAAAAAGAACTTTTTTCAGCATTTTGGATTAATTTCTTTGAAATTTGGCAATAAATATGAGTATTAATTATATGATTGAAATAATTCATAATAATGATGTTACGAGAGCTTTAAATATGTGTCGACTTGTACTTGAACTTCCTAATAACTCAAAATTATTGAGAATAATGGTAATTAATTGTTATATATATCATGAATTGGAAATTGTGAACTTGCATACATACGTACATACATACATACGATTGAACCCAAATAATTGAATCAAAACTACAAAACTTAATACAAATAGTGAAGAATGTAATTAAATTCTTTGAAATCTCGTACGTCTCTAGTGATGAATAGCAAAGTGTAATAATTTAAAATAGGTGGACCCTACAGCCCATAATATGGCTGGCTGGCTGCACACATAGATAGGGATGATCATTAGAGTGAACTAAAATTGGGGGTGCTTTTCCAATCAAATCGGAGGGCCCTTCTCTTACAACCTGGAATTCCTTAGCTGTATCAAGAATGTGATGCTATGCCAATTACCATACATACATGGCTGGAAATTGGAATACATATAAACCTACCTCTTCAATGCTCTATGGTCCCCCCCCCCCCCCCCCCTCCATCTACAAATTTCATCTTCAATTCTATACAAATTCCTCCACCACCAATCTAATTACTTGTATGAATTGTGGTTGATGACATGTTTGCATGTAAACATTTGACTAAATGTGCATGCAAAATCAGGTTCGGATAAGAATTATATATTAGCGCATGGTAGAATAATGAGAAATATGATGTAAGTTTGATTGTTGTTGATATAATATGTGATTGAGCAGAAGCAATTGAAAGTAAAAAATAGGGAGAATACGTTTTCGGTACTCTAGAAACTTGCTTTTGAAAGTAAAAGTAGTTTATTGTTCGATTAATCTCTTAACAGAACTATAATTAGCTATTTAAAGGAAAAGAGTTGCAATCCTAGTAGATGTAAAATGGGCCTAGAATTGTCTGAAATTCGAATTGTCTCAAAAACCTAGGAGACTTGGTCTGAAAATACACTGCCATGGTAACAATATTCCAGTAAAATACTAGGCCTAAAAGATAACTAGAGAAATAAAAAAAATACGCAAAGTTCACTACAAAATAGAAAAAAATATAAACAATCGCCCCGATGTTGGTCGGAATGATGGAATTTTGCAACGACCGACAACCCCTCACAATTGTAGTATGAGTGGTTGTATTATCCTTTCGAAGACGATCGAAGAGGGGGCTGGCACGTCCCGTAACTCCAACCAAATCAAAAATTATGATCGTTTGAAATTTCATCGTCAAACAACACAACAAAATACTTGCGCCTACCCAAACGTTCTAAAAACACATCCACTTCTTGTTTTACATCAATATAATTTCACGATAATTAGTGTTTAATTTGATCATATATCGATCTGTATAAAACAATTGGTAATTATAACGTCGTTATCTTTTGAGATTTAATTTAATTATTTACAGACTCTACAAGACATGCTGAGTTGAGCATGAATTATAAGATTTGTGGATGAATAAAGTTAGTGGGAAAATAGTTCAGTTGCACTATTTGGTTTTTGGTTTTTGTTGCATAATGGAGTAGATGATGAAACAATGAAAAGAAGCAGAAACCTGATTTATTAGGCGCTGCGCGCACATGTTTGGTCCTGTTGCCTGCTAATCATTCATTTTCACATATCAAGTGATAATGAATGAGTGATGATATTGAGGTGGAAAATTTGAAGAAACTATGATTGAATATGTATGTATATATGTGCTCATTCCTATATCATTCATTCAAATACTCGACCACCCCATAATAAGATGGGCCATTCCGATATATAACTGTAAATATAGCATACAATATTATATCTCTAAGTTACAATGACAATATAAATAAATAAAAGGGTGAATTACAATAACCTTTTCTGAGATTTGGGTATAATTATGGGCATTCCCTCGTTGTTTTTAAAATTTATAAATACATCTCTAAAGTTTATAACCGTCTAACAAATAACATATTTTCATCAATTTTTATGGGTGAACTGATCAAAATGCCCTTATGCAAATTTAATTATTTGAAAAAAAAAAAATTGGACAAAAATGCGCAGGGAGAGGTCCTTATATTTTACACAGAGGAGCAATAATGTAATTTGCCTCAGGTGATTTTTCTACGATTTAGAAATAAAAATCAAGGGCAAAATGGACAATTTTAGGCCATTGGTTAAAAATTACAAACCTCGTGGGGGGTATTTTTAATTTTTGAAACAACGAAGGGTATTCATAATTATGTCGAATCTAGGGGGTCATTGTAATTCACCCTAAATAAAATTCTTCCATAAAATGTGTTTTCAAATTTATATATGATTAAATGCATAATAATTTTAAATAAAAAAATATTGAAAATATATAGGTATTATAAAATAGTTTATTTTGCACTAGTATTTGTTAGACTAAAATTCATATATATTAATTTGTAAAACTTTAAGCTTACACTTGAAAGAGATGTGGTGCCAATGAAGTTTAGTGTAATTGGAGACGTAGAGATCTCATGACTATAAGATTATGGGGTCGAATTCCACCAACGAGTGAAATGTTATTCTTCTTTAATAATAGTTGTTGATCAGTATAGATCATGTGATGCTAATAAAATTTAATTTAATTGATAAAGTTGAAATTACTAATTGGCTTATAATTATAAGTTGTGAGTGTCGACGTCACAATGTAATTGTAATCGCTTTATTTAACAAAAAAAGAGATGTGGTTAGGAATCACTGAATAATATGTCACCCCACAAAATAATTGAGATTTATAAAAGTAGTAAAATTGAATTCCAAGATTAGAATTGGTATAAGCAATCATTGTACCCAAATGGTTGTAGGGCCACCTATGAGGTCATGCCACGTGGAAGGTGCCTTGATGCATTTTAATGATGTGGCAAGTGGGGATGATGGCCCCCATCCACGAGAATGTAGGAACCTCCTTTATTTGTAAAGAAAGAATAATAAATCAAGGCCGTTTTCCTTGTGTGTCTATTGTAGCCAACGAGGCTTAATTTAATTGATGAAGTTGAAGTTTCATAATTTGAAGGTCATGAATTTTGATAAGAATTATACCTTGTATATACAAGAAAGATACAAATAACTTTGAAAATGGATCAAAATTATATATGTGCTTTAGGATCCGCGCACAAGTCAGACGAGTCGGGTAGTGCGACCCGGACCCGGATCGAGACCCGGCCCATAACACCCGAAATGTGGATCCTTTGTCTTCTGACAGCTTAAGCTTTGAGATGGAACCACGTGGACCAATCAAGTATATCCGTTTGACTCTATAAATACTCATGTTCTACCGCATTTATGGTAAGATTTATTGATTGCATCTGATCTACTACTCTACTTAGATCGCACTTTTACCATCTCGAACTTGAGTTGACTTAAGCATCGGAGGGTCTTCATCGGGGACCATCCCGACTAGCCTGACGTGCTTTCTCTTCTCAGATACCTCTACATTCTAGGTGATAGATTGAGATCGCGAACATTGACCTCACCAAAGGATCGCACTGCCACCCAGATCAGGTTCGAACCCCTGCGTGCGTTAATATTGTTTACACTATATAGTAGGAGTATTATTTGCCACTGTTAATTTATGTGATATGATTGTTTGCTTCCAATTAAAAAAAAAAAAAAAAAGTGTCTACTATCCTAGTTTTATATTTTTATCTTTTATAAAATAAAAATGCATAAAATATTTTTCAAATGTACATCAATATCTCTCTCTATATATATGTAATACAATTAATAAGTATAAATAAAAATTAGAAAAAAAGATTCAAAGCAGCGTGTGTTATTAGAAGAGGAGGAGACTTTAAGACAAACCCATCTCATCTGCCTTTTCTATCCACAGTATATAATTCATGTGCACTCATTAATCAATTGGGATGAAATCAAAAGCAAAGGGCAAAGGGGAAAGAAAGAACCCTTCATCCAAAGCAAACCAAAATAAAATAAAAAGAAAAGAAAAGAAAAGGGCATATGAATCTTGTTGCTTACTACTTCCCCATCACTCATCACTTTCTTTTCTTCACCCCCCATAAATATGCAATTTTATCCTATCCTTTTTATTATCGCTCTCTCGTAATCCTCAACTCCTATTAATGATGGTCAACTTTTTCTTTATTTTTTTTCTTTATTAATTATTATCTTTTATTAATGTAGTGTGTATCTGTTGGATGACGATGTGATATACAGCTAGTGTTAATACGCAAGACTCTAGCCTTTTAAATTATAAGGGTAAATTTCAATCAACACACACGAGATTTGGATATAATTACAAATATTTTATCGTTATTTCAAAAATTACAAATGTCTCATTTGATTCAATTTCTGTATTGAACTGCCGAAATGCCCTTTTGAGTTACGAACTATAATTTTATATACTTTTTAGAATTTTTTAAAATATTTTTTGTGAACTAATATGCTTTACGAATTATTTACTTTATCCATCATATATTTTTCAAATATTTTTTTTTTCTAAATCAACTTGAGTAAAATAGTAATTTTCATCTTATAAGGGAGTATTTGTAACTTTACACAATAAGAGAGTAATTATATCAAATTTTAGGGGTGGTTGTAATTTATGTTATAAACAATGAAGAAAATATATAGGTAATATGTAATGCAATGAATAGTATTGGAAATTTGTATATATATATATAAAAAAAAAGACAGTAGTTATGCAACTAATAATTATGAGAAAAAAATACAAATATTTACGTAGTTCGTATTTAATTATGATATTACACGTCAGGATCTTTGAGAACAGGAGATAATAAAGTAAGAAATTGGTGGAAATTAATTTATTAAGTTTGAAAATTAGGAGAATCTTTTGGTCGTTGAGCAATTCATCGTGGTTGTGAATTTAATGGATTCAGGATGCGCTGCTTCATAACTACAATTTGAGCCCTCATAAAAGACAGTTTAGTTGGTGAACATTTTTATATTTATGCCCAAAAAAAAAATAAGTACACTCAAACGGTTCATTAATGAGAAAAACCTAACCAACTTTCTTATTATTTTTTTCATATCATTAAATTTTAATTAGACTATCAACATCTTGTTATATATATTGTAAGAGTTAGATACCAAAATTGGTGGATTCGATAGTGGTGTAAAGACTTTATTTACAGTCTTATAGTCTGCTTCGTAAAATAAAATATAAAATACAACACAAATTAAAAATTAAAAATCCAAACTATTAATATTTTTGGGGAGTTAAATTCATTTTTCCCCCTTGTGATATGGGAAAATATCAAAACCCCTCATATAAAAATTTTATGATAAAAAATCACCCCTATATTATGAACAATGAGTCACACAATCCCTGGTCAACCTAAACATATATTTTTAAGAGCAATGATTAAAATGTTTCTCATATTTAAAATTCTATATTTATATAATATATTATAATAAATTTTAATCAAATATCTATAAATATCAATAATATATAGAATTAAATTTTTATAATTTATAAAATAAAATTATTATTTATGAAAACACCCCCCTTCCCTCCACATTTTTCAGACGCCCAAGGGACTCCTTGTATTTTTCCCTTTTTTTTGGATATGTAAGAGTGAGTTGACAATAATAAAAACTCTTACAGGATTGATGAATTTAAGTCTTCAATAAAATGTAGTAGATTAGCGTCCTTTGTGACACGATCAAGTCGTAAAATAATGAAATATGAAATAAAGAAAATTCAATTGAATCATCAATGAACAATTAGAACAATTTTAACTCCCATCGTATTAATTTATTATTATGGATCAGAAATTGGAAATAATTTGATAGGAATAGAAGTATTGAAAGAGAAATAATAAATAATGCAAATACGGAATCATTCTCCTTATTTATTATGATGATCGAAGTAAGTATATGTATTGATTGAAGAAGTTAGGTTTGAATGATGCATACGATTTCCCCCCGGTAATTGGAATTCCAGGACCCGTGAATCATTCATTCCCCCGGCCATAGCCAGTGTCAAAACCGTCAAAAGCCGGTCAAAACACTATTGCGCATCTCTACCCTTGGATCTTGGTTTAATCGTGGATTCGTCCCTGTCTTTACTTTCAGGCCTTATATAATACCATATAATTTTTTTTTCTTTTCTATTTTATTTATTTTTATTCTGGAGAAGACTATTTCTTATGTCTACAACTTCAAATTATTGAAAATTTCAGCTCTTCTTTTTTTTTTTTTTATTTAAAAAAAAAGAAAACAAATGATAACCACATTTCAATTTTAAATAGCACCTTTCGTATTAAATTGTTTTTCGAGTGCATCGCATAATAACATTACGATGATTTTATTTAAAATGATATAAATTGAAGAGAAAATCTTTTCGAATCCACTTGTTACGGTATGTGATATGATTACGAGGAAAATTCTTTGATATGATTTCGAAATAACTTAATATACATACAATATTTAGATGATGAACAAATTTGGTTATAAATCCATGAACATAAAGAAAATAGATTTTGGAATTTGTTGATAATAATGATGGTAAGAATTAGGATTTGAAGATGTGTGTTGGCTATAAAACCAAGTCTAATAATAATTTGGTACATAGTACTCTCCACTGGTACTAATTCTTGTACCAAGTAAATAAAATAAGAAAATTGAAAATGGTGAGATAAAGAGGTGGTGTGGTGGTGGCAGCGCGTGTGATAGCCATTAGCCCAATAGAGGTGTCTGTCTACAAATCTAAAGTCTAGAGAGAGAGAGTGAGAATCTGGTGCCAGCGATGAAGTAGAAGGATCAAAGCTTTCTCTCAGGTCAAAGCTGGCATTTGTTGTTTAAAGCCCTTCTCCTCCTCTTCTCTCCTATTTACGCCTATTCCTCTTTCTTTCTCCTCCCCTCCTCTTCTCTTCATCTCTCTCTCTCTCTCTCTCAGATTCAAATCCCGGCCCTCCTCAAGAGGCAAGATTTTTGCATTTGAATATTTGATGTTTTTCGCCCACATTTAATCTCACTCACCTTACACTCTAAGCGGGGCCGAGACGTAGAGAGGATTGAGAAGTTGTTAATGGTTGATTCTTGCAATACATCCATGGCTGTGGCAACTCCGTCTCTCGCCGGCGGAGAGAAGAAACACTGGTGGCTTACCAATAGAAAGGTACGCATATTTGATCCCCTTCTGTTTTGTTTTGTTTTGTGCTACTTATGATGTAGTGGGGAAACTGATTCATAGCTCGAATGGCAACACAGATGGTGGAGAGATACGTGAGGGAAGCGAAGATGCTGATTGCGACGCAAGATAAGAGCGAGATTGCGGCGGCTTTGGGGCTCTTGGAGGCGGCGCTTTCGATGGCGCCGCGCATGGAGGTGGCGCTAGAGTTGAAGGCTCGCTCTTTGCTGCATCTCAGGCGGTTTAAGGAGGTGGCTGATATGCTGCAGGACTATATTCCCAGCTTGAAAATGGTGAACTCAGACGATACGTCGTCGTCCGGGTCTTCGGATAACTCATCAACCCAGCTATCGAAGGAGCGAGTCAAGCTTCTCTCCTCCGGTGGTGAGTGCGAGCCGGCGTTCAAGTGTTTTTCCGTGTCGGATTTGAAAAAGAAGGTCATGGCTGGACTGTGTAAAAACGTCGAGAAAGAAGGGCAATGGAGGTAATTTCGGATTCCTCTGGTTTTTTTCGTTGTAATATTTTATTTTTGAATGGTTCTAGTTGAGACAATCGCTTCTATATCACGCGAAACCTATGTTCGCAATTAATGAAATGCCCACCTAATCCTCTTGTGATTAATGCGTAATACTCCTTTCAAAAGTCAATTACCTTATCATAATTTCCATTTTCACCAACCACAAGATTTTGATTATCTTAGATAAGATAATGACATTATTCAACCCGATGACTCGAATATTCATTCCCCGAGTTGATTGAGTTTCAACTGAGTCACTTCTCTCTGATACAATTTGTCAAACAGGTACTCAGTTTTGGGCCAAGCATGCTGCCACCTGGGCTTAATGGAGGACGCCATGGTCCTCCTCCAGACCGGTAAACGCCTCGCCACCGCCGCTTTCCGCCGTGAAAGCATTTCCCTGTCTGATGACATCTTTTCCTTCAATAAATTTCCGGTCTCGGGTGAAAATCCCACCAACAACCAGCCTCAAACCCCTCCAAAGACCGAGTCCGAGAGCATCTCCCACCTCCTCTGCCACATCAAACTCCTTATCCGCCGAAAGACTGCCGCAATCGCCGCCCTCGACGCCGGTCTCTACTCCGAAGCCATCAGACATTTCTCCAAAATCCTCGACGGCCGCCGCGGGGCTCCTCAGGGATTTTTGTCCGAGTGTTATGTGCACCGTGCATCGGCTTATCGATCCGCTGGACGAATAGCGGAGGCAATAGCGGATTGCAATAGGGCTTTAGCATTAGACACTTCCTGCATTGAAGCTCTTGCAGTAAGAGCGACTCTGTTCGAAACCATAAGATGCTTGCCTGATAGTCTTCACGATCTGGAGCATCTGAAACTGTTATATAATTCGATGTTGCGAGATAGGAAATTGCCGGGACCTGTTTGGAAGCGTCAAAATGTTCAATACAGGGAAATCCCGGGGAAGTTGTGTTCCTTGGCAGCGAAAATCCAGCAGTTGAAGCAAAGGGTTGCTGCTGGTGAAACTGGAAATGTGGATTATTATGCATTGATCGGATTGAGAAGAGGGTGTTCCAGATCAGAACTAGAAAGAGCACATTTGCTGTTGACACTGAAACACAAACCCGATAAATCTTCGAGCTTCATCGAGAGGTGCGAGTTTGCTGATGAGAAGGACGTGGATTCAGTAAGAGATCGCGCAAGAATGTCTTCATTACTTCTGTACAGATTGATTCAGAAGGGATACACAAGTGTGATGACCACGATTTTGGATGAAGAGGCGGCCGAGAAGCAACGGAAGAAAGCAGCAGCTGCCTTGCAGGCTGCAAATCAAATTCAACAGGTTCTTGAGCAGCAGCCGGCTTCTGCTGCCCCCAGAGTTGAGCCAATTCCGGCAGCAGTTTCAGAAGTTCCGGACGGTAGTACTAATAATAAGAGAATTGAGAACAACAAGCCCATCATCACAACTCCACCAGCATCAGTTTTTCAAGGTGTATTTTGCAGGGACATTGCAGTTGTTGGGAATTTGCTTTCGCAGGCTGGGTTCAATCGTCCAATTCCAGTAAAATATGAAGCACTGAGCTGTTGATTAATGGAGTAAAAAAAAAAAGAGAAAGATTGAATAATTTGGGTGTTAAAGATTGAAATGTTAATAGACCGGCGGGAGAATCTGATTGATCAGGGGCCGATATGTACAAATTGGAAATTTACTTGTAGCAGTACCGCTGGGGGAAAAATTTTGTCATGTTTTTTTCTATTTCCCTTCTTCCTTGTTATATTTATTTTCTATTTTGGTACCTGTACAGATTTCATTTCAATTTCCGTACTTGAGCCCTTTTCCTCTACACATCATATAAACAATCTTGCAAGTCCCCTTTATATTAGAAATGGTTGTGGGTCGCTTTCTATCATAATTTACAAGTCTCAAAATGGGAGGTTGAAATAAATGCTATTACTGATTGAAAAAGAGTGGTGGGGTTGGATGGATGGGTTGGGTAATGCCTATGCCTATGCCATTATTATTACTGTTTGTTGCATTCATTCTTGCAAGGAGAGAAGAAGCTGAAGCTGAAGCTGAAACTGAAAGCCTTTGCCTTTTGGCTTCTATCTCATGTCCTATCTGAATTCACTATTCCTTTTTCATTGTCAGCCTTATCCACCACACAACTCCCCAAAACCTGACACTTGACAGCTTCTCCATTAAGAAGCGCAGCGCATTTTGCACTAATCTTGTTTTGCTCCAATTAACGTTTTTATGCATTAATTCCAACTACCATCCACATCTACCCCACCACACAACTAAACTTATGTCAATATCAAAACACTAATCTTTCTCTATTTCTTATCAAACCCTATTATCACTTATCAGCAGCACTCAAAACAAGAGAGCAAAACCCAAAACCCCACGAGTTTTGCAATTGCAGATTTGCAGTATAGTATTCCAACTTTTACTTGCCATCATTACTTACCCACAGGGTAAATAATAATAATGACCCCACCTCCACCCACTGCTGCTGTTAACTAGTACGGCCTCACCCTCACCCTCACCCTCACCTTCCTTTTTAACCTTTTCCTGCTTTTAAAAATGGACTCAGATCTTTTTACAGCATTAGAAGAGAAGCATCTTCTTCAATCAAGGTAGAAAAGAAAACGGATTAACCCTTGTGGTAATTAGCTTTTTGGATAGAAGCATGCGTCCCATTTCTCAGATGAGTAAAACAAGAATATAATCATCAAAAAGGTTTATTGCAGGAATTATTATGTTTGGTCAGCCCATGTGCCCACTTACCCAAACAAACTAATATTACCCTTCATCCTCTCCTCTCCTCTCCTACAACTCTTTAACCATTATTTTATTTTAATTGTGTCCACGTGGCATCCACTTCAATTCAATTCAAATACATTCATCAACAATATGAAATCATTTTATTTAAAAGGAAAGGAAATTATATATGTTTCCAATATTAACTTCATTTTTGGTATGGTCAATTTCTCAAAAGCAACGCCCTTGGATTGGAAGCAAATTAAAGGGCGAGATGCAATTTCAATTACTAGAAAAAAAAAAAAGTCAAAAAAGCAGAAGAGTAACATTGGAGGGAGAGTAGTAAGCTACAAGACTGAAATCAATGGCGTACAAATATTCTCGCAAGCTCTGGCCTTTTCTGCATCTCGTACCAAGTGAAAAACTTTGATACACTCAAAAATCTCATTTTTTTTTCTCTATTTCTAGTAATAAATAATTTCTTTGCTTTCTCTATATTTGTTGGCTTTGCTTCCAAGCCAATATTTGACGGTTATTTTATTTTTTCAAAGTTCTTTTTTTTTTTATTTGATTTTTTTTTAAAAAAAAAAAAGAAAAAGAGTTGGGGTTCTTCACTTCCACACTAATCAACAAAACAATGATTCCCCACTCCCCCAACATTGTGTTGTTATGGGGAGAGTCATCCAAAGAGGGCCAACTTACCTTGTCTCCATTAAGCTTCCAAGTTCGAATAATTAAGAGAACTTTAATTTTCTTTTAAATATGAACTAATAGTAAATTTATAATAATCATTTTCAAATTTTATCAATACCAACATATTATATATGATCAAGAATATATCAAGTAATTATGAATTTATGATTATCGATCAGTTATTAAAAATTATCAAACACCGTTACAGCTTCTTATAAGATATTTCAAAAAATTTATAAGAATTCTCATACACCTTCTAAATATCAGAGTACACAAACATGGAAGTTATAATTTTGATGGAAATTATTATATTTTAAGAATATATTAGTATTAGGATTGGTGACTCTTTGGAAACTCATCGTGTTGCACTTTTTTTTAAAAATAAAAATCAATATATATATATATATAGTTTAGGGTTTAATGCAATTTACCTTTATGTGATATTGCAAATGAGCAAATTACCCCTCTATAAAAATAATAATAATTTACCTTCTGTATTTGAAGTGGAGTAATTTACCTTCCTGTTTAGGAAGATAAATTATATCATTTTAAAGAACATGAGGAGGTAAATTGATTTATTTTAAAAAATACAAGGAAATGAATTACTATATTATTTTTCATAAAAAGATAATTTATTGATTTACAATATCACATGGAGGTTTGCTTATATTTTTACTATATAGTTTAGGATGAATAATAATAATAATAATAATGAAAAATGGAAAAGATGGATGATGCAATAATGAGATGAGAAGGATATATTGATGCTTGCAGCGCACTGTTTGGATTGCAAAAAGAAAGAGAAAGAAGAGTCACGTGGAACTCAAAAGCTGTATCTGCCAATGCCAATGGTGAGTGACTTGTCTGCAACGAATCATTTCTCTACTCTCACCCAATCACACACCCACAAATAATAAAAATAATAATAGTTTGAATTAGATCACAATTATTCTCACCAAAAAAAAAAAAAGAAAGAAAAAACATTTTTTACATTTGGGTATGGTTCGATCAGTTTGATTAGGGTATTTATTTACAGTTTTAATTAGAAAAAAAGAATTGGGTTAACTACACTTTTTGCACCCAGATATACATGAATTGTATTTACCCCTAAATTATAAAATGTAATAAAATGTTCCCGCATGCTATAGATTAATTTTTTTATGCTGAAAATATCCTTATTGTTTGTACTCTTAAAATATGTTTATCAATCATTCCCCTAAAACAAAAATTGTATTATTATAAATTATACTTAACATAAATACTATTCAAAATTTATTATTTTTATTAATTAGTATAGAATCTATATAAACTCTATAAATTTACAATTCTTATATTTTTTGGGTGAATTATAATGACCTCTCCTGGGATTTGGTATCTCTCGTTATTTCAAAAATTATAAATACCCCCCGTGAAGTTTGTAATTCTCAACCAATAACCTGAAATGGTCTATTTTGCCTATATATTTTTTTAAATTATAGAAAAATCAGACGAGGCAAACATCATTACAGGTCATTGTAGTTCACCCTATTTTTCCACATAACTGTTTAAAAATTAACATAATTTTTGTTTATATTGTTATATATATATATTGAACTTTTTTTTAAAAATAAATTATAGATACAATTTAAAAATATTATATCGAACATAATATATTATAAAATATGCAAAATAAATAATATAATATTCTATAATATTTTGTTGTTAGGGAAGTTTTTATTATCTTTCATACTTTAAATGCGATTATATTCATAATTTAGGGTTGCAAAATATATTTCAGCCAAGAGAATTTGGTATGTTATATAAATGTACAGTTGCCCATCACCCTATCCTACAACTCTACTACACATAGGGTGCGCGGTTTAATGCTATAGTGCGTGTCCATCTGTGTTTTAATTGATATACAATTGGAATAGAGAGTGGAGGGAAAATGAAAAATACATATATATCAATATGCCTTCACACACATCTCATTTTTTTATTTATTTTTTTTTCAAAAGTGTTGAAAGTCTACCACCTCTGCCAGTTGAAAGATTCAATGGTTTTTCTGACATCCCTTATTTGTTTATACTTTTAATTCTTAATAATATAAAAAATGATGGTATTGGAGATATCAAATATGTATTTACATTATTAGATTAAAAGAGTTTATTTATTTATTGCATCATGTGTTGTGTATGAGAGGATCTTTTTGAGTTCTAAGTCTACTATTCAATTCAATAATAATTGGAATTTTAAATATTTCAATTTTAAGAACAAAAGGTGCTTATTGGGAATTGGTGTATCAGTTGTTTATTTTGTGTTGAACGCCACTGCCCAAATACATGAACTAAATGTCAAAGCTTTCACATTCACATGCTTTCTTGTTAGGGTTGAAAATTAGATCAATTTTATCGATACTCGATAAAAATCGATCGATTAAAGTTCATTTGATTTTGATATGTTATACATAATCAATTGAATTTGAATAAAGTTTTTTGCTTCGATAAGCTTGCGAGCTCGATTCGATTGTCCAAATATAATAAAATATAGGGTAAATTACAGGTATTTCCTCTGAAGTTTGACATAATTACAAATACCTCTCGTTGTTTGAAAAAATATAAATACCCCCTAAAGTTTGTAACTGTCTAATAAATAATCTATTTTCCTCAATTTTTATGGGTGAACTGACGAAAATGCCCTTATACACTGAATTATTATTTATTTAATTCTTAACTCTTTTTTATTACAATGTATAGAGAGATGTTTTTTAAATTTTTTACACAAATGAACAATAATGCAATTTGCCTCAGTTGATTTTTCTATAATTTTAATAAAAATTTCAAGAGCAAAATGATCAATTTTAGGCATTTGGTTAAAAATTACAAACCTTAGGGGGTATTTGTAATTTTTAGAATAACGAGGAGGTATTTGTAATTATGTCAAACTTCAGGGCAGATGGCTGTAATTTATCCAAATATATATATAAAAGTCAAATTACTTGACTTCGATTAATATTTGATCCAATTAAAACTTATATGAACTCGATTAGATTACTAATAAGATCAAATTCAAACTCAAGTTTCAAAGGTTGATAATAATTCAAACAAGCTTGAACAATAACGTGTTCGGATCGATTCGAAGCTGTTACAACCCTATTCCTTACTTCATATTTCATAAACGGGCCCAATACGTATTTTCTTGATAATTATATTTTATATATATTTACAATGAAAAGATATAATATATATATATAAAATACGAAATACAATATCATTTTACAACATATATTTTGGAGTGATAAATGAGTGGTAAACGAGTTGATGATTGAGTAAAGAAAGAAAATAAAATTGTCCTACTTTAGATTGGTTCAGTTTTGAAAAAATGATAGAAAATAAAAGGAAGAATGAGATGGACAGCTAATGGTGTACTATTTATTAGAGTGAAAAGAATGAGAATTTTATGATGCATTATTAATTAAGTAGATGAAGGGGGGTGTTGTGGGTGGATGTTGGCTATTTATTTTAATTTAATTTAATTTATGAAAACAAATGGTCAGTGGCCAGAAATGATGATGTCAGTTCATCATGTGGGAAATCAAGATTTTGGAGTTTAATTTGAGTTTGATTTTGGAAAAAAATTATTAGTTTATGAAAACAAGAGGCCAATGTCAAAGCTGGATTGGATGCCTCACATTTGAGTGTAGTGTGTGTGTGTGTGTGTCACAGAAAAAGTACAGAGAATAAAAGATTTATAATAATAATAATAATACTAATAATAATATTAAGTGAGCAGAGCAGCTATTGCTGACCATTTTCTTACAAATCTGATTCTTTACTTCTCAGAATATTTCAGAATTCAGAACTCTTTTCCGAACGTTGTTACCTTCAATATTATACACACAGGAAACCTGAAATTCCTCAATAAATATTGACCAGAACCTTTTTTTTTTTTAATTTTTATTTCTAACCCAAATTCAAATACATGCCCTTCTGTATAAGCTTCTTATTTAGGATAAATTTTAACTCAAATTAGGTTTGACCACATCTGAACAAATTTTATGTGCATATATTATCATATAATTAATGTATAATTCAAGAAAAATAATCAATAACAAATATGTCACTCTTGTTGGGTTGATTTGGTTCGAACTGACCAAGTTTGGATAAGAATTTTCCCTTATTTTGGAAAATTTATGTTAGTGTTTATTCTTCTGCATTCCATACGCCTTGATTGAAATTAATTGTTGTTTTTTTTTTTGAAAGAAAAATTAATTGGTTTTAGAGAGAGCTAATTAGCAATATTATAAGCGTGTTTAGGTGCGTGTAGTGTATTGTTTTTGGCAATAAATTATAAGAAATTTGTGATTAAATAAAAACAGCAATTTATGAGTTGGGCTCAAGGAGTAGAAGCAGGTGGCCCATTCATTGTTCTACATCACAAATCTAATTTAGTTGGAGCCCATTTGCTATAAGGCCCAATTCTTACAAATCAATTTATTCAGTAAAACATATCTTAAATATCTCTACACCACAAGCACAGTATAAACAACACATATTAGTAACTTGCAAAATTTCAGTAAGCTCAATTTATAGTCCTAACTCCTAACTAACAAAACAAATACATACAAATATCAACCCTTCAAAAAACTCTAAGCCTCATTATCATTACATATTTGCACAAATCAACAAGTGATCACTTCTTGGATTTGGGTCCCCGTTTTTTAGAGCTGCGGCTCGTAGTTTTGCTCTCTACTTTTTGGCTACAATCTGGGCAAAACCAGTCTTCACTTGGC
This sequence comes from Sesamum alatum, assembly GCA_034509735.1. Classification (NCBI taxonomy): domain Eukaryota; kingdom Viridiplantae; phylum Streptophyta; class Magnoliopsida; order Lamiales; family Pedaliaceae; genus Sesamum; species Sesamum alatum. The sequence goes on from JACGWO010000009.1 coordinate 3,620,823, forward strand.
ACATCTTCAAGTGGAGGATCGAGACAGTCGATATGAATACCGACACCACAACCAAGACTACCGTCTTCATTACCACAGATGAGCATTTCATCTCCTCTATCATGAGAACCACATACTTTACAGGCTACATCATCAAGGCTATGATCTGGTGTTCTTGGATCCTCAACGACCTCTTCCACACGGTTTATGAGATTCTCAAGCGATTTCTTGGCCCAAGCATGAGTATTGTATTGTACATGCCTTTCAAGGGAGTAACCGGGCTTGCAAACGTATTCTACCAGATAATCAGCCACTACACAGGGTACCTCGTGCCTAAGAAACTCCTGAACCCACATATCAACACGGGGCATGCCCGGACTGACAATTGCAAAGTCGATCCTTGATTTGAAAAAGCGTGTGTAAGGGGGTGAAGTTGCTAATATCGTCCCATCTCCAGCCTTCACAACACGTTTCAAAGTGTCCTGATTGGCAACAAAGACGAGCAGAAGTAATAATCTTAAAACATGCAAATAGTATTTTGATCATTCAAGAACATAACAATCCAAGATTGAACATCAAATAGCATACCAGTGGAGGGGCAATGCATTCTCCGTATATGACAATTTTCATTCCATAAAATGCACCATGACCAGTTCTCTCCCTAAGGAGGCGCCACTTCCTTGGAGCTTCTAGGTTGATTGCGCCATCTTCAGTCAAGCACTTCTTATGCCATTCATACGGTTCTTCAGACAAAAATCTTCCAGCTTCATTGCTAGCTGTTAAATAATCAGTCTTCAGAATCCAACTGCAAAATCAATTTAAGAGGAGGCAGCCAGTCGGGTATCAAAGCAGTCATAAAAGAATATGATACCACAACGTTAATTGGGGCTTACCTTCCAGATGCCGCAGCTGCAAAAAACTTTTCAGTTCTTCGTATTGGATCTGGAACAATGAAATGTGTTGCTTGATATGACCAATGATGAGAATCTCTACAAACTCTTCCTTTTAATCGCCTTATAACCTGCTGAAACTCCTTCCTTTGTAGCCTATGCCCGCTCAGTATAAACCAGGCAGGTTCAGTTTTCGCCTCAACATTCTGTATGCCCATAGAACTGGGGCTGACCTTATCAGCTTTCGAATCATTTTTTACAGACTTTGTAAGTATTTGAGATGCCACTTTCTTAGCTACTCCTGTATCATTGCTTACACTCTGTTGCCTAATTGTAACAGGTTTGTTTTCTTTCTCCACATCAGATGAGCTTTTCAACTTCTTGGATGGTTTTGTCTTGGTTCCACCAGCTAAGACAACACCTTCTTCAGTGCCTGAGACCATCTTCTTTCCCTTTTGTTTGCTCTTGGATCCATCCTTTTCTGCATCCTCTCTATGCTCCTTCAACTTAGTCGTCTTAGATTTAGTCAAAGGACGTTTTTTACCCTTGGTTAATTTTTGCTCTTCAGCATTGCCTGTGGATTTTGATTCAGTTGGTTCAATTTTCTTGCTAGAAATAGCCTTTTCAGCTTCAGCACTGTTCTTAGATTTTTTCACCTGCTCATTTACTGGTATGATTTTGCCATCAGCTTGCTGCTTTTCTATATGATGATTGACATCTTCTCTTGAATGCAACGCTTCCACTTCAGCAGACTTCTCTTTGTTACTCCCACTGTCAAACTCGTTTCGCCAATTGTCATCTGGAACTTTAGTTTCATCATCCACTAGTCCATCTTCATTAGTATTTGGAGGAGCCATCATAACCTTCTCGGTAACAGTAGAATTGTCACTGCCTTCCCTTGTTACTGCTTCATTTGTATGAATTAGGGACTGATTCTGCAGCACGGCTTTCTGAAGGTTATTGGATCCTTTATGCTTTGTGGTTTTAAGCATAGTTGGCCTTGAGCCCAATGTCTTCTTGGCAAGCATCTTTCTTTTAAGTGGTTTTACCTGGGTACCAGTCTGTCCTACATTTGCTGAGTTCAAATCTGCCTGGTCGTCCATCTTTTCTACACCGGACTTGGTTGATGGGGGTTCAATACTTGGGGGATCACTCTGATGCATCTCAACTTCCCCACTATAATCAGTTCTAATTGGAGAAAGGTTCCTTACATCCAAGCTGGATGAAGTCTTCTTTCCAACTCCTTCATGAGAACTTTGAGGCACTTGATCATTACACTCCTGTCTATCCTCTGATGCAACAGAAATGCTTAGACCTTCTTTAGGGGCCAATGAAGCCTCATTCCTCAAGAGGCAGGCAATAGTTGTTGGAGAAACATTCCCAGCTAATAATCCATGTGAACCATCTATGGAAAATCCAGAAGCCGGCACTTCAGTTGTTTTTGTGAGCAGTTCACTTTGCATTAATGTTTTTGAATCAGGATTCAAAGTTAGCGATTTGGAACTGCCACGTGAACCAATCTTTTTCCTCTTATAGGGCAACGTAACACTTTTCCCCTTATCAAGGTGAGACAAGGTACCCTCCAAAGGAGTCTTTAGACCATCAAAATCAGTTCCATTTTTGTGTCTCTCCGAGGGCATGTGCGACCCACTCCCACCGCTAAGTTTATTTACATTTGAGGTGGATGGACTACCTGAATCACTTTCGATTCTTTCTGACGTTAGTGGGAGACTGGCCTTCAGGGGGGTGCTCCTAGAATTACTCTTGCTACTTAATTTAGACACCTCAGCACTAGGAGATTTTTTAGCATTTTCAGAAGCTGAAGCTAAGACGTTTTCAACCTTCTCAGTGAAAACCTTACCATCACGCCTGTTTGATGGCACAGAGGACATTTTTCCAGGACTCCTGGAACTACAGAAGGTTGCCATTTCAAGTTGCTTATCATGAGTTTCTTGTGGAAATGACGATTTTTCAAAGTCGATCATCTTTCCAGGAGTTAACTGGATCTTACTGGTCTCTCCAACATTTGCCAAACTTTTAGATGCACTTACAGATAAAATGTTTCTTGAGACTTCTTGCGTGATTGGTGACTGATGGGAACTTTTATTCTCAGCTCGTGGAATCAGAGGACTGACAACATTTTTCCTGCCCATATTTATTAATGAAGCCACATCTTCTGTCTCTTCTTCAGAATCCCTAGCTTCAGCCTCCATCTCCAACTCATATCCACTGTACCAGAGGTTAAATTAAGTTCATGAGCTTATTTGTTTAAAAATCTAACAAGCCAACTCAAAACTAAAGCATCTTAAATATTGACAACTACATCTGCAAACATAATAGATGGACCAGAAACTAGCATCAGATGGTGAACAAGTCGAAAATAGGGCCCATTAAGTCATGACGACAGCATACAACCTTGAAACCTTACCTCTTAACATAATCAGCCTCTGGAAGTAGTTCCCAAGCCTTCAAACTGCAAACATGCAAAAGAAAAGTTCATAGACGTTATGAAGTGAATGACAGCCAGAATCACATGTTTAATGAACAAATGATCCAATCCATATTCTGATATTGGTAAAGATCAGAATTGAGAAATACCAATCCTCCAACCAGCGATGGTTAACTAGCTTTATCTTCTTCATTTTCTTGGCGAGCTCAAACTTCTCCCCTGTTCAAGAATAAATTTCCAAGTGAACTTTGGAATTACATAAAAGACCAAGAAAATGAGTATAAGACCAGAAAATACAAACATGTACATCAACGTTTCCCAACTTAATAGCAGACTTGAGCCAGGAGACATGCTGATTAATTGTAGAATAATGCTATCCTTACAGAATTCATTTTCTAAACAATATGAAAAGTACGAATTTTATAGACGGTGATGATGATATAAAAATAACAAGTAGAGGTCAAAATCTAATAAATTGAATGCCATGGGTAAACAGGATAAAGGAGAACCCACCCTCAAATTTGTAGCATATAAGATGAGTGACCTTGTTTGCCACCAATGGCTTTGAAAAATTTGCACCCATCAACGCAACCATAGTCTATGAGAGAAAGGAGAATATGGTAAGATGTGATGACGGAGCATTTAATGGAACTTGAAACAGTAGACAATAGTGTTAAAAGGCAGAAGAGGGTAAATAATTGTGAGAACCATGATATCATCTCGGTCCTGTCGCTGATATCCTGTTAAGCAGACAACCAGAGATTTGGCACCTGGGATCCCATTCAGATCTCTCATGGGCCTGTACATGACCTGTAAGTAAAAAGCATGAAAACAGAGCAGCTAAAAGTTTTTAGGATAGCGCTTATGAGGTCATTAATAGTACATGAAGTGCTATGAAGAACATCATTGAAGCATGGAGTAAAACAGATGTATAAACTATGTTGCATCGACATTGATATTTTTTACAAAATTTTCATGATCTAAATCATGTGCAATGTTCAAAAAAAGAGAAAAATAAGAAGAAAAAGTGAAGGATGGAAAATTTAAAAAGTAGCAGATATACACCACAAAATCTATTGAAGCCCCACACATTTCCACAAAACTCAAGCTACAATTCACGTGATAAACTTCAGGGGAAAAGGAAACTGAATCTTGATGAGTATTACATCCAAAAGTGCAGAGAGATGTACAACCCAGAGCAAATAAACACAAGTAGGCAACTTGTACAAATACAAATAAATATTGCAAAGTAAATGCACATTCATGCTTTAAGAAGAGGCCAATCTAGGGTGGGCTAGGAAATACTTAGGCAAACTACACACAGTAAATCTTGCAAAGTACTCTAGGATGTACTAGAGAAACTTACGGAGTTGGGATCGACAGGCATCCCCACGTCAAAACTGTGATCGACCCATAGTCCAGTTACCAGTACCTTGCCATCTCTTCGTGCAGAGACGCATATGGGATCATCCTGCACCATGAACAGACAACATTAATCGCATGTCTGGAGCCATAAACTGGGACTCAAGGAATCAAAATCAATAAAGGACAGTATATTCAATTATGAAAGAAGGACCAATGCCAATGATTGCTCGTATTCTGGTGTTACATTCTCAATTCCCAAGATCGATTGTGTTCAGCCAGCAGATTGTGGGGGAATTTTTTTCACAAACCACAGAAAATTAATCATCACGAATCACATATACTTATGTTATCCAATTCATATATACTTATGTGGCACAACAAATTATGGCATATATCTATCATCTATAACAGCCAATCGTCGCATTTATATCATCTGTTCATGACACGTATCGTACACATATACAGAATTGTATAACCACTAAAGAACACTAATAAAAACTCATACTAAAAATCTATTTCCCAAAACACAAATAATGTGTGTGTGTGTGTGCAGTATTCAAATCATCACCTTCAATACATCTCCATACCAATTTCTTCTGTACCATTTCTCCCAATTCAAAGGAAACAAATTCAAACAATGCCGTTGATGACCTGAATTCTAAACAGGAAGATAATGGAAGCAACTTTTATTTATTAACTTACATAAACAAGCTTATCAACAATCACGTGATTACAATCCGGGCCATAATTTACCGCATCAACTCCCCCGCCTTCCAAAAGCTTCGACCGAACCTAAACATAAATCCAACAGAAAATATAAAGGTCAATTTTTTTGAGGGGCAAGCTGAAAATTTAAACTGAAGCAAAAATGTACAAATACAACTAATCCAAGAAGAAACTTCATTGGGATAAAACCTTGTCTTCCTTAACGGAGTCGAATCCGAGGAGAATAAAACTAACTCCAAGAAAAGTCTTCGACGGGTCGTCATATGCTAAAATTTGCTTGCTTTCCAGCATTGGAATTCAAACAGTGATTGCAGAGTACGTACTGTAGGGTGAATCACCGTAGGCAATAACCAATAAGTTTACTGATAGATGGCCGAGAAAGGAATATGCAAGCAAGCAAAACTCACTGCAAAGTGTAGCACATTGGAAAATTATTTTGCAATAGCTTCTCGAGGAAGAAGGAGAATTGGCGAATTAAGGCAGAAGTGGAGGGTAAAATCGGAAAGTTACAGTGAAGGAGGGATTTATTTCGGGTGGAATTTCGTTTTGATTTTGGTGCAGTGGCGGGAGTAGGAAAAATTGGGCGGTGAAGGACACGTGTCTGCTCGCAGTCCTATCCTTTGGGTGGGCCTAATTGACTCTTAGGCCCATTATTTCTGGGCTTGGGCCCAATATAAAATAAGGTAATAGTAAATGGGCCAACATTAACGGGCCACCAGGAGTGCCCGATTTGCCCACGTGTCCCACGCGACCGCTTTAAAAATTACTCCAAATTCGAGGGGTAGTTTAGTCAATCCATCTGGTTTCATATTCCGCAATCCACACCTCATAACTTGAACTTCTGGAAGCAGCAGTGGTAGGTAGGTAAATACAGAAACTTCACCTTCTCCGGTCAGTAAACGCTTGGCCCAGCTATATATTACAGTTCAGTCCTGAATTCGGGATCAATCAAGAATTGAAGGATGGCTTGGATGACAAGATTTTTGACGGCAGTGGCATTTTTGGCAATCGGGGTAATTTTCTCGCCGGAAACCTTCGGATCGAAATCGGACGGCAATAGCTCACCGTTGCTCATCACTGTACTGAAGTTGGCTCACCTCCTCTGCTTCTCTACCGCCTGGGGCGCTGCTTTATGGGTTACCTTCATCGGCGGCATCATCATGTTCAAGTAAAGATCTCTCTTTCTTCTATTTCTCCTTTTTTTCCCATTAATTTACATTTTATAGATAATATGAATAGGTTTTGTAGGTAATTTTGAGTTTAGGGAGTGAGGACATGTTTAAAGCTTGTGAATTTAAAGAATGATGCCTTCATCTTGCGGTCGCTGTGTAGAAATTTGCTATCCAAATGTGGTGAAAGTTTTATTCATTGTAACGCTGGGTAAATTTGATATCTCTGTTAATGTGGTATATCTGTTATTGTGATTTGCTGAAGCTTCAAGTTGTCTGAATTTCTATAAATTGTAATATGGATAAGCTTTATATGTAATGTTGAATTTGGGAAGAAGTATGCGGGGACACTAATTAGAGCTTTTGAAATGATGCTTCTGTAGAAATTTGCCACGGCATCAATTTGGGAATTTGCAGAGCAAGATGTTTCCAGCATACTTTTCCATGGTGGGGGTGTGCTGTGCAATTGCAGTTGGGTCTTTCGGGTACTTGCACCCATGGAAGACTTCAGGAGCTGCCGAAAAATACCAGCTTGGATTCCTGCTCGCTGCCTTTGCTTTCAATCTGAGCAATCTTATTATCTTTACTCCCATGACCATCGAGGTGCAAATGATTCTAGCTTCTCTATTAATTTTCTTTACGTCATTTGAATTATGTTCACGGGAGTTGATGGACAATTTTGCATCATTTGTTTGAAGAAACTTTGCACCAGCAGTAAATAATTTTGGTTACAACTGAATTGATGTTGTTGCTGTAGCCATGCTTTGCATGTACGAATCAGGGCCTTGAGAGGTGTTAATAGACTTAGATGCTGAATAGTAGTATCAGTTCACTTTGTGGGACTGTATCTATATGGCCACAAGGAGGGAGAAGGAACATGGATTGATGGTTTTCCCTTCCCTCTTAGTTGCAATGTCTCTAAAATTTTCTTACTGTGAAGAACTTTGACAAACAAAAATAGTTTTCCTAGTTGATTTACACAAATTTTGGAAACGTTATTGTTCTTAAAAACTGCCTTGATAACAAATAACATGATATTCCATTCTCTTTATCCAATGCCAAGCAGATGATGAAATAAAGGCACAAGATAGAGAGAGAAGCTAATATTGGGGAAGAAGTTGGTTGGACCAAAAACCAAGAAGTCGCCAAGAAGAATCCAAAGCTTGCTGCCATGAACAAGAAATTCGGAATGATTCATGGATTGTCTTCTCTTGCTAATATCCTATCATTCGGTAGCCTTGCCATCCACTCCTGGTACTTAGCAGGTAAAATCAATTTATAGATATAAGGCATATCCTTTTCTCTAAGGATGATGTGTTTGGCTGTGGCTATGTGTAATATCAAACATCAAACTTGCTCCTTTCACCTTGAGTTCAAGGTCCATTCTGATTGCTTCCCAAGCAAGAATTTGTATCTCTGGACAAAATCTTGAAAATAATCACTTTTTCCATCTTTAACTTGGGTGCTTTGACGGCTATACACGTGTCACACTATGTGATAGGATTTGATATATTTCCTTTTTACTTTTATCACGATGATGAATGTTCTCCATACTGTTGACTACAGCAAACTTGTAATAAATCTCAGTGGTACCTATATTGGATCTAATGAGTGTAATAGAGAATAATCCATACTGTATATTTTCTTCCTCTCTAAGGTTGAAAGCTGCTTAATATCTTGCTGCTCTGTGAGTAATCTCAGTATTTATTTCGATATAAAGCAAAGACAACTGTTTTTCACTTAGTTTGCCGCAGTTCAAGAATATAGTCATGGGATGCACAACTCAAAGTTTCTGAAATTGAGATATGTTTCTTGACTGATATTATCCTTTCAGCAATTTGATTCACTGACCATGGTGTAATAGCTCTTCCTCGCCCTGCTCACTCTTTCCGTCGGCTATGTTCTGTGGTCAAGGTGCATTTTCTTACCAATCTTAGATCTCATAGACTGGTGATTGAAATTGATTTCATTCAATGGGAAAGGTAATCGATGATATCGATGCTAGATTTTTAGAGACTGGCATTGAATTGCTTTTGATGATGAAGTATAGGTAGGATTAGGACGGCCAACTCAATTATCATTGCTGAACAATTATTGTCTTTATAGTCATCGTTAAAGAAAAGAATATCTACTTCTTGTGGGTGGCGTGGAAAATTCATTAAGGTAGCCATTGCTCACTAAAGCATCTAACAAATACTGTCCTCTCTAGCTACAAGTTTTAGGCTGGATGGTTTTGTTTGACTCAATCCCTCTGCATCCAAGTTGTAAGAGCAGAGGTTGCGCCGGCAGAAGGGAGATGAATATCAACCCACATGTAATGCAGACCGGGGCCGAGCAGGGTGCCGTCTGCCTTGTCTTGTTGGATGGATAGATGATAAGGTCTGAGAGTCGTCATGAGACCCTTATTTTGTCACCAAATGCACCTTCGATGGTATATCAGGGACTAACAGAACAGGGCTTCAACTTGGGCACGTTGTGGTCCCGACTCAACGCGTTTCTTTGTGCCATATGCACTTTAATCTTTGCATGATGTGGGCTCTGCTTAAGTTCATATGAACATCCCATATCCAGCAATTTGAGTAAATTATATAATGTCCCCCTCAACTTTCCAAGAATCCCAAACGATACACATTGAGGAGAAAATTTAGAAATTTGGCAACCGAAGAGAGATGCAAGTACTAGGAAATATTACCGGAATTGCGTGAACTGTCTGTATTTCTGCTACATCAATCAAATTATGACATTATGATAGCAACACAAATGCTACTTAAATTGGAAATCGAAGTTTCGCTTCAACCACAAATCATGGAAATTCGACATTTCGTGTCAAATTAGCACATTCCCAACAACATTTTCATGTGTATCTACATTCAATGTATGGTTAATGTTTACTCAAATTTCTCCCATGAATGTGACTTTGAGGTGATAGTGAAATGGGAGTCCGCAAATAATGCCAACGAGGTAACCCTATCACGTGTTTATTGCAACTACGCAACAGTAACCTGATATTTCATTATCAAAGAAAATCACAAAGATTATAACGTTTGTAAGAGGAGTCTGGTAAATTTACCAAGAGCTGCAATTATTAATAGGTGTGAAAAACTATTCTCCAAGTAATTATACATGTCAGGTAAGTAATTCAGGTCTAATCAAACCGATTCGAGTCAAATTTTTCCAAAAATAAACAAGATAACATTTGTAAAGATTCCAGAACGACAACTTTTCATTAAAAATTATTTGAAAAGAATGATCTGATAGCATGTATGTTGTGTATCAATGTCTACACAAAGCCCCCCATCTGTAAACCAGGAAACACAAGTTGCTTGCTTCCGTAGCCAAACCAATAAAGAATCGTCTACTACTGTTATCGCCAGCCATTTGTCTGGGAATAAGAATAACCAACTGTCTACTTGTTTGTTCAACGAATGTTGATCAGACTGCATGTTGTCAATATCAGCAATCTAGCAGGGAACAAGAGTACCACAAGCAAATGCATGTGTTGTGATGCAATCAACCTACTAAACCGTTTCAAAGACTCTGTACCCGTTTGGACCATCCCCGAGAAATTCAGCTGACCTTGGCCCATCATGTTGCCTGACATGACCGGCCTGCTAACGACAATACCAGCATTGACTCCACGTGGTGTCACAAGCGGCCACCAAACTTTCCGGCGGCGCTCTCTCTTGGCTTTTCTTATGCGGCTGAGCTCTTGTCTGATTACAGTCCTAACGGACTTCAAGTAAGAGTTCATGTCATGGTCCCTTTGGATGGTTCCTCCAGAACCATATGCGGAACGGTCGCTCAATATCTCAAGAGGATGTGGTGAGTTTAGAAATACAGCCAGTGCAGACTGGATCTGCTTCTGTGCCTTGGCAAGATCTGATTCTGGACAGGTCACAAGGTATAGACCACTGCCTGAAGGGAGGAGATCATGGTTTGGAGAAAATTTGTCGTCTGGTTGAAGAATTAAAAACTCTCCCATTGGAGCATATAACAGCTTCTGCTGAAGCATATGCAAGTATGTTAAGTAAAGTGTATCAGATTAGATGGTCGGTATAACAATTTAAACAGTAAATATATACCTGTTTATTGAGACATGGAAGTTTGCGGAAGTTCCCATTTATAGCCTTAAGAAATTCAGCAACGTGGCTAGGATAATTGCAAGAGAAAGCTCGGGGAACAATGTCTCTGTGCATTGTGATTGATCGGATATGATTTCGAGGCAACCCTAGGTTGTGAAGCAGGCGATCCCCTCCACACATAACTGATGGCGAGCCAAACGTTATAACCGGAAGTAAAGAAGAACGGGGCACTTCACCCCTTATTAGCAACATGAGATTTATTAGCAATGATAAACTTCCACCAAGGGAGTGCCCTGTAAAGCGGAATGTTGCACGATCACCATGAGATTTAAGATGCGCACGAATTTCAGGCAACATCTGCTCATAAATCCCTTTTGCAGCCTCATATATACCTCTATGCACAAGAACATCCAGCCCCTGAAGACAGAGGACACGTCAATTTTCTTTAACATGCAGCTTTCTAAGTGAGTGAAAAACCCACAGAAACCTTAAGCAAAAAGACTATCCAATAAGCACTTCTTCAAACATCTTTAACATCTAAAAGCTACCACTTCAAATAAGCCGATAAAATGCCTGTAAGCCTGAAAAAGCATATTAGAGAATTACCTCAAACTGAATGGGCTCAAACAGTAGATTTGCCTGCCATGAAGCCAGCGACTCAGATCCCTGTAAGCAGTGGTTTAGAAAAAATCCAGCTAACTGATATATATAACAAATTTAATCATAGCATGGAAAGCGCAGCTAAATGCTTAATTGGATGGATGTGCGGGTACATTCCCCACAATCCCTTCCAGGCACTGATCAAGAAAAGAATCCCGAAGAGGTGTAACTTCTTTATACACTAGTGTCAAAGTATCCTACCTGTATGACAAAGAATCTCGTGGCACTCTGATCATCATCACAGACGAACCATTCACATGGTGAAGAGCAAGTCGAGTTAAGATCATCTGCAACAGCTTGCTTTACTTCCTCCTTTGCAGCAACAACCGCAGTCACGGAATCAGTGGTTGCCATCAATGAGGCCATGTCCTGATTTATCATGTCGACATTGCATGTGCGTCCATCGATTTCTTCTGGCAAATTCTCATTTGGCATCGATTTGGAGGATTTGAAGCGAAGAATGCTTCTCGTATGAGAATGCAAATAGGAGGCAGCAGAAGCAGCAATTTGATAAGCCGCAGATGCACTTACACGGTTCTGGTCAGATTTTGCTTCACCTCCTTCAGGCTGCTCTCTTTCATCGCCTTTGTCATCCTGAGCTTCTGCTGCATTCTTCACTTCTTTTTGTCCCTCTTCACCTGATAACTTCTCCCTCTCAACATTCGCTGACTGCTCTTTCTTCTCCAGGGATGAGGTCACAAATTGCAGTCCATGATATCTAAGCAGATTCCCAGGCTGTAAGGCAAGTTCAGAAAACCAATCATCAGAAAATTACTACTCTGTGCATAAAGTTGCAGCATTTAGCTAAGGTATTCAACAAATCAACCACACAACTCAAAGAGAGCCACAAAAATCTCATACCATCCAAACCTACACCACCTCAAACTGCAGTGTGAAAGCAACAATACACAGGGACAGGATAGGCGAGAATCTCAATCCACTTTACCAATAGTATCACCAATGCTTCACAGATTCAACACAAAGTTCAAAAATTTCCAGAAATTCCAGAATCCAAGCACCATTATCCAAGAAAGAAAGAAAATAATAACATTCGTCCAAAACTCTAAAGAAATGCAATTGATAAACAATTTTCACAAATCCTGAAGAAATTAGAAAATAGGTAGGCAGCGTTGAATTCTCCACAAAAGACTATCTCATGGAAAAGGAGAAAACATATCACAATACAAGTAGATCATCGTCTGTCCATTAATGGATCAAAAGGTTTAAGGCAAAGCATACCTTGATTTGGGGGATCGAATAAGCCAAACTTCCCAAATAAGACATCTGGGCATATAATCTAGCTTCTGCCAGAGGCACCTTCCTGAGTAGTTTCGAGAATGACTCTCTATTGAATTCAATCTTTTCGTCATCGTCAGCATCGTCAATCGCACACGCATCGCACTCTTCATCCTCCTCACCAGCATTTTCATCATCTCCATCCGATTTTACCCCCATTTCTCCCGTTAATTCACCATCTTTTTCTTCCTCTTTCCAGAGAGACTTCACATGCAGAATCTTCAAAACCCAATTTCCATTCCGCCCTTCCTCCTCGCTCTCCTTAACATCTTCCTTTTCCTCCACCAGGACGGCATCATCCACCGCGATTGCAGGTTCGCACCTATTTTTGCCTCCGGGCCACAAAGATCTGAGCGGATGCCGGAAAGTAAAACCCCACGGCAGATTCCTCTGCTGTGCCGCCGACACCGACGCCTTCTCGCTCATTCGAAGTTCCCCATTTCCCGCAGCAGCGATCGGCGGAGCCACCATACCATGGATCCCTGCCTTGAAACACAAAGCATCCATATTGGCCAAAAAACGTGTCCCTCGTTCTGTAATTCCAAATGAAGCTTCCTATACTACTTCTTATACGGCTATCTCAATGTATTTATACACGTATATACGTAGCTGCTACGGAGGAGGATGTTAACGTGAACCAACAATATTTGAATCTTGGAATCCTCGTCTACGAATATAGAGGTTTGATTTCAGGAGAACAGCTTCTATTACAGGGAGAGAAACAAAGAAAGAAGGAAATAAATACTCTTCAGCTTTTCTTTTTTTTTTTTTTCTTCTTGAATTTAAATTTAATCTAATAAGAAAAAAGAAAACAAACAGGTGACCAAACTTCTCACACACTTTCCTCTCTCTCTTTATATATACGATTTTTCTGCCAGACTGCCAACTCCAAGACGCCTTTTTTCGTGGAACAAGGAATTAAATGAATATCTGAAACGACGTCGTGGGCGCTCTGCCTATCCAATCCAACTCCAATCCTTTTCGCTTGATTTTGCCTTTGGTCGGTAACAGCCTTTGCATTTTTATTTAAATATTGTTCTTGTTTTAAGATTAATATTTTCAATTTTTTTTATGATAGTGCTAATTGAAGTTATTTTGTCTTTTAACTCAGTGATCTTTTTATTTGGTAATTTTGATATTTTCTAATCTTGGTGATAAAAATAACTTTATTTGGTACTTATTTAACTAATTTGTACTTTTTTCTTAATATAATTAATTCATACTTTAAACTGTATAAGTTATTGATTAAGACGTGCGATTTATTATAACAATTACCCCGAAAGTTTGGTACATGTATAGCATGTACGATTCTTTAGATCTCAAACGGTTTATTTCAATGTAATGTAATTAGCATTTGACGGCACGTTCCAAGTGTGTACAAAATATTAATAATTATAAATAGATAAGTTTTTGAGTAAAAAAGCTTGATTATTGTTTGTGAAATTGGCTTCAAAACATAAAATGTACCAAAAGTTAATGTGTGTGCAAATTTCATGGGTATTTTAGCAAATTTATTAAAAATAATGAAATTATTATTATGACCAAATTTTATTAAAGATATTTAGATTAATTAAAAAGATTAATTTGAATACTAAAAAATGCACAACAAGATAGGTAACTATGTTGATTTATTTTTTATATAGTTATTTGAGAGGCTAGATATGACATACCTTTATAACAATTTAGATAACTATTTTTTATATAGTTATGCGCATTAAGTGTACCTAATATGGGCTTTAGATCGGGTCGCCTGACACAACCCATTCCAAAGACCCCCACCAACAACCCACAATCTCGACCTCAAATTACCTGACAACACCCAATAAGAGATTATGCCATGTGTACCATGTAAGGGGGCACATCTGACCCTATAAATATATTCATTACATTTCATTTATGGTAAAATTCATTTATTATAACCAATTATATTTAAGATCATCAATTTTAAATATTTTATACCGAACTCAAATTAATTTAAGCATCCAAGAATTTTAATTTGTGTTTTCCCTACAAACCTAACAATCTTTTGTTTTATCGAATTTACACTTTATTTGAAATACTCTAAGAGTGATCTCGACCTTCTACTGGATCAATACTCAAATTAAAAAATATTTTGATCATTTGAGAAGGTGCACATGTACATGTAGTGCACACATGAATCTCATTTTGGTGATAAACTTGTAGCTGGCTATTGCTTGCTAGCATGCATTTTTTTTTTCTCTAAGTAGCTCGCTCATTCAGTCACAAAAGTCAAATTAATTAGCCAGGAAATTAAATAGATCCATACAATGGTCGGTAAATCAAATTGCTGAAAGAGGTGGGTGGAGACTGTCTCGGGGCGAAAGAGGTGCGTGAAGATGGTTGTGCAATGGCTGAAGTTGGCTACAACGGTCGATAAAGGTGCTCAACAATGGTAATGAAAAAGATGATATTGATTTTTCATTTTCCTTTTTCTTTTTTTGAAATTAGGGTGCGAAATTACAACTTACTTCTCCTTTAGTCCACAAAAAAACGTGTATCTTCACACCTCCAAAAATTTATATTTATTCATTGAAAAGTGAAAAAAAGAACAAAGTGTTATAAAAATTAAAAATTGAAAAATAAAGCATAAAAAATTTTAAAAAATAAAATATAGAACGACCCAAATATTAAAGAGTGTCTGTTTTTAACAATTATATAGATATATGGTGCATGTGAGTTGGGATTTTAGCCAATTTTGTCGGGGAATTAGGGTTTCTACGCAAATAAGAAAAGCGTGTGTTGAGAGAAGTGGGGGCCGCAGTCTCAGAAGTTATTGGGATATGGATATTGGATGAGGGCCACGTCATGGTGTTGCAGATGAACTACAAAGAGCCGCGTGACGTGTCGGTAAAGGCCTGTTTGGCTCAGGCTTACCTTAGATTTGTCGCGTCCAGTTCCCCATACCCATACTCTATTAAAGTCTCAATCGCCACGCACACATTTGCACACCACAATCCACATGCCTCATTCATTCTAAAACTACTATTTTTTCAATTGTCAATCAAATAATAGCAATCTGCATTTTAATACTTTTGCAAGTGATTTTTTCTTTTTTCTTTTATGTTCTTTCTCGGTCAAAACCTTTTGGCTAGGATCCACATGTACACAATTAATATATTTTTATTTTTAATTAGTAAGTGTGACACATTCTATGTATGTGTATAAATTTTAAAAATTATTTTAAATAAAATATATTGATAAATTAGATTATTTATTTTTTGAATAGTGAAAAAAATTACCTAGCATATATTTATAAGATAATATATATATATATAAGATAAAAATGCATTATAAAGAAAAAAAAAAGCTACTAAAAGATAGTTATGGAATAAGTGAATAAGTTAAAATAATTATTTTTTTTAAATGACAGACCAATTAATTTGGACACCAAATTGACCCTCTCCCATAATATATAGTATAGATATAGTAACTTGGCAATTATGACATCTCCACTTAATAAAATTCGACTTTTGATCAATCACTTTAAAATTAAAAATAGTCAAATGATCAGCATATGTCAAAAAATAAACACTGATTATTTAATTCTTAGTCAAAATAAAGTAACCTAAATAATATTTTTTAACATGGCCCCATTCATATCTTAATATAAATTCAATGTCGATATCAAATCTGAACAAACTTGAAATTTAGTCAAAAAGGAAGTAAATATACCAAATCATTATAGGTCCTCCCTAAAAACCCATGCACACGTTATTCATTCGTTTTTAACATTTGATATTCACCACAAATTTTGTACAATTTGGTTGCGATAGCAATAATTGTTTTTGACGCCACGTAACTTGTAGCAATAAATAATTAACATAAATAATATTGTACCAGTCCACTATATGTGGTACTTAAAATCAATTATATAACTAGGCTTTGTCAGGTCTAGGTCTGTAAATGGGCCTATTTTATTCAGGCCCAAACTTATTTTAATGGGTTTGGGCCCAAACTCAGACCATATAATAAAAATAAGGCCCGGACCCGGATCCAAATTCATTAAATTAAAAGGATTGAGATCTAAGTCGGGTACAAGACCCGCTTCTACCTGATTTTAGTCAAATCTAATCGAACTCTCAATTTCTCATCTGCTCATCTCAAATTGTACTAAGGGGGTGTTTGCGAAAACTTATGCTTTTTAAAAGTGATGAATTTAAGTGATTTTGGAAAAAGTGATTAATGGTAAAAATTGAGAGTGTTTGAAGATTGATAAGAAAAGTAGTTAAAAGGTTGAGATAGAGTGTTTGGTAGAAAATTAACTTGTGCTTGAGATTTTTTATGGAAAGACAAAAATAACCTTTAAATTATTTTTTTTTCTTTTTCTCTCTATCCTTTTATTTCCCTGTTCTTGTCTTTCTTCTCTCTCCTGATCATTTACTTATCTTCTCTTTCTTGTTCATTTTGTGCCCTTTTTTTTTTTTTTTTTCTGTTCCTTTTCTTCTTCAATTTATGTTCGCCGGCAACTCCACCAGCAACACAACTTGCCTGATTCATCTATTTTCTTCACTTTATGCGGTAAATCCAAGTGGAAATCCCTTAATTTCTCAAGTCATTATACATATATGTATGTGTGTATATATATGTATGTTTGTATATATATATGTGTGTAAGTGGTAAAATTTCTTAATTTGTGTTGATATATATAGATATATATATGTATGTGTATGGTGAAATCAGTGGTCACTGGTCATCGTCGAAACAGGAGGAGAGGCGGTAGGCGTTGTTTTGAAGAAGACCCATAACTATTTTGGGTGTGAGGGCAATTTGGGTTTATGAAAATTGTTTAGAGGATAGTAATGTCTTTTTCCTTTCAAAACAACTTTAAAATATTTACAAAAATGCCTAAAAACTGGAAAAGCTGGGTATCTACTTCTTTCAAATTCTAGCTTATTTCAACTTAAGTTTAGAGAATAAAAAGCAGAAGCAACAGTTGCAAACACCTTCCAATTGCTTAAATTAAGCTAGAAGCTAATATGTGCTGAAATTCAGTTTTCGCAAACGCCCCCTAACTCCAGAATCCATATTTCCATTCTCCGCTTAAAACCCGCAGAGAACCCTACTCAAAAACCGCCGCTGCCACCGCCGCCACTCCGCCGCTTGCGCCGCTACTCCGCCACTCCGCCATTACTATTTCACCCCTCCTTCCTTTTACCTCTCTTCTCTCCGCATTTAATCGAACTCACAGCTTTTCTTGAAACCCTTTTGTTGTAATATTATTCAAGTAATAGGAGGATCACTTGTTCTGATCATAAAGAAAAAAAGGTATGCCTTTGTTCTCATTCTTGGTTTCATTTTCATGGATTGTTTTTTCTTGGATTTTTTTCATGTTGATGATAATGAATTTCCCAATAAAAATTTGTGGGCTCTGGATTTAATAGGTTGAAATATGTAATTCAAGAATGGGTTTTGGTTCTATTTTGCATATAACTAATTAGTAAAAGGATACATGATACATGCCTTCATTTCTCACTTTCAGTTTGAGTTGTGGGTGTGTGTCTGCGGTAAGATACAGAATTCTGAGAGTGAAGCTTTTTTTGATAATTTTTTTTTAGTTTCAAGAAAAATGGACTCTGATTCATGGGCTTGGATTTCTACTTATTCTAGGCGCTATCAATTTCGATCAGGTTTGTTGAATTTCAAGCCTTTTGCCTGATTTTGATGAAAAATGTTGTCTTTCTTTCTAGTTGGATAATTTTTTTAGGAAATTTAGTGGAATTGAGATTCTGTAATTTTGTTCGTTGTGTTTCTTTGCTGCTTGCGAATTTGGAAACAATGAAATGTGGGTATGGACTATGGAGCTCTTTTTCGTGTGAATTTGGAAGTTTTGTTATCTGTATGAATGTAAATTTTTGGAATTTTTAGCTTTAGTTTGTGGGTTCTCTAATGGGAACCTGGAAATTGGAAGAGGTTTTCGGTTCTCCTCAAAGACTTTTGGTCAACCAAACAGTTATAATTTTAATCTTCTCGCATTGATATGTCAAAACTATGTCTATAGTCAACCTGCACCTGTATGCCTATAAGAAATACTAGCTGTTGTGTTTGCCAACTATTGGAAATAGTAATAATTATCTCTGAGTGCATGTGTTGTTTCTGTGCTGTTATCCATACTTTGAAGTCACAAATTCTAAATAATGCCGGTCTTTTGTTGGTTAATGAAGAACTGAAGGAAAGAGTTACCTGATATAGAAGATGAATAATACCGCAGCAGGACCTTCCTCAAAAGTGAGACCAGGCTCATCCCAACCTTCAGAAACCTCCTTAAAGCGCAAACGTGGAATGTTTCAGAAGGATTGTGAGTCTTCTCTCTGGCAATTCTTTATTCACGATAATCCTGAGGTCTGTGTTCTATCGCACTTACTTTTCATGTGGATGCAACAGTGCAACATATGATGTATGGATTCGGGGATGATCAAAATGTATGTTGCCTTTCCCCGATTTCTCTGGAACTTGTTTGCCTTGCAATATTGTTTAAGATTTTATCAGCAGTAAACCCTTTTGTATTGTTGTTTTCAACCTTTCTTTAAATCCATTGGCTATTATATGTATGCTATTAATGTGGGCATATGTGCACTTTGAAATTATAGAGATGATTATAGTTGATTGAAAAAGGTATCATGAGTGCATTTATGTTCACTGAATTCTAGAGATGATTGAAAGGTTCCATGAATGCATTTCATGCTCACTTGCGTGTATGTCTCATTAGTAGGAATTTCAGCTGTAACTGGAATACACAAGGACAATACAACCTGTGTTCATATTCCTTGCAATATGCCGTACACATTCAACAAGTTCAATTTGGAAGCTGGAATTATTAGTTACCATCATACATTTATTTACAATATTTGCATGAATAATGTTTGTTGTGAGATACACCGAAGGTTATAATGTTATTCTGCCTTTCTTCTATTTTGTAATGGTTTTATGTTGCATTGCAGCCACTTCCAGAGACTGTTGCACTGGCTGAGGATATTGTTGTGGAGTATGTCACTGATATGGCAAGTCTCCTGGTTTTAAAATTTTCCATATAATTTGCCAAAATATTAGGATGGTTGCTTTCTGGATGGCCTTCCTCGCTTATGAATAGGTGTTTCTTGCCCTTGTTCAAATTCAGCAAAAAAGTTAACTGTGATGATGACTTTCCCAGGTCCACAAAGCTCAAGATATTGCATCCAAGAGAGGAAAGCTTTTGACGGAGGACTTTCTCTTTCTAATCCGAAAGGTACAGCACACTGTTGGAAACTTAATTCTGTCATTCAATGGAATTCCCATCTTCTAAGTAATTGAAATATGTCAATATTCGACTATAACAACCTTAAGCAAGCATCTAGTTTGAGTTCTAATCTTTATCTTCCATTTGTACGTTTCAAAAGCAAACTTAAAGACAAATGTTTTCCAGTCTCATAAAGAACTGTGATCTCTGCAGGATTTGCCAAAACTTAATCGATGTACAGAGTTGTTATCGATGAATGAAGAGCTGAAACAAGCCAGGAAGGCTTTCGAGGTTGATGAAGAGAAACTGGCATCAATTGACTGAGAGGTATTACAAATGTTTTTTCTTTTTGTAATTTTTTATCAGTTTGGGGTGAGTCGGCAATGGTGTGGGGGCCGAGGGAGGCTGGTGGTTGTATGATGTGGATAGTCAGTCCTTTCTCTTTCTCTGTCGTATGGTTGCTGTTTTACAGCAAATCTAACTTAATCTGTCTCTGGTAGAAGGCCTACCGGGTTGTCATTGGCGGTTAAAGTGGTTATTCAGTAAAAGGTAGTTTGGAGTCCGACTCGGACATTCGCGGGAAAGTGCTGCGGAGTCCGTGGTATTGCAAGGTCTTTGAAGAAGAAAATGCTGAATTTACCAATGCTGCTCTTATTTGAAGAATGGAAATGTTTTTACTTTTGAGCTGGAGTTTAACCAAGAAATTCTCAGAATCCAAATTTTCAAGTTTTGTGAAAAAAAAAAGAAGCCAATTTATGGCTTTCTTTGGTCTTGAATTCGTTTTCGGTTTTTAAATGAATTTTGTTTATATTGAATTTGGGTGCAAAATGAAAACATATTTCGATGATTATGTTTTACAAAAAGACAAGACAAAGTGAAAAATGAAAATTTTATCGAATTGTTTTTTGTTTTTTTAATGATAGTTTCCAATACAAAGAGATGTGATACTTTGAAGTATTTTTCTATTAAAAGGTAGGATCAAATGGAAATCTTAGAATTTACAGTTTGATTTTCACAAAAATGGCCCAAGTCAACAGATCTCCTAAATTGAAATAATATAAATAAAATTGGCAAGAGTCTGTATTTGGAAAGCTTGAAATTTTTTACTGTGGTGTTTTCCTCTAAAGAGGACATATAATTGGAAAACCGAAGCACCTTCTATGAAGCTGCAGGCAATTAAACCATATCGAGGACAATTAAAATTTTCAACTATAATTTCTAGCTCATCAATTAAGTTAGATGACATAACAAGTGGCAGAAGTGAACCCCAATGGTTCAGAACCATGCTAAAATACCAGGAGATAAGAATTTAGACATCCCTGGATGGTTACAGCTCTTTGACAAATTATCTACTATCTGAACAAAATTGCGTAACGGTAATCAGAGAAAAATGAAAATTCGACGGAGACAGAGTAGCTTAGATCTGTGCACAATCTTGCAACACTAAACCCGTACCTAACCTAGAACTTCCTTTATCTTTGTCTTTTGGTCCTCCGTTAATGAGGTTGGGAAAAGAATCTCAAACGTGACATACAAATCCCCCTTCTTGTTACTAAAATGTAATGGCATACCTTCACCTTTAAATTTCCTCACTTCCTTGGGCTTTGTGATACCCTAAGAAAAAATGAAAACATTCATATAACTCTCATTCCTTGTTGAAAATGGAGATGCAATGGTAAAATCTTGTACACAACAATTTTAGTAGTAATTGCGAATTTCAGTAAGAGGTTGCCACTCACCTTGGAGCTAATATCCACCAAATGCTCATCAAGGTGTTTAATGGTCTTCTCAAAACCGACAAGAGCTTGAACCTGAGTAAAAGAATCAATGTTTAGTTAAAACCATTCAATAATCTTTATGTGCGGTAGCCAAATAATATTGAAATTTCAAACTGATTAGAGAAAAGCTAATATATTAGGGGAAAACATTTTGCATGCCAGAAAATCCTAATAGCTTCCATTCAGCTTTGTGCACCACAGACTTAGTGAAACAATTATTTTCCAGTGACACTGATGACAATCAAGTCCGGTGTTCTCAGTTCTTCAGGTTTATAAGTTGGCGAGATAGAGCAAAGGTTGGTTGAATTGGCTGTGTCTTGCCAAGACTGCTAAAGTGACTGGCTTAAAGAATGAAAGTTGATACTTGAGATGAGGTGTGGCTTGGGGTTGGCGGATGTCAAGCGAGTAAGTGACCAGGAGCTGAAAAGGGAAAGAAAAGGTGTAACATTGTAAAAAACGACATTACCAGAGTAATAGTAACTGTTGTGTGCAGATCATTGCCTTCCCTCCTGAAGCGATCATGAGGTGCAGTACGTATACGAAACTACAGAAACATGAATAACCAATCAAAATTGTAGGATGAGTAAATTGGAACCACTTAAATTAAAATCGTTCCATGTCCACCATTGAACACCAATGATAAAGATCAAACCTTAAGATCTCCAGCTTCACCATCTATTATTGGCTCACCATCTTCATAAAATACCACTTCCTGTAAAATAAACCAGTCAGAACACTTTCTGAACACCTACAGACGACACGAAGGCACAGACCCTCTCTATTGCGGAAATTATGGTTGAATAAGTCAGACTTGTATGAATGTAAAACTGAAAATTCTGCTACAAACGATTGGCACAAGGCATGCATGAAAACATCACATAAAAAGAAAGCAAGCTTACTTGCCCATCCTGCATTCCTTTCTCAATATCCACAGTGATGAAATCCCCCTCCCTTTCATACTTCACATTTGGGCACTGTTCACAGACCTGGAAAGACAAGACAACTTGGGCAGCTCCAACAGAGAAACAAAGCAAGATAAAAAAAGATTCTCTTTCTCCTACACAGTGTAGCTTGGTGCAGTTTCTGGCGTACCTGCTCTGTCATCTGCTGAAACATCCCTGGTCCAATTTGCTTGTGATAAACCTCATTTCGACAGTTGCAGCGCCTCTTCCCTGGAGCTGGTTTTATTACATTTTTCACCCTCCAAACCTGATGAATTCCACATTACATTCACATATAAACCTATATATGGCTGCGGTGGCTCAAATTGAATTATGCCATTTTATGGGAAGATTTTTTTTTCTCACTTTCGAGTATGAAAATCTTCATGCATGAGAAACCATGGAAAATCAAATTAAATTGCACGTCATTGACAATGTACTCAATTTCTAACATAAAATAATGTATACTAAGAATTTGGACATCTGAATGCAATAGTCCTCTAATTTTTAAACAAAGCACTGTAAACATTGCAATTAGGTCATAATCTAAAGGACATAATCTACAATCATAGTTTAAAATTTTCATGCGTTTCCGTCGAAACTATGGAAACGTTTCCCTTTTCGATGTTATGGAAACAAAAATATATGGTAGTTTCGAAATTATCTAGTTTCCTTCGAAACGCTTCATTTTTCTTAATTTTCCTTCGAAATCTTTGAGTTTCTAAGAAACTTTTTATTTTTCATAATTTTTCAGCGAAACATTTATTTCATACTGTTAGCTACAAATATATAAATTCTTGTGTTATACATAAGTATTTCATTTAATTATAACAAATTTAATATAAAGCTAAATTAGTAATGTTATATGTATAAGTATCAACGCAATATAGATATTTTATAACACATAGTTAGACATAAATATTATATTATTATTTAGTTTCAATAGCAACTACATCAATTAATAACTCCTAATACATAATTATATTACATACAAATAATGTTAATTGGCTAAAAGATACAAAATTAAACTATATATATTTGAATTAAAAAAAGAAAGGTAATATTTTAAATTTTTCTATGAGTATTATGTATGTTTCTTTAATTTTACGATTTTTCTATAACATTTCCGAAAAGTTTCTAATATTTATAAACTCGAAACATTTATTGAAAACGAAACTTTAATCCATGTCTACAATGCATATATATTTAAAAAATTATCAGTAGTCTTTCTGAGCTATAACATATTTATTTTCTGCAAGTAATGAAACATTAAATGAATATGTCCCTTAATAATGGAGGAGTTCATTCTGTATAAAATTTATTTCTATACCAGTGTCTGCAATATTCAGTACCTTCAAACTGCCGCCCATGTACAGATCTTCAAGCGTCGCATCCAACTCAACAATCACATCATCACCTTTAACAACCCTCTCTTCTTCTTCCATGGGACCTCCGCCAAAGAAACTGGCAAGATAGTTCTTTATCAGCAAAGCAGTTTATAGATTTATCGAGAGAGCTTCAATTTCACAATCAACCAAGACCACCATCAAATTCCACAGAACTAATAGCAGTATAATGAATTTGCTCAGTAAACTAAAATGGACATTCTCTATGGGCCTAAACATGAAAATCTCTGCATGATAACTACAAAAGAATTTAGGAAGCCTTTACTGCAATAATTGATAATTTGGGAAGGTTACAACAAGAGCACCATATGTCAGAACGGGATTCTGAGATTCCAACATTTATGCAAGTTTAAGCCAAGTCATTCCCCCTTCAGCAAAGAAATCTAGAGAAGATAAGTGAATATATGATACATCTGTTAGCTTTCCAATCCAACGAGAATATTTTGCTGTATGTTTCGTGTCCAACAGGATATTGCAAGGTTCTAGGTGAGTCCAATAAGAATTGAACAGCAATAGTTGGACAAGTCCATTAGCACTCTTCCTGACAACTAAAACTGAAAAATAAGGTATATTATTGAGCAACCTTCATATATTTCATGATATTGATTAAAATGAAGGCCAAAACATAAGCAACCAATTGCTAAATAATGGAAAACAATGAATGACTAGGTTTACTTGATTGAGCTTTCCGAATGAAACATCAGCTGATAACATAAGCACGCATTTCTTAGTAAAAGAGAAGAAGTGAATTGCTAGTTTCATTTGATGAGCTTTAATGTCATGCAATAACTTCAAGTGATGAATTCGTGAATACGAATATAGCTTAGCCTCCAGCTTATTTCTAAGTTCTCAGAGAAATAGAAACAGAACAATGGATACCAACAACAAACAGCAAGGTTCCTTCATAACTTAAATAAGAACCTGAAGATTCATAAGACCTATAATTATATTCAACTTAAGCAATGATCGAACTTTCATTTGGATAGAATAAAATTACAGATTCAACAACAGCACACATGGTAAGGCATTAAATAAGCATAACATCACGAACAGTGTAATCAACATAAATCCATAATGGAACTTACGAGCTGAAAATGTCTTGAATATTCATACCGCCTCCTCCTCTACCTCCATTAGCCGCATGCTGCTTAAGACCTTCTTCACCGTATCTATCATATATACCTCTCTTTTCACTATCTGACAAAACCTCATAAGCTACAACAATCCAACCATTCAAACCAGTCAAAATCTTCCGAATAAATAAATGCCGATAACACTATTTTCAAAAACTAATCATTATTAAGACAACATTGACAAATAGCACCGGAAAAATGTGAAAGGATGGAGTACCATTATTAATCTCTGCGAATTTCTTGTTTGCCTCTTCATTTCCTTGATTTTTATCTGGATGATACTTCAATGCAAGCTTCCGATAGGCACGCTTTATTTGCTCATCCGAAGCGCCTCTTGGCACTTGGAGAATGTCATAATAACTCTTCCTATTACACATCCAAACAATCAGTAAAACTCCATCAACACAAAGTCGAATCAGTACATTTGCACTAAAAATGATTGATAAATAAATTAATTAATTCGAATACTTACGCAGCAAAGGCGATCAGATAGTAGGATACAAAGCAGAAAAACAGCAATAATTTTGATCTTCGATGCGCCATCACAATCAGGCACAGAGATCAAAATTACGACCAAAAAAACAAAGACCTAAAGTTTTAAATCGGATCTTCAAGCCAATATAATGAACACCCTGTAGAACTTAGGAGTCTCACGAAGAGATCTAATACTACTATACGTATCAATGTACGTATACGTGCGTTAGTGTGTGCGACTTGAGAGATTTCTTTTCGAGTTACCAAGGCGAATGCTGAACCGCGGAAGAGAATACGAATTCGCCATATTTGCTGAGAAAAAGTGCTGAGACATCAACGAGTGTCCTGGGTATGCAACGTGGTAATGGGGGAATCCACCAATCAGGAAGCGCTCCCACTTGTTCCAACCAATAAGAGTTCGCCACGTACTTTCTTCTGTGTCCCTTCTTTTTCCATTGGGTCGGTGACTCGGTCGGGAGGGACACGTGTATTTAGTGGCCCATTGTTTGATTCTAACCAGCTCCTTAGTGGACTTTCAGGCCCACATTCATCCAAGCCCTTTACTCTAAACAGATCGGCCCAATATACAACAAATTTAAATAACAATAGGAATGCTTTTGGAAAAATTGTAATTTACGCCCTTGTAATATTATAAAAGAGCAAGTTAACCCATATAAAAAATAAAATAGCAATTCACTTCTCTATGTTGTTTAAAATAATTTATTTTCCTGTGTTTTTTAAAATAAAGTAACTTATCTTCTGAGGCAGGAAGGTAAATTACTTCATTTTAAAAAATTTAGGAAGGCAAATCGCTATTTCTTTTTTATATGGGACTAATTAGCTCATTTGCAATATCACAGGGAGAGTAATTGCATAAAACCCGAATGATTTTTTATGTTTTATACTTGTATCAATACTCCAATTTAAGTTAATTAAAGAAAATGAGAGAAATAGGGAAAAAATAATTATTTTCTTTAAATAATATCTTTTATTGATAAACATGGATATAAAAACTACAAGAAAATGGAGCTTTATTCACAATTTAGCTTTAATTTGTGAGAAAGTGAACAAGAGAAAATTAAATTCTAAAATAAAATAAAACACCAAAAACTTTGCAATAATATTTTTTACGTGGGCAAAAAAATAAAAGAGAATGTCAATTTTTTTAAATTGAAAATTTCTGAATACAGTTGAATCAATCCTTAAACTTTAAGTCCATGTTTACTTCACCATTGGGATAAAGATGCAAAATATTAATTTGCGATTGGTTTGGTGATTAATCAAGAAATGACTAATTAATTATTGGGTTAAATACAGTTATTACCCCAGAAATATCCAACCTACATCAATTATCCCCTTAAAGTATTAAAATCTTAAAAAAAAAACCTGACCTTCTAATACCTTTAATTTTGAAGTTCAAAAAGTCCATTTTACCCTTACTAAAAATTGATTTATAAAAAAAATTAAAGGGATTTTTAATATACCAAAACCACTCTTTTTTTAAGTTTTATCTAATTTTATTTTCACTTGTTCATCGAGCTCTTTTATTTTTATAATTCTAAAGTATTTGGAGCTCATTTTATTTTAGTTTCACTTATTTGTCAAATCAAGTTAAAAATAGATTTATACATTCATATAATTTCTACATTTATATAACTTTTGAAATGTATATTTTCTTATTAGCTCATGATCAGCTCGTTCGATTTTATTAATCGTATATTTATTTAAGTAATTATATATATATATATATGCATGTATAAATTTATTTTTAATTTGGTTTGACAAATAAGGGAAACTAAAATAAAATGAGTCCCAAGTACTTTAGGATTACGAAAATAAAAAAAGCTCGATGAACAAGTGAAACTAGAATTAGACAAAGTTTCAAAAAAGAGTGATTTTGGTATTTTAAAAATTCCTTTAAGTTTTTTTCATTTGAGTAAATTTTAGTAAGGATAAAATGGACTTTTTGAACTTAAAAATGAAGGGAGATAGAAGGCTATGATTTTTTTAAAATTTTAATACTTCAAAAAGTAATTAATATGCAGTGAATACTTCAGAGATGGTAATTATATTTAACCCTTAATTATTCGTTTACTAGTTACCATTTCCTTAGGACAACATGCATCAAACTCTCAAATGTTTGTTTACTAGGTACGGACGAGTTGAATGATTATGTAGGGAAATTACTATTATGCTATAAAGGAAGACAAATCAACATGTCATGTCACCCTATTATAATTCTTTCCCATCGAAATGGGTTGTTCTTTTTCCTATTCCTAGCAAAATCTCTGAACATTATTCAACTTATAATAGAAACTTTATTCACAATTCCTGCTTTCACTTGTCGACAGGAAGAGGGTAGATTTCGCCTTTTTACCTTTGGATTTATGGAAGAACTTGACTGAGCTATTTAACTCCTATTTTGCTTCAAGTTTGACAGTTTTGTTATCATAGACAACCTGCCTCCCCTTTTGTAAAAACTATTTTGCTTATATAAAAAATTAGATTTTTTTCTGTGCTAAAAAAGAAAAAAAGGTTCCCTTGCCCCATTCCTTTTTATTTTTGTTTTCACGACCCCTCACATGCATTAATGCGTGAAGTATAGTTTAATTAAAAAAAATTATTTGACATACAACAACTCAATAATAAGTCAATTGGGGGTAAATATGAATTTTCATTGATCTTTTTGCTATTATCAACAAATTCGATAAATTTTTAAAAACGGATAAATTTATTTGTTAGACGAAAACAAACCTAAGAGATATAATTTTTGAAAATACAGAAAGTTTAAATGTAATTATACAAAATCTTAAAGGATGGGCGGTGTAATTATCCCATAATAATATATTAAGGCGTCGTTTACTTTGAGGGATGGATTAAGTAGTGATAGATTAATGATGGATAAAATATAGAATATGATTAAATTGTATCACTAATATTTTTATTTAAATCATCTATTTATCATGATTAATTATCTATTTACCTAAAAATAAATAAATAAATCCAACTCAATCCTTACAGGTAAACAATACCTAAGACGTGGGTCGATGAGTAAAATTACGGAATTGTGGATACTCCTCGGGGTTGGCTTACAGCCTTAAATGGTACATTTACGGCACACCTTCATTTATGACTCATTTGTTGGTAGTTACCAATCTACATCAATATTTCATAAAATTCAGTATCAACTAGCAATTAATTATTTTTTTCATGAATACTAAAAATAAAAACTACTAACCAGCAAACAAAAATAGGAATGTGCGATGACAATGCAATTGATCATTATACTCGATTGTGTACTGTTCACTAAAGCAAACGTGTACCAATGTACAGGCGACAGACATTGAAAAACCTCTTAATCTTAATTCATCAAAAGTAATTTATTTGAATTATACATTTATGATGCAAATGTACTGTAGCATTGCTGTCCACACAAATGGGCAACATCTTCGTCCCACATCTAAGGTACTGGATTGATTTTTTGTGGTAAATTATATAAAGATGATATCATGTATGAAAATTTTTACACATGAATTTACAACGAAAAATCCAATCTGGATATTGAATTGAGGTAGATGGCATTTTTAAATGCTATGCTCTAATTGGATTATGGTTCTCTTTTTCTGTTTTAGTACTTGACCGGGTAGGGGCGACGTACATAGAATCATAAATGAGCAAAATGGAAGCAACGTATCAGCAGGCGAGTCTCATTTATTATTAGTTTACGGTGAATTGCGTGTGACAGAATAATAAAAAACCATTAAATTATAGAGGCGATTTTAATCTCATACTGTTCCTCACCTAGTACGAGGATAGAGGATGGACCTAAATTATTAAATTCAATACATCCAAAATTTACAAGTTGAATATATGTTGGTAAATGATTTTCTATTTTACTTGTGTGTTACACACTCATGTCACGCCTATTTTTATATTATAATTTATATTTTACTAATATATGTTTTTTCTAAAAAAAATAACTAATTACTAATTTATGTAACACCAATATACAACATGAAAATATTATAGAAGATCCACACTATCCATTATAAGGCTCCTAATAGTGGAGAAATACCATCATTCAAGACTTGTAATACAAATAATGTTTTAGCTCGGTGACTAAGACTGAGATTTCATGAATGAACTTGATGTCTCGTAGGTTCGAGTCTCATTGGATGTGTGATTATTTATTTTATTTTATACGACTTTATTATTTTTTTTCATGGTTATTTGTTATATCAATATATGCGAATTTATTATAATTTATTTCATAATTCTTCAATGTATTGTTTTTTTTTTTTTTTTGAAATATTGATGCAATCGTATAATTATCGTTTATATAAAGAAAAAGAAAATAGCTCATGATGGCACTTTTTTCCACCACCGACCAATGACAATTACAAATGAAACGTAAAATATATATACAAAAGCAAAAAACAAAAGATAAAAAGTACAATACAAATAAATTAATACGCACTTACAACAATTGAGCAATAAATCAATATGATTAAGAACAATAAACAAATTATAAAACTCACATAAAGTGAGACAAATACCAACACGTTCGATAGAACTCGAACATATGACCTCAAACTTGTCTACGTGACTATGGGTTGAACTTTCACTTGTACGTTGAAGTATTAATTATGAAAACTAAAGGGAAGGCGCGCGTAGTATTGTGATGATCCGATATCATATAATTACGGATGAATACACATTGCTTATGGCATTCAGTTTCCCTATATATATCTATGTACTTAGAGAAAAAAACCACAAAAAGATGGGGAGAGATCGATGCTGTGAGAAACTGGGATTGAAGAGAGGAAGATGGACTGCAGAAGAGGATGAATTACTTAGAAAATACATTGAGGCCAATGGAGAAGGCTCCTGGAGATCCTTGCCTAACAATGCTGGTATCTATCTATCTATCTATATATATATTCCATGCTATTATATATAATTAAAGAAGTATCACAATCTTGTTAATTTTTATTTTTGCATATGTATTAATTTATCATTTGATTAATTAATTAATTTTCAACGCATGCATGCACGCAAGGTTTACTTAGGTGCGGAAAGAGTTGTAGACTGCGTTGGGTCAACTACTTGAGGTCTGACGTGAAGAGAGGTAATATATCAGCGGAAGAAGACGAGATCATCGTCAACCTTCATGCCTCCTTGGGCAACAGGTAAAAACATTTTAAAATTGTTAATTAAGTTGGTATTACTGTATATTAAGGCCTTGTTTACTTGTAAGGATTGGGATATCCAACGCAATTTATTGTTTACTTACCTTTAGGTAAATAGATGATTAATCATGATAAATAGATGATTTAAATGAAAATATTAGTGATATAATTTAATCACATTTTATATTTTATCCATTATTAATCTATCAGTATTTAATTACATTCCCAAAGTAAATGAGACCTAAGGGAGAATACATCTTTGTGTCTCTCACTTGTATGATCTGTTTTTTTATATTTAATTTATTTTTTATTTTTCATCTAACTTCTCACATCCCATTAACTTTTCATATATATATTTTTTAATTTTATCTTTTTTTCTGTTACAATTTTACAATAAATTTGATATTAATTTATTATCTTATATATATTTTATTAAATAATAAAATTTTATAAATCCTTTTAATAGTATTATAAAAATTGCACACCATAGGTTACTAGTTATATACTAATTAAGTAATGAAAATTTTCAGGTGGTCTTCGATAGCTGCGCACTTACCAGGTAGAACAGACAATGAGATAAAGAATTACTGGAACTCTCATCTAAGCAGAAAGATATACAGTTTCCGGCAGCCGAATCTTCACTTCGTTCCTCCGCCGGCCGCCGCCAAGGCTAAGAGGACAACAGGCCGATCTGCTCGAAAGATGATGATCAATACACCAAAACCACTGGATTCGAGGCAAACTGATGAAGACACAAACGGCGGCGTTGCAGTTCCGATGCCAACCACTCCGACTGCGGAGAAAGAGGGATGGGGTCACGGCGGCGGCGAGACTGTTCCAGAGTTGTCGCCAATAGAAGAAGTGACAGAAAGCGTGCAGGGTAAAGCAGAGGAATCAGAAGAGAGAGAATTAGTGAAGAGTTTGGTAGTGGGGAAGGAGACAGAAAGCGGCGAGGAATTGGGAAATTGGGGGAAATGTGATGAGGGATCAACGGGGAACGTGGACTGGCTCGTGATTGGCTCTCCAGGGATTCCATGGGAATGGGATTGGTATGAGGCTGAGGCGGATGGTGGGATCGCGAATGCAACATGGCTTTGGGACACCGACACCAATAATGAGATAGAGCGTCGAAGTTTATGACACTTGCATGTATGAAGATATTTATTTTATGGTAAATTATATCGGCACTTATGATGTTGTATCAAAATACACGAACATCTTTATTTTTTATAAAATTAATCATCGTGATACATTATTTTTGCATGTATATAATAAATAATTTTTTATATTTTAAAATATATTATAATTAAAAATAAAGTATATAAACTAACACATCTCATTAATAAAAAAAATGAAAGAAATAACTAATTTATCGATTAATATAAAATTTAAAAAGTTGATTAAATAAGTTATCATATCAATTGAGAGTTATTTTTTATTTTACAAAAAAGTGGTACGGGCGGTGTCATTAACCACCATTTGTGAGTAAAAAAATAGTTTTTTTTTTTTTTTTACATAATAGTATATATTACAAACACTCCTTGATTGTAGCTATCGTTGTAATTTCAGTTAAATTCCTTCTTCAGAGGTAAAGTTTATATAAACACTTTCTAAAAAATATTAAATTAATACCTCTATGATGATGTGGCTGTAATTTTGTAAAACTCAGAGTGTATTTATACATGTATTTTGCCTAATCTAATAAAATACCAATGTAATTTACCCTTATTTTTATGTTGCTCTACATGTGAATCAATATGAGTGTTTGGGCTACTATTATTATTATTATTATTATTATTATTATTATTAATTTTTATTTATTTATTTATTTATTTTTCAGTAACTGCTTCTGAAATGGTAAACTTGCTTCTCTCTTAAATGTTTTTGTGATGACCCATAAGACAACCACAGATTCGCTATCTTCCTTTTCATTTTTCACAAGTTCACCCTAAAATAACGTTAAAATCACTCAATTTTTGACTTATAAATGGTACTTTTGTTCTGATGAGAGCAACTTATATTGTACCAATTATTATCGAAAATAATAGATGTGTCACTCTTCTTAATTTATAGATAAACTATACGTTTAATTTATTATAATTAGCATTTCATGGAGCTCAATTCGAAATTAACATTTTGCCAATTTAAGAAAATTGCCACATTTTAGTGATACTGATATCTTTAAATGGGCCAAATATTATGAGCCCAATGCTCCAAATTCAAACTGCAGATAGCCCAATACAGAATTTGGCCTACAATTATACATTTTTAGGGTCGGGTCGTTTTCTAGTTGCATTTTAGACCTGCCGTAAAATCCACCACCGCGCGTCGGTTCGTTGTCGCAGCATACGGCGGCGATCTTCCTCTAACGAAGATGAAGTCGAGGCTCGCAGCTTCCATGTATCCATTATATGCTGGTCATAGTTTTTAAATTTCAATCTTGCTGCCAAAACCCTAACATTTTCTATTTTTCAGTTTCTTTTAACGCTCGGAATTCGTTTTTTTTTTTTCCAGATACATGTAGAAGATATACAAGCAATGCAATTTCAGCAAGTTCAGTACTCAATCATCGCCAAATTTACAGCTCAAGTAGGTCTGTGCACTCTTCTGCGGTTGAGGATGAGGCTTTCGCGGAATTAGGTCCAGAAATATCAGAGTGCTCTACGAAGCAGATAAAACTGGTTACTGAGAAACCTGATCATCTGCTGGTATGTATGCTTTGCAGGTGTCCTTATTGATGTTTCCTCTTAATTTTTGTAGTATCTTTGATTTTGTCTGTTTCCGTTGTAAATCACGTTTGATGTTATTCTACAACAATATTTAGTTTTTAGGCAAATCATTTTTGTATTGAGATGGCAATGCATTTCTATTCAATTTAGAGAATCTGATGTTTGTATCTTTCTGTGTTTCTGCAGAAAACCGATCCCTCTAGAAGAGAATTGGCTGGCAGGTCTCCTTCTTCAGTTACCAGGCCAAGGATAAAGGACATTGTTGCAAATATTAGAGCTTCTCCAACTTCAAATTCAAAGCTTGGCGGGCATAGTCATGCTTCTACAGTTACTGATGACACTAAAAAGATCTCCGATATAGAAAGACCAGAGTCTGTCTCTGTTAAGAATATAAGCTCGGGGGTTGGTCTTTCTGAGCTTGTGGAAGCTATGTCAGTATTTGGAAAGGTCTCTGGCGCTTCGTTTGTAACTACGTCTAATGGACTTAGGTGTTGCAAGATCGAATTTGAGGTAAACATGTTGCCTGAAATCGTTTTCTTATGCTATCCCTTAGCCTGAAGTTTTATTATGTTTTTCTTGAGCATAAGTTTGTACACTGAATTGTCTCATCCATCTGATCTAAAGGATGTAGGCTCGAGCAGAAGAGCAATTTCGGTTGGTAAAATAGCTGTGGGAAGTCAAGTATTTCCAGTTCATGCTTGTGATGCTGTAGATGTAGTTGCAATTAGGATCGAGAACATAAACAATGAGACTAGTGATTATACAATACATTCGAGATGTAAGTCTGTTGGTGAATTCGCGGGATTAGCAAGGAGAAGCAAGGATGTTGTAGACGCCTTCTTTAACGTACGGAATGACACAATCCATCTGGACATACTTCAAAGGTGAGAATTGCTCCTTATCCGAAACAAAATATCTGTAAAAATTGTCACCAAGTAAAATATTTCAGTCAATTCACGAGAACTTGCTAGTTTCTTGTTACAACACTAGATATTTACTATTACTGCCTTTCTAATTGAAGTATAAATTGTTGATCTCTCAAAAAAAGTGGTTTGGGAGTATCATATCTTACTGCATGTTACCATCCATCTTACAAAATGTCCCCTTGCTGTCTGGACATATAATATGTAATCCTGTTCAAAAATGTCGAGCATTAACGTTGTTCTCCAATGCATTTATCATGTCCAATAAGGTTATAGTAACTGTCATTAGCCGTTTTCTCCGTTTTGGTTGGCAGATTAAACAGTTCAGTAATTGATCTCAACCGCTGGTCAGCTCATTTACTCACAGAAAAATCGAAGTCCTCAGAAGTATCCGCACACGAGGAAGCTAGACACGAGCTGGGTTTGCAGCTGTTTGATTGCTTTGCCAAGCTGAGAAGGGAGTTCAGCATGAAGAAAGTTCATTTGGAGGATCTAGAGATTTTGAATGCGAGTATAATGCACCTACAAAGTCAGCCTCCCGCTCCTGACCTTTCAGGTAGCAAATGAGATTTTGTTCCTTTATGTGTAAACTACCCATCTATTCTGATATCAAGTGAAAGCTTCGGTATCATTGTTGGGGAATTTTATCCACCGAACTTCTTTATGATCTGATGTCAAGTGAAGGGGTCCGTATCATTTGTGGGACAACTTGGAGGTCCTTATTCTGGTTGTCTTTGACGGGCTGCTGTGTAAAATGACATTAATAATTATACACTTTGATAACTTGCGAAGACACGGGCTCACATTTGCTTTGGAATGTAGGAATTAGCCAAGGAAAGTTTTTTAAGTTGACCTCAAATGTAATCATCTCAGAAGCCAGACATTTTCCATCATCCTCTTAAAACCTAGATCATGAAAAAGAAATGTCTACAGAAAATTTTCAGAAACATATAATTTAAGAGGAAACTTTAATATATAACAGGTTATGCCTATATAAAAAAGAGAAAACAAAACAAAACAGAAAAGGGAACAAGCAGAATTAGTATCAGAATTGCTCTTTCTCTTGAGTTTTCAGTGACACTCCGGCCGATTAGATCATGTCCAGGTTATGCATTGCCAATGTGCTAACACCTTTTCAAACAGCCAACGTTCCAGAGAGACCCAGCCAACAAAACATCCTAGCAGCAACGGCACAGCCACACAGGCTAATTTCTGAAATTATGTACCTACCTTTAGTATGCAAAAACTTTTTACACAAAGCTGATATTGAAGAAAGTCCATGAACCCAGTGTATTAGAGAATCATTCACCAGAAGATTCGTCCCCTTTCAAGTTCATGGTCAACATCCTGCAAGACTTATCCTCATTTTCACATTCAGCAATCTGATAGCCCCTCTCATCAACATCCAGCTTCATATAGGAACACGGCCGCTCCTCAGATTCTATATTATTCCCCGATTCTTGTCCTGGACTAAGTGGCAGTTCAAAATTGGATGACCCAACAGGTTGTGCCCGCATCTGCACAGATCGTAAAAGTGCGGCCCTTCTTAAATCAGCTGAGTGGCATATATCACTAGGTGATGATGGGAATCGGCCCTCAGTATCAGAGCCACGCTGACGAGGCTGTGGCGATGCTGAAGTAGAAACAATACCGCCTGGTGAAGGATAAGATGTGGTAGGAGGCCCGGACACAAATCCGCTTAGGGGTTTCTGGCACCTGTAAGGAGATACTGGACTAGTCGGAGCACTCTCAGGCTGGGAAGAACAAGTATTTGTGGAACTCTCATAATATCTTGAGTCATCTGAGTCTTCTGACATTGGTGAATACTGCACAGATATTTCATCCCTGAAATCAATAGCGGTGTAGAGAAAATTAACCTTTGATGGATGCCAGATAACCATGAACATTAGAAAACAGGAAATACAACATCCATCAGAAACAATACAAGCACCACATTAGTTAAGTTATTTTCGGCATTATTTTCTCCACAAAGAAGTTGATGTTATAACAAATTAGAGTGCAGCCAATGGCAACCCTTCGCTTCCCCATGTACCGTCTAAGGATGCCTGTAATCCGGACATTCTCTTAGTCAGTTCCAAAACGGTTGTCGCAGGTTACAGTCACGCCTTATAGGTTCTCAAAAATCTCCATATCTCGATAATGCTTTGAGACCTCAGAAATTGAGGAAATATGGTCTGAAGAATCTTGTGTTTCTTGATTTACTGTCTTTACTCTTTTTCAGCCAATAAGCCGAGCAGTAACGAACAAACCTCAGCTCATAAACATTCAACTCAAAGAAAGGCCTGAATAAATGAGGCTAATACATCTAGACATTCTTGACTTCTATGCAATATTTAATATTTTTCAACAAGCTTTTATGAAGGCAATCTCTCAGGTTGCTTGGATGCTAGACTCCATTCACTGTCACCCTCGATTATGTGACTCTTAGCCAAACAATCACTTTAGCAAACAAGTAACTAGGGATGGGTATGATTTGTGATATTCATTATACATGTCTAATTTGTAAGTGTACGAGAAATCAGCAATACTAACCTAAGATAGGGAATGCTTTCAGACCTTACAGGAGAATCCATAAGATTTTCCGACAAGGGATCTCCAACCGTCAGTCCATTCAGACTTGAAGCCATAATCTGCAATTTTTCCATGTGATATGTGACAAATTGTCCCACACACACACACACTCAAAACATTAGAAAACAAAGGAATGCAGATACCAACTCATAGTTACAATAACATATATAAGCTTCCATAATGTTATATGTAATGCTCGAAGTAGGAACGACTCAGTTGAGAATGATGAGAAGGAAAACGAAAAAACTTAAATCATTTGTAGAATTTTCTTATTGAACAAAAGGAGTACAAGTCTCAATAACTTTTTGTGTCCAATAGCATTGGAGAAAACACAGTAGATGATTCAATAACAACCCATCACAATTCAGTTGTATTAGCACAAACATTTACTTTGCATTCTGCCTTGAAGCCAAGACGAAGACAATGTCTTCTACAGTTAGTACAATCACCAAAATAGTGGATCCATACATACCATAAATCTAATTTCCTGATCATTCTACCCAGATTTCAATTCCAAAGATACATCACAAAGCAGACACTCCAAGCCAATCGATTAGTGAAGGTAAAGAATGAGAAACAATGTTCGAAACACGCACTTAAAATGAGATGACAATTGATAATTTGGGGGAGAAAAGGCAAAAGGAGCTGGAAAACGCATCATACCTCGCTAAGATAACGTTTGTGCGAGTGAAGATTATCGACATAAACCTCATCCTCGGGATCCCTACCTCGTTTAACACTCGGCGACGCCATCCCCGCCGTTGTCGCCGTCGGAGAAGAAGAAGAAGAAGAAGCGGTGGCGTTACCTTCTGGGCCCATATCCCTAATACGTCAAAATAACTACCTTTTTCGCTCACTCCTGTCACTTCAATACATCTCACCAGTCGAACAAAAATTGTCAACTATTCCGTAGACATCAATACATAATTCTTGTTCAGCCAAGGAAAGAAAAAAAAAAAAAGGAAGAAGAAGAAGAAGAAATTCGAGAGAGAAAGAGATTGTGAGGAGATGAAATCATTAAAGTGAAGGTAAAGGGCCGAAGAAGTTGACTACTTAGTTTACTTTTCAACTCGTCCAATTAACGGTCCTGGAATTCGGCCTGTCGTTCCCAATAAAAGGTTTCTTCTTTTGAGAAACAAGCCAGATATTTATGGGCTCAACCCCAATTATAATATTGGGCCTCGACTTTCCTTTTCTAAGCCCTCGATCCAAATCCAGATCTAATAAGGCCCATTTAGTAGTACGAACGTAAAATAAGAATCTATTATTTCTTAGGGGTAATAAATAATGTTTGACGTAATTATATGCAAGTCCCTTATAGTTTATAAAATTACATTTAGTATTCCTGATGTTTATTTAAAAAATTACATTTAGAGTCCACCACCCCCTCTTCGTCACTGCTCAGATCCTCGCCTTCGCTAGAAGGCTCATCTAACAATCGACGAGGCCCTCTCGCCGCATTTCAGATACTCCATCGGCAACCCCCCCTCTCTGTGCGTGGAGGAACTAGAGGCTGGCCCCCAATAGCTGGCCTCGCCGACATCATTATCCGCCTGTTTCTCTTCGATCAAGTGAATAGACTCATCAGAAGGCACTATTTTTTACAAAGAAGATGCAACTTTTCTTTCCAAGAAGAAAGACAAAGCATAAGAAATAATAGCTTAAGGTTATTGGCACTTACAAGCAAGAAGAACAGAGGGCAAGAAAGCAAGAATAAGGTTTTCTCTCTCCAGAATTGTGGGGTGGGGGGGGGGGGAAGTGAAAGAAATCAAATGTGGGGAATTTAAAAGGCAGATGGAGGGGTGGTCTACTACGATTTCACGCTTGCATGCCAGGTAACCGCTAGGGCTTGGGCGGTTTAACATGTAACTGTTCCCGCCCTCGCAGAAGTGTCAGTCCACGCGCCCATAGTACCAAGCATCTCGCGTCACAACCGTCAAATCACTTACGCGTTCCAATAGTCCGAGAGGGCTGCCCCATTTCTTAAATATGAAGATTCCCTAGAGGACCATCCTACTCTCAGAAAGAGGGTTAGGGTTTCCTCATTCTCAGAGTAGGGGGGACTGAGTGACGAGGATAAATTAGACAGGCTTGGCCCAAGCCCAATAAGTGAAACCCAAGAGCAACAAAGGCCTTGTTCAGGCCAAAGATCCCAGCAACCCACCTTATGAAGCCCAAGGATGAAGGGCCCGCGTCCCCACCTGATCCAATAAAGGAATAAAACTTAAATGTGTAGGGCCAACGATAGTTGGCTAAGCGCCGCCTGCATGGCCTGATGGCTCGAAACAGTAGACACAAGGGCTGTCAGCGCGACAGTTGAGTGTCCACATCGACTACTAGCAAGGTAGAGTAACCAAATTCTGAGAAGGACACCAGATGGGATCAGACCCCCTTATCTACCAGCCTAATCCAAGGTTCAAGAGGAGTCATCCACTATTCCCCCCAGGGATCAAAGAGCTCCCTCTTTCAAGCATCTTCCAAATAGTCCTAATTCTACTAGACTTTTCAAACCGAGAAGACTATTTCGCCTATAAATATCCAGTCTTCACCCTCAGTGAGTAATGATTTTTTGAGCACTTGCACGCTACACGTTGATTTCATGTTGCACCTAACTCGATTTCATTATTCACGCATATTGTGTTTTCAATTTATCTTTTTATAACAAATTACTAACTTGAGCGTCGGAGTGCTAACCTTTTTTTTTGCAGGTCCCCTTTTCTTGCATCAATCTAGTGTCGGCTTCGGATCTCTGGCCCAAGTTCGTTCTTTTGATTAAACATATTTTGCTCACACCACGGTGAATTTTAAATATTAGACGAAATAAACATTAGAAACACTAGATATAATTTCTTAAAATACATAGGTTTATGTGTAATTACATCAATTCTCAAATAACAGTGATGTAATTATCTCTATTTTCATTTAGGGTTCGTTTGGTTCAAATGAGGGGAAAGGGAAAGTGGGAAAGGGAGGGGGAGGGGGAGGGGGAGGGGGAAGGAAAGAATACTAGTTTTCCTTCAAGTTGTTTGATATGATTGGAAGGGGAGTAAATCTCAAATACTTTCCCTTGTTTGGTACGAGAAAATTAAATTGAAAAGAAATGATTAATTTTTGTAATTTTACAGTTTAACCCTTTCTCTTTATTTTGTATTAGAAAATAAACAAGTTAATATTATACTAATATTAAAGATCTAAAAACTTTAGTAATAAAAATATATATCAAACAAGAACAATAATATTTTTTTATTAATAAAAGTATTCATCAGAATGAATATTGTTCATTTATTCTAAACTATTCAGTTTAAATAAAATAAAAATTACTCATGCCGGCGGCAGGAAGAGGGAACACGATTAGGGAAAAAAATTATTCAATGAAAATTAATAGCAAATTAGCAATAAAAAATTTTGAAAAATTGCAAATGCAAAGTATGTTTACCGGATTGTTGACTTCAACGTAGTAGTTTTTCCAACGATTTGGTTATATTTTCTCTGACGATTATGTACGATGTTATTAGCGGGAAGGAGAAAAGAATTGGAGGGAAATATATATATATGGACAATAGAGTAAATAAAAATAAAATATGTATTTTTTTTGTAATTTTTGCCTTATACTTCCACTTTTCCGCCCAATTTCGGACGGAAACGAAATTGGACCCCGGCGGGATTTCATATACATCCAATTTTACTTCCCCTCCATCTATACGCTCAAACCAAACACTAAACTTTTTCTTATACATCCCCTTTTACTTCCACTTCCCCTATACTTTCACTTTTCCCTCCAACCAAACATACTCTTACTTAAATTTCTAGAAGAAATTTGAATTAGTTGGCTTATTTGGAGGCACGGTTTGCTTCCCTTGAAAAGTAGCGTCTTCCCTTTTTTAACAAATAGGTGAAAAAAGAGGGCAATACTGTTTAGGTGAACTGCATGACTTTACACTTGTTCTAAAACGGTGTTTAGTTGTTTGGCAACAAATGAGATATTCACAAGCAAAGCATGTTTTACTAATTTGAGCACACTTCAAACTCCAATTTTATCCCTAAAACCTAATTTTGAAAAGACACTAGTACTATAGAGCAAAAAAGTAGGCTCTCCACTCCATAGCTGAAAAAACGTCCACATCTTTTGTTATTGATTCAACAAATTAAATGTGAATTAATTATACGATAAGTGTAATATATTTATAACATAGTTGGTATACAGTTCAGAAAAAGTAATTTATCACATATCAAGTATATCATACTTATTCTATAATTGGTTTGATTCGACCAGATTTGATCCGAGCAAGAATTTTCTTTGATCTAACACGTTAAAGCTTGTGATTCTTCTCATATTTAAGTAATGGAGATAATAATGTAAAAGAGAGAAGACGATGTAGTCTAGTATGAAAAGGCAAAATAGAAAAAGAGAGAACGTCCAAAAAGTACAATCACTCATTGCGCTTGAAAGGTACAAGCGTGGGGCAGATGCAGGGTGCACCTACCAAGAGCAACAAGATTCATATCTAATATTGCCCATGTGATGTGCAGATGAATCGGGGAAACTGGCGTCACAAACGGAAATTACTCGTCACTCTCTTAAACCTAACACACACAAAGGAAAAAAAAAAATAATCAAAAGCCCACGTGGCAACTTGTTTCTAATGGAATTAAAACTATCACTAACACATGATTGTTCAAATGGCCCTCT
The DNA here is from genome assembly GCA_034509735.1 of Sesamum alatum. Lineage (NCBI taxonomy): Eukaryota > Viridiplantae > Streptophyta > Magnoliopsida > Lamiales > Pedaliaceae > Sesamum > Sesamum alatum. Next base: position 3,662,528 of record JACGWO010000009.1, read on the forward strand.
TTAAGATTTCCACATAAAGCATCAATGTATCAAAAATTTGGATTTTGCTTATGGATTTCTAGTTATATGAACATGGAAAATTATCTAAGATCAATCTCATCGAATATTTTAGGCTAATTTGGTTGTCTGAATTAATTCAGGTGTAACGATCTTCCACTTGCTTATGTTTAAGGATTCGGCTTAAACATCTATGGGATGAGTTACTTGTCAGTCCCATCACGATAATTAATTTAAGTAAATTCAATTAAATTAATTTCAAATTTTTACCCTACATTTAATTTTAATTTATCATTAGATCCAATTATCCCATAAAAACGAGGCCTTACATTATAAGATTTGGAAATGATTTGGAATTTTTTTTTTCAATCGAATCAAATCAATTATAAAATAAATATGATACACTTAATACTATAATTTATCATTTTTATTAAATTATATATCAATAGCTCAATAAATGCTGCACTTTGACATAAAAGTGGTTCAAATTTGCTAGCCAGGTCCATAGTAGAATTTCGTTGTAATTATTTTTTATATTTTACCCATGCAGCAAGAAGATAATAGAAATATTACACAAAGTTGCTTCAAGCAACAAAACCAATTCACAGATCACATCCATGGAAAATACAAAATCACCGAAATAAAAAAAGTGATCCATGTTCGAAAAACAGCTTCTCTCATATACAGAAGCTCTTTCCAATAAAGAAAGAAAATAGCCCACAAACTATACACAGATATTTCAAATAGTAGTTGAATTTGAATAGAGTGGTAAATTGATTTCACTTCACGTTTGAGGAAATGGGGTTCAGATTTCTAGTAAATCCACTGAAAGCGCCATAGCTCTTGGAACTGAACCCCAGGCAACCCAGCAGCCCTTGCCTGTACGGCAGAAACGTTTTCTTCTTCATCTCCTCCGCTTGAGCTCTGTTTGCTGTGTAATGCAGCTCGTGGGCCGACGGCGGAACCCGCCGTTTCCAGACGCCGTTCGCTGGTTTTCCGGCCGCCGGAGCTTTCCTTCCTTTCTTCGTCTCGTTTTTTCCTTTCTTCTCGTCACGGGAGGATGAGGGAGATAGGACCGGCGACGAGGGCGACGTTTTCTTCTCCTTAGGCGAAGAGAATGAGATCGCCGACCAGAACTTCTCCTTGTTGTTGGCTCTCCCCTCGCTTTTGCTTCTGTTGAGGAGATCCTTCAGAAATATCCATTTCTTCGAGTTTCTTCCTGATGAGGACGACCGTGATGACGATGCTGAGCATGACGGCGTCGTTTCGCTTGATTCGTTTTCTTTCACTTCATTCTCTTGGTCCGCAGCGATGGCTCCTAAACCTTGCCATTCGTACTGCGCGGCGGCGCGTAACGGCGACATGGATCTGGCTTTTCTGTGCGAGTACTTAGTACCGCGCATCCTCAGATCTCTGCCTCTAGCACTCGTGTTATCCTCCGCATACAGATCTCCAAACGGGGCAACAACTTCCTGCGGCCTCTGCAAGTGAGACGACAGTTTCATGGGTCGGATCTGACCGTTGAAGAACAGCTCATCAGCTGAGGTCATGGACGCGATTCCACCCGACCCATTAGGTGAAAACCGGGAAGAAAACTCGAACTCAAACGAACCCGAACCCGAGGATAGAAACACCGGCTCATGATCGGTTGACGACGCTTTAGTTTTCTCACCGGAAAGAATGAAATGCATTGGGCTTGCCGGAGCACTGAAGAAGTAACCAGAGGGAGCATGGCCTGGACTTGAGGGAGCACTCACAAAAGGAGTAGAGCAAGTGCTGTCAATGTCCTCGCTGAAGCGCGGCGGCTCCGTGGCGGAGGAAATCCCGGCGGTGTTAAGGGCGGAGAGAAGCATTATTGGAGAGAGGGGAAGAGGAGCATGGGGAAATGGGGTGGGGTTCTGAGAAACTGATGAATGACTGACTAATCTTGTTGGACACGAAATTATTGTACGCAGGAGCAGAGAGCAAAGATGGGCTCTGCCATCCTTCTCATTTCCTTTTATAAATACTTGTTCTTAAAATAATTTACTGAGTGTTTGGGAGAGCTTATATTTTTTAAAATGTGATTTTCATAAAAAAATATTAAAAGTTGTAATAAAATAAAAAGTGAGTAGTATTTGAAAAACAGTGAAAAATAAATAAAAGTATTGAATAGTATTTGAGGAAAAAAAATAATATAAATTTAATTGATTAAAGATCATATTTTTTTAATGTAATAAAAATATATTTTTTTTACTTAATATTTGTACTTATTTCTTGATTATAATAATTATTTTTCTTCAAAAATAATAAATTTTATTTTAATTAGTATATCTCATATTAATTTTTTTATAAAACGACTGTTATTTATATTATTAAAAAATTCAATACTAATAGAAGAATTGAATGTTTAATTCAATTGCTTTCATTATATAATATAATTGTCCATTCATACACGATAAATAAACTTGCACAATTAATAATTTTTTTAAAAAAAATAATCATAGCAATTTGATGTATATTTTCTATGATTTATGAATAATATCATATAATATAGAAAATAAAATATAAAATTCTTAAAATATTAATATGTGAAATTACAAGTTTCTCTAGTGATAAATTATTCAAATTATTTAAAAATTCTAACATCAACTTTGGATGAGAATAAACTAAAAATGTAAAATTGAATTAAAATTATTATAATAAGGGTAAAGTAATTTAAAAGAAAGTTGAATTTATTTAAAAAAAAAAAAAAAGCAACTAGAAATACTTCCCAACGTGCTTCTAATTTTTTATTTTAAAAGTGCTTTCAATAGCAATTTCAGACGAATTTAGCATTTCAAATACCTTAAAAGTGATTTTCAACATCAAAAAATTGAAGAGTGTTTTCTCGAAACTCGTACAAACAATCTTTATACATGCAGGGCTTTGTCATTTATTTATGCTATTTTTATTTATCCGTGGTTTTGGACGGATATGCCCTTAGTTATTTCATGTTTGGGCAAAACTAGAAAGTATAAATGCTACTTCATCCACCATATGATATACTGCTACCTCCTCAATTTGACTTCAGGTAAAATTTATATTCATCCTCATTTTTTAATTCAATTTATATTCACCGTATATTTTTGTTTTCAATAATTTTTTCTTCAACTGTTTCCTCTGGATACAGTCAAGCAAAACAAATCTCAGCTAAAATATGTAAAAACTAGTTAGTACCCGTGTCAAAGCGTCAGACAATTTATATTTTATAATTAAAAATTATTAATTGAAATATATTTAAATTTTAATATGACAATAATAAATAATAAAAAAGTATTAATATATTTAAGTGAATTTGAATTATGTTAGTGACTAATTTATATTTAAATATTTCATAATACTCTTGAATAAATATATTATTATACACTTATATAAATTTAATTAAAATGAATGACAATTTATGAATAAGAACAAATCTGATCACTCTTTTTTTTAATAAATTTAAGGGTTTTTTTTTCATTGAAAAATGATTTTTGATGTGGCAAAATAGAATATAAAGGGATCATCCAAGTATATGCTTACATTGGCGCTTACACGAATTACCTTAATGTTTATGTTTTTATTATATATAGTGATGTCCTTTAATATTTTTTTCACAATTCCAAAATATGGATGTGAGCCCCTGCCAAGTAGCCCAGCAGGCTAGGACCTGCTAGCTCATGAGCAGAGAGATAAAATCCATAAAGTTGTTCCATTCATCTTTATTAGTTTGGTAAACCCAATGAACAAGTCAACTTCAACATATGAATCAACATACAACAGAGGGGGCACATCATCTAGATTGTCGACACATCATACCAAATGATCTCCAATAAATTCCTAGTAATCAGTTGCAATCGGGCTCTTAATCAACAAGCAACAAACTCTCTAATTTTCATATAGATTGGGCATGACTTGCTCATAAAGTCAAACTTCAGTCAATGCGAGTCCAGATCGCGATCGAATTCTTCAAATGGATAGCTAACACAAGTACCTTTTAAACGATGTACGTCTCTTCATAACTACTTTTCAAATCTTGATCCATGGTCGCTATAAAGAGGCTCTTGGGCACTCATTTGATAACATCTTTTAATGTCACAAATTTCTACTATTGCTTGCACTATCTCTTGACTTTTAAGCTATTTTGAACTTACTATAGATGATTTTTTATCACGTCCCTGCCACACTACACCATTATTCTCACTTCACTTCAAGTTTCTCTTTCATTTTATTTAGTAAATAACGTTACTAACTTAAATATCGGAGTAATAACCCCTATTTGAATGTTAGTCATCCCTTGATCCCATGATATTCGTGGAGATTCTTTGACCCTTATAGTGTTGTTGGACCCTAATACGCATCATATAAATTGAACTAAAATACCATTCTATATCACTATTTAATTAAAATATATAATTATTTATGAAAGAACATATTAATCAATTCACAGGATCTACCAAAAGTAAATTTTATAAGGCCTTGAATCTTAATATACAGTGTAGATTCTTACACATAAGGAAACTTATTTCAAAATGTTCCCTTTTCATTGTTGACTTTTTTTTTTTCATTGTTGATTTATTTGCCAAAAGATCCTAATATACTCGTACACATTAAATGCAAAAATTTTTGGGGAATTTAAATAAATAATGCAAAAAAAAATTTAACAAAATGAGGTACTTTTACCCTATTTAATTTTATAAGCAAAACCGGGATAAGAAATCCCGATTTCAGCCTGAAAAAATAAAAAAAAAATGGGGCTCAGAAGCCGGGGTCTGTGCGTCATAAATAAATGGCACAAAAGCTGGGGTATGTGACCCCGGCTTCAGTGTCAGAAAAGCATGGCACGGAAGCCGGGGCCAAACCCCGGCTTCCGTGCCAATGACCCTACTGAAGCCGGGGTCAAAGACCCGGGTTTCAGCAGGTGGATGGGACGCACCATTGCGTCCCATCTAATCAAGCCAAACCGGCCATCAAGCCAGGAGCCCCCCCCCCCTCCCCCGGCCGATATATTTTCCAACACTTCACATCACCCACACACTTCAACATCAACACTAAACACTTCACTTCACCCGAACACTTCAACATCAACACCAAATACTTCAATTTTCCAAATATTTTATGGCAAATTTGGGTCCACGGGATAATAGTGTGCTGTATGGACAAAGTAAAAATCGATCTGAAGATGTATGCAGAGAGTCGGACAACACTATAAATGTAAGGCGTGGTGATATTTCATTTTTTTGGGTTCTCCAACTGGTCCCACGTCACATTTGAGTATTACAAGTATTACAAAATATGGGTTTATTAGGTGTTATGCAGTGTAGTCATATTGAGATTGACCAACACCTTATCACTGCGTTAGTGGAGAGATGGAGACCCGAGTCTCGTGCCTTCCATTTTTCCGTTGGTGAGGCAACTGTTACACTACAGGACATCGCCGTTTTGTGGACCCTTCCAGTAGAGGGGCCTCTTATCACGGGAATAGATGCACGGCGAAGTACTATAAAATTAAATGGGGTAGAAGTACCCCATTTCGTTAAATTTTTTTTATTTGCATTATTTATTTAAATTTCCCAAAAATTTGTTTTGCTATTCGATTAAGGGAGTGTTTGCCAGAGGTTTGGAAAAATACTTTTTTGTTTTTGACCATTTTGTCCTCGTTGTAATTATCTTGATTTAAGTTTACCTCTTTTAATTTAGTTTTGAAATTGCTCACCTAAAGTTAGCTTTAGAGTTTTCAAACAATTTGAATAATTTAACTCTAAAAAAATTTATAATTTTAAATATTTAATATTTTAGAATTTTTATATTTTATTTTCTATATTTTCTGATATTATTCTATATCATAGAAAAATATAAATTAAATATATATTTTCAGCAACCATTCAAGTTTTATTTATTGTGTGTGAATGCACAATTATATTACTTAGTCGCAACATTATTAAATTAACAATTCAACTTTTCTATTAGTATTTAATATTTTAATAATATAAATAATAAATATTTGTAATTAATTAAATATGAGATCTATTAAAATAAAATTTATCATTTTTTAAGGAAAAATAATAATTATTAAGAAACGAGAAGTGCAAATATTAAGTAAAAATCGTATCTTTAACGCATTGGGACGAAATGATATTTAATTAATTAAAAAAGTACTTTTTCCTAAATATTATCCTATTTAACTTTTATCTTATTTTTAGTTTTTTTATAAATACTACAACTTTTGATTATACTACAACTTTTATTTTTTTCTTCAAAAAACACTCATATAAAAGTAGAAATTTTTGCAAACACTCATTAACTATCAAACAAAAAATTAATAATCAAAAGATGAATAATTTATCATTGCTCAGCTAATGAAATGACTCATTTTAACTAATTAAATATATATATTTAAAAAAGTACCAATAATTAACAAGTACCATAATAAATAAAGGGGTAAATTACATCTACATCTCTTGAAGTTTGACATAATTACAAATACCCCCTCATTGTTTGAGAAGTTATAAATACCCCCGAGCAAATTGCATTATTAACTCATCTGTGTAAAAAACTTTAAGAATTTCTCCCTGCGCAATGTAGTCCAAAAAAATTCAAAAAACTTTAAAAATTAAATAAAATACATAATGAAATTTTGGTCAGTTCATCCATAAAAATGGGTAGAAATAGGTTGTTTGTTAGACAGTTACAAACCTCAGAAAGTACTTATAATTTTTCAAACAACAAGGGGATATTTGTAATTATGTCAAAGTTTAAAAGATGTTGATATAATTTACCCTAAATAAAGTATGCTTATATATATATAAGTTTGTTTTTGATGGGATATGTATATATATATATGTTAGTTGAAAATATTAAAATCCGACAGCCGAGTATTCCAAGCCGACCATCATAGTGGAGGCGTGGCGGCACGTGACTTCTGAGTTTTACAATTTCCAATACCGATGCTCGCTTCAGTCCTCTTTGTTTTGGGCCGAACGTCGGCGACAGATGTTTTCTTTAGTTTATTTAATTAGCCCAATGGGCTAATGTAGGCCCGATCACCAGCCCAATTCGGACTATGACCAGAGTAAATTAAATATATTAAATGAACAGTTAACCCCATGTGCTACAAATCAGGAGATGCTAGAAAACAGTATTGAAATCAAGAAGAATATATGGAAATCATTTTTGGAAGATTAGATGCCAAAGAAAGTAATTGGAATAAATCTACAGAATTTTCAAAGGCCCATTAAGGATTGGATAATAGGCCCTAAAGTCAACAAATCTACACAACTTTTCTGAATACTTTTCGTAGTTTATATTAAAATTACGTTACATGCAAATGCAATGGGGGAAAGAGGGTTTAGGGCTTTTATGCTTTTGTTTTTATGAAAAGAAACCCTCGCTAGCGGATAAGGAAGGCCGTTATATATAAAGGGGAAAAGCGACTGGAGTTTGACAGAGTGAGAGTCCTTTCGGAGTCAAGTAGGTTTCCTCTTCCCGCTCGGGCATTAACACAAACATCTGCCGAACAGTTTGATTCTTCAGTCATTGCTTGAACGTGACGGAGAGCCGCATATAAACTCTACTCATAAAGGATACGAAAATGAAATACGTTTTGGTGACCGGAGGGGTGGTCAGCGGCCTCGGCAAAGGCGTCACGGCCAGCAGCATCGGCGTTGTACTCAAAGCCTGTGGTCTTCGCGTTACCTCCATTAAAATTGGTGCGTCGGTTATCTTATTTTATGCTATCGATTGAGGTCTATTGCTGTTTTTTTTTTTTTTTTTTTTTTAATTTGTAGTTCGGCTCTGTTCGGCGTATCCTTTATTGGTGCTTGCTTTACATGTAGCAACAACTATGGTATTGGTGGATTCGGTTTTTGGCATTGTATGTTTAAAAAATAGTTCAGCCTATGCATATTATTGTGTTATTTTCTTATTTTTAAGGTTTGTGATGTAAGATGAATTTGGTTGTGTATCTTATTTATTGGTGCTGAATGTGTTCTTCTGCCTTTCCAGATCCCTATTTAAATACAGATGCTGGCACGATGTCTCCATTTGAGCATGGGGAAGTATTTGTTCTTGATGATGGTGGAGAGGTCTCGTAATTCTCCTCTATACTTTTATACTATGTTCATGTAGCTAAATTTTAATGATTTTATGTTACCACCAAGGTTGTCTAAGGTTGTCTGGCAAATGCATTTCTAGACTGGACTGATCATGTTTAGTGCTTCATAAAGTTCCTATTGGTTTGCAACATATAATTAATTGATGGTAGTTGTTAAGGAAGTGAATCTTGATTTGTGAGATGATCGAAACAAGATGATAAGTTGTTCTCGTTCCCTATTTGATTTTCTCTACTAAGATGATGCATATCAAGTAATTCATGCATTTTCTCATGAGCACACTGCAAAATTGAAATAATGGTACATGAACAAAAATATATTTTATATAGAACATATATTAATGTAAACATTATTATCATAAACAGTATTGCATGTATAAGATATATGGAAGTGAAAGATATTATTTGTGTATACTGTATAAAAAACTAAACACCTAATAAATACTTCATTTTTTTATGATTATTCCGGTCAATAACTGAACATTTTCTCATGCAAAGGTTTATAAATATATGTTTTTGTGTTTAGGACATAGGTGCTCTGTTGACATGTTAGCGTTTAGACTTTGTTTCTATTGAGCACCTCTTCAGAATATTGATCCTTTCTCTGCCAAATATTTGGATTGTCCATCACTGGCACATTTCTTACATTTTGTAAACCTGTATTTAGAAGTTTCGACAGTTTCATATGTTAAATATATCACTACTCATTTCTTACATGTTGTGAATTTGTTCCTAGAATTTTGAACACTTTCTTTGTTAAATACCTGAATTTGTCCCTCACTTATTCATTGCTTCCGTTTTATAAATCTGTAATGCTTTATATGTCTCTTAATAGAACTGTAGGCGCCTCTTTCTTCTAAAGAGCAGTTAAATCAAAATTTACTTAAATTGGACAATCTTTCTTGTGCAGACATTTCATGATTTTTTTCCTACTTATTTTGGAGTTTCATAGCTATTGTCTGAGTCCTGTTTTTGAAAATTTTAAATAGGTGGATCTAGATTTAGGTAACTACGAACGGTTTTTGGATCTGAGACTAACTAGAGACAACAACATTACTACGGGAAAAGTATATCAGGTACTTGTTACACTATATTGTTTGCATGGAAATACATTATATGCTGCTTTCTGTGGCACTTACTTGGTGGTTCATTTGTTAGTCTGTACTTGAAAAGGAGCGGAGAGGGGATTATCTTGGGAAGACTGTACAGGTGCTAATTTATGCGTATCATTTTGTTCCTGAGAATGGGGGGTGCTGAGACTTATAGTGTGCTTTGATTTCATCTTTGATTTGGGTCCAGGTGGTTCCCCACGTCACTGATGCCATTAAGAATTGGATTGAATCAGTATCAGCTATTCCTGTCGATGGGAAAGAGGGCCCTGCAGATGTCTGTGTTATAGAGTTGGGAGGCACTGTAGGTAAAAGTTCTCTGGACAGAATATTTCCTACATCAGACGTTTAATACTTCTCTAACCTTATTTTGATGTATTTGGGGGCTAATAATCCGAAACTTTTCATCGCCAGGTGATATCGAGTCAATGCCATTCATTGAAGCTCTAAGGCAATTATTCTTCACAGTTGGTAAGGTTCTATCATGTTCTGTATTTGGAACAGAATAAATCTGCTTCCTAGGTTCTTTCTCTATGTTGTTACTTGCACTCTTATGAACAGTCATTACGTTTTCAGACAATTTTCAGAAATATGATATCTTACTGGATTTTGTTGTTTTTGGTTAGTTCAGCTTGTAAACTAATTTAATATTTACCCCTGGTGGGAATGTAAGTTGTTTATTATCCGTTACGACTTACGAGGGTTAACCTTAAAATTTCCTGTCTTCCTTTGCTTGTACCCTTAAGTTTTGTCTGAGGTGAAGCATTTGAGGGCTTTTTTCTCATAGTACTCTTTTCTTCTTCTTATTATTATCATTGTTATTGTCTCATCTTTGGGTTGTTTTCTTTCACAGGGCAAAATAATTTTTGTTTGATTCATGTGAGTCTTATACCCGTTCTTGGCGTTGTCGGTGAGCAAGTAATACTCTATACCTACTATTTTTAAATTGCCCTTTTAGGTGTCATAAGCCTTCTTATTATTTGTGCAAGTTATATGCAAGTGATATCCTGTCTCATACATGTCAATTTCTGCAGAAAACTAAGCCAACACAGCATAGTGTGCGGGAACTGAGAGCATTAGGCTTGACTCCTCATTTTCTGGCTTGCCGTTCTGCACAGGTATGTGGTTCTCGTGCAGTACTTTTTAAAGAATTGAAATGAAGCGACTAGAACAAGGATTATTTTGTTTCCTCTTGTGCGACTTTGATACTCTCTTTTGATTCTAGCTCTTCAGTTTGTATATAGTAAGATTTTCAAGCTTCAGTGAATCAGCATGCTGTTAAGAGTAGAACGATTTGATTTTGGTTTCTGTTTTTTTTTTTGCAGCCTTTGTTGGAAAGTACAAGCCAGAAATTATCACAGTTTTGCCATGTCCCTGTGGGTTGTTATTTGCAATTAGTTAGTTTTTTTCTCTGTTCAGTACACTTATTGTTAATAATATATTCATTTTTTCAACAATTTTTGGTGCTATGCCTAGGTTGGCAATATCCTTAATATCCATGATGTCCCGAACATTTGGCACATTCCTCTTTTGCTTCGGGTGCGTAATATCTGTCTGTAATCCTGGTTTCCACCCTGTCTTTGCTCTATTCTGATCTTTATTCTCTAATCTTATATCATATTTTCCAGAATCAAAATGCACATGATGCCATTCTAAGACATCTGGATTTACTGAGGTCAGTTGTATTATGTGCTTTTAGCATCATCTTCACAATTCAAACGATGTTGAGGCAATGTTGAATTATGTAGGAATCTGTATGATCTGGAAATGAATTGCATAAGAGTTAATTTGGATGGATGCTCTTAGTGACAGTTGTATATTTTCTGTTTCAGTGTTGCCACTGCTCCCAATTTACAAGAATGGACCAATAGAGCTGAGATTTTCGACAACCTAAGCAACTCTGTTAGTCACAAACCACTTGTTGCACTCTTCACTTATTCCCTTCTGAAATCATAAATAAGAATTTCTTGCTGCTATGGCAGGTAAGAATTGCAATGGTGGGGAAGTATGTTGGGATGGCAGATTCTTATTTATCTGTTGTGAAGGTGAGAAAATTCTCTGTTTGGTGCCTCTATGAAGCCAAAAATGATGTACTGGCCTATCTGGTCCATACATATGATACTTTAAAGGAGTGCTTCAATTCAATGTGATTCCTCTGTCTGATCAATGAGTATCCTATCATTGTTCGACCATGAGACTTCGGCACTTTATGGTTTCTTTTGTATTTTCTATCTATTATCTTTTTAAAATGGAAGACAAAATTGTTCAAGCTGGGTATTTTTGGACAGTGGTAAGTGAAATCTTATATCTTTGCCTACTGTAGTAAAATATATAGTTGAACCAGATATTCTATCATATTTTATAAACTGGAACCTTTGGAATAATTTCCTATTTAGCTGGTGATAACTCTATTTTGCTTTGTCGGCAGGCCCTTTTGCATGCTTGCATCGCGTGTTCATTAAAGCCAGAAATTGATTGGATTGCAGCTTCAGATCTTGAAGATGATAGTGCAGTATCGGTACATATGTTCAGAGTTGTTGCATAATTTGATGTTTCTATCTGTTCATTTGAGAACCATCTGAGTCTTGAAAATTAACTCATTTATTCACAGGCACCAGAAGCTCATGAAATAGCTTGGAGAACTCTTAAGGTAATTACCATATCCTGCTTTTCTATATGTCTTTTCTGCTTTTGCTCCAGTATTAGCTCTTCTTGGAGACACTGTTTATGAGCTGTGATGTGGATTTGTATATGCGTATTACCAGATTCTCGAACTCACATAGTTTGGATACTTATTTATTTGAAATAATTGTCTGGAATTCCTTTAGTCATTTTCTCCATTTGTTTCGCAGTGAACGGTGCAGGTTATTGTGGCATCATGTTATGTATGTGCTCTGTTGGTTACATAAAATAGACACTTTGGTTTAGTTGCCAGAAATCGGCACCAACATCTCTTGCGGAAAGTCATTAATTGGCTTTCATATCTGTACCTGTTCTCTAAGTATCGGTTTAAAGTATTTAGTCCGACAGTTGGAAATTCAGTTTTCCAATTTGAAGTGCAAATATGGGCAGCAAACTTGTCACTTGTGGTTGCTTGCAGTGCTAAGACCTAATCATGTTTGATCCCATCTATACAATAACTCTATCTTGTTGCAGAAATTATACTTGGTATTGAAATATTTCTTTTGAGAAGTAGCACAATGATCTTATGTTTTTAAACAAGTTGCAAGTTCTTCTGACACCAAAAGCATTTCTTTATTTTTAGAATGCTTCATGTGTCCTGGTTCCTGGTGGGTTTGGAGATCGGGGTGTGAAAGGAATGATCTTGGCTGCAAAATATGCCCGAGAGAACAAAGTTCCATATCTTGGGATTTGTCTGGGCATGCAGATATCAGTAATTGAGGTTGCCAGAAATGTAAGATTTTTCCTTAAACCACTGATATTCCTTCTTTTATGACCACATTGAGAACTATATGTCTTTATATCTATTCAGGTTCTGGGTTTGGAAAGAGCAAACAGCACTGAGTTCGATGATAAGACGCCCAATCCTGTTGTGATTTTCATGCCCGAGGTAGTTTGTCATTCACATTTAAAGATATAGTCTTTTTAGAAGTATCTCATCATTTGACCAATGGCATGTTCTTTCTATTCGTGTGTTTTAGGGTTCAAAAACACATATGGGAAGCACAATGAGACTTGGTAGTCGAAGAACCTTATTTCAGACTCCAGATTGCTTAATAGCAAAGCTGTAAGAGCTCAACCATATCGCTTTCTTTGCGAATTTTGTAAATCTATTTAATTTTGGCAATTTATCGTCATAACTATTGCAACTTATCTCTAGTTTTAAAATGACGTTGGTATTCAAAAGAACTAGGACTGATTTTAAAGTGAGGGATATCATCTTCAAGGTGTAGAATGTTGATAATCACTCGACACAGAAATTACCTTTTAGTTGGACTGGAGTTATCAGTTCAAATTAAACTCTTATACGTTGGGTGGGTTTGGAAGTGCTTTACAAAAACCAATTAGCACTTTATCAGTCATGGAATATACCCATAGTTTTTATTAATGCATTGAATGTTCTAATATGATTTTTATTTCATTTTCCAACAGCTACCATAACTCAGAGTATGTTGATGAACGACATAGGCACAGATATGAGGTTAATTGTTCTGAAATTTAGTTGATTTTCTTATCTACATATTTTAGCTTGCAAGAATCATGGCTTATCCTGTGCAAATTGATATAGGTGAACCCGGACATGGCCAATGTTTTGGAAGAATCTGGGTTGAAATTTGTTGGGAAGGATGAAACCGGGAAGCGGATGGAGGTCAGCTTCTTACATCCTGCGAGTCTTTCAATTAGCAGTCTTGCAGTTATAGATGTTGTAATTTGTAGTTTGATTTATCATCAAATTATTTTTTTTTATGATATTCCTGTCGTTGTTTCTGGAGATTGAAATTTAACCTACATATTCCTTTTGCATCTCTTCCCTCCTATATCTGCAGATTGTGGAACTTGCGGACCATCCCTTTTATGTGGGAGTTCAGTTTCATCCAGAATTCAAGTCACGCCCTGGGAGGCCGTCCCCTCCATTCTTAGGTAATTATCAGTTGTGCAATGAGCATGAGTATTGTGAAACTTCTTGTGCATCACTCCTGCGGGTGCACTATTCTTGATTAGTCTCTTGTTTTAGAAGTTCCAGAAGAAACTTGTACTACTTTATTGAATGGATGCTCATATGTTCTGTTTGAATTTTGATTTTTGTAGGTTTTATTCTGGCAGCAATTGGACAGTTAGGACCATATCTTCAAAATCCTCAAAATGGAAGCTTATAGTATACATTTGACTAGAAGGTACTTTAAACATTTTCAAGGTATCGAGTTTGTTGATTCCCAATAGTACCATTTTTGAGAAATCTGTAATCCCATTTTTCGTTTATGGTAAATGGGTCGCGATGACTTTAGTTGGTATAAGAATTGAAGCTATTGTGGTGGGATGCGAACCCTGGGTTGGGCTAAATAACAGGGTTAGATTGGGCTTTAACCATTTAACCAAACAAAGATGGAGTAGTTTTTGATAGTTTGCGTTTGGTTATACTCATTTTTTATCTTGACATTATCCATTATTTGTCATAAGATGACCAGCCACATGATGGTTAGCCCGATTTTCCTTCTTGTAAGTATCAAGGGAATTCATTTTTATTTAATAAAAGATGATTGTAATCTGAGATGTCGGCAATCTCATACAAGTTTATTCTGGGTGCAGGAAAACCGGGAGCCATCAGATGGGACGAAATATTACTTTGGCAGTGTTCTTAGAAAGGATCTGCCTTACCATTGGAGAAGATATTTGATTAGAGGCCAACACAACCTACTGTGTGGATCGTGATGTTTGGTGAAGTAGATTTAGTTTGTTTTCTCATGCGAGCTTTTTATACAAGAAAATCGTATGTTACGCTGATTGTAAGTATGTATTAGTGATGGATCCCTGGGTGGTTTTGCATGTCGGCTGATAGAAGTCGTTGCCCTGGGTGAAAGCGAATGTAGTCAGAGACGAACGTTTTAAAAATTGAGTTATATGTATGGTTAATGACAAAGCAAGTTTAGAAATTTTCTGCTATCCTGTCTCTGTATGGTCTGAATTCCAGTGTTAAGGAGCAAGATAGACGGATACTGCCTCCTTGCATATTTTAGCTATCTCGTAACTTTCCACTAAGTTCTCAACCCTCTTATCATAAATGAATACGTTACTCTGCAGTTTGGGATAAAACTTAATTTGGGAACAAGTGAGAGAAAGAAATTAAGTAATTTTGTAAATATATGAAAGATTGAGGCTATTTCAGATTAAATATTTTCATATTTATAAATAAATATATAATATGATTAATCATGGGCTCAAGTGAGGGCCTAATGCAAATAAACAAGAGATTATAAAATATTCAGCCCAATACTTACAAGCAAAGAGCGCCCGTACTGAAATAAAGCATCAAATTGTGATTCATAACTTTTGTCTCCAAGTCTTTTATGTTTCCTTAGATTTAAGTGCATGCTTCCAAGAATGATGTTAAATGCCATCTACCCTTAAACCCCACGACTTTAGGAGTGAGGTCGTCTTCTGCCCTTCTCCTTTTCTTTCTTCTAACTTGATTTCCTCGATACTAAATAAATTATACTATTTGATAGTCGATTGAGAATTGATTTTGATTCGTTGAATTTAACAAATTAAATTTGAATAAATTTTTTCGTTCGATAAGCTTTGCAAGCTCGATAAGGTTAATGTAAAAATAATAAAATTTACTTAAAATATCGAACTATTCAAGTCTAATTCATATTTGATCACATATAACTCGTTTCGGCTCGATTAAATTGATAATCAAATCAATTCGACCACAATGTTTCATGTCCAATAATAATTCAATCAACTTTAAATAATGATGTGCTCGACTTGTCTTATAGTATTAGTATATGATTAAGGAGTATCCAAAAGAACCAAACAAAATCCCAGTTCTTATTCCTTAGACGCAAAATATTACTTCTCAGGTATGTACCAAGAATGCCGCAACTCCAAAACAAAAATGACCAAAACGAAAGCAAAAAACTCAAAGTGTATGCACAAAACCAGATCCGATATACAGTAGACATCAGATTATGTGGTAATAATTAAGGTATATAGGAGTAATTTTTTCTGTTTCCTGCATCTCTTAATTTATCAATTGTACTGTAGATAGGAAACTTGTCTTTGCAGCTTCATTTGCTCATAGAACCTCGCTATGAACTCCTCCGCCTTCAAATCAATCCCCTGATCATCACAACAACTCTCATTCGTTTCTTCATCTTCCGACATTTCATCCTGGTCGTTGGTTACATGATCTTCATGATCATCATAATCAAAATCATACTCGAAATCAACGACGTGAGGCTTGATGCATGGAATGTGCGGCAACTTGAACCTTAATGAGGAAGAACGACGATGCATCTTGACATGAAAGATGGGGGTGTCGTCGAAGGAGAACTCCCGGTCCCCATACGCAAGGGCGCCGCGCGCCTCGTTCGAGTGGAGGAGCTTCCTCACATATACGTTTAAATTCAGCATAAGCCTGTTCCTGAAGAGGCCGCCTTTTCTCGCCCAAAGCAGAGCCAGCCGGAGAATGTTCCACGCTCTACGAGCAACCACTGAGCTCTTTCTCGACATTAATCTCCTTGGCTTGATTTCTTTCGTGTACATTCTTTGAATTCTTCTAGTACTTGAGATGAGATCAACTTTCCAAGAAATAAAAAGGTGTTTGCCTTTGTTGTAAGATTTTGTAGGTAGTAGTGAGGGGATTAAGGTGGCAAAGGTATTTATATATATATGGATGGTGGAGTCTGTTGTTGTCGACGTTACGCGGTATGGAGAGAGGAGAGAGGAGAGAGGAGAGAGAGAGGGTTTGGAGTGTCGGGCTTTGGGCTTGCGGGCCGTCACTGTGTTGAAAAGTACATATTTTAGTGTTGGCGTATGGGCGGTGGAGCCTCGTCGTATACACGCTCCTTTACGCGAGCTGGGCGGATAGCTTGTTTACTAAACTACCCCTACCACACACTCCAATCAATATTTGCACATCTCCTAAGGTAAGTTGTGCTCAAACTTTCTTCGGCTACGAAAATTTTTGGATTAGGTTTGATCGAATCAAATTAACCATATAGTAAGTATATCACACTTATTATGTAATTGATAATTTTTTCTAAACTGTATATCAATCACATGGCAAGTGGTTTAGGTTCAGTCGAATCAGGTTTGGACTAGAATTGTCCCTTTGGCTAAGTCCTCACAATTCTTCACCTTGGCTTTGTTTGACGGCAAATTCTAGCATGTGCCTCACTCGAGCAAATTTGAATAAATTATATAGCAAGTGCAATACACTTGTCGTATAATTGATGTACAGTACGGGGAAAGTGACCAATCATATAACAAGTATATCACACTTGCTCTATAATTGATTTAGTTCGACCAAATTTGATCCAAACAAGAATTTTTCTTGTTTGACATGTAATTTATAATATTGTGTTTAGAATGATAATTTTGAATCGAAATATTTTAAATTAAATTAATAAATTAATGCCATTGCGATGAATTTTAAAATATTTTTAATACGAAATCGTTTGAAATTCTTACATCAAATTTTCGTTTGGGATCCTTTCATTCAAATGCGGACTAAGATTATAGAATTATTTTATAATGAAAAATAAGAAACGTTGGAGGAATTAAAGGTAGATTGTGGGAGGGTATTCTTGGGCATAAGGAAACTTGGGAGCAATGATTGCAGTAGCCCAGCTAAGCACATAATTTCTTGAGGTTTGGTTGTGGTTGTGACGTTGCTTTCACATTTCTCAATTCTCACCTTATTTTTATATATATATTATTTTTTTCCAGAAAAATCCCTGAAATAAAGGTGCAAGACTTAGCTCAAGTAAACGTCTCATTTTTATGTTTTTTTATTCTTATTTAATTTATATATTCTTTTTCTCTCTAATTTATATATTTTTATAAAATAAAATAATATCCCTCATTTTGTAAAATGGTATTTATACTCAAAATGATAATTAGGCCCTATTAAAATTTAAATATTAAAAGTAATATTATTTTTCAACTATTTTTCTGAAATTATGATTGAAATTAAAAATGTGAAAGTGAGAGGTTTCCCTTTCTAATCATTAGTTTATGTCGTGATTAGGACTTACAGATACATAAATGGAATCCTAAGAGCTGACTCAAGTTTGAAATGAAAACGCGATTCTTATTTCTTAATACAGAAGGCGTCCTTTTGAAATTATTTTTTATATAAGATGAAAATTTCTTACAACATTACTGGCAACAACCAAGAAGTTGTTCGTCTTAATTTAAAATCAAAACAACTGTCAAACTTCCCCAACACAAAACATTATTAAAGAAAGAGCAGAGCAGAGCAGAGGAACAGCCCCCCCGACCCCGGGTCAAAGGAAATTTAGAAGAAAGTGTGGTACTGGTGCACCAATCAACAAACATGTTCCGGAATAGTGACCTAAATTAAATAGGACAACATTTTAAATTATGAATTTTAAATGCCCAATAATAGATTATTTTGATTTGTTTGGATAATTTTAAATTCAAGTAATTTTAAATATTTTAGTATTGAATTTAAATTATATTTTGTTGAATATTAATGGAAGAAACCTATTATTTTAAGAAAAGGAAATAAGAGTGTCTCCACAATGAAAGCAAAAGTCAAGACCCACCAAACTAGTAAAATGCGCCAAATTATTCTAATAACCTTGATAAACCAATCATAGTTATGTAATCGGGGTAAGTAGGGGGTAAAGTACAAATAGCGCAGTTTTTCACTAATATAAAAAGGGGGATCCTAGCTCGTAAGAATTTTAATATAAACGTGTTGAATTGCGCCATTTGATATAAATTTAGTCTATCTGGCCTCTTAGCGACTTAAATACCTATGGATTTTCAATTTTTTAATGCGAGTCAGTTGAAATCATTTTTCCAACCCATCTCCTCAAATCCAAATATAGTTTCAAGTTTATTTGAAGAAATATGTAGAGACAAGAATTGCTGTCATTTTTCTGTTATAAGAAAACATAAATATAATTAATTACTAGTTATTACACGTATTTATATTTTGGGTACATTACATTAACACCTCCTGAAATTAGACTAAAACACACAAATGATTCCTACATTTTGTCAAATTACAACCACACCCGAGAGGGGTGCCAGTGAAATATTATTACTGAGATATTTGTGTAAACTTTATCTTTTAATAGGGGATGTAGTAGTAATTACAATTATAATTTCAAGAGATATATTTATAATTTTGCAAAAGACAAAGAGTATTTACTTATTTCATCTTAATTTTAAGAAATGTCTTGTAATATACCTTAGTATTTATGAGTAAGAATATTGAAATAAATCAATAAAAATAGAGGTATTGCAGCAAAAACCATTTGAATTCGGAAACAGAAAGATGGGTGGAGCGTGAATGTGATGAGCAGAGTAGTGGCAGTGGCAGTGGCAGTGGCAGCATGCAGTACTGTATTACAATGAAAAAACAGCTTAAGCAAACTGGCAAACAGTGTTGGTAGAACAAAGCAACAAGCTTTTCCCATTCCCGATTGGTCCTACTTTTCCAACAATTTTCTCTATCTCACACACACAGTTGGAAATTAAAATGCACATCTTCAAATATTGTCATTTTAACTTTTTCTGGGGTGGGAGGGTGTGGGGTCCATTAGGACATCAAAACTTGTAGCCGCTACAACTTGTTTCCTATCTCATATGTCTGCTTGCAAAATTGTCCAATTGGGTGGCCAATGCTATTTATTGAGTCGGTCTCCCAGCCATTGTTGAATCAATGAATCATTCAGTTTTTACGGTAATCAGCACGTGTTGTTTAAATATTAATTAGGATATAGTTGTTATAATTATTTTTATTTAAATATTAATATTTAATAAAACGGGTTATAATGAATTTGTTTTATTATTTAATAATATTTTATTACTTATACTTTAAAAAAAAATCATTCAATTACATTCGTGGTGTTGGATTGAATGAATAAATCATTTTTTATTTGTTGATGCTTGGTATAATGATGTAATGATATTTTTAGGTGGTGTTGTGTCGAAAATTCAAGACAAGATTTTTTATAGCAAATTTGTGTGATTGTTATTCTTAAAAACTATAATATGACTTGATTATTTCACCTGTAAGCTTATAAAATTAAATCATCGTCAGAAACATATCTGGACAGCTTCGATTATAGTAATTCAATGCCCAAGTCAGGTAGCCCGTTAGAAAAACGATAAGAAAGGTCGTAAGACTATTATGATAGTAAAAGTCATACCTACTTCATGGAGGGCGTCTATTTATAATTTTTCCCTACTCGTATGATTTCACGTAAACCCAAATATTAAAATGATCAGATGATTAGGTTGCACTGAGGCTGGTAATTAGAGCACGTTAAAATCGTAAGTATTCTATGGCAGGGTTAAAATCGCATGTATTGTTTTGTTAGTACGGACCATGGCTTCTGGCTGCGGAAAATAGAGTGTGAGAAAGAAAAGGGGAGAAGCAAGCAAATTGTCAAGTTATGCTGCAATCCAGTTTAGTTGAAGCTATACTTTGATCTTCATCGGAACCACAAACAACATGCGATATTTGTCGTGTATTGTGAGAACAGCTACCGATACTTCTGTCACCAATCAACTTCTAGATATTTTTTTTTGAGATAATTATACTTTTGCTAATATCAATAAATTCAGTAAATTTTAACAGAGGGATCCATTTGTTAAACAGAATCAAATTTTAGAAATAGTAGATGTAATTTCTCAAACCACAGAAAATTCACGTGTAATTACACCAAATCTCAAGGGAGGAGAGTGTAATTATCCCTTTTCTTTTTATACGTTTGTAATAATAAGGAAGTTAAAACTCGGATGTCAGTTTGGTTGGGCCAGCCCAACTCTGAATCACTCTTTGGATCTCTAAATGGGCCTCTGCTTTGTTTAAGTTTTTGGGCCGCTTTTCGGATCTCCAATTGGGCCAAACTTGTGTGCCTCTTGGCCTGTTTAAATTTGGGCCTTGTCGAATTCTACGTTAGATGGGTCTACTACGGCTTGATTGGAGAAGTCATACAAAAACGCTGGCGGCTCGGCTCCCAAGTCGCAACTAAGAAAAGCCATCCTATAATCCTCCACAAGCTTTCACCTGTTTCCCGCGAAAACAGCTCTGGTCCGTTCATTCATACCATTTTCCATTTTTAGCCTTGGTTTCATTCAGCTTTATAAAGGGGCTAAATGAAATTCCAGGGGCTAAATGGTTATTAGCAAAATTAGATAAAGAAAATTATGAAAATGAATTGACGTCTGGTATATAAAGAGGTAAAAAGGGAGGTAGAGAGGCTCGTCCCATAAGCTTCTCTCGACATCTCTGCCCTGCTATTTGCAGGGAGAGGCCTTCCGAGCGAACACACACATTAACACATACTACTGTGTGACAATTCTTCATAACTATGTCGGAATTCATGCCGGAAAATGACGTCATCATTGCTAAAACTGTGGACGAATCAGCTCCTGCTGGTTCAGGCTCTACGGCCGAGAAGAATAACGCACTCGTCGCTGCTCCAAAGCCGCCGATCGATTTAGGCAAGAAGACGAAGAAGAAGCGCAGCGTATTTGGCATTTTCAAGGCGGCGCTGTTCCTGCTGCGCAACCGTCGCCCGATGGAGAAATGGGCGAAGAAAACCGTAACGAAAGAGACCACCAAGTCTTCAAGTAGCGCCCACTGGAAGAAGCTCGTTGGGTCGATGCGTCCCCTGCGCCTGCCGGAGGCCTCACGGTCTCCGCCGCCGGCCTTGAACGACATCGAGGAAATGATCCCACCGCAAGAGCAGCAGCAGCCGCCGCCGCCGGCGGCGATCGAGAGCATTGAGGAAATCCCGGCGGCGGTCATCGAGAGCATTGAGGAAATTCGGCCGGCCTCTCCGGCGGTTTCCTGCTCCGGAACCATGAGCCAGTACTCTTCGGCCGTGAACCTCCGCGATCTAGATGTGACTGACGATGAATCATCAGAAGAAGATCCAGATGAGGTGTTCGACGCAATTACTGGAGATGAAATGATCGACGCCAAGGCCGAGGAGTTCATCGCTCAATTTTACCGGCAGATCCACCTCCAAAACACCACTTCCACCAATCACCACCACCACAAAAGAATTTAAGCATGCAATTAGAACACACACAAACACACAAATGTTACATGCACATATACTACACACAGTAACCTGAAAATTCTTACATTTTTCTTCTGTTCAAAAACGAAAAATGAAAAAAAAAAAAAAAAAGTTTCCGTTTCCAGTAATTATCTGCTTCTGGCTGATATTCATTATTATTCACTTCCACATTTGTTCCCCGGACCCCTCATCTTTTATTCTGTTTGTTTTCAATAATATTCGGATATTCCTCTCTTGTTCTTTTTTCTTTTTTCTTTTCATTTTAATCTTCTTTCTTTCTAATTCTCTTTCCTAGGTTAATTTCTTTTACATTTCCGGTAGAGATTTTGTTTTTGTTCGCATCCTCTCCAATAGACAGATTTTCCTTCTCTTGCTCGTGTCTTCTCGTTGCGAATGCTGTGTTGGATTCAAAACTTCTGATTTTTTTACGAGGAAAATAGGGAAAAATGCAAGAAATCATATTACAAATGTGCAAGTTACCCCTTATTTACCTCTTTGTTTTTTTAAAATGGAGCAATTTATCTTCTGTGTTTTCCAAAATGAAGCAATTACCTCCATAAATCGCTTCATTTTGGAAAACACAGGGGGGTAAATTGCTATTTTTTTCCACATAAGAATAATTTGTTTATTTGCAATATCACAGTGGGTAAATTACATTAAACCCCAGGAAAATAACATATTAACCCAAAACAAAAAAGAAATATAAATTGAAAAAAATATAATTTATGAGGAACAAAGTGAAGGAAATGGGAAATGGAATTTTTATTAGTATTGCACCAACATGTAAACGACATGTCACATTTTTTAATTAAAAAATATATTTACACTAAATACTAGTTTAAAAATGAGGTTGGGTATAATACATAATTGGATATAATGTTGCAACTCCAAAGTGTGATAGAAGACCGTCGTGAAAAGACAGAGCATGTTCTCCCAAATTTCTACTTCTCCCCTCCCCCCCTGCCGCCAACACACACACAAAATGCTCTAATTTCTTATTATTTATTGTAGGAAAATACAGCAGAAGTGTTACCCCGCTAAGATCTTGTAGATGCTAAACTCGGTTAGAAATACACTGAAGATTAAATGATTTAACACATGTCCTATATGAAAAACCATTCATATACGCAGTACACAAAATACTAGATGTAACTGAATTTAACCGAACAAATTCTGTGGGCAGTCATTATTTTTGACAATTTGTGTTTAAAATTGAATAACTTACAAAGAAATCGACAATCTTTGAAATTCCACTACTGCAGATGATCAAATATCACAACTCTTTTTTTCCCCCCTTTTTATCATTACCTTTTTACAACTACTCCAGAAGAGACATAATGAAGGAAGTCGCATTTCACAAGTTCAGATAATTCTTAATCGTGTTTCCAGGACACCCTTCCCCAAGAAGATCATCTTTTGAATACAAAAAGTCGAGGCAATTTATAATAATCTACGCACTAAAAACCCATTGCCCTCTGTATTAATGCATGCAAACAAGATGATTTTCTTACATATTTATGACGTATTATAAATTGAATACAAGTCCCTGATTCTGATTGAATGAAGTGTTTTGACCCAATTCTGGTCCAACCAAGCTCAAGATTTTTGGGTCAGCCCAAACTTTTCAATGGGCTTTGGGCTCCAATCTACTAACCCAAACTAATATATCCAAAATAAAAATAAAAATACAACGATGTTATTAAAGCAACAAACAGAGTATTACAAAGTTTATTGCACATTACAACAATATTTATATAGTTACCAACAACAACTTCAAAATCAACAAAGAAACAATATACGCATACAACATTATTATAAAAGTAAACTCCACACCTACATCGAAGATTCGAACTCACAACATCTTCGTTGTGAGACAAAAAAATATATCCAAAATTAACTATATGCTAAAGAAGCATAATATAGGCATTTCGGTAATTAAAATAGGGAAATTTTAATACAACTCGAGTTTTGATTTTACCAGAATCAATCATATGATAAATATAATATATTTATCTATAATTAGCATACAATTTAGATAAAATGACCAATCGCATGATTTAATTTGGATAAGAATTTTTGATTGAAATAGAAAAGAATATCCCCCTCTAACCCAAATCATTAATTGCCCCATATCATACCAGATCCTACTACTAATGCTTTATTATGTCTCAATCTCCTGAGCTATTCTCTGAACAGTTCACATTTGCAAATCCTCTAATTTCTCAGAGTTTGAAAATATCAAAATTAAAAATAAAATAAATATAAAAATGTGCTCATCAGCAGTTTCTGTGAAAAACATAAATATTAGCATGCATAAAAAGGAAAAAGAATTAGGAAAAAAAAAAAAGAAGAAGAGGAGGAAATTTGTACTAGGTATGTAGCTAGTAGCCATGGATGATTTCAGAGCACTTATTTTTGATCCAACGCAGCCCATTCCTGATTGAAGCCTTCACCCTACCTTCAACGCTGTACACTTTGTACCTCGCTATCCGCTTCCGCCTCTTCATCTCCGGGTCACTAAATCCCCAGGGCTTCGCCGCCGCCGCCTCATGCGCCGCCTGATGGCCCACCGGTGGCGAACCGGGCGTCCGGGGACGGCTTGCCGCCGCCGCCGTGTACATCTGGTTGCCATTGTAATAATAGTATCCTCTTCCACTCACTATTTCTAGCCTCCTTTCTCCGCCACCTGCAGACCGGAAACTCGGCCTGCCGCTGTCTTCCATATTATTACAACAATGCCACTCAGAGAGAGAGAGAGAGAGAGAGAGAGAGTTGCAGAAGGACGTGGTATTATTCTTCAGTCTTCACAAATCCAGGAGCGGAGAAGACTTCTTATTATTAGGGTTATGTGTCCGAATTAACCACAAATAAATATTCCTTAAGTGCATCTTTAGCTCCTTTTTTTATTTCTAATAACGTAATTTAATATTTAAATAATGTTCAACATATTATATATTAAAAGCTTCTTGCCATGAAAATTATCTAAGTTAGTAATATGTTAAGGAAAATTTGAGTCTGATTATTTACTATAGCATGCAATTCCATCAACTTGAGAATCCTTCATATAAATGCAATATTAAATACCTTATGGATTTCAAATCCTTAGTAATACAATTTTTGATTTGTTTTAAGCTTAAATCCAAAAAAAATAAATCTTTTCAATTATACTGAATATTGATGAATTTTAAAATCCTCCAATATGAAGTCATTTAAATTAAAATTTATCTTCAAATCTCGCTCAAATTCAAATTCATCAATACAACTGTAACCTAATTGTTTTATTTTATGAGGATCTTAATCACTATATAAGTAGCAGCTGCAATAAAAATATGACTGTAAATCTTTCATTATTCTCTTAAAAACCCAATAATTATTTAAAGACAGTACATTTTAAAATTTATGATTTTTCTGGATCGAGGTGGGGTGAAATGAAGAATAAAAAATAGGGTGCAGGTCGTATAGCTGTAATTCTGGGGTTTGAATAATAATTAATTAGAGAGTAAATGGGGTGGTTTGTGTACTCGATGGCAATTGTTTCACTTTTTCTAGGCGTCGGCTTCTTAGTTTAATTTGATGATGTCTGTCACAAAAGTAGTATTGATTCATGATGTCGTGCCAACCTCGATCTCATCGATCTGCCTCACACTTTCTCTCACAACTCATCACTCTTTTCATCAATACTTTCATTTTCTACTCTCTCTCTCTCTCTCCCCTTTTTTTTCCTGACTTTTTGAACCCTTGTTTCGGGTTCTTTTAGCTTTTGTTAGTTGGTTGATGCCTTTCCATCCCTATTTTTCTTATATTTTTCTTCCAACTTCTATAGTATATATATATAATATATATATATATATTTGAATTGAAAACGATAAATTTTATTAATTAAAATAAAGTGATTATAATTAATCTGTCAATATCAATATTGGATAGAAACAAATAAAACAATTATATCGACAATATTACATATACTAATATCTTACTATTACAGCAATAAATAAACCTATTATACAGTAGAAACAAATCATCCCACGTAGGGGATTCGAACCTATGACCTCTAGGATCATGGAATCTCAGCTTCGTCAACTGAGTTAGGCCTCATTGGCCATATATATATATATATATATATATATATATTAATGGTGTTATTATAGTAGGATATTAATACATGTCAGTGGTAATCTAGTGGAGAAATAATTTGAAGAAATAATAATAGACAGCATCATCATAGTGAAGGTCACAATGTCAGACATCACCCCAATTATTTCAAATTTTATGGCTTCCAGGTGAATAATTTTATAATTGGTCATGGTCCATAATCAGATTGAATTGACTAGGACCCAATTCGTACTAGAATGAATCCCACACCCACGTCCTCACATCAATTATTAGACAGCTTGAATATCTCAACAACAATAGCCACAACCCCACCCCGTATTCCCAGCAAACTTAATCCGCATGCAAAAGCACGAATTATGAACCGTATGCAGACAGACAAAGCCACCATAAGAACTTTGGCATGATGAGCAACATCAAGGCTTTTCTTTCCTCCCGCCTTTGGGACACTGGCCAATAAGTTTAGCATCGACATTTTAGCAATATTGATGTAAATGCTAATCCAAATTGAGTTTACCTGGACCTAAATCAATTATACTGCAAGTACAATACACTTATTGTGTGATTAGTGTAAAATTTAGGAAAAGTGCAATGCCTAACCTGGTTCGGGTAAAAATTTTCCAATATTATACTTAGAATTTCGATTCCTGTGAATTGGCATGTCAAGTTGGACTTGGCAATGGACATTCCAAATTACAACATAGCTATTTCAAATGCCCAAACCTTGATTCTTTTCTACCAAACACTATCTAGATATTTACCAAGGGTAATCTTACAACTCTTTGTCTTGAGGGAAAGACAGACGTACTTTCCAGTAGCATCTCGTCCTCCAACTGTCATGTAACCTGATTATTAGGATATTAACAAGAAACTGCAGATACAGATTTGGGTCAATATCTATCCTTATGGAATCTCACCAGTTGAAACATGAAATTAACAGAACCTTTTCTAGAGTTCCTTTGTCATTTGGCCTTCAATGCTGTAGAAACAGGTGTTGGATGGTGAGGGAAAGGTGGTGAACTTTGCGGTTGGTTGCTATTTAGAAGAGAGAAAATAATACATAAGAAGTACCTTAAAATTTTATATATATCCGTTTCATGTGGAGGAAACCAGCGACAGCACCCCAAAATAAGATCTCGAGTATAACAAAGGCCAAAGTACCCCACTTCTCTGAATTGAACAGCGATTGCAGTAGCCTTTCGGAGAAGCTAACCTACATAAATGTGGACATTTACAGTTAGCAGAGCATTTGCACAAGAAAAAGGAATGTGGAAGAACCTATTCATGGATATGGTCATAATTCAACTTAATGGTGATCGTCCAAATATTTTCTAATGAATAGAGATCATATAGATGATGCTCTCTTAAATGATCATTAACTGCATCGAGATCCATATTTTAGATAACACATTTCTAACTCCGGTCTACAGACCACAGAATGCCCCACAGTTAATTTGCAACAATATTTCTTTCGATAGAAATTTTAAGATAATCACCAGGTTGTTTTCAGGTGAGCGCCAGTAAAAACCTTGCATAGCAGCTGGAAATATGTCACAAGCAGCCAGAGCATAGACAATCAGTGCATTCATTCCCATCCACTGAAATATTACAGTTGGCTTTTTAATGCATTTGACATCGACCTGCATCATAGAGGTAACTCGAATGTCAATAATGACTGAAAGAAAGTGAAATGGATTGCTATTCACACAATAAACTCACAATAAGATAGATAGCCGTCAAAAGGACACCAGATGCTCCTGCTGTGATGAACATATAACTCAATGTGTACAGTGGTTTAGAATAAGGAACACCTGAAAGAATCAAGAATATATTGCAACCAGTTATGTGGGATACAAAACAATGTCGAAAGCAAAGAGATCCTGAAAAGACAAAGTACCTAGAATACTTAAGAGATAACCCAAGATTAGAAGAGGGAGGGATGATGTGAACCAGATAATTACCCTCTGCATCTGGTCCTGCAGGAAAAAGGTGGAGAATTTAGGAGGTGAACAATCATAAATACAAGAACGCAATCATGGGCCTAGAAGCATGTTTAGAAGCAACAAGAAAATGCATATTACCTTACAATGGACAAGAACATGCCCATAATGCAACCCGACAAAACATGTAATGGCAGCCATCAAAGAGCTATAAATTCATTCAATAGCAATGAAAAATGAGTCGTCTGACAAAGCCAAGATGGCAACTATCAACAACCAGAAACTTAAATCATAGAGCAATAGCACAATTTAAAGACCGCATAACAAAGTGAACAGTTGTTATTTATCCAGGCAAGATCTCACAGAAGATAGGGAAATTTTATTTGAAGTCCAAACCAGTCTCCTGGGCAATTAAATAATAAGGACATAGACAAAGAACGCATGGCAAATATTAGTGATCTCAGCATGACAAGTAGGAAAGTGCCGGGAATTGTTATAGAAGACTCATGGAGACGAAATTGACTTCAATATGAAGTTGCCTAAATGAATACGAAACTGGAACTTTGACTGCTCTAAATTTTATTTAAAGGTGACATATAAAAGAATCTGAAAAAAATGGATAGCTATACTGAACTAAACCTAAATAGAAGCCCATGGCCAAAGGAAGCCCTGAACTCTTGGATCTTCAACTGAAACTGTACTGTACTTATGATTCAGATAGATGGTATATTTTGTTGAATGTGGCACTTAGAAAAAGGAAGAAAAACAACGGCATTGATCCCTAACCTTAAAATTCCCTCTGGATCAAATGGAGCCAGGCACCATGTAGGTGAATCTGGTGGTAGGGGACCATAATCTGGAGAGTTGATGCTGCATTCCTGTAAAGAACAGTACACATGAAACACAAATAAAGATAGGAAGGAATTAATTAACCCAATAGGAGACACAAATGCCAAAAAGGAAGAATGAAAATAACAACCTTTGTTCTTCTATATACAGGACGTTGATACAGATGCTTTTCGCCAAGAAGAGTTCGATCAATAAAGCCAACTGCATTACAAGGAGGTTCAAGACTGCTCCTCATTCCACAGTTAACCTGGAAGAGGAGAGAGGACATAATAAAATGAATATAAACAATTTAAGAACTTAGGCAAGTCATACAGAATTCCGAACTTCTCGTCCAACTTTAATTTTACAGAATGAGATGCTGAGCTTAAAACAGGGCTGCAATATAATCTTCAGCAAATTAGACATTCACACCCCCGACTTGAATGAATGAGGCAGGAACCTGGAATAGGATTCCTGAATATAGATGCAACACTCTTGTTGACAAGACAGCTAAAGTTGGTAGCCGAATGGTGCGTTCCATCTTAGGTGAACACAAGTGCTGGAGCCAGCCACTTGTGAGCACATAATTTCAGATAAAAAAGGTTAAGTTAATAACACCCAAGTTCCTTCTTTGATATGAGCACAGATCAAACAAAATCTTCCTGAAAGAATTGCTCCAGAAGGATCTGAACTTTGACTCACAGTTTCAGTACTAGCTCCAAGTGATGTTGGTAGGATCATAGTGAGACTTGATACATCAAAGGCCCAGTTTGGAACATACAGGCCATACAGCAGAACCATGTATAATAAACCTAGTAAAATTCCAGCCCCACTGCATCAAAGAGATTAGCAGATAAGAAGAAGAATGATTAGAGAAATTTTAAAAGAAAAAAGTTAAAACATTTATGTCATTAATTTTTCTCCACTTACAATGAGAAAAAGGTTAACCTACCATACATGAACAATTTCAGCTAGTTTCGTGATATATCAGACCATGCATTTTAGATATATCAAGCAATTTCATTCTGAAAGAATATGACAACACTGATGATAATGTGCATGTTTCTTTATCTGTCCTCTAAATCTTCTAGCAGTAACATCAAGTTACACTGTTTTATCATTGCCAAGACTGTTCAAAATCGAAGAATATCTTATCTTTCACGTCTGTTAAATTTCGTAGAAGAGTTTATACTCACATCTGGAAAGAGTATCTTCGCACAAATGCTACTGCTGAATTAACGACAGTATTATTAACAAGCCAAATCTCCATAGCTGAAGCCAGCAGATAACCAATTGCAATTCTCTGCAATACAAGTTGTACGAAGTGATAAAAGAAGAGATGAATCTATATTATTGATTAATGATGATTCCACCTCTATTTATAGTGATGGAATTTAAGGATAACTACACCTATAGAAGAGACCTACTTGAAGTAAAACTACACCTATAGAAGAGACCTACTTGAAGTAAAATAGGAAAAGATAAGAACAAATTTAAATATTCTAACACTCCCCCTCAAGCTGGAGCAAATATATCAATCATGCCCAGCTTGTTACACATAATATTAAATTGTTTTGTTCCTAAAGCCTTGGTAAAAACATCTGCTCTATGCTCTGAAGAAGGAGTAAAGGGAGTGCAAATTTTCTGACTCATGACAGCCTCACGAATGAAGTGACAATCAACCTCAATATGCTTTGTCCTCTCATGGAAAATAGGATTACTGGCAATATGAATAGCTGCTTGATTGTCACAGTGCATAGGTACAGGATCATTGTTCGTAAAACCTAACTCTTTTCAAAAGATTCTTTAACCACAAAACTTCACTAGTGGTGTGAGCCATAGCCCGATATTCAGCTTCTGCGCTTGACCTAGCAACTGTAGTTTGTTTTTTGCTACGCCAAGTCACAAGGTTCCCACCAACATAGGTGCAATATCCAGAAGTAGATTTTCTATCATCCTTCGACCCTGCATAGTCTGCATCAGAATAGGCTTCTATCTTTTGTGTGTCCATGCTGTTGGAAGAATAATCCTTTTCCCGGGGATGCCTTTATATATTTCAAGATCCTTAGAACAGCTTCCCAATGAACTGATCGTGGCTTATCCATAAACTGACTAACTAGGCCAACTGCAAAGGAGATATCAGGTCTAGTTACGGTTAAGTAGATTAGCTTGCCAACAAGTCTTCTATACTTTGCCTTGTCCTCCAAATAGTTACTATCATCATTCCAAAAATCAGGATTAAATTCCATAGGAGTGTCCACCGGTTTAGTGCCGAGTAAACCTGCTTTCTGAAGGAGATCACAGGCATATTTTCTCTGAGATAGAGAGATCCCATGCTTGCTATGAGCAATTTCAATCCCCAAAAAATACTTCGGCCTCCCCAAATCTTTAGTGACGAAGTGCTTCCTTAGGTATGTCTTGGCTTCTTCTATCCCGGAAACATCACTACCGGTGATTAAGATATCATCAACATAGACTGCTAGAATAACCGTACCTGATTCCTTAATTCGAACAAAGACTGAATGATCTGCTTGGCACCGTGAAAATCCAAACTCACCAATAATAGTACTGAATTTATCAAACCATGCCCTTGGACTTTGTTTAAGACCGTAGATCGCTTTCTTCAATCTGCACACCATTCGTTGCTTCTCCCCCTGAGCAACATAACCTGGAGGTTGCTCCATATAGACAATTTCCTTCAAGTCACCATATAAGAAAGCATTTTTGATGTCCATCTGATGCATTGGCCAACTGAGATTAACTGCCAAGGAAAACAAAACTCTAATAGAGTTAAGACGAGCAACAGGGGAGAATGTTTCAAAATAATCTACCCCATATGTCTGAGTAAAGCCCTTGGCAACCAGGCGAGCTTTATATCGGTCTAGGGACCCGTCAGCATGAAACTTGAGGGCGAACACCCATCGACAAGCGACGACGTCGACGTTAGGAGGTGGATGGACAAGCTCCCAGGTTCCCCGGGAAAGGAGAGCCGACATCTCCTCATCCATCGCCGCCTTCCACTCCGAATGCGAAAGTGCCTCATAATAAGAATTAGGGATAGAAACAGATGATAGAGAGACAGAGAAAGCACGATAAACAGGACTAAGACATTTATAGGAAAGGGAATGAGCCAATGGATGAGCAGTGCAAGACCTTTTACCTTTGCGAAGGGCAATGGGAAGATCCTCCGCAGACATAGGGGTCGGGGTGCCAGGAGCTGCAGCAAGAGGAAGACTTGGCGGATCAACAGGCATGGTAGTCGTAGAATGAGTACGCCTGCAATACACCTGTAAAGGTCGTGTAGGTGGTTCGGTATGGGGAGGATGTGAGAGTGCCGGGACCGGTAAGGGAAGAGATGGAAGAGGAACATAAGGGGAAGGGGTCTTAGAGTAATAAGCAGTGGACTCAAAGAAAGTAACATCGGCAGAGGTAAATGACCGGTGAGATATAGGATCATAACACCGATACCCTTTTTGTGCTCGTGAATACCCCAAAAATATACATTTAACAGAACGAGGTGACAGTTTATCGAGGTTAGGAGAATGGAGATGAACAAAGCACACACACCCAAAGACTCGAGGAGTTAACCCAAAGAGAGGCTTACCAGGGAAAAGACAAGAATACGGAATATCCCCACTGAGAACACTAGAAGGCATACGGTTAATGAGATAACAAGCTGTGAGAATAGCATCCCCCCAATAGGATTTTGGAACATGCGTATGAGCCAAAATAGTGCGAGCAACATCGAGAAGGTGGCGATGTTTGCGTTCGGCGACACCATTTTGTTGAGAGGTATACGAGCAAGAAGATTGATGTAAAATGCCATGAGAATCACAGAAGTTAGAAACTGCTTTTTGGACATATTCAAGAGCATTATCAGTACGGAAAATACGAATATTAACAGAGAACTGAGTTTTTATTTCATTATAAAAGGAAGTGATTATACTAGGTACTTGAGACCTATCCTTGAGTAAATAGACCCAAGTCATTCTTGAGTAATCATCAACAAAGGTAAGAAAGTACCTAAACCCACCAATAGACTCAATACGACACGGACCCCAAATATCAGAATGAACTAAACTAAAAGGAGAGGAACTACGGTTGGCAAGACGAGGTGGAAAGCTAGCACGATGGTGCTTTCCCAACTGACAAGACTCACAATCCAAGCGTGTAGACTGAATAGGTAAAACCTTCTTTAGATTAGGTAAGGATGGATGACCAAGACGACAATGCCACTGAAGAGGGGAGACAGAGGCAGAAAGAGCACGAGCATCTACAGGTGTAGTATGATCTAGAAAGTAGAGACCACCACGCTCATGACCGCCACCAATCGTCCTCTGTGTTTGCAGATCCTGGAACACACAGTAAGAAGGAAAAAAAGTTACCGAGCTGTTGTGGACTTTTGTAAGTTGACTAATAGAGAGGAGACTAACAGGAAACTTTGGTGCATACAAGACATTATTAAGGGTAAGTTGGTGTGTGGGATGAACAGTACCAGAGCCATATATGGGAGAGTAGGATCCATCAGCGAGGCGAACGAAGGGAGAGGTATGAGAAGGAGAGAGGGAGTAAAAAAGAGAGCGATTACCAGTGAGGTGTGTAGTAGCACCTGAATCTAGCATCCAAGACTCACCAGGAGTTGCAGCAAAGGCACCCGGAGTGGAAGCTGTGGCAGGGGCAGTGGAATTAGCCACAGGGCGATGGAGGAGCTGTTCATATTCTTCACGGCTAAGGGTAACCAAATCAGATTCATTAGCAGAAGGTTCCGATGTTGTAGGTTCACCATCACCTTTAACTGTATTGGCCCACTCCGGTTTGCCATATTTGAGCCAACATTTTTCCACAACATGATTAGTTCGACCACAATGGGTGCAGTAACGGGAGTTAGTAGAAGCATTGGAGCCTCGACCACGACCACCACGGCCTCGGGAGGAGTTTCGACCGCGACCACGAACTGCCATGGCGGAGGACTCGGCGGTTGGACCAGATGAAGAGTCAGAGGATATAGTAGCCACGCGGAGGACACGAGACAGAGCATTGGATAACGTAGGCACAGAGTCACTGGCTAGGAGGTGATCACGAACCGATTTCAAATTGTTGTCGAGGCCGGACAGGAACTTCGCCACCAAAAAAATCTTCCCACTGAGTCTTGCGAGTCGGAGCAGCACAACTCAAGGGGTGATATAGCAAAATTTCATCAGATGTGCCCTTCAAGGAGGCAAAATAGTCGGCTACTGTACGGCCATCCTGTTTGAGGGAAAAAAGTCTCTCATACAGTTCAAATACCCGAGAAACGTTCTTTTCCTGAGAATACATGTCATGTAAAGTATCCCACATTGTTTTAGCAGAAGTGAGAAACATAACATTGGAACCGACAGTTTCCTCCATACTATTCAGAAGCCAAGTCATAACCGAGTAATCAGCTTGTTGCCAAGTCGAAAAATTAGCATCAGTAGAGGTTGGTGGAGGAGCCAAAATATGATTAAGCTTATTTTGAGACCCAAGAAACAACCGAAAGGCTTGGGACCAGAGGATATAATTCTGGCCATTCAACTTGACAGTGGTGCCAAGAGCACCTTTATGTTCAACGGTAGCCATGATCAAGGGGGGATAGACAGACAGATAGATAGGACAGCAGCAGCAGGGAGAGCAGTCAGCAACGAAAAGCTGATTCAGGTGAGCATCTCAGATCGGGCGCGGCGCAAGGTGCAACGCCGGAGGCGGGCGTCGCGAGCAGAAGTGGCGGAAGGGCGGGGCGGCGCAAGAAAGAAGGCGCGGCGCCGCGAGAGAAAGCGGCGACGGCGGCGACCGACGGGTGTGAACGCAAGGTGAGGGGCCGACGGCCGCGGCGGCCGAGTGACCTTGCGGCGGCGGAAGGGGGGTGGCGGTGGGTTGCAAAAAACTAGGGTTAGGTTTTTCTCTCTTGTTTTTTTTTTTTTTTTTTTTTTCAGAAATATATATAAAATATATATATATATACAACTTCTTTCTCACTTTTTCTGAACCTGCTCTTATACCATGTACGAAGTGATAAAAGAAGAGATGAATCTATATTATTGATTAATGATGATTCCACCTCTATTTATAGTGATGGAATTTAAGGATAACTACACCTATAGAAGAGACCTACTTGAAGTAAAACTACACCTATAGAAGAGACCTACTTGAAGTAAAATAGGAAAAGATAAGAACAAATTTAAATATTCTAACACAAGTAAAAGGAGGTGATAATCCTGATAAATGATAATCCTCTGCATACTGAATAAATAACCACCTAGCTAAAAGTCAAGTAGTAAACCTGTAGCACACCCATCACTCGTATTTTCTCCACATCAATGCCATAGGTCAGGTTGTTCCGCCCATGAAAATACCCGCCTAAACACATAAGTCAATATTATGAACAGTGTGATTAAACAGGTAACTGAAGTTGAGACATGGTCACTACTTATGGAAAGTAGCTCTTTCTGACAAGTAAAGGAACAAAGTAACAACTGTCCACCTCATAATCCAATTATCCCAGAATAACATGCAATAACTTCCTATGTATAGAAGTTATTTCTACATGAAGCAATCAAACCTATTCCTTGGCTTCATAATCAGGAAGTTGACATTTCGAAACCATAATATTAGTCTACCTTGAAGAATCACTCCCAACAGAAAGAGCTTAATGGATCTCAGTATTACTTTCTTGGTGGCTGCTAATCTGTTTGCTGCTTTCTGCATCACAAACAATCAAACCCTCTTTACCACTACTTTGAGCAATGTATATCAGTTTCAAATTGTTTTTCCTTTTCTTTCTTGTAAATTGAAAAGCTTCAGAACCAATTATCCACTGATTCTTTCTATTATTGCTTGATACCTTGAACACGAGGCTCACAGAAACACCTACTCCAAATAGAAAAAACGGCATAACAAAATCCGCGAGTGTTACTCCGAACCACGGCGCGTGGTTTATCGACGGGAATGCTTTTCCAGCATCATCAACTAAGATCATCAGCTACCAAAAGAATATACCGAAATTAAAAGTTGAAAATAAGAAACTTGAACTGTAAAAAGGAATTCCAACAGATAATTCATAATAGCTTCCACGAGAAACTGAAACAGCATCTGAATTAAGATTCTAAAGAACACGCTATAAAAATTATCCCCACAGCAGCCGTACCGCAACGGTGAAGCCTCGGAAAACGTCAAGCGACACAAGGCGTTGTTTAGGATCATTTGGATTCTTAGTAGGCGGCTCCTCCCCCGACGGCGGGGAAGAATTTTCTGTCCCTCCGCCGGAATATTCGAGCTGAGAGTCGCGAAGAAACGGCGTCCGCTCACCGTCAGTGTCCGTTACCACCGTAATTGAAGCCATTCTGCAGTCCTCAGCTCAAGGTGATTTAGTGCTTCAGTTCGACAATGTTGAAATGTAATGTATTGACCATTGAGTTGAGTCGTTGACTAGTTCTATGCCAATTTCAGCGACTTTTTCCCTTTTTATAAATACGTGAAATGATAAGTTTGATAACACGACCTTATGGATAATTGACGTTTTCGGAATCTCTATTTATATTTATATTTTTTTAATATTTCATCTCATAGAAATTCAAATTAGCAGTCACTTCAATTTTTTTTTTCAAAAAGTAGACAAATTTGTGTACTTGAAGCTGCATTGTCCGGAAGAGACAAATCAACATCCACCTTACAGTAGAATACATTTCAGACTCAAAAATTTTCTAAGTTAAACAGCTTGAGATTTCCTGAAGCATCCACAAGCCGACTGATTTTTACTGAGGCAGCAGCTAGTGTGTCTTCGCTTTTGCAGAATGCAAATCGGATATATCGGCTAGATGCATAATCTGCCGACGGATTCGAGTGGAAAAAGCCGGCACCTGGTACTGCCACTACCCCTGCCTGCTTAATTAATTCCTCAACAAACTCTACCTGCAATGTATCACGATCCGATTACAAAGTTGAATCGTGGAATTATGTAATCCCATAAGTGAATATACAATGTCTGGAAAACCCCATCACGATCCGTAAGAACTCACATCAGAAAGAGGGCAGCTCTCAGGAAGCTGCGCAAACACAAAAAACGAACCCTGAGGCTTAAACTGCATCTTGAACCCAACCTTTGCGAGCAAGTTGAAAATGCAATCTCTTTTCGATTCATAGTCCTGAGAACATCACATATCTAGTTAGTACCGACTCAAAAGCAATACAAATCGAATAATACACATGAAAGAAGGGTATCATTTAGTTGCATTATTGATGAATGTTTCAGCTTTTTAGGTTCACCCATCAAACTTTGTAGCTTCCAGACATAGCAAAAACTTTGGGTTGAGTTCAAATTCAAATTTGATGCTGCAAGATTCAAACGAGTATTATGATCAAAGGATTCAAAGCTTGAATGCTGAGAGTTACTCTTCTCAATACATCGAAGTATGCAGGAGGGCTTCTTAAGGCAGCCAAAGCGGCTTCCTGGAAAGGCGCTGGAGCACAGTCTGTAATTCTGACATGAAAGTTTCTGACTGCAGAGGCAATGCAAGTGGGAGCAATTGCCCAGCCAACTCTCCATCCTATAATGCCATTGCAAGCTAGTTAAATATAGACAACAAACACGAAGAAAAAAAAGAATCGATGAAGGAATTTTGAGTGACCCTCCAGGTTAGATATGTACCAGTTACACTAAAAGTCTTTGACAAGGATGATGTGATGACAGTCCGCCTTTGCATCCCAGGAAGTGAAGCAAGTGATATATTGCTTTGATTGTCAAAAGTTATATACTCGTAAACCTGTAGAAATTATTAAGAGAAACAAAAATGCTGAGGAACTCTGTGTACAGAACACCTCTGCCGTTTAATAAAGCAACAACAACATTTCATTGAACTAATTTTTCACATAATGAAATCCTACAAAATCCTCTACCGAAGAAAAAATCATCACCATAGAGCCCTAATAACATTGTAGTTAAAACAAACTTAATCCAGAGCTTGTATGCAACAAGTTGTTAATAAATGTTTATCATACTTCATCTGTTACAGCGACCACATCTCTTCTCTGGCAAGCTCCAGCAATGATCTCAAGCTCATCCTTGTTGAAAACTTTCCCGGTTGGATTGTGAGGGCTGTGCCAGTTTGAATTAGTAGATTTCTATAACTTAGGGTCACTATCACAAAATTATATCTGAAGATTGGCACCACCTTTAAACCATAATACAATCTCAAATTTGCCTCAGAGGCTCCGAACGAACACTTAAAACAATGAATTCCCCTTTTCCATTGCAAATAATTCCATTTCAAAATCCAAACAATACCTGTTCAACACTACCGCTTTCGTCTTTGGAGTGAAGGACTTCTCCAGTTTATCTGAATTCAATGTCCATTGAGGGGGATCAAGCCCTACGTACACCTGCCATTTTTCCACCACCCAAGAGAAACCTATAATTTCATCTCTCAGGGAATTCATAAAGGAAAAACAAAAACGAAAGAGAGAAAATAACTACTGATGCTTCTGAATTAGCTTACAGGAATTCCGCCAGCAAGCCTAATACAAGCGTCGTATGTTTCGTACGACGGATCAAATAGTATAACCTCATCTCCCGGATCAATTACTGAAACCAACAATAAGAGAAAAAAAGATCATGAAAAACCAAATTCAACTAAGTCAAAGTAATGAGGCGAGCAATTTTAACATAGATCAAGCATTACTTGCGAACATTGTTGCAGCAAAGGCCTCCGACTGGCCACAGCAAATGACTATATCCGTCAGCGGATCGACGTTCATTCCATGCATTTCATTCATCTTACGCGCAACGTAGTCGCAAATTCCTTGTACGTGACTTCATTTTCCGGAACAAAATCAACCAGAAAAAACAAAAAGAAAAACCCTAGTTAGCAATAATTATGCCATAATTCTGAACAAGAATAGGAGAATAGTTTCTTTCTCTACTTATCATTATTTGAGCTAATGTACCTGTACTGATTGAAGTCGGCACGGATAGCGGAAACGGCGGCGTCTTTGATATGGAGAGGGGCGGGGAAATCTGGAAAGCCCTCGGCCAGGTTAACAGCGTTGCACCTTTGAGCAAGGTAAGAAAGTTGCTGGATGGAAGAAGGTGTGAGAGTCTTGGCTAGTGAGGATAGCTTCGCTTCCATTTTCAGTTTTCTGCTTTCTTTCCTATGCGGTCGCCTTATCTTCTCCTTGTAAGAGACGAGTGTTGGGCCTTAATGCTTAGAACATAAATATAATACACACGAGCCCATTAGTCCTTTTAGAGGCATAAACTTTGATACAATTACAATTACATCTTCTATTCTATAGTTTATTTACATAAATTATTTATATTTGTTGTGCAATGACAAAAGTCGTCCTTATAATTAAAAAATAGAAATAATTTATGTAAATAATATTGGCGTCTCTAGTGGATGTATGCATAAGTTTTTCAAAACACATGAGTGATCTTTTTTTTATGTATAATCAGACCTGAACCACTTATATAAAAATATGATTAATTTGTGTAACTAAACTATAAGTCAGGAGGTGTAAAAATAATTATCTGAAAAACTTATTGTAAATGTTATTTTACATCTTATTTCTATGTTACCTAATAATTTCAAGTTTGCTTTTATGGAAATTTAGTTATTTGTCGGATTTTATTATTATTATATTTTAAATATAAAATACTATATCATTTGAAAACATTTTGGATATGACATTATGTTGAAACTTATTTAACTATGTTCATGCTATTTGACGTATTGTGTGCATAAGACTGAAAAATAAATCAAATTATTTGATACTCAGTTGAAATTAATTGATAAAAACTTATTTGAATTCGATTTGTTAAACTTAATAAATTAAACTTGAATAAAAAAAATTATTTGATAAGTTTCGAGCTCGATTCAATTTGTGTAAAAATAATAAAATATAATTAAAAATATTGAATTACTCGAGCTTGATTCAATTAAAACTTGATTGAGCTAGAATAGATTAATAATCAAATGATCAAACTCAAGTTTCAAAACTCAATAATAATTCAAAAAAAATTAAATAATAATGTGTCTGACTCAACTCGAATCGTTTAAAATCAGGCACGTGCATGTTGGAGGCTTCGTTTGTTTTCATCTATTAACAATTAAAAAAGACAATCACAAAATATTAAATGTTTGTTTATATCTTTCCAAAAACATGTAATTCAATGTGTTTTAATTTATATTTCTCAACTCTCGTGACATGTCGTCTCTGCGTGCATATAAATTAATATTGCAAAATTTTAAAGTATATTATAAATAAGAAAAAAGTATATATAAACCAACATGATGTGTGCAGGGATCCAGTAACACCACAAAGTATAGGGAGACTATCACGAAAATCTCAAATTTGAGGGGGACTAAGCTGCAATGAGGGGTTAGCACTCCAATACTTAAATCAGTATTGTTCCTTATTGAATAAAATAACGAAAAAATTTAAATTTAAGTGAGAATGATGGTGAAATATTATTGTGAAGTGATAACCCATGTGAAAATGAGTTTGAAATAGATTAGAAGTAAGGAGAAAATAAGTGAGAGTGTAATTCAAAAGTGGAGAAATTATGACTTGACAAAATAAGTGCACAAAGAGTCATTTTATAGGAGCTCGTGGAACTGAATTCAGAGGACTTTTGTTGACTACCATATGCCATTAGAAAGCCACGAGAGTCAGCTATCTTCTTCATCAAACTACATAAGATTTGGATAAGTATTGACTGAGATAAGATCATTTTACTAAGTTTTGCATGTTTGCCGCTTTTTTTCGAAAAACAATTACTTAACGAGTAAAATTTGAATTCCAATCAGTCTTTTTAGAATCTAGTTGAGATATTTCAACATAACATGTTAACTACCTGTATAACGTGAAATCACTATTTCAACATCACGTGTCAGAACTCTCATGGCCCACTAGAAAAAGACTCCAATTCCAGCCTTACAGTTCAAACTTCAAAGTACTGAATCTTTTCTCAAATATGATCTGGGCTACGCAATTTTGGCCCATAAACCTTATCTTATCGACCGCGAGGCCCACAACGAAAACAAACTTGATCTTGCGAAGCAGGCAATTCCGCTCCCCCAAAATCCGTGGACTCCTATTACTCGCACACTCCAACGGCTACTATCTAAAGTAAACCCTAATCTTGCGAAGCAGGCGATTCCGCTCCCCCAAAATCCTTTTTTAATTTGCCATTCAAAATTCAAACCTAGTGGCATTACCGTTAATAGTAAGAAAACCGAGGCTAGTACGTATCGTTGCGGTAGTTGGAAACGCTATAATGATCATCGGCTGATTCTAATTTCACATGAAAAATTCCTCTCTCTTCTCTCACTATTCAGCTCTAAAGAAAAAGAGGAAATTTTCTCTCTCTGCCGAAAAAGAAAATCTCAAAATTCTCATCTGAAGGTTTCGTCCGTATCCGAAATATTCTCCCACACTCCATTCTCATCTGACACAGAGGAAAGCGGCAATTATTAGGTATCGATTTTGAAGAATTCGATTGTTTTCTTCTTTGTTTTTTGGTTTTGGATCGACCGCGACGATGTCGTTGAGGCCGAATGCGAGGACTGAGGTTCGCCGGAGCCGGTACAAGGTGGCGGTGGACGCCGAAGAGGGGCGCCGGCGGAGGGAGGATAATATGGTGGAGATCCGGAAGAATAGAAGAGAGGAAAATTTGCTGAAGAAGCGTCGCGAGGGGCTTCAAGCTCAGCAATTTCAGCCAACAGTCAACGTTCCGCAGCTAGATAAGAAGGTAATACTATTAACAGATGCTGATCGAATTTTTGGCTTACTTATTTGAACATAGGGTTTGGATCTGATCCATGGATTGATTGATTTATTGGTTGATTGCTGAATCTGCTAAAATTAGTAGGACTTTGTTGTTAAGTTTAGCATGTGGACCTGAGTGTATTGATTATTTTCCTGAATCATGATCAAATACTCAGTTGTTATGATGAAGTCCTTAGCCTTCGTAAACACGAAGTGTATTTCTCTTTTGGAGTCCTCAAATGGAAGCTCCTTTTGGTAGAAAACTTCACCTAAAATAAGAGTTCAGACCTTCACTAGCTGTACATGCAGATTGCTTTAAGCTTGCATTTCAATTAAGGGTTGTATTCGCTATGCTTTTCCAGTTAGAAAGTCTTCCAGCTATGGTTGCTGGCGTTTGGTCTAATGATGGTGCACTACAGCTTGAGGCCACAACTCAGTTCCGTAAACTTCTTTCAATAGGTACTTTACTATTTGTAGTTGGCGCTGATCTCAATTCTTTTATGTTTACCATTTTTGTTTTAGGATTTTCTTTCTTATGGTTATTGTGCCACAGAGCGAAATCCGCCAATTGAGGAAGTGATACAGTCTGGAGTTGTTCCTCGATTTGTTGAGTTTCTTGCAAGAGATGATTACCCACAGCTTCAGGTAAAAAAGTTTTGGCTTGTTTCTGTTGTTTGATGTATAATTGCTATTTGGGTCGTGTAATGACTTTTTCCTGTTTTAGTTTGAGGCTGCTTGGGCTCTCACAAACATTGCTTCTGGTACATCTGACAACACCAAAGTTGTGATCGATCATGGTGCTGTTCCAATTTTTGTGAGACTTCTTAGTTCTCCAAGTGATGACGTACGCGAGCAGGTATGTATTGCCAAATGTTTATGCACGTGCACTTTTTAGATACAATATCTTTCCTGTTTCTGATTAAGTAATACCGACAAATACTGCTTTGGATTTGGACTCTCATGATTTTGTTTGACAATGTTGTGTAGGCGG
This sequence comes from Sesamum alatum, assembly GCA_034509735.1. Lineage (NCBI taxonomy): Eukaryota > Viridiplantae > Streptophyta > Magnoliopsida > Lamiales > Pedaliaceae > Sesamum > Sesamum alatum. The sequence continues at coordinate 3,705,148 of JACGWO010000009.1, forward strand.
TTTGGGCATTGGGTAATGTTGCTGGTGACTCACCTAAATGTCGTGATCTTGTTCTCGGTTATGGAGCTTTAATGCCATTATTAGCACAATTTAATGATCAAGCTAAGTTATCCATGTTGCGGAATGCAACGTGGACACTGTCAAACTTCTGTCGGGGAAAGCCGCAACCTCAATTTGAGCAGGTTTGTCCTTACCATGTGTCAGCTTGTTTTGTTTTGATCATATCTTCCGGAAACCCATGTAACTGCAACGTTTCATTTGAAAACCTTGAGCAGGTCAAACCAGCCCTTCCTGCTCTCGCCCATCTTATACACACAAATGATGAAGAAGTCCTTACAGATGCATGCTGGGCGCTGTCATATCTGTCTGATGGTGTTAATGATAAAATCCAAGCTGTGATTGAAGCTGGTGTATGCCCACGTCTGGTTGAGCTTTTACTGTAAGTGACAGAGTGAATGTGATATTTTTCTTAAATGTCAATTATGGTTGTTAAATCCTTTGAAGTCTCAGCTGGTTTATTGAACTTTGTTATGATAGTTTCTTATTTAGTGTGTTGCCCTATTTCTTTTGGGTTTTGCAGACATCCCTCACCATCTGTTCTGATTCCTGCCTTGCGCACAGTTGGTAATATTGTGACTGGTGATGATGTCCAGACTCAGGTATCTGGCTGGATACTCATACTGCCATCAGTGAAAAACTGTTTACTTCCATTACAAACTTCAAGATGTTAATATGCGATCTTTTATTCATATCCATGGCTACTTTACTTGTCCCTTGTTTGTAACTCACTTCATTTTGGAAGAGGACATCGGAATCATAATTTCTTCAATCCACACTTATGGAGTTATGGGTTGATAATTGCTTTCTCATCTTGCTGCTTGTTTTGTCCTTATATTGACCCTTTACTTGTACCTTTTTTTGAAATTAGTATATTGAGTGTGATTAAGTATTGCTTACTTTGTTATTGTTTTAATAGGGTAGCGAACTGCACTAATTTAGCTTGTCTAATTTTGTCTTTTTATCTTTTCCGTTGTTTGAGTTAATGCTTTGAGTATACGAAACTTTGTCTGCCGGTACTTTTTGGTGTTTGGCGCATGATAGTCAGCTTTAATAACACATTTTCAGGATGGAACTTTTGTGTTTTGTTATTCATAGTCGACATAAGGTGTATTTTCTTTGAAGTGTTGATTGGGTTGGCAACCAAGTGTATAGTTAAAGTTATTCGTGCTGTTCTATTCGTGTTCAAGGGTTCATTATGTTTTCAAGAATATTTTCTCACTGGAAATTTAGTTCTTAATCTCTTCAACCAATTATCTTATCCTTATTCTTTGTTTGGTTAGTTCCTGTGGCTTTGGAACTTGTGGCATAAAAATTTCAGTTATTTAATGAAAACAACTTTATACTTGGTATTGTAGCCCTGTAAGAGGGTGTACCTTGATCTATTTGAGAATGATCAAGCCTTCAGAGATATCAGAACCCTTGATTGGAAAAGGATATGCTATCTTTGCTCTCTCTAATATCAAATAATTGTATTATGAGGTAGTGTCTCAATTTTTTGCCAAGCCCAAGCTGCCAAGCATATATTTTTCTTTAACTAGTACCACAAATAGAGGTCAGTGTAACGTCATCAGAAGTTCGTTCTCCCTATGATCATCCTTTGGACATAATTCTTAGTTTTTGTATTATGTTATCTGTAGTGGAATTTTAACTTCCTTTCAATCATTTTCAGGTTATCATCGATAATAGGGCTCTTCCTTGCCTGCTTAACTTGTTGACACAAAATTATAAGAAAAGCATCAAGAAGGAAGCCTGTTGGACTATCTCAAACATCACTGCAGGAAATAGGGACCAGATTCAGGTATGCAGACTGCAGTGGATCTATTTGATTCAATTGCTATGTTTTTTTGGTCAATCAAGAGAGCAACATTCCTCATTGTTGTGGGAAGAATATTGATTCAAATGTTGCCAGTCTTTATTGAATATACAATGTTGATTTTCGAAGCTGTTTATTTTTGTTTGCTTCAAAAAGAATTTTCTTATTCATTGGAGATCACGTTCTTTCTTATGAATCAGGCTATTGATTTTTCTTCTGTTTACCGAGTATATTTATGTCGTTTTTCAAGTTTTGAAGCGAAAATGGGTGAGGCTTTATTATTTGACTTTGCAGGCTGTTATTGAGGCTGGCATCATTTCCCCTCTTGTGGTTCTGCTTCAAAATGCCGAGTTTGAGATAAAGAAAGAAGCTGCCTGGGCTATTTCAAATGCCACTTCTGGTGGAACCAACGACCAAATCAAGTATGACATTTTGACACCAATTCCCTATTTGTTGTGGTAGTGTGAAAATTTATCCAACTTATTTGGCAGGTTTTTGGTACGCGAGGGATGTATAAAGCCACTCTGTGATCTTCTAGTTTGTCCTGACCCAAGAATTGTTACGGTCTGCTTGGAAGGTCTTGAGAACATTCTGAAGGTTGGAGAAGCTGAGAAGAACCAAGGCAATACTGGAGACGTGAATGTCTTTGCCCAGATGATTGATGCCGCGGAAGGTCTTGAGAAGATTGAAAATCTTCAAAGTCATGACAACAATGAAATTTATGAGAAGGCAGTGAAGATTCTAGAAACATATTGGTTGGAAGAAGAGGATGAGCAGCTGGGCTCTGCTGATGATGCTTCTCAATCTGGGTTCAACTTTGGAGGTGGTGATCTTCCAGTTCCATCAGGGGGATTCAAATTCAGTTAAGGTAAAATAAACAATGTCAATCTGCCTATACTGCCTGTTGTCAGAAATGTTTTAGTTTAGCAGGGATTATAAAATAATGGTGCAATTCTCCATAATGGATTACTGCTGTGTGTGATTTCCTGTGTTAGGACCCGATGAAGGCTATCATAAATAAATCTAGTGCTTTTTTGATGTTCATTATTGTTTACCCGGAGAAAACTAGTTTTTTTGGTCCATACTGATTACATATTCTTTTCGAGCCCGTCTCTTTCAATGTTCATGTGGCATCAAGGACACCAACAATTTTGAAATTTACAGGACTTCTTTATCTCGTTGGAATGGGTGTCCCATGGATCTGGCTGGTTGAAATTGTCATCTGGAGTCAGGAGGGCTGTCAGTAAGGTTTCCTAGTAAGATGCAAATGCTCTTGTGCATGAAGACTGAAGTCCATCCGAGTCTTTGGTCCTCCGAGGCGGCTGAATAATAAAAAGGGTCTTGTGGTATTATCATCAGCCAGTTATTGCAAGATTTTGATCCAAATCAAACCTCTTGAAATTTAGAGTCCTCTTTTGCGTATTTGGGGTCTGTGCTGTCGGTTATTTCTTCCATGTTATGGGAAGATATAACTTATGTATATGACATGGAAAACGTTTCCATGTATGCTGGAGTAAATAAAGTGAAAACAAGTCATATATGTAATTTTTGTGAATGTACTAGTTTGGTTATAGTTTTTCGGGTCTACAGAGTCTGGTTTGAAGGTTTTTCTTATGAGTAGTTTTGAAGATGTATTTGTCTGGGTAACTTAATGCAATTATTGAAAATTTCCAAGAAATCTTACTACTAAGGTGCATTTTGTCCTTTTATACTTATTTTCTTAGGTTGGATTTTTTCTTGATGTAAACCAGGTTTTAAAGGCTCCCGGTTTCCCAAGCCTGTTTGCTTCAGTGATCTGCATCCAGCAGGCTACAGCTACTTCTAATTGCTACTTTTTCTGTACTGTGGTTCTAAGTTGGATGCTATTATTATTATTATTATTATATTTGTATTGTTGCTGACAGTTCACATTTCTGGTGGACAGACTGGTTTTTGTCAGTGCGCAACCAGAAGCTAGCTAAACATCAAAGCCCCTGGGAAAAGAGAAAAAAGGTAATGCTTTTTTTTTTTTTTTTTTTTTTTTTATCCCCAACCAGGCATGCATTCTCAATTATTTTACACTATTCTCAACTTTTGCAGAGGATGTTTGGCTGAGCTTATAAGCGGCTCATTTATAATTGTATTATAAAAAATAAAAAAAATTGCAAGTCTAAAAGGGGTAGACTTGCAAAATTAAGCCAGCGACCCACATATTTTTCATTTTTTTTAAAATTTTTGGGCTAGGATCGCTAGCTGAGCTAGCAATCCTAGCTAGCTGAGCTAGCAATCCTAGCCCATTTTTCGTTTTTTTTATAAGTTTGTTATTTATTTTTTTAATTTTATGATAATTTCACTCGGGCTAACAATTTAATGTTGGCCCAAGTAAATTAGTGTTAATTATTTTTAGTTAATTATTAATTAAAATTTTAAGTAATAATTAATATTTATTTAATATATAATTATAAAATTAGGGATACTTATAAATTATAATAATGAACATCAGTCTCATAAGTATATTGTCGGCATTGATATTGATGTCTTTTTCTTTTCTCATCTATCGGTTCTGTGGACTAATTTATTTTCAAACTATGATTAACAACTATATTATCAAATTTTTAATTAGGTGCCGAGGTCCTCTTTTTTTTTTTCAAAAAATTTGATAATCGTACTTCTTAATTAACATAGTCTAAATTTTATAATATTTTTTTAATATTATCTAAATATAACCAGCAATTTTATATTTTGTAAAAAAATTATTACAAAATTATTGATAATTATAGATAATAATAATAATAATAATAATAATAATAATAATAATAATAATAATAATAATAATAATAATAATAATAATAATAATAATAATAATCAATCCCATAAGTATGTCATTAGTATTGGCGTCAAGTACTTTTTTTTGTTACCTATTGGTTCCATCTATCGGCTCATTTTGTTATCCAGGGCACAATATTAATAAATTTAGACTATGTTGATTAAGAAGTACGATTATCAAATTTTTTGAAAAAAAAAGGACCTCTACACCTAATTAAAAATTTGATAATATAGTTGTTAATCGTACTTTTAAAATAAATGAGTCCACAGAACCGAAGGATGAGAAAAGAAAAAGACATCAATATCAATGCCAACGATATACTTATGAGACTGATGGTCATTATTATAATTTATAAGTATCACTAATTTTATAATTATATATTAAATAAATATTAATTATTACTTAAAATTTTAATTAATAATTAACTAAAAATAATTAATACTAATTTACCTGGGCCAAAATTAAATTGTTAGCCCAAGTGAAATTATCGTAAGATTAAAAAAATAAATAACAAACTTATAAAAAAAAATGAAAAATGGGCTAAGGTTGCTAGCGACCCTAGCCCAAAATTTTTTTTAAAAAAATGAAAAATAAGCCAGCGACCCACTATAATTTTGCATGTCTACCCCAAAAAGGGGTAAACTTGCAATTTTTTTTATTTTTTATAATATAATTTTAAATGAGCCGCTTATAAGCTACACCATCTGGTAGGATGTTTGATAGCTTATAAGATTTTGAAAATTGTTTGTCAAATTTTTTAATGTTTGATAGCTTATAAGATTTTGAAAATTATTTGTCAATTTTTTTATTTTTTTTTCGTGAAGAGGTTATAAAATCTTAAAATAAGATGTAGAGTTTATAATCTTTATAAAAACAAGTTGTCTTTCACCCAATTTTTTTTTGGGAATATCTTATAAGTTCTTTAATCATAACATCTTATTTGTATTTTATTTCTACTCTTCATATAATTGGAACCCCACCCCTCCCGCCAAAAAAGTTTTGGCTATTTATATGATTTTTAATTTTAATAGCTTGATGACTTTTTTGGTAATTATTATGATACGGAAGAGCTTATTATGCTGACATTATGATATTTTATAAGCTTCCAATTTATTTACCCCCACACTTTAAGCGTTTATTTTTGAAGTAAGATTAAACATTCTTAAGCTCGTAAGACATCTTATAAGAAGTAGGACTTATAAAATGTTTTAAATAATCTTAGTCAAATACCCTCTTAGTCTTGCTGAAAGACTTCAGTTCTGAAGTGAAAGATTTCGTTGCAGAAGTCTAAGATTATTACTGATATGATATACATATTTGAGCAATTCAAGTCCATCTTTGAAGCAGAAGTTTAATTAATTAAACGTCTATAAAGGAGCAAGAGACTACACTTGTATCCTTGGGTTCCACACTTGTATGGCCAGAGCACCAGCTTTGGTTTATATTGTCTTGGGCCTGTTTGGGCTTTGCATTGTTTGTAGCTGTATAACAATAAGACATTCTTCTTATTATTATTAGTTCAGGTAGATAGATAGTATATCTGGACCTGCTTAGCTAGTAATTTATTAATATATTATGGTTAGTCAATTAGCCTCTGCTCCTAAATCCAACCCACACCTCATTTGAAGTTTGGACAAAACCAATCATTCGGGTACCCTACACTTCCAGCCTAACTCGCTTCTCCAAGTTCAATTCATTATTCAGTAATTATTGGGTGGGGGAGACGACAAGTATATAATATTTATACTTAGTTTATTAAGAAAAAACAATGTTCCATAATATTACTGATATAGGTTCTAATCTCATTGATGCTCAATTGGACCACGAACAAAGGGAATATTTTCTCCGTTTCTGTCTCGTATATATTTATGTTTACATATTAGTTTAATTTAAACTATTATTATTATCATCATCATCATCATCATTATAATTATTATTTTCGGTGCACACTTAGTAGGTTGGGAAAATGGGGGTGGTTTAAAGAACGAATTGGGGGTTGGAGGCTGCACCCCATTTGAAGTTAGAGGACAAATGGTTTATACAGAAACTATGGGTCCGGTCTGTCCTGTCCTGTCCTGTCTTTTCATACCAACCCCAATAATATGAGCCGGATTTCTGTCCTTCTGCCCGACCTTTTTCTCCCCAATATTTTTTAATTTGAATAAGAATAGAGATTTGACCAATGTATTGCATAATCAAAATAAAATTTAAACATGCAGTCAGTTAATAGAGTCGTTGGTTTAAACAATTGAAGTGCGCTACTAATTCTCGACTCTACAGTACAAAGTAACAGTGGCTTTTGCGTTACTCTTTTTGTGGCTTTGCGGTACAAACATATAAACAAACTTCTACTGCGTAATGGAATATTTATTAATTTGCTGGTAATAAAAAAATGGTTGGTCCGAGAATAGCTTTTGACTGTTTAAGGTAGGAGGTCAACTCAAATTTTTGGGAACTCTACACAGCCCATTTCTCTTGTAATAATAAGTTGGGTTTTGTCACTTGTTAAATCAACTCCCACCATGTAATATATTATTTTATTTCATGTAGATTAATTTGATTTTATTTTATTCAATAGTTATTGAATAGTAAAATCATTGTAAAATTTCCGATTCAGCTAAATCTTGCCTGCTCTGTCTATAGGTTGTGTTGACCTTTGTCAAATAACACCTGCTTAGCTGAAACAAACCCCTGAGTTAAACCATTTCTTGCCATAATTACGAATTCGCCCAAGTAATTTTCTTTATTCAAATCAATTTTGCCTTATTTTGGTAATACTAGTAACTTGGGTTTGTTTTTGCAAAATGCATAAATGTGCATTTAATTACATTCTCCATGCGGTTCGAGATCAGGAAGAACGAACGGCTGAGATTGCAAAGCTGGGAATTCAAAATTTGAAATCCTTGAGGGGTATAACAGTCAATGAGCAGGAAATCTAGAGTCAGCTAGGGTTTCGTGTACGGCTGGCTTTCCAAATATTTCTGTTGAGATATATAAAATCATTCGATCAGCCCACAGAAAAAAAAACACACACTATACTACACTACGCACATTCACTTGCTCACTCATTCACAATTAACGGCCCATCCACTTCCCACTGATCATCATCAGTCATCATCATCATCTCTCCCTCTCTTTCTCTTCCCTAAACCCTCCCCTGATCACTAAAATCTCTTCCCTTTCCTTTTTCCTGTTTTCAATTGCTTTTGTTCGATTTGATCATGCCATCTTCTGAGTAATCTTCTCTCGCACCCACCAGCACTACTCTCTGGGTGTTTTTGTTTTAATTACTTTGGATTTTGAAGAAGGTGATAATATTCTGCTTGATGATATGGATCTGAAGGTCGATAAGGTGAGGAATCAAGTGATCACGCCACCTGTTTGCACAATGGTTGAGGATCAAATCATGAGAACTTCACTCACACGGTTGATTTCATTTTTTCAGAAAGCAGATTCCGAGGAGAAAAACATCAACAGCCCTTCGTTGAAGAGTTGCAGCGACTGTCACACTACCAGAACACCTCTCTGGAGAGGCGGTCCAGCTGGACCCAAGGTACATATAATACCTCTTTTTTTTTTTCTTTTTTATATTAACTGAAATGATCTATAGGTTTTACTTATGTTTTTTGTTTTCCGATTTTCAGTCATTGTGCAATGCTTGCGGGATCAAGTACAACAAGAAGAGGAGGCAGCTTCTGGGATTAGATACAGGAAGAAGTAACAGGAAAAAGAAGAGAACAAGCGTGAGTAGTCGAAGTGATCAAGTTCGGGAGATACTGAAAATGCGATTTATGGCGTTGGGAAGCGACATGGTTCTGCAGAGATCAGGGAAACTGATGAGCAAGTTGCGAGAGGAAGAACAAGCGGCTATACTGTTGATGGCTCTCTCTTGCGGATCTGTTTACGCTTAGTGGAGTAGTAGTAGTACCTCTAGTTGATGCGGTTGTACCGGATGGTTCTGGCAATTTCGAAATTTGAAAAAAAAAAAAGAAATGATTCTAACCCATTGTAATCGATTTAATGATAGGAGGGAATGCACTGATGTAATCACTAACAATGATTATTTTGGTCATTTTTTTTTCTCTTTGTAGTAGGATTAATTTCATTGTGACTTGTGCTGCTGCTGTTATTATTATTGTGGCTGTGACGATGCGCTCTTTGTTGGTACGAAACGAACCACAAATGAGATATTGTAATCACGTTTTCTCTTGGAGTGATTTTGAGCTTTGTTTGTGGTGTTAAAAGTAGAAATCAGTGGGCAAAAATGGAATGTATGTGAAATATTTTTGAATTTTATGCCTAATTTGTTGATATAACGGAAACGAATCTGAATCTGAAACGTATGCATATATTCAACCGTTTATATCTGAGGATTTGTTCAACAAGCTTTTGCTGATATGGAATAGGGACTTGTGGAACAATCAAGAAGTATCATTTATTATGGGTGAAATTACTAATTTTATTTTAAATATGTAATTAGATTTAATTGTAATCTTCGCTTTCGGTAATATTGAAAAGGGTAATTACATCTACCTCTTGAGGTTTGGTATATTTACAAATACCTCATGAGATTTGTAATTTTTAACCAAAAAATTTTGCTCTTAAATTTTTTATTAGAATTGTAGAAAAACCAATCGAAGCAAATTGCATTATTCCTCATCTGTGTAAAAAATTTAAGAAATCTCTCTCTATGCATTGTAGTCCAAAAAATTTAAGAATTAAATAAAAAATAATTCAGTGGATAAGGGTATTTTTGTCAGTTTATCCATAAAAATGGATGATAATGAATTATTTATTAGACGCTTACAAACCTCAGGGGATATTTGTAATTTCTCAAACAACGAGTAAGTATTTGTAATTATGTCAAATCTCAAGAGAGATAAATATAATTTACCCTATTGAAAATCTTGGCTCAAATTATTTTATTTTTCTGTTTGTTGGATTTTTAATGGAAAAAAGAAGAAAAATGACGACAAGTCATCCACACATGTCACCGTCCTGAAATTCTTTATCCAACAAAAGTTTTCAAAATGACTGTATATTAAAGCAGATTAATACAGTAAAGTCGGATGGCTGGGCTGGCCCGTCAATTATATGATTCAAAGTCAAATTTGTAATGCGACTTTCCTTGCAAAATTTCCTCAGGAAATTGAAGATGTTGAAGGATTGACAACACACTGACTTCTTTGCCATTAAGGATCTTCATCTTCGTGCTTACAGGAATACATTTGACTCGAGCGCTAGAAATATTAAAATACTCTTACAAAGGCAAAATGCCTAATTAGGTCTAGGATTCACGTATATTCCACCAGGTTCGGTCCCGACCCAATTAGACCTGAGTCTGGAATTAAAATCGTTGGATGACTTTGTGTTTGAGGGTTTTGAATAATTACACGTGAATTCATACAAATATAGATATATAATTTTAAAAAGTATTCCAATTATTTTGAATAATAGTATTTATTTATTACTTTGATATTAACTTATAGCTTTCTTTGTTGCCCCAATCAGCCTAACAATCATCTTTATATTTAGATTCCAAAACATCTAATCCGAATTACTTGATGGGCAACTCAGATATTCAACCCGATTCACGTCCTATCAAAATATAAAACAACGTACTACTTCAATTTAACCTTATGTAAATGTCATGCAGTAAAACTGAATTTCCATTAATTAAAAGTTAGTGGTGAGTAAGCCAAATAAATCCACTTTCAGGCAAGAACTAACTCTCGTCCAAAGAACTCAACAACGTAAAATCCAAACTGAAATTTATCATAAATTAATGAAAAAATAAATTTGACTCAAGTCTAGATGGGTCAATTTGACCATTTCGGGTTTTCTCACCTAATTCGACCTAAGCCAATCATGTAATTAACAAACAAATATTTCATCCAAAAACTTAAATTACTAGCAATAAAATATTTAATATTAATATCTTAATGTGTGAAAATATTGCACGTGGAAAATTTTCAAACGACCACCTCAAAAAGTTTAAAAAATATTAAAAAAAACTAATTCATATTAATATTTACATTAGTCCAAGGTAAGTAGTGGAAAGATGGCCAAAGTTCGTGGTGCTTCTAGCTCATTCGGAGCAACCAAAAATGTTCTCCAAACACTGAATTGACACGAAGGCTCTGGCAACTCCTCGAAGCAACTGCCACGTGTAAGAAATCGGACACGCGTCATCAACAAACGATTATCATTCCTCTCACCCAAAACCCATAAATTATAGTGTGAACTTTGCTGTGCCCACCTAAGTCCGGATAGAATCGAGGAGAAACTGCAACCTGAATTCAAATCAATCGGGAGACAAAAATGCAATCCAGATTAGCTGCCACCGCCGCGAAGTTCAATCCGCGGGTCCTATTTTCCGGTGACGGAACGAGGTTTCTGGCGCAGAGGCTTTGCAGCGCCACCTCAAGTGGCAGAACTGCCGATCCTGCTGAGCATGCCGTAGATCCTGATGTAAGTGCACCGTGTGATTCTGATTTCTATGCATTAGTTTCTCATAGTAATTTTGATCAGTAGGTGTGGGAAGTTATATAGTAGAGCATTATAACTACGGAGTGAGTAAAATTGCACGTATTAAACTAACTCTGGTTTCGCTGCAGGAAGTGTACGTAACCGAAGCAATACAGGACGAAAAGCGGCGTCATTCACCGGAGCAGGGACCGACCACCAAGGACAACGAACCATACGTTCCTCCGAAATCGCCAATTGAATCGGCGCCGAAACTGGAATCAAGCGGCGTCGGCCCCCGCACAGACCCCATCGCGCAACAAAAGCGGCGGATGTCCGCTTCCTCTGCTCAAATCGGCGATGTGAGTTGCGTGGGAATGGACGGCAGCCCGTGGCCGGACGATGAGAATGAAACGGACAGAAAAGAACAGAGACGAGAGCAATTGGAAGATGATAGGGAGTACTTCAAGCACCATAAAGCGTCTCCGTTGTCGGAGATTGAAGTTGCGGACACCAGAAAACCGATAAGTAGGGCAACTGACGGAACAGCACAGAACGAGACTGTAGGGAATGAAGGGGGTGGGGGAATGGTGTGGAGGCCGGAGCAGCTGGATACAGCTGAGGACTCGCTGCGCAGAGCGATGGAAATATTTAGATGGAATGCGATGAGGGGGGACCCTCATTCTCCCCATGGCAGAGTTCTGCGGGAGCTTCGTGGTGAAAATTGGTGAATTGTTGTATTTTTTTTTTTTTTTTCTTTTGGGTTTGAGTTTGAAGATAACTGGTTGTAAATCTGTTTTGTTTTAGAGAAAAGCAAATGAAATGTGGTTTCATGGGATAATTAAATTATAATAATTTGGGTTTAATGACGTATTATATCAATCCGTTTATTAGATTTTAGTGAAAGTACGATTATATTTCACATTAAATTGTTTAAAAATAAAAATAAAAATAAATTCAATCCTAAAATTTGTAAGGAATGAATGATATGAATAAGGCTGAAAATGTGTTTATAAATTTGAGGTAAGAGTTAAACTCTTTAGTCAATTATTATCCCGCTCTGGTGCTTACGAAATTGATAATTCTCTAAAGATACAATGAATTTTTATCTTAAAGTAGCAGCATAATAAATTTTGAGAAATGGCAAATTAAACAATATTTTGAAATTTTTTTGCTAAATTTATTTGCAGAATAATTTTAAGTTTACGAATGCTATGAAAAGGTTGAATGAATAATAAAATAAAATGGGAAGCCTATTTATAAGAGTTGGAAAGGCGTATCAAACGGACATGTGTCAGTTAGAAAATATGTGTTTGAAATATTATGATCTTTAATGGATGCATCATTTTATACAAAGGATATATTATTTCAGTCTATTTGATGCATTATTTCACACAAAGGACATAACATTTCATTCAAATAGACACATCGTTTTATCCAAAGGGTTTCACCCAATGAACACATTCTTTTAATCGAAGGACATATTTATTTGATTGATTTAGACACGATTAGATGATGATTGGACATTATCATTACCATCCACTCGTCACGAGCTGTCACGAGTTTATTATGCATTGTATATCGTAATCTATCATTTATTTATTATTTAATTTATTATTCACTATTTTCCAATAAATTTATCTGATAGACATGGACATGAGAAATTTTGACGATGAAATACTAAATAAGAAAAGAATGATATCAATTTAATTAATTAAATGTTAAAATGCATGATTATATTCAATAGGCTATCCAAATTAAGCATCCTTCATCTCATAAACGGATTGATATAATACGTGACTTGACAGTTTTTAATAATACAAAAATATCTAGTGACAATATAAAATACAACTCGTAAATTTATATTTTCAAATGTCACCCAAAATCTTGTTGAAAAAGCACACATCTCTAAATAAAAATCAGAAATGAATATAAAGCTAAACATAGCCGCTTTTAACCTCGTATCCTATCACAATCCTCACTAATTATTTACCAACTACCATTATCAAATATTATTAAACACAGAATCTTTCAATAATATTAGTCAAATGTCCTAATAAAAAAAGAGCATATTGAGTCCAAACTTGGGGCTCGAGGCCGTGAAATAGACACTTGTGCAAACATCCAACTTCAGAAAAGATACAGAAAAATACAGCTATATCTTTCCTCCTTTCAATTTTTCTTCAATAATTTCGCAAGGAAAACACCCTACGCATTTCGATTTCGACCACGGTGGTCAGCTGATCAAAAATCAGAAAGGAAAAGAAAAAGTTGCATTAAAAAACAAGAACGCATGTGCACCACCACATATTAAAGTGGAGGAAAAACGAATCTCCATGGCCCATAAACACCAACCCCCCCCCCCCCCCTCTTGCTTCTATTGCCAACCACCATCACCACCACCACCACATGTTCCTTAGTGCCCTCCAGCCCCAGGACACCCCCCCACCCCACCCCAAATGGGCCCTTATTATCACTTTATGTACCCCTTCCAATCAACAATTCAGAAAATTGTTATCAATCCCAACAAGACTAACATAATATACTTGTCACGTGATTGATTAATTTTAAACTTTATTACAATCACTACATAATTGGTTCAAGTCTGGCAGATACTGAATTCGAATTAGAATTTTGCCATCAATCTTCCATTTTCCAACTAGATAGCTACCAACTTTATCATCACTTGCACAAAAATTCCTCTTGCTGCTTTATGTAGTAGTACACTACGCACATGATACAAACCTATTAACCAAATTTCAAGATAATGTCATAATTGTACGTAGCTATGATGAAATCAAAACTTGTGATAAGAGAAATTACAGTTATTAGAATAAGAGCTATGGACAATAATTTAGCTACAAAATGTGATGGCAAAAGCAGTTACTAGTCAACACCTTATTCTACAAATAATGGACTGAAGGCTGCGAGTACAATTCTATTATTATTGTAGGATGTGAGCAAACTTATACCGAGAAAGAATCACAACTTCACTTCACTCTGCATTCTTCTTCTTCGTGTTGTTGCTGAGAGCCCAAATCTCTGTACTCTTTGCACCACATTTCTAAATTAACCTGAAAAATTTTGGAAAAAGAAAAATATAGATAATTTATAGAACTGTTAATTTTGATTTGGTCCTGGGATTCAAAGAAAGAAGAGAAGGGAGGATATGATAAGGAGAGAAGAAATGAAGGGGTTGCTTTTGAATTGGACGGAATGGGAGTCGTCGTCGTCGGAGTGAGAGGAAGGCGGGGGAGGGCTGTAGTAGTAGAAAGGGAAGTACGGTACAATTGGGTTCGGCGGCGGTGGGGTAGTGTAACCGTAGGGGTTTGTCGGTGGATAGTACGCGCCACCGCCACCCCCACCCCCACCGTATGGTGGTGGATAATTAGATGACTGAGCCGGAGGAGGTGGTGAGAAGTAATACACACCACCACCACCACCGCCGCTGGGTGGTGAAGGCGGAGGAGGGCAGTTGGGCCCCGATGGGGGTGGGGGAGACGGCGGAGGAGGGGATGGCACCGGCGACGGCGGAGGAGGAGAGAGAATCGGTTGACACGGGTTGTCACAAGCGGAGCACATTGTGCAGGCTATTTGGTCCTTAGACATTGCTGTGATTGAATTCATCGCCGACGAGAAATCAGTGAGAAAAAGTGAGAAGCAGAAGAGGAGGAACAGAGCGGCCATTCTTCAAAATCTACAGAGAAATTGGTAAAGTAAATGGTTAACAGTGGTGTGTGTGTATATAAAGAAGAGTGGAGCAATTTTTAATTTGTGGGAAATATTCGGTGATTTGATGGAAAGGTGAAACAAAAGATGGAAAGGAGAAAGCAAAGTGAAGAAGCATGTGTATGAGTATTGGTAGGCGCTCCCATCCTTGGTAATTTTATCTTCTACGCTACATTATCATCAACATTCAACACCCAACAAAAATAATGCCATGTGGACTTTATTATTTGCCATTTCATTCAATTGTTTCTCAGAATTTTACGCTCATAATTACATTTATAAATGCATATAATTTAATATGATTATCCCAATTGATGAAATTTATTCAACATGTAGAATATAAGATGTTTGTGCAATTAAATCTATTATAAACCCGTTGAATATACAAATGCATAAAAAAATGGATGTGGTGTTTTGGATGAGATTTGCTTCGTCGAGTTCAAATGAAATCCATGATTTAACTATTAAATCATTACACTAATATTTGTTTATCAATGAAATTTGGACTCGTGTCATTTAATGGAACTAATAATTTAAACACCATTATACGGGTGGTTTAAATGAGGTACATATTTAACTTTACTGGAGATTTTCTTATACATGGCTGTCATAATTTTGAAGTACAAATTTTGCAAAGTTCAATTATATAAAAAATTAACTAGTGTGAGAAAGTATTAAAAAACTGAGAAAGGTTGCTGATTTGAATCATTTACAACGTGATCAACCTCATTAAATGATTTTGATGGTAGTATATATATAGTTTTGGGCAAGCAAGCTATACGTTATACGCTATACATATATGCATATCATCCAGTTCAGACAAAGATACATATACAAACAAAAGTCCAGCTAAAAAATAATGTTCATGCACCCATTCCAGTGATGCTCCTTTTGTTCTTTTCCTGAATGTGGTGGAGAAACTGCGATTTGCTTCTGATTTCGCTCTTACATAGCCATTTGTCTGCAATATGCCTCAAGGCCATCAAAATGAATTCACTCCTTTTTTTTTTTAAAAAAAAAAAGACCAAGAAGAATAAGAAGATAAAAGTACATTGACATTTCTTGAACTTCAGTTTAATTACACAAACACTTCATATCTTTTATAATATTATTATAAGCACATCGTTTGATGTTTGATAAGAATACATTGGGTAAGTTCAAAAGGATCAAAATGTCCTTCAAAAACTGAAAAATAGCAAAACACTGTAAGGGGGACCGTGTTGTGTCGCGCCCGACGCGCCTAACCCAATGACACCAATTGTAAGTCGTTGATTTAGAACCTACTCGATTGCACGTGGCCCGTACAGTCTCTGACACATAAGTCTTTATAAATAAATGAACAGTCCAATTGATAGGTATGCACGCTTTGTGTGTAGATCAACTTTAGTAGTCTATTTTGAAATACTCATCAAGACTTGTATTTCGGGTCATCACTAGATTACCATCAGGTCACTGAGAGGACCTTGACTTGTATTACAAGTACATATCCTATTTAATAGCAAAATATTACAAAAATACCCCTAGGTACATTATACTGTCATGACCTCAAAGGATGTAACTGTAATTTTATAAATAATATAGGGTATTTGTGTAATTATATTTAATATCTGGGGGTGTTAATGTAATTTATCGTAAAAAAATAGTTTGGACCAAGCTGGCAGATTTTATTATTATTTTTAATTATCAGTTGTTTAGTGTATAATTTTTTTGAAGAAGTAACTACAAATCTCAAGAGTGGGATAAAGGCAACAAAGTTATAATTAAGAGAGCAAATGCACGTGAAATGTATGGATCCGATGAGGCGTACAATTCATATTCAACTCACTTAACTAGAATGTAAAAACACGCGTAGAAATCAAGGGTTGAGGCGATAAGGGTCGCCACAATTGAACAGTCCACCCGTAGTTAATGCCGTGTAGCCGACACTGACAGAGGTCGTAAGTCGTAACCAGCCCGGCCACCTCAAAACAAACAGTAAATACAAACTCATCAATTTTCTTTTGTAAGGAAAAGGAAACAGCATTCAGTACAATAATTTATCTTAATTACGTACAATAAATACAAAACTATTAGTAATGTCTAGAAGAAACATCTATCCTTGTCTATACATGTTTTGGTAGACCTATGTATAGGATGGATTGGGGCATGATTTGCCTTCTTCTCTAACGTCAGATATATAAAATTCATTTTATTTAAGTATTTCAAATAGATCTTAATACATATGGCGTATTTATTTATTTGTAATTTTTTAAACAATGATAAGATATTTATAATTATATTAAATTTTATAATTTACCCTAATAAAAATAGGGAAGTAGTTTCTTCTTTTTCCACTGGAAACAAGAAAGACGAAAATTGCATTCGTTATAACATGATCGCTAATTCCTTTATATAAATAACTAGGAAAATTCTAGCTCAAACTTGATTCGGCAAACTTGAACCAATCATATGGCAGGTGCAATATACTTGTCATGTGATTGGTGTACAATTTAGAAAAAGTGACAAATCACATAGTAAGTGTACCCCACTTACTTTATGATTGGTTTGAATCGACTGAACCTGGTCGGCTCAATTTTTTTTCAATAACTAGTGATACACAACATGCTTGATGTGCATGCACAAATATTTAAAAATAAATAAAAAGTACATATTTTATTGATGAGTTGGTTATCAGAAATGAGATAGTATTTTAAAACATAAAATGTGGAAAATTTAAGTGCGTGCAAGTTTGAAGTTTTTTTGTTTTTTTTGGTAAATTCATTAAAAATATTGAAATTACTATGACTAAATTTTATTCAAGGAATATAATGAAATAAAAGAATAAATTCAAATGTTCAAAAGTTGGTATAACACGGGCCGAATCACTAATTTCAAGTTCCAAATTCTAGTTATGGGCTTTGGCCCAAGATTTTCCATTTATGAGCCCATGGTTTTGTACATATATTTTTCGCAGAAATGTTTTATTTTGGTCTTGTGCCCGTCCTTTGATCTTATCCTTTCACATTGCAATTTCTTCACATCCCTATTTTGGTGGTTGAATTTAACGCACATACCCACGATTTTCCGCCCATCTCTCAGGCGGGAAAGCGGAAAATATACACTCCCCCTATATATTAAACAAATAAAAAGTTCAATTTTTCCGCCTAACCAAGATTTGAAAATTTCAAACTTGGAATATTAACGAAGCACTTCCCTTTTTCACTTCATATGAAAATTTCTCCGATCTACAGAAGAAAACGATGCCGACTGGAAAGAAGGATTCCACGCCAAAGGCTAACAGCTCCTCCCTTTCATCTCTCCATCCTCCATACATTCAAGTGCTGATAACTTCTCATTTCTACCATTTTTTAGTGTAAATACTGTGAGAATTGTACGCATTAAACCTTGCTTCTATGTGTTTTTCAGATGATAAGCGAAGCAATAACAACCATGAAGGATCGGACGGGTTCGAGCCAACCGGCGATCGCGAAATTCATTGAGGAAAACTACACGAAACTGCTTCCCCCAAATTTTAAGAAAATTCTCTCCATCCAGTTGAAGAGATTCGTGAAATCGGAGAAGCTTGTCAAAGTGAAGAACTCCTACAAGGTCTCAGCCGCTGAGAAGACGAAGAAGTCATCAGTTTCAGCACAGAAGAAAGCGAGCACAGTTCCGAAAAAGAAGACCACGAACAAATCATCAACTGTTGTGAGAAACGCCGAGGCAAAAGTTACCGCCGCGAAGAAGACAAAGAGACTGAGCCAGGTTAAAACTCCGGAGGGTTTGAAGAAGATGAGAACGATTTCGGCTAATGGGGAGAAAATGATGAAGAGCAAAGCTGCGACTCCGGCGAAGAGGAAGACGGCTCCGAAGTCGGTGAAAACGGCTTCAATGCCCGCGGCCAAAAGAGCTAAGAATTGATGGAAATTCGAAATTGTGAAATTATTTTCCAAAGTGGTTGGTTAGTAGGGATTAGGATGTTTAGGTTATGTTTGTTTGATTTTATGAATTAATATGCTTTTATCTCTTTGGTTGATTGTGAATTCTTTAGTGGTTATATTAAGTTTATTTTTACGTGCTTACTGTCTGCAAATGATAGTGAAAATTCTAATAAGGTTAGAATTCTGGGTTGTTTGATTGATAGTGTGAAGTAATTTATGTACAAAATTTTATTTTTTAGGGACAAAAAAATGGTCTTTTTTAGTTGAATTTTTAGGTATAGTAAGATCATTTAAAAAGATATTGAATATTTCGGTGTTTCATGGACAAAATAATATTATAAAATTTATAGAATGTAAATAAAGATAATTTACAATTGATGTGATAAAAAATAAAATAGTGTGACAAAATATTAAAGGTTCATTACATTTAAGCTCTTTGATCTTTGGTATAATTCTACAAATTATTATTCACAATATAATATTAATGACAAAATATTAAGTGATAAGTTTGTAGTTATCACAAATCATGATAACTTAAACGGCAATAAAATGAATCTACTTACTATGTAATTAGTAGTGAATCATTAGGTCTTCGTACATGTGTTATTAATTGTTTTAAAACGGTCACTTCCTGTAAAAAATGGTCTGAAAATGCGAATTCTTGAGCATGCCTTATTCAAAAACCCTTAACAAAAATTGATGAAATATATTTTTGTGGTGTGACAAATTTGCCCCTCTAATTATATCAAAATGTAAGAAGCTTGTTTCCCACCGATTCTGCTTCTTCCTAACTTCTCCAAGAAAAACACCTCCATCTCAAAACTTTTCGCGGTGAAACCCATGGAAAATAATTGCATTTATTACAATAACTACTATATTCAATATCAGCTCTAAAAACTTAAATAAAATAAAAAGAAAAAGTGGAGATTTTGCTTTCCTTCATTTTTCATCTTCAAGCTGAGCTAAACTCAACAACTGGTCTGGTAAGATTCTTTATCTATTACTTGCTTAAACTAGTGTATAAGCTAAGTGCAAGTTGAAAGTGAAGAGAAAAATAAATTAAGTTAGATAAATAATAACAGCATAGGCTCTATTCGAAATGGTCTCTAAATTTTGCGATTGTCTTGAGTTGTTCCGGTCCAAATTTTGTGATTCTTGAAGCAATGAAAAACCTTAGGATGTTTAATACAATGTTGGAGTTTTGAGCAGAAGCTCAATTCTTCGTTTTAATGGGTAAAGTTAGGAAAATATTCTCTTGCTCTATTTCTACAGTAATCTAGATTAGGTGCACAAAAATTCTTATAACTTGAGATATGATGGTTCAATTTGTATGGTTATTGTGGAAAATGAAACTAGAAATATAAGATTATATTAAAAAAATATTAGAATTTTTAAATAGTATATGATTTCTGAGAGAATTTTGAAGTAGTGACCATGAATATGTAATAGTACAGATCAGGTTGTACTAAAATTTGAATAATCTATTAGATATAAATCCAATTCACGTGATTATTGTTATAAATGAAACTAGATATATATGAGACTATTTGGGGGTAAATAGAATACCTGTATCAATTGTTTTTGGTCTTCGGATAATTTTGTAATTTGATACAGAGATTCTGTCAAGGAAAAACATGTAAAGGAGCAAGAGGGATTTTTAATAAAATTAATGTTTATTATTTAATTTACAAATTATACACCATTGGAAATCATATGATGTCTAGTTGACAGTACCAAAACAGTTTTTAAGTTGGATAATTACGATGTTTGATGGGAATTCTGTTCCAGCAATTATATGACATTGATTGAGATGATAAGAGCCGAAAAAATCATTGGATATACTCTAACTAGGCTAACGAGGGTCCTAAGAAAATACATCATAATCATGAGTATATTATATTGTGGTTGGTGTGTGATTCTGGTATTGATTTGCACATGATTGTTGGTATTGATTACTTCACGACTCTATGAAAATTGCACAATGAATATTGGTTGATTGGTGTCATTGCATGAAATTGGTCTTTTATATTTGTGCTCATACGTATATATGTAGACCGATTAACTATACTTACTGAGTTGACAACTTATTCTTTTCCATGTATTTTTCAGGAGATAAGTTGTGACAACTCATCTAGCTATCTCATAAGCCAGTTGTCAACGTTATTATGTGGGTCAACAGTGTCATCATGAGTTAGAAGTTCTAGTAAATACAAAGACATCAAGCTTTTACTATAATTTGTATTTTCCAGTTTTGTATTAACCAGACCTATACTTTCCCCATTTTATATTATGTTCCTAAATGTCACGGTAGAAGATGAAATGCCAACTTTTGATGAAGTAATTAAACTCATGGTGCCTACCTAATATATTGAAAAAATTATGATTTATCTTATCAGGATTAATGTGAATTTGTTATGGATGAGGTGTCACGTATAAATTGTACACAGACAAATATAAGGTAATTTATTAAAAACGAGGAATTGGATGCACAGGTCGCTATGGAGACAGGACTAGCCGTGGAGGACGACAATGGAGGGGAGGTTGGTTGCAAGTGCGACAACGCAACTATGAGGCCTTAACCTCTTATTCTATTGATCTTATAAAGCTTTTCTTTAAAATTTATCAATTAATTTCAACATCTTTTAAGAGGTTTTTAAGAGCTTACAAGCTCACCCAAATATCCTTTAAGTTTGGTTAAGTTTATAAGCTTCTTAAAATATTTTAATAGATGTTTGGCAAAATTATTTTTAAAGGGCTTATACGATATCAAAATAAGATGTTTTGTATCTTATAAGTTCTTAAGAAAAAAAATATTATCCAAATTTTTTCAAATATCTTATAAACTCTATAAGATTAATATGTTATAAGGCAAAAATATATTCTCATTCACACACACACGCCCACACTTTCTCTCTCCACACATACAAAAACATATTGTGACACCTCTTTTTTATGTTGGAAGCTATGGTGCAGCAGGTGGGCGGATGGGACTCGGCCGGAGGTGCCTGAAAGGGTCGGCACAAGGAAATGTGAGTATCGACAGACGATAGACAATTGGTACGTGTTGGTGCCATGACACTGGCTGGTGGTCGGCACATGGAATGTTGCACGGTCGGTGGACAAGCACACTTGGGCATTGGCAGTCAGTGTCGGCATAGCATGGGCAAGTGGTCGAGATTTTATGAGAAGTCGGTAGGCAAATGCGAAGTATGCGCGGGAATGGGTGTTACTATCGGGCGGCACACTGTGTGGAAGATCTCGATCGATCTCGGCAAACTGTCAATACGGGCGGACGGGTGGCACCTGATGTGCGGGTTGCCTAGGCAGGTTGGCTAATGGTGCGCGCATACGACTGATGGCGTGCGCACACAACCGGTAGAGCATGGCGACTGTCGCTCAATGGTCAGGGCTTGGTGATTGACTTTGTGGGTTGAAGCAAAGAACACATAAGAAGCATGTGGCTGACGGTTGAGGGCTGGAAAACCACCAGGCTGCAGGGAAGATGGTGGGCTGTAATCGTTTCTGAACATGTGTGGCAAGACTGACTAGCTTTTGAGTGTGTGAGGCAAGTCTGTCTAACTTTTGAGAAGATAGGCTGCACAAGGGCATTGAAGTATTCAACTTCGTAAAGATCCCATGTGACACACACTCACACACACACTGCTCTCTCTCTCTCTCTCTCTCTCTCTCTCTCTCTCTCTCTCTCTCTCTCTCTCTCTCTCTCTCTCTCTCTCTCTCTCTCTATCTATCTAAAATTTTAAAGAATTTTAGTGCTATTTGGTTTTCTTGGATTCAAAAAAGAGAAAATATTTTATTATTAACTACTAAATTACTATAAATAAATAAAAATAAAATTTCTATTCATATTTACTAAAAAAAATTTAATTCAAGATATTATAAATTATACAACTAGAAATAATCATTGCATTAACAAAGAAATTATTAATTATATATCTACATTAATATTCGACTAGCATGAATGTACATATATATTATTTTTATTTAAGACATTATGTCATAATTCGTTTGCTTTTAAAAATTTAGCCAAACATCCTCTAATTCATATCTCTAAAACTTATTTTTATGAAGTGAGAAATACTCCAAATCATGTATATAGTTATTTAGTGGATGTAAGAAAGTACATGTATATATATATATAATTAGATAAATGCAGTAGTAGTTTGTTATAAGAGTTTGATCAGATGTACAAGTACATTAATAATCAATGTTGTATAATATTGGTTGTCTGTCCGTGAATTGGAAATTTTGAAAAACAGGACCCACGAGATACCATAAATGAGGTGAAAAACAATTCTATCGCACGTTCAATATTGTACTAGTACATCTCCCTTATTCATGCCATCCAAATTAAAAGAGTTTTCATCAAATTAAATCATGCCCAACTACTGTCACTCTATTAATATATTTTTTGGCCCCAGATCCAAAAACCCAATAATTTATTGACCCACTTCTCTTCCTCCTTTTAATGTATTGTCTCTATTTCATCTCAGATTGACATATATATATCTATATATAGTTATATATGATGACAATAAATTCGAGTCTGTTTTGTTAGCTTCCCAGATAATGACTCTTGCCAATATAAATAAATCCAAAAAAGCAATCGAATAATTAGGAGATTATGTATTGACAAAGTACAATAATATTTTTTTTATTAAAGTTTTAAATTATTTTAGACGTATGGAATTATAGGAAGAAGGCCACATTATTGCGGGTGCGCCGCAGCTTATAGTTTGCGGTCAAAAAACTGATACTCTTTACCCGGAAAGTGCGAGCAAGCAACGACATCTCCATGTTATCGGATGCTTTGGACATAAGGCTAAATTACACTTTTGATCCCTGTACTTTGGATTAAAATTGATTTTGACCCTTAAATTTTTTGAATCATGATTTTTGTTCTTAGTGTTTATGAATTATTATGATTTTGGTTCATATATTTTTTCAAATACGATTTTGGTTCCCAATTCTTAAAAAATGTTAATTTTGGTCCATTCAGTATCAAAAATAAGTTAATGGTTGGGTTGTTTGTTATGTTTTTATCTTTAATTTTTAATTTTTAAAACAATAATTTAAGTAAATACATATTTATTTATACGTACTTTAATAATAAAAATATATTAATTGACACCACAGTTCAACCATAATCTCATACTAATAAAATATATTGCTATTTTACATGAAAATCTATCAGTTTAGATTAGTTAATGAAATTTTATTTTATATTGATTTATGGTGTAAATTAATATATTTTTACTGAAAAATATGTATAAGCAAACATATTTTTACTCTAATTATTATTTCAAATTTATAAAGATTTAAAACCAAAATTGTAACTGAAAAAATTTAGGGTCCAAAATCAATTTTGAGATAAAGCATAGGGACTAAAAATTGTAATTTACGGTTTGGAAATATGGCGGATACCGCGTGTCTCGATGCGCACACATGCATTAAACTCCTGCTACAGAAGCAGCCGTGAATATTGTACTGAAAAAGGAGCTGGGAGTGGGAGCTACAAGGCTGCGTTTGGTTGATCAACTTTTTTTCTTATCAAATGACGTTGCATTTAATCTATATACTAATAAAAACAACAGAGTTCAATATTACAAGTTCAAGTGGGATCTACCCACTAATTCACGCCTTTTTACAAGGCATTTGAGATTATAATCAACACATATTTAGCGTATTTCTAATCTATCATCGTAATTGAAAGTTCTGAAGATGATAAGACTTGAAAACTTGATAATTCCAAGAAAACTCTGTTTCGAACTCATATTAAACATCATCCTATGTTATTTTTTATTTCTAAAATAATTGTAATGATTTACGCACATAAACACTATTGTTAAGGTCTATCAAAAAACTTTTAATTGTGACTTTTGATCTCGAAACGACTTCAAAGATCTACATTCCATCTGAGTTTAGAAATTTTTATTACATTCATGACTACGCGGCAAAACAGATTTGGAAAATCATTCACTTTCTTAGCAAATCGAAAGGTCTATTTCATCCTCTACTCTATTCAATATACACATGCAATGTATATATAAATTTTTTCACGGAAAAATTATGATATCATTTTTATACCGGCGATGTGTGTATATTGAATTGAGTAATTAATATGTTTCTTCCACAAAAGTTTGTTCCAACCAAACGGCTCCTTGGTGAAAAGATTTTAAAAAAATGTAAAGATTGACTTCAAGTAGGCAGTATTAATTACTCAGCACCCCCACCCTCCCTATTAATATATCCAACAGCCTCTTCCCAAACACCCACCTATTTATCTCAACATGATAATCCCATTTCTTTCTACTAAAGTTCTACACTCTTAACATTTAAATAGAAAAGAATAGAGAGAGAGAGAAAAAAAAAGGAGTAAAAAATGGAGGGAGTTTCAGCCACAGTATACAAAGGAGTTCGAGGATACTGGCGGAGGAAAGGCTACGAGCGGCTCAACGGCGCCGGCCGGAAAAGAAAGACGCATGTGGTGGAGCTAGCTCCCGGCGGCGGCGGATCCACGCGGAGGCGTCGATTCTGGCGGATAAAGCTGACGCCGCGTCTGAAGCTGAAACTGAAGCTCCGCTTCTCACCGAAGAAATTCCTGCTAGGTTTGCGAGATGCCTACGTTAATATGATGATGAAAATCGCGAACACGCGAGTGTTAGCCGGTGGATTCGGCGGTGCGTATACCGGCTCTGGTGTTGCGGAATTCGGATTGAGACCGATGAAAGAGTATGACGAGCGGATGCTTGTGGAGATCTACAAATCAATTGTGATGGCGCAGGGACAATTGGTGCCCCGCGACGCCGCCTGTATTGGCTCCGAAATTGCCTACCGACGGTAATATATAAATTATTCACTAATTTATAACTGCTGCTGTTGTTTATATTTCAATTGCCAGTAAATTCGGATCAATAAAATTTCAATTTAAGTTCAACCTTTTTCGCGTTTAACTTTCGGTTTGCCTTTAACAACAAAAAGAAATTGACCTTGTTCCGGTAATCGAGTGCTAACTTTTTAATTGAGACAAAGTTTTCCTTGAAATCAATCTCACTCCATTGAATTACCTACTGCAACTTTCCATATATTAACTAGAAATCTCTTTTTCCATTCAATCTTTTACCTGGAATGATATACATGATAGTGTAGGGGATGATGTCAACTGATCTAACGTATCCTATTTCTTAAAAAGTGGTGATAAATTAATGTCTCGAAAAGTTGGTAGTGTGTTTTTATGTGACCAACTGATTTCCATGGATCACCATGAATATTAATGTCTGCCATTATTAGCATCATATGCCTTCTGTTTCCTACTTGATTGCGACATCAATTCATGTTTCTTCTCTATTCTTTAAGCTGAAACACAACATATTAATTTTCCCCTTCCCCTCCCCTTCTACTCCTTTCTTCTTTTTTTCTTTTTGTTTTAGTTGGTGGAAGAAATCAAATATATTTGTTAAAACTTTCATTTTCTGGAATAGTTCCCTTTGATTACAAAAGTTAATTCTCTAATTTAATCATCCTTTCTCTTTTGGAGATAATGATGTACAAATAATAACTATATCATTTATTATCAAGAATACAAAAGATTAATGGCTTAAGTAGATTCACACTCTACATTTGACTCACATCCTAAGCGTTTGTGGTACAATTTTTGACAATTGAATGAGTAGCCCACATCTAAATCACTCTATTCTTCAAGCATCTTACCAAACTGAGCTTTATCTAATTCAATGTATTGTCTAGCTGCTCAATGGGCGCGTCACTCAAATTGGAATCATTTTATTGAGTCTGATCGTATATTGAATGCTCTAAGTTCGAACAATGGAGCTTTGTAAGTTGCTTAGTTTCTTCTTTTATGCAAGTCTTAAATTATCAAAAAAGAAAAAGAAAAAAAAGTCAAAGAATTCTCAACATCATTCTCATGCTAATTTTAAGAAGTGAATTATTACGTCCAAAAATATCAATAATTATTTAATACATCTTTTGTGACAATTTTCCAATTGCAAACAACAATCAAATAACAATATCACAGAGATCTAGCCAACTAGCTATGTATTAAACTTTGATTCATGATCTCATCTTTGTTCTTTTATGTGATTTCATTGGTCATTTGACATGGTAATCTTGATAAATTAAATTAACTTTTTAAAAGTATGAAAAAAGATGCCAGATTTCGAAAATAGAAAATGAAAACAAACTAAAAGGCATCTGATGTTAATCCAGCCAAAAAAATCAACGTTATAATTAAATGGGAACAGAGTAGAATCCATGAACGAATTCATCGCAAGTAACTTCAGTTTTCCTTTTCTGATGGAAACCGTAAATATCATTCAGAGTCATAAATTGTGAAACTATGATGATTTAAATACTACCTGCACCAAACTTTTGATAAGTGATTGATGTTGAAAGAAAGAAAATTGAGAGAAAAAGGAGTTCCACACGAAAGCTACAAGCTTAAGCGGCTACGCATCACATCAAAGACAAAGTCGCGTTTAATACCGCCGAATCCTTAGGTTGGTAGTGTACGGGGTAAATTAAACTTATGTTCCCAAGATTTCGGGTCACAATACTTTGATCTCTAAACTTTTTAAAACTTGGTGTAGTTTTTAAATTTTATAAATTATTACGATTTTAATTTAATTATAAGAAAAAGAGATCCAAATGGATTAAAATCGTAATAATTTGTCATGATTAGATATCAAAATTGTTCGTTGAAGAGATCACAGACAAAATCACAATATTTTCTGGAGATTAGATACCAAAGTCTTGACTTATTAAGGGACCAAATCAATATTGTCCAAAATATAAGGACCAAAAATGTAATTTACCCTAGTGTACATGTAAAGATGCTTAACTGGAAGTGTTGGTAAAAAAGTCAACCATGATTCCATTCATTAATTTAATCGGCTCCTCTTTGATTACAAATTAAATTACTACAACTTGGTCCTTGCTGCCTTGATTTATTTTAATACTGCGCAATCCTTCGGTTATACAGCGAAAGATTCCGATCCGAGCTCTGCATTTTCTGTGCTGTTGTTGTCGCATTTTTACATGTTTTCACGACTTTGGCTTATATTGCCAAGGCATCAAGGCGTGTCAGCAAAGGGACAAAACTGTAAAATTCAAACACGGTCGAAAGGATTTCACAGATCAAGTCATCTGCTAGCACTCGAATATAGGGAAGTCAACTTTGAGATGCAAATATAAAAAAAAAACGTTGAATTTAACAATTTCTCGTGAGATTTGACATAATGATGAATATTTTTTTTTTTGAAAATTATAAATATTTCAAAGGTTTATAAATGTCTAATAAATATCATATTTTTATTTATTTTATGGGTGAATCGACCAAAATATCTTATGCAAACTGAATAAATTTTTATTAACTTTTAGAACTTTCTACATTTTTTGGATTAAAATGTCCTTACGCAAACCTCAAGAGTATTTGTAATTTTTAAAAAAGTCGAAACTTGAGAAAATTAAAACCTCATGGCAACAATGCTAATCTTACGTATTATTTGAATTGAATGCAAGAGAGATATGTGGGAAGTAACAACAGTTGTAGATAATCAGTGTGAGAAGCAACAAAATTCATATTCAGACAATGTGTTAGCTGTCTATAATTCAATCCTAAGTTTATATATTCCCCAACCACTGACTCTTACCATAGTTTCTGGGACCAGACAAGGCTGCCAACTATGACACAAAATTTCTCTACGGTGAGTGATTCGGGAGATTGTTGATCTAAGCACAATAACTTAAAATGACATCGCCAGGCAATCAACTTCAGAATTTATTCCAAAAATAGATTTCTAAAAATGGAATGATATATCTCTAAAAAGGATTTCCACCCTCTATTTATAGTAAACAAGGTGTGAAAAAAGACTATGTTATCCCCCAACCGCCTCTAATCTAACGGTGGTAATTTAATCTGCAGGGGCACCTCGATCATTTGGTATCACCCCACTAACCGCTATTCATAACTACTTCTAATGGCATTTTCGTAAATTTGCTTACACTTAAGGGTATTTTGAAAAATTGCCTAATCTAATATTTTCTATCACTATCACTCTACAATCTTGTTCACTTGTTATTTTGCTTAAGTGCACTATACTAATTGGTTTTTGAATATTATTTTGGTTCGTCTATTTTTAAAATTTGTAGTAATACTATTTTGAAACTGTTGGAATCATTATATATTGGGTAATAAATTGTCATTACTACTAACACCAATACAGAAGATAAAGAGTCTAACTCTTACTTTAATTTTGTAATACACAATTACCGCATTATCTTTTCACAATAAACTAAACTACTTGGCTTTTCCCATTTATCAAATAAATGTTGTCTAAGTAACAAACAAATTCAAGTTGCCACATTCATGTTTGTATGTTTCATTTTATATATATATATATATATATATATAGTTAATTAAACTTTAACGTCTTGATTTGCTAAATGATATAAGGCTACATTTGAATTGGTGGATTGATTTAATGAAAATATTTAGAAAAATGATTTTGAACGAGTTCATAGTAAAAAAAAAATTAAAATTTTACCATTATTCAACAAAATTTAGTTCAAATTCAAAATTAAAAAATTTAAAATCCTTTAAATTTATAATTATCCAAATAAATACGAGAAATTTGTTACTAGAGATTTAAAGTCCATTATTTAAAATTAATGAATTCAAATATATAATCTAAAAAGGGTCGTGTAGCTAACAAAATGAGGCCCTCAGCCATGTGGGCCACTGGCGTAACAATTGCTGGTGTTACTGACCTCTATATTCCTCTGTGGCCCAATTCATATTCGATGTACAAGAACTGGTTAATGGTTCCGGGTCAAATCCACCCATTTAAAATCATGGGATTAAAGTTTCATTTTCAACACATATTTCGAATTAATAAATATTAAAATTTATTGAAAACGCTACAGAAAAATTGTAAAATTAAAAATACATAGAAGTCATAAAAAAATTAAAAATATTACCTTTCTCCTTTTAAAACAAACATATCTATGTAATTTTGTATAATTTAGCCAATTAAAATTATTTATATTTAGTATACTGATAGTTTTTGAGTTATTATTTGATGTAATTGTTATTGATATTGTGACTAAATAATAATATAATATTTATTTTTAACTATGCGTTATAAAATATCTTTATTACATTGATATTTATACATATAAATTTACTAATTTTGCGTAATATGAAGTGTGTTATCATTAAATAAAATAATTATGCACGATACAATAATTTGTATTTTTGTAATTAAAAATATAAAATAAATAATTTTAAAATTATCATATATTTTTATTTTTATAACATCAAAAATAAAAATAATTTTACAATTTCGATGAAAACGGACGAAAATCTTAAATTATTATATTGAAAAACGAAGGTGGACACTCTGGGCGGGCGGGAAAGGCCGAGGCCAGAAATGGAGACCAGGCTGGCAATGTCGTACGGACCGAGGCACGCATTTCACTATGCACTTTCTTTTCCTTCGTTCCAAACCATAGAAATATGAATGAATTGTGCAGGTGCACCGTACGCCTGCATTCTCTGTCTGCATTTGACATGACACCACATACCACACCCTTGATTCGCCACGTGTCCCCGTATGATTGGCTAGGTTCAACATTCAGTCAATGATCATGACTACACTCATTCATTTGCTCTAGATTTTCTCTCTTCCCTTCGAGGCAGTCCTACTGTACACCACATTTTTCTTTTCTCAAAGAATTAAAACAATATAAAATTAAATCGAGTTGAATCATACTGATTATTTTGATTAAAAAAAATCCATCCATCATAAAATATTTATTTAATAAAAAATTGGATAGATCCATAAAGTAACAAAATATACATTCTTATTAATATTTAAAAGGAATATTTACACTGTGTAATTACATGTATATTATATGTGGCTTGAAAAATTACACTTAATACCCCGAAAGTTTGTTTCTATTTAACAAATAGATCCATACATTAGTTAAATTCATCGATCTTTTTGATAGTTACAAAAAAAAAAAAAAAATACTTGAATGAAAATCAATATTTACCCTCGATTGACTTATTAATGACTTAATGTAAGCAAATCAAATCTTTTAGGATTAAACTACTCTTATAACGGTGAAGATATATCTTTTTCTGATGTATTACCATGTGACAATATGTAAGGGTAGTTTGGTCATAAAAAGATTCGTTTTACCTACAATAAGTCAAATAAATTAATCAACGACAAATATCACCTTTAATTCAATTTTTCTGCTAATATAAACAAATCCGATGAGTTTTGACTAATCGATTGACTTATTTGTTAGACAGAAGCATATTTGAGGGGTACTAGATATAATTTTTCAAACCACAAAGGATCTACTTATAATTACGTCAAACTTCATGGGATGAAAGTGTAATTATTTCTATATTTAAATAGAAAATACCTACTAAATTACTCTACTAGTGATAAATCATATAACGTACCGAAAAAAATAAAATAAAATCATATAACGTTCCGAGTTCAATACAATGAGTTGTGATCAATTTCGTAATAACCCAAAGGCCCATCACTCTTAACACATTAATGCAAGAGTTTATGGTCTGATTTATCCCAATAGAATAAATAAAAAACAATTTGCAGTGATGGGACTAGCCCATTAACTAACATAGGGCCATCAATGGCTGGGCCAGCCCATATTGATCTTTTTGTTTGGGAAAACCAAACCCTTTGTTTAGTTTTATTTCCCACGTGTTTTTGAGACACTGAGAAAACAAAACCAAACATAATATTACTCAAAACGCTTTTACTGGGTATTTTGGCACGTTCTCCTATATACACATACATTCACCTACAAATAAACAATTATTATTATATATATACATTTATAAAAATATATAAAAGAAACATGATTTGATAATGAATAATATTTTTTGTCTCCTAATATACAACACAATACATATAAAAAGACAAATATTACTATATACATATATAAAAATATATAAAAGAGATATGATTTGACAATAAACAGTGTTTTTTGTCTCCCAATATATAACATAATACATACAATAGATTTTTACACTATTTAAAATTAACTCCAAAAACAAATCCAAACACACACTATATCTCTAACACACACTTATTTATGTCTATTTTTCTTTCTCTATCTCCACAAATTAAAACAAAACAAACTAAAAACAAAACCAAACACTATGAAATTATCTCTGGTGATTTGGGATTAATATATATGATTTTTTTTAAATTTTTTTTTTATGATTTGAGTAATTTATTGTAATATAATATTCAGTCCGTAATAGGTTTGAATCTTTAGCAGATGTTGTAAATTCAAGGGACGAGTATAATAAAAATAAAATTACACGTTGTCACATACTCTTACAAGAAATCGTTACAAAACTGTAACGTTTGTTTTAACGATTAACGTGTCGAAAAAAGAATAAATTAAATTACAACGATCTTACAGAAGCAAAAAAATGCAAAAAAACGGGCAGTTGAAAATTTTATCGTCATGAGATTATTGACTTGGTGAAAGATTTTTGTATTATCTTTTCAAAATCGTTGTACATGGAACCTTGTTTATTTACTTTTTTTTATATGTAAACAGATCGAATATAAGAATGTTAAACGCTGCAAATTATGTAATTAATATTAATTACAGTATCTTAATATACACGTGGAATAAAGTTATTACTATGTGAAAATGTAGGAGTAGATGGGTACATGTACAAGTACCTTATAGTATGATTGCATATGATTTACCTACCAATTATTGAACATGCATTCTTCCATAATTAAATATATTATTTTGGAGTCTACGCAAATCTAAAGAAATAAACAGGTCAATTATTGTAATTTCATATGGTATGGAGTCGAAACATCTAATTAGAATTTCCAACAAAATAATAAAAATATAAAATTCTAACAAATTTGGATTTAATTAAACTTAATTAAGTACATGATAAATGTTGGTTCAATTAAAGATTTACAATTGCTCCATTTAAACTAATATATGAAAAAAAATACTCTAAATTTAATCTTAGAATAAAATTAAAAAAAAAAAAAAGGAAAAGGAAAGAAAATGTAGAAGATGATGTATGTAAAAGCACATGTGTACAGTGAGGATGTGTGTGTTTCTTGAATGGAATAGGGACGTGTTGGGAGGCAATTGTGATTGTGAGTGAAGACAAAGACAGCTGGCCCTTCTATAATGTCACATTCTATTCACTATATTAAATTTAATTATAGATTTTTAATGGGAAGAAATCTTTTAGTGCTCAATTTGATTAAGATTGCATTTCAATTAAAAGATTTGGAAATATGGATTTTAGATTCTTAATAATAAATTCTTTTAATTTGGTTGGATAATCTTTGATAACATCTTTCGTTCTAATCCCAATTATGTTTTTGTTTTTTATTTTTTTATTAGAATAAATCGATTATAATTATTTATATCAAATATTTATATCTAACAACTTAAAATATCTATTGTTAAAATGGACCAAACACATATTATTAAAGTATAATAATATTTTACACGTTAATGGGTTTGAACACATAATCTTAGAATTATAGGGTTTTAGTTTCGTCAAATGAGTTATGTGTTATTAACAATTATATTTATTGATTTTAATTTTTTTTTGATGGAATTACTTGAATTTATTTATCTAAATACTTCAATCAAATCCAAATTTATCCATCCAATTGTATCATGAAATTTTGTTCCTAAATTTATTATTAATGTATATAATATTAATTAAAATCTTAAAAATTACTACATGGTTTTGTCCCTGTATTTGTACGGTGGAGAACTCAAGAGATAAAAAGAAAAGGCCTGAAGAAAACAAAAAACTAAAGCAAAAACCCCTCGCAAAAACTCTCTCTCTCTCTCTCTGTCTCTCACTCTCTCTAGTTGTGTAAATTCTCTGCTTCGCTTTGTCGCCTTCTCCAAAGAAGAGATATGTACAGAGAGAGGAGAGAGGAGAGAGAGAGAGAGTGCGTGTGATTGTGTGACTGAGTGACTGCAACGCACGTCGGCGGATATTGACGTCAAGCCCTTAGGCCTATTGCCTTTTCTCCTTCACCTTTGAACTTCCGTTTCGGTTCATGGATTGATTCTTTCTCTCTCTCCACACTCACTCTCTCTCTCTCTCTCTCTGATGGAACCTCGCTTCGTTCCCACGGCATACCATTAGAGAGAAAAGAAATTACAAAAAGCAAAGCACAAATTGCCCATTGGGATTTGGGATTTTATTCAATTTTTATTGCCCTCCCCCATAAATTTCTCTCAGTATTGTGTTTGTTTTTTCACAATAACTCTGGCGGACCTCAGAGGAATCCTAGCGTTCCTTCTCTCGTCGGTTTCGCCCGATAGTTTCGGATACAAATCGAGTAAAAAGAGGCACAAGTTCTTCTATAGGGGAGCGAAAATGCTGTGGATAATGAGATTTTCGGGGTTTTTCTCTGCGGCAATGGTGATGATTGTGCTCTCCCCTTCGCTTCAATCTTTCCCACCGGCGGAGGCAATTAAATCTTCTCATGTTGATTCCTATCTCCGGCTGCCGACAGCCACACATTCCTTCGACAAATTCTCCTTCCGTAGAGCCCCGGCATTCCGCAATGCTGATGAATGCCGTTCGCCAAAATTAGAAAAGTCCAGCGTCTGCGATCCATCTCTCGTTCACGTAGCGATTACGCTCGATGTTGAATATCTACGTGGCTCAATCGCCGCAGTTCATTCTATTCTTCAGCACACCAAGTGTCCAGAAAGTGTATTTTTCCATTTCCTGGTTTCGGAAACCGGTCTCGAAGCCGTAGTGCGATCCACTTTCCCGGAATTGAAGTTCAAAGTGTATTATTTCGACCCGGAGAGAGTACGGAGCCTGATTTCGAGCTCCGTTAGGCAGGCGCTTGAACAGCCGTTGAATTACGCTCGGAATTACTTGGCGGATCTTCTAGAAACCTGTGTGACTAGAGTGATATACTTGGATTCGGATCTGGTTGTGGTCGATGATGTATCAAAGCTTTGGAGCACAAGCTTAGGGAAGAAAACAATCGGCGCACCGGAATACTGTCACGCCAACTTCACAAAATATTTCACGCAATATTTCTGGTCGGATTCTAGATTCTCCGGCGTGTTTTCTAGTCGGAGGCCGTGTTATTTTAACACTGGTGTCATGGTGATAGATCTGGCTAAATGGAGGCGGTTTGGGTACACGCGCCGCATTGAACGGTGGATGGAGATACAGAAGACAAGCGTTAACCGGATCTACGAGCTCGGTTCACTGCCGCCATTTTTACTGGTGTTCGCCGGACACGTGGCGCCCATCGAGCATAGGTGGAATCAGCATGGGCTCGGTGGGGATAACGTACGGGGGAGTTGCAGGGACCTTCATCCTGGTCCGGTGAGCCTTCTGCACTGGAGCGGCAGCGGCAAGCCTTGGCTCCGGCTAGACTCGAAGGAGCCGTGTCCACTGGACTCGTTGTGGGCGCCATTCGATTTGCACGGGCGTTCAACGTGAAATTTTTTTGGTTCGCCACCGCAACAGATCTCATCCGCCGGTAAATTCCTCCAGTGACTGTTCCCATTTTGTTACATTTGCTCATAATTTTTTTTTTCTTTCTACAGTTTCCATTTTTTATTTTAATCTTCTTTCATTACTATTCTTCCTTTTGTTTAATTATTAATTCCTTCTTCTAAACCTTTGCTTATTTTGATCATTATTATTATTAACTCATTATCTGTGATGATCCGATTTGTACTCTCTGTATTTTATTATTATCTTATTGAAAATAAAAAAAAGAAAGTAAAAAGAAGGATATCATATTCGGATGTTGTGTGGTTTTCTATCTGGCAATGTTCACAGTTCCCATTTCCTGCCGATATCTTTGAAACGGAAAATGGCTGATTTATATGCTGGACTGACAATTTAATATAATATAATATAACGGGAAATTAGTTTTTAGTGGAGAAATGAGTTGATGTTTCGAGTAGGGTGACGGCGAATAAAATGACGGAATTGCCTTTGAACTAACGGATTCCAAAAAGTGTTAAGAGGACTCGATGTTGTCGGCCTACTTGCGTCTAGTTTAGTAATTACCCTCTCTCTATGAGTTTTTTTTTCTTTTTTTTTTCTATGAGTTTCTTTTGCAACTTATTCAATATATATATATATATATATATATTATTTTTCTAATTTTGGTCTACTATACGATGTCTCTTTCTTTCTTTTGTTTTTTCGTTTCTCCTAAGCTTATATGACTTTCGTAGACAGCTGGACTTAGTGGGTGGGTTTATGGAAGAATATGATTATCAAATTGTCTATTTTACTATTTAAATCACAAGTGATATTTATTTTGTGGGAAATGTTGAATGGTCAGTCTTAGACGGTTGGTGAGAGGCATGCTCATGCTCTATTGTAACTTTGATTATTATTACTTCCTTACTTGGATGATACTTTTTTAGGTTTATATGTATTATTGAAATTACTCCTTTGTTTTTTGTAAATATGGTTATTTTTGACGAAATATATGCTCCATTTGCTATGTTGTGTTGTATTCAACTTTTTGCTAACTCATTAAGTATGTGGATGTCGTAAAAGAATCATAGTATTGTGTTGACTTGTTTAACAACCGTTTTGACGTACTTTGAAAAAATAGGTAATTACTCATAGTAGATAGAAGATAATTGGAACAATTATTGTGGAGTAATGTTAAAAGGGAGAGAGTTAGTTAATCAGAATTGTTGGAGGGGGAGTGGGGGAATATTATGGAGAGTGGGGAATAATAATATTGTGGTGAGTGGGGGAGCACATGTAGTGCCGGTCTGGCCGGTATGCGTTAAAGAAACTAGGAGGTGGGCTTCGGCCTTGAGAATCATAACCTTTGTATTATTGAAGTGAATGCCCATGTTTTATTTTTTTTTTATTTGTCTTATTTATTAGTAAGGTGGGATAAAACTTAAGTCTTGTGGCTGCGGGCCGGGCTGGGCCGACGGCTGTTGTTGGAGGCATCGGAGAAGTGTGTGTTCTAGAATTGGATTCTTTTGGCCGTCGGATGAGATAATGTTGTTGATTGATTCAAAAAGTTCACGGGATTCCTTTCCTTGAGGAACAATGATGTGTTGGCGGATGTCTTGTGATCTCACCCTTCATCCTAACCACCCTTCTAATCCTTTACGTGAAATCTGATCATTGGCCACCCATTATTATTATTATTGAATTTGAAATGTATTGATTGTTGGCTTCCTAGTCTTGATCCTGTTGTTGTATCTGTAAAAGCAAAGTAGCACTCTGTTTTTTGAAAGGCCAATGAACCAGAAAAATCTTTTTTTCCATTCTTATTTTTGCCCATTCTTTATCGGCAATTAGGTATTGACATTTTCTTGGGATTTCCTTTTTTTTTTTTTGGTGTGTGTGTGTGTGATGGCGCTTACTGTTTCGGAGCATGTTAGTCAATTATTTATACAAGAATTAGCCGTTGTAGAAGAATACAGACCACATGGATGTTGGCTTCTTTTCGGCTTAGTCAAATGTTGTAAGTTAAGCAAAAGGGGTGCTCTCAAAATGGGAGGGTTGAAATAGTGGTGTATTGAATTCGGAGTGGTGGAGCGTAGGGGAGATATCAATAAAAATACGGCAGGGGGACCCAGCTCTCCAATGTTGCGTACAGAGCGTCCAAAGTTTGAAAAGGAAAGCCCGATTCCCTCCCTCTTCCCTGCCACCACACGTGCCCCAAGCCCAGCTTCTACCTATTATTATTAACATACTTAATTAATGAGAATTAGATTGTTTCAATGCACGTCCAATTTCTTGTTTAGTTTCTTCTTTGTCCAAGTTGAAATTAGTTTTATGGTTAATTACCCATTCATCAAACCTAACAAAATGGTCCATTCCACTTGACACCGTTAGTCTCAAGTTGACGTGGTATTTGGCATTGACATGACCCTTATTACTATTGCAAGTGTTAGTTGAGGAATGCCTTGTTTGTTTTACCAAAATAATTTTTGCTACAATCCTTTTGCTGCAAATATGCATAACTACTACATATAAAGTGTTTAAAGAGCAAAACACACACCATGCACTTTCCAACAATTGCTTAAGGATCATGATAATTTTACGTCAATGTGACACTAATCTTAGTCTAACAGCGTCAAATGAATTGAATTTTTTTGTACGTTTTGAATAATAAGAATCGTTTGCAACATAAGGCATACTTCAAGGGTAAATGAATTTAACCTTTTTCGTACTATTTTAAATAATAGTGGGGGTTTGCAATATGAAGTATAGCAAGTGTAATTAACCCATATTTTTATTTGATAGGTGTTAAGTATCATAGATATATTTTATTATTTTATCAATCGTATAAAAAGGGCGATTGGGACTTGGCATCTGACCCAATTGTTAAAGTGGTAAACCAAAAAAGATCAATCTGACCTTGACACCTTCGTCCTAATTATTCTAATCATAGCTTCTCTAACTTAATCTTGATCCCGAATTAAATATTATTAGATACTTCTAGAATTTTTGTATTTTATTTTTATTTCAACATAGTAATGTTATTATTATTTATCTAAATTGGGTATTAGAATGTTCCATCTAACTTAACATTGTATGATAGAAACAAGAATAGTATGGAAGAACAAGGAACTTCTTTGTACTCATAGGAATTCCCCGTCTTTGTTTTTATGTCTATCTGCCCCCACCCTACCCCCATTCAACAACAATTCCTATTATAGTAGCATTGTTGTGAAATTGTTAAGGCAAAAAGACAGACATTGGCAGCAGATAAAAGTAACTGAAGCCCTCGTACATGTTGACCCTGCCTACCCCAACTCCATGTACTCCCAGCGTACACCTCCCTGTCGTTTTAGCATGTGCGTGCCCTTGCCTCATATGAACAAAAATATTGAGAAGCAGTGGCACCCCTAGCTTTACAGCTGGAAAACAGCATTTCCAATTGGGCAGCTTCAACTTGCGGGGACCAATCACAATCTAGTGTCCCTCATCCACATAATTATATGCCTTGATATTTGGCTATTAAGGTGGGGTTCCCATTGTTCTCCACCTTCTTCTTCTTCATCTTCTTGCCTAACCTCAAAATTAGAGGCACTTACTAATCCGATTGCTTAATTACATAATAAACGGGATATAATGCTTATCATGTGATTGGTTGAATGTGACCAAGTCGTCTGACGTAGACGAGACTTCATCTATCGTGTTCGCTATGACCGTCTACATTTAATGTCTTGATTAGGTCTTAAGTTAATGCTCTAAAACTAAAGGGTTTTGAGTCCTAAGATGATACAATAATTGCAGCCCACCATAAGATGGCAAATATCCAAATGGTCCTCATGTAAAATAGGCAGCAATCAATATGGGAGAAGAGGTATTATTAGGCAGTTCCTTCTTCTGACATAAATAAGATAAAAGAAGTGGATCATGTTTTCTAGATCATCCATCATCATCATGTGCTATCTTTCTGGGTCCATTTCTGACCAAACTAAGGAGAAATTTAACTGCATTTCTGTCAGATCATTCTGTGTCGATGCTCAATCCTTGTCCATTTATAAACACAATTGGACTAAAATATCAGGAAAAAGAAGACAACTAAACTACACAGTTTGATTACATGACACTTCATGTAGAACATTTGCATTTGTATATAAACTACAATTACACGTTACACTCAAGAAAATCAAGACGACAATGCACCAAACTACGAACGAATTCAAGGAAATTAATATGTAGAGAAAAGTGAAGAACTTAACTCAAGATGAAGTAGAGAGTGTAACTTCATTCTTGTGGACTGCAACTTGAAATCGAAAGAGTCGAATAGCTGCCCCGGTCAGGCAACGGCTATTTTTCAAGGCAAGGAAAACCTTGTGTTTCCTTGAGGAGGGTATATATAGACTGTGAGCAGTGAAATGATAATGCAGATGAGTCCAGACCATAAGTACACGATTGTCGGAATCTTCCCCTTCTTCCCCATCAATCCCTTTGCAAAAGGGTAGAGATGAGAAAGCACCCAGAAGCTGAAGAACACGCCACCGAGTAGCTTGCTCCACTGTGGGAAAGGGCTGTAAACGGTCCTAGAGACGGCCACACCGATGGCGATCACGTTGAACATGATAATTGTGATTGGTGGGATCATCAATGTGGTCCATCTGAACTCGTATAGCTCGGAGAATTCGTCTTCTCCATCTTCTGGTGCTGAGGATTTTGATGTCAATGTGAAGGAGATTTCGATTCCTGCAATGACTTTGAGTAGTCCTTGAATGACAGCAGCAGGATGTGCACTGGTTCCACCGATCAACCAGAACTGCTCGTTCCGCCACCAGTCGTGGAGAGTGATCCCTGACCATCTGATCTCCAGGAGAGCCAGCATGCAGAGTGTCAGAGTGATGGCCAATAAGAACACCAAGAATGTCACATCCAATGATTGGACGATGAACTTTCCTGAGAAGAGCGAAAGTGCAGGCAGAACACAGTATACAAGGAGAAACATGGAGGTGAAGGGGTATATTCCGACATTGAAATACGCCACTCTCTGAAGGAACTTCATTCTAGGACTTGCAAATAGAGCATTATTGCGAGAGAAGAAGATCTCGACAGAACCAGTCGCCCAACGAAGAACTTGATTGAGTCGATCCGTTAAGTTTATAGGGGCTGTTCCTCTGAATGCATCTCTCTTAGTAACGCAGTATACCGATCTCCAACCTCTGTTGTGCATTCTGTAACCGGTGACAACGTCTTCGGTCACAGAACCGTATATCCATCCGACCCTCTTGCCCCACTCGGTTTTATCTTCGTAGAAGCATGTTATGACACTGACTGCTTCTGCTAGTGCCGAAGCATCTAATGGTTCACGTTGCACTGCAAGAGAGCCTGCCGGTCTTCCAAGACAGCCTTTTCCCCTTAGTTCATGAAGCAGCCTGCCCCCAAATTCAGCAACAGCAATAGAGTCGATAAGAGAAGTAGAGTTTCCAAACTGTTTTGCAAGTGAGGCCCTGGCAGCATCATCATCGTCGTATTGATTTCCGTTGATTGGCAAAAGCATTTCGTCATCTTCTTCGTCTTTTTTTGTCTCCTTGGATTTCCTCAGAAGCAGCTTTCTGATCTTCTGTCTGCCAAACCATCCATGATGTTCCGTGGCTCTAGGGGGACTAAACCCGTACAGAGCAACTCGCCTGAAAATGCAGCCTGTCCCGACATACATGGGACCTTGTAATCCATCAAGGGCTCTCATGTTAACATCAAAGAACACTGTGTTGTGGTTTGCATAACGATCATTCGGATCAATTCCCTCAAACCTTTGTGGAAACTGGACATAGCAAATCTTGTCACCGCCTCTATCCAGCATGAAGCACATTCCTTCCCTCACAGCCAAAGAATTGTAGATGTAGTGGTCACAATCCAGATTCAGAATGAATGCACCATTTGACATTATTGCACTGGCGCGGACTAAAGCATTCATCGCACCAGCTTTCTTGTTGTGATCGAAACCAGGTCGCTTCTCACGGGAGACATAAACTAGCATCGGCATTCTGACATCAACATCTGTGGTGTCAATCAAGTTCTCCTCATCGACTTCATTACCAAAAACCGGTTCAGCGCTAGCTGGGACTAACATTATCTGCGATTACAATCAATTGCGTCAGCACTCCAAATTATATCCCAGTGTTGATAATCATCATGCATGTGAAGGAGTGTTAGAATTAAGAAGGATAGAGGGAAAGAGTTACCTGTATAATACCCTCATGATCACCTCTTGAGTGACCGTCCTCTGCAGACGACCAGGTTCCGTGCCAGTGACTTCCGTCCGCCATCCAAGTAGCCTTAGGGACCTTAATTGGTTCAGATGGATTTACACCAAGTTCTACTTGTTTCTTCTTAGCCCTTAACTCTGCTTGAGCATTATAAGCATCTGATCTTCGCCTTATTGAGTCTGGTAAGGCATTTATCCTCACTTTGAATTCATCATATTCTCTCTTCACTCGCCGTCTGTCTCTAACAAAATCAAGACGCACTTTGTTCTTCAGTGGATCGCGCTTTTGCCCAAAGTATGCCTCGGGATTCCTTGGTTCTATCTTGTGTTTTCTGCAGAAAGGAACCCACACTCTGGCAAAGCTAGCAGCCTCAGCTAAGGCTTCAAACGTTACCAATGAGCCTCCGTCGTCTGATAAGTAACATGCCACCTTTTCGACAGGATAATCAACTGCAAGAATGGAAAGAATTGTATTTGCTGTCACAAGGGGTGGCTCCTTGTCCGGATCAGCTGTAGAAACGAAAACATCTATGCCCGGAAGGTCAGATAACTTCTTGGGGTTCCGAAGATTTGGTTCTGATGATTCAAAGCGCTCTTTTAGGACAGACAGGTCGGTCACCCTCTTCACTGGGCAAAGCTTTGGGACAACATCAAGAACCCAAGAAAATGCAAACCAAATTTCGCAAACCACAGACATCATCCATAACCACATAGCTTCATGATTAGGATGCATTATCCTCCATGCAAGGAAGCAACCCAGAACCCCAAGGCGAAGAACCATCAGCAATCTGCATAATAACACCCCCTCATATAAAAAATTGGAATTCTGAGTAGAACCAACTTAGAGCAACATAATTCATAAGAAATTAGAACTTTGATTCTGGAATTGATGAACATGAGAAGTTGATCTTTCTCTTTTGAGCTTTAAAACATTACAAAAGATAATGTAAGACTCAT
Organism: Sesamum alatum; assembly: GCA_034509735.1. NCBI lineage: Eukaryota > Viridiplantae > Streptophyta > Magnoliopsida > Lamiales > Pedaliaceae > Sesamum > Sesamum alatum. The sequence continues at coordinate 3,747,703 of JACGWO010000009.1, forward strand.
TAAAGATTCCTGTTAACAAAGGGGTCTGAACAACTTAAAGCGCAGCTACACCAAACAACATTAGAGAATTATCAATTTAAGACAAATGGATAAAAAACTATGATAAAAGAAGAAAAACTAGAACTCTCAGTTTACCTGTATGGACTGATTATTGCTGCAGAAATCCCAATTTTCCTAGTCAGTGGCTTGTTCCTTCTGTCACTAAAATCCGGAGGGTTCTCATATCTCTCCGTCCCTCTTCCGAACTCATAACCATCTCTTGGCCACAAAGCGTTCCCGTATCCGTAAGTCCCCTTCGTCTCAAACAACCATCGCGTGTGATCAAAGTCGTGGTTCGGATTCTTGAAAGACTGCACCAGTGAGAAATTCTTCTCCAACTTAACTCCCCTCCCCCAAGAAGGCAGTGGATTTGCCTGATCCTTCTCCTCCGATCGTGGCTCTTCCTCGCTTTCGCCATCGTTAATATCCTTATACGGCTCTTTACATCCCGGACAATGCCCTCCACCATTTCCCACACAATCCAAGTAACAATCGTGGCAAATCCCAAAACCACACTCACAATAATTCTTGAACTTCCCATCTAAAGCTTTCTCATCACAGCCCTCCATTCCACAAACCAACTTTGATTTCGCCATCACGGGCTCCTCTTCCGAGCTTTTTCTCACGTGGGCTTTCGTTGCTGAGTTGAATCCACCGGTAAAGATGGTGTCTTTAATGAAACCTTCATTAGGGTTTTTTCCTCTGCTTTTGCTGGACTCAAGAGGAGGGCTGTTTTGTGAATCAGAAAAAACCCGATTGTCGGGGGTTGGTGGGATGTGAACTGTGTATGCTACGAACTCATCAGTGCTGTCTTTCGAGAAAGAAAGATATCTCCCACCGCCACTAGAAGAAGCTCTGCGTTTTTCGCCGCCGCTGAGGGGAGACGGAGAATTGGGGTTGTTTGAAACAGAGTGGCGGGGCACTGGGCTTGTCAGTCCCATGCTACGCGACCCACCGGAGGAAGTGACTGTGATTGTCACCGGAGATGAGGTCGGAGAGTTGGCTGCCATTTTCACCATTTCTGTTTACCGATTCTTTCTAGAATTAAAAAAACAACCAAGATTTGAGAGAACTAAAGAGATTGATTCTGAATACAGGCGGCAGAAACGAATTGAAACAGAAGGGATTTGATACCCTGAGCAGAGATGAAAATCTGGGCTCTGTTTCAAAATTTGAAATAATATTTGTGGGAATCTTTGGCAGCTTTTAATGAAGGATTTGGAAGCAACGGTCGAGTGAATTGAACCGTTGATGAGACCAATCGACGGCTCCTGTTAAATCTAAAACGGTCTGGCCTCACAGGTTGGCCCATCCGACGTGTTGGGCCTTTATATTAATACCTATATTTGAGGGTAAAGTCAACAAAAGAAAGAAAGAAAAGAAGCGGAGAACAGCTTTTAAATTTCAACGGTCGAATTATTAAAGGGCGATTGGCTACTGCAGATTTTATACGTAAAACATAAATAAATAAACAAACGGGATTGCATGCTGTAATAATTGAGCACTGCTTCCATCACAATAATAAACCAAGCAGCGACGCTAAATTATTACACAATCTATGTTTAAACTTTAATATTAACCTTTGTGTCCATGCAAGAAGTACACCGCTAAAACCTTTTCTGTTTTTTTTTTTTATTATTCCCATGTTCATGTTATAATGTATAAAGACAGTAATTGAATAACTCGTACTTCTTAACCTAGTGGAATAAGTTTGAAATCATGAATTCAAGTACACTCGATGTGAGAGTTTGTCTCACTTTAAATGAGTATTTATTTCATATTACGTGAGTTTGTTGTAATTGTTTTATTATTTTATTGAAATATGATATAATCATGTAATTTCCACTAAAAGAAAATGAATACGAATTAAAAGTATAAGTGTATTTATGTATGTATGTCCATAATTTTTTTATTCGCATTGAATAGAGTTAAATTAAAAGTAATCATATTGTCAATTTTTTTATAAGTTTAAAACAAACGTAGTCTCATAATAAATTCAATAATATTCGTAATTTAATGAATTTGATGTGATTAAACTTGATTTATTCTTTTAAAAAATTACAACGACTCTTTTAGGGTTGAAAATGAAAATATAGTGGGTCGCCAGCTGGACAAAAAAAAATTAATTTTTAATAGTGGGTCGCCAGCCCAGCTAGCGACCCACTATATTTTTACAACGTATATCGATTTCACGGTACACGTGTAATTTTTTTTTTATAATAAAAATATAAATAAGCCCGTAATAATTGGCCCAGTTATAGGGTATATCCACCTTTCTAGTGTATACTTTAATGGAGGCCCAAATGCATAATGTCTCAAGAAAAGAAATGATTAAAAATTTCTATTTGTTCATAAGAAAAAGATATAGAGGTCCATAATACAATCGCTTACCAATATGAGGTAATGATGTGCGATTCATTGAGTGATCAAGAAAATTATTCTATTCTCCTTTAGAAAATACAGAAATGATCTTGTATTCTAGACTCCTAGAGTCTCTTACATTTTTTACAGAGTCGAAATAGGTCGATTCTGACCTGACTTGATGACATTATCTTGTATTTTAATTGTCTAATCAACCACAAATTGATAACCTGTAGTGGACCGATATGAGTAAATAAGTATGTTATGCTATATGCATTAATTTATTGTTTTATCTTCAAATCAACTCTATCAGACTTGAATATTTAATGGTTATAACGAGGAATTACCAAGTGTATACCTAATTTGTGATTGTATTATGTCTATAAGAGACAATTTTAACTAAAAACTAAGTTTCGAGTTTCTTCGATAATGTGAAATTTTGGACAATGATATTGAATATGTGAAGATTGTCCATCTCTCATATTTTACCGCGTGATACATTTGTCTATTTTCTTACTTTTGTCAAAAAAAAAAAAAAAAAAGCTTATTGATATTGTTGAATACCTAATATAATTATCAAATGTAAATGGTGACGAAATCATGAAAATGAACTGACAATTGTCATGGCCTCACAACATATGTTTAACATAATATACATCCTTGTTATTGTCTTCTCGTGTTAGGAGCGGATTCCCTTTCATGCAAATATGCAATAACTAAGCATACGTTTGACCGAATAAATGTTTTTATCCATTTGGTTTTCAAGGAATACCCGTCGACTTTAGCTATCTATCACACATTCAAATTGTAACATATTTATTTGTATGTATCATTAAATTCTAATAAATTTTATGAAGTATTTATTTTATTGTATTACTAGTGTTAGATGATAAAATTACTCATTAGCCCATCAATGACACCTACTCCATTATTATTTGAAGTAAGATAGACTTTTGCCCCTTACATTTATTGTTGTACAAATTACATGATAACTTATACAACCACCTTTGTTGGTATTAGTTATACAAGTGTAACAATAGTTAATACAAGGTTTTGTAATTATACAGGACCTCCTTACATTAAAGTAAACAATATGTTATCCTATATTAATTTTCTTATTCAAACTAATACATTAAAATAACCGGCACTTGGTTTTCAAGGAATACCCATCGACTTTAGCTATCTATCACTTATTCAAATTTCACATATATTATTTATCATATATATATATATATATATTCTTTTTCTTTTCCTTTTCCCCCATTAAAATCTTCACTCCAAGCGTAACATAAATCTTGTTCACGCTTAAATGAATTGATTGGATAAAAATGATTTGAATTTTCTATTATAAATTGATATTACACCTGCTGTTATACTTCAAGATATACACTTTTGTATATATAAAATAATTGTTTAAATGTACAAATTATATGTACGTCAAACGAACAATATTGGCACTAAAAAAAAATTATCATTTAACTACGGCTAATTGTCATAGTTAAAAATAAATAATCATAATAAATAGTGATTCACCACAACCATGCAACGATTGTTGACCGTGGTTTTTGCGAGTGTGACGAAAACATTAGCCATGACAAAATAAGTTTTCATGATGATAATTTATGTTTTTGCAACGATTTTTGTTTAATCATGGCTAATAATAAGTATTTGTCGTGATTTTAATTCATAGCTAATACAATTGTAGCTAATAATAAAAAAATTTCTAATGTTGAAAATTTAGTTCGGCTCCGATTCGATCAAATCTGAATCAATTATATGATAGGTGCAATACACTTATCGTGTAATTATTGTATAATTTATAAAAAGTAGCTAATCATATACATATTTTATAATTAATTTGATTCGACCAACAAAATTGTTGGAGTAAAAATTTTCCACCTATCATTGTTATACTTGAAGACTGGTTCTTGGCCAATGCTTTACTACTTTGGCAGACTCACTCAAAGCCGGCAAGCAACCGCTCCATTATTATAAATTATTACCATTTCAATTTTATTACATCAAACATTAACAATGTCTATGAGAAGTTTTCAAACATCTTTTCCTATGTTTATTACCAATGCCAACCTCTTTCTTCTTCCTTTATACCCATTCATCAGTCTCCTCTTCTTCTCCACTTTCCTCTGCAAAACCCAACCTTTCTTTTCTTCTAAACTGATATGGCCACTCCTTTTTCCTCTACTTCCACTCCCATAATACTACTACTACTACTACCACTTTTCTTTTTTTGCTTTCTCCCCACCTCTTTTTCTCAGCCTCCAAACACTAATAACCCTTCCCCCTGCAACGGCGTCCTCATCACCTACAGTTATCTAACAGGCAATGAAATCCCGCCTATTCTTTTGCCGGCCGACCCGCTTAACCAGCCTTACCGGTTCGAGTCCACGCTAACGGTTCGCAACAACGGGCGGGACGAGTTGAAGAATTGGCGGGTTTTTGTGGGGTTCAAGCATGGTGAGCTTCTGGTGTCTGCTAAGAACGCTGTGATTGCTAACGGCACCTCCCTGCCGGCTAACGTCAGTGGCGGAGCCGTTTTGGCCGGAAGCCCGGTGACTGACCTCAAGACGGCGATCGAAACTGCAGGAGATATTAATCAGATGCAGGCCGTGGTGGAGTTGGTGGGTACTCAGTTCGGAGTTAGGGGTCCGAATGTTCCTTTGCCGGATACTCTCGTTCTTGCTAATGATGGGTTCTTGTGCCCGAATCCCACGACACAAGGTATGATAATGGCGTAGTAAATTACAACTCTTGATTCTTGAACATTCTTGTATTCTTCAACCTCTGAGTTCCGATTTCTTTGATCATGGCAGGGAACGACACGACAGTTTGTTGTAATCCGGACCCGATTGCGAGAACAAATATTACAGCAGTTGGAGATTTTTCGCCACTTCAAACTGGCGATGTCACGATTATGTACGACGTGGTAATGACATATGAAAGCAACTACTGGGCTCAAGTTACAATTTCGAATCATAACCCGTTTGGCCGGCTCGAGAACTGGAACTTAAGCTGGGATTGGATGGGAGGCGAGTTCATCAATTCCATGCGAGGTGCTTATCCTAAAGTTGTGGATACAGGCGACTGCATTTTCGGCAGCCAGGGACAGTTCTACAAAGATGAGTTCGACTTCTCAAAGGCGTTGAGTTGCGAGAGAAGACCAACAATCATAGACCTCCCTCTTTCAAAGACTAACGACACAAACCTAGGAATGGTTCCTTTCTGCTGTCGGAACGGGATCATTCTGCCTCCTGCCATGGATTCGACCAAGTCCAAATCATCCTTCCAAATGCAAGTCTACAAAATGCCGCCAAACCTCAACAAGACTGAGCTCGCCCCTCCTCAGAATTGGAAAATCAACAGCACCATTGGGCCAGACTACCAATGCGAGCAGCCTATCCGGGTCATCCCCACTCTCTTCCCTGATCCATCCGGGCTGCCCTCCCACACAGCCGCGATTGCTAGCTGGCAAGTTGTTTGTAACATAACGAAGAACGAGACGAAGAAGCCCACTTGCTGCGTTTCGTTCTCCTCCTTCTTCAACGATTCTGTTGTTCCCTGCAACACTTGCGCCTGTGGCTGTGATAGCAATCCACGTAACACGAATAATGTCTGCAGCGCCACTGAACCGGCGCTGCTCCTGCCGGCTGAAGCTCTGTTAGTCCCGTTCGAAAACAGGACTCGACTGGCAAAGACGTTTGCGGACTTGAAGAGGCGTGAGATCCCGAATCCATTGCCCTGTGGGGACAACTGCGGAGTTAGCATCAACTGGCACTTGCTGTCGGATTTCAAGGACGGCTGGAGTGCAAGAATCACGCTGTTCAATTGGGGTGATACTGATATTGTTGATTGGTTCGCTTCAGTTGAATTGGACAGAGTCATCCCTGGATTTGAAAAAGCTTACTCTATGGATGGGAAAGTGCTGCCGGATTCCAACAATAACACACTCTTCTTACATGGTTTACCGGGATTAAACTATCTGATCGCAGAAAGAAACGGATCCAACCCGAGAAAAGATCCCCGGGTTCCGGGCACGCAGCAGTCAGTTATATCGTTTACCAAGAAGAAAATACCTGCGCGAATTGAAGTGGCCCGTCGAGATGGATTTCCGACGAAAGTTTATTTTAACGGGGAAGAGTGCTCGCTTCCGACAATGCTTCCGAGCAACGCACGTAGAAAGGCTGCTGCCTCTGCTGTATTCAGCACCATTCTTTCATTGCTACTGCTAATTCTCATACTTATGCAGCAGTAACTTATGGAAGGGAAGTAACATTTGCTCGCTTTTCAGATTCTTCCTTAATTCATTCTTAATTTCCAGGGGATCCATGTAGTTGAGGTAATTTTACATAATTAACAAATTCAATGAGTGTAAAGACATGAAAAATTGGAGATGTTTCAGATTTATTTTATATAGTAGGTAAAGAAAGACTATCATAGATCATACACTTAATATTAAGTATCCATTAAATATAATACACTTGTCCTATAATTGGTGTATCATAATTTTCTATTGCAATTCATGTTCCATCTTATATTTCAAGACGATACGATATGAATTGCAATAGAAATTTCAATACAGAGTCCCAAAGCACTCAATGTGTTTACAAAATAATGATTGTTGTATATGAATACATCAGCGGGGAAATGCATTATATGCAAGTGAAAATACATTCCTATGAAGAAGGAGATACATGAGTGGTAATATGTAGTAACTACTCTATGTATGCTTGATAAGTAAAAAAGATAATAAAGGTACTTTTCTCAGAACATAAAAAAATGTAGTAAATAACATAAACTTCTATATTATGTGATGGGATTAAGGTAGTTAGATTAATGCATTAGTGAGATATTTTATTTACTTTATTGGAAAAGATATTGAATTATCTCTTGTTTATTAACAAACCATTCATTTTGGATAATATTATGAAATATCAAAATTACCCCAAAATAAGATAAATTCATCATTATAATAAAAGTATTAAAAGATTTTTTTTTCCTATTAGTAATTTCCATAGACTTTTCTTAAGATCTTTCTTTTTTCTTTAATTTTCAAAAAATACTAAAATAAAAAACAAGAGAAACAACCACTGCATTGTCTTCCTCAATACACGGCAACTTTCACCCATGCATCCATCGTCTTCCTCAACAAACCCCGTTTGTCGACAAAAATAATGAAGTGATCATTTTCTTTTTATATTGTTCTTTTTATGTTTTTTTACCTTGTTTGTGTTAGTTATTCTTTTAACTTTTAGTTGAAATCCTTTTTGGTTTTGGAGGTAAGAGTGTAATAATGAAGTTTGATTATAAGTGATTTTTGTATTTGTTACATGGTATTGACAAAAGACATTCGAAGGTTTAAATTTACCAATTGTTGACTGATGAAGAAAAAGCAAGAAGGCCGAGATTTTTTTTATTTTTTATTTTTGTTTCCAATTGGTCAAATGTGGTGTCAAATGTGTCCAATCATGAATGGCCCATTTTTTTTGTTAATTTAGACAAAAAAAAAAGCTTGGACAATAATGAGGATATTTTGAAGAGCAAAAATATCATCCTTCCACTTGGGCTGGGCCACATGGGATTATAATTAGTAGCGGGCTTCGACATGAATATCGAGTTAGAACAAGTAAATTAAGATAGTAACACACTAATTTTTTTATATTAGGCTGCATATTCAGCCCAATTTATGTTAAGAGCTCGTACCTCAACCGTCGCCCCCACACGACCTCTTGAGACAGGACGTTAACTGCTTGTAACATAGAATATCATACAGTTCATGTAAGTGTGAGGCTAATTTCTGATTGAGGAATTACCAAGCAGTATGTTCATTATCATTAATTTATAAAATTTTAAATAAAAGTTATGTTGCAATTATCTTAAACAGGGATTTCTAACTCCCACCTAATATTTCATCCGCTCTTCTTACATTGAATCATATGGATCATAAATAATTTAAAACACAGCCACCAAACTAGAGAAAAGAATATCAAAAGATGAATAAAAGTAGAGAAAAATTCAAAAGAACGGGACGGCACGGCACGGATTCGTTGCTCACTCAGAATTAAAATTAAAATAAAGTCCTGATTCAATAAAGTCCAGTTTGAATCAGATAATGATAATTATATAATAATATAATTACACTTATTCGATCCAACTAAATTTAATATATATATAAAAAAAACTATAGCTTATAATATTTTTTTAAGGTCAAGAAGAATTTATTATTTATTCCAGATTTTCACTTGATGATAGTTCTCAAAACGAAACAAATTTAAATGATATACGATGAAGAGTCCACTGTAAATTCAACAAATGAGAAGGTGAATCAAATTGGCAATGGGACCTAACTTAATTGGTGAAACATGGATCCCATGACTATAAATTATAGGTTCAAATTCTATCGGGTATGTTATTTTACTTTTATAATAAGTTCTTCTTAATTAAATAATTATTATTAATTAGATATAGTTATTTAATATACATTATTGATATATAATTATTACAATTATCAATAGTTGTTAAATACGATTAATTTTTTTTTAAAAAAAATGTATCAAATGAATTGGAGAGCCCTATTAATAATCCGAATAGACTGCGGTGCGGTAGTTGACGCAATAACGCGGGAGTCCACGGGTATTCAAGTAATGGATCCGGGTCACAAGAATCCAAATAGGAAAGTGGCATAGGGCCTACCCGGAAACGGAACTCGTTGAAAATTTCCAATTCTCATATCCCTAATAAAGAAAAAAAAAATGGTGTTTCCCGTTTCCTCGCTATTCCTCCTCTTCACCTCCCTCGTTCAGAGACAAGGATAAAACCATCCTCCAAACCCTACTGGACTATTGTATTATTCCCCTTTTGTTGTTTGTATATTTGCTTCTATCTCTCTATATAATTCTTGTAGAGACGTCTCAAAACCGGGATAATATAATTCTGATTAAATTCAACATGGCGGATCGGTTTTACGACGATCTGGAAATTGCGCTCTCCTCTTATTCGATACCAAGTATCGGTCAGTGTTTAAATCTTGCATGTACTTCAACTTTACTTTGTTTCCTTTTTGATTTTTCTGCGGTTGATTTTTTTAAAAAAAAATGTATTTTGTTTGTTTTTTTGATTTTTTGTCTGATATATGTGATCGTTGTAATAGATGATTACAATGAAGAGGAAGAGGAAACGGAAGGGGAGTACGAGGGGGAGGAAGTCAACGATGTGCAAAACGAGGAAAAATCGGAAGAATTAGCTTGCCCGTTTTGCCTCGAGGATTTTGATGTTCTTGGATTGTGCTGCCACATTGATGCCGACCACCGGATGGAGGTTAAACCCAGGGTAATTCGACTAGCTTCGCTTTTCTGTCATTTATGTACGCTTTTGGTTAAACATATTTCACTGTCATGGTGAGGAGATAAACTTGTAGGTACAATCAATCCCTAATAATTAAGAACAAGTATAGCAACTTTGTATGTTAAATTGTAAGTTATGGTATTTTATAAAGGTTTATGATGCTTAAAGGGGTGATTTGGTTGACTATTGGAATAGCTTAGTCGACATAGTGATGGTATTGTGTTATTGAGTTAAATTTGTATTTTGAGGTGCAAGCATCAGGTTGTTTGGTTTTGATTGGTAAAGGGTGTTGGAACCTTACAAGGCAGCATGTTAAGGTTGTGTTCCTATTGATAATAAATAGCAAGAAAAATCGAAAGAAGAGGGTGTGTTTTACTAGCAACTAATGTTGGAAAGATAGAGTCTCTTAAATTTTAGGAGGAAAGGAAGTTTTAATAGATTGATATATTTTCATTTCGCTTGACCGGAAAAAGCGAATGCTTGTTTGGATTTCACATGATATTGTTCTTGATTGAGGGATTTTAGTGGTTTGCGAGTGATATTATGTCAAGGTTGCTGTCTTTGCCTTTTAGTATTAGGAAAAATGCATATTGTGTTGTAACCAGAGTTTCTTCTTCTTGCAGATTTGTCCTGTTTGTGCTGCAAAGGTGGGCATAAACATGGCTTCCCATGTAATCACGCAGCATGAGAATATTTTAAAAATATCCTTGAACTATGTTCTCTCGAACAAGCCACTTCTTAGTATGGTTGAATTTCCCATTACCAGTTCTGTTGTTCATTAAATCTTAAACCATTAATATGGTTACTAACAAATATGTTTCATGCTGCATTTACCTTAACTTACACATACGCTCTCTGCAATAAGAAGCATCGCAGCACCCGCTCTCGTTCAGCAATATTTTTATTGAGGAAAGAGTTGCACGAGAAACATTTACGTTGTATCAAGGAGTCTCCCTGTCTTGATTCTTCCTCTGATGCAGCAGCTGATTCCATGCTTTTGTCATTTGTCAACAATCCAGAACCTGCTTACAGACCTCAAACAGTTGAAGCCATTTCTCCAGCTGAAACAAGCTTATCAGGGCAGAGTTCAGCTGATGATTCTTCAGAGAGGTATGCCGAGAATGCCCTTTTTTTTTCAAGATTCCTGTATTACTGCACAGATTCGGAAGTCAACTGTCAACGTAAACATGATTAGTAGATTGCTCTATGCTTGATTATTTTTGCCTTTGGAACTTGATGGTGGCTTTTCCCTCCACTTTGTGTATCCATGTGGCACTTTTTCCATATGAAAGTGGATCATATCTGAACTAATAAGTAAACATGGTTTTGCCGGTTAGTTTGGGTTAATCATATCAGTTAGCTCTTTGTTCCTTTGTCTAATTTATTTTCACTGTTTGATATTTTTAATTGGTGTTCAAGTGAAAAATAACACTTTACTCTGTTCCATCTATTTATCATCCAATCCTTACCGAGAGGTAGTCAATCAATTCTACTTTGACCTTTTCCCCCTCTATTCTCGAGACAGGCCATCCAAGAAAACTTTAACATGGGGACTCTTTTTGATATATATATTAATAAAAGGGGAAACTCGGTGATGAAATGTCTTGAAAAACTTGCTAATAGAGCCCATGCCTGCCACTGCCCCCAGCTTCCAGTTTGCTATCTCACCAACAGCTTGAGTTCAACTTTCTTTCCTATCCTACAGTGCATGAACCTTACATCTTTTCTCCGGCTTCCAGTGATGCTTCCAGTTACTTGTGCCTGTGGCCTCAGCACCTGTATTCTTCCTCATCTAGTTACCCTAAAGCCACCAAGCAGCATGAGTTCCTTGTACTCGATTAGAACTCCTACCTTCAGCTGTCTCCGTTACCATTTCTAATTTGCTCCCTATTCGTAACTGGTGCACCCCACTACCTCTATTCTTAGCCAAGGTAAGCCACTCCATGCTTGTCGCATGTTAATTATCTTGATGTTGCTGGAGAACCAGTGTCAATTAGTTTTCTTCTGGTGGTCAGAATCGCATTTATGTGGCACATTTTTAATTGTGTCTAAAGGATTGCACATGTCATTAAGTGCTATTGAAAATTAGTTGATTAATAACTATCTTTCCTCAGGTGGGTTGGGATGTTGATCTTGAAGGTTGGTCATATATATTCGAGTCATTGCAGATATCTTTTTTCTTTGTTCAAAGTCGTGCACAGTAGTAGGTTACTCTGAATGTGATGTCAGTTAATAGGGAGTAATCTGTACATTATTGAACTAATGATTGATGAAGATGATACAAGTATCATGAAAGACTTTATTGAGATAACAATCTGGAATTTGTTGCTTTCATATCATGTAATTTTGGTAGATCCATTTTCCCCCCCATATAGTGCACATTTGGTATACTCTTAAATTGGCACTTAAAATTTCGGTACGCTGATCGCAAGGCTTCATGTTGTGGAAATGGGTTTAAATTCATCTATCTATTAGTCTACAGCTCTAACATATTGTTTTTACACTTGCCATGTCTGCAGTACACCACCATCTCTGTCAATTGACAGGAATAATGAGAAGGCCAGAAGGTGTGAGTTTTTACAGGGATTGCTGCTATCCACCATTCTTGACGACTTATGAATGGCCGGGATAGCCCAAATCTGCACGTTTTCATGCCCAATTGCTGGCAGAAAGGATCATTGCCGATATTGCTCACTGACTTGGTGATAAATTTAACCAAATGTCTGGCCCGTGTAAGTGAACTTGATCAGTTGGAGAGACAGTGGACTCTCATATTGCCTCTATTTGTTGTGAGCTGTTAGTATATAGTTATAATATGAACAGCTAAATGTACTGAAGAATAGGACCCCGTCAGTTCTATGTTATGTTCTTATAGTTTTTTTCTTATCAAGACACACTTGCATTTGTAATTTCAGTTTTGTGATTGATTGCTCCAACTCCAGAGACCAGATGGGTACTAAAGAAAGTTATTGATAAAGCATTGTTGATTTTATTTGATTAATTGGTCTAATTGGCGAATAGTGCAACCCAGTTGCGTTCCCATTTCCCAACTGTGGAAAAATTGCATTGTTGATCTCACACAACAGAGATGGTGTATTTTGGTTCCTCGAGAGTTTAGCACATTTGATCGCATAAAATAAAAAGCTGTGTTTTTTATTAAAAATTGTAGCACATTTAATCTCATAGTATAAAAAATTGTAGCAATTTTTGGTTTCAAATGCTATAATTTTATAATTTCTGGAACTAAATGTGTTAAATTCATAAATTATGGGATAAGAAATATAACACCCTCTATAGCGTGAGATTAAAATGCACCCCTCAACATTTTATTCTTTTCACGAAATATGCATTCTCTCATTTCATTCTAATGGGAGATAAAGGTATAAATGCACCTCTTCTTCCTTCTCTTGCTTTAAAAGAAATTTGAGACCGCAAATGGGGCACTAAATGACCAAAATCTACAACAATGAATGGGAGAAAAGGGAGAGGCATCTTTACAAAACTGAAACTAACTATTCTCCTATTAAAAAGTTTGTCACTATTCTTCAAGTTGTTTGGTTGATAGCTGCTGACAAACTTTACTAGTATTCTTGAGCTGTACTATTGCGATGGACGAAGCTTCCTCAATAACCACTTTTTTCGCAGTTTCACATCTAATGCTAAAAATGTTTTAGCTTTCTTTTCATCCTCCAGGAAATCACAAGCATCCAACACAAGGTCTTCATCCATATCGGGTAAGGCTTGGATTGCTGTTACTAAAAGTTCTACAGGAATGGCATTCAGAGTATCATCTTCGTTTCGTTTATCCACCAAAGATGAAACTGCAGTTGCCATCTCATGAATAGCATGGACCACCCCATCATTTTCACTCCGTGATTTCTTGGAAGAGCCTGCCGTTAGTGTGATTTCTAGTTGGCGCTTGGTCGTTTCATTTGAATCTGGAGGCGAAGACTCCTTTTCCTTGTGAAGCTGATCATAACTGGACACTGATGCTGCTGGAGAATGATTACCAGTGACAAATTTGATTTCAGGATCTTCATCAAGGATTTCTAAGTTTTGATGACTTGAAATAGCATCTTTCTCATCACCATTCAATTCTCTGAATATCAAACACAAATCTTCAAAATATGGCACAGGTCTGGTCATATATTGTCTAGCTTCTGTATGAGCCTGCATACAGTCAAAGCTAAATTTTTTCAATAAATGCATTCTATGACCTAAGTTGGTAATGATAAGAAATATAATATTGTCTCAAGTAACTGTCAACACGGATTTCTGATTGATGTTTCATGGATGCAAATTGTAGGACAAATACTGACCTTGATACAATTCTGCCAGACACAGTCATCAGCAATCACCATCTGGCGTGCTTCATCCCAAGCAAATCCATCCAACTCCAGCAGATTCTTTATAACATTATGCTGCCTTCTAAGAGTTTTATATCGATTTTTCAGAATATCCACTGTGTAGTTAAACCCAAATTTAGCATTAAAAGATGAAATCATCTCTCTCCAAGCTTGTTTTCTAAGTAGGCCATCAACGTGGTTCCTTTGGTTCACTTGACCTAGCATAAGATCGATAAAGTATCGATCCATTGGCGGCTGCCAGCAAGTCCTTGTGCGGGCCCCCATACTGGTGCCTATATCGGGCAGAAACAGGCATGCTTTATCAACCATCCCTTTTGCTATAGATATTACGTAATCTTCATCTATCATTATATCATGAAGAGATTCAGCTGCCATATCACTCAAATTTGGTGAATACTCCAACAAATTGCTACAAGTTTTCTCATCATTCACACTTGTCGGAACACATTTTTCTCCTTCCAACAAGCTACCGACATCCGCTTGTAACATCATTCCAGTGCAATTTCCTTTTTGCCTAGGAATTGTATCTTTATCTCCAGTGCCTACAGCTCCATATATCTTGCATAGATCAGAATAATATGGGATTGTCTTCATTCTATACGGCCGTGCATCTGGATGAGCCTGCAAATACAAAACGAAAGACTCTACAACTGCATAAACAGCGCTATAAGTTATAAAATTCGTTTAATTGCACCTGAATGTAGTCATCCCAGACTCTGTTGTCTGCTGCTACCATTTGTCGCGATTCATCCCATCTAAAACCTTTCTGCTTGAGAAGATTCTTCAATGCCCTATATAGATTTCTCAGCATCTTGTGTCGATTTTTCAGGACATCTTTTTCATATGTGGAATTAAACTCAGCGTTAAACATTGTTGTCATATGAACCCATGCCCTTTTGCTGAACAAATGATCATCCCTCCGATTTTCTTTACCAACTTGCTCCAACATGAGGTCAATAAAATAACGATCCATTTCTGGAGTCCAGATTGTCCTAATTCGATAAGTGCTGCTTCGTGTTCCAACTCCCATTTGATTACATGTACTATGAAATGATTACAGCACAAATTTTATACAACATAATACTTCAACCAGAGTGCAATTATAAGCAAGAAGTATAGAACATAATGAAATGAAAACTTAAATTTGCAGAACCCACTAAAAATGAGATATAATTACATGGCATCTCATGTTAAACACACCAATTTCTTTTTTTCACACTACATGTATGTGAATCAAGGTATGGAGTGCAGAAACTAGGTAGAAAATCCCTTTCACCGATTTTTGCAACCAAACCAGTAGTATAACAGCAAGAAATGCTGAAAACGCACACAAAAACAAACAAAATAAAAGAAAACGGGGAAAATAGAAAAGATCAAAAAGAAAAAAAGAGGGGTTTTCGTTCATGATAGGCATGTTATCTTCATGACTAACAATGTGAAGAAGCATCATCCAAACATCATATTTAGAACCACCGATTAATTCTACCATGAACTGAAAAGCTTCAAACAATCAGAGTACCAGAATATTGCATTCGGTATATATGCTCAAAATATGATCAAAAGAACACCATAAGGTTCTATTACCTCGCGGGAAATTGAGGTCATTGCGTAGATAAAAATTCAGTAATGGTATTAGTATTTCAAGAGGAAGAAAAGCAGCGATATGATTCTCACATTTCACTTTTCTTCCTCTCGTTTTCCCCACATTTCCTTGTTTTGGGAGAGAAGAGATTCTGTGATTAACCCCATCAAAGGACAAATGTCGGTGAATTCAAGTGAAGATGACAACAGGAATCGGAATTGATTATTTCTCAATTAAATAGTAATTAGGTTTAAATGTATGCAAATTGGATTGTCTGATCGACAATGAAAGAATAAGAGAAATACTACGCACCTTATGAATTAACTGGAATGGTAGGAGAGCAGTACATCTCTGTGAGCGATTGAGGAAAACATGGATAATGTTTTCCGGGATAAGAACAGTGTTTTCAAATTAGGGATAACCCGGTTTTCTGATAGCCTAATGGGTTTCTGACAATTAGCAGTCCAATGGGCTTATGACAATTATAGCCCAATGGGCTTTGTCGTCAACTGCCAGCAATCGAGAAAACCGATATCTCCTTTTGATTAAATGAAAATGAAGAAAAATAAAATGAATAATTGATCAAGAGTAATAAAATGCATTGATTTCAAAATGAATAATTGAATAAAGAAATAAATTGTATTGAAGGGTATTTAATCAATTAATAATTTGACAACCAATTAGTTAATTTTTTTAAAAGTGGATTGAGTCTTAATAAATAGTATAGATTTATATTATGTGCAAAATAACGTTATTTTCTAGAAGATGAAAAAGTTATCAGAATGAGTTTCGTTAACAAGCTATCATTATTAATTTATGTAAACAATATTAAATATCATAAATAATATTTATATATTCACCTTTTTATACTTTTTAACAGCAATTTAATTTTGTATTTTAGTACGTCTCTAGCACGGAGCTATATTTAGTTTTATATTTTATACCAATGTAAATATAGATGATGATATTGATAAATTACGACATTGAGTTTTATGTAAAAATTCATTACTATAGGCATTGAGCAGACATTAATAACTGATTATATCTTAAACCTTATGGCCTAGAACCGTTCATGTGTTGGAAATTACTAGCATAGAACTTGTGTTATATATATTTTTTCTTTTTCTAAATTAAGTAATTTTTGTATACTATATATACTACGTTATAAAGGTATCTTTATACGAAATAAAATTTTTATTTTTTTAATAGATTTAAATAGTACTTTTGAATTTTTAATCTACTTTTATTATTATTTTTAGAATGATAGTTTTCTACACATACAACATATTTTTATTGACCAAAAATTTTATTTGTATGAGGATTACTTTCAAATAATTATAATATTTTATAAACTATATAAATCACTTTTACAAGGCATATATAAGAATATAAAAATAAAAATTATTTATTGTATTATATGATTTATTTTTCATCAAAACTACATTGAAATACATAAACCTAAAACGACCATACTTATTAAAAAATAAAATAGAAAATTTTATAAGAACTATTTGATAATTTTTCTCGGAGAATTTATGAAATCTTAAAATAAAATATTTTAAATTTATAACTCTTCATATATATATTTTTTTTTTAAAAAAAAGTTCAACCCAATTTTTTGTAAAATCTTTTAAACTTTTTAGTCCACGAAACACTATCACAATGACTTCACTATTACAATATGAAGAACTTTTTATGCCACATACTCCAATATCTTATAAGCTGACATTTTATTTATTCAAACACATTAAAATTTTATTTACTCAACATCTGTAAATTTAACATTTTTAAACTCTTAAAAGATGTTATAAAATATATAGCAATTTATAAGATGCTTCAACGCATTTAGCCAAACACCCTCTTATTATTACCCAATCCAGAGAAGTATGACCTCAATAAGAAACTTATATAAGAATGAAGTGAAATTATAGAGCTAAGAAATCACAAGTAGAAATATATTCTCCCGAAGAAGGAATTATAAAAGCTCTATGTAAGTTTCAGGTATATATCCATTACAAAAGTACAGATTACAGATGTTTCAAGTATTCGTCACCATCGGCGGACATCTGGTGTTGCCATTCAACTAATATACTAGTAATATATCACCCACATTCCCATGTTAACTACTGTCAATTGTATCATCTATGCAGAAGGAACCCACCTCATCATCATTATCCTATTCTATGGGGAATCATGCTTTTTCAAGGAATTTTTTACATACTAATAACACTGGGAAAAGCTTTAAACAACACTGCACAACAATTTTTACCAGGGTATTCGGTGGTGGTGATGGAATTGAATTTCTAAAGCACTAGTTCCAAAACTTTTTTCTTTTTTCTTTTAAATGTCAAAATGGGCGCTTCGTTCGAGGGCCTGATCGTCCGATCATCTCCTGTGAGAGTAGTGAGCACGGAAAAACTGGTAATCAGGTAGAATCACCTGCAAACATCTAAGCCAATTGTCCGCAGCTTGTAGAAGAGAGTTCTCTTGCTCGCATTCATGGGGGGCACAAGGGCTTACAATTGATCCTTTCAGCTTGTATGAAGCAAGGGCAAAGACTGGTAATGAAATCTTTGGAGTTGGGTCAGTAACGCCACCGACTGTTCTAGTATTTGCAGCATGAAACTGAGGGGGGCGGTCACCTGTAACAAATTCATAAAATCATGATTGTTTCGACAAGAGAGAGATGTACCTTCTCACATGCACTTTCATGCTAAAGGCACAGGTAAAGAGAGAGAGGAGTACCTCTAGATTGTGTCGACAAGGAATGAAACGTCAGAAAGGATGCATCCAGATCTTGTAGTGTTGGGCCTATAGGAATCCTATAAATCGGATACCTGCCAAGAAATATTTTTTGCCGATCCATAAAGGATGTGTGTTAGCCATGAACGTCCATTGCATCATAAGAATAATGTAAAATTTGGGCACAGTAGACATACCAAGCTACACAAATCCAACTTGTCGGAAGTAGATCACAGCTCTTGAACTTACCCAGCTCCGGACATTGGGAGGCAAGTGATGATATCTGCACAGGTACACAGGATAGAGAGGGCCAAATCCTCAACCACAATCATTTCATAGGATAGAGAAACCAATAGAAGATAATTCAGTATTGAAATCCGCATAGGTACCTTATCAGCTAGTGGTCTGCGGTTATACGGTTGCTCATGTTCCAAAAACTGAAACAAGGGTAGTCCAGGTGAATTAGCATGATCAGCTTCAGAACTAGCTGAACTTATAACAGATTTATCTCCCAGTGAGATCCTATTCAGGCGCTGCATGTTTGAATTCAAAATGGATTTAGCTCTTCTATCTCCTTCAGAATCGCTGCTGCTAGCACTACTTGTCAATCTATACAACTCAGCATCACCCTCCTCAGTGGGTCCTCTGGAAATAAGATTAAGAAATTATGGCTTGCGAAAAAAAAAAAACGCAAAACATGTTCTATAAGAAGGGCAGCTTAACCATTATTTTCTCACAAAAGATTAAGAGATGCAAACATAGAGCAATTGATGAAATCATTTCCAATTGAAAACTCAAAAGAAGGAAAAAAGAAAAATGGGCAGACAAATGATACACATATAAGAGCACAACGACAGTGTTATAATTCCCAGGAGTACAGGTAATGTAATTGACAGATTCTATACAAGAATATACCATTTTCAGATGACAACAGAAGTATCCCGGTCAAAAGTAAACTTATAACCAAAAGACACATGCTGTTACAAGTTAATTGTCCACCCTTTCTAATCTACCACGTCTTTTCTCTTCCCTGCCACTCCCCAAGGAGAAGGCATAACTAAAGACTAGTTTAAAATTATTCTTAGAATGATACTGGATTCTAGCATGAAGTTTTCTGTTCAAATGTATCCAGAACACCATGAACCATCCCAATTCACATTGCAGTTCATTCCCACTTCTAGAGAATATTATGTACATCATTCTTGACTCCAAATTTAGGTCAGTAGTAAATTTTTCACTTCAAGGACTAAATTAAGAGACGAAGACCGATAAGGGTAGAGAAAAAGGAGATGGGTATATACTGAAAGTTAACAAGTCACTATTATATCTGACTAATTTAAATACTGAAATTTTTTAGGGTCAATTATAATGACTTCCCCTGAGGTTTGGCATAATTACGAATACCTCCTCGTTGTTTCAAAAATTACAAATACCCCCCTGAGCCAAGTCAAATAAGAATTGTTTTTGCAATTTAAAGTGATCAGAGAATGCAAAGCTTGAAGTGATAAAAACCAGATTAGCACCTAAAGCACTAATAAGGTTAACATCAAGAAACGTCAATGATCACTAGGTTTGTTTCCAAACAAACATAAGGCAAGCAGATTCTGGAATATGTGATCCCAACAGCAACAACTGATAAAAATACGATACTACTGAAATAGTATGCTTAGCTATACGAACCAGATAATCAATGACAGCAAATTACACATCAAAGACAAAAGATATAAATGACCGAATATTTAGATGGATAATCATTGGCAGAAGTAATTACTTAATAAGACAACCATATAATTAATGGCAGGACTAACGACAGACTAGCTGGTTCAGTTAAGACTCACCTAAGTTGAGAAGAAGGCTTCGACGGATCAATGTACAACTGCATGCCTGACAAAAACGGAACATAATATTGTTCAATTGGGTCTTTCCCATTTAACAATAGAGGTACTCCAGCTCCATACACGCTCCACTCGCTAAAAGATTCCCATAGATCCTCCAAGTAAAAGAAAGGATGCGAATCCACTTCCCGCGTTCTCCATCCCCTTGCATTGACCTGTCAATAAAATGAAGGTAGCAAAATTGATTAGCATTTACTCGCTTCTGAAAAATGGGCCGACCAACAACCTTTCAGAAAGCCTTTTCCTTTATAATTAAGCAACGACACATTAATGAACTTTCCATAACTAATGCTTTCTTAAATATTTAAAAGAAACGAACCCCGAGCTAACGACCTTTTGAAAACTCCCGACAAAAGGTCTTCCAAATGGACACGAGTCAAGGACCAATCAATAACTAATTTGGAAGATACAAGAAGACCAGCTTTCATTAATTACGGATTTTCAAAAACTAATAAACAAAATCTTCCAAAACAGTAGCAAATTAATGACCTTTTAGAATATACGTAACTAAATCTTCCAGAAAACAACCGCGAACCAACGACTTTTCAAAAAACTAATTTACAAATCTTCTAAACACCCGCGCAGACCAACGGGTTTTCACTAACATACAAAAGAATCTCCCAGAACATCCATGAATTAATGAACTGCAGAAAGAACTACATATTTTCAAAATCATTTCTGAAAGGCGATGAAGTAGAGTCTCAAGAGCTCTCAAAAACAAGTTTATTTTGCAAAATCTGTCAAACAACCATTGGAACCCCTTCTTTCATTAGGACTCAGAAACCATTCTTATGACTTGTTATCTGTTTGCATCAGGGGTGCGTTTGAATTGGTTTCAGAAAGGGATTCAAGGGCCACAGACAACTCTAATTCAATTCTAAAATCCAATTTTCAGGGCAAATATTCTGATGAAAATAATTAAAAACGAACTGACAACAAATCTATTTATTAATTCAAATTTCAGGAAAACAATAAACACACATTTCCAAACAAAATCATTTTAATTAGCCTAGATTCAAATGCAAGAACTTGATCTCAATCGTTTGAAACACTAATTCATAGGGAAAAACTAGTTTTCCGTTTCATTTCCTGCATGCATTCTCATTCTCCTGTATACAAAACAGAGGTTTAGGGTTTTATCTCCAAGAAAATGAATAAAAGAAGAAACAAACTTAATTCTTATGTATACCTCCGATAAATACCGCGCCTGGATGAATGGGGTAACAGATTCCATCAAACGATCTAAGTTAGTAACATTCAAAGTCGAAGCAGGGCTAACAGAAGGCGGTACAGACAATGCCACCATTGTTGATAAATCATCAGCATCATTCCGCTTCTCCGCCTCCGCAGCGGAGGAAGATTCCGGCCTCACCGCCGCCCTCTTCTGTAGTTGGCGTTGCTGCTGCTGTTGCTGTTGCTGTTGATGTTGCTGCTGCTGTTGTTGGAGCAGCTGCCTCTGCATCATTTGCTGCTGCTGTAAAAGTATTTGCTGGTGGCGCCGAACCGCTGGCGGGTTGTAAAACCTGTCGGCGCCCTGCCTCGGCGGCGCCGCCGTATACCCTCCCTTACTCGACATTGCTCTTGAATTCAAATTCAATTGACTCGAGACGCAATTGAAATGTATGTGCCTATTTATAGATAAATTCTGTCCAAATGAGTTTTGACTTGACGAATTTGCGATTGAAAGATTGAAGAAATCAAGATGTGATTGAAATGAGATTGAATTGAAGTGAATTTGGGAATTGAAGGAGAGGTTTTTCAAAGGGTTTGTTGTCAGTCTGTGTGTTTGTGTGTGTGATGAGGAGGTGGAAGGTTATGACTTATACTGTGTGTATGTGTGCGTGCGTGTGTGTAGTTGCATTATTTTGGATTGTTTCTCAGTGAGGGGCATATTAGGGATAACACAAAATAATGGCTGGTGGTGGGGAAAAGGATGAAGAAAGGCGAGGGCTGGTTTCAAGTGCCAAATTTTGCATTTCTTCCACCTGTAAATATGCTTACACATTACAACCAATTGTAGTGCTGTGATTTGACGGCATTGCCCCCTTCAGCAATTTTATTTCCCACAATGCCATTTTTCTTCCTCGTAGTTGCCGAAAATACAAGGGGATGATTTTAAAATTATTTAAAATATAAGGGGGAAAAGGAAGAAAATAAAATTGCTACATTGTCTTTACTTTTTTTTTTCTTTTCCTTATTAAAAGATTTTCAGCATGCATTTGTTTTGGTAAATACTTGATTTTCATAATTTCTTGGGAAAATTCAAATCAATTTTTTCTAGAATGTGATTCTACCTATACATATATTATTCTAATCTAACTCAATAATACAAGTACATTGATTTCAACTAAATTTCAATTGATTTGGCTAATACGTCTGTAATATAATTGTGTT
Organism: Sesamum alatum; assembly: GCA_034509735.1. NCBI lineage: Eukaryota > Viridiplantae > Streptophyta > Magnoliopsida > Lamiales > Pedaliaceae > Sesamum > Sesamum alatum. The sequence continues at coordinate 3,770,442 of JACGWO010000009.1, forward strand.
TAATGATAGGGTCATTAATTAAAATATTAAAATGTGGACAATAGTATAATTATTTTTTAAAAATACACAGTCTTGATTTCTTTCGTCGGAATTTAATATCTTAGTATCACTTTTTTTTTTTTTTTTTTTTGTTATGCATATGAATTTGAAATTGAAAGCATGGATGACAAGTTACTAATAATTATAAATGTAATCTAATAAATAAATTACATATACTACTGTAATTATTCGAATGAATAAAAGTCAGTGTTACTGTAATATGATGAAATCCTCGCTTTTTTTGGAAGGTAAATGAAAATTGTTGAGATAAGAATGCACTAAATGCAACAGGAATATTTTCTAAAATGTACTCTCAACTTCAATTCACATTGCAATTTCTTGTGTTTCATCGTATACTTGTTTTATGAAACATTGTCAATTGTAATTTTAGAGAGCGTTTGGGTGAACTTATCACGTTTTAAAAATACTTTTAAAAATATTTAGAAATTTACAAAGGATTGAAAAGTATTTGATGTTTTATTTGGATCAATGGGTTTGGAACTAAGAATTTCAAATTTATAGTAATAAATCTATCGAACTTGTTTTGAATAATTCAATGTTGAAAATAATTTTAAATTATTGATTTCTCATTTTTGAACTATATTTGTAATATTATGATGTATTTTAAATCCATAAAAAATAAAGTCATTTGAAATCCTTCTCCAGATACAATTATCATATCGAAACATAGCCTGATATTTATTTTTTTTTATTAGAATATGAGTTTATGAGATCACAACTTATTTTTTTTAAATATTAACAAATTCTTTCAATTTTGATTATACTAGTTACAAAATTTTCATTAATAACATCTTACAATGTACATATTTTTATTTTATAGACACAATTTCAAGCTCTCTCTCTCTCTCTCTCTCTCTTTTTTTGGCTGTAATTCAAGCTCTTATTTTTTAAAATAATATAACATTTTATAAGCTTTGAGTTTATAGGATATTTTAAATAAATTTAGTTAAATAACTTTTTGTGTTGGGAGACTTTTCACAAATAATCATAAATTGATTAAAATGTACCCCAAAAAAAAAAAGTGCAGCCAGTTCCATTAAGGATCAATTAATTCTATGCAATCTGTATACCTCGTAGGCTTAGTCGCTAGTCATTATTACGTAATCTTGCTTTGTGATTCACAGTTTGTACCTTCCATCCTATTGAGGGCAATGAAGAAAGCCTACGATTCATGTGTATGATTTTTTATTTCACTTAGTACACCGGTGGATATATAATGAAAGAAAAATGCAAGCAATGCCTCTATGATATTAAAAATGTGGACAATATTCTCTATGAAAAATAAGATAGTAATTTATCTCTATATATTTTTTTAAATTAATCGATTTACCTCTTCGTGTTTTTTAAATAGAGCAATTTATCTCCCTAGATAGGGAGGTAAATTGTTCCATTTTAAAGAATATAGAGAGGTAAATAGCGATTTTTTTTTATAGGGAGTAATTTAGTCATTTGCAATATCACAGGGAGGTAGATTACATTAAACCCTATATAATTAAGGTAAATTATATTTATACTTTGATATTATGTCTAGTTATACAAACATCTCTTGTTATTTGCATAATTATAGGTACACTTATTGAGGTTGTAGTTGTAATCACAAATACAATTCTTGTTAAGTGACGGGTCGAAATTTTGCACAATTAACCATTGAGGTACATTGTACTAACACTCGCTTAAAGAATGTATTTGTAAATTCTACAAATAACAAATGATTTAATATAATATGAGAGAATGACGATTTAATTTTGCCCTGTAGTTAAGTGAGTTTGTTAAACTCGATATCGATTTTAAATATCGAGTTATGTTAATACTTGTTACTTGTGCCCATGTTCATATACTAAAAATTGTTTGGAGTAACAAAAGTTGAGATTAAATAATAAAATATTATATTTATTTAAATATAATAAAATAGAAACAATGAAAAGAAATTTGGAGTAAGCCAAAAGTATAAATATAACTATTAGTTGTTCATTCGTAAAGGTCTTCATTTTTTAAATTTGGCCACGTTAAAGTTTAAACGTTCTTTAATGAGTTATTGAGTTATCTCTTTAAGAGCCTTTTCCTTTTTCTAATAATCTTTTGAGGAGCTTTAAAGAGTTATAAGAAATACTGGTACTCAACAGAACTCGGACCATTGTTTGAAACTGCCTTTAGCATCCGTCACAGGACGAGGGCCAAAGTTCTGCTTCGATTCACCTCCGAAAATCAATTGAAAATTAATTCCTAAGCCTGTTTGGACACGTTAAAGTTAATTTAAACATTATTTAGGGTAAAAAAAATAATATAATAATAATAACTCGAAAGTTTAATTCTTAAACCATCTCGGCTGTAAAAAAGCAGGCATATGGATAATTTTGAAACCCAGTGCACAAGGTAAGAATATTAACTGTGTAATGAATTTATCTCATAAAGCTATGGAATAGTAACAACAGTAGGCTTCATAGCATCTTCACGATTTTATTTTTTTAAAATTTTAATTATTACCTAAGAAAGCAAGCTCTTTAGTGATATTAGTAATTTATGGTACACTTTGTGAGTGAATAATTTTAATATTATTTCAAATATAATATTTAGATGCTTTTATTATTTAATAAAATATATAGAAAATGATAGATTGATATTAAATTTATAAGAAAGCAGCGATAAAAAATAAAAGACGATGATGTAACATAGACAAAAAAATGATGCATGAAAAAAAATAACTACGAAAAGATAATGAGAGAGTGGGAAATTAGAGAAATAAATAAGACAATTAAATTTAAAATGTTAAAAAAATACAAGATGGTAGACAAAAAAGGAGAGACACCAAAAGACCCTGTCCTAGTGTGCATAATTAAATAAAAATTTTGATTTTTTATTATAAAATTGTATTTTAATTAAATAAATTAAAAATATTAATTAAAAAATGAGTAGTGGAAGTTGATAAGGACTCATAGAGCCCGATATTGTTATTTATTGTCACTACCTCCCCGTATCAGAATTGGGTAATTTGCGCGTCTGTTTCACGACTTAGATGTAGTAGTCATTTCTCAGGCTCCCTGTTTGGAATTGATTGAGCAACATAAATGTTGTTCGAAAATGCCTAGTGAGTGTGGTGGTGTTTATTGCAATATTAAGGTTTGGCATGTTTGGAAATATCATGTAATAATATCTTGCAACCAACAAAATATTATCTCGACATAAACTTGCGATGCAAATGGTTCACTAAATCAGTTATAGTTTGTTTCATAGTACCTGCAATTGGGATAACTGTAATTAAAGGTGACATTTCAACTCGGACCCGACAAAATCCGATTGGGACCCGCCCCATTAGGGATGGGTCCGGGTCCAAAATAATTGAAAGTGGGGTGGGTCCCGGACCCACTCCGTATATATATATATATATATATTCTTTTATTTTATCATGATAGAATAAATACTAACAAAATATTATATCATTTAATTTATTTATTGTTAGGTAATTGTTCAACAGTTGATGAATTGAAAAATTGTCCCACAATACTTAACGATGAGGAAAACGAAAAAGTTGTTACTAATGTATAATCAATATAAACTGTTTTGGTTGTTTTATTATGAACAATTCATTTGTAATTGAAAATCCTTTTCGATTTCAATTTGAATGAGATCATAAACAATTTTAGTTGTATTTGATATATATATATATTAATATGTAGAACAAATAAAAAAAATAACCGGGTCTACTAAGTTAGACCCGCCCAGGCGGGTTTTGCATCGAGGCGAGGCGGGTCCTCAGTCCACCCAAACTTGCCCCGTTGCCACCCCTAACTGTAGTAATTATAGAGCTAATACGTGCAACAAACCTTAACATCGGGAAGGGATGCATTTATTACATAAAAGGCGGGAACACATAATCATCAAAATTGGGGCCCCAACGTGGGGCAAACCCCCGTCTCGGCCCCACCCCCGTCGGTGCGCACATGCTTGTCCTGCGGGCTAATGAACCCCCAGTGCGGGACGCACCATGAGAAAGGATTAGCTCTGAGGGCTGGGCATGAGGTCTCAGTCCCAAAATCGTCGGTTATCGGCGAACTGCTCTACTCCCGTGGCCTTCCCTGGAAGTCAAACAATCGACTCAGAACTGGTATAAAAAAGGGGAATCCAACTGTTTAGTTAAAACAAACCATTGCGATGATTCTTGTAGATGCTCACGCAATATGATTGACAACGTGATGGTTTGAATAGAGGGAGTGTTAAAAAAATTAAAAAAAAAAAAAGACAACAAATATGAGATCAAAAGGGCGTTTTAAGTATATATATAGTTATGTACGATGAATATGAGGCTGTTTTAGTAGGACAAAGACACTAAAATAGGAAAGAATAATAAAACAAAAGAAATACTATATTATATAAATAAATGTGGGCCTGGCCCAATCTTTTCATATTGCCTTACCCATTGAGGTAATTATGGGCTAGACTATTCCAATGCTGACGAAGAAGAACTGAAAAGTATGGTTATGGCCTCTGCAGTCTCATGTCTGCGCCACCAGAGATCCAATGGCTGATTTCACTTTTCTATTATTTTTTAAGAAATTTATATTTCAGGAACTTTTAATGGTTGGTATATATTTTATGTTATTTTCTAAATTATTTTATAAATATAGTTGATTAACAATTATAGGGCATGATGCAATCAAGTCAAGTATGATAGTGGTGTATATGGTTTGGGGGCCCAGTGGCGGCGAATCTGGTTGTGGAATAAATTAAGCCCAATTCCTACAGAGAGGGTTAGGTTGGAACATTTAATCCAATTAAATATTTCTCTTTAAATTTAGAAAAGGAAAAAATTGGGATAGAAAAAAGTTGTGGCCCTTTGAAGATTCAACGCAGTCCTCTTGTTCTCTCTTGTTTCTCTCTCTACCCGCAATTTGCGAGGGGATTATGATCTACCATCTTATCGCAATTGTTTTTCGAGTCTGATTCTCGATCACATCGCCGGATAAATTCGAACCAGAATACTGTAAACAAGCAGCTCTGTTTTAGCTAATAGTATGGGATAATCAGATGTCCTGGAAGTGTACGATTGTTGAGTACTTATCATTGAAAAGACTGTTTTTGGAATTGTTATTTGCCGGAATAAGGGAGATTTGTTGGATTGATCTATTTGTGCCGTACGGATTGGCCATGCGACGGTTGCTCTCGGCGGCGATCGGCCTCTCCAGAGAGGACTCCACCACCCCCAACGCTACCGGTTACGGCGCTCAAATCGTATTTGTTCTTGCTGCTTCAGAATTAGCTTATATTTTGCGAGCCGATTGTTGCAGATCACAAGATGGCCGCCGAAACTCATGGCCCTAGTCCCAAGGTTCTCCTCTGCAATGCTGGCGCCGGTGCTGCTGCTGGTAAATTTTTACCATGCTCTCCTCCTTCGTAGTTGAACGTGCTATTTGGTTTATTCGACCTAAATACTATTGAAAATAACCTATTGAAGCTTTAGTTGGAACCTTTATAATATCAAAATTATTGAAGCGTCAATATATGAACTAATCTAAATATCAGTCAATTTTATTTTGAAAGCAAACAGAAACTTCAGTTTGGGACATGAAGCGTCTCGCAGTAGTGTAATTTTAAGTTTATATTGTCTTAATTGCTTGAGGCATCAATATGTTAACTTAGTCAAAATATCAGACGATTATTTTGGGATAGGGAGCCTGCGAAATTGTGTTATTATAATTTTTGTCTGGTCTTAATTACTGCCACATTATCAGGCTGAAATTTGAAATGAAATTGATTGTGGCAAACTTATGAGGTTGAATTTGATTGGTGCAGGAGTCATTGCAGCTACATTTGTATGTCCTTTAGATGTTATTAAGACTAGGTTTCAGGTACATGGGTTGCCACAGCTCACTAGTGCTAAAATCAAAGGTCAGATTCCTTATTTTTGTTGCTTGACATAACCGTTTGTGGAATTGTACAATTTAGAATGCACGCTTTTCTGTTGAATGTTGTTTTAAGATCTTAAGTTTGAGTTGTTATTCAGGGATTTTTGAGTTTAGCAGTTGAGAATGCGAGGTGCATGCCAGTGCTGCTGTATGTTTACACAAAGGCATGATGACGAATGCTTGTTTCTTTTCTTGTATGATTGGCCAGGTAGTGTTATCGTAGGTAGCTTAGAACAGATATTCCAAAAGGAGGGGTTACGTGGCATGTACCGGGGGCTAGCCCCAACAGTGCTTGCAATGCTTCCAAATTGGGCGGTGAGTTGTTATGTTCTTAACTGCTATTATCTGTTGCTATGGATTTCATAATGCTTTCTGTAAGTCTTTTCATTTGTGGCGAAGCAAATAAGTTCCATGAAAAATGACTTGTCAGTAAAACTTTTGCAGGTGTATTTTACGATGTATGATCAACTAAAGAGTTTTCTTGGTGCTGATGGTTAGTAAATTACTTGCTTTTATTTCGAGGCCCCTTCTTTTTCTTGAGCAAATAAGAAAGAACCATTTGCTTTTTCTACTTTTGGACGATTATACAAAATGGACATTTCTTTGGTTTTTTGGTGTTAATGAGTGTGCCTTGTATTTCTGGAATTAGATGTAAATCATCAGCTCCCTCTTGGTGCAAATATCATGGCTGCTGCTGGTGCTGGGGCTGCGACTACAATTGCAACAAATCCGTTTTGGGTTATCAAGACAAGGCTTCAGGTATGTCTATTATTGATTTATGCTTCTTTTTTCCTAAGGCGCAGCTGATTTATGCAATGAGGAGCAAATTGAATATTTTGGATGCTTGACTCAAAAAAATGAGTTGCGCAGTCTATATTTATTTTTTCGATCAAGTTATCTTACACTACTATTAATTCAAATTACACCCTCTTTTGGGAAAGTTCCCCTCGTGCATGGTACTGAAAAAAATGTTTAGGCAGAATAAAGGTATTGGTCAATGTCTTCTATGCTTGGTTTGGCATTTCTTGTTAATTAATGCCCAATGTTCAAAGAAAATCTATGTGAACCTTAATGCTGTGATCTGTTGGTTGCACAATATGTGTTTTACGCGTGATATCTAGATATTTAGAATTATGGGACTGGAACATCTATTTTCATAAGAGCAGCATTTTGGTTTAAATAACTATTGCTTCAAACCATATGACCGTCAGCCACCTTGTTGACTTAAATGTTCTAATGATGGGTGTTGAGAAACTTGGCATTTATTTCAGTATCAAGATAATTTTAAAAACGATATTTGTTTTATTCTGCGATGCAGACACAAGGAATGAGAAGCGGTGTGGTTCCTTATAGGAGCACACTGTCAGGCTTAAGGAGAATTGCACACGAGGAGGGTATTCGTGGATTGTATAGGTTGTTATCTCTCCCAACATCATACTGATAGCACATTTGGAATAACTTTTTCAACAGACTGATTTCTGCCCTTTTTTTTATGTTCTGTGGTGTTCAGTGGTCTTGTGCCCGCTCTGGCTGGTATTAGTCACGTTGCAATTCAGTTTCCAACATATGAGAAGATAAAAAGTCACTTGGCTGATCGAGGTATGTGGTTGCTAACTTCTGTCTTAAATGCATTCTGTTCTTATTTCTTCTCATTCATCTTTCATTCCTATGGTAAAATGAAATCATGTCAATTTGTTGTAAATTTGGTAGACAACACCACGACGGATAAACTCAGTGCAAGTGACGTTGCACTAGCTTCATCAGTTTCAAAAATATTTGCTTCGACCTTGACATATCCACATGAGGTATGGGTACTTCTCATAAATTTGGGCTATATTTGGACCTTGATTTTATTGAGGAAAACATGATCTTCAATTTTTTTTATATTTGTCCTTTCCCTGACCAAAAAACCCAAGGTTCAAACACGGACTTGTAATATCTTTTATGATGTAGTGTCGCTCAGTGTTAGATATTTTCTATACAACGTAATTTCTTTCATGCAGGTTGTGCGTTCAAGACTGCAAGAACAAGGGCACCATTCAGAGAAGCGGTATTCTGGTGTTGTTGATTGCATTCAGAAAGTATTCCAGCAAGAGGGTATCTCCGGTTTTTACCGGGGTTGTGCCACCAACCTGCTGAGAACAACCCCAGCCGCTGTAATCACATTTACCAGTTTTGAGATGATTCACCGGTTTCTTGTTACTCTATTCCCTCCCGATCCACACCCTCACACATTATCAGGATGAAGGTTTGCTTGAATGATGGAACCAACTTTTCGAAAAGCACTTCTCTGTTGTGTCCACAAGCATGTCTCATGAATAGACCAGCCTTTTCTATTTGTAAACTATGACTCTTTCCTGATTGTTTTTGTATTCTAATTGTTAGGAGGGAAGTATTCTAATGACAATGTTAATGATGATAAATTGTTATAATGTAGGAATATCCAATTGAAGGTTTCTGATTCTTTTCTCAGGGAATTGTTTTAATTAGACTCTATAAAATTACCATCAAACTTCTTCTCCCCATCCCCTGTCTTTGAAGACAGTTCATAAATTTGGTTTGCTGACAATTGTGATTACTTTTATCTGTCATTTCTGTGATTTTTCTTTGGTTGTTTGATTATTTCTAAGGTAATAATCTCTGACACCTCAAATCTGCATGTAATTCCTGTTTTACTTTTACCAATATGATATGTGCGCTATCTATCTTTTTCCATTTACCCTTTTGCTGTTCTTGTCCTATTGGATCTTAATACTATTGAAGATCAGATGTCTAATCTCTCGAATGATGACTGCATATGGGCCTTCCCTCGAGAATCTGAGACTATGTGACTTGGACTAATGAACCTAATTGAAGACAACTTGTCTAATCTCTTGCAACTAAGTTCTATAAACCTAATTTATAGATTACTAGAAACCAAGAACAACATTAAGAATATAGCTTCTTTGAAACCCTATAGCCAGATTAACCATAGTAATAGCCGTTGACTAATGGCCTGTGATCATACATGCCTTTGTCGTTAATACTTGACAGTAGAAGATCAAAAGTGTCAAAATTTTAAAATTGGTGCGATCAAAAGTGTAGAGGATCAAAAGTGTCAAAATTTTAAAATTGGTGCGATCAAAAGTGTGAGAATTTTAAAGTTTTGAAACTATAAATGTCAATCCATAAACTTGGAATAAAAGTGAGAAGAATCCTATCGAGTGGAATCAAAAGTGCGATTTTACCTTGAAATTCTATAGCCGATTAAATTAAGGTTAATTCCACAGAGGATAGACAACAGCCCATTTGGATGAGAATCGCTGTACCAATATGTTAATCGCATATACTTCAAAGCACTCTGGTGCAATTGGCTTTCTATTTATATACAGTTAGTTGTAAGAAGAGCACAATGTCCGCACATGAAAACATGCAATGAATGGGATTATGTAAAACATAATCATCATTTTAGGATAGAAGTAATGTATTATTGTTTCTGTTTGGAGAGAGAGAGAGAGAGAGAGAGTAGAGGAATGAGTCGGTTTCTCTTCATCATTAGTTTGATAGGCTGTAAAAGTGAAAGCCCCAAAAAGGCATTAAGCCCCTCCAAATGCTTTCATGATGCCCCCACTCACACTCACACACACCACACACACTAGCAAAAAATTCAACAAACAGTTGATAAATTCCTTTTTTTTTTTTTTTCATTCAGACACTTGTTTACTTTATTCTAATCATGAAAGAAAAAAGAAAGAGGAAGAGTAGCTGGTCAATTAAAGTCCTAAAACACCAATTTATGGTTGTGGCAATTTCAAGAAATGCTCAAGTCTTGATTGACAATGGATTATCCTTCAAAATGAAGATATATTACCACCAACCTAAGAGATATATAGGTGGATTAAAATAAGGGGTAAATACATTTATACCTCCTCCGTTCTATGATTTATTTATATAAATCACCCATATTTTTACGTAATTATAAAAGTTATTCTCGTCAGTCAAAAGACAAACATGGATAATTTGCGTAATGATGCCGACATTTCTAATTGTGTGTGTAATTTTTCAAAAAGTAGAAGTGATTTGAGTAATTGATGTTGTGGGTTTATGTAATTTTGCAAAAAACAATAGTGATTTGTGTAAATAAACCATGGGCCAGTAGGTGTAAATATAATTATCCCTTAAAATAGTGGATTTTGGTTAAAATAAGGTGTATCATGTTTGGCTTGACTCTTAGAGCTTATGGTAATGTATCTCTCTTTAGCTTATTAGTTTTTCTTGGATAATCCTTTACTAACATCAGAAAAAAGTGCAGCCAAACGAGGGATAATCTGGTGTAGACATTGATTGAACAGCAGCTTCTCCAACTCTTTATATCCAGAAGCAGCTTTTCCCCATCAAGTTTCTAGCCCCATTGCGGTGGAAAAAAGTGTGGTGATATAGCTAGTTTGTTAAGATATTTTGCCATATATGCATAGTGCAAGAAAAAAAGTTAATTATTCTGGACTAGTCTGCTGGTCTTGTAGATGCTGCATCGGCTGGATCCAATACATTGATTCTTAAACGATTTATATATTTCTACTTTTTTAAAAATTAAAAAGAGTATGTTATAATCATTCATACAGTATATTAATTTGTACTTCCACGGCACCTTATGCAACTTTAATGCTGCGAGGAAATTACAAGAACATGACAAATTAGCTCTTAACTTACATAGGATTCAAATTAACAATCACATCAATATACATTTGAAGGCGAAAAAAAAAAAAGAAAAAAAAGAACAAAAAGCACTGTAGGAGAAGGACATAGTGATCAAAACCAATAAACTAGCTACTGGAATAATGATCATATTTTTACTATCGAAATACTCGAAAAATAAAATCAAACATAATGATCATATTTACATTACTGAAATAAATATTATAGCAACAAATGATTTGATTGATGTATCATTTTGCAACTTGGCACCATGTGAAATCAATCAAAAGGTGGCTAGCACATGTAATTTCTTCTCCTGTAAGAGCTTTTATCCTTGTGCAGGCATAGTTAGTGTGAGGAAATTATTTTGCCTGGACGATGTTTAGTCGAATTAAATTAATTATAGAACAAGTATGATATTTCATTTTTCCTATACTGTACACCTAATCACACAATAAGTATATTGCATTTACCGCATGATTAATTTAAATTTGACCGAACCAAATCTGAACTAAAATTTGCGTTAATGTGATGGAAATGACATTGTGGCTTTGGTTTCTTTTATTTGAAATGAAGTTGAGGTCGGCCAATCATCCAACATCAACCATTCTTACATATACTTTGCACTTTGGTTATTTATACCTTTTTGGCATAACAGAAATATAATTATGATGTGTTGTACTGTCTCAATAGTACAGTTCTGTATTAATTTGTGGAATACTCTCTCTTTCTTAAATTTTGAATTTACATAGTATAAGGTAACGAGTCATGTCAACAACAACTTTTGAACTGTTTTTTTTGACTAAATGCATTTAGCAATCATTTCAAATAATAATTTGTGATAAACAAGGAATATTGTGAGTCCACTATGTGGCACAATTTAAAGCCTAATTGATCCATTCTCCAATACTTCAGCCTGTCTATTATTTAACATTTTTTTTAAAAAAATAGTTCGAATTAAATTTGACTAAATTCGAACTAATATATATTAAACTTTTCGAGTAATTCGTACATTCAGTGCGAGGGAAAAATCCTATGAGTTGATTTAGTCCAATGATTAGTTAATAAAATTGTATTTTATTGTGGTGTCAAATCAATATATTTTCAATAAGAATACGTATAAATGAACATATTTTATTTTAATTATTGTTTTAAAGTTAAAAACTGAAAGTAAAAAACACAAACAAACAGATAATTTTTTTTTTAAGTGTAATTTTGGAAACAAGAATTTGGAAAGTTTTGTAGGGAATGAATGAGATGGATAGTGAGGAAATTGTGTATCATGAAATCGAGACAAGAATTAGACTCTATATTTTTAAAACAATTATTGGCCTGCTCTGGTGCTCACAGAATCGGCAATTTATTTCCCAAGATACAACGACTTTCTATCTCAAAGTAGCAACACTACAAACTTTGAGAAACAGCAAACCAAACGATATTTTTAAACTCTTTTGCCAAACTCTATTTATACAATGTTTTTGTGCTTAAGAATGTTATGAATAAGTTGAATCAATAATGATATGATATGAGAGGCCTATTTATAATAGTTGGAATGATATCACACTCATGGACATGTCTAATAAAAAAAGATGCATTTGAAAGTTTATGACATTTCATCCGAATGGTCGCATTATTTCACCCAAAGGACATACCATTTCACCCAAGTGGACGCATTGTTTAACCTAAAGGGTTTCACCCAAGGGGTACACCATTTCAACCAGAGGACACACCCATTAGATTGATTAGACACGACCAGATGATGATTGGGGTCCATCAATCATCATTTACGTGTCACGAACTTTTTATGCGTCGCACATCGTAATCAATCACTTGTTATGATTTAATCCGTTAAATATAAATTTATTGAATAAATTTAGTCTTTAATTTATCATTCACCATTTTTCAATAATTTTTCCAGAGCTCTTTTCACATTTCAAATAAAAAACTGCCACGTAAGCAATTGTAGAAAGGTGCAATCCTATTGGGTAAGTAGTTTTGGTGCAGCCGCTTGCACATGATTGTCGTCTCCCGGCGAGGTAAGCAAAACGCTCTCTATGGGGCCAGAACAGAACACATTCCCCATACCTACCAGGTTCGGTACCGAACCAACAATTTGAAATTTTCGAACGTTAGTTGTAGTTGCAGAGTACTAAATGTAAATGGACGAAACTGCCCTCGGTTTTTAATTTAAGTTGTTGCACTACAATCCAACAACCTCATTTTAATTTTAGTGGCTGCCCTTCTTAAAGAATGATGCCATCTTAAATACCATAATAATTCAAATTTTTGCTGCCCGCTCTCAGTCTCTGCTCATATATATGCACTTATTATCTTGACTCGCAATTTAAATTAAATATATATAAATATATATTCTCCGTATTATAAAAAATTATCGTTCTTTCGCAGATAAATTTTTCCATTCAACGTTCCATGATTATTAATTTTTTTTATAATTTAATTATGGACGGCTAATTCGTAATTAATATAATACATTGAGTCTTCGGCTCAAAGAAAGCAACAAAGTTTGGTAAAAGGATTGAGACTTTGAATTTTTATTTATTTATTTATTTATTTTGAGTGGGATTGAGACTTTTAATTGAAGTCCACAATTTGGTTGTATTTTTTTAGTTCATGACACCAGCTTTGAAGTTAACCTCTTTCAATGAAAACTCATTCCCAGAAAATGACTCACTACTGCCAGCCAAAAGCTGTGGAGCATTTCTTTCCAAATTTTTTCGAATTTAATTCTGAGCTTTTAATTAATACTTATAGTTGTGATTTTGCGTGCTTTTGAGTTCAGTTTCGTTCAGGACTCAATATACAGTGACAATACGCTGCATATTATATAATTAAACATAAAAGATTGATGTTTTAAAACCTCTGTAATTAAGAATTTTTCTCACATGAGCTGAGTGCAAAAATATCAAATAATATGAAGGGTAAATTATAACTATCTCCCCTGAAGTTTGCCAAAATTATAAATATTCCTCATTTTTTGAAAAATTACAAATATTCTCCTGAGGTTTGTAACAGTCTAACAAATAACTCATTTTCATCCATTTTTATGGGTGAACTGACCAAAATGCCCTTATGCACTGAATTATTTTTTTATTTAATTCTTAAAAATTTTTTGGACTACAATAGGCAGGGAGAGGTTTCTTAAGTTCAAGGGCAAAATGGTCAATTTTAGGCCTCTGGTTAAAAATTACAAACCCAGGAGGTATTTGTAATTTTTCAAATAACAAGGGGATTGTAATTTACCCTAATATGAACTATATCGTATCAGTAATATGGTTTATGAAGACATAACATGATTAAGATCATTTGGTGTTTTTAGACTGATTCACCTGGGAAAAGAAATTGTAATTGAAATGTATTGGGTTAATCTTTAAATATCTTATTTGTTAGTTGCTAATTTTGAATAATTTGTCAAGATTTTCTCCAATTAGTTCATTGTTGTCTCCCTAAAAGAGGAAGCATACCATTTGGGAGAGGGCAACTATGGGACCAATAACAAGTGATATGGTGACATGTACATGAACCCCAGCCATTCTAGGTAAGACTTGATTAGAGGCCAATAAACAAATGAAAATTGTAGCCAAAATGGTACATCTTGGAGACTAAGCAAAGCAACACTCATATGCTTTATCCAAAAATGATAATATTTTTATAGATAGCAAGAATGAGCTAAGAAAGAAAAGAGATTGTGTTATACATTATCACACAATTATAGGGTATTTGGTAACAAAATTTTATTTATTGAACTAAAAAGAGTAATATTTCTCGATGAATCAAATGAAAAATCATGTTTGTTCATGTAATAAATTATCTGGATGATAAAATACTATAATCGATCAAAATATTACTTATAATTGAATTGACATAAAAGAATCTGTTATCAAGGCATGTCGAATTCAATTGGGAATTGGTACGTATGGAATTATGAATTTGCACTTTTATGAATTTGAAATTAAGGAAAATAAATAAAGAGTAATCAATAATAAAGGGCAAATACGTCAAAGTATAATATCGCGCCTTTATTCAAAATTTGAATAGGCCAATCATTTAGTGGCTCTGCATAATTGAGGAATTAGAAAGAGGACAAATGAGTCCATACCTTCCAACTATCTGGAAAAAACATTATTTCTATTTATTAACATTTAGGGAGAATTGGTTAACCATTGCCTCAAATGTAATAATGGTGTTATTTATAAAGGTGGGAGTCTATTTTACTACTCAACTTTGTACATTGACATGAATTTCATCACAATTTTCACAATTTTAAAAAATCTGCTCAAAGTATCTTGATTTATCATTCAAATAAATTTGATTATTAATATTAAACGACAAATTTATAAAGTTATATGCATTTTATTTGTATGTTAATAAAACTACATGTGCAATTCATTTTCTATTCAAAGTTAGGTGAAATAAATCGATAGATCACATTTGATAACGATTGTCAAATGCTAGTTAAAACAAATCTTTATCTTTCCGAATTTGGTTTTCACTTTATAGACATCAAACTCGATTGTTTTATATATTATAAGGGTGAATAATGTCGATAAACATTATCAAGAACGTAAAACAATTATATTACCATAAATCACAATTGGCCATAAATTAATGCCTAAATTTATACTATAATAGTAGTTCAAGGCAATCACAAGAGTATTAAGTTGAAATTAAGAAAATTAAATTACCACCATCAAATTATCAATCATATTCAATAATTCATAAATAACTAAAAAGGAAGATATTTCCATTGCCAATAATGAGAACATATTTTTTCCCTTTTCTTCTCTCCATTCCCCCCCTAAAATTAAATGTTCTTTAAAAATATCTTGAGCACTTTTTTCACATGTCATAGTGAAAACCCTTCTCAAGATTTCCTTGTGGAACCACAGCTTTAATGCACACAAAGTGACTATTGATTTGATCCTTACAACCTTGTTTGTGGGCATGGTCTTCAAGTTTTGGGGCTACCACATAAAAAATTCTTTACAAATTTCATGCAACATTCTTATTTATGGCCTATAAAAAATAAAAACAACGTTGTCGTCCCAATAATCGATATATTTATATATTTATTTATTGTGTTTCTTTCTTTATAAAAAAAATAGAGAGAGAAAAAGAGATAGTGTCTGTATGCACTATGTAAATTGGGTGCAATAAATTTGACGCATCACACATATCTGTAAATGAGTCTCTCTCAATCATTGTTGTATAATATTGGGACAATTACACTGGCCTACCTTGAGGTTTTGTATAGTTACACGTAAATTTTTTATGATTTGGAAAATTAAATCTAATACCCCTAAGGTTGCTTCCATTTAATAAATAGTTTCCCGTTAGTTAAAGTTCAATAAATTTGTTGATATTAACAAAAAAAAAAAAATGAATGAAAATCGATATTTACCCTCGATTGACTTATTACTGACTTATTGTAGGTCAGACAAATCTTTTCTAACTAGACTACCCTTATAGTGGTGAATATATACCTCATTACATGCATTAACGTGTTAAGTTGTATAAGAGTAATTTCATCATAAAAAAAATTGTATGACTTGCAATAATTCAGTCGGGGGTAAATATGAATTTTTATCCAGTTTTTTTTATTAATATCGGCAAATTTAGATAATTTGACTAATGAATGGACTTATTTGTCAAACGAAAGTAAATTTCAATGATACTAAATGTAATTTTTTAAACCATATGAGTCTATGTATAATTACACCAACCCTTAGGGTAGGGTGGTGTAATTATCCTATAATATTTGTGTAAGTAAATAAGAGGGGAAAATATTTTATATTATTTTTTCTGTCAAAATTGGGTCAAATAAGGAAATAATAGAAATATTTTTGTTTTAAATATTTTTCAGTAAATCCAAAATTCAAAAAGTGTAAGAGATTTTTCTTTGCCTAGTAGGAAAATTGAAGGAAAAGAAAGAAAAAAATTAAAATAAGCGTCGGAGCCGTTGGGGCCCAAGCGGAGGTTCGGAGCGAGGTTCGTTAACATGTGGCTTTATGCAAAGAAATATTCAAAAAGTGGCACACACTCATACTCACAGGACAGCATTACTACGAGTAGAGGTATAAAGCAGAGAAGAAGCTTTTCCAGTTTGTAGAGAGAGAAAGAAAAGGCGAAGCCATGGCCAATTTTCTCACTGTAGTTTTGTAGAGTGAGAAAGAGAAAAAAGTTAACAATTGATTCTGTATGTATATGTTGTGTCTATTTGCATTACCCTTGGAAACCTAGGCCACTCTGCTTTTGCCTTCTTGCTCTCTTGTTCGGAGCAGATATTCAGATAAAGTTCAGTCAATCTTCTTGGATGATTTTGTTTATGCTGGAGGATTGAAATTCCAGAATCGGTGATTTTTTGAGTGAATTTGGAATGGCGGCGATAGAAGGTGCATTGTCCTTCTCTGTGGCGTCAGTTGTGGAGGATGTTCTGCAACAGCATGGAAATCGATCCCGTGATCTTGATTTTGATGCTCGCAGAGCGGAAGAAGCCGGTAATTTCCAACTTTTCTGGCCCTGAATCTGTAATTTTCATCCGAACTTCCTTTTACCGGGAAAAATAAAATTTGTTTTGAATGATGAATTTGATTATTTTTGGCGTTTAAATCCTCAAACGAAGTTTCGTACTTTTTTTTTTTCTAATTTTTTTTCTGAAGTCGATATAGGGTTCTTGTTATCATTTTCTTCATTGGATTTGAAAGATGTAATATTCTATGATTATGAATTCATATGGTTAGAATAGTGATGATGGTTGGTCTGTGCTTGTACTCTTCTGCGTCTCGAATGAAGTTGAAATATACTTGCATAGAGCTTGATATCAAAGCTTTTGAACCCGCTTGTTATAACGGAACAAACAAATGAATTCAATTTTCAATTATGTTATATCACGAATTTCATTTTACAGACCCAGTGCTAATGATCCAAAATAATATTCAATATCTATAGTTTGTAAGAAGTCACTGGAATTTTTGAAATTCTAATTTCAGTATTTTGTACTTGGATTCAATCGTTCTTGAGTAACAAGTCTATTCCTGTATGTGCAGCAATAAGAAGATATGAAGCTGCGACTTGGCTGAGAAAAATGGTAGGAGTAGTGGGAGCAAAAGATTTACCAGCGGAACCTTCTGAGGAAGAATTTCGGCTTGGATTAAGAAGTGGAATAATTCTCTGCAATGTACTTAATAAAATTCAGAATGGAGCTGTGCAAAAGGTCAGTCACAGATATATTTCCACATAATTGAGTTACTTCTTGTCTTATTTTCACAAATCAGTCATAAAAACGTACGTATTTCCTGGTGCTCCTCGAGCTGCCTTTAAGATTAATTCAGGATTGTGATCCTGACCCATTTGTTTCAGGTAGTTGAAAGTCCATGTGACCCCGCACTTATACCAGATGGTGCTGCATTGACAGCGTATCAATATTTTGAGAATGTGAGGAATTTTCTTGTTGCCGCACAAGAGATGGGGATGCCTACTTTTGAGGCCTCTGATCTAGAGCAGGTACAAGCAGATGCTAGCCTTGATAATAAATTAATCTGGACTGCAAATGGAAGCAACGATTTATTGGTTGTTTCATAGAATTCAAACCAAGAATAACCTCTGATACATCCCTACTGTATTACTTAATGAATTGGTCTGATATTGCCTGAGAACTGATTGGTTACAATCGTTAACTGTGCCAAAATGATGTTTCAAGATTGTTGATTGTTTTTCAGGGAGGAAAATCCTCAAGGGTTGTGAATTGCGTGTTGGCCCTTAAGTCCTACAATGAGTGGAAGCAGACAGGAGGAAATGGGGTTTGGAAATTTGGTGGAAATGTTAAAACTACTACATCTGGGAAACAGTTTGTTCGCAAAAATTCTGAGCCATTCACGAATTCGCTGTCAAGGACTATGTCCTCAAATGAGAAATCCCTAAATGGCGTATGTACAGATAAAGATGCTAACAGAACGGTGTGTAGTCTGTTGTTGATGTGCATTTCTGTTTGCTTTAGCTCCCATGATCTCTAGAATTATTCATGTATTTTTCTTCTTTTGCAGCCCTTGAGTATGCTTGTTCGAGCAATTCTATTAGATAAGAAGCCAGAAGATGTTCCAAATGTATGATATGCACTTCTCAAATATAGTGTAATTTCATACGAGTATCAGTATTGTGATCCTCCCCAGTTAATAATAATTTTCACGTGCATGCCACCCTTGGTTTTGAGCTGACACATTCTTTCTGTTTTACAGCTTGTTGAGTCTGTATTAAGTAAGGTTGTGGAGGAATTCGAACACCACATTGCAAGTCAAGTTGAATCGGTTCGTCTTCTTTGCTGTCTATGTGACACTTCTTTTTGCACTTTGATAGTAACTTATTCATGTCTGCGTCTTAATTACTTTGCTCATAATCATTCACACTTTGGATTTATGAAATTATACCTCAAGGAGCACTTTAAAATTTCCTTGATGTACGTCATTCTGTTTATATCAAATATGTTCTCTTGTAACAGAAGAAGGCTAGTACTAGAGACCCCAACATTTCTCATGGAAAGAAAACCGTGGCAAAGCCTTCTTCACCCAGTGTACAGGTAGTCTGTTGGTTGTAAATGCAGTGAAAAAATCTGTTACTAAGAAATTAAGTCTCTATCGTTTTTGCTTTACTGACACACTTTTCCATATTCTTTCCAAAAATAAGATCGAAGAAAAGAATGCTGCAGCTCCAAGTAGAGATCATATATTGCAGGACAAAATTTATGGCAAAGAATCTGAAAGTAAATTCATCAAGCATCAAATGATCGTAGACCAACAGCAAAAAGATATTAAGGTAAGAACCAAATGAAATTTGATACCTTCTCCATCATCTTCAACACATGCCTTATACTTTCGGGGGATTTAAGCTGATAATGTGTTATCTTGGTTTTGTTTGCTCTAGCTGTTGAAGCAGACGCTTTCTACAACAAAAGCTGGCATGCAGTTCATGCAAACTAAATTCCATGAAGAACTTTGCAATCTTGGTAGGAATTTGAAAAGCTTGGGTTTATTCAGTTGCTTTTATGTGTTCAATATAGCCGCAAGGCAGTGCTGGGTGTCTTTGTTTTAGGAATATTCCCTTTTCTTAAAATCAATTTCAACCAGAGTCTCTTTTTACTTTACAGGTCTCCATATTCATGGACTAGCTCATGCTGCTTCTGGTTATCATAGAGTTCTTGAAGAAAACAGGAAGCTTTATAATCAAGTGCAGGACCTAAAGGGTAAAATCATTGTTTCTCACTTACCTGCATTTTGTTTTGGGTTATCCTGAGCTTACTGTCTTCAATTAAATTAATGTTTGAATATTTTAATCCATCAGGAAATATTAGGGTTTATTGTCGTGTCAGACCTTTCCTGCCAGGACAATGTAGTTACCTGAGTACTGTGGATCACATTGAGGAAGGAACAATAACAATAAATACTTTAACGAAGAATGCAAAGGGCAGGAAATCCTTCAACTTCAACAAAGTATTTGGGCCTTCTGCAACTCAAGGTTAGGCCATCAACTCAACGGCTGTTTCACCTGATTACTGTCTGGTTTTTTCATAAAAATCCCCACCGTTATCCTTTTCGTTGCAGAGGAGGTATTTTCGGACACAAGACCACTAGTAAGATCAGTCCTTGATGGTTACAACGTCTGCATTTTTGCTTATGGTCAAACAGGATCAGGAAAGACTTACACTATGGTAAGATACAAGTCGCTAGTATGTGTTTCATAAGGAACATTTTCCTGTGTTTCTATTTGGAACATCAATGTTAATTTTGCTGTGCTGTACTTTATCCAGACTGGACCCAGGGATATAACAGAGAATAGCCAAGGGGTGAATTACAGGGCTTTGAGTGATTTGTTCCTCATTGCTGAGCAAAGAAAGGATACTTTCTTCTATGACGTGTCTGTTCAGATGATTGAGATTTACAACGAGCAAGTTAGGGATCTTCTTGTTTCTGATGGCTTCAGCAAAAGATATCCTTTCTAAAGCTATTTTCTGATTTATAAAGTTAATTATATTAGAATTTTAGTTATTACTTCTAACCAGAATCATCATGAAAACTGAAAATTCAATTTCTCTTATACAATTGGCCTCAGAAATTCATTATGGTTAGAAAAGGTCCCGTATGAAGGTTTCCTTTACTGAAGTATACATTAGAGATTCGAAACAGTTCTCAAACTGGACTAAGTGTACCAGATGCAAGTTTGGTTCGTGTCTCTTCAACATTGGATGTTATTGATCTGATGAACCTTGGGCACAGGAATCGTGCTGTTGGTGCGACAGCACTCAATGACCGCAGTAGTCGCTCCCACAGGTGAGTATCAATCCAAATGCAACCTAAATTCATGCTTCTAAAATGACCTTTTGACTAAATCTTTTTGTTGCAGTTGTTTAACGGTTCATGTCCAAGGAAGAGATTTGACGTCTGGAAATATTCTTCGAGGTTGCATGCATCTAGTTGATCTGGCTGGAAGTGAGAGAGTCGACAAATCTGAAGTGACAGGTGACAGACTAAAAGAGGCTCAACATATTAATAAATCTCTTTCTGCCTTGGGTGATGTCATATCCTCACTTGCCCAAAAGAACGCGCATGTCCCTTATCGAAATAGCAAACTCACACAACTGCTGCAAGACTCACTTGGTAAGGATAACAGGCCCTAAACTAACTTGTCCTTTCCTTGTTTTTTAACATGGTCTTGATGCTGCTTCACTATTTAGGAGGACAAGCAAAGACATTAATGTTTGTTCACATAAGCCCTGAGCCAGATGCCATTGGAGAGACAATTAGTACACTTAAATTTGCCGAGCGTGTCGCTACCGTTGAACTTGGCGCTGCACGAGTAAATAAGGATACGACAGATGTTAAAGAACTCAGAGAACAGGTTCTTACATGTTTCTTTAGTAGTTTGTGTAATCCTGTACATGGATTTCTCATGCTCAAAAAGTTGGATCACTCTTCAATAGCTCAATCACTTCATCTCTGTGATAGGTTGCCAGTCTTAAGGCTGCCTTGGCGAGGAAAGATGGAGAACCTGTGTCCATACAGCAGAAGGTATCAGGGAGTCCCTGTAACATGCCGACATCACCTTTTCAAGCAATATCAAATGCCAGAAACGTAGGCTTGCCGTCACCAAATGGCCTGAGGAAGCCAATGGAAGATGTAGGCAACATAGAGGTAAATGCAAGAAAGCAGACACTCTTGAGCTATGATGTATTTTACTGGGGACTGCAACGGGAAACATCGTCAACATAATATCATAATCTTCTAAAATGGTTGATACAAACTCATATTTTACTGTTTCTGAAGAAGCTAAACTATATTTGACTCATTTTATCACATATATTGCACGAACTGGGATGTACTTGCATTATATTATGTAATACCCTGGTTATCCAAACTAATGAAGCATCGAGTCTGATTTCTGCTGCATTCAACAGGTTCACACCAATCCTTCCCTGAGGCAAAAGAAGCAAAGCATGGATCTAGATGAGCTACTTGGGAATTCCCCTACCTGGCCGCCTGTCAGCAGCCCTTGCCAAAATAATGGGGATGATGATAGAGAAGTGGGCTCCGGTGACTGGGTAGACAAACTCATGGTGAACAAGCAAGATCCTATCCAAGTTGAAAATAACTTGGGCTACAGCAACATCTCTGATGTCTTTAATCAGAAATATCTATCAGATTCTTCAAAATATTACCCTGAGATGTCATGTGGCCTAATGCCTGCAAATATCAAGTTTGATATTAATGCTACCGATGATCAGGATCAACTTGATGCTGCAACTAGCGATTCATCCGAGCCAGACTTGCTTTGGCAGTTTAACCATTCCAAACTTGGGAGCTTCAACAATGGGACTGGTCCAAAGGTCGAGAAACCTCAAGTAAAACAAACCAAAAGTCCAGAACTCAGGTATTTGGCATTATTTTACAAATGTAGCAACTATATTTGGTTGGATAAACAACCCATGGCACTTAAATGCTAACTGGACTTGGTTGCTTATGTGCATTAGGACCATGATCCCAAAATTAGGCCCTTCACCGTCACGAAAAGCAGTGAGTGGATCTGGCCAAGGGCACCATTCTTCACAGAGGATCGGAAGGCAGACTACTGAAATAAAACGCAAAACGGGGATCAGAAAGTAGAATCTTTTTCCTTTTTACACAAGGCGAGAGAACGAATATAAGTTGTAGAGTTTCGTTTCCTTTTTTCTTTTTGATTCATTTTTTCATATATAGGCCAAAAAAGCAATTACTCCAGTTGCTCTTATTATGTATTCTGTGGCCAATAATATTCTTTTACCATGAGTTGTTGTGAAAATAGGCCACATGTATTATTGTTTGCTGGATTTTTTTAGAAAGTGTTCCAGCCTTTTGTGCTGATCACAAAAGTGTGAAGAATGTGATTGATTCCTTGACAATGTCTTCTTGTAAAGTATAAATTCAGAAAGAGTTCCTACAATGTGATGTGATGATGGTTGAATTGTCCGTTCGATAATTTAAGTTTGCATCAAGATTTTTGTTACTCAAGATATCAACTTCATAGGCTTCTGACCTGAGAAAATATTAACTTATGGAATATGAGTCAAATATCACCTCCATTAATTGCGCTTATTATTATTATTACTATCATATAATATAAAGATTAAATTATTTTCTTGATTTCAAAACATCTTTTATCAACACATGTTTCTTCCATATTATGTAACAAAATGGGGAAAAGTTGAAATTCAAATTAGTGTTTAACATCTTAAAATTTCAAGGGAAATTCTAAAATCAGTCCCTGCAAAAAGAACATTTTACTCTTTTTTATTTGTGGATAATTACATTTACATTCCTTAATCTAGAATCTATTTATAGAAATTACCTCATTTCTTGTATAATTACATAAACCAATCTGTGTAATGATGTTGACGTTTATGAGGAGTGTATAGATAATTTTTCAAAATATAGAGGTGGTTTATATGAATGATTTTAATATTTTAATGAATATCTATGTAATTTTTTAAAAAATAAAATAATATATATAAATAAATCATAGGTTAGAGAGTAGAGACGTAATTATCCCTATTATTTATCATTTTTCAGATAGGAAAGGGGCATTCAACTGAGGTATATAAAACCAAACTTATTGGGCTGCATTTTGTAGGAGCCCATTGACATAATAGACAAAGTATACTGACCAGCCCAATATCGAAGGAGCACTGCCATTTCCCAACTTAGCATGCTGCAAGTCTGGCAATTCCTTAAACCCTAACCCCTACCCTCCGTTTTCTTTCATACCAATTCCAGTTCTCTTCAGAAGATTTCATAAACTCTATCATCCAGAGAAATTCGCGAGATATGGACATCGATTCGAGTGGGGAGAAGCTCAAATCTCTTCACATATCATCCCTCGATGAAGAGGAGGATGATGAAGAAGAAGCTCAGAACGACGACGTGGAAGATGAAGTTAGCGATGAAGATGATGAAGAAGAAGAAGATCGAGTACCGATGACGTTGGGCTTTGTGGAGAAGCCGAAAAATCCATGGACATTGCTCCGCCAGTATTTCCCGAGTAAAGCTGGTGGCACTCCGGTAATTTTACTGGCGAATTTCGTGATTTAATTTTTTTGAAGTGCCTAAGTTTTCTTTCCAGATATTCTGTAATGATTTTTTTTTTTAATGATGCTTATGTAGTGGCTTGAATTGTTTCCTGGTATTGTATATGCTATTGAAGAGAACTGGCAGCTAAATTCTTAACGTTTGAGGAATAATGTCTGAATTTTATGCGATTTAGGCATGGTTGGACCCCGTAAATCTGCCTTCGGAAAAGTCTAGTCTTTGTGATTTTTGTGGTGAGCCCTTGCAGTTTCTGCTCCAGGTGTAGTAAAAGAAAATTAAGTTTCGAAAACTAAATTTCAAGTGTCTCTATACTTAAAATAAGGATTCAGATGCAGTCTCACTCTCATATTTTCTCTTCTGACTATTATTTAGGTCTATGCACCTTTACCTGAGGAATCAACTTTTCACAGAACATTGTTCATTTTCATGTGTCCATCAATGGCCTGTCTTCTTCGTGATCAGCATGAGCAGTGGAAGCGGCATCCAGAGACTCCATCCAGAAGGTATATCTTTCTATTTGGCTACTCTCAGAATTCGTATATTCAACTTTTGTTAAGTGATTCAATTGATATTTTAGTCTTCAGTCTTCTGCTTCTGACTTCAAATTGATTTTGAAGTGTCAAGGTGTTTCGGTGTCAATTGCCACGGATGAATCCTTTTTACTCCAGTGAAGCACCTGCTGAGGATGGGACTGAGCAGCCCTTGATAGCTGGAGGTAACCCCCCCCCCCCCCCCCCCCCCAAAAAAAAAAAAAAAAAAAAAAGAAATTTGCATTTTCTGTGGTGGAAGTTCCCACAAACACAAGATCACATGCCTGCAAGGTGAAAAAGAAGGAAAATGAAAGGATGTGCCACATTATTGTAAATAGGATTTAGTGCATGAGATGTTTTTTTGCAAGGCTGCATGTCATGGTATTGAGAAGGAGTACTGGCATGTATCATAGAATATTTCATCATTTAATGCTGTGTACATTGTTACAGCAAAACTCTGTAATTGGTGCGGGACGTGGAAAGGGGATAAAATTTGTAGTAGCTGTAGAAGAGCGCGGTATTGTTCCGGGAAACACCAGGTGCTTTGCTTTATTTTTATTCCCTTCCATGCATGAGTCACAATTTTGTGCTTTCATGTAACAAAATGGAGTCGTACTATATGCAGACTGCTCATTGGCGGTCTGGTAACTCAAGTCACAAAGTCTTCTGTCGGCAGTTGGAGACATCTGTCAAAGAATCTGAATCAGGTAACCGTTCCACAAGAAAATGAGGCTAGTACGAGTAGTTAGTTGGATGAAAGACATGGATATGCTAACATGGCAGGAATAGACTTTCCTCTAATTTCAAATTGGGGAGTCTAAAATTTGATTTGCTCTTCTACCATCTTCAGTCATATTATCCATTAAAGATGCATATGTTCTTATCTTAATAAGCTTATTTGCAAACAGCTGCCAGCAACTTCCTCTGGCCAGAGTATGAGATCACAAATGAAGACGAGGGTGAACTTGATGAGGAGATGACTAATGATGATGGATCTGCTAGTTCATTGATTTCTAGAAGCCGGGCAGATGGATATTTTGGGAAGTTACAGACATATTTCAAGGTGATTTTCTTATATGATAATTCAATAAAATTAATGGTTTAATGAAATGTAATCGACATCTTTGTTTTTATTGTTGGATAGGGAAATGGCGAGAACAGAAGTTGGGCATCTTTCCAGGAGAGAATATCTTTGGCCCCAGATCAAGTTTTGAGGTGATCACATCGAAGTTGACATAGGGAACCTATATTTCTACTTCTACTGGCATTCGCTGTTGCCCTCTTAACATTTGATTCTTTTTCTTTTATGATCAGGTACTCTAGCTCTGGTCAAGCAAAACCATTATGGCCCGTGTCTAGTGGTCGGCCCTCAAAGCTCGACATTCCTAAGTGCAACTATTGTGGTGGCACCCGTGGTTTTGAATTTCAGGTTCCACTTTTCTCCACTTTTAGTCCTCGTTAGGTGAAACATATAAATCTGTCTTCTGATACTTGATAAAGTGTTCTCTTCAACAATCACTAACTTGCACCAATCGGAGCCGAAGTATTCTTTCTTTAATTTGTTAACGAGTATATTCTCTCTTGGGAAAATTAATTTATACTATTCTTGGAAACGTAATTTCAGGTTCTGCCCCAGTTACTGTATTTCTTCCATGTGAAAGATAGTGAAGATTCCCTTGATTGGGCAACAATTGTTGTCTATACATGTGAGGCGTCGTGTGAAGGAGGTGCGGGTTACAAAGAGGAATTTGCTTGGGTTCAACTTGCTTCTCAGTCTATATCACACAGATAAATACACACATTACCAGACAAAGTTGGAAAGCATCATACGTTTTGTCCCCATTTCTCATGTGTTTCTTTGTGATGTATGAAGACAGCGATTTAAATCAATTTCTGTCTGGACGATACGTCAATCATGGACCTCCTGCATTTGTATCTCTTAATGAGCATTCAATGTAAAATATATGGTGTTTCTTTCTACACTAATGGTTTTGTTTTCCTTCTCTTGGAAAGATCTCATAAAACTACAAGTAGAAGAAGACTGGTTCAATTGCGACAAACAGTGACTGGAACTGGAAAAGGATTTCGATTGGTCGTAGTGAATTTGTGCGTGAGATTTGATAATGGCCAATAGAAAATAACGATCAAACTACATATTATTGAACCACTATAGTTAAAAATAGTTTGAAGGGAAAATTTTATTTATAAGATTAGATCACAATACACATATTTTTTGCTAAATTATAGGGAAAATTTTAACCCGGGTTAGGTTTGACCGAATCAAATCAATCATATGGCATGTGTGATACACTTACTATGTGATTGGTCATTTTTTCTAAATTGTATATCAATCATATGGCATGTGTAATATGATTGGTTTAAGGTCAGCTGTTGGTTTAGCATTTCCCAAATTATAGTTATACCTTAAGGGGTGTAAGTGTAATATTTTTAGGAAAGATTAAATCAAAATAAACAAACACTTCCTGTCTTTTGCAAACTGTACCTTTAAGGGGTGTAAGTGTAATGTTTTCAGGGGATGTTTGTGTAAAAATTTATTTCAGAAGAAGGGGTGTTGTTATAATTGTAATTATAATTTTAAAGAGTGTATTTTTAATTTTACAAAAGATAGAAAGTGTGTATATTTTAACCTAACTTCGCAATTATCAATTTTATTTATCCATAGTAACAGCATTTAACTGCGGAAAAATAAGGTAAGATTTCGCATTTCAATCTGAGCACTTTTGACGCAAGGACAGGAAAATTCTGAAACAAACCAAATACGGAAATGGTACTTTTTATTGCAAATTCCAACTATGTAGTCCCTTTCATGACACCCTTTCACCACCGCCTATAATCAATCAATCTCGCAAATCTCCAGCTCAAGAATGTACAATGTGAATGAAATGAACACAAATAACATGAAATGAATAAAAATAAAGAGGCAACAGGCATCCGAGTCCTTCTGCACTACCAAAACTTTTCTTACACATGAATGAAGAAACCAGACGCTGTACACAGAATCGAATACGACCCGACCCGACACCACTTGGACGAATTTTGTTGCCCGGAGTCTTTTGCTTTCGCCCGTCTTGCATATTATTGGGAGATCATACACCAGAATCAGACCGACGAATTTTTTTGTATCTCATCAATAAATGAATAATCGGGATTCAAGAATGGAGTATCATAAGACTGCAACTTGACTATTTGGATGTGAGAAGACGAAACAATCGGAGTAAGACGAGCTTTGGAGTTCTGGACACGGTTCGGGCGACACATTAACAGATGAACCTAAAACGTTGGCACATACCCAGGATGTAGATGGGTCGGCAGTGACATTGAATGACAAGTTTGAAAGGCACAAGGATGTGAAGGGAGACTCATCGATTCCGGAAAAGATACCAGCAGTAGTAATATTTACACCAACAACATCCATAAATGTAATATCACTAACAACAGGTAGGGCGTGGGGGTCATATCCATCATCTGGATGAGACGTGCACTGACCTGTCACCTTGATTCCTTGTTGTACGTTTTCCATGTGGACATTCGATACAAAAATGTCTTGGATGTAACCGCCCCTTCCTCTTGCCGTCTTAAGCTCAACACCAATTAATGAGTCGTGCACGTGAAGATTCTCCGCCAATACACTGGATATTCCGCCAGACATTTCGCTACCGAAGGCCAGGCCTGAACCCGAAGAAGATTGGAGGCGAACCCTTCTAATGTGGACATGAGAGGTTGGTTTGCCATAAGCAATTCCATATTCATCCCAACCACTTTTCAGTACTACGGCATCATATCCCATGCTAATGTTGCTGTTCTCGATGCAAATATGGTCGGAAGAATCTGAAATCGAATTATTCCAAGCTTAGAATACCAAGAAAAAGGAGCGTCATTGAAACCACACACATGGATGATTTGATCGACTCCACAACTTCTAGTATTTAAATAAGCAAAATTGGTCATCTACACATATACGCCTATTTTAGGACAAGAGACGAGAAAAAAGTCAGAAGAGCAAGTATCCATCGACTACAAACATGCATGTTGTGATTAGATCTCATTTCAATGTACCTGGGACTATGCCACTAGTGTATGGTGAAGTGGGAGGAGATTGAACTGTTATGTTCTGAACTAGCAATTTACTGCATCACAGAACATAGAAATAAATTAATATAGTGTTTCAGACAATTTATCAAATTACAATACGAAAAACCAAAAGAAAAGAAAAAAAAAATCCAAACAGAAATTATGGAGCTACCTGCAATAAACTGGGTGTATGTTCCAAGCAGGCGCATTTAAGAAGGTTAAGTTCGATACAACGATGTTGTCCGACCCAACAAATTCTACTAAATGTGGTCGACTATAATTCAAAGAATGAGCATTCAGTTGTTCCCACCAAACAGAACCCTGACCGTCAATGGTTCCATTATTGCCTGTACATACATGAATTCATATTGTGAGGGTGAGAGTGGGCATTGGACACAACCCAAAAAAGTGAACTAAGAATGGAATATGCATACCTGTAATAACAACATCGGTTAGATTTTGTCCGCTGATTAAGCTGCGATACCTTCGACCAGGTACCTCAATGCCTCGGCCATAAGAAGGTAACGGATCAACTATATCCCAGTGACTGTAATCCTGCAAAAGCAAGCGAAGAAAATATATTACCGAGATTCTCCCACTGAGACTCCAAAAAAGACGAGAGCTTCTATCAATAGCCAACCTGAGAACCAAGGATAACGGCATCTTTTTCCAGGAAAAGTGTGAGATGGCTGGTAAGAGTGATGCATCCAGTAAGCCACCTGCCTGCTGGAACATAGAGTTGAGCACCGCCCTTGTCGACAAAGGACTTAAGATAGAAAATTGCATTCTGGAATGCTACTGTGTTTAAAGTTTTCCCGTCTCCCACTGCCCCAAATTCCGTGACGGACACACTGTGCGGTCTCGGAGTCAACGGCCAATTAGACTTGCATACTCCATCATAAGCCACGGCGTAGCTCGATACCAGGAGCAAAAACAAAACTACCTGAGATATGAGCACACTCAGATAAGTAAAGAGTACTTTAACCAACCGGGAAAGAATAACCAATAGGAATGTCGTTCATATGGCAAGTGCAATCCACTTGCCGTGTGATTGGTGGACAGTTCAGTGAAAGTGACCAATCACATAGCATATTACACTTGCTCCGTGATTGGTTTGGTTCAACCGAACCTGGTTCGCGTAACAATTTTCCGTAATGTACCGGAAACAGAGGAAATTTTGTTACTCGAACACTATTGTTATCACCATAAGGGCTGATAAGACATCATCTAATCAGCAAATCAGCACCTTTAGCTAAGAGCAGAAAGAGATCTCAATCACTCAGCTTCATGAATAAAAGAAGAAAAAAGTAGAGTAGCATACTCCTACATAAAAACAAAGCATTACTCTAAATGCCGAAGCTGAGCCTCCTGTTCATAAAGAACTCAACTTTAGATCTAGACGGCCAAGAATCAGCTGTCTTGTACAGACAATGTAGACAGATTCACTACAACCACAGTTCCACAACTTCAAAACAGTGAAGATCAAATCAAACTCAACATCTGCAGATCACAAATCTCACTAAACTAACTGAAATTGACACTGTCCAGAGAGGGGAAAAACAAAGAAAGAAAGACAATCCAAATCAAATTCACACACTTCAGACAAGAATGAAGCATAACCAACGCAGTTCTATGACAAGATTCACTTTTCCCGCAGGAACAACAGATGCCCAGAAAGGAAAAACATCCTTATTTGATCCAAGAAAGCTCCAAAAACATACTTACATAGTCAAATAACCGAAACAAAAAAAGAAATTTTAACGTACTTACTAGCCTCTTCATGTCTTCTTCTTCTTCTTCAAGCCCTCATTCAAAGCCACCCCTTCTGCAAATCTTTGAACTCTTACCCTAAACCAAGAAGAGGAAGCAGAGAAGAAGAAGAAGAAGTGGAGGAGAAGACAGAAATAGAGGGTGTGACTGATTGCTGATGGGTGGCAATTAAGGAGAAAAAATTTTACTTACAAGAATTAAAATTTAGTTTAAAAAAAAAAAAAAAACAAAGGATGGTAAGTGAAAAAAGACAGCATATAATAAGAAAATGACCACCCCTTCGTCTAACACATATTTATTAAACCATGTCCAAATATAATTCTCAATGCCCATTAAAGAAAAAAGAATTTCCTTTCTTAATGTATTTATATTAGGAAAAAAAATAAAACTAAAAAAAGAAGAAGAAGGGTGTGAGTGTGACTGTGAGTGAAATAATTCAATTTAATTTCAGAATTAGGAGCCATTAATCACTCCCGTAATTTCCTGTCCAACGGGTATTTGCCGACACTAAAATAACTGCAATTTTTTTATTTTATTTTTCATTGTAATAATTAATATTTATTCTTTTCCTTTTTGCTGTGGCTGTGTAAGAAAGAGAAAGAAGCGGTTAGAGAAGGGGTGTAATAATTCAATGTCCTAAGCATGATTAGAGAACCTTAAACAATAAAATAAAGAGTCAAATTGAAAAGGCGACAAATGGTATCATTATTCATTTTCTTTTTTTATTTTTGGGGGGGGGTGGGGGGTAGGGGGTGGGGTGAGGGTGAGGGTGATTTTTGTGCGTGTAGAGTGTGTATGCAGGGAAGGATGGATGGGCATGTGCTTTGTGGAGAAAGGGGCCCACAGATCAATGATGATGGGAAATGCTAGGCTGGCATCACTGAGTTTGCCAGATCAGACCCCAAATCACGGGCCCACCACAGAGGGTCCCATCTTTATTCTAAGTTTTAGTCTTCTCTGTCCTTTTGTGGCCCTTGTTGTCTTGTGTTGCAGTTGAATCCTTTTTAATTATTCTTCTGTCCTCCAGACTGACAGGATTAAAAAAAAAAAAACATCATAAGAAAATGCAAATCATTTCTCCAGAAAGTTACATCTGTTTCCTCTTCTTCTTATTGTTTATTTGTTTACTGAAAGTGAAGTGTGTGAATTTTTTGGGTATTGGCCCTTTTTAGTTTTAGGGCATACCTCAAATGCAGCTTTCCTAGGATTATATTATTTTACAAAACTATAATTTTATCTGCTTAAATTCAATAGCAAAAAGACAACTCTTCACCCTAATAACCTTTCTATTTTATTTATTTATTTTCGTCATTTGGATTTGTTGGATTTTTGTTTTTTAATCTGTATTTAGAAGTTTCACTGCATCAATTCATGTTGGTTTAATTTGTAAGAATTGATCATTTTTCTATAGACTTTGGTGAGCAAATTCATAGATACGTAGGGCTTTTGAAGCTTTTTAATTTAATTTTAAATTTTAATTATATTTATATATTTTATACCGTGTATATTATATATTATGCGTACAATGTTACTCCATTTATTTTATTTCTTTTATGTATACTATAAATTATAGCACGTCGTACTTGCGCGCATAATATTTACTGATATTTTTATGACACGCAGTACCTGAGTGCATAATTTTTAGTAATACTTCTATTTTATTGAAACTCATAATTTGTTCCTATATATTAAAATTTGTCATTGCTTTACAATATCATATACGAAAAATGTCAATAACATTTTCTAATGTATTAAATATCAATACATATTTTAATCAAATTAAATTAAAAATTAAAACTTTGTACAATACGATATAATTATAACGATTATTACATATACACATGCAACACAAATACTAATATTTTATTTCTATACCAATTAATAATAAACTTATAAAATAGGAGTACATTTAATTTTTGAGTACATGCAATTGCATGGAATTAATTTTCTAAAAGAATTTATATGAATAATTAATTCAATTACATGAGTTAGGAAATTGAAGAATATTTTTTATAGTAATAATTCGGTGTAGTAGTATAAAAATTATCACTTCCTGTTTATAAGACTCCCTTCTTTTTATAATAGTATAAATAATATGTATATATTAAATAAAATAAAAACTTGAATAGAAGGGAGAAGAAGGTCCCTTGCAAGTTTGGTTAAGTGAACCGAACAAGAAAAGTATTGAATGAGAAATTTGAAGAAAAAAAAAAAAGGTAATTTAGAATAAAAGAATTAATTAAGTTTATTCTTAAAATATAAAAAACGACAAGCACTTTGTGCTGTCAATTTGTCCAAATCAGTACAGAAGAAAAAAGCCACCTGGCGCAGTCTGTTTGTTTTGCTTGCTAAGTGCTAACCTTTGAAATCCAGAGGCGGTTCACACACACACACACATGCCGTAGTTATAACATTCTCCGTCCGATTCCTAACCGGTCAGAAATTATATTATTAGCATTTAAAGTATCTGAATTAATTACTTGTTGACTGTTGAAGCGTAATTGTGATTCATACACACACACACAGCTGTATCTCGTCCCTACCCTTTTGCCCCAAAAATATTCAAACAAGGCAGCATCCAACGGCGATGCCCCCACCTACCACATGTACCACTTTCATTTCCTTCACTTTTTTCATTTATATTCTGCTTTCTCTAATAACGCTTTTCACCAATACTATATGTCGTGTTTGTCCGTTTAAAACTACCAAGTCCATAATGATTGACTTTTACCCAAAACGGAAAAACAAACGAGTCCATAATGTGATGATGCTCACACAACGACATGGGCTTACCGAATGGGCTTGCATATTTGGGCTTGAGGTTGTTGTTATGAGTTCGGCCCATTTATACTAATGGGCCGTATCTCTCTGAAGACAAATTTTATGGGTCACTGGCCATGGGCCGGACATAGAAATGCGTGCCTGGAAGTTTTAATCTGAAAAGTTTTCCATTTCGCCGTAGAAAAGTTTGTTAGAGGCTGCGCACTAAAGATTCTTACAGGAATAAATCAAATTACGATTGCGGTTCGTTCGGTTTTAC
This sequence comes from Sesamum alatum, assembly GCA_034509735.1. Taxonomy (NCBI): domain Eukaryota; kingdom Viridiplantae; phylum Streptophyta; class Magnoliopsida; order Lamiales; family Pedaliaceae; genus Sesamum; species Sesamum alatum. The sequence continues at coordinate 3,804,133 of JACGWO010000009.1, forward strand.
ACGGCGGCGGCGGACCTCTAAACTTTTTTCTCCGATCGCACGCGGCGTGTAGTTGATTCCGGCAATGGCGATGCTCATAGCCAGCCGTAGACTGTCGAGCAGATCCACGACGGCGTCGTGCTTAGCGGCGAGTTTCAGATGGTACTCTTCATCCTTCAGAGAAGAAAGAGACACTTTCGGACCAATTCAAGTGCCATCGGACAGGTCGGTTCTCTCTTTCTCTTTGTTTTTCTTTTATCTTTCTGGAGTACCTTTTTGTCCTCATTGATATTTCCAGCTACGTCATTTTCTACTTTTGTTTTAATGAATCCTCGGCTTTAGCTTATCGTGGAGGCGATCATCAATAGAGATGTCGTTTTCTTTGTTTTGTTGGCTGAACGTCGATACCTTCTGATTCTATATCTGCTATAGCCATTTTGGCACGTCCGCGGCTTCTTATTTAGGATTTGTGCTATATAATCAAGAAACCTTCATGTACAGGACGGTTGGTAGCAAAATTAATCAGCATCATAGGCTGATAACGAATTTTGGTAATTAGCAGAACGTGGAATAACGTTGCACAATAGAGGCCAACAAAGAGAAGGAGGATTTCAGACAATCTGCTGAACCATGTTCGCTTAGATCAATAATATATTTTGTGTGTTCTATGTGAAATCTGCCATATTATATGTGAACATCTTATAATGACGAGACATTTTACCTGTTTATGAGAGAAAGAGCTCGTAACAGGAGGGGTTCATAGTGGAAACATATTCCAATTGTGGTCTATTTCTAGTTAGCCTGTGGTCTCTGCCAATGCACAAAGTATGATGGTACGCAGAGATATCATAAACAAGCTGAGGCTCATTTTTCTTTTAGTTGGTATATGTGATATTGTGTTATACTTCTCTTTCTCTCTATCTCTCTCTCACACCACACACACACACACACACACACACACAGAGACAGACATTTGTTTCAAATGACCTTGAATGACCATATTGGCATTTTGATGTCTGATATCACTCAGATTATGGGGTGCTCAAACTCAAAGATCACTGCAGAACTTTGAAATTGGAGGCGAGCGGGAAAGAATGCCTGAACCAATTATTCGTGCATTTGGAATTCTTAAGAAATGTGCGGCAAAGGTGAAATGCTTATCATTAGGAGATTTTTTTTAAATAGCATATAATGGGTTAATTATACATCCCTTTTGATTTTCGTTGTTTATATTTATATTTGGAGAAAACCTGTTATCCTTGCATTCCTTGTATCTGCCATCATGGACACCCTCATGTAACAAAAGGAAAAGGCTAAATAGCTAAAGATTTTTATGCATGTCACCTCTTTAATATAATCCTCTATCAGGGGTGATAAGATTGTTTTAGCACTCTTGATATTTTTTATTTAATATTCATATTATCCAACTTTCACCTTCTTTCGAGTATTTGGGCTTTTGTTACTTTAAATGTCTGTAATTGAAGTGATCAATGTGTGATTGATTATTAACTCGATAACGGACATTTATTCTCTTTACCAGTAAGGAGTTTCTGTATCAGGTTATCATCTTTACCTGTTTTTCCGACTCATGAGTTAGCAGCGTCTTACTTGAAGCACATACTTCCTTACCTTGCAGGTAAACATGGAATATGGCCTTGACCCCTCCATAGGAAAAGCAATTATGCAAGCTGCCCAAGAAGTAGCTGAGGGAAAATTAAATGATCATTTTCCATTGGTTGTTTGGCAAACTGGCAGTGGCACTCAGAGTAACATGAATGCCAATGAGGTGATCACTAGCTTTTGAACTTCCTCCTTCTGATCAAGTAACATTGTCGCTATCTGCATTCTGATGCTACATAGTCTTTCAGTTACTTCAGAACTTTGAACAAGATGTCTTTGCCAGCTAGTATTATCATTTTGCTCCAACACTCTAGAAGATGGTGATCTCTAGGATGCTGCATGTTTAAGATGAGGATATTTTCATGTTCAGGAATTAAGATTTATGGCAACTTGCATACTTGAACTTAAGCACTGTGTCTTCTTAACATATTTCCATTTCTTTATATTTTTTGGGAATGGGGCAAAGAAGCAGGCTTCACCCTAGAGGTTGAGGGGAAGTGGGAAATAAATTAATCTGAAAACCTCCTGGTTGATATTCGACCTTACACATGAACCTATCATTGGTACAATTCTTGGAGTTTATATTTGTCGGAGATTGATTTTACTTTTTAACATGTAGCATTTCATCACTTCATAAGCTGCTTTTCATTGCCGTACCAGTTAATTTTCTTCACCTGTACAAATACAAATATGTTATCACTTTCCAATGCAGAGTTGTCGTAATGTTGTTTTCTGTACAGTTTTTATATTTTGTACATGTAACCTGACAGGTTATCGCAAATAGAGCGGCTGAGATTCTTGGCCACAAGCGTGGTGAAAAGTTTGTTCATCCAAATGACCACGTAAACAGATCACAATCTTCTAACGACACATTTCCAACTGTAAGCTTCTTGCAGGAAAACTATTTGTGAGACATTTATTTGCAGTTACCTGAAACAGCTGGTTTTTGGTTCTGGCTTGTCTTATGCATAGGTAATGCACATTGCAGCTGCAGTGGAGATGAATTCAGGGTTAATACCAAAATTGAAACAGTTACACACAACACTACATGCAAAGGTTCTCTTAATACCTTAGTCCTTTTCTCCTACTTCTCCTTTTAGTGGAACTTATATTCCTCTCTTTGACTTTTTTGTTTTTCGTTTTTTGTGTTCCAATAGAGTCATTAGTTCATCAGGCATCTTATGCATCAACTTTCTATTAATGATCTTCTGCTACTGGGTGTGTGTTTGTGCCAAAACTGTGGTTAAATGTTTGTCCTTTTCATGGTTATAACGCATATGTTATGATACATCACAGTCCCATTGGGTTGTTTTGTAAGTGTTGATGCCATCTGGGCGTGTGCTGGTGCCTTTCCCCCCCATATTTAGGATATTCTTTGACTTTTTACCAGTGTTGTATTAGCTGTGTGCTATTGCTATAAAGATGATAAAAATCTTTCATGACTCTTCGCGCTGTGTAATTTGTTTCAGTCTGTCGAATTCAAGGACATCGTTAAAATTGGTCGCACACACACACAAGACGCTACTCCATTGACACTTGGGCAAGAGTTTAGTGGCTACACTACACAAGTAAGCTCTTTAATACCTTTTCCAAGATTGGTTGTTGGGCTATGGTGAAGTTGAGTCTGGCGTACTCTGAAGGTTGCCAAAAGAATGTAACTAAACACAACGATTGTGTGTATGGTTGCAGGTGAAATATGGAATTGATCGAGTCTTATGCACTCTTCCTCGCATGTATCAGGTTAATTGCTTGCTTCAACAGCCGGTTATTCTTGATTGCAAACTTCTTTTTTTTCTGTCTTTGGACCTAAGATTTTGGAAAATATGTGCAGCTTGCACAGGGAGGCACAGCTGTAGGAACTGGTTTGAATACAAAGAAAGGGTAAGAATGGAGTATTTAACTTCAGTTTGTGCATGTTTTCACTTACCTACATGTAATCGTCGCCGATCTCAATTACGTTTGCTGTTTTTTTCCCTTGTTTTCTGATAGTAATATTGTGCACTCCAATTCATTTTATTTTACAAAGAAACTATATCTTGTCAGGTTTGACGTAAAGATTGCTGCAGCTGTAGCTGAGGAAACTAAGTTGCCATTTGTGACTGCTGAAAACAAATTTGAAGCACTGGTATATCTATATTTCTGAAGTTTGCCTCTGTATCCCCTGTATTTCTGTCTGGAACCTTATTAAAGCAAGTATCTTATTGTTAATGTACATACGGATGCGTTTCTGTTGCATGTCTCAGCAAAATTTTCTTAAGAATTAATTCATGAAGGATTTTTTTTTTTAATTTTTTTTTCTCTATCATATTGATAGGCTGCGCATGATGCGTTTGTTGAAACAAGTGGTGCCTTAAACACAGTAGCTGCTTCTCTCATGAAGGTAGCAAACGACATACGTTTCTTAGGAAGGTATATGAGATATAGAATGTTTCTTCAATACTTTGAGTTCTTTGCTTCAATTGAGTTCTCACATCCTCTCTTATGCACAGTGGTCCACGTTGTGGTCTAGGAGAACTTATACTTCCTGAAAATGAACCTGGCAGCAGTATAATGCCGGTATTATTCTTAATCATTTCATCTATTAGAAACATATAGGTTGGTCATTTTTATGACTTATGACTTCAATTTGTCATGTTAACTCAAATAGTCTTAAATTTCAGGGGAAGGTGAATCCTACGCAGTGTGAGGCTCTCACGATGGTTTGCGCTCAGGTATAATAATCTGACATAAGGATAAAAGAAGTCGTTTTCCAGAAGCAAGGAGATTTTTCTCATGCTTTTTACTTTCCAGGTTATGGGCAATCATGTGGCAATCACAGTGGGAGGATCCAATGGTCATTTTGAGCTTAATGTATTTAAGCCTGTCATTGCCAGTAATCTATTACAAGTATGTCCCACTACTTGTTATTCTAAGTCATTTTTTCCTGGCACTGAAATGTCCTTGTAGTGGTGGACCTGTTGATGTGGAAGGGAAAAGTAGATAGTTCGGTACCCTAGTTAATGAGAGAGAAATCCAATGAGCAAAATATTTATTTGCTCGGCAAAAACAAATTGGTTACTGCTCCTGTGCTCCATTTAGTGATCCTTATTGATTCTTCTTATAGCTGATCCTTTTTGCATTGAATATTATGGCCTCACCTCGTTAATATTGAGATTTTCTATCAACTTTTGCTATGTCACTGCTTATTTTGTACTCCCAATTTTTCAACTATATTTGTGTGTTTTTGTGCATACTTAAAGCATCCCGCACATTGTTGCTTCAGAAGAATCATTTTGTTTACATGTATTTTCTTTTTTTGGTAGTCATTGAGATTGCTTGGGGATGCCTCTGCCTCCTTTGAAAAGAATTGTGTCAGAGGAATTCAAGCCAATAGAGAAAGAATTTCTAAATTGTTACACGAGGTCAGTCTGTAGTTGGTATATGATTCAGAGATCTGATTTGATTTCCATTGAAACACCCTTGTGTAATTGATACAATGATGCTTTTTCATTGCAGTCTCTCATGCTGGTTACATCTTTGAATCCTGTAAGTTTAACTTTAAATTTTTTTCTATCTTCATTCTTTTCCATGCATCTATACACTGCTAAATCATACTGCTGTTTATTCTAGAAAATTGGCTACGATAATGCCGCATTAGTTGCCAAGACAGCTCACAAGGAGGGAAGTACATTGAAGGTGCGTTTCTTACGCATTCTGTTGAATTTTCATCATCCCTTTGCATCTTAAAGTTCATTTGTAGTTGCAATACAATAATATCCGAATACTTACTTCCTCAATCTGGTCTTATATGAATCAAATTGGTTGTTTTTGCGCACACAATGTTTCTTCATTTCAAGAACATAGTTGTCCAAAATTCATTTGGTTTCAACTTCTCAGGAGGCTGCTTTGAAACTTGGAGTGCTCAATTCTGAAGAATTTGATAGCCTCGTAGTGCCAGAAAAGATGATTGGTCCCTCGGACTAAACGATCTGACAGAACTTGCAGTTTCAAGAGAAATCCCGACAGAAGTCGGCATTTGGACGAGGAATATCTTAGGTGGTTCATTTATTGGAAACAGCATTTTTGGGGTTTTCTCATCTGTATGGTTTTGGTATATGCTTGTTCGGTTTTAATTCTCCAGACTATAGGTTATAGGTGAGAAAGCCTCCCCATTGTTGTAACAGCTGCGTCTAGAATAAATACGCACCCGAGAAATAAGAACTAATTCGGCTTGACCCGGAAAGAATCAGATTATTCAAATGCTATTCGATGAAGTTGCACAAATTCGGTCTCAAGATTTTCTACAAAATAATGTCCTTTAGCTAAGCACTACATGTAGTGGACCATAGAACTGGGTACAGAATACTTTGATGTCTTGGAATGTGAACGGACCAATAAAAGACCCATCACGTACTAACATCCGTGGGTTCTGGAGCTTTTGAATGCCTACAAAAATGTAGACACAGCACAAGCAGGTGGGGGAGGAGTTGGTCTGACAGCATGAAAACGCCGAATTAAATTATCAGGAGCGAGATTAGAGTTAATAGAAATAATTACATATTAATTGAGTGTGTATAATTTAAATTTTTATTAAATTAAATAAAAGAACTTGAAAATGAAAAGAATAACTAATTAAAAATGACAAACTGAATTACCTTAAATATGTAAGAATGAGAAAACATAGATAGAAAATTAACTTTAAAAAGGTGGAAAAATAAATATCCCTTGAGGGTGCTTTTGTCCACACATTTGCCAACTAATGGAAGTTAATATAGGTCGATCCCATTTAATTAATAGTATGTATAGATAGATATAGATTTTCTTTTTCCTTTTAAATTTTGGACATATTAAAACGAGAGTAGCGGGTAGTGGGCCTTGGGAATATGGGCTTTCATGGTTCATAAAATCACCAAGGCCCACTATTTTGCTCCAATTTGTTTGTTATATCAATTAGTGGGCTTTGACCACTTTCAATTCTTTCTATTCTTAGTTTGATCGAATTTGATTAAAAGATTAACACGAAAAACCCTTTCTCTGTTTCCGAATAAAACATAAGAAAGAGCAGAGGTTTGGGCATACTAGCGCTGTAGTGAGGTTATGGTCTGAGTCGGACAAAGTAGAAAGTATTTATAGCCCTAAGTATTATTTCATCTTCTCGCCGTTCTCCTTATTATGTGACTTAGGTCACGTGAATCGGAACATCCCAAGCTGAACTGTGGCCGTGGCGGTTTACGGGAATATAATTCAGCTAATAATAACGACAACTGCCTGTTCCTGAGGCGGCGCCATAGTTCTCAGGACCTAAGGAGATCCCGGCCCGCGGTATTCCGACCGAGAGAACACACCTCGGCCGGCGGCGGCAATGAAGCCTTCAAATAATTTCGACGCTGGAGCGGATTTAATGAGGTTCAGATTTCAAATTTGATTTTGTGGCAAGAAAACCCTATTTATCCTATTTTCTTCGTTACTGAGAGTTTACTGGTTTCTTTGTGCTTTGCAATCGGGTGGAAAAGCTCGGAGAGTAATGGTGGAGATATCATCATATTGCCCGCGAAAAAGAAGAAAGAAAAGAAAGGGAAAAATCAGGTAATAACCACTTGAGGAATATGGTTACTGGTGTTTTGAAATGTTATAACATTTGAAATTGACTATTTGTTTGTATTAGGTATTGGAAAATCTCAATGCAAAAAAGAAGCCTAAATTAAGCAAGTCCCAGAAAAGAAAGTTAAAGAAGCTTGAGGTATGTGTGTGTGCATATGCATGGAGAGTTTTAGTACAATGTGCACAGTTTTGTTGCTTATTGAGGTCTTAGGTGTTGATTGATCTGGATTTGAATTGTATAGGAGGAGAAAGAAAAGGAAATGCTTCTATCAAAGAGCATTGAGACATTGGAGTAAGTCGCTTTATGGATGCTTTTGTGGTTGAATATGTTTATTTTCATTTAATGGTTTTACTTGATCACGGGAAGTTGGATATTGATGGGGTGCTTTAACTGTTTGTTTTTTAGGAAGTACAAGATTCGGGAGGATGTGTATTCCCTTATGTGGTCTTCAAGGAACTTGGGTCAGGTTTGTATTGGTCTCTTGATTCTGTTCTGTTTCATGTAGAGAAAATGCCATAAATTGTGACGACCCCAGTTGACTGCAGGTTGAAACGGTTCGTGAAAAACGGAGAAGAGAAGTTGAGTTTGCTAAAGTGGGTTTGGAATTGCCAGATAGCGATCAGCCTTTCAAGAAGAGGGCGACTAATAATGCATCTCAAAACGTTGAAGAGTACGAGGACAAAATCCAATCACAGGCAATCAATGACAGTGACCAAACGCGATCATCTTTAGCAGAAAGGGCAATCCTGCATGACACGTCTATTTCTGCAGGATCTTCTGAAAACGAAGTTTGTGCTGATGGACCTGTAACATTTGATGGGGATGGTGTTATTTCAAGCAAGGAAGTGGTTAGTGAGGCTAATCAACCATCAATGCCAGAACCTCTTCAAAAGTCTACTCAATCATTTTCCCAGGATGCAGAAATGATTGAGTCTATGGTAATGAACTATTTAATATCCCATGTTTACGCCTTGGATCATGAAATTCATAGTGCAGTCTCTCAGTTGCACAGCTATATGTGTTCCAAATCATGATGTGTGTATTCTGGACAGGATACGATAGCTGGGGGTCCGAAATGTAATCTTAATCATGAAAATAACCAGGATAACGTTTCGGCACGAAATTACACTGCTCCAACAGTGGTGCACGTGTCAAGACCAGAGGATGTAGAAAAGCAAAGGATGGGTCTTCCCATAGTCATGATGGAACAAGAAATAATGGAAGCTATAAATGAGAATATCAGTGTGATTATATGTGGTGAGACTGGGTGTGGTAAGACAACCCAAGTTCCTCAGGTTAGTATCTTTGTCGTTTAATTTCTTTACTAAAATTAAGTAAGTATCTCCTTGTGTGGAATTCTTTTATCGATTACAATACATGGCAAATTTCAGTTTCTTTATGAGGCTGGCTTTGGATCAAACCATTTAACTACTCGAGGTGGCATTATTGGTGTCACCCAACCTCGCCGAGTCGCTGTACTTGCAACTGCCAAGCGAGTGGCATATGAGCTTGGGCATCAACTGGGTAAGGAGGTGGGCTTTCAAGTTAGACATGACCGAAGAGTTGGACAAAATTGCTCAATCAAGTTTATGACTGATGGAATCTTGCTTCGAGAAGTGCAGGTTTTTTTCATTCAAGCCTAATCTTCTGCTGCAAATGGAATACTTTTATTGGTAGTTCTAACCATTTCAAAAATTCTCTCAAATTTTGGTGAAAGTGATGATGATGACCTCAGTCATAATGTGATCACCATACTCTATACCACTTTAACAGTAAATGACTTGTTGCGATTGAGTGTTTGTCCTTGAGGCGGTAGAATGGTTTAACATGATTGGCCGATGTATCTGGATATCTGGATAATATTTTTGTTCTACTGCTAAGCACATAGCAGGGAGAGTGGGGGAGGGAGAAATATCTGTTCTGTTTCTTTTGATCGTTCAGCTATACTAACTGTACTTTTCTTGGATTGATTTTCTCCGTTGTAACTATTTGGCCCCATTTTGTTTTCTTCTGTTGCTCACGCTGTCACTGCTTCGCTAAACTTTCCTTTGCACTGCAGAGTGATTTTTTGTTGAAACGCTACTCCGTTATAATTTTGGATGAAGCTCATGAGAGGAGTCTGAATACAGATATACTCATTGGGATGCTTTCTCGAGTCATCCAAGAGCGTCAAGTAATAACTCTCAGCTATTTGCATTCTATGTTTTGGACTTGTTATATATCTTTAAAACTTATCAGAATGGCCTAGGATACTTACAAGAACAGTAATCCTCAGAATGGCCCTATTTTTGCAGAAATTGTGGCGACTTGCCTTTTGGAACTCTATATATTTACATAGGTTTATGGCCTTTTGCTTTATCACAGAGGGAATATGAGGAGCAGCAGAAGAGAATTCTTGCTGGCGAAACTATTGAAAAGGATAATAGGATATTCCCATTGAAACTTGTGCTGATGAGTGCTACGCTACGTGTGGAAGATTTTGTGTCTGGTGGAAGAATTTTTCGTACTCCGCCACCCGTAATAGAAGTTCCAACCCGACAATATCCAGTTACCACACACTTTTCAAAGAAGACAGAGATTGTCGATTATATTGGTCAGGCTTTTAAGAAAGTTCTATCAATTCACAAGAGATTGCCACCAGGGGGTATTCTTGTTTTTGTAACAGGGCAGAGAGAGGTTGAATACCTTTGTCAGAAATTGCGTAGAGCTTCTAGAGAGATAGTTGCAAATGCAGCCAAAGGAAATAAGGAGCCTTCTCCTGTCTGCAAAGATATACATTCCGAAGAAAATGATATGAAGGAGATCAGTGAGGCATTTGATTTTCAAGGTAACTCAGGACATGAGATTACTGAGCGTTTTAGTTCTTACATGGAGGAGGATCATGGAGATCTCTCAGAAGATGAATCTGATGTATCCTATGATTCAAGCGAAGACAGTGATCTTGAATTCTATAGTGATGAAGAGAATCAGTCAAAACCTGTAGAGTCTGATGGGAAGCTTTCAGACATTCTGGGAGCAGAGGGAAGCCTTTCTTCACTGAAGACTGCTTTTGAAGCCTTAGCTGGGAAAAATGCTTCCAATCCTCCTGATGAGGTCCAAGATGTTGCCCAAACACTAGGAGGCCTGAAGCAATCCAGTTCCATTGTTGAAGAAAATGTCGAGAAAAATAAGGGTTTGTCTGCTGGTCCTATGCGTGTTCTGCCACTTTATGCCATGCTTCCTGCATCATCCCAGCTTCGTGTATTTGAAGAGGTTAGGGAAGGAGAACGTCTTGTCGTTGTTGCCACTAATGTGGCGGAAACCTCTTTGACAATTCCAGGAATTAAGTATGTTGTTGACACCGGAAGAGAAAAGGTCAAGAATTATAACTCTTCCAATGGCATGGAAACATATGAGATACAGTGGATTAGTAAGGCTTCTGCAGCGCAGCGAGCAGGAAGAGCTGGAAGAACTGGGCCAGGACACTGTTATCGCCTGTATTCTTCAGCCGTCTTTAATAACTTATTTTCTGATTTCTCAAGTGCGGAAATATCAAAAGTGCCAGTTGATGGTGTTGTCCTCCTCATGAAATCTATGAATATTGGCAAGGCAAGTTACAATTTCTAGTTCAATTTTTTATGTTATCCCTTCAGTGCAAGTTACAGGATGATGGCCTTCATGGAATTATGTATCGTTCTTTACTGTTAGAAGAGCATACCATGGACTCTGTCCTACATACCTTTAATGAGCTTGTTGTCTCGCTGTTTTGTATCTTTAGTGTGGATGAAGATACTTTGTAGTTCGCACTAAGGAATCATCTTATTTCCTATTCCGGAGTCTGACATTGGTTTTGGGATCGTTCATGTAGTTTGACCACCATATTATCTTTGAATTTCAGGTTGCAAATTTTCCTTTCCCGACGCCTCCGGAGACCGATGCCTTGATTGAAGCAGAGCGTTGTCTGAAGGTTCTTGAAGCACTCGATGGCAATGGAAGGTTGACGCCTCTGGGGAAGGCCATGGCTCGCTATCCAATGAGTCCTCGTCATTCCAGAATGCTTCTCACTGTTATTCAGATTATGCAACAGGTGAAAGAGTATGCCCGAGCCAATCTAGTCTTGGCGTATGCAGTTGCAGCAGCTGCAGCTTTAAGCTTGACAAATCCTTTTCTAGTTACTTTTGAGGGAAGCAACAATGATGCAAATGATTCAAACCATGATGAGAAAGCTGGTTCTGAAGAAAGCAACAAAATTCCCGACACAGAAGAAAAATCAAGGAAAAAGAAAATGAAACAAGCAGCTAAAGCTTCTCGCGAAAGATTTTCTAATCCTACCAGCGATGCTTTGACTATTGCTTTCGCACTTCAGTGCTTTGAACTTTCTGGAAGCCAGATAGAATTTTGCAGTGAAAATGCTTTGCACTACAAGACTATGGAAGAAATGTCCAAGCTAAGAAAGCAGCTTCTTCAACTAGTTTTTGGCTCAAGTTTTACTGATGTACAACAGGAGTTCTCGTGGATTCATGGGACTTTTGAGGATGTGGAATGTGCTTGGAGGGTTTCCTCAGAGAAACATCCTCTTCTGTTAAATGAGGAGGAGATCGTGGGTCAGGCTATCTGTGCTGGCTGGGCTGATCGGGTTGCTAGACGTGTCAAAGGATCTTCAGTTTTGTCAGATGGAGACAGAAAGGTTAATTCAACCCGGTACCAAGCTTGCATGGTTAAAGAAACAGTTTTTCTCCATCGCTGGTCATCTCTTGCTAAGTCTCCGCCTGAATATTTGGTATACAGTGAATTATTGCATACTAAAAGGCCATATATCCACGGAGCCACAAGCGTGAAATCAAACTGGCTTGTACAATATGCTCGGCCATTGTGTAGCTTCTCCGCGCCACTTTCAGATCCAAAACCTTATTATGACCCTACAGCTGATCGAGTTTTCTCATGGGCGGCTCCAACTTTCGGCCCCCATCTCTGGCCGCTTCCTTTGCATGGTTTGCCCATCAAAGATGATTTTAATAGGGTAGCTGTGTTTGCTTGTTCGTTGCTCGAAGGCCAAGTTCTGCCATGCCTAAAAGCCGTCCGGAAATTTCTGGCAGCCTCGCCTGCAAGCATATTGAAGCCAGAAGCATGGGGTCTTAAACGCGTGGGTAATCTATTAAGTAAATTAAATAGGAAGGGAAGAGTTATCGACAGTTGTGCTAAACTAAGAATGTTGTGGGAAGAAAATCCAACAGAGTTGTTTCCAGAAATTCAAGACTGGTTTCAGGAAGGATTCCGCATCCAGTTCAAAGAACTTTGGGCGGAGATGCTCGATCAAGCTGTTTTAGATTCCAAACAAAGATTTTCAAAGAGGATTCGCAAAGGGAAAAAGAAAGTATGATATTTCTATTGTTTTAGGAAAGGAACCATCAACACAGGACTGTTTGTGCTGTAATACAATATTAGCAAAAGCATATTGATCTTAATTCTTTTTTAGCAAAAGGAATTATTTCATCCCTTTATTTCTTAATTAGCTCGTTTGGGCCCCCTGATGTTAGGATCAAAGGTTGACTCATAGGGTAGGTCCCTTCTCGGGATTTTCCAACTTAATTTAAGCTAGAGAATTGATGTTTGCCAGGAGACGTTTTGTTTGTTTAATTAATGACTTAACCACCTAAAGCAGTAGTTATAAGCTGAAAGCAACTTCCGCTCCTCTTACCAGCTCAAGCTTCTACTAATCCCGAAAGCAATTACAACGAGTTCTAAAAATTCTTTATCAATGATCGGGAAAATTCTTGTGCAAATCAGATTTTGTTTGATCCAAGCTAATTACAAAATAAGTTTGATATATTTATCACGTGATTAATCACTTTTTTTTAAATATATATTAATTATATATAATTAATTCAAATTCAGTCAAAATTAATTTCGCATTTATGCATAAATAAGTCTTACGTTAATGTTATTATTATTATTTTAACAGGGAATGATGTAAGAGAGATGGTGAATGGGAGTGGGCGGACAAGGATGTTGGGCATTTAACAAAGTGTGGTCTACAGTCCATGCCGCCTCCTCAACATGGTTTTATTTATATTATTTACTAGTATTTATTATTGGCGCGTTAACTTACCGTAAGCCAATGAAATATCGCGTAAGCACGTGCGAGTGGGGATGGATCCGAAGCAGTCTTCACACGTGTGCTCCCGTTCATTGAACCAGAACTCTGCCCGTCGCTTTCATGCCCCGTGACGGCTCATAGCTATAAACGTTTCTTTCCCTCCACTTTACTCACTTTTTTGCTGACTCATCTTACTTTTTCCTCATTTTCTACTCAAAAACTGCTCTATCTGTTTTGTTACAGCAAAAATTCAAAACAAGTGGAAGTTAATCAAATGAACGCGAGCGAGTGCTCCTCCTGAAGCAGAACCTGCTGCGAAAATCAGTTCGCGGAATGAAGTTTCCCGATCACGTAATGTGATTTGTTGACCGGTATTTTCGGTTTTCTCGGAGATATAGTATATAGTTTGTGGTGGTGATGTGATTTTGGAGAATGCATCTATGCGTGCGAGATTTCATTTTCCGCGCTTGATTGACTCGAGGTGTTGGTGGAAACTAGTTTGGTTTTTTGTTTGTTATTCTTCGTGTTCATCAGATCCTGTTGGAGTGTTTACTTGTGTGATGATGAGAAATACTCGATGAATATGTTAGTACTTCTCTTGTTCTGCTGCATCTTCCTGCTCTTCTATAATACGTGTGCTTTAAGGAGGAATTGTTGAAGATTTTGAAATGGAATATTATCTATTATGTCGGTGACTATAGCGCACTAACATGTTGCTGAATCAGTATATGTGTTAAATTTTGTAATATTACGTGAACTCATCTACGTAGCATTTGTTTGTGTTCTGTGCCTCGTAAGGATGATGTAATTTGTTTTACACAGACATATTCTGGACTTGTGGTAGGCATTGGGGTTTGGGAACGAAAAGAGAGGGTAAGTTCAATTTATAGATAACTTGTTAATAATTGATGAAGATAACAAGTATTATTTAAATTATGGTCTCCGGAATCATATGAAGATCATCAGAAATTTGAATTTAGATTTCTTGCCTGATGTCATGTAAAACAGAAGTACTCATTGGATAACTTGGAGCAGTTTGTCGCGAAGTAATCGCTGTTGATAGGTTTGAAAGAGAGGGAGAAAGATTACAAGGAAGAGTTCTGATGATAGCAGAACATTAACTGATACCAATCTTTCTAAATTTACTTTGAAACTTTTGAGAATTTGCTTATCTGAATGCATCTTTGCATTATGATTACCTGCTTGAAAAATGATACCCACATGTGCATAGTGCTTGGCCAATGTAATAGCCAATTTTAAGTTAAAATAATATCTACATGCGAACGCCACTTAAGATAAGAGAAAAACATGTTCATAATGATTCCGCAATTAAAATGTTTACTATAAGATGAGTGTTCTATACTATATCATTTTGATAGTTCTTTTGTTATTTGAGTCAATCAACATTTATTGGGATTTTCAGTTCCAAGTTCATAGGAGTTTCAAGAAATCACTTAGAGCAGTCCAAGCAATATTGGATGAATATGTAGTATTTTGATTGATATGTTATTGTCGGCAAGTATGTCAGTTTCCTTCTCCTTTAAGGATGTTGTTGAGGTTTTTTCTATTGATTTGCTGTTTGCTTCTTCCCTCATGTACTGCTTCTTGCTAAGAATATTCCTTCCATGAAAAAATCATATGTTTACATTATAGAGTGATGACGATCATCCTGATATAATCCTGACTTATCTTCTTTCAGATTCTTGTAATGGAATCCTGTGACTGCGTTGAGACTCAGTGGCCAGCTGATGAACTCCTGGTGAAATATCAGTATATATCAGATTTTCTTATTGCAGTTGCATACTTCTCCATTCCATTGGAGCTTATTTACTTCGTTCAGAGATCTTCTTTCTTCCCGTATAGATGGGTGCTAATTCAGTTTGGTGCTTTTATTATTCTTTGCGGAGCAACCCACCTGATTAATTTGTGGACGTTCTCTCTACATACAAAAACTGTTGCAATGGTGATGACCATAGCTAAAATGTCTACAGCTGCTGTCTCATGTGTGACAGCTTTAATGCTTGTTCATATTATTCCTGATCTGCTTAGTGTGAAAACACGGGAATCATTTCTGAGAAGTAAGGCTGAAGAATTAGATAGAGAAATAGGACTCATCACAAAACAAGAAGAAACTAGCAGGCATGTTCGCATGCTGACTCATGAGATCAGAAGTACACTTGACAGACACACAATCCTGAGAACTACTCTCGTTCAGCTGGGGAGAACCTTAGAGTTGGAAGAATGTGCACTGTGGATGCCATCAAATAGAGGTTTGAATTTGCAACTATCCCATACTCTAAGCAATTTGATACCTGTTGGATCCACTGTTCCTATCAATCTTCCTATAGTGAATGAAGTCTTTAGTAGTGATGAAGCGATCCATATTCCACATACATGCCCACTGGTAAATATTAGGCCTCCCGCTGGCAGATATTTTTCTCCTGAAGTTGTTGCTGTTCGTGTACCACTCTTACACCTCTCAAATTTCCACATTAACGACTGGCCTGAACTGTCAGCAAAAAGCTACGCTGTGATGGTTCTGATTCTTAATGGCATAAGAAAATGGCGTGACCATGAGCTGGAACTTGTGGAAGTCATTGTTGACCAGGTTTGTTTGGATAGCTTCTCTCTTCTATTAATTGTTCTGATAGCAAGCTCATGATTTGTCCTACTTTAATCTTATGTATGCTCCATAAACAATGAAATGTTGCTGACGTTGTGTTCCTTCTATCAACCACCTTGCTTTAGGTCGCAGTTGCTCTTTCTCATGCTGCTATTTTGGAAGAATCCATGCGGTCTCATGATCAGCTAGTACAGCAAAATGTAGCTCTTGATTTAGCTCGACAAGAAGCAGAGACAGCTATCCGTGCGAGGAATGACTTTTTGGCTGTCATGAATCATGAGATGAGAACACCTACGCAAGCAGTGATATCTCTCAGTTCGGTGCTCTTAGAAACTGAGCTAACTCCAGAACAAAGGGTTATGATAGAAACCATACTTAAGAGCAGCAATGTCCTAGCAACACTCATCAATGACGTGCTAGATCTTTCCAGACTTGAAGACGGTAACCTCAAGGTGGACGCCAAAATGTTTAATCTTCAGGCAGCAATAACAGAGGTAACAGAAGCAGATTCTAGTCTCCTGTGTTTCTTTATTTTAACCAACTTGTTGACCCTTTTTTCAAAAATGATAAGCAATCTAGTGCTATTCTTGAACCATAGGTTGTCAACTTGATAAAGCCGATTGCCTCATTGAAGAAGTTGTCGATGACTTTAGCATTGGCTCTGGATGTACCTGTTTATGCTACTGGTGATGAAAAACGACTATTGCAGATCATGTTGATTGTTGTGGGTAATGCTGTCAAGTTCACGAGGGAGGGTTTCATTGAAGTAGAGGCTTCGGTTGCAAAGCCAGAGTATATTCGTTGTTGGAGACCTTCAGAGTTCTATCCGCCGTCAACTGATGGCCACTTCTACCTGCGAGTGCAGGTCTCCTCAACCCTTATCCTCTTCATCCCCCCTTCCCCCCTTCTTCACTTCAAAAACCGTTAACTACCTAATTTGAAATTTTCAGCTTTCCTGTTTCTGAGAAGTTAAGTTTTCCTGCACACAGGTAAGGGATTCAGGGTGTGGTATCAATACTAATGATATTCCGCGTATTTTCACCAAATTTTTTGAGCCACGAAGCTCGTCAAATCGGCGCAAGGGTGGTGCAGGTCTTGGGCTTCCCATTTGCAAAAGGTCAGAGTATCAAATCTTGATCTTCCGATTCTCACCTATGTTTAGAATTGAAAGCAAATCTTCCTTCGGGCAATTAGCTTGAAGAGCAGTAAATATTTCATTCGCTAGTTTTTGGATTTATTTGACTCGATAGATGAATTGGACTCAGGTTTGTCAATCTCATGGGAGGTGAAATCTGGATCGAAAGTGACGGCCAGGGTAAGGGCAGCACTGTTACATTCATAGTCAGACTTGGCACATGCAACAACCCAAATGTTTTGCCATCGGCTGCTGTGGGCGAAGCAAACCATCGAAGAGATGATCTCTTTAACTTCAGCAGAAATGACAACTTGGCATCTCTGTCAGTTCCACGTTATGTAACGACTCCTCAGTAGGCTAGCATGCTAGGCCGTGCAGGTAACATGCAAGTAAAGGGCAGATATCAACTCGCTTGCCGCTGAAAAGGAAATAAATATCAAATGTCTGTCGCGTTGATTTTGAAATTGAATACGGTTTATATTGCTTCAAGTTCTCGTAAATGCAGGGTATATTTGCTTCTGTCAGATTCTTTAATGTTAACAAACTCCTGACGATAATTTTATGAAAGAAACCATAAAACTAAGATACCATGAAACTAAGATACCATAAAGACCTCCAGTAGATTGTAAAAGTTGATAACTATGGATAGGTCAAAAACCCTCAGCTTACATCAACTTTGTTCAGACAGCAGATATACACTACAGTAGAGTAAAAAACCCAGAAGCTAATTCAACGTCGCATACTTCATCAATAACCATACATTGTTGTTAGAAACTCCTCAGGAGTTGTTTCGAGGGAAGAGCAAAAGCAAATTGATGATCAAATAGTAAAATCATGTTATCCAAAGATGGAATATCCCAGGACAATTTTAGAGGCATCATGTAGAAACCAACTTATAATTTAAAATACTATAGTGAGAAAACAGAGGGGTGTAATTTCAATACTCCTTTCACTAAACAACATAGTTATGTGATAACGACAACACGGATCAAAAAAGCTAGAGTGCAATTCTAACAAAAACATTAAATCAACATAGAGGAACTGATTGCAGAAACTGGTTATCATGGATCACTTCTTAGACTTCTTAGTTCCCCTGCATCATAAATGTGTGAACTGTCAGATGATATATTTCAGAACATACAAAGAGAAATATAGAACAATTAGAAGTCACTTACTGAGCTTGCTGTGTAGGTGCAGGGGCTGCGGCGGCAGGTGGTGCTGCTTTTTCTCCAGGTCCCTGCAGTAGTTAAGAAGAAAGGAAGATTCTTGTTAAATTTGGCAAAAATATTAGTCAAATCATGAAGTGATTTTTCATAGGTTGTAATAAAAGATGTTTAGCTCAAATTCAAATTCAAGAAATCAGGACAACAAAAGAACACCAAAGATTGCACAAGAGAGTGAAATTCATCTCTTCCTTTAACTAAATGAATATCTATTTCTATACCTAATTAATGAACACGGTAAATGGCAAAACAAACATAGGCACTCAGAACAAAGTCCTCTGCATCATCTCCACATTGATCCTAACTACAGGCTGACATTTGACAAGGATGACAATACATCTATAAACACATACATGAAAAAATAAGCATGCACATCAGTGATCATTCACATAATTGTTACAACAAATACATGAAAATATAAGCATGCACATTAGTGATCATTCACATAATTGTTACAACAAATACATGAAAATATAAGCATGCACATTAGTGATCATTCACATAATTGTTTATCACAAAATATTCCACCAAAGCAATACCTGAGCAAGTCGTTCTTCTCTCCTTGCAATCTTTCTTTCCCTGCTAGCCTTGTTCTTTGCTCTCTTGGCTTCAAACTGATCAGACAACGTCTTCTCCCTAGCCTTCTCTGCCTTAGACTTGTGGATGCTCTCCATCAAAACACGCTTGTTCTTGAAAACATTACCCTTAACCTTCATGTACATATCATGGTACATGTGCTTGTCAATCTTCTTTGACTCCCTATACTTGCGTAGCAAGCGCCTGAGCACCCTCATTCTCCTCATCCAAAGCACTTTAGTGGGCAGTCTTGCCTCCCTGGTACCCTTACGCTTACCTGAAATCAACCAGATAAGTCACTAAAAGACAAGGCTGTGGACTTCCTCATTCAGTGAATTGCAAGGATACAGCTCCAGGTAAGTTACCAAAAGAATTCCTTGTTTCATTTATGATTTAACCCAGCAACTACAGTGCAAAAAAACAATGCACAAATATCAACATCAGGAATATATTATATATGTGAGTTTAAACTAGGCATATCTTATATGAAAAGTTGAGCAATATTAACCGTAGAAATATCGGCCTACTTATATTTCGGCTTACAACTACATATAATGAAACAAAAGTACATTTCAGAAATAACAGTTACAGATTGACGCCACAAACACTTAAAAAGCAGAAGATAAGTCACAGGACCAACTAAGACTGATCCAATACAAGATGTGATAGATTCCCAAAAATCAGAAAACAATACCATATCCAGAGTGGCGTCCCTTTCTCTTGGCTTCCTTCATTCGGCGAGCACGGGATCGTGAGTGAATCTTGGTTGGCTTCCTGATAATGAAACCATCCTTGACCAGTTTCCTAATGTTTTGTCCTGTGTCCATAAGAAAGAATATCCATAATGCTAATACAAACATCTGGGAATAATGAAGGAACAGAATAAAGACATCACCACAGAAAAAAGGCAAGAAAAGTTGTAGATATTCCAATACAGCATATAGCAGGACGTGTAGAGCACTTAGCAGATGCATGCTTGTCTTCAATCTCAAAACCAAAGACAAGCCATTGTTCGCATAATGAAATACTGGTTCACTCAGCATAATTTCATTTTAACATGATTTTAGCGAGTTTTCCTGAATAAACAACTAATTTGCATTTCCCCGGCATTTAGATACAATAGTGGATCATTCACAATTCTGTTGCCCTTAGTTTAACATAACCTCCATCATTCCTCGCCCCAGCATAACTACAATTGCATTAGTTAAAGGTTAACTACCTAAATGCCCTAATTCCTAAGACATAAATAACCTACCGCAGATGCAATTTGCACTAGCAATTCCACGACGGAAATGAATACTTGCATATACTCAACAATAAAATAAACTATTTGATGTTTTCAATATCGGGATGCTTATAAAGGCCACTGCTCTTTGTAGCTGCAACCACATCCGAACAACACAGATAAGATTGATTAAATGATATCAATAAAATCCTGAACGATGTAGCAAGGAATAAACAGTTCCTAGCTACTTAAGCAAATCCTTGCTAACGAAGAACAGGTCACAATCAACAATCCCAGAAACGTTCAAAACAGCAAAAAGATACAAAGCACACAACATACAGGTTTATCGTCAGAGACCTAAACGAAACAGATCTTACGAGTAACGATATCGGAAACTGCTAGGAAGCAAATACAACTCAATTTAAGTAAAGTATAGGTATACGAGAGAAGAGTAGAGATTAGAGCGTACGAGAGTTAGCCATGGAGATTTCATTGCCTTCATTGGGGTCGAGCCAAACCTTGCCCTTACCGCACTTCAGTACGCTGGCGGCAAGCCGCTTCTGTAGCTTGAGCGACACCATTTTTTCCTCTCTCTCTCTCTCTCTCTCTCTAGTTGGTGTGCGAACTGGAAGAAGATGAGAGGCGATGAAGATAAGCTTTTTATACGACAGACAATTAGCCCTAGGGTTTATGATGAGGTCTTATCTCATTTTGGGCTTTTTGTTACTGGGCTCGTATTTATTGGGCTTAATCGAGCTGCAAGTTTTTTTATTGTAGTCCATCTTAAATATTAATTAATTAGCCATCATGAAACAAATTAACATTTTCATTCATCTTTTAATTCTTTTCTTGATCTCAACTCAGATCTTTGATGATTGATGCTCATTTATATATTAATTCAAATGCTTCATTATATGATATTTTTGTGTATTTCTTAATGTTGTCATCAAATTTTTAGAATAAATTGTCAATTAAAAATCTAAAATAAATTGATTAATAATTAAATTCCAAAACAAAATCCATAATAAATTTGGACTTTAAATGAGTTCAAAATAATTCACATAAGTGTCCATACTAAGAGTCTTATTCACTTTGAAGGATTAATCCAAGATTGTATACATCATCTTTTATTTTGGATTAGCTAATTGGATCAAAGCATGTTCAAGCACAACTCGATAGCAGGTAGATTCATATCAAAAAGTTCGGTGGCCAGGCCCAACAAACGTGAGCTCAAGCTATTGTAGTCCTACTCATGACTATAAATAAAGACCTCTACCATACCACAAGTCATTGAAAACAACATTAAAGACAAGTGCCTGTATGCAACACATAAGACATAACAAAATAAAGGGACTAAATCCAAAACTCTATGTCACAATGAAGAGCCTCTATTTCACGTCTTTCTTGGCATCAAAGAGCCTTGATATCAAAATTTACAGTAACACGTAGTTTACTCCATAATTTTGGAGGAGATTACACATTGGCATTCAAAAAAAAAAAAACATCAACCTTTGAATCAAAATTTGAAAAAAAAAAATTAGGAGATTACATCCACTCCAGATATTATATCCACTTTTTTCTTTAAATCAATAACTTCATTAGTTCATTTTTTTTTTTTCTCATAATTATTTTGCCAGACAATAAAATTTGTGTGAAGAGTTACAATTTATACACACAAAATGACATATAAGATTAACTTAATATGTACTAGTTAAAAAGTATTTTGTACATTCAATATATGCGTATCTACATATATATGTATATACATAAAATATAAACATAGAATCTATCCATGCAAGCAAAATATGTTTGTGAAACTTTGGACAACCTATTTTAATTTTATTTTGTCACGTAAAAAGTTATTTCTATTTTTACTTAAAGTTGGATAAATTTATGATTGTTTGTCTTTATCCCATCACTTCCATGTTATAATTTAAATTTTATCTTGATATATAATGGCACTTAAAAATTATTTTCATTTTGCCACAGGAAATTTATCTTATATTTTCTATTCAATTTTGATAAATGTATCATCGATTCTTTATCCAAAATATCCACACATTTTTTAAAGTAGATTATTAGTAGAATCATTCAATTTTTATTTTTTTTATGATTATATTCAATACACTTCAACAATTAATCCAGTTTCTGAAATTAACCCGTTTGAGCACTTGAATTTGATTATAGCTTACTTGCATCAAACATAAATTTCCTCAACAACAACCTCTATTTCATACTGCATCATCCACTCCAACACATTAATTCTTCAACCTCAGCATCATAATAAACTAGAGACTCAAAACTTATACACAATATATATTGCACCGCAGATTCAATTAAAAACCCTGCTTCAACATCACCACCACCGGCGACACCACCTGCCGCCGCCCATCAGACCATGCTATCTTCCCGGCCTCCGTCACGATGTTACCAGGTGCCACCGCCAGCTTATTCGCCTTTATCCTGACGCTGTAACTTTGCTTTTCACCTTTGGATTTAAACTCCATCTTCGCCGGATTTACTGTCAGGGTTACCCCTTTGGGATTGGTCACCGTCACGCCGTAGATAGCTGAGCTTTCACTGACATGAGTTACCGTCCTCGTAACCACAATCTCAAGATCCTTCTCTGCAGACGCCTCAAATTCAACCGAGATCGCCGGGTAATTTAGATCCCACGGCTTTTGTTTTTTACCGCAACTGATTGGTCTCCTTGCTAATTGCCTTATTTCTCGACGGGTGAAATTTGATGCACAGAGAAAATTAACGTAATTAATCGGGGTTATATCGTAAACCAATCCAGGATCGACGGCTTTCTCTGGATCCACGTGTCCTGCCCCCATATCCCAAACCGTTGATACATTGTAAGCTTTCTCATCCAGTAATGGTTTGCCTTGGCTGTCTTGGCTGTAAGCCGTGGTCATCAGAGCTGACCGGATCATAGCCGGTGACCAGTCGGCATGGGCCCCCTTCAGCAGCGCCGCCACGCCGGAAATATGCGGGCAGGACATCGATGTGCCTGATAACACATTGAATTCTGTGCGACGTGGGTCAGAGGATAGCTCGCTCGGTGCCACGCCGTCAGGCCAAGCTGCTAAGATGTTTACACCTGGCGCAATGACGTCAGGCTTCAGCACGTACGGTGACTCAATGCTGGGGCCTCTCGCCGAGAAGGATGCTACCACCGGCGCCGGTTTAACGCCGACTTCTGTGCCGAGAAATACCATCGTTGCCCTTGGGTTTGGACTGGAATTGATGTACTCGCGAATTGTGAGGCGTGCGGATTCGGTGACGGCGAGCCCTGGAATTAAATGAGAGTCTGCGACTAGGCCTTCGCCGATTGGCGGAACGTTAGCCACCACGACGCCGGCGCCGCCTGCTTTTTTTACCACCTCTCCTTTAGCGACTCGGGCGTTGCCGCCTCGATCACACACTACGATTTTGCCACGTACGGATTCTTCATCCAATGATCCCGCCATGCAAATGGCGGCCGAGAAACTTCCGGCGCGTCTGCCGGCAACGATTCGGCTTGCATTTCCTCCGTATACCAGAGGAAGATAAGTTTTTTCAGGCAAAGGCAGGCCGCTGTAGAGTGACGCTCCGGTTATCACCCGTCCATCTTCAAGCAAGAGATCAGCACGGAATCTTCTATCAATTGTGCTAGCGCCGACTGTTGTCATCCACGGAGCAACATTTGTCACCGTCATTTTAGTAGGACCCTCGTTACCAGCAGACGCCGAGACCAAAATGCCCCTCTCCATCGCACCGAATGCCCCAATTGCCATCGGATCAAGATTGTACGGCACAGCGCCGCCGCCGACGGAGATTGAAATGATATTCACCCCGTCCTCCACCGCCTTATCGAAGGCTGAGAGAATATCAGAGTCCGTGCAACCATTTTTCCAGCAAATTTTGTACACTGCTATCCGTGCTTTAGGCGCAACTCCAACAGCAACACCATTGGCGTAGCCGAAAAGAGAGGCGTTACTGACAGCCCTGCCGGCAGCGGTGGAGGCGGTGTGTGTCCCATGGCCGTCGGAGTCTCTAGCTGATTTAAATTCTTCAGAAGAATTAATCCCGCCCTTTCGAGCTTCATATCCGGCGGCGAAATATCGAGCGCCGATGATTTTCTTATTGCAGTGAGCTTTAGTGAAATTCTGTCCTTCTACACACTCGCCTCTCCAACTGGAAGGGATGGGCCCTAGACCTTTATCATGAAAACTTCGCCGTTCTGGCCATATCCCGGTATCAAAAACCCCTATAACAACGTTGGAGCCCGAGTCAGATTCAGACAACAAGCCAGCCGGGTTACCCGAGGCTAAGCCCAGGAAGTGAGGCGATCTAGTTATGTGTAAATGGCGAAGACGATCGGGGAGAACGGCCAAAACCCCCGGTCGTGTTTCGAGCTGTCGGGCTTGCTGTGGAGTTAGTTTAGCAGAAAAGCCATGGAAAACAGTTCTGTAGACATGCAGAAAATCTTGGGAATTCTGCGTCTGAGTGGTTATGGTGTTTTCAGAGTTCAAAGGGTTGGAATCGAGGCTTCGAAGAGTGGCCTTGTACCACTGTTCAACATCAGAAAAAGCAGAAGGTTTCAAGTCATTTTGGACTCTGACAATGAAGGTCTGAGCAATTTGAGCATCATCGTCAGTTTCACTGTAAACAAGTGAGAAGGAGAGGGAAATTACAACGACAAAAAGAAACCCCAACCGGCCCATTTTGGATTTCAGGGAGAAACTATTGATTAGGATGAAGATGGGCGTGACTGCTACTCCATGCTCAACTCCGAATATATAGAGAGAGAGTCTGGAAAAATTTAAGAAAGGGAGAAAAAGGTATACGTTGAAAAACTTGGCATAACGCCTAAAAATAGTACGAGAATAGCATGACGATTGAGGAGTGGAGGCCAGCGAGCATACACCCGTTTTCTCCCATGCGGAGGTGGCGAAATTGTGAATCTTGTTTCCAAATCCTGGAAATCATCACGCTTTTTTTCAAACAAAAGTAATCTTATAAGAAACTTGTTCATGTATTGAAAATTTCCTATGTTTTTGGCAACTCAGAAACTAATAATGATATTGTATATGCCGTATTGTATTTGAATTTGATGTACATCGTGAGCTAAGGCAGTTGTTGGCACATAAAATCGTGTTTCTCGACCCAAGGACCATATAGTTTCTTAGTCACAGAAACATTTCTTCTAGGGAAAGTTGCAGTTTTAGTCATGTAATTTAGGGGGTGCCCTTTTTATTATACACAAATTAATGTTGAAATTTTAACAATTTTAGTCTTTTTCCGGCTAATTAAACTAGAAAATTGCATGTGAATTGCAAATGATCCAATCAAATTATAATTTTAGTCTTGTAATTCAATTCGCGCATGATAAAAAATGTCGTCCTCCTTAAGTTTTTTTTTTTTTTTTTTTAATGAGCGATTAACTAAAATATGGTTGTGAGACCTCAAACTCACCACTTAGGCAAGAGATCATCGGTACCAATCTTTAAGTTAAAGGACTAAAATATGCAATTTAATTGGGGTCCTATATAAATCATGTGTAATTTTTTGGCAAGCACTAAACTGTCAAAATTTAAAGCGCTACATTACAAAAATCAATTAATGCACGCCAAAAAAATATCACCCCCTAAATTACAAAACTAAAATTACTAATAGTAGTGTAATTAATTACTTTTTGTTCAAATTATTAAATTGTGTTAATTCGATTAAAAAATTGGGAACTAAGAAATTCAAATACCTCCTCTCCTATATATACTTGAACAAATGACTAAAAATGATTGCTAAACGATTACACTATTTAAATAAACGCATATCTATACTGTATATAACTGAAGAGCACCTTATTAGTGCTTTTAATTTTATGATCTGTCAATTTCTTATTATTTTTAATGTTTTATTAATTTTTTTTCTCTCTTCTCAATTTCTCATTTTTTATCCTCTCAACTTCCACATCTTTTTTTCTTCTCCTATTTTTCTTCAATATTTTCTCATAAATTTTTTTTATAGTTTTTAATATTTTATTTATCTAATTAATATATTTTTAAAATAATAATTAATTTTAAATTTTAAATTAATTTTGCACATACATTTGAGTGTGCCACGTATAGTAGTTATAATTTAAAAGTCGGATTTGAACTCTATATACATCATCACGGTTAAATTCATTCTACACCCAATACATTGTGAATGATCATCATATATCTTCATTTCTAAACATAGGGTATGATAAGGGATTATCGTAAACGCCCGTAGATTGACAAAAATACCCCCCAAAATGAGAGAAATTCTCCACTTTGGGCCCAGGATCTGCGTCCCATGGTCTAATTCAGGTCGTCTAACTCGACCTGCTCCAGGCGGCCTGATGAAATGACCCATCAGAGTAGTCATTGGATCTTATGATAGTACCCGCATTAAAATTGTGACAAGTGGATCAGAGTAAGTGGACATATCCCTATAAATACACTATCCATGCTTCATTTATAGTATGATATTTTATTACACTCAATCCACATCAAATATACTCAGTTCGCATATATATATGTCAATCTCAAGCTAATTTAAGTACCGAAGTGTTTTAATTGGGGACATCTTTGGATACCCTCGAGGTGACCTAGGACCTTCTATTCAGATCAAATTATGTATCCACTGGTGTATTTTACCCTCGGTCAAGAGCCAATTTTTTTCTTTTTTTTCCTAGAATCCGGCATTAATTGCAAAATCGAAAGAAGGGATGGCTTTAAAACCAGAGCTCCAATTTTCTTCGTGCTGAATAATTAAGATGGGTTGGATTTTAATGTGGTGAATTAATATTGCTGATGTTAAGGAAGAGAAAGAAGAGAGTGAAGGCATTGGAAATCGCTCCAGAAAAAAGGGTTTGGCTTAGTTGGTATACATTGACGGTTTACTATTTATATCCCCAGAAGATATGCATGGACCTATTCGGAATTCGGTGCCTTAAAGTTCACAGCTATTTTTCTACGTTACGTAATGGGATCACATCCACAACCTCTTGCTTTTGAAAAATAGGGTCATTCGCAATTGATTGTTCTCAGATATGTAGTTTGACATATGGATGGAGAGACTGTCATAAGAAAATTCTAATTTGAATTCAACTTGATCAAATCTGAATTAATTATATGACAAGTGTAATATATTTACTGTGTAATTATTGTATAATTTATGAAAAATGATCAATCACATAGTAAATATGATACACTTACTTTATAATTGATTTGATTCGTGCAAACTTGATACGAATATGAATTTTTTTTTGAGTTTTTTTTTTTTTTTAAAGTGAATTTTCCCCGAGTTGAGAGTCTCGATTAGTAGCGTGGGTTGGACCAGCATAAATAATTTTTCGGTCTAACTCAATATTTGTGATTCTTATAAAGTTTAGCTCAAGCTTAACCCAATAATCATTAAATCGCACTTTACGCTTTAATTAAGTCAGGGGATTTTTGCGCGTTTTTAGTTTAGAGTCAATCACGTATATAATTATATTATTATTTTATGGTAATTTGTGCTTTTGTTATAATTATTTTTGCATAATAAATGCATTTTCTTGCCATGATAACTAGCAAAAATATGAAAGTATAAAACATCAATTGAAAAATAAATAATTATCAATTGCGGGTCTCTGAAGAATGTATTTATTTTATGACTGGCAATTGAGGAACGATTTCCTACTTTGGACAAGCCATAGTGCAACACTATGGAACGGCGTGTAGTTTATGTGGTGATAACATTTTAGAGACGCATGAGCACTTATTTTTGGGATGTCCCTACTCATCTGAATGCTTGCGGGTGATCAAGAGGATGGTCAAGTGGTTTTGGCCAATGCAGCGTTGGGGCCAAGGAGTTTAGTGTGCGATGAGGAAGTGTTGGGGGACTCATCTCGTCAACGCAGCCAATCAGTCGCTGCTTGCTTCGGTGGTTTACCATATATGGCTTGAACATAATATGAGATATTCCAACAGACGTCAAGGGATCCGGATGCTATAACTAGACTAATCGTTGAGCAAATTTTGCTTGAAACTCTTAGTACATTACAGGCCAGACTCTGTAGAAATTCTCTTTGACTATAGAATATGGAGAATTGAGTGGGAGCATACTTAAGTTGTGAACTCTGTTGTACGCATTTATTATTTAATGCAATTTACCTTCCTCCTTAAAAAAAAAAAAAATTATATTTATTATAAAAGAATAAAAATAAATGTGGTGAGAATTTAAAATGTAGTTCGACGCATGGTTGGAGAGAGTAAGTTAAGGGTTTCATTCTAATATGGCCCATATGTCTTTCGGCTCTTGCGGGCCCATAGGTGAAAAAACCCAATTAGTTTGGCCTTAGTGAAATCGATTTTGACTTCATCTTCAAAATTCCTTTTTTTTTTTTTTTTTCTCTATTTATTTGTTTAGTATTTTGTTTGGGGTGGTGGTGGTTGGTTGAGTTGGGTAGTAGCAGCAGCCCTGTATTCTGAAAATTGTACTAGTTTGTAGATAGAAGAGGGGTACGAAATAAAACTTGGTTGTACTTCGGAATTTCCTAAAGCCTCAACCTGTGGGCGCCGCTGATGCTGAAAAACCGTCAGCGCCTTTGGTACTGCGCCTCTCTTTCGGAAACTGCGCAGTCTCTTGTTGCAACTTGGCAAGCAACTTTACCCAGACACGCTCTGCGACTAAGACTTTAACTATTCCTGAGTTTGATTTCGAACAAATTATTAGAGAACAGTGTTATGATATTGTAAATTTAAAGATAATTCTTCTATTCACTTCAAAATTGGAAAAATACAAGGATAATTTTCAACTTCTGTTTTCCTCCATGCTTCCACTCCATACTTTCTTCATCCCTTTTTTTTTATTTTGTCTCTCAAATAAAATGATCTCTGTTTTGGATGAATTAAAATTAAGGGAAAAAAAATTACATTAACACCGCCTGCATTTATTAGGGCAAAATACACAAACACACCTTATGTTTTGTAAAATTACAGATTACTCTTTGAGGTTATAGTTGTAATTACGACTACATTCCGTATTTAAAATCAAAATTTACACAAATACCCTTTAAAAATATTACACTAATCCCTTTTAAAGGTGTAGCTGTAATTTACAAAACATATGAGATGTTTGTATAATTTGATCAAACATCAGAGATGTCAACTGCATTTAACAGGCAGAATTTTATTTTATTTTTCCAAAAAATTATATTATATTATATGTAATCAATCACGAAGAAAGTTCTAGTAGATTTAATTTCAAAACTATTGTTTTAAAAAAAAAAAAAAAGCCAAGCAATATAAAAATTATGTTTTCACTAGAAACATAAATTTGATTGGTCTACCCAATGGCAGGGTTAAACGAGCACCAAGAGCTCTTACAATTTAAGTACTATTTAGATGATTGTATAATTACTTAATGACAGTTCAAATTACTCTAAGTTATTGATTATTAATTAATATTTCATAATAATAATGCATTTATTTTATTTAAATATTTAAACGAAAAACACATTTCTTCTAATTACAATTTTTCCTGCAAAAAGAGAAGGGGGGCTTAAATAGAAAGGCAAAACATCTGCAATTACAGCCACTAAACTGGAAAATTGTAATTACATTTATTCGACAAACACTAGACACATTTCACGACAGACATTACTCCTAAGCCCTAAACACATAATCCCGAAATGATCAAATTAGTCCATAATTTACAGATTAATCCATAATTATAAGAAAATGGAAAGAACAGCACCACCCATCACAGACACCTCTAGAGTCCACCGGAAACTTCGTCAAAGCTCCAGAGCTCAACCGCCTCCGCTGGCGGATTGGTCGGCGCTGCCGGAGACTGGCCGTCGAGATACGGAATCTGATAGAATTTCATGTAGTTTTCATAAGCCATCAGCTCCTCCGACAGCTTCTGCACTTCGTTGTCCGCTGGCACCTCAAATTCAATCACCGCCTCTGTACTGTTCTTGCAATTTTCATTCAGATCATGCTTTACTTCAGCCGCAGTCTTCGCAGAATAGAACTCATTTTCCAATCCCACCTGGTTGAACTCATTACAGTTATGCCCAATATTGTACGGTTTGCCGGGGTTCGGATTGTAATTATAGCTGTAATCAACGTCCTCATTGGGGAAATTAACTTTGGCTTTCTTCCCTCTGATTTTACGGGCTTCTCTGTCGTAAGCCCGGGCAGCTTCTTCTGCAGTGTTGTAGGTGCCCAGCCAAACCCGAACGCCTTTCCTAGGGTCACGGATTTCGGCTGCCCATTTGCCCCAAGGCCTCTGCCTTATTCCCCTGAAGAGGTTCTTCCTCTGCTTCTTGTTAGCAACAGGTTTTTCCGCATGCTCATCACCTGACAGCAACAAAATCTACTGCAAATTAGCGAAAGCAAAAGAGAATAAGACCGAAAAACATGAAGAATGAAGTAGTTAGTAGTTACCTGTAGAGAGGCGGGGCCTTTTCAGAGGAGGAATACTAGAGTTCTGATCATCGAACGCAGTCGGCCAGAAGTCGGCGGAGGTGGGACAGAGATCAGTGGATGAGACGCGGCGCCGGGGAATGAGGCCGGCGAGGATTGCACCGCCACACATTCTTGGTTATGATTTCAAAATTTGTATGGTTTATGAAGAGAATACTAAAAGTAACAATTCGAGAAATGAATTGGAGGGTTTTTTCAAGGGGGGTTTGGGTTTCTGCTTATGGGTTTTGGAGTTGTGAGTTGACACTTGAGAGTTATGGAACAAAGGGGAGGGCGGTTTTGCCGTATTTATACATGAGGCGGGCGGGCTTCGCGTTGGGTGCGTGGTGGGGGTGGGTTTGGTAAATGGTGAATGACTAAGAGACAACTCGCTTTCGCTGTGTTCACCTCAAATCTTATTGTAAATTACGCCCACTTTTAATAAAATTTGATATAATTATAAATATTTTATTATTATTTAAAATAATTTTAAATATTTTTTTGAAATTATAATTTTTAATCAAAAATTTAAAATTAATTATTTCATTTTTGAATTTTTATTAAAATTGTAGAAAAATCAATCGAGACAAATTGAATTATTGCACTTATGTGTAAAAAACTTAAGAAAACTCTCTCTGCGCGTTGTAGTCGAAAAATAATTTAATGAATAAGGGCATTTTGGTTAGTTCACCCATAAAAATAATTGAAAATGAATTATTTATTAAATAGTTACAGATTTCAGGGTGGTCGTTGTAATTTTTCGAACACCGAAAAAGTATTTATTATATTAAACCTTAGGAGGGGTGCTAAAAGTCTATGGCATTCAATTTTTTTTTTTAAATCATATTTTATTTTATATATATGTTATGTGTATAATTCTTTTTCCTAAATAAAAAAATATATGATATTTATTTTTATATATTTAATATGTATATTTTAAATAAAGTAGAAAATGAAAGACAATGTACAACATAAATTATTTCAATCCACTTACTAATGGCTTTTGCTAGTTGTCAGTGCGACTTTGTGTCGCAATTCTCATCCCTAATCACTCACAATTGGATTGGATGGTTTAAAAATCACTCTCTCAGCACTTTTATTATTTTAATTAATGCCGTATTTTGTAATATCTTTTTTATATATATACAGTGCACAAAACATTTTTTTTTTATATTTGTGAATAATATATAACTTTTACAATCTATTGTTTACGTAATATAATACTAATTAATCATCATAAAATATTTGGATTGAAAATTATTAGGTGTTTCGATGGGGGGAAAAAAAAAAAGAAAAAACATTGAACTTTAAAAGAGTGGTCAGCATTAAAACAGAACTAGGGCATGATTTGTTTGACGATAATCACCAACTCGCAATAGATTAAGGATGTAAGAGGGCCCTGCCCAAATGAAAACCTGGGATGCCCACCGTAGCGTACCTTCAAAGTTGAAAGTCGAGGACGTAAGACGCGATATAACATTAATTAGAACCTAAAACTTATCCAAAACTCATCTTAAACACTTATTAATTTCTTTTTGATAATTTACTATGTAGTTACAATATGGATATAAGGTGAGTGTAAATCAAATATATATTTGTTTGGATAGTTTGCACATATAATTTCTTATTCTGCACGGAATGATTAAATAAATTGTGTACTTGAAAGATTGCACGTATAATATATTCCTTGTTTCGTACAGAATAATTAATTAAACTTTAAATAAATAAATATATTCCTTTGTGTTGATTAAGTTTTTCATGTTGTTCTTGAAATGAGGTTTTCGAGATTGCTGTTTGTAAAGCTTCAATTGATATTACCGTATCATAGAAGTGAATTTACATTAATCCGGCATCAATCATATAGTGGAGTCAAATTAATTCAATTTAAGATAAATAAATCACGCTTCAAAAATTTTCCAGAACACATATAACAAAAATATTTTTAAAATGCTTAAATTTAAAATAAAATTGGAAAACAATGAATGTAATTTTTCAAAACATTGGATATGCTTTGGATATATTAGAGGGGTGTTGATTTTATACAAATTTTGTCTTTGACTCAACCTACAATTGACGCGGTCATTAACAAGTCTATTCCGAGAAAATTCAATTCCACTGTATACTATTCATATGATCTATTATTGAGCTGTCGAAACAAACGTTGTGCAGTAATTTCTTGTTTAGGGAGTACTTGCGAGAACTTCTGCTTTTAAATAAATTATTTTTGTAGAAAAAATTGAAAGTTGTAGTGAATAAAAAATAGGTAATGTTTGTAGAGAAAAGTGAAAAGTAGATCAAAGCAAAAATAGTATTGTTTGGGGGAAAACAATTCTAAAACGCGTTTAATTGATTAAAGATCGTTTTGTCCCCATGTATTAAACAGATGCTATATTTGCTTAATATTTGCACTTATCTCTTAATTATAATAATTATTTTTCCTTAATTAGTATATTCCATATTTAATTTCTTACAAAACGAATATAATTAATATTATTAAAATATTCAATACTAATGGAAAAAATGGATGTTTAATTCAATAATGTTCATATTATGTAATATAATGTTCATTTATGCACAATAAATAAACTTACACGATTGATACAACAATTATTTTTTTAATTAGTCCTAGCAATTTAATTTATATTTTTCTATGATTTAGAAATAATATCATATAATTTAGAAAATAAAATATTAAAATATTAAAATATTAAATATGTGAAATTATAAATTTTGTTAGTGACAAATTATTCAAATTATTTGAAAATTCTAACATCAACTTTGGATAAGCAATTTTGAAAATAAATTAAAAAGTATAAAATCGAATTAAAATTATTATAATGAGGGTAAAATAGTCAAAAAAATTGAATTTATTTACAAAAAAGTCAAAGCAACATTTAGAAGCACCCCTTAAAGTGCTTACAACTTCTGACTTAAAAGTGCTTTTTATAACAATTTTAAAAGCAGAAGTTGGCATCCCAAACACCTCAAAAGTATTTTGCAACAACCAGAAGTTGAAACGCACTTTTTCAAAGCACGAGTAGACACTCCCTTAAAGTAATAGACGTGACTCGATCCAAAAAGGAGTTGGTAAAAACTGCCTCTATTGCTAAACTAAAAGGCCAAGAGCAAGGGCATTAGTAATTCCAATTAGTAAATGTAGCACATTCAAATGTATGTGCACAATTAATTTAAATTTTTATATAATATTTATTTTTTAAAAAATAAATTAATTAAATTATAAAATATTAAAAATATAAAAATTAAGAAATTAATGAGAGAAGAAAAAGAGATGTGAAAGTTGATAAGAGATAATATGAAAAATTGAGAAGTGAGAAAAAAATAAAAAGTTGATAAAAGAAAAAAAAAGTATTAAATAAATTAATTATTAAATAATAATTGGCAGACCAAATTAATATTAAAGTGTGTGCAGTTCCTTTTAACTAAGCGCCATCAGACCGAGGTTGACTTTTGAAATAGAATTAACATTTATTAATTACTATCAATAACCAATCAAATAGAACTAAACGAATATTGACAAATGCAATTTTAATTTAAATCTAATATCTCAACACTTTTAAGATTTTATTTTTATCACCTCAATTAAACTTCACTCTTATCTGACACCATGGCCCATTTAATGACATTAATATTTTGAACGACGGTAGTTAACTTCTTGACACGTTGATGGGACTATGATGATCAAGTTAAGTAATTTTTTAAAGAGTTTACGTAATAAATATTTTGTGATAATTATATTTTTTAAAATTGGAACAGTCATAATATGTTCATGCCAGACTAACCTCTGAATTAAAGAAAATTCTAATCCAAACCTGGTTCGGTCGAATTTAAACCAATCATATGGCAAGTGCATTGCACTTGCCATGTGATTAGTGTACAATTTAGGAAAAGTGACCAATCATATAACAAGTGTATCACACTATCTATATGATTGATTTGGTTCGATCAAATTTGATCCGGGCTAAAACTTTTTTTTTAGGGAGGGGGGGGGAAGAAGAGCTAAAACTTATATTACTTTGGTTTCTAACAATTTACCATCATATAAATATGGGTAGGACCCAAGTTTCTAGTGAGCTCTAAATCCTTCACGACGCCAAAAGGAAAAATGTAGGCAAAGTTTGTTAATTAGCACGTAATTAATTAGTGCCACCCCATTTTCTGTAGACTTCAATATTGAAAACGTGCTAGCAAGTACTGCTACTCGTGGGAAGCCGGATACTTGAGGATATATATATATATAACAGTACCCATGTAATTGATGTACTAAATTAATTTCCGTGGTGGAATAACAAAGAGACAGTCGACGGAAATGGCTGCCGGAAAATTAGTTTCTGGTCTGCTTCTCCTGTCTATGATTGTTGTAGCTTCAGCCGGCGGTTACGGGCCGGATGTGGAGAGCTCCAAGTCCAAGAGTAGCTGGAAAGAGTTTCTCCCAGGAGTTTTTAGCGTACAGGGGATTGTTTACTGCAAATCCGGCTCTAAGGTCTTCCCACTCAAAGGTGATGACTCATCACGATATTGGGGTTGCTATTGTCATTGCATATATTTACATCTTATAACCACTCAATTACAGTTAAGTTAACTTAGGGATAATTATATTTATATCCATAACCTATAATTCGTTATACAAACTATTCTTGGCTTTTGGATAAATACACATACACTTACTAGAAATATCAACATCATTTACACAATTCACCCTATTTTTTTAAAACTTACAAATACCCTCCCCCCCAAAAAAAACAAATTATCAATATTATTACACAACTAATCTTATATTTTTATTGTCAGGGGTGGTTTTATAATTATGCAAAAAATAAAGATAATTTGTTTAGACAAATCATAGATCAACGGTGCAAATATAATTATACCTTTAACTTTATTAGTGGTGGACATGAATACATATGAAATATTTTAAATCAATTATTATAATTATTAATAATTCAAATTCACAATATAATTTAATCGATTCACTTAAAAGAAATGACAATTTTTGTAGGCTTTTTGGAGTTTAGCTCGACAAGATTTGATTTCACTATAATTTGATCTTCCATAATTACTATCTAATTGGTAAAGATGTGAATTTTGGCTTACTATATTTCTTTCTCAATCCCTATAGTCTATAGAATGTTAAAAACTTAAAGTTCATAATCTCAGTTAGTTCAAGTATTTTATTACAAATTAATATTATATTTTATATATGCATTTTATCATACAAAATATTCTTTTTAATATATAGATAATATGAATTTGATGCACGTAATATAATTTATAAATTATGATATAAAATATATTATAAAATGACATTTAATTTTACAATATAAAAATTAAATTAAACGTCAAATTGATCCATTATGATGTCGTAAATTTATGTTTACTTAAAATACACAATGCGGACATTGAAATATTTTCAAAGGTTACGGATTGTTACAAGGGTCAAAGTCAAACCCGTTGATTCTTACCTATTCAACTTCCGCAAATCTTAAATGTAGGAGGCGTGGTACGGATAACATGCCTAGGCATCGACAAGGACGGCTACGAAACGGCTCCTTTCTCCATCTTGAGCCGCCCAACGGACGCCAACGGCTACTTCCTGTCCAAGCTATCATCTCAGCTGCTGGAAGATGACGGCGTTAAGATCTCCCAGTGCAAGGTCTTCCTCCATAGCTCTCCCCTCAAAACCTGTCCAGTGGCTACCGACGTGAACAAGGGCTTGAGTGGCGCGCCGCTTTCTGCTTATCGACCCATCGGCTTCAACGGCATGAGGTTGTACTCTGTCGGCCCATTTGTCTGCAGTTCCGAGCCCCAGAAAAGTTCTCCCTACGGTTACTGAGAGAGGGTCCAAGTTTCTGGGCCTACTCTTATTCTGTAGATTATATAAATGTCTGACCCAATTATTTTAGGCCCAAACAGCTTGGGCCTTGGCCCAAATAGAACTTTTTGTTTTTGTTTTCTTTCGTAAATTTATTAGTATTTGGGCTGTGGGCCTTTGGTAGTGGAAATTTTGGTGTTTGGCGTTCTGTATTACTATCAATAATACTAATATATAAAGGAATAATTATATTTACACCATCTATTTATAAAATTTATTTATAAAAATTACTTATATATTTTGAATAATTACACACTTATCAGAATATAAAACAATTCCTGATCTTTTGAAAAAAATACACATACACACTTAAAATGTCAATATTATTACACAAATTATCATATATTTTTATTGTTAGGGTGTTTCTGTAATTATATTTATACAAAAGATAAATATAATTTGTATAAACAAATATTAAGTCAAGAAGTATTTATATTTACCTATATATAAATTCATATTCTTAAAAAAATGTACATTAATTGTTAGTGTTCAACATTTAGACTAATTCAACGTCTGCTGAGATCATGATGCTGATTATTATATGGTAGAATAAAGAAAATTTGATGCTATTAACATTTGTAGGATTACGGAATCTGTATATTAATTACTTGTTTCTTTGACTGAATTAAAAAAAAAAAAATTGAATGGTTGAAAACTGTGTTGATTTTTTTTAAAGAAATATTTAGAGATAATATAGTCAAAGAAATTTAAAAAAAAATGTTATGGTCAATTAGAGTTATTACTGAATCAATCGGATTGGGACGCTAAAATAAGAGGTGCCGAAAAGGAGAGGGAGTCTAAAAAGTTAGGTTGGCCACGAAAGTTGAATAAGTGATCCGTGTATCATTCATAACTAGTCCACCTTCGCTATATCATTTAGAATAATATTTTAGTTTTATTATAATAATAATAACAATAAGGTATAATTTATCCCCTCATATATGATTTATTTACACAAACTATCTTGACCTTATAGAAAATTACAAATACGCTCATCAGAAACGTCAACATTGTTTACACAAACCATCCCAATATTTGAAAAAGTATATACACCCCCAGAAAAGTCAATGTCATTGCACAAACTATTGATGTTTTTTGATTGTCAGTGATGTTTTTTTTTTTTTTTTTTTAGGGACGGAGGGGAATGTAAACTTTTCATATATATAAAGATAGAGTACAAGTACAACAAGGCGGAAAGTCAGACTCGATAAGACGGCCGTAGACAGGGGAACACGATCGTGTTTCATACTATTACAACAAGGAATCAACGCCTAGCCATACACGGCCGTGTTAATGATGGTTTTAATAATTATGCAAAAAATATGGATGATTTATATAAATAGATCACATATTAAGAGTGTAAATATAATTATCCATAATAATAATATATAAAGTTTTAGAAAAATAAAAATTGTTTCTTAAATATGTTTGTAGGTGAGATAATGATTATTCATATATAAATTGATAAACAAAGAGGAGTTGTAAAAAATAGATATATATTTGGAATAGGAATATGAGAAAACATGTGATCAACCACCAATTAGGTTAGGTAAATTGGTGGGTGGAGACAGAGAGAGCGTTAATTACAAAGCAAAAACAGAG
Organism: Sesamum alatum; assembly: GCA_034509735.1. Lineage (NCBI taxonomy): Eukaryota > Viridiplantae > Streptophyta > Magnoliopsida > Lamiales > Pedaliaceae > Sesamum > Sesamum alatum. The sequence goes on from JACGWO010000009.1 coordinate 3,842,129, forward strand.
GAGAGAAGAAGATGGGGTGACAGTCACCTGACACAGACACATAGTAGATAGTCAGTCAAGTGTCTTCTTGGTTTGAGGTTTTGTCATCTTACAGGAACAGGAGTAGTTATTAATGCCACCCAAGAGGTGTGCTAGTTAAGACAATTTTATAAGTAAGTTTGATATCAACAATTCAGAGTTTTTTCTATTTTATGTTAGTTATTATGATTTATTTATTATTTTTAATTATGTTGATATATATCAAATAAAATTAATGTACTGTTTAATTTATTAATATTTATATAATTATGTAATTATCACTTTAAAAGAAAGTTGGTATTATGTCCGGTCAAGGACTTCACCCATCCCTTTCACGGGCTATAGTTATATTGCCACGTTCTTTGCATGAGCTTCCCACTTTTTTTATTTTTTATTTTTTCCTAAATTTCGAATCTTGTAAATTTTATATTTTACATATGAAATATTATTGAAGTATATGTAAAATTTAGTGTATAATTATATTTAATAAGTATATGTGATAATAATAATAATAAAAAAAAATTGGAAAAGAAGATTCAAAGTGTTTATTTGGAGGGCAGTAGTTTAAGTTTAATGTTAAGCTCGCGTCTCACGCGGACAATTCCAATTCAACTCTTTTGAACCTCACAATATTCCGCCATCAAATAAGACAAGAAAAAAATAAGAAATGACCAAAAAAAGAGAAAAATGTTGAAAGAGACGTCCGCTTCAAACTGAAAGATCCAGTAAATACTACAACAAACTTCCTCCACACTCACACACACCACACCACCATTCACATTCAGCATTCATCACGTTAAACACACACACAACAAACACTATGCATTGAAATATAGAAATAAAGAAAAGATTCAATCCCCTAGACTAGAAACTAAGTAGAGTATATTGAATTTTAATAATCTTGATCGGAAAGAAAAGAACAAGATCATCAGCATGGAGGCGCCCCAGAAAACATGGAATCATCATGAAAAGAAGAAAATGGTGATCAAAATAGGTGCCGGTGGTGTTGGGGCTGTTGTTCTCTTGGGCGGAGCGTTGGCCACTGCCGCTTTGGCCTCGGCCTTTGTAGTGGGGAAAAAGGGGTGGAGCTCCAGCAAGGACTCCCGCCGCCGTTGCCGCCGCCATCAGAGCCCACCACCGGAGATGAAAGAGCAGGATGAACAAGATGAAGCAAACAAAGGGCAGCAGTTTGTGACTTCACATGTGTATGATCATCCGAGGTTTGTGATTTTGTGTGTTTGTTATTATTTCTTTGATCATTTTCTTGTTTGTGATTGGGATGATGGATATAAAATGAACTGGAAATTTGAATTGCAGCAATGGACCAGCGAAAGAGGTTGAGTCAAACAACAATAGTGGCCTGTTGGTTTCTAAACGGAGCTTGACACTGGTAAGTTTGTTTCTGAATTCACGTCTTGATTATAAAAGGTGCTGCTGATAAATGATGTTCTTGCGTAACAGATTCTGGATGTAGATGCTTATTAACTAATTCTTTTGAAATTTACATAATTGATTCATATTCTTGAGCTATTTGTGACATTAGAATTTTCAATTTACGTGAATATTGGCTTAGGATGAGAAGCCCAGGATTGAAATCGATGGCGGAAAACCAGCAGGCGATGCTGCTGAGGCGAGTGAGGAAATTCTGTGCTCCATTAGTCCGAAAAAACTGGAAAACAATGCTATTTCTGCTATAGTCGAGGAAGGTTTTCCTACGTTGGATGAGAGATTGCCTTTTGAGGCCAAGAATATGATGCATGAAAGTGATTTAACCAAAGAAGATTTCTCTAACGAAATCCCAGAAGAAAGCAAAAATTCAGAGCAAATTCATATTGAAGAAGTCGGGGCAGAAAGAGAAGCCGGGGATGATGTTGAAATCGAAGAGATAAACCGTAGAGAAGCTTGTGTTGAATCTCAGATGCAACCAAGAGAAGAAGAAAATATTGAGGAATACTATGATCAAGAGGAGATTGAGGTAACTAAAGTAGAAAATGCTGTTGAGGGAAATCATATTGATCAAAAGGAGGGCCAAAATGTTGAGGAAAAAGAATTGGAAGACCTGTATGGTGATAGTGAAGAAATCAGTGAGGATGTATGTGAAGCCATTGAGAAAACTGAGGAGGATGTGGGTGCAATTGGTTTGGAATTGAGTGAGAATGGGACATATGGCAATCAAGAAGCTACCGGGGCCATTAGTTCTCTACCTGAAACGATTGCTTCCGAAATCCATAGTGAAGATGGGGAGAAAACTCTCCTGCCCATGTTTGAAAGTCCCGTTGCGGAACAGGAAAATGTGAATCGTGATGAGGAAGAAGGTGGCATGCCCACTAAGATCGTGGAAATAATTCAAGAGGATAACACTGTTGAAGGAAGTCAAGATGACCAAACGAAATACATTGAGGAGGAGCAATCGGTGAAAGAACAAGAAAAAATTGATCAACCTGATGATGGAATGATTCAAGAAAAACGTGAGGAATTAGGATTGACAGGTGAAGCCAACCAGAGTAACCTGCAAATTGAAGAGGGCGAGCAAAGAATCCCATGTGAGAACAAAGAAGAAAATGCCTGCGCAGATCATCCAATTCCAACCCCCACAGAAAACAGGGAGTTTGGTGTGCCAGTGCTTAAAGAAGAGCTGATTTCCTCTGATGCAACGAATGAGGACGTTGCTGAAAGCCTGGAGATGAATGAGAACACCGCCTCGATACAGTCTGCATTTTGTCAGCCAAAAGACAGCGGAGATGATGTTGAGAGTAACATCGAAAAGGAAGTCGAGGAAGAATTGATCTCCCCGGAAAATAATGAGGCTGCAAATGAGCAAGTCTCTGAAAACGTGGATGTGCAGCTTGATGTTGATGACCTCGACAGGAAGACGGTGGAGGAAGTTGAGGACTCGTCGGCGACAATCAACACGGGCATTGCCGCAGCAAAGGAGGTGAATGAGAACAACACCTCCATAGAGTCTGCCTTTTGTCAGCCAAAAGACAGTGACGATGATGTTCAGAGAAACATCGAAAAGGAAGCTCAGGAAGAGCTGATCTCCCCTGAAAATACTGAAGCTACAACAGAGGATTTCACAAATGAGGAAGTTGCTGGAAACGTGGAGGTGGACGAAAACAAGACCTCCCAGCAACTTGATGTCGGTCAGCCTAAACAACATGAAGATGATGTCGAGGGAAACACCGAGGAGGAAGTTGAAGACTCGTCTGTGATAATCGACAAAGGCATTGTTGCAACAAAGGATGATTCGATTACGGAAATGAATGAAGATGATGAAAAGGATGAAGATAACAAGATCTCTGAGCAATTTGTTGTTGGTCAGCCTAAACAACATGAAGATGATGTCGAGGGAAACACAGCGGAGGAAGATGAAGACTCATCTGTGATAATCGACACAGGCATTGTTGCAACAAAGGATGATTCGATTACGGAAATGAATGAAGATGATGAAAAGGATGACGATAACAAGATCTCTGAGCAATTTGTTGCTGGTCAGCCTAAACAACATGAAGATGATGTCGAGGGAAACACGGCGGAGGAAGATGAAGACTCATCTGTGATAATCGACACAGGCATTGCTGCAACAAAGGATGATTCGATTGTGGAACTGAATGAAGATGATGAAAAGGAGACCTCTGAGCAATTTGTTGTTGTTCAGCTTAAACAATATGAAGATGATGTTGCGGAAAACACTGCAGAGGGAGTTGAGGACTCATCTGTGATAATCCACAGAGGCATTGCCACAGCTAAAGAAGATTCATTTACAGAAATGAATGAAGATGATGTCAAAGATTTCCATGATGAGACATATTCATCGGATGAAGCGGACGAAAGCTCAGTGGAAACCGGTGATTCTTCCACAGAATCCAACTCGGATGCAGTTTGGCCGGCAGAATCACGGCAGGAGGCCTCCAGGGTACCTCAACAAGTGAAGCTGATTTACCAAGAAGTAGAAGGAAAGATTCAAGAAGATAAAGCAGGCAGAGAAGGTGAACATGACTTCCAACAAGTGAAAGCAGGAGGCCGCAATTCCCAGAAGGGCAGTGTAAACTTCCCCTCCGTGGTTGATAGGCGCCAGTTTCTCAATGGAAAAGGCGAGCCAGAAAAGAGTTTTATCAAGAAGTACGTTGCAATTGCAAGCAGGCGGATGATGCTAATTGCAGCTCTCTCTGTGATATCATCGCTCTCGTGCTCCTGGTTCTTTGGCTTATCCTCCGTCAAGCTCTGTCTCATTGTCTTCTTGACCATGGTGCTGGCCAAAATCCATGCCTACTGAATACTCGGGAGGCTTACTTATATGTACTCCCATGGAAGATAGCAGCGATGAACCGTGATCCTGAAACCGAACAAGAAAGCAACAGACAGAAATAAATGCGTTCAATTTACCAGATGTTCTGCTAGTTTTATTTGATCCACTGGATGAGAATTTTGCCCAAGGATTGAATAATGTTTTTGCATACTTTACCTCTTTAATACCCTAAGATCTTTTTGTATGCTTTAACTCTTATAATCCCCCCTCCCAACACATGAGGGAAGTAGGAACGTTTGTTCTGTAAGCACAAATCTTCGCAATAACACCTGCAGTTGTCAGGCAGCTCTCCTTAGTTACTGTTTTCAATTCACAATAAGATGTAACATAGCCCCCTGTTGCTCAACTAAATTTCTAGACTGCAGAAGTTCACAAAGGCTCACCACATCAAGAAACCAAAGTAGAGAACTACCACAGCCATGTTGATCTAACTTGAAAACTCAGACAAACAAGTTCGCAAACATTAAGAGTTACGGGACCATAAGTGCTCTCAGAGGTCATAGAATGAAGAATGAATGTAGTTATAATATAGTCACCTTTGTATGGATAGAGCTGTCTGTTCATCTTACAAATTTCTGTATGCTACAGTTGCTACGACTGTGCTACCACAGTACCACTCTTCTTTCTATATACAGTCCCTCGAGTGCATGGACTTTCTAGCATTTACTTCTGATTTATTTGCTTATATATTCTGAAAAAAAATAATGAGAACTTGAGGCTGAATTCCCTAAAAAAAACTCAATTATCTGGTAGCAAAACTTTACTCCAACTATTAGGGAGCTGATCGAACTATACAGTCATTAGACCACTAATTAACACTCTAGGAGCTGGTGGTTCTCCATTGCGCTCAGCCAGCTGCAACCCGTTGACCATCCCAAAACACCAAGAATTGTATCTACCTTCGAACATGCACTGGCCTGCGACAGGAAAACACATCTTGCTGATATTACTAATGAATGTGAAGAAAAAATCATGCATCTAAGTTTGGGAACCATACCAAATTATCCAAGCTTGCTTCAACATGAAATAGCATGACACCCATTCCCTTTCTTCGATCAATTTCAGCCTGCCAGTGTTCACATGGTGACATAAAATATGTCAAGGGATATCAAGTTGGAAAACTTGAAAACAAGTCATCAGCCTAAACTCACCGCACAAGAACATATGGTGATTCCTGCAGCTGCCAATGCTGATGTAACATCCGCCATCATGCCTGATAGTCATTGCACATTAAACTTTGAGTGAGAACGACTTGCTAATTCAGGGAATGGTGAAACGGATACTCAACATCATAACATTCATTTAAGAAGAAATAAAAATAAAAATTCTACTGACACACTCCAGTTCTTAATCTATATGTACTCACATTGCAGAATCTGGATAAGTTCATCGTCAAAACAAAAAATTAAGTAGCATAACCATGAAAATCTACCTCTCCGGTCTATGCAGACTATTGACAACCACTGGATAGAGTTCCCTTCAAGGTTGTGCCAGGAAACAATCTTGCTAGCTTGCCAGCCCTCTAGGCCCGGTAACACTTCCCTGTACAGAGGAATATTGGCGAGAAGCATCTTGGCAACACCATTTCCTTGAGATAGCACCTCACCTTTGGCCTTCAAGCTCATATGCTGCATATTCTTGTTATGTTTCCCATTAACCTTAGGAGTCTTATCGCCATCTTTGTCAGATTGAAATATACCTTCTTCACTTGTCTTAGCAGATGCCATTTGCATTACATTCCTCAAAATTTTCTCCCATGTGTGTTCAGACCCTTCAGGATAATTTACTACTTCTTCCAACTCACTATCTTCTTCAGATTCCGCAGCAAATTCCTTCAATGAATCTGCAGTTATTTCGGTTGCTGACAATGCAGCTTGCTCCTTCAGAAACTGAAGCCATATGAGCCAAGATCAATAACAGGGTTATATATTATTCTCTGTGTGTGTGTAAGAGAGAGAGAGAGGGAGGGAGAGAGGGGCATCTAGAACTTTAGACTCAAGTATCTAACAATAACCTACTTTCATTATCTTGTGTCGTGCACTACGTGTTTTTGCATGTTGCAACCACTGCTTGTGTCTCTGAAAAGCAGATTTACTAGAGAGTCCCTGGTACAGAACAGGCATCAGCAGATCAGCTACATGCAGGATGCAGCAAATTGCTCCATCATGGATGATAAAATAATCTTAAGAGGTTGGGACTTCAAAAAGACAATGCAACATTGCAGATACAAGAGGCGCAAATGCTAAACTCCACAATTGAATAAAAATATGAAACTTGGATCTAGAATAGCATTTTATTTATTTACTTTACAAACAGGCTGCACATGATAAATGATGAGATTGAACGGGGCAATAATAGAAAGTTATCGACACAGAGATAAGAGCGAGTAAAAAAAAATAACTAACATTATAAGTAATAATCTCCACAACTTCAGCATTTGCGAGTACATGCATTGGAGAGACGAGATTGCCATTGACCTGCAAAGATGAATATCATGACATTGAAAGAATAATTCTAGGAGAAATGGTAAGAATCAGACAAAGAGACAATAAAGCACAGAAAAGCAGTAAATCATAAAAAACCTTAGCAGCAACCATTTTGTTTCCTATCTCAGTGTGTATCAAATACGCATAATCAACGACAGTCGCCCCCTTGGGCAGATTTTTAATCTGTAGCAGCGTGGCAGAAAAGAATCAGCACAACCATTTGAGTTCGGTTTCAAGATTAGTAGTCAAAATCCTCTTACCTCTCCCCTTGGTGTAAATACAAAGACGCGACTGCCTAAAAGATCCCTGGTGACTGTATCAACAAATTCCCTAGAGCTCATATTACCAACAAACTCTTCTTGCCATTCTCTGATTGCATTGAGCCAGCCTATCTGAAGAGAAAAAGACGCCATTGTAGAATTGGTTGTGTAGTTACAGATGACTTAACTGAAAACATTGAAGCAAAAATTTCAACTAGTGCAATAGTGTAACAGTAAAATGTACTCTACCCTGAGAGCAACACTGGCATTGTTAAGACAGACTGTTTTCCCTTGCGAGCTTTGGCAATTTGGCATAACATGTCCAACCAAGCCATTGACAAAACCTTTCCCACTGTAGTGTGCAGCAATCCCTCTTTTGGCAATCAAATCCATCTCTTCCGTCCTTATCTGCCATCAACAAAGATAAAGAAAAAACATAATCATATAAACAGTCATAAATAAGTTTGTTCTATTAGTGCTAACAATGCTGCCAGAAGCAGACCATATGGAAAGATAAACTGTATCTGTATCATCAACATAATCACAAACCTGAACTTCCAGTCTAAACATGCTCTCGTAAAGAAAGGGAATGACTGTGGTATGAAGACTTTGATATCCGTTGGGCTTTGGGGTGGCGATATAATCCTTCATCTGTTATTCAAAGAAAAATATAATGGCATCTTCATGAAATAGAGAATACATACTAAAAAGGTCTCAGAATTTAAACTATGAGATAAACAAGACATACGGCTCGAGGGAATGGAGTCCAAATTCCATGTACCAGTCCAAGCACATGGTAGCATATCTGCCATTAAATTTTTTGTCAGAGAAATTAACATTCAGTTAAAAGTAGAAGACCATATCAAACAATTAAAACAGATAACAGCTGACCTGTCGTGCGCTACATAGCGGCCCAACTCCAACGCATGGCTTTGGTTTTATGATAATTTGAAGCTGGAAATCAAGATACTTACATGCATGAGAAATAGTTCCACATATTTAGGACATGAACAGGGTTAGTGAAACTTCCATAATGACAGACCTGTGCAACCTGGTTAACTTCATTTATTGAGCTTTGGGATTTAAGAACAGCTTTGTAGACGCTGCATCAAATAGAAAGAAACTTAGAGTTATTGCAGACATCTGCTTTGCAACATTAAAAACGGTAATAATGAATAGCATCAATAACCAATTATTGAACTACTATCACCAGATAATGCATTAAACATGGGAAAGATTCAATACCAGGGAGTTACTAATCAGGTCAAAGGTGAATAAATGGAAACATAAACTTACCAAGTGGAGTGCCCATATAGTGAAAGTATCTTATCTCATGAGAACAAGAGAGGTCTATGAATTACCTGTAAGGTTCCTTGCACACAGGCCAAACTTCAATTTTCGCTGTCATAAGGTCCAAGAATTGATCTTCCTCAATCCTCTTCATCAAAATTTTGTTTGCCTAACGGAGTGAAAAAGACAATGAATAGTTAATACTTGATCGAGATTTCAAATGTCGCACAAATGGAGAATCTGAACACTCCACAAGTGTGCATCTAGGAATTTGCTTGCCACGCTAAGTGGTGGTGCATGCTGAATGGTATAGTTACAACTAGTACAGGTCCTCTACATTACAGACTTAGAAAGAATAACCTCTTTCAGGTCCTTTTCATGTTCTCTATGAAGTTCTGCAACTCTTCTCTTGACCTTAGCATGATCTTGAGGGTTGGTATACATAAATGCCAGATTTTCCAGTTCGGACTGCAAAAAGGAATGTAAATGAGTAGAAAATGACATAAATAAAATGCAAATTACAGAAATAGGCTTCATTATATGGTATGATGTAGTGCCACATACAAGGTACTTGAGGAGTTTCAGGTTCTGGAAACTTGTACATTAAATGGGCAGAAAATACGGGAAGTTACAGATTAAGCAGAGTACAATCTGCAGAAACAAATTACGAGATCCTAGGGCATATGAATAAAATAATTTATATTTTAATAGTTAACTTCCTGATTGATTTTCAAATTTTATTAAGCATTAACAAATAATTTACTAGGTTTTGCACGTTGGGGATGATACAAAAGTTTTCGCCAACAATAATTCCCTGAAGGGGCCTCATGCACCTATATATCAATCAAAAGGATACTGATTAATCTCTGGTTATATAAAAGTGCACACATGAAATTCAAGTATGAGCTGAAATGGGTTTGCCTCCCAGGGACCAAAAGGTGGAACTCCAGGCAGAAACCATTACAGTTGCTGCTCTAGTGTAGGAAACAATATTTTGCTTGGCAGAAGGGGTGAATCCTCATAATCCATTGTAATACATGAGATATCTTACTGAATATATGGTTCCACAAAAGACACGAACCTAAAATGGCAAAAATAATAGTGAGGAGATCAATTCTAAGTAGACAAAATTGATTCAGGGAATTTTGTTAACTTCTGAAGGATGCAAAGTCGTAAAGAACACAAATAAACAGACCAAACATTCAAAAGCCACATCCTAAATGTCTCAGGTTCGTATAACCAACAGAGGAGCACATGGCTTACCTTTATTTGGTAAATCCCAAGCAGTTTGGCCAGAGGTGCAAAAACCTGCAGCGTCTCTGTAGCTATGCTGGTCTGTACACAACAGATAATATTAACAACATAATCAAGAGAGAGATTAGCCAAAACAAAACTAAAATACACACCTGCTTATGTGGAGGCATGTGTGAAAGAGTTCGCATGTTATGTAATCTGTCAGCTAATTTGACAATTATAACGCGGACCTGATACACAAAAACTTTGTTTTCAGAGGCGTTCATGCCAAGACAAATACTAATACATTTACATAAATAATTGTAAATCACCTCTTCTGTCATGGCTAGAAACATCTGACGGAGGTCGTCAGCTTTCACGTCTTGAACAGAATGATTCTCATCCTTCGTTTTGAGTTTCCCAAGTTTGGATACCTGGAAGAAACATAAGTAAATCACGTTGGGGTATTAAATGCTCAACTGTAACAGCTGTCTAAAAAAAAATTTCAATAAGACAAACCTGAGATTACCTTATTATCTCTACTACAAAGCAACTTAATTAACATTAAATACTCACCATAACAAAAAGAACAAAAGAAAATAAATTGTGGGGGAAACTACCTTTGTCTCCCCTTCCACAATGCGGCGAACTGTTGTGCCAAAATTTTCCTCTATTCTTTCAAAGGTAACAACATTTGTATCTTCCACAGTATCATGCAATAAACCAGCAGCTATTGACTCCCAATCCAATTCCTGAAATAAATGAAGCCAGGTTAAAAATATATTTCAGTCAAGAATGCATCACACTGGGAAGTAAAGCTAAGGTACAGTTTACTTAACCCGAGAAAACTGTAAAAATTTGCATGACTTACAAGTTCTCCAAGAATTTTAGCAACTGCAACAGGATGAATAATAAAGGGCTCCCCACTGCGCCTCTTTTGACCATCATGCGCGTCAAAAGCCAACTATCGAACAAAAAGAAGAAGGAAAAGGAGATAGACAAGTTTTTTATATTTATTAGTAGCTGATTACGTGGCAGTTAAGTGTTAAAAAAACACATCAACCATCATGCAACTCTAGTAAGTACTAAATAAGATTGATGGTATCATAAACTTACATTCAATGCCTTATGTACTATTTCCAATTCCTTGGAAGAGAGATATGAGATGCTAGGTTTAAGATCCTGCATGAACAAACTATTGGTGAGACAATCATACTTCTCCAAAACTAGGGAAACGTAAACTAGTTCCAACTATTTGTCAATCACTGGCTGTTATCTTGAGCCACAAATGATATATCCTTTCTGGTTATCTTACTCAATATAAATTTTGGACTCATTCTTGGTCAAGGTTAAAGGTTTACACCTCTCCAGCCATCACCCATTTTTCAATAAGTTACAAATATTAAATGCATCTTCATTCATCTTCTAGAAATAGTACTCCCAGCATTTCATGACCATGATCGTTTCTCATTCTAACTATTCCCAGCAGTTTTATCAGTCTATGTCATCGCAGACACCCTTATCTTGTTTCGTATGCTTTCTGAGATATAATTACTAGATTGAGAAATTTGTAAAAGTCCAAGTACCTCCCACAAGCTGTTAAGAGAAACCTCGTCATATTCTGATGAAGAAGAAGATGGGGAGCAATACAACTTCCATTTGCTGGAAAAATGTGTTATGCTTGAGCTCGTAAGCTTCTGCTGAGCAATCAAATTTGAAGCTTCATGTAAAAACCATCCTCCCCAGTCATGGGCTTCACATCTCTGGCATAAATTAAGAACGATAGACCATAATCAGCGACCAAAGACATCCACATATCTTCTATGAGAAGGAAAAGATTTAATACTTCATACATATATATAGATATATATGTCATGCAGCGTAATAATACAAATTCTGGTTTTTGCATTAGTTTTAGCTATTCGGGAAGTAATAACTATTTCAACTCTTTCATGATTAAATGCTACCCACGAGCATCATATGGTCACAATTGTCGGTTCTTCCCACAACTTCCTAACATAATATTGGCATCTAGAAACATACTTGTTCCAACACCATCAAATTAACAAATGAGAAAAGTTAAAGAGAACATATACAATGACAATCGAGAAACATAAAATCGTGAAATGTTACTCACATATCGGATGCAATTTCTTCTCACAATTCTTCCACATGCCTGATAAGGATAAGTAGTGGTTGCGAGAAATCCAGTGAGCGCTCTGGGAGCTCGGGATGCACACGAGAGCATACTGCAATCATACTTCCCACTCACATCCCCTTTCCAAAAGTTGCATACATTCACGCATTCTATCGCCACTGCCAAAAAGTTTCACAAATAAAATAGTAGCAAAAATACTCAATCAAACAAGATGCTAGAACATAACAATTTTATAACGATTAACAACCTCCAAGCAAAACAACTAAATACACAAAATTAAAGTAAATAACAACATTCTCAGAGTGCCAAAATTCGCAGAAGAACATCAATCAAACAAGCTACAAGCGCAAGAATAACTTGTCCATGATTTCCAAAAAAATAAACTTGCTCAAGAAAATCGAAGAGCGTCATTTTCATACATATCAAATAAATAGAAAACAAAAAGAAAAAAAATAAAAAATCAGTGAGAGAAAGTAAAACGCACCTGACATTGAAGAAACAGAAGCCATTTCTAATCCGATTTATCAATAAGAAAATTATGCATTGAACTAGACACTAAACAACATCTTCCAGACAAAATCATATATGCCGATCCGAAAACTGAAATAAATCAAGGTTTAATTATAAGGGGAAGAATCGTAATTATTATCCAATTTACGAGAGGGTTAGAGAGGATTTAAATGAAGGATGGTGGTAGAAAAGAATCAGATAATCAAAGGAGCGGGGGAATAGAGAGTTTTAGTCGAGGCCACACGTATGATACAGATATTTTCCCTTTTCTTTCTGATTTCCTCTCTCTCTCTCTCTCTCTCTCTCCGTGGTCTTTCATAAGTTCTACTTTCACTACGATCCAATCACATTCTATCCTTTACACTGTTCCTAATTTGCATCATTTTATTCCTCATATCAAACTGTAGAGAATAACAAAAATACAATTTTTAAGATTTCACTAATTAGCTCAACAAAATCACAAAAATGGTCAAATTTTCGGGTGAAGTTGTGAAAGTCTATGGTCCGGTTCATAACATATGTTACTGTAGTAATCTTTTTGTCAAAATATAATCAATTCAATAATAACATAACTCTTAAATCTTCTAATTTCAAGAAATTTAGAAAGGGAAGTGCGCATAAAAAAAAATTATGAATATCATATGTGGAATATATGGAATTGAGCTTGTTACATTAACTCTTAATAAAATTAGTTCTCGTGACACGTCATTTCAAAATGCATATAATAAATAATCTTTCACGCTTTAAAATATATTATAAATAAGAATAACATATATAAACCAACATATCACATTTTTAATTACATTGACTTCCCCTACTACTATGAGAATATACAAATTCCCACCTCTTACTATGAAAATTACATAAGCTTCCCTTCCAAATATATTCACCTTTCAAATTGCCCCTTTCGTTAGTCAACTTAATGGATTTTACTGATGTCATCAAAAAGAGTTGGTCTAAACTTCTATAATACCCTCACCACGAATAACTCTATTTTTTATTATTTAAATACCTCAAAGAGATAATTTGTTATTTTTAAAGTTAATAAGGGTGAATACTCATAACTTTTAGTATATTGTTTTATAATATTTTCTAATCACATATTGTGTATGTGTAGGTTGTGACATTAATTTTATCCATAACAATCAGCAAAGTTTGCAAACTTTGTTGAAATTATATTATTTTACAGCAAGTAATAAATAAAGTATTCGAATGCTAAAAATATTGAGGCAAATTTCAATAATTTGGCCAATTTTACTCTGTCAAATAAAAAATTAAACAATTTTAGTGTATTAAAATTCTATACGTTACAATTCCTAAAAAAATGAAGACATAAGTATATTTTTAAATTATTCGAAAACGAAACTTTTTCCTTCTTTTTATTTCAAATAATACTTCTATTATTAATTTTATTGAATTATGTTTAGTTTTATAAATGAGGGCAAATGGTCATTTAAGCACCTATTGTTAGATTTGACTAACACCTGTTAGTCAGAGGGGGCAATTTGTAATTTTCATAGTATGAGGGGGGAATTTGTATATTCCCATAATAGCAGGGACGGTTAGTGTAATTAACCCTTATAAAAAAAAATCAACTTAAAGTATTATCAACACAATATAGGAATTAGTGTAGTGGTGTTAAGATGATATGGAATCACTTTTGTAAAAAGAAAAAGTAATTACAATTAATTTTTAAAATTATCTAATAAGGTATAGTTGTTATAATTAAAAATTGATGCGATGATGTTACTAATTGTTATTTATAATGTAGAGGACATTTTTCTTTATATAATAGTATAGATGATAATAGTAATACTCTCTTACCATGATATTGTTCTTTATTTTATTTTTTTAACAAAAAAAAAAACCTTACTATTCTTATTTGATTTGGATACCTTATCTCGTGTTTATATTTTTTGAGATAATTTTTCATAATCTTTTACAGTCATTTGCACTTCGAAATTTCTCGAAACCTACAATTAGAATTCACAATCCAAATACATAATTATATTTTTGATGGTACAAAAAATAATTATATACGTGATTTTGCACCATTAACTACAATATAATATCAGAAAATAGTTTTTTCTCCCTTGCTTCTCAATGAGAAGTGTGGCATATTACTAATACAAATATAATGTTAATTAAAGTAAGTAAGGGTAAAGTACTACTTTATCCCTTATCTATTCACTATCACACGGTTATGATTATTTGGCCGAGGCCATTACAGTAATTCACTTCATTCACATCAATTTGATAAGTCAAACTTTTATTTTCCTTCATGATTTCTTTCCTTCTTCGGCTCTTTCCTTTCTGATAAAGTCCATATTTCCTTGTCTCTTTTGATTCTTTCCTTATTCGGCTCATTCATTTATGGTAAAGTCCACCTTTTATTTTCTTTTTTTTATTTCTTTCCTTCTTCAATATCTTCCTTTTCGAGAATGACGATCTTTCCTTTTTTGACTAGTTTTGTCCTCCATCAGCAGCCCCCCAATTCCTAAATATGCTTAGGATACTTAGGAATTAAAGTGAATCACGGGATCTTTTGTAAACTTGTTCCAAACGTTTAAAAGTTAAATATGAAAATAACTTCAAAATAAATTCTACCCGATCATTGTAATCAGATTCATTGGAGAATAATAGTGAATAAAAGAAATATTGATTCAGGACGTCTTGTTGTGCGTTTTGATGAAACTTTATTGTTTATCTAGCTTCGGGGCATTTTATTATGCACCTCAAAGAAGCTCATTTGTAATTGGCTTCGGGGCGTTTTATGTGCCTCAAGGAAGCTCATTTTGTAATCGGCTTCGGACGTTTTATGCGTCTCAAGAAAGCTCATTTATACATCGATACAGGACGATTCCACCTAAAAACCACTTTATACGTGTAGGCAATTCGATCTCTGGCAGTATTAATCACTCATCCGAGAATTTCAGCCACAACAATAAGAGTTGCCAATAAGAGTGGGCAAGCCCAAATGATAAGAAAGCCTAGGTGATAAGAAACCCAACAAAATACTGACATTCGCTTCAACGACGGGGGCGAGCATCATATTTAGAAGAAAACTATAAAGATACATATGGACGGCGAGTGGTGGATATTGAGGACATGAGCCAAATAATAAATCCATCGGTGATGATGCTTTGAGAGTGAAGAATAAGAAACCCACATAATAAAAATTATTTGTCATCATGAAAATGGTAGAGAGAAAAGAAACCCAAATAATGAAACTTTGTCTCCCAAAGCAGATATTCCATTTCTGAAGCTTCAGCATCTGTTTTCTCACACCATGTACATCAGTTTGTGAGAAGCATGCATGCTAGTATATATACAGAGATAAAAAGTTGTATGTCAATTGTAGAGAGAGAAGTAGTCGAAAATCGGCACGCGAAGAGGCAACACGTTGCTCGCCGGAATGTTAACGAAAATAGATGGGTAACGGCTCAAGAAGTTCGCCGTGAGGGAAGGAATCGAATGGTGGTGGTCCGCCGGCGTGGATCGCGGAGATGGTGGCGGATGGAGCGAAAACTGAAGCAAATCTAAGGGGGCAGACTGGCAGTTGGCAGGCGATTGCCGGCGCGTGAGGGGTCGGGCGAGGACAAGCGTGACAACTTCGGGTAGATCGACGGATGACATCTCGGTCGGCGAGGCGCATGGCCGGAGACACATTGGAAAATATTTCCGGCGGCCGGACGGCGGCGGTGCGCTAAGCATTGTAGTAACAGAACAAGTTTGGGTTTTCAGCGAGATTTCTCATACTCAAGAGAAAAATTCGAATTTCCCATAGACGGCGCTAAGTTGATGGTACAAAAAATAATTATATGCGTGATTTTGCACCACTAAATACAATATAATATAAGAAATAGTTTTTTCTCCCATGCTTCTTAATGAGAAGTGCATATTTATACTAATACAAATCTAACGTTAATTAAAGTAGATAAGACTAAAGTACTACTTTATCCCTTATCTACCCACTATCACACGGCTAAGATTATTTGGCCTAGACCATTACAGTAATTTGCTACATTCACATCAATTTGGTAAGTCAAACTTTCCTTTTCCTTCATGATTTCTTTCCTTCTTCAACATCTTCCTTTTCGAAAATGACGATATTTCTGTTTTTTGATTAGTTTTTTCCTCCATCAATTTTTTTAGTACATCAATTACGACCAAATCATAATTTTGATAGACCAATAATTATAACAATTAAAATTAAATATTTATAACTAATCAACAACTACTATTGAAATAAATAATTATGCTATATTGCAAATTAATCAGTGTGTTAGATTTATCCACAATCCCTCAAACATGTAAGAGGTACACTTGGAACGTGTTTGAATTCGACACGATCTAAACTCTAATGTCGGGATGCATTTGGCTGAATGAAGAAGGCTTCCCCAAATTAATAAACTTTGACTACCATACAATAATCAATACACATTGTTTGAAATTTCGATTGTTAACCATGCACGTGCTCCTCGCACATTAAATCTAAAGCAAATATGTCAACTGTTAACTTGATTTCTGTTTACAAAATATATTTTAAATGAATCAAGTGCGTGTTTAGAGAAATAATCTTTTTATATCTTTCGAGAGTATACACATTTGTATTTTGAGAATCTGCCGTCAAAATGTAAAGGTACAATCACATTTATACGTTATGATTTATGATTTGTTTATACAAATTACTCATATATTTTGCATAATTATAGAAACCATCATTGATATCTCAAAAATAAGGGTAATTTGTATAATGAAAATGCAAGCAACCCCCCTGTGATATTGCAAATATGCAAATTACCCCCTCTATAAAAAAATAAATAGTAATTTACTCCCTTGTATTTTTTAAAATGAAGCAATTTACCCCCCCCCAGACAGAGAGGTAAATTGCTTCATTTTGAAAAACACCGGGGGGGGGGGGGGGGTAAATTGCTATTTTTCTTTTCACAGGGGGATAATTTGCTCATTTGCAACAGGAGGGTAAATTGCATTAAACCCTTTCTGTAATGGTGGAGGGTCGTAGGTGTAATTTTTTAAAAAGTAAAAATAGTGGGTATAAATGATGTTCACGATTCTGAAGAGTGTATGTATAATTATCATAAATAATTTATATAAACAGACCAAAAATGCCAATTTTAAAGGATCAAACGCAATTTGCCCCCTGTGTTAACCAAAAAGAGCAATTATCCCCCTGTGAAAAAATAACTAACAATTGCTATTTATTTTTTCATAGGGATTTTTTTTGCACATTTTATATATCACAAGGGGTAATTGCATTTTCCCCCAATTTTAAATTGATAGAAACATCCAAACAAAGATTTTGGAGAATAAAACTTTTATGCCTTACACGACAATCAAGAGAGGTTTGATCATTAATATACAAGTGTAAGTACATTAATAATAAAATGATTAAGTACATCACATCAAATTAATATACTCATCCATAATAATCAACGTTTCACTACTATCATTCAGCCCTTCAATTTTATAGCTTACCAAAGTTTTTATTTTTATTTTTTTTTTATTTTTTTTATAAAAATTCGTATTACTCAAGTTCATTTTCTTTCTTTTTGTTTCTTTTATTTGATAAATATTTTCGTCATATTTTATAAGATTCTTGCACCAAACTTAGATTTTTTTTCAATACTTTGTTGCTAAGTAATGTGGATGATTTGATATGTACGTACACCAAAGTCTAAATAATTTTCAACTAATATTTTAAAAATTTTAATAGTTGGTACATTCATGTTTATTTTTTCTCAGTAAATATTTTATCAATTCGATTGTTTTCAATTATGATTTTTTGGTTTGCTCGATTTCACAATTCAATATATAGTTGTTGTCTTTGTGATATCTTATTCGACTTATCTTTCGGTTGTATGAATATATTTACATTCATTTAGATTTCATATTTATTTATTTTATACAATATAACAAATGGGATTGAGTTAATTTAGGCTAAATATTTTATTTTTCACAATTTTTTGACTTGATGTATATAGCAACGATTGCTTATTTTACAACCGTTAAGGCTCTCCAATCATGATTTTGAGTTCATTTATAGATATTATTGGAGTTAATTCTCTTTACGTCTTTTTAAACATATAAAAAATTATTTTAATAGTTGTTCTAGAATTAATCATTGAATCTTTATTTTGGCTTTTATCCCTGTTTTTTTTTTTCTTTTTTCATGATAGCAATCTTCACTTTATTTTTTATTATTTTATGAATTTATTACTTTATCTAACTTATAATAATTAGTTACTTATTCTAACTTATTTGGTCCACCAGAAAAAATATTTATGCACCTTCGTTGTGCTTTGACTAATTTTTTTTTTTTCGAAAATACAACGATATTATTAAAACAACCAATTTACTATTACAATATTCAGTGCGCATTATAACAATATTTCTAAAGTTACCAACAACAATTTCAAAGTAAACAAAGAAACAACATGCACATATATACTACTATGAAAGTAGACTCCACATTTGCATCGTAGGTTCGAACTCACAACCTTTTGATTGTGAGACCTCAATCCACCACTCAAGGGAACATTGAAAAAAGAATTATTTAGAAAAGTGCTTCAAGTATGTAAAATACCTATGTCGTGATAATGATTTCGATTCAATTATAACTTTATTTTGGTAAATCATTTAAAAATTTATCGTGGCAGTTTTATATAACATAAATTGCTAACTACATCCATTATTATTTATTACTATGATAATGATTATTTTATACAATGATATTTAGGTGCGTAAATTTTATTTTTAAGGCACAAAACAACTAAAAGTTAAATTACATGTCAAAATAATATAGTAATACATGTTTACAGCCCGGAGCTTAAAAATATAAATGTAGTACAACAACAAATTACAAAAATAGTATAAATACATGGATATATATAATCTATATATAATTCAAATGATTGACGTATATGACACGAATTTAATGCTAGTTATCTTTAAAGAGGAGGGTTCGGGTTCCTAAAATAACCCCATACAATACCAAAAACGACAAAAAAATAATAATAATTTGCCATCTCCACATCTGATTTGTTTCTCTGTCTTTCCCTCCTCTAATCGTATAATTTTTATTCTCGAACCTCCATGTTTTCAAATGATTAAGTCAAAAACGTATATAAGTGTAAAAAAAATATGTACACAAAAAATTGAAAACCTTTTTCTTTTTAATTTGACGTGAGATAAATTTAAGCACATAAATTGAGTGCGCCCTACTGCTAGTTATAATTATTTTTACCCTGCCGATGCTCTGCTAATCTGTTGAAGAATAAATTCTATACACAATTAGCAAGAGCTTTTGGATTTTGGATTCCTTTAAATAGAAATTTGGCGTGGGAACATGCAGAGGTGAGAGGGCCCATTGAGCGCGAGGGCACTAGATCTATGTTCTCCAATTGAATGCCTTCACAAGGCGCAGCAGAACTGCAATTTAGGGTCACTGCCACTGGCGAAGTTGAGCTCCCTTTTATGTTTACGAATCGAGCATTACTAATCTTCACCTTCGATTCCTGCAACATTAATAAATAAATAAATTAAAGCCGAGAATAGCGAAAAGTCTGAGTTTGATCAGACTTGAACCAATTATATAGCAAATCTAGTATATGTGTTGATGTATAGTTCAGAGAAAACGACCGATCACATGACAAATGTACAACACCTGCTCTGTGGTCAGTTTGGTTCGACCAAACCTGATTTGGATAAAAAAAATTTCCGAGAATACATACATACATATATATATATACTTAGTCTTTCTAGATGTGTACTATTTTTTGAGGCTCGACCTCTAAAATTACAACCCTCTTAACCATGGTTTGATTACACAAACCACTCAAAATTTTTGCATAATTACAGAAATCATTTATGACAGTTAAAAAACATGGGTGATTTGTGTAATGATGTTGACGTTTTTTTGTGGGTGTATATGTAATTATCTAAAAGACGGGACTGAATTTGTGTAAAACAGACCATAGTTTAGGAAGTGTAAATGTAATTATCCCTAATATTTATCGGTTAAGAAATAATCAAATATACTTATTCAAAAAGTAATTGAATAAACATATAATAAAATTTGAATTAAATGCGTACCCCGGGCTTTGTCTTTGAATTGTAATGCTGATCAATGATGATGGGATGCTTAACATCAATCATCTTAATATCTTGAAAAACAATGTCGCTAGCCGTAATTTGAGGCGAATCGTGGTAGGTTTTGATTCTTGCACCATTTGTTGTTGCTATCAGTGTGCAGTTGGTTATGCGCACTCCTTTCAGGTTTGTTTCGTCCACTCGTTTACCCAGGCTCCCAATGCTAGAGAATAAAACGAGAAAAAAAAAAAAAAAAAACAATTGAAATGTGCATTTCTCATTAATTATTTTTTATATGGGTTCCACTGCAATTTATCTATCTGTGGGATAATAAAGGGATAATTACACTCTTTTCTTTTGAAACTTGGTGTAATTATATATAAATTTATCGTAGATTGAACAATTATATCTAGTAATTCTGAAGTTTGCTTCCATCTAACAAATAGGTTCTTCCGTAAGTCAAAATTCATCGAATTTGTTGATAACAACAAAAAAACTGAATGAAAATTGATATTTATCATCAATTGACTTATCGTAGGTCAAACAAATTTTTTTTTTACTAAACTACCCTTATAACAGTGATGATAACCTCCTTATGTGCATTACCGTGTGAAGACGTATAAAGATAGTTTGATCCTAACATGATTTGTTTGACCTACAATAAGTTAGTAATAAGTCAATCAATAGTAAATATCAAATTATTCAGTTTTTTTTTACTAATATCATCATATTCGATGAATTTTGACTAACGAAGGAACCTATTTGTTAGATAAAAGTAAACTTCAGGGATACTAAATATAATTTTCAAAATCACAGGGGGTCTACATGTAATTACACCAAATTTTAGGAGAATGGAGTGTAATTATCCCTTATTAATTTTTTTTAGCAATTAACCTCAGTGTTTTTTTAAAATAAAGATATTTACTCCCGGTTTAAAGGTAGTAAATATCTTTATTTTTAAAAGACAGAAAAAAAAAAATTCTACTATTTTGTCCATAGGAGAGTAATTTGCACATGATACATGTAGCAGGATTAGTTTGCATTTTTCTCATTTTTTTTTTCTAATATTTACCTGATTCCGTGTCCAGGACCACAGGTGATTCTGGCGATGGCAAGGTTTACGACGCCATGTCCAATTGAGATACAGTCATCACCGGTTCCTATGACGGAGTCAGTGATGTTAACATTTTTACTACTGCTGAGGTGTATGCCGTCAGTGTTGGGGCTGTCTGCCGGGGCGTTGATCCTCAACTGCTGCACACTGACATCGTGGCTGTCCGTCACCTTACTGTGGAACCCCATGCTGTCTACAAATTTCAGATTGTATAGTTTAGCGTTCCCCACTGTTTGAAACACTAGAGACTGCACCAAAAAACAACATTAACTTTGCAACGTCAGAATCATTTAATATTTAATAATATCTCTCGATCAACTAGCTAATTAATTACGTACAACTGGAAGAGGACTGTCGCCGCCGGCGTACTGCCAATAATTCTTTCCCTGGCCGTTGATGGTCCCTCCGCCAGTGACGACAACATTGTCGACTTTTTGGAGCATGATCCACGAGCCGCCCGTATAGGTACTGGGGTCAGGGTTTGCGAGAAGAGTGCCCTGGATTTCGAGGGTCATTTGCGCGGAGCAGGGACCGGCCAGTACAATCTCGCCGGCCATGAAATTCCCGCGGGGGATGACGACCTTTGCTGCACCAGGTGACCGGCATGCTGCATTCCAGGCCCGAATAATAGGCATTGCATTGTCAGTAGTGCCATCGGCTTTAGCTTCAAACTTGGTAATGTCAAAAATTGCGCCGCCGAGCAGGCTTCTACGGGCACCGAAGGGGTGGTTCTGCTGGGCTTCAACCCCGTTGATCGCTGTGAAACAGGCTACGCCGAGAACAAGGCAGGCGGCGATCAAACGAGATGCTCCTACCAGAATAGCCATTATCCTCTCGGCGCCCGAACGACAATTTTTGTTATTTCAACTTGAGGTTTATAATTTGGCTAATGCCAATGGCGTCTGAATACCAGTTTTGGTCGTTGTCCGAACGTTTTTGTATATGAATCTTGCCCTCTCTCGCCATCCACATCTCCTCTAATTTCGAGTGATGGAGGCTTGTCCGACTTCCTGGTTCATCAATTTTTTTTTGTTTGTGATGCAACAGTTTCTTCCTCGAGTAAAGGGAATGCTGCATGCTATCCGTTTGATTCAAGTTAATTACTATTATTAGATAAATTCGTATTTCTCGTGATATATATTAATTGAGCAGTTGAGTTAGCGTAGAACTTGAGAAGTTGAATAACTTAATTATCTTAACAGATATTTTTTGAATTACAAAAATTGGTGCAGTAATATCAAAACTACTTATTTATATGTATAACATATCTTTTTGTTTTACGATAGTATAGATGAATATGGTTCATTATATTGTTCACGCATCGATTTAAATATAAAAATACTACATTTCAATGAAATAAAAATAATAATTAATTATCATAAAATAGACAAATATTCATATTCGTGGAATTAGAGTCCACGACTTTCAAGTTCTTCAGCAATATATATTCAATCAAATTTGCATGTATATTTATTTAAAATTCTTATTGAATAATATGTATAAACTAAGAAATTTTGTAATATTTTCTCCATCAATTCTCCTTCACACGTTTTAGTAGAAGCACAAAAATAATCTTATTTGATATTAGCATCAAAGTTTGTAATCATCTAGGAAAACTATTTGCATTGGCCGGAAAAAATGCTATGTATTTTCAATTTAATTTTGGGTCTTACACATGTTCTTCTCACTTTTACTAAATTAATACTTGCATTCTTAATTGGGGTAGTATTAATAATTATACATATAAGTACGTATAAATATAATTTGGTCAAAAAATATTAAATAAAAAAATATCCACAAAATGTATACGAATATAATATAGGGTAAATTACAGTTACCTCCTCTAAAATTTGGCATAATTATAAATACCCGTTGTTGTTTGAAAAATTACAAGTACCCCCTAAGGTTTGTAACCGTCTAACAAATAATATATTTCTATTCATTTTTATGAGTGAACATACCAAACTATCCTTGTGCAAACTGAATTATTCTTAAGGTATTTTGAAATTTTTTGGACTACAATGTGCAGAGAGAGATTTCTTAAGTCTTTTACACAGATGAGCAATAATATAATTTGTTTCGATTGATTTTTCTATAATTTTAATTAAAAAATTAAAAACAAAATAATTAATTTCAAATATTTAATTAAAAATTACAAATCCCAATAAAAATTTACAATATTTCAATAACGAGGAATATTTGAAATTATATCAAACTTTAGTAGAGGTTTTTATAATTTATTCTATAATATAAGGATAATCTCATCTGAATATTCATTTCAAGGATTAAATATTATATGAATTTATTTAGACAGTGACGTGAAGCAATATTTGTTCCAGATGGATAACCAATTGTGGGTAAACTAAAAGGCCGCACGTTGGAAACAACAAAATCTGTAAGCAGTAGACACGAATGCAATGGCCTTTCATCACTTTCTGGAATTAATTGGGCCCCCAATTCCACTTTCAGACACCTTTCTTGACTAGCTTTCTTCGAACAACCTATTTCTCTGTTTCGACATTTTTATCAAACTTTCATGGTTTAAAATTTTCGTGCGTTTTCATCAAAATTATGGAAACGTTTTTTTTTTTTAATATTATAAAAATAAAAATACATGATAGTTTTGAAATTATCTATTTTCTTTCGAAACATTTCATTTTTCTTAATTTTTCTTCGAAATCTTTAAGTTTCTTAAGAAATTTTTTATTTTTCCTAATTTTTCAACGAAACATTTATTTTATACTTTTAACTACAAATATATAAATTCTTGTGTTACATATAAGTATTTCATTTAATGATAATAAATTTAATATTAAGCTAAATTAGTAATATTATATGCACAAGTATCAACGTAATATAAATATTTTATAACACATAGTTAAACATAAATATTATATTATTATTTAGTTTCAATAGCAACTACATCAATTAATAACTCCAAATACATAATTATACTACATAAAAATAATGCTAATTGGCTAAATAATATAAAATTAAACTACATATATTTGAATTAAAAAAAAAAGATAATATTTTAAATTTTTTCTATGACGACTATGTATGTTTTTTTAATTTTGCAATTTTTCTATAGTGTTTTCAAAAAATTTCTAATATTTATAAACTCTAAACACTTGTTAAAAACGAAACTTAAATCCATGAAAACTTCAGACCATTGTATTGGGATTTTGTGATCTCTCTAGAAACATTCCCAAATTATAGCAACTTTAAAGGGTGTTTCTATTCATCTAATTATTAATAATTAATATATCAATAAATATTTGAAAATCAAAATATTATTAATTAATACATCAAAAATACTGATAAAAGTAAATAAATGTGAGTGATTATGTGTGCTGTCTCCTTAATTGATGAAGAGTTAAAGTTCATCGTACAACACAGCATGTTTTATGCGCGGGTTGGACACGTGTCATTAAACTACAGCCAAGATAAACTCTTCATCAACTGAAGCCTGGACAAAAATAAAAAAGAAAACTAGTAAAACCGCCACCACCTTCTCTCTCTCTCTCTCTCTCTCTCCACTCTCTAGCAAGAACATCATCATCACTTCAATTCTCTCACTCATTTGTTTTCCAATCGAAGAAACCGGTGAACTTGTCAGGAAATCGAAGCGTTTTTATTGCAATAACAAGAGCCGAAAGTAGCTGGTTTCAATGGTGACTAAGGCGGGTCCAAGGTTGACGAAATTGCCTAGCATGAGGGAAAGGGTCGAAGACACCCTTTCTGCTCACCGCAACGAACTCGTCTCCCTCCTTTCCCGGTATGTTTTTCTTCTTCTTGATGGAAATCCCTTCAAGATTTGAACTGTAACACACCAAGAAACTAAGCTCTGCTATGGTCGTGATTGCTGTGATGATTACTCGGTTACGGTCTCTGTTATGTTTCTTGAAAATGATAAGAAAAAAACACAGCAAGAAAACGAAAAAAAATGGTGCAAATTTCGAGGTTTCAAGATCACATGATCTTAAAGTGTTTTTTTTTTTTTTTTACAAGAATTTAGGTTGACTGATTTCTTTCGCTTTCTACTTTTGTTTGTGTTTGAAGATATGTTGCACAGGGGAAGGGTATACTGCAGCCCCACCACCTGATTGATGAACTGGAGAACATCATCGGCGATGATGCTGCCAAGGCAAAACTAAGTGACGGTCCCTTTAATGAAGTCTTGCAGTCTGCTCAGGTTATATTTTGTGTTCTTGTTTCTTTTTTCCTATGAGTATTATTAACAGTAAATTATTGCAAGTGCGAGTTCTATTAGTAGGAGTAGAAAATTGGGTTTGATTCAAGAAAGCATCACTCTGATTTTGCTCTCACTATCATTTGTATAGAGACGATATCGTGTATTTTATTTAAGAAAATATATATGTTGACTGAAGTAGAAAATGGAATAAAGTTTGCTAAGTACTTTATTTAAGAAAATATATATGTTGACTGAAGTAGAAAATGGAATAAAGTTTGCTACGAGTACGCAGACATTCTATGATCTGTTATGGTAACTACTTAGTGTCCATAGATCTTTTGGCAGAATTAGGTTCAAGAAGTGGAAATCTTGCAGTTTTGACTACAAATTTTGCCTTATTAATGTTGATGGCAGGAAGCAATAGTTTTACCACCTTTTGTTGCTATAGCTATCCGACCGAGGCCCGGCGTCTGGGAGTTTGTTAGGGTCAATGTGTATGAACTCTGCGTGGAGGAGTTGACAGTGTCTGAATATTTACGTTTCAAAGAAGAACTTGTGGATGGCCGGTAAGCGGCATCTCTGCTCTTCTTTGTGCGTGCAACTTTTTTAATCTTAGACTCTAAATGAGTAATTTGGTGATATCTTTTCCTTGTAATATTCTCTAGGAGTGACGACCGCTTTGTTCTTGAACTGGATTTTGAGCCATTCAATGCATCATTTCCTCGCCCAAACCGGTCGTCGTCTATTGGCAATGGGGTCCAATTTCTCAACCGTCATCTCTCTTCAGTCATGTTTCGCAACAAAGATTGTTTGGAGCCATTACTAGATTTCCTTCGAATGCACCGACACAAGGGATATGTAAGTGCTCACCTTTATCGCCTCATTCTTTCTATTTAGATATACAATTTTATGCCTTATGCCAATTTTATGTCTTTCCTGATTCAGAAGGTGCAATCAGCTAATCTAATCTTTCATTCAGGTGTTAATGTTGAATGATCGGATTCAACGCATCTCCAGGCTCGAGTCCGCATTGACTAAGGCTGAGGAATACATTTCTAAACTACCTCCAGAAACACCCTATTCTGATTTTGAATATGCGTGAGTCTTTTATACGCATTCATACTTACAAGATAATAGTCCCAATTGTGTGGTGAACTTTTAGATATACGATAAATCATTTCGTATATTATTGTGGGCATGCAGACTACAAGGATTCGGGTTTGAGAGAGGTTGGGGAGATACTGCTGGACGGGTTCTCGAGATGATGCATCTCCTCTCCGACATCCTTCAGGCTCCTGATCCTTCTACTCTTGAAAAATTTCTTGGTAGAATACCGATGGTGTTTAATGTTGTCATTTTGTCTGTGCACGGATATTTCGGCCAAGCAAATGTCCTAGGTTTGCCAGACACAGGTGGTCAGGTAATCGTAACGTTCTGTGTAGTTGCAACCTACTGAGAACTTCTGAGTTTGCATATACGCTGGCTGCAACTATGTCGGATTTGCTCTCGTACTTTCTAATAATCTCTAAAAATTTGACTGTAAGATCAGAAAAAGTAAGCTATAGACTTAGCGTGTTTTTAAGTGAGAATTCCAATTCCTCTAGGCTAATGTTTGCATCTGGGACATCCATTCTTCTTTTATTTATGTGCAGGTTGTGTATATACTAGATCAAGTACGTGCTTTGGAGAGTGAGATGATTCAAAGAATAGAGAAGCAAGGGCTGAAAATCACACCTCGAATTCTAGTTGTATGTCAAGTAACTTCATTGATTACTATCATGCCTACCGATACACGGCTAAAGTAGAATATCTAACTTAGCATCCCTTTTTCTTTCTTTTTTCCAGGTTACTCGATTAATACCTGATGCAAAAGGCACGTCGTGCAACCAGCGGCTCGAAAGGATAACTGGATGTGAGTATTCACATATTCTACGTATTCCTTTTAGAACCGAGCATGGGATTCTTCGCCAATGGATTTCAAGATTTGATGTCTGGCCCTATCTAGAGAAGTTTGCAGAGGTAAGGCTGAAAATTCCTGCTGATTCTTTTCTGTCATTAAAGCGTTTCCGTAAATTGTTGGATGGTTTGGAACTTCGGTGTTGAGGTTTCTCATTTGAACATTTTTGATGATTGTATATTTACCTTATTTGGATAAAAGAGTTTGGTTGGCCTTCTTATATGTGAATCTACTGTGAAGTGCGAATGACATTATCGATAATTAGCTTCATTACCGTGTTTTCTGCTCAGGATTCGGCACATGAAATTGCTGCCGAGCTGCAGGGTAGGCCGGATCTAATTATTGGCAACTACAGTGATGGAAACCTGGTAGCTTCCTTATTATCTCACAAGATGGGAGTCACAGAGGTAAATTTGATGCTCATTTGCCATAGTTGTTTTGATGAAGTTTCTGCAGTAGATAAGCCTTTTCCTCCTTCCCTTTTGCAGTGCACCATTGCGCATGCCCTGGAAAAAACAAAATATCCAGATTCCGACATATACTGGAAGAAGTTTGACGAGAAGTACCATTTTTCATGCCAGTTCACTGCCGATCTACTAGCCATGAATAATTCAGATTTTATAATCACCAGCACATACCAAGAAATCGCTGGAACGTAAGCATCAATTCATTTTTGCTTTTCTGATGTTCATAAGTTGAAATTCTTGCACGGTCTATTTTACTTCCCGTGCCCGTATTAATCTATGGTTTCTATTGGATCACCTAATGCAACTCTGATTCTCTTATACCCGCCGACTATTTAAAGCAGATGTGTTCTGACATTAACGGATAGTAGTGAACATCTCGACTAATGCTTTCAGGAAAAATACTGTTGGTCAGTATGAGAGCCACACATCTTTCACTCTGCCAGGTTTATACCGTGTTGTCCACGGTATTGATGTCTTCGATCCTAAGTTCAACATAGTCTCCCCCGGAGCAGATGATTGCATTTACTTTCCATATTCAGAGAAGGAAAGAAGACTCACTTCTCTCCATGAATCCCTTGAAAAGTTAATCTATGATCCTGAGCAGAATGCTGAGCACATGTAAGTGAAATTCAAAGAATGCAAATCGGCTGTTAATTTCTCATTTGATTTCAGTTGTTTACTATGAACAAGACCATTTTCCCTGACAGTGGTGTATTGAAAGATCCATCAAAGCCCATAATTTTCTCCATGGCAAGACTCGACCGAGTTAAAAACATAACGGGACTGGTGGAGTTGTATGGTAAAAACACCAAGTTAAGGGAATTGGCTAATCTTGTGGTGGTGGCTGGTTACTTGGACGTAAAACAATCGAGCGACAGAGAAGAAATATCAGAAATCGAGAAGATGCATGCTCTCATTAAGCAATACAATTTGGAAGGGCAGCTGAGATGGATAGCAGCGCAAACGAATCGAGCACGTAACGGTGAACTCTACCGCTACATAGCTGACAAGAGAGGCATTTTCGTTCAGGTACATTATTTGGAATTCATGTCTGTTATTACAAGTTAGCAATATCCCACTAAGTCATACATAATACATTATTTGCTTCTGTCTTTAGCCTGCTATCTATGAAGCTTTCGGGCTGACAGTGGTTGAGGCGATGACGTGTGGCCTTCCGACTTTTGCAACTTGCCACGGAGGTCCGTTGGAGATCATCCAAGATGGTATATCTGGGTTCCATATAGACCCGTATCATGCGGATAAGGCTTCTACCATCATGGCGGATTTCTTTCAGAAATGCAGTGAAGATCCAAATTACTGGATCAATATATCTAAAGGAGGTCTTCAAAGAATCCAGGAGAGGTATGTATTTTTTTGCAAGAATTGATCGTTTCTTCATTAACAAACATCACTGAAATCCTACTTTGATGAAGGTATACATGGAAGATTTACTCGGAAAGGCTGATGACATTGGCCGGCGTATATGGCTTCTGGAAACACGTCTCGAAGCTCGAGAGGCGTGAAACTCGTCGCTATCTTGAGATGTTCTACATTCTCAAATTCCGCAACCTGGTGAGTTCTCTGAACCAAGAACGAATACAATTAGCGGATTGGATTTTCTGTTGCAAATCATATTCCATCAATACGCAACACGTCACGTGTATAAGGATGACATAATATTTTATTTGGGGAAAGATTACATACATGTGGCGGGTGCGTGCTGAATGGAATAAACTTTGCAACAGAAAATTCGACTGGTGCAATCAATGGTTCTAGATTCCAAGATTGATAGAAAACCAGAAATTTCAGGTCGATGATGCTATATTAAGACTGGTGTGGCTGTTTTCAGGTAAAATCTGTTCCTTTGGCGGCGGTTGATGGTTCAGCTTAGAAGAGTACTGAGGAGGCTGTCCGGTCAGCTTAAAATAAGTTCCATTCAGACATGAATAACGAGGGTGTTATGTGTTTGTTCTAAGGCAAATAGTTGGTTGAAGTTGAAAGTGCTATTTTGAAGATTGTAAAAAAGGGATTTGAAGAATAATAATAATATAGCATGCACTATCACTACGTTTGTGTTGTTCATCGAATTTATTGATATTAACAAATAAAATTGAATGAAATCAATATTTATCCTGATTTATTTATTAATGACTTAATGTAAGCTAAATAAATTTTTTATGATTAAATTATTCTTGTAAAAAATGAAGATATATCTCTTCTCATGCTTTAACGTGTGATGATATATAAGAGTAGTTTGCTCATAAAAGAATTCATTTGTCCTGTTAAAATTCAATAATAAGTTAATCGATGGAAAATATCGATCTTAATTTTTTTTTTTAATATTAACAAATTTGATGAATTTTAATAACAGAGAGACTTATTTTATTAGACAGAAGCAAACTTTAGAGATACTAAACGTAATTTTTTAAATTACATTAGATTTACGTGTAGTTACACTAAATATGTGTGTAATTATCCTTAATATAAATTCCTGTGGCCTAAGTTTTCGCGAATGTTATCCGATGCTGATATCAATAAAATAAAATTTGAGATAGCGCATTATTAGTTGGGCTTTTACAAGGCCCAGGTTGAGACTGAGGCTGGTAATCATGGGCCAGGTATACATAGGCCCATGTCCAAACTCGAAGCCCCGCAATTACTGACAAGACAGCGGCGGATGCAGCCTTTTGACCACGTCTCACTAATATCGGTACAAAAAGTCACGTGCCTCCTTACACTAAAGGATTTTCCCTCCATCATTACCCGCCAGTTTTTTTGTTCCTTTGATTCAACGGTCAATATCTGGGGTTTCCCAACCAACCAATGCCTGAGCTTTTTTATCCTACTGCAGGAATCAGTAATCACAGACAACGTTCCACATTTCTATTTACCTTTCCCTCTTCATCCAATCACTACTTCTTACATATATATATATATAAGCTCAATGGCCAATGCAAATAAAACGTAATTATGCGCCGTTTCCGGCACGCGAAAGTCGCATTTCACCCATCAAACTTGTAACTAAAAGTGTACAACTCAACCCCACACGACAGGTTTATAGCTCGAGATCTGTCAAAGTCTCGGCCATTGCACCCAAAACCATAATTTAACTAACACTATTACATTCATAAAAATAACGACGAATATAGTTAATAAAAAACAAAGGAGCCAAACAAACCACTAATACATATACGTTTGGCCCTCTTACAGAAACTGGATGAGTTAGAGTTGGCCAAATGAGTGTGCGAGGTAAGCCAAGGCTCCGACGAGGGGCGCATTGATGTAAGTGGCGGGTTCTGATTGCTCGTAATCTGATCGTTGGTCTGGGAACCGATCGTTTTGATCCGGCCCACCAACCACAGCTCCCGTCAAGATATTCGGGTTGGGGGATTGAGAATCCATGATGCTGAAGCCGGAGGAGCACTGAATCTTGGCTGGATGTGCAGCCACGGACGGCAGAGACGATCCCCTGTGGTGGATCCTCAAGGGGTACCTTGGACCGTACCCGACCATGAAGGACATCTTCATAGGATTGTCACCGAGTAAATAATCCACCTGCCCAAATCCCACATAATTATGATGAGTATAGAATAAATTTTAAGTTAATGTCCGGAAAATCAGCAAAATGGGAACTGTATTAAAACCTGTTTCTGGGCAAATGTTCTCAGCTTCTTTGGGGTGATAATGCGACCGCCACAATTCACAACCTTGTCGGAAGAGGTCAAGTATTTTGCATAGGTCACGACCAGGAAAGAGGTCGATGTTACATACTGCATGTTACTGTCGTTCATCTTGAACAGAAGCCCACCTGACAAAATCCATAGGTTTATAAGTTTGAGAATTTTAAGAGGGCAATTTTGTTGTCTGATCAAGGCGTTTTAAGGAAATGGACCTGGTGTGAACTGAGAAGAGGAAAAGGGGGTTCCTGGAATTAGAGAACAAATGTAGTTATCCGCATGACTTTTGTAATCATGGAGAGGCTGAACATTTTGGACAAGAAATGCCTGAAAATTGAGAAACACAACTGTTATAATTAACATCATTGATCATGTAATACAATAAACTAACCAGATTAGATTTGTGACCACCTTGGAGAGAAGAATTCTTGCACCAACATGCTTGTTGTCCCATCCAAATGTATAGTCAGATTCATCAGCTCCGAAGGTTTGACCATTCGCTTGAATGTATCTGAGGTAAGTTGAACTCTTGGTGGCTTTATGTAACCAAGCAGCAGCCCACAACAGTTCATCCTGAAACCAATGTATATGAATATTAATCTGAGCTCTTGTGGTAATAATACGGTAAAACTTGCAAGAACGAGACAAGATTTTACCTGGTACCCGGAAAAATCACAATAATAGGGGCAGACAAATGGTTTAAGACCAACACTGTATGCACCTCGGTACTTGTCAGCAAACGCAAACACCTAAAGAACCAAAATGTAAGAAAAGAAATCGTGTTTCAGAAATCATTAAGATTGCAGTATAGTGTAATGTATACCCTGACGGCCCTTCTGGCCAAGAGCTTGGAGTAATTAGGGTCAGTTTTTCTGAAGACTAAGGAAGCGGCGGCAAGAGCTGCGGCGGTTTCAGCCGCGACCTCAGTGCCTGGAGTATTTTTGTCTATCTTAAACACGCTTCTTGGAGTGTCCATATCCTCAGGCCTCTCCCAGCAAGCATGATCCTTAGTCGCATCTCCCACCTATAATATATTATTCACGAAATCAAGATCTCAATTTTTTTTCAGATTTATGGACATTTTCACCTGTTTTTCCTTACAAGTGTGCTAGTTTCTTCTTGTAAATGCAAAGGAATTTCAAGAACGTAGTAGAAGAAGAGGAAGAACCTGAACATAAATGGTGTCTGGATGGACAGTGGCTTTGAGGAGATAGTCAGTAGCCCAGCGAATGGCTACTCGCGCATTCTGCAACTCGCCTTTCATAAGACCGCCGAACTCAATCACACTCCATGAAAGCATGGTGGTGGTGAACGCCATTGGGAACCCAAACTTCACATTGTCCCCTGCATCATAGTACCCTCCAACCAAATCAACCTGCATTTGTATTTCAACCCTTTTAAAATCTTTCCCAGCTCACACAAACAAATACAAGGGAAAATGGAGCACTATTTGAGGCCAAAAACAAGCAAAAACCCACTCAAACATTTGAGTTGTTTCAGCCAAAGAACTTTGGCTCACAACAAACAAAACACAAAAATGCATTACAACAGAGAGAACCCACTTTAAATCTATCCCATTTTACAAGAAATGCACAAGAAAATGACCCTTTCATGAGGCGAAAAAAAAAAAACAACAGCAAACATACATTCATGGCAGAGCCATCTGAAAGACCAGAGTCTTTCCTCCAAGTGATTCTCTGGTTAGAAGGGAGTTTTCCTGATCTCTGGCCCTCAAAAAACATAATGGATTTGGTGAGGGCATCCCTATAGTTATGAGAGGCAAATCGACGGTGGCGGTGGTGGGTGAAAGGGCTGCGTTTGGCTGCAGGGTAAGCATTGCAGAAAAGCTGCAGAGAGCAAAGAAGAAAAACAAGAAAAAACAGAGCTATTGAAGAAGCAGCCATTTGTATGGTGCCAACACTGCAAACCCAAACACAAACCAACCAACCGAAAAGCCGCAGTGAGAAAGCTCTCGCTTCCCTCTGCACTATTTATAAACCAAACGATGCCTCCTTAACGTCCCAGCTTCGGTTTGTACTGCTAATTATTGTCGAGACATTCTCTTTTTCCTTAAGGTATAACAATTAATGAGCGGTTAAGACAGAGCTATACGATCTTACAGGTCATGGGTTCAAATTGTCACTAAATTTTGTGATGATAGTCTATTGTATAATAGAATTTTTTGTATATTGTTATAATAAGGAATTGTTTAGATTTCATTTATATAATATTGTTAATCAATGTAGAATTATTATAATTGTCTCTATTAGAGATTAATAATCGACATGGATGATTGTAACCGATTTAATTCAATAATAATTAATGAGTGGCAATGTTTGCTTAGTTACTCATTTGTTTTGACTAAGTGAGGATAATTAAGAAATTCTAATTTAAATCGGATTCAAATTGATCTAAATTAATTATATGTTAAGTACAGTATATGTCATAAAGCAAGTAATATAATTAATTTGATAGAAATTATAATTTATACTTTTTTATTTCATCGTTGATTTATGTTTTATCTAATTGTCATTATGCTGATTAAATTATTTTTAACTCTTTCATTGATTTTAAGAATAAAAAAAATAGGCTTTGAAAAACTTAACTACTTCTGCATTTGCATAATTAGTTAGGAAACATAACAACATTTAGTGTAGTTGCAATACTGTATTTTTCATTGTAAACTGTGAAGAATTACTTTCAACCCCCAGTGAAAGAGGAAATGTGTACGGTCATTTTTCCATTAAGGTTAAATTTCACCGATGCAAATGTCATCAATTCTTCACTTTCTGGAGTAGTCCAATTAATTGATTGTATTAGATTAAAAATTCATTACATCTATTCTTTTTTAATATCCCAAAAAAAAAGCATGATTTATTTTGGGAGAAAAGAGGCATGTGCCTCTAACAAAAGAATCTCATCTTTGGTCCATAATTAGTCCTTATATACACTTTGGTCCCAATAATTACACGATTTTCACTTTAAGAACAATAACTTACATTTTTCTCATTTTTTCATCCTGCCGACAAGTATTTGATAGAAACGTAAATTGGGGCATGTTGGAAGGAATTTTGGCGTGTGAGAGGCATATGTTTTGTTTTTGGAGGAATTATAACTACAACTTTTGACAAGAGAGCTAATAATAAAATTATGACTGGCAAATTTTAGGTTTTTCTAAACTCACAATTCTCAAGCTAAAAATATGGCTTAAACAAATGATTCAGTTGCTGCAAAAATAAAGCATCATGTGTTATTGCAGCAGAACATATGTATGAGAACCTTGTGGACGAGCTCAAGTCAGGAAAAAAGGTTTTATGGTCGTGACAGTATTGCAAGTGAGCGTGGGTTGTGTGTGGAAAGTAAGTAAGTGATCCTCCAAAAGGAAGGAAGACTCGCCAATTTGCACAAGGGCGAAGTGTGATCCTTTGCAGGTCGAACAAAATGGAAGAATAGTTGTCCATCATGAGGAAGAAGGTTAGAATTTCCTTCAAACGTCCACTTAACAACCATGTGGTTGTTTCCCTCAATAATTTAACATCAGGACGAAAAGTGCGAAAAATCATAAGTAATAATCGTTAAAGTGAGAATCTCGTAACAATTGGAATCAAAAGTGAACAAGGGCAAAGTTATCGGACAAAATGTGAGATTTTCAATGAGAGACAAACGCCTCTTTTTCCTCCAAAAACGCCCCCTTAACAGCCACATGAGTCTTACTAGCCATTTTTATTAATTGTTTAACGATAGGAGTAAGTGAAATAAAATATAAAATATTGTTCTTAAAGGGACCAATATGATCAAAAGTGAACCGTACCTAAGTTATGAGATAAAAAATGAGATTTTCTCAATAAAAATCAACATGGTGTCGCATAATTAAAGTATGTGAGAAGAAGCATGGGTATATCTGGTTGCAATCTCTGAGTTGAGGGAGTTAGTCAAAAAGTGCCAAAACAGGCCCATGCATGTGCATGAATCTGCACACTTTAATGAAGAAGCAGCTCTGATAGAATAGAAATAGATCAAGGAGTAGTACCCTAGCTTTGAACACATGAACAAGCTGCATAAATTTCCAAGAAAACCCCATCATCTTTGATCCATGCATGTTTTAGATCTCCATCTCCTCAACTTCATCAGTGTCCATGGTGAAAAGGGTTCATCATTATGGCCTAAGTATGAAAAATGGCTAAGATAAATTCACGGAGATGGGTATATTCATGTGATCCTTATATATACTTAGGCCACGTTTACTTTGAGGACGGTATTAAACGATTGATAGGATTATCTTGAATTAAATGAATGATAAAAAAAGTTATGTATAAATTGTAAAGTGTTTACTTACATGTAGTACTAAATTTTGATAAAATATGTGAAGTGTTTACTTTATTGTATTTACTTGTATTAGATGGCAAAATTACCATTAGCCCTTTATGTACTTTACCTCTTGTCTTATTTGAGAGTAATATGGATTTTTGCCACCTACATTTATTGTTATACAAATCATATGATAACTTATACCACCACTTTTGGTGGTATAAATTATGCAAGTGCAACAGTAATTAGTACAAGGCCCTGTAATTGTACAGGGCTTCGATACATGAAAATAGACAATATATTATTCTATATTAATTTTTTTATTCAAGCTAATACCTCAAAGTAAACGTAGTCTTATTTTTGCAACCAATCATTTTGGGGAACTGTTCACTTTTTCAGAGAATGGCATGTATTGATCTATCTAACTGATTGGGATCAAATCAATTATTGCTACTGTTGAAGTATATAGATCTCTTTAACTTGCTTTTTTTCCATTGTATTTTTCTGCCTATTACACTCTCTATCATGTATGTTGGCTGTCGCCCGTTTCATGCCATGTGCTCTTCTGCCCACAAAGTAGGTTTGTCTACATTCCATCCGATTATTAAGTAAATAGTGTCCTACTTCCCCTGAAATTGGTTTATGACGGTTTTGTTTCGGACTTGCACTTGCACGATAAGTGTGATACACATAGAACATAGAAGTAATTTTTGCTGGAGAAATCTTATTATGCTGAAAAGTATATACAACTTGCTTCAGCACAGACTCAATTCTCTCAGCTGTAAATGCTTACAAGACAAACCACTATCAGATTCACATCAGGAAAGCCTTGATTATAACTCTTTGATACTCAAATCAGATAGGTCGTAAGAGAAATATAAGTGAAGTTCTAGTGTTGCAAAAGTTCTGTATGTTGCGTACAATTGTATGATTTCACATGAACCACAAACACAGATGGTCATGATTAATCCATTCATATTGTCTAAAAACCATAATTGTAGTGTAGAGTTTGACATAGTCTTGGTAAGATGTAGCCACGTCAGTACATGTGTCTTAAAAGTGTAGAAAGAAAAGGGATCTAATAGTGTAGTTTATATGAAAATAAGAGGTGTTAAAGTGTTGATTTGAAGTGGTAGCGTGATGTCTTATCTTAAAGGCGAATGAGGGGGCCCATGTGCTGCTGCTGTCATCACTATCAGATTTTAATAATTTCAGCTTCTTTCCTTATTTCCAGTATCAGATTCATCTTTGTGTAGTTGGCTGGCTGGCACTGGCACTGCCAGCCCGTGACCTCCACATTCATTTCTCATCAATTCTCAATACATATTTATTACTGAATCATCTTATCATCATGTAATAATTTAATGTCACAATTGGGCCTTTCTTAGATGGGCCTAACTATAATATGCCCACCCGTTATTGGGCCTAATGTCCAATTGGATTTTAGGCCCATAGTGAAATTGATACATTATGATTCCGTAATCAGTCTTTTTTGGACTAACTAGCGATATTTTACGAGCATCCCACGTCTTACTTTTCTGGTATCCGTTGGGCCTAACTAAAATACCAAAACTTTTTATCAGATGATTTGAAGCCCAGATGATGGGGAAATAATGAGATAAGTATGATCAGAGTACGTTTCACACATCTTAAGTCATAAAGTTCAAGTATTTATTCTATTGCTCTTCCAAAAGTTTCATTTTACAATAAAATTAGGGAAATTACAATCACCTCCTCTGAGGTTTAGCATAATTACAAAAACTCCATTTTTATTTGAAAAATTACAAATACTCTCATGAGGTTTGTAATTTTTAACAAAAGGCCTGAAATTGATAATTTTGCCCTTAAATTTTTTTTATTAAAATTGTTAAAAAATCAGTTGAGGCAAATCACATTATTGCTCCTATGTGGAAAAAAAAACTTAAGAAACCTCTCCCTGCGCATTGTAGTCCAAAAAGAATAAAAAATTAAATAAAAAATAATATAGTGTATAAGGGCATTCTGGTCAGTTCACCCATAAAAATAGATGGAAAATGGGTTATTTGTTAGACTATTACAACCTTAGGGGGTATTTGTAATTTCCCAAACAACGAAGGGGTATTTATAATTATGTCAAACCTCAGGAGAGGTAGTTCTAATTTACCCATAAAATTATGACTATTTATACTAGATAAGTCATGAATATAGGGATATATAAAGATAATTTCGCCCCCCTTACCAAACACAAGTTAATGTATATAATTAAATGTCTAGGAATAATTGAGTAATTACATAACACTTGAAATTATATGATTTTATTCCTCCTTGCTTATACGGAAGATTTTGAATTTTCTTCTTCATTTGATCTTGTCACTATCACCACATTACGCAATTTTTTGAAAATATTAAAAATAAACAATTAGGTCGAACTTGAAATTATCAATCTGATAATTGATATTGAAAAAGAAAGAAAAAAAAAAAAAAAAAAAAGGAATACAACCATCGATGCCTACTCAAACTAAAATGAAACATATTAAGTGGTACGTACTTGATAAATTGTAACCCAAATTAAGCCAAATAAATATCACGTACTAATACAATAAACTACGACATTCCCATCTCTATCCGGTGCACAATCCACCGTCCACCTTTATAATCCAATGGACCCTAGATAGCTGAAGTCGCCGTTAAATTAGGATAGAACGGAATCGCTGTCGGCGGCAGCCATTGATTCCCCTGAATGAAATTCGCTACGGTGAACTGACTCGCCTCCGTCGAACTATTGATGACCCGATAACCCGGCCACGTAACCCTCGCGCTGGTATTCGAACCGGGGCCCCGATTCATATACTCTCCGTAGTAAAGCGTATCCAGAGCAAAATCGCGGTTCCATTCCAACCACCCCTGAGGATCCACCACCTCTTCCATCTTCGAGAACATAAAAACAGTCCTCGAATACAGTTTCCACGGCCGCCCCAAAAACGTTCTAAACTGCGACAGAACGGGGATCAGATCGGCGGCGGCGGCGACTTTGCAGTTGAGGATCGAAATTCCGGTGTTCTGATTCGGATCTTCTCTTCCCTGGGCGGTGAAGATGTTTCGCTGGTTGTCGTTGGGTCTGCGCGCGTAGAGGTTGCTGTTCTGGAATACGACGGCGGCGTTCCCGAAGATGAAGTCTATGGTGCCGTAGATGTCGCATTCGCGGTAGAATTGGCGGAGGGAGTGAACGTAAAGCGTGTCTTGGTAGGCAACGAAGCTGCATTGATAGAAAGCCGAGAAATCGGCGCCGCTGCGTAAAGCTACTGCTTGGTGTTTGCTTGGGCCGGCGTAGTTCTCGAAGGTAACGCCTTTTGCTATGAATCCGTTTCCTAATACAGCTGCAATTTGAAACGAAAGAAATTATTAGACATTTATGTCCTAATTTTGATCATTCAGGCAAATCATTCAAGAAACAAGGCATTGTACGATGAAAACGTGGTCGAAGAACACATGCAGAAAGGTAAGCTGGCAACCACAAAGCACTGGTCTTCCTCTTTATCTCATAGTCCAATCTTTAATCATTGTGTGTGGAAATTCGAGAAGAAAAAGGGAGAAGAATTGGGCCCAAAATTTAATACACTCCATGGAGAAATTAAGACCAATCAAGGCAATGGTCCATATCCATGTGAATTACGTTATACTGTTGGAATATCCCAACTTTTTTTTGTTCTGTTTTTTGCAATGTGTGAGTGTCTGAATTAATCAATGTTGCTGAGACAAGCCATGACTATGACGTTATTATTATTGGTAAAACACGCATTTCGGGCCCCACATCGATCACCGACACTTTGAGAATCATTCAAGATCAGCAGTAGACAATGCCACAATCATGCTTCAACACTTTCCTAGTGGTGATATGTTCAATCAATTAGGCTACTTCTATTCCTTTTGGGTTGACTCGGTTTGTCAGTTTTATTGTAAACGAAAGCAAATAAAGAAACTTTGGTAATTTATTATGCATGAACTAATGAATTAAGCAATTATGGAAGAGGAAATCGAAGGATCATTTAAGACAAAAAGATAATAGAGTTTGCAGAACAAGGGAGAAACTTTAGGGACCATGTATCCTTATCATGTAACAAGCGTGGTATGAGTTTTTGTCCTAAAGGGTTTCTTTAAGGAGTAGTGTTAGTACAAGAAACGGGACCGTCTTGCTCACTACGTCAATTTCATGACTTTGATGTTAAAACCTGTCGTTTAGAGCACAAGATTCTAAGCAAGTATCTTATAGCTTATATCCATGCTAATAGAGAGATTTATCCAAGTATATATGTATAACCTAGTCTCTAGTTAGCGGAAATTCTGATTTTCTTTTTCAAATTATTACACTCACAGTACAAAAATTAGAATAAAAAATAAAAGATGATTTGAAATAGAAAATCTAATTTAAATGTCGATAATACCCACTCAGTAATTAGTAAAAG
Organism: Sesamum alatum; assembly: GCA_034509735.1. NCBI lineage: Eukaryota > Viridiplantae > Streptophyta > Magnoliopsida > Lamiales > Pedaliaceae > Sesamum > Sesamum alatum. The sequence continues at coordinate 3,882,665 of JACGWO010000009.1, forward strand.
GTATAAAACCCTTCAAATTCCAGGTGCAATAATAACTTGAATGCATATTACCAACAAAAAGGACAGAATAATTAAATTAATAGTGAGTATGATGGCCATTCACCCGCCCTACATGATATTGCAATAATTCATGATTATTCCAACATCACTTTCCGTAAACCCGTGATACTTACCATTAAGACCAGTACTACAGAAACAAACTCAGTCTTTTTTATTGTAAATTAACATTAATATTTTGTATCTTATACAACATACAGACATACATATCTCTATTAAATATTAATAATGTGTATTCAAACTGACACAGAAAAGGTCCTTCCAAGTAATAAGTTAGACAAAACTACTGCAAGATCCTGTACTTGAAGTTTTAGACTTATTTGCTGTATCGCAATAAGATTCCCCAATGCATGCATGGGTCCTTAATTCAATATCTTGGCATCTACTTCTTTAAAATATTTAAAGGGAAATTTTAGTTCGGTTTTAATTCGATTAAATCTAAACTAATTATATGGTAAGAATAATGCACTTGTCGTATGATTGATTAGTGACCAATTACATACAAGTATATCATAATTTCTCTATATTAATTTGATTCGAGCAAAAAATTTCTACCGCTTAAAACACTATTATGTACTTAGTAAAAAACAAACAGTGTAATAAAAAATAATATATATATATAGAGAGAGAGAGAGTAAATATAAATTTTAAAAAAATGGAAAATTGAACTGACCAACAGTAGAAGATCGGAAGGTAGTCCAGCCGTCCACCACGCTTCTGTTTCCCTTAATCAATGTTTTCCCAATTCCATCTCCCAAAAACATTATCATTGTCTTCTTTCTAACCACCTCGATGTACTCATAGTACGCGCCCCCTTTAATGTAAATCACGAACCTCGTGTCGCTGTTGTTCGGAGCCGCCTCCAATGCCTCATTAATGGTGCTGAAGTTCCCGCTGCCGTCTTGCGCCACCACCAGATCGTACTTCGTTTCGTTCGCTGCGGCCGTCTGCAGCAATCTCCGGTCCTTCTTCTTCAGCCACGTTGGGAATCCGTCTTTGATTTCGCCGTACTCCGGGAACTCCTCGCCGTGGACCGGCTTCTTCTTGCTTCTCTTCTTCAACTTCTTAACCATTGCGAGCGAGTTGCTCATGTGTTTCGTGATTCTCTTAAGCCTGCCTTGAATCAGCTCGCGCGTGTTGTTCTTGCTGTACGCGAATCCGTCGAGGCAGGTGTCCTGATTCGTCATCGCTCCACTCAGGAGCGTCTGCAAATCGTCGTAGTACTTTTCGGGGGAATTTCCCGCCGATAACTCGGTCAGGATTCTCTTCAGCTCGCCGACGGTGTCGGAGAACAGCTCGAGGCAGTCGTCCAGGGCTTGTAAAGCGAGCGAGTCGAGCTTCTTCATGAGCTTGCGGCGCAGGCTGCTGCAGTTGGAGGCGGAGGCTCTGACCTCCTTCATTGTGACGTTAATAGTGCCGGAAATGATCTCCGGCAGCGTCTTCCGTCGGAGCTCCGGAAAGGCGGCGACGGTGGAGACGCAGAGTTCGGGGTACAATGTACCCTCGCATGTGGATTTGGCTATCTGGACGTGTTTGTAAACATGAATTTTTCTGGGGGACTTTGAGTAATTTCCCAAAAATGTGGGGTGAATATTGAAGGAAAAGAGCGTGAGTAGAAAAAGAAGAACAGAGAGAGGGAGGAGAGTGAGCAGGAACTTGGACATTTTTGGAATAAGTGTGAGAAGTTGGAAGAGTTTGTGAGGGATATTTATACGCTGAATTTCTGGTTTATTCACTGTATTTTTAATTGGATTTTCTCTTAGATCTGAAAAAAAAACAGCTAAATCGCAACATGGACGCAGCAGAGGCGCCTTTATTTTTATTACTGATTCCAATATTTATTGATTTCTAATTCTGATCTGAATTTATTTTTTAAAAAAATAATTTGATTCATCATGCAGTATTAATTGTTTTACCGTTACTATTTTTTTATGAGATATTACCAATAATATATACCGATTTTAATACTCCATGTTTTCTGGGTTTCATTTATTTATTTTTTAATTTCTATGCTTAATGCCGGTGCTCCGCCAAGTATTGCAAAACTCGAGTTCCAACTCTAATTCACGTTTATTTTTATTTGATATTTTTTTTTCTCTTTGTTTTTGGTTTTTAAATTAACGAATGCTAATGTCCATAATTAGGAGATGCAAAGACGGTAATGCTTCTTTGTCAAGGTTTTTAATTCTAAAAGACATTTTAATCTTTTATCATTTGACGTGGTAGTGATTTTTATTGAAGGATTGTACGGGAAAATTACCTCAACACAATAATATTTTCCATATCAAATTTTTGTTTAGAGAGAGAGAGATTTTGTAGTAATGTATTGTCAAATTAATGGTCCCCCCACCCCCCATTCCCCCAATAAAAAGTAATATATTGAGTATTTATCGTGTGTTGGTAGTTTTATGTTGTGATAGTGTGTATATATTTATTATATGGCTTACATAAAAAAATTACTTTTATACCCTTATAAGTAAATGCTTCTTACTATATATACACCATCATTAAAAGGCAAAATAAAACACAACCTAAGCATGTGAAAAATATATTTTTTCAATTTTATCCAAGTTTTTATTTTCAGGAGGAGAAAATGTATTTTCAATTTTATATAGATTTTCGTGTGAAATGAGAATATGTTTGGATTAATTAACGAAGTTGTGTTTTATATTGAATTGTGCTGTCAAATCAATATATATCCAATGAAAATACGTACAAATAAACATATTTTTATTTTAATTACCTTCAAAAATTTAAAACTGAAAATGAAAATATAAACAACATGCTGTAAGAGTTGTGGTAATGTGAGTATTGGAAGCAAACTGGAAACTCAACTCTCTTGACGGTGCTCAGACTTTATAACCTAAACAGAAAAATATAGTTATGATCAATAGAGTTTCAAAATTCAGAATGTGAAAATATTAATTACTTAAACTGTACAGAAATAAGCAATTAGTCAGAGTTTAACGTTACAAGATTGTCGTCCAGAATTGACCATTTTCAAAACACATATAGCAACCTCGATCGACTCTTGTCAATACTTTATGTATTACTAACATCAATTCCTATGTTTGGTTTCATTTTAAAAATGTTTTGTTTTGTTTTGTGAAGATAGAGAGAGAAAATAAAGATAAATAAGTGTGTGTTAGAAATAGGGCGTATGTTTGGGTTTGTTTTTGTGTTAATTTTAAATAATGTAAAAAATGTATTGTATGTATTGTGTTGTATATTGAGAGACAAAAAATACTATTTATTGTCAAATCATGTTTCTTTTATATATTTTTATATATGTATATAGTAATATTTATTTATTTATAAGTAGATGTATTTATATATTGGAGAATGTGCAAAACACCTAATAAAGGTATTTTGGGTAATATTATGTTTGATTTTATTTTCTCACATCTCAGAAATGGAGAGAAAGTGAAACCAAACATAAGGAATGCTTCTAGAACATTAAAACAAATAAAAAAAATTATATAGGAACCATTGATATATATATATATATTTATGATGTAATTGTAATTCGAGTAGTGTGTGAACGAGAAAATTACACTCGACGCAAATAACATTTCTCAAGCCTGGTTTTGTAGAGAGGAGAATTTTGCGATGAACGATGGGTATGTGAGGTCTTGTCAAATGAATAATAACATGGTTTATAAAATTATTTGAGGTATTTATAATGGGATTGTGAATATTAGGGTATAAGGTGTGTATATTTATGATGTATTTTATGTGCAAAAATTACTTTTATATTGTTATAATTATTTGGGTAAATTACAACTATCTTCCTTGAGATTTGATATAATTATAAATACTCTCTTGTTGTTTGAAAAATTATAAATACCCCTGATCTGAGGTTGATAACCGTGTAACAAATAACTCATTTTTATCAAATTTTACGGATGAACTGACCAAAATGTCCTTATGCACCGAATTATTTTTTATTGAATTCTTAAAAAAATTGGACTATAATGCGCAGGGAGGGGTTTCTTTAGTTTTTCACACGGAGGAGCAATAATGTAATTTTCCTTGGCTGATTTTTAAATAATTTAATAAAAAAATTCAAGGGCAAAATGATCAATTTCAGGCCAAGTATTTATAATTTTTTGAATAATGAGGGGGTATTTGTAATTATGTCAAACCTCAAAGGAGGTAGCTGTAATTTATCCTAAATAATTTAGTATTATTGATATATCCATCAATAAATATATATATATATATATCTCATAATTACATTGGAGAAAAATATTTTATTTGCATTTTCCTTTAAATAGATTTCAATGAAGGAAAATATCAGTATTAGCAATGCTTTGTGGCAATATAATTCCACAGTACTGACCTTTTGTTAGAACTTTTTTCGGCTATTTCATTGTTATTGCGAGTTTAAATATTCCTAAGTGAAACATGTCATAACTGGACAATAATGTCTCAAAATAAGCAATTAATTTGTCAGAATCTAACGTTAGTACGTTGAAGGGTAGCAGCATGTCTATTTTTTTTTTAATTTTTATAATGAGCGATAAACTATTAATTTGAAAGTACAACACAATATAATAACATATCCACATATACCAACATCAATTAAAGAAACAATACAAACATCCTATAAATTAAACAACACCCTGCATTCGTAGTGTTCGAACCCACAGCCTCTTGATTATGGGACCTTAATCTCACCACTCATGCAAAAAATCATTAGTAGCAGCAGTTCTATTGATTATTTATAAAGCATAATTAATCGTGAAATTAAGAAGCTCGAAAACATGATCGATGATCAGATTAGTCAGCGTAAACATCGCTTAACTCTATGGTTGTTGGACCTGCAGTTAAGAACATCAACAAATTGCATGTGCATGCCCTGCACGCCCTTGCGCTCCTTTCGCATATTGTCCCAACCCCCCATTACTAACCATTATACATTAATCTCATAAATATACTATTTATACAAAATTATTGCCGGTGTAATTTATAATAAAGTGTTTTATGCTGATTATACGATATATATACCTTATTTTTAAATGGGAGCATCATTTTGGTGTCTCACTTTATTTTTTTTTTTTTATCTACAAATGTATATATTTTTCAATATATTCTTAATGGGTTAATTACGTTTAGATCCCCTCTGAAAGTGTATAATTACACTCTTCCCAAAAGAAGTTCTGAAATTACACTTACACTCCTTCCGAAAATTCTCTGTTTACACTTGATCCGCTCCCGTTAGAGTTTGGACGAAAAATGTCCACGTCAACAAAAATAATTACATAAATTTTTAATTTTTGCCATCATTTAACATTCTTATGTATATTTTTGTACTTATAAGAGGATAAGCGTAATGTATATATATGAAGTGAAGCCAACATTATTATATATTTTTTCTTATAAGTATAGAATTATTACACGAGAATGTTAAATGAGAGTTAAAATTGAAAATTTATGTAATTATTTTTGTTGGAACATTTCCCATCTAAATTTTAAAGAATGGAGGTCAGGTGTAAACAGAGAATTTTTGGAGAGAGTGTAAATATAATTTTAAAACTTTTTTGGAGAAAAGAATAATTATGCATTTTTAGAGGACGTCTAAGTGTAACTAACCCTATGCTTAATTAACTAACTTCCCACTCTCGCACTCTTCTAAGCTCCAAAATTGCCATTTTTTCTCAGATTCCACTAACTTCAACTTTTATAGCTTTTTTTTTTTTCATTTTAATATTTTTAACTTCTTCAATTAAAATATATTTTTAAAAATAAAAGTTAAAATGCATTAGTACTTACTAATTATCAATAGTGATAGTTTGGAATAAGGTTTACCATCAACAAACTTATAAACTTTACGGGAAATTTGTAATTTTTCAAACAACGATCAGGTATTTGTAATTATGTCAAATCTTAGGGAGGTAGCTGTAATTTACCCTTAATAATAATTAGGTCTTGTTGGGCTTATGAGTTTTGGAGCAAACTCCAACAAAACTTGCTATTTTGGGCCAAATTCGACCTGGACCAAGATTGCTCAGCCCATCACTATGGGTAAACTTGAAATTCCAGTTTACAACAGCCCGTCGAGAGAGTCCAAATACAGATGGATCCACATACTGCCCATATTACATCCCTTACGTTTAAACGCTAGAAAATTATAATTATTTTCTATTAGACTTTTTTTTTTTAATTAGAAGCGATGAATTTTATTAATCGAAAGTAAATTAATTACATTCAGTCTTGTTGGCTATCAATATCGAACAGAGATAATTACAAACAATCAAATCAATAATATCACGTAAACTAACACCTAGCTATTACAGCAGCACATCATACCTACTATATAATAGAAATAACATTAACTCATGCAGAAGTTCGAACCCATGATCTCTATGATCATAGGACCTCAACTTCGTCAACTAAACTAAGCCTCATCGACAATTATTTTCTATTAGACTTAATACTATGTTTAAACGAGGCGAATCGCTTTGTTTTGAGCTATTTTTAGGTAGATTTTATAAGATTTAAAAAACTTAATCCGAGTTTGAATTTTGAAAAGTTTTAAATCTATATTAAGGAATATGATAAGTGTATGGCATTATGTTCGGAGAGATTTTGATATTTTCAATGGGCATGGGTTGGGGTTGGTTTTGTACTAATCCAAATCTTAGTCCATAAAGGATCAAAATTGCAAATCATTTTGCCAAATTATGTTAAATAATTATCTAATTTGATTATTGCGACACATCACATAAAAAACAAATTAAGTTTTTAATTAAACCAAGTGTTATAAGCTAATTATTGTCGATTCATAATACACCTAGCAAAGCGACAAACTAATCATTTTCAATAAATATTTAAAAACATGATACTAATATTAGTAAAGTATACTAATGATGGCTCCCCACCGGTTAGTCGGTTCACCCATAAAATGAATGAAAATGGGTTATTTATTAGATTGTTACAAACTTCATGGAGGGTATTTGTAATTTTTCAAACAATGAAAAATTATTTGTAATTATGCCAAGTTTCAGATAAAGTAACTGTAATTTATCCTACATTTTATTCATATTCTAAAAATAAAAATTATTGCAAACACCCATTTAGCACGTAAATTCACAACATTGACAAAAACCACGGCAATAAAACTGCTCTCTCTCTCTCTCCGTGTGTGTGGAGTAAAAACTAATGGTCGTAGCACATAAGGACGTGGTTGTGTAACATTACTCATTACATAGAGGAAGCAGCAACGGGAGCAATGTCAAGCAAACAGCGCCAGGCTGTGAAGTGCCAGAATTTCAAAAGCGCAAATTCCAATTTTCTACATTGTGATGTGGACACACGTTAAATGAAGTGTACTTGCTCATCAATCAGAAACGTGTTTTGAATTCAAACCCAACCCTTCATTGAAACTTTATTATGGGCTTTTCATTTAAATAAATACTCCAAAGTCAAAACCCTGCTACTATATATAAATTCAGGCAGGCCTTCAACTAGATTATTAATTATTAAATTATAATTATTACCATTATTTATTTATAATTTAATGGAATGTACCCATTTAAGTGGCATGTCATGAACTGATTTTTGACTTCTTTTGAAAAAAATAAGTTGATCGATTAAGGTTTTATAAACTAGCTCGTTATTAGTCTAAGTAACTATAAGTGTGCCTGGATGGACACCAATAATGTTTTAGTCTAATAGTTTAAATTGATATTCATGAATAACCTTGAAAATATGGATTCGATCCCATCAGACGTGTAGATATTTGTTTCACTTTATGTGAAACTGTGAACTTATTGCAATTTATCTAATTATTTTTAATTATATTGTTGTACTAATTAAACGAATATTGATGTAATGATCGAATCATCGTATTCATATTATTGAGATATTAATGTAATTATATACTTACCACTTAAAAAAATGATTAAATTTTAATATAATTCGAAAAACTGATTGGTTTATAACAAATTGAACTCAAACAAATTTTTATAACTCCACAGGGTTAAAAAATAGATTAAATAATTACGCTTATTAAGACAATCTAATCAAAATGAGGTCGAGTTGGCTATATCATATTTGAAACGATATATATATATATATATATACACACTCACATGCTCGGACATTGACTTAGCCAACCTCTCAAGTTTATTATAAAATTAATGAAAATGTACTAGAGTTGCTAAAAGTTTGACTAGCAGAAATTTACATTATTCTACTTTATAATTAGCCTCAACAACAACAAGCCATTTTTATATATGGAGTACTTCTAGGATTGCTTTTTACTCTATTAATATTCTTTTTTAATTGATGAATGAATGAATGAAATCAGAAAATGCCAAATTTTGAACCTAACACCCAGATAGGTATGTATATTTTGCAATTTCATGGCCGCCTGTAATTAGTGTGTAGTCAAGATTTAATTAGGATATATTCACGGATATTAATTTGCATCACAATTGTCAACTCAATTAGGTATTAATATTCTTTCTGAAATAAATTTCGCCTTTTTTTCAACGGATTTGGTTTCTCATTAGTCATCCTACTTTTAATATATAGTGTTCGGAATTGTGTATGAATTTTGGGACAATTTTTAGTGTACTGATGCATTGATTGATTTGAATTATTGAATTAATTATTAAATTTAATGTATTGAATTATGTAATAAATAACATACTCGCTGTAAAAATAATAATTTCATTATAATTGAAATGAACCCCCAAGTTAGATATATTGTCAGTTTGTATGCAGTTTTATTTTCCGATTTTCCTTCTTATCCGCTCTAATTCTTCTTTTATTTAGGTTCTTGAAATTAATCATTCAAGTATTCGCATGAAGTTGTTTCCTAAAGTATGAGATTAGAGTAAGTATTACACACCAATGATCTTTTAGCTTAATGGTTAAGGTTGAGGTTCTATTAACTTAGAGGTCATAGGTTCGAATCCATCAATGACTGGGATGATAGTCTATATTGCATAGTAAGGATTGTTTGTATACTGTAATAGTAAGATGTTGTTTAAATTTAATGATGATATTGTTGATCAGGGTATGATTGTTGCAATTGTCTCTGGTATGATTATTGTAATTGTTGGTAAAATGCTTTATTGGTCCCGTAAGATTAGAGCATCATTTGTTTTGGTACCACAACTTAGGTAGGTGACTGTTTTATTGTAATTGTTGGTAAAATGCTTTATTGGTCCCGTAAGATTAGGGCATCATTTGTTTTGGTACCACAACTTAGGTAGATGACTATTTTAGTCCCATAAGACACGTTTTTCAGTTTTTTGGCCCCAAAAAATCATGTGCAACTTAGATAGGTGGTTGTTTTAGTCCCATAAAACACGTTTTTCAATTTTTTTGGTCCCAGCACATGACATTTTGAGACTAAGACAACCACCTACCTAAATTGTGATACCAAAACAAATAATCCCCTAACTTTACGGGATCAAAAAAGAATTTGGCCCTGTAATTGTTGTAACATATTACATGCCCAAAATGTTCGATCGGTTGTTGGTGAGAGTTCGGACTAATGCTAAATTTAAAATCCCAAAATTCTTCTGTTGGAATATGTTGGTTTTAAATTTCATTGAAAAATGTATATATCCGTCTACTTTCATAATTTAAATTTCTGTAAATAAATATACAAAGAGACGCATACTTGGACTCCGTTTTATATCATCGATTGTCACTAAACTTGATGATCATTACCTAAAATTAGTCATCGGTTGATTAAAAATGTCAATAAGAGAATCTAAATCTTTTATTACTAGATACCCTTTTAAATTATCCAAATAAAAAAGAAAAAACAATGGCATTTTTTGTTGTATTTCTTACCTATATATCATGCTTATAATTTTATTTTCCCCTTAAATATACCAATAGCATGTAATATAAAGATACATACAAGTATGATGTGGGCGTTACCTCAAGATCGTAAATGCATATAATCCCTTAGCTCTTCTCTTAATTACAAAACATGTTAAAATATGCGTGTTTTTATCTGACTCAGCGTTGGCCCTCCTCAAACCCGAGAAATTTTAGTCCGAACCCGACTACCTTAAATCGGAACCAACTATACGATAAATGCAATACACTTGTCGTGTGATTGGTGTACAGTTCAGAAAAAGTGACCAATCACATGACAAGTGTATTACACTTGCTCTATGATTGATTTGGTTCGATCAAACCTGATCCGGACAAGAACTCATGCTGATCACCTAATCATCTCTGGATTTGTGATTCATTTAAAATCGTACAACTCACAAAATTTACAAAAACTACCTCTCTATCATCGAGGTACAACTTTTACTATCTACTCATTTCTTACAAGCTTTACTATCTCTCTCACATATACAATCTTACAAACTTAAGCATCGAATGACATATAATCAGACCTTTTCGATATGGTTTATACATTTATTTTCTTACTTTGTAGGTCACGTATTAGAGAATCAAAGCTGTTCTATACTTAGATACGACCTAAATGGATTTTTCTATTCTAGAGAACACATCAATATGTATATCCATATATGTGTTTGTGTATATATACATGTTACACACTAAATATAAAATAAAACAATCCAACAAACCAAAGGAAAAAAAAAAAAAAATACAAACAAGTTGCTCCCTTTCTCCACGGCCAAGAATGCATTAAACTTCAAACGAGATCTTACGCGCTTTCAGAATAAACCCAAAGGAAGTTGACTTTCCAGAGCAATACTAACAGATCCATTTCTTTTTGTAAGAATTAATGTTTCACGCATTATTATGCACTAACATGCAATATTTCTTTTGGCTAACAATCCCTTATAAATACACACCATCCATAATTCCCAAACCCATAAATTCTTCATCAAATTTCCACCTCCAATGGCCAAAAATCCCAAGAATTTGCTCTGCATTCTTTTCCTGCTTCCATTTTTCTTCTCTCTGTCGTCTGCTGATACTCCCCCGGCAAACCCTGTCCCCCCTTCGAAAGTATGCAAGTCCACCCCGTTCCCTTCTTACTGCAACACTGTCCTTCCGTCGACCAACTCCTCCTCCAATGTCTATGATTACGGCCGGTTTTCCGTCCGTAAATCCCTCTCCGCCGCTCGAAAGTTCCTGTCCCTCATCGAGAAGTACCTTCGCAAGTCGAAGCATTTAACTATCACTGCAGTTCGGGCCCTGGAAGATTGCAAGTTTTTAGCTGAATCCAATATAGATAATCTGATGAGCTCTTTCCAGATTGTCGACCACACTTCGAAAACTCTCTCTGTATTAGAAGCTGACGACGTGCAAACTCTCCTCAGTGCTATATTAACGAATACGCAGACCTGTATTGACGGCCTCCAGGCCACAGCTTCGGCCTGGAGCGTCAGGAACGGCATTTTGACGCCGCTGTCTAACGACACCCGGCTTTACAGTGTTTCTTTAGCTTTGTTTACTAAAGGGTGGGTGCCGAAGAAGAAAAACAGGCCGTCTTTCGGTAGTCCCGCCGGCAGGAAGCATCTGAAAATGAGAAACGGGAGCTTGAACCTGAAAATGTCCGACAGGAATCAGGCGATATATCGCACTGTGAACAACAGGAGGCTGCTCCAGGCGGATGGTGGCGGCGATCAGGTTGTGGTGAGCGATATTGTGATTGTGAGTCAGGACGGGAGTGGGAATTTCACGGCGATAAATGATGCTGTGGCTGCTGCTCCGAATAACACCGACGGAACCAGCGGGTATTTCCTCATATACATTACTGCTGGGGTGTACGAGGAATACGTGTCCATTGGTAAGAACAAGAAGTATCTGATGATGATTGGCGATGGTATCAATCAAACAATCATCACGGGGAATCACAGCTTTGTCGATGGATGGACAACATTCAATTCTTCAACCTTCGGTAAGTATTTTTCTTAACGTGAAATTATGTTTGTGTTAATATGCATTCGCTACAACAAAATGACTCAATAGCTACGAAATTTTTTTCAGCTGTCGTCGGGACAGGTTTCGTTGCGGTGAACATAACATTCCGTAACACAGCCGGAGCAATAAAGCACCAAGCAGTAGCCGTCCGGAACGGGGCAGACCTATCCACATTTTACAGCTGTAGCTTCGAAGCCTACCAAGACACACTCTACGTGCACTCCCTCCGGCAATTCTACGTGGAATGCGATATCTACGGCACGGTGGACTTCATTTTCGGGAACGCAGCAGTAGTTTTCCAGAACTGCAACATCTACCCCCGTCTGCCCATGTCCAATCAGTTCAACGCCATCACTGCTCAAGGCAGAACTGACCCTAACCAAAACACTGGAATTTCCATCCAGAATTGCACGATCCGAGCTGCCGATGATTTGGCCAACAGTAACATCACCATCAGGACTTATCTCGGCCGGCCCTGGAAAGAATACTCAAGAACTATTTACATGCAATCATTCATGGACAGTTTGATAAATCCAGCGGGCTGGACGATTTGGTCTGGAGATTTTGCGCTCAACACATCCTACTACGCTGAGTTCAACAATTCAGGGCCCGGATCAGACACCACTCAAAGAGTGACGTGGCCTGGATTTCATGTCATTAATTCAACTGATGCTGCTAATTTCACTGTGTCCGCGTTCTTGCTAGGTGATGATTGGATACCCCAAACGGGGGCCCCGTACACAGCAGGGCTGTTGTGATCATGATTCTTCTACATCTGTAGCGCTTTTTTTTTTTTTTTTTTGAACCAAGATTCTTGTAATTGTTTATTCAGAAAATTTAATAAGAAATTAAATGTACAAGATTAATACTTTGTCGATTTTGTTGGTTGAAAATAATGCTATATAATACTTAATACAAAGCTATTGTATATCATACCTAATTAAGCCATTATTGAGCATAATTACCACCAAAGAATCAGGTTATTAATTCAGTCCTCTCGGCTTAGCCCAGGAATATTCCATTAATTAGTTGGGCTGCTACATATTAGGTTCAACCCATCATACTTCATGGTTGGGCCACAATTCGACTCGGTGATATACAGTAAATTACAATAGACTTCTCTGATATTTATCGTAATTATAAGTACGAATTCGTTGTTTGACCCTCTAAAATTACGAATTCGTTGTTTGACCCTCTAAAATTAACGATCATTTAATAAATTGATACTCTAACATGAAGGAGTGTTTTGTTGGATGGGACAGTATTTTTCCATCACATCATTCCGAAATCTCTCGACCTTGATCAAACATACCTTTTGGGCATGTTTGATTATTGATGTCCACCTTAATTCGTTAGCCTTAAGAATGTTGTGAGTGGCAGCCAACCAGTTCTTGTGTGAAAGTCGTTCAACTCTTTAAAAGCCTTAGGCCACCCAACTTCTATTCCTGTTTTGTTCGCACATGTTGATGTCGGGAACCGCAGCGTTTACGTACTTCTTACCATCCTCATACGCTTTTGATAGAATCGCATTTATTGCGTCCTCGATCTAGGTGTCGACGGGTTGCAAGGAAACTGTTGATAAAGTTCAAATAAATCATCTTTAATCTTGTTTATTTTGATGTATTAACTTGAATAAAAATATTGAGTTCGATATAAAATCAAAATTTTGTATTATTTACTGTTTCAGTTGTATTAACAATATCACCAAAGAAAGTGGTATAACTTATTCATCAGAATAATATAACTATTTTTGCTTAAGTAAACACCTTACAATTTATATCATGGATTAAAGTTTCATTTCCAACAAATGTTTCGAGTTTATAAATATTAGAAACTTTTCGAAAACGTTATGAAAAAATCGTAAAATTAAAGAAACATACATAATAGTCATAGAAAAAATTTAAAATATTACCTTTCTTTTTTTTTTTTAATTCAAATATATGTAGTTTAATTTGTATCATTTAGCAAATTAACATTGTTTTTATGTAGTATAATTATGTATTTGGAGTTATTAATTGATGTAGTTGCTATTGAAACTAAATAATAATATAATATTTATGTTTAACTATGTGTTATAAAATATCTATATTACGTTGATACTTATACATATAACATTACTAATTTAACTTAATATCATTAAATGAAATACTTATGTATAACACAAGAATTCATATATTTGTAGGTAAAAGTATGAAATAAATGTTTCGCTGAAAAATTATGAAAAATAAAAATTTTCTTAGGAAACTCAAAGATTTCGAAGGAAAATTAAGAAAAATGAAGTGTTTCGAAGGAAACTAGATAATTTGAAAACTACCATGTATTTTTGTTTCCATAACATCGAAAAGGGAAACGTTTCCATAATTTCGATGAAAACGCATGAAAATTTTAAACCATGATTTATACATAACTTTTTAGTCATTCATTTAATTTAAAATAATCATATTACTTATTTAATACGATTTTCAAGATAAACCGGGCCTTTATGTACAACTCATGCAAAAGTTCGTAACCACAAAAAAAATGAAACAATCCTCAAGGTACAGTGTAATTGTTATTAAATTAATTACGTATATAGATTGGTGCTCGATGTTATACAAGGAGATTATAGCACATGTGTTACATTATTTAAGGTCACAACTATATAAGTAGGATGTTCGGAATATGAACACTTGGCACCAAAAACAAATAATTACTTATTATATATACTAGAAAACTTTTATTTATACTATTTTTAATTTATATTTGATTAATCCATTATGATTCTTTTGCTTTCAGAGCTGAAGTAATTGAAAAAAAATGCAACCCATAATAAAGAAGCAAAAAAAGAAAAATATCAATAACATCATGTACCTGTGATAAAATGAAGAATATTGAAGATGAAGTGAAAAAAATTGATACATAAAATAAACTTTATAAGAAAAATATTGCAGTTTTTTTAGAAGATAATAAAGATCACGACCACAAAAGAAAAATAAAGACACTAAGAAAATCAAAATTTTCAATTAAAAATTTTAGAAATAGATGCAACGAAACAATTTGCGAAAGCAAACAAGTCGTAAAGTTCTCCATACATCAAAATCAAACAATAGAAGAACTAATCGGAGTTCATATGGTAATTTATTTTTTCGATATTTACTTAGCTATTGTATAATTAGTTTATTAATATTCATCAACATTATAATTAATTAAGAGCATATATATTTGTTTATATTTATGAAATATTAATTTTGAATCTTTTGATTTTACATGCACTACAATAAATGGATAAATAACAACAACAACAACAAAAAAAAAAAAGAAATTAACGTCGAGCTAATTAACAAGTAAAATTCTTATTGTTAATTTGCATTATTTAGTACAAGAAATATACTTGTCAATAAATTTAGGGCTTAAATAAGTTTTTGGTCATGTAATTTTGGCACTTTGGTATTTTTATCCTTTATCTTTTTAGGATTTTAAAAGAGCCTTATAACTTTTTGACATTTCGTGATTTGGTCCTTCCGATGCCGAATTTCGCAAAAGTCGCCGGAAGATATCATGTGCGCCTCAAGTGGTTCATTTAAATTGGGACTTTTGTTCGAATTAGTTCATTTTTGCCAACATAGATGAAAAATTAGAAAATAAAATAAGGTGGCACATGATTTATTCCAATAACTTTTGCAAAATCCATCACCGTAAGGATGAAAATTGCAAAATATCAAAAAGTTACAGGACTCTTTTGCAATTCCTAGAAAGATAAAGGATAAAAATGCAAAAATCGCGAGGGGCACAATGATTTGTTCCTGCAACTTTTGCAAAATCCAGCATCGGAAGGACCAAAATCACGAAATGTCAAAAAATTACAGGATTATTTTGCAATCCTAAAAAGATAAATGATAAAAATGTCAAACTGCTATAATTACAGGACGAAAAATTTATGAAAGCCTAAAATTAGCAACGGAAATTGACTTGTTAACAAAGTTAGCAACGGAAAACACCGGGGGGGAGGGGGGGGCAAATTGTTTCATTTTAAAAAATATAAGGAGGTAAATTACTATTTATTTTTTTATAAAGAGTAATTTGCACATTTGTAATATCATATGGGACTTACTTGCATTTTTCCCATAATAAAAGGGCGTGTAATTGTAATAATCAAAAGACATTTTTATTATGATTTATTCCAGAAAAACACGTGTGGTCCTTACAAGTAGGATGAAAAGCAGAAAAAAAGAAAACATGCACGATATAATCATTGATGACAGTTCCACCTTAATCCGACTGAAGAATGTTCATTGCCGCCGCCAACAAGTTCTTGAGATAATCGTTGTAGTTACTCAAATCCTGAGACCACTCGATTTCCAACTGTGATTTCTTCTCTGCTTTCTCCTCCGCGGTGCTGCCTTTCAGCTGCGAGTCGCACACCTCGATGTTGGTCATCGCAGCCATCAGGAATTTCTTAGTTTCCTCGTACGATTTCGCAAGAAGCTCATTAATGGCGTCCTCGATCAGGTCGTCCAGCGGGTTATACTGATCCAGGCACTCGCTCAGAGAGGCTTGCAGCATTGGAGCCAGATCCGAAAAGTTTCCGACGATCGTCTTGATTATCGTGGTGACATTGACGGCATGATCCTCGACGTACTTGAGGGCGAAGAAGGCGAGTTCGCCGGCGTCAGCCTGCTGATGCGGGGGTGCCGATCGCAGAGTGTCGAAGCATTCTTTTTCATGAGCGCCTACGCCCCGGCATGCGGTGTCGATCAGAGGAGTGCCGGACTGCTTGGCTATTTTCTGAGTAAAGTGGAGGTTGAGGCGCAGCTTCGGAGGCTGAACCTTGGCGGTGGTGGAGCGGCTGATGAGGGCGAAGAGGAGGGCGGCGGACAGGAAAAACACCTTGCACGACATGGTTGCTGTTTGTTTCTGAGTTTTTTTTTAAAATTTTTTGTTCCCTTTCTTCTCTTGATTATGAATGTATATATATGTTTGGAGTTTCTGCTTTCCTTATATGATGAGAGGACGAATGTTACAATGAGAAAGCTGCATAAATAAAGAGAGAGAGACCGCTCTCCTGCATGGAATTATTTGGTTCGAATTGAATGGTTGGAAATGATCAGTGATTCGAAACTTCTCCTCGATGAAAGGGAGACTGAAACTCAGCCTCTCAAATCGACGGCTAGCCAGTGTTTTGTGAACGATTAAGCTGCGAAATACTTGCGGGGAAGTTCTGTCCAAACTTTAAGTTGAGATACATAAATTAAACGGTGAATTACAACAATCTCTCTCGAGGTTTGTTATTATTACGTACAATTTTTTGTATTTTTAAAAATTGTAAATGCCGCATGAAATTTGTAATCGTATAACAAATAACTTGTTTTTATTCATTTTTATGGGTGAACTGATCAAAAATGCGCCTACGCAAACAGAATTATTTTTTTTTTTTTTGAATTTTTTTGGACTAAAATGTGCATGGAGATGTTTGTTACGTTCTTTATACATAAGAGTAATAGTGTAATTTGCCTCACCTGATTTCTTTATATATATTTTTCTTAAAATTAAGAGTAAAATGGACAATCTCAAGCATTTGATTAAAAATTACAAACATTAGGGAATGAGATTAATTATCGATTCAAAAGTTAGTATTTAATTAATGAAGGAAATGAGAAATGATGGAGGAAAAAGACATCTCATAACTATATATAATTATGCAAATGATCTTGTATATACATTTTTTCCTCTTAATTAAATTAGTAAACATACATGTTATTTCTTTAGTGTAATAATAAAAATAAACAATTAATGCCCTAGCCAAAATTGCATTTCTCTGTCTTGAGAACATGATCAATCGGAAGTCTAAATTTTGTCCGGAAAAATATAGTAAATTAGATTGGATATTTTGTCAATAGAACGCTGACTCAGCATCCTCTGTGGCCTATGTCACAAAGCTGCATTTCAAATCCTATAAGAATTGAGGTTGCCATTTTTAAGACAATGAATTATGGGGGTGGCATTTTTTTTTAATTGAAAGCGATAAATTTTATTAATCGAAAGTAAAGTGATTATATTTAATTCTATTGGCTATCAATATCGAATAGAGATAATTACAAACAATTATATCACCGAATTATATAGGGTCAATTACACTAACCTCTCCTACTACTATGAGAATATACAAATTCACCCCTCTTACTATCAAAATTACATAAACTTCCCTTTCAAAGATATCCACCTTATAAATTGCCCATTTCGTTAGTTAACTTAATGGATTTTGCTGATGCCATAAAAAAAATTGATCTAAACTTCCTATAATACCTTCAACCTGAATAACTCTATTTTTTATGACTCAAATACCCCTTATGAGTAATTTGTTATTTTTAAATTTAAAAAAGGTGTATACTTGTAACTTTTAGTATATTATTTTATAATATTTTTTTAATCACATATTGTGTATGTGTAGGTTGTGACATTAATTTCTATTCCTAACAATCATTAAAGCTTGTAAATTTTATTGAAATTATATTATTTTATAGAAAATAAAGCTTATATTTTGAGAAAAAAAATACTTGAAGATATTTTGGTCCACTTCTATTTTCAAGTTTATTGAATTATTTTTAGTTTTATAAATGGAGGGCAAAATGGTCATTTAAGCATATACCGTTAAATTTGATTAACACATGTTAGTCAGAGGGGGCAATCTGTAATTTTTATAGTAAGAGGGGGGAATTTGTATATTCCCATAGTAGCAGGGGAGGTCAGTGTAATTAATCCTATTATATAAACTAACACTTAACTATTACAACAGCAAATAATACCCCTATTATACAGTGGAAACAACATCAACCCACGCAGGGGTTCGAACCCATAACCTTTAGGATTATGGGGCCTCAACTTCACCAACTAAGCTAAACCTCATCGGCTATGGGTGGCATTTTGAGGACAATCGATTACGGAGGTGGAAATTTTAGATTTATAATTTTAAATTTTGCGTGGTTTAAATTTAAATTTCATTGGAATACCAAAATCCCTAATTTAATAATATCAATTTTATTTCTTTTTCATTTTTATCAATTATTTCAATTCAACGTTCAATTTGATAAAATCCCCAATTTAATTATTACATTTTTGCCACATCATATAATTTTAACAAATTCAATAAAATTTAAAAACTACGAGTCTAAAGTTTAAACTCTATAATTGATTGGCCTGAAAATGTCACCCTTCTTTATTATAGAACTAGCGTGTCACCAATGCTATGCACAAATTTAATTTAATTATAATTAAAATTATATTTTAAAAATATTTTATATTTTGAAAAATTAAATATATAAATGTTTTAAACAAAATTAAAATATATTTTCAAATTATATTGCATCAATTTAATAAAATTTACAATTAGAAGAATATATATAAATAGATATAGATAAGTATTAAGTTTTATTCGTACATATAAATTCAAAAGTAATATTCATCTTCATAAGAAAAGTTCCCAAAAGAAATTTATACATGAGTTCAGTAACAAGTCAATATACCATCTAAAGTTTATAACATAAAATTGAATGAAATATTAAATATTGTATAGGATGTACTAAAAATATTCCGTATGGATATATCAAATAATTCATCTAGAGTAAATATAGTATGAATATCAATATGTTGAATAGACTCAATTGTATGATTATTAATATTATTCTATACATATAATTAGTACAAATATTAGGGGTGGCAACAGGGCAGGTATGGGGTGGGTTTGGGTGGACCTGGGATCCGCCCCGGTTCAGTACAAAACTCGCCGAGACGGGTCTAACTCAGTAGACCCCTTTTTTTTATTTTTTAATTTTTTATTTGTTCAACAAATTAAAAATAAATAAAATTTATTATATCAATTACAAATAAAATTAATTATTCATGATCTAACTCAAATTCAAGTTGAAAAAGAATTTCAAGTACAAATAAAATTATTTATAATAGAACAACTCGAACAATTCATATTGAATTATTAATTGTACATTAATAACAACTTCTTCGTCTTCCTCATCGTTAAGTATTGTGGGACAATTTTTCAATACATCAACTATTGAATAAGTACTTAACAATAAATAAATTAAATGATACAATATTTTATTAGTGTTTATTCTATCATAATAAAATAAAAGAAAATATATATATATATATATATATCTAAACGGGCCGGGTCCTTAAGGACCCGGGACCCACCCCCGACCCGCTACCCCCCCACCTTCAATTTTTTGGACCCGAACCCGTCCCATTAGGGGCGACTTTTGCGAGGTTCAAGTTAAATTGCCACCCCTAACAAATATAGATATAAAAACTCGTTTTTAAATTGGTGTAACAAAAATTTGATGATGAATATGCCTAATTCATTCATATTCATTGAAGAGCTTCCATTTCGAATTCAAATTTAGAAAATGAGTTTAATTCAAAGTTTTTAACAAAAAAAAAAAAAATAGCCCTGTAAGAAAGATCTAGATAATCAACGAGTTTAGATTTTTCTCTAAAAAAAAAAGTTAAGATTGTTTTGTATTTAAGAAGAACAATATTATGTAGTATTATTTTCTTTTTCTATTTCGACCAATGTATTTTAATGCAACTAATAGGAATTGTTGATATAATTAAAAGAATTCAAAATTTCGTTAAAATCCGTAAAATACAAAATGGTAATGTTTTTGCCCTTAATTAATTTTTTAATCTTCTATCCATTTTATTATCACGGAGAATCATAGTTATTATATGTGTTTTTGGTCTTTAATAAAGCTTATTTTCTAATAAGGGATTAATGATACTTTGAATTAATGCCAATCAGTGATGATACTTCTCATTCATCTTCATCAAACACTATAAATGAAAACTTAAAAGACAACAATGATGAATAATGAACTAAAGAAGCTAAAGAACTTTTAAGCTAGAGTTTGTTATATTGTTTTTCTATTTTAAGAAATATTGTGTTAGTTTTCAACTTATACACTCAAAACGTACTGTCCAAAAGATAGCAAAATATAATTAACGCTAAAAATAGTTGAATCAACATATTATCTACGATTAAAAAATTCTCAAAATATAAAAATGTCATACTTTGGGTGGGTTCTCCGTGGACAATGCCACCTTAATTCGTTTTCTAGTCTCCAACATTATCTAGAATTTTGAAATTATTATACAAAAGGGCTAAATTGTTATTTAATAAAAACTCAAATTTTTCAAAAAATTGCCAACCTTAATTATGATTATCCAAGAAATGTTACTATTATCCAAGTGCAATAAAAATTTATTAAACTGCGATATACATTAACTCAATTTCTCTTAAGATAGAAAAATTACATTGACCATCACGCATCACATGCATTTAATAGTTTATATCATTAAATCATTGAAAATCAAATGTATAATTCGTCACACAAAATCCAATAGAAGATTTAGATGAGCAATTATTAAATAAGGCAACCCCACAATGCTATTGAAAATTACCATTATTGAGTGTCTCTGAAAAGTCACTCCCCTTGTGGATGAGGCCTAACTCAGTTGGCGAAACTAAGGGTTTATGATTTTAAAGATCATGGGTTCGAACCCCCATCCATGTGTGGGATGCTATTCCACTACATAGTAGATGTTGTCTTTTTACTGTAATAGTAAGTGTTGTTTAGATTTAATTTATGTAATATTGTTAATCAGATATGATGTTGTAATTGTCTTTGTTAAATTTTGATATTCGACATGACTGATTGTAATTAATTTATTTCTATTCATAATACTTCGTCACTTTTACTTTAAGGGAAAAAAAGGGTAAATTACAGCTACCTCTCTTGAAGTTTGGTATGATTACAAATACCTCTCATTATTTCAAAAATTACAAATACCACATGAGGTTTGTAACCATCTAATAAATAATCCATTTCCATCCATTTTTATGGGTGGACTGACCAAAATGCTCTTATGTACTGAATTATTTTTTATTTAATTCTTAAAATTTTTTGGGCTACAATGCACAGGGAGAGATTTTCTAAATTTTTTATACAGAGGAGCAATAATGCAATTTGCCTCGATTGATTTTTTTATAATTTTAATAAAAATTTTAAAGGCAAAATAATCAATTCAAGCTTTTGCTTAAAAACACAAACCTCAAGGGGTATTTGTAATTTTTCAAACAACGATAGGATATATATAATTATGTCAAACTTCAGAGGAGGTGGCTATAATTTATTTAAAAAAGAAAAAAAACACTTCCCGTATTTACTGAACGAAGGTTACAATTATGTGCTAATGAGAATGAAAATATATATGTTAGAGGCCGACTTGCCCCCAAACAAGTCAAGCCGTCACACGTTAATCACATTTGTTTATTTTTAACCATCAATGATGCAAAGAATCGCATTTTTCATACAAAATCAAGAAAGTAAATCGGCAACTCTAATCCCACTAATGTGTAGAATGATAGTCTATTGTATAGTAAGATTGTTTGTATACTATAATAGTAAATGATTGTTTAGATTTAGTTTATCTTATATTGTATTATTGATCGATATATGACTGCGTAACTATTTCTATTAGAAATGATAGTTGGTAGGATTAATTGTAATCGATTTAGTTCACTTAAAAATAAAAAATAAAAATCGGCAACTTTAACAAAGGTCAGCCGTGTAGACGTAGCGAATATGTGGACAGCCGGGTTTATTCTCGATTCATACGAAGAGGCGGCGTTTGTCTATTCCACATTATTGGTTTGATTGGTTAATTAAAGTATACAATTATATAAATTTGATAATATTTTCAGTGTACTCATATGATTAATCACCCATTATTGGAGAATATTAATTTAAATTCTAACAATTAATGTACGTTCATCACTAGAATTCAATCAAAATTTAATATGGGCTCTTTATTAAAAATAAAATTACAATTAAACTAAATAGTAATTTAAATATAGGATTAGTCCGGTAACTATATCCATTTTTTTTCAAAATTCAGTAATTTGCAAAATGGATGAGATTTAATCCAAATTAGGGTATTTTACTCAATTTTTCGATAGTATTTTGAAAATTAACTGGAAAATGTCCACGTGACAACTATTTGGTTAATTTCCGACAACTTATACATTGTACAACCACATATAATGACACATGGCCACATGTATAACGACACCCTCAACATTGTCGCTCCCTTATGCGGGGGGGTGTCGAGGGGCTGGTGGGGGGTTAATTTTTTTCTTTAAATTATAATAATAATAATAATAATAATAATAATAATAATAATAATAATAATAATAATAATTTAAGTTAAAAGCCACCTCATTTCAATTGTCTCATAGGCTTAAAAATTTTCAAAATATATCAAGTTGGCATGCCATGTAATATTTTTGGACAAGAAAGTAAAAATCGACCACTGGAGGACTAAATCTCATCAATTGTACAAGTTACTGGACTTAAAAAAAATTGGGCATAGTTACCGGTCTAAAATTAATATTGGACATACATAGCGGACTAAAAAAATAATTTCCCCAAAAAAAATTTCTACCCAAATTAGGTATGACCCCACTAACACAATAAGTATGAAAACACATATCATGTGATTGATCATTTTTTTTTAATTGTATACCAATCATAGAGTTTTTTACACTTGTCATTTAATTGGTTCAAGTTTCTCCATATTTGCTATTGGTGTTAATCTTTGGAATATGCTATAGAACTTTTATAGGATGTTGGTTTCTCTCCTTTGACCTCTTCTTTGAATGATGAAATTCTTTCTAATATTTTACCGTCATGTCGTAGGGCAGAGAGATGATCAAGCTTCTCTTTATATAGAACATAACATATAAGTGTAGGGTGCTTCCCATCAAAACACTTATTAGTCAAATCACAACTATTAATTGAACCACAACTTTTTTTGAATAATGAGTAATGAACTATTAATTTAATATGTTTCTAAAGCAACCAACTACTATTACAATATTCAGTCCACAATATAACTACATCTATAGATCTACCAATACCAACATTAAAGCAACCACAAAGGATAATACATCCATCTTATAAACTAAACAACACCCTACATTCGTAGTGCTCGAACCCACGGCCTCTTTGTTGTGGGACCTCAACCTCAACACTCGGGCAAGGGATCATCGGTGAACCACAACTTTTCATAATCACAATTAATGGTGAAATCATAACTAATCATAAGACGTCTTTAGCATTTTTTTAAATTGGTCATTTTTCGTGACACACGAGGAAAATTGCATTAAACCCGTTTCTTTAAATAGGGGTCAGAATGGGTGCTTTGTATCCGTATTATTTCTTTCAATCTTAGGCCCACAGTCAAAATACTGGAGACTGGAGGAGGTTGGAGCTCCAGAGTTAAACAGTATCGGAACTGCTGAAAGCCTGAAGGAAAAATGGAGAAAATTGTCCACAAAAACCTGAATGTCAACGGGATTAACATGCACGTGGCCGAAATAGGCGACGGCCCCGCCGTCCTATTCCTCCACGGATTCCCTGAACTCTGGTACTCCTGGCGCCACCAGATGCTCTACCTCTCCGCCCGAGGCTACCGTGCAATCGCCCCTGACCTCCGCGGCTACGGCGACACCGACGCACCGCCGTCTCCTTCATCTTACACCGCCTTCCACATTGTCGGCGACCTGGTGGCGCTGCTGGATGCTCTAGGCCTCGAACAGGTTTTCCTGGTGGCGCACGACTGGGGAGCTCTGATCGCCTGGTGCTTCTGCCTCTTCAGACCCGATCGGATTAAGGCTTTGGTGAACATGAGCGTGCAGTTCCACCCCAGGCATCCAGAGATCAAAACTCTTCAACGGTATAGAGATCTTTTAAGTGATGATTTCTACATGTGCAGATTCCAGGTACCGTAAAGTTTTCTTCTTCTGTCTATGATTTTTTTCTTTTCCCCCTTTCAAAAACTAATAGATCCAGTAATTATGATACGCACAGAAACCAGGGGAAGCAGAGAAAGCATTTGCATGCGCCGATATTACTCAAGTAATAAAATCGCTGTTCTCATTCCGGGGCGGCCGGCCTATAGTCTTGCCGAAAGAAATTGGACTTGAGGTACTTTTCCAGGATCCGGCGGAACTGCCGCCATGGCTGACCGAGGAAGACATCGCCTACTTCGCCGACAAATTCAAGAAAACAGGATTCACTGGAGGACTCAACTACTATCGGGCAATGGATCTGTAATTCTTGGATTAATCTAAAACTTTTTTTCTGATCTTGTTGCAGTATATATAATTTGACTTGAGATGTGTTGAATTTATTCAGGACATGGGAGCTGATGGGGCCGTGGACAGGAGCTCAAGTGAAAGTTCCAGTGAAATTCATAATAGGTGATGCAGATATAACGTACCATGTTCCAGGAGTTCAGGAATATATACACGGCAGAGGATTCAAGAAAGACGTGCCGGATCTAGAGGAGGTGGTGGTGATGGAAGGGGTGGCGCACTTCATTAACCAGGAGAAGGCGGAGGAAGTCAGCCACCATATCTACCAATTCATCACCAGATTCTGATCCCTCCCTCGAAAATTCATCACTGATCCTTCTACATTTTCGCACCATCTTACTGTGCTGGATTTGAACAACTGTGCTTGTCTCGGTTTCTTATGTTTCTGTCTTGTGATTTTGTATCTTTTCCTTTCCGAAAATTCCAGGGCTGGGGTGAATTTATCAAGCTCTTTATCTTTTTTGAATACAGACATTTTATGGCAATGCTAATATCTTTGGACTTTAATTTGTCATTTTCTGTGTTCAGATCATACCGCATCTCATTGTATTATATTTATATTCCCTCCCTTATTATTTTATTAACACAAATCTTTCCTACCTTTTAAAAAATTATAGAATCACTCCCTATAGCTTTTGAAATTCAAAAACATCTTTATTGATTCGGTTAAAATTTAATATTCAATTTCAAAAATAGGAATACTCTCGAAGTAATTACCAAAAGATAAAAAAATTATGAAAATCACTCCTAGCAGCATTTAAAATTCAAAAGTGTCCTATTAGCCCGATCAAATTTTAATATAAATTTTTGAAAAATAGAAATGCTCTCGAAGTTATTTTTGTAATTTTCAAAATGGATGAGTATATTTATACCAATTTTTGATTTACGTTTCACTTATTTTATTAACTTTTTTAATTCTATATAAAATTACCCCTTTTGGTTGAAATATCAAATTACTTGATCAATATATTAATCAAAATTAATACTTGATTTAATTTTAAATTAAAAAATCATCACACTTGTATAAATTATTTAAAAATATTAAAACAAAAGTATTATTTCTCCTCTATTTTTATTTACAATGAAATTTTTACTAAAATTAATAATATTATTTATCCAAAAGTAAATCCATGAATGCAATTTAATTTAATTTTTATTTTTTTTAAAATTTATTTTAAGTCAATTTCATAACCAAACGGCTATTGTTTTATTTATATTTCTGTCCTTATTCCCTTTTGTTGAAGTACACAAAATTTCCTGGCAAAAGTGACAGCTGAGTCATGGGGTCAAACTATGCCATAATATCAAGAATGTAGGTGAACCAAATTTCTTATAAATTTAATTTAATTTAATGTATGCTGCATAAAGTTAAGTGGAGATAAAATAGAAGTTGGGACTTGTTGCCTAGTTTATTATTTTTTTTTACGTTTGGTACGCAGTCTTTTTCTCATCTCTATCTTCCACAATTAATTTATATATCTAAATCATCATTAATAAAGCATTAAGGACTTTCTTTATGTATTTTTAAAATTAAGGGTTAAATATACTTTGCACTCCTGAATTATGCATAAAGTGTATTTACTCCCTAAACTATAAAATGTAACAAATGACCCCTCATGACATGGATTATTTTTTTTATGACGAAAATGTCCTTATTGTTTACACCCCTAAAATATGTTTATTTCAATCATTCCCCTAAGATATAATTTTAATTATTATAAAAATTATATTTAACATAAATACTATCAGAATTTATTATTTTTATAATTAGTATAAAATCAGTATAACACTCTATAAATTTACAGACCTTATTTTTTACATAATGTTTAAGAATTTACATAATTTTTGCTTGTGTTATTATATGTATGTTGAATTTTTTTTTAAAAAATAATATTTTTGATACAATTTAAAAATATTACATCGAACATAATACACTATAAATATGCAAATCTATAATATAATTTATCTATAATATTCTATAATCTTTTGAGTAATGATATGATATCATTTAATTATGCGTACATATACCTAAACAAAAAAATTATAGGTTATATAACATATTTTTTTATAAAATTATATGCATCATTTATTACATATATTTACATGTATTTTTTAACATAAATAATTTACTTTGTAAAATATATATGCATATAATGCGATTTTAAATATTTTTTGTATTACATAATTAATAAAAAATTTGTAAAATTTAAATACTATTTTTAAATAAAATTTGAGTAAAATTTTAAATCTCTAAAAATATTTTTGGCAAAGTAATAAAACATACCTTTAGGGAATAAAATGAAATGTATAGGAGATAAGTGACAAGGGCATTTTTGTCCTTTTTAATGTCAAATTATTTGTTCAGGAGCCTTTTTGTTACATTTCATACTTTAGGGGTCTAAATGAGATTATATGTATAGTTCAGAGGTACAAAATGTATTTAACCCTAAAATTAACTCTATTTATAAAACAATGTCAGAATAAATATACTATCAATCTCTTATTTACATAAATTTAATAATTGAACCTATTTTTTTTTTACTTATAAATATATTAAATAATTGGAGTGATTTAGTGCACTTCATTGCAAGAAGTCTCTTTCCTGGTGACAGAAATAAGATCAATCAAAAGGCATGTAATTAGGGTAGGTAAAGGGTAATTTATCCCTTTCTCCCTTAAATAGCTCATTTTTTTTACTTGTATAAATACCCTCTTAATCTCTCATTTAAGGGAAATTTTCTAACTTGTAAAATTTTTGGTGTAATCGTGTTAAACCACACACACTTAATACAAATTTAATCAATCTCGCTTCTTAGTACATCACCTAATTTTCTCCTTTTTCTTTTTTCCCATAGGAAGTCAATGGGTTCTATGGGAAGAAAATGGGAAATTTCATTTTAGTCCCCGGATAGTTGATTTCAACCTCAAAACACTCTTTTATCTTTTCAACTCCAACAGAGACACAAGACATTGAATGCAAATTGATACTTGCAAGAGAGACAACTTTCAAGAAACAAAGTGAATGAATAGATCAAAGCATTACAAATAAAAACAGACATAATATCTTTTTTATACAACTGTGTCGAAATTGATTGAATTCTGCAGTTCAGGCAGTGAAAATGAGATGGTAAGAAAACAGAAAACAAAACACCCATGATGTCCTATCTTTGTAGCAAACTATCAATGAGCTGCAGAGCAATTGAAAATATGTACTATTTCTTATTCTAATGGAAATTCTAACCCGAGTTCAACTAAATCCAAATTAGTTATATAACAAGTGTAATAATATTACAATGTGATTATCTTCATGTTAACAAAATCTAAATCCAACTCGATTTACCCGAACGTCGCATGGGAAAGGAAACCCAGAAACAGATCAAAACTTGTGGATGAAATCATAAATATGTTGACTGATTTCCTCTGGTTTTTCCTGGTTAAGAAAGTGAGCCACTCCTTCCATGATAACTAATTCTTGCAAGAAGGGCACCTGTTTTCCGAAGCCCCCGTTGTGTATATATTCCTTCACACCTGGTGTATTATATGTAAGATCAAGATCGCCAACAATGAACTTCACCGGTACTTTTATTTGCACACCGGTCCATGCTGCTGTCAGCTCCCAATTTCTACATCAATGAGGAAGAAATTATCAAAACGGCTTGCCTGAACGAGTACATCTTTGTGCTGAAAATCTTAACTTAATAGGTATAGCTACCCTTGATTAACTCATTCCCAGAGTTTTGTCTAAGGTATGCACACAAATTCTACATTCAACATCAAGAAACGAAGTCAGACTGAAACTTACAGGTCCATAACTCGATAGTAGTTCAATCCACCTGTAAAGCCTTTCTGGTTGAATTTGGTAGCATAATATTGCACGTCGTCTTCCGACAACCAAGACGGCAGTGTGATTGGTTTACCAGCCCTGCCCCCAAAGCCAACTTCCTTAGGAACTCGAAGTGGGGTTGGATTCCTCGATGTTAAAAATTTCTTGATCAGTTGCGCTGTGTCAACGCGAGCAAACTCCTCCTCAGCCTCGCCAGGTTTCTACATAAGAAACGAATCAATTAACTAAGCAACCACATGAAAAGATCATTCAAAATCAGAACTAGGAGAAAACCACCTAAAGGTGGTAATATTACACCTTTTAATTGAACTTCTTCACAACCATTGGCTGGGTTCATGATTACAATCAAAATTAGTAAGTCCCAGAAGAAGAACATTCCCAGATGCCGCATCAAAAAAGGCCAAGAAATGTGATTAAAGATGCTAAATTTACTAATCATAATTATAATCCATTCCTTGATATAAAAAATAACAAGCTGCAAATGATTAATCCACATAAAAACAAGAACCTTCCAAAAATAGTAACCTAATAAATGAAAACTGATAAGATTTTCAGCACAAAAAAATGATACTATTGTCGAGATTCACGCAACAGAAACATCGCCAAGCGGCCATGATTCAACAGCAGAACTATGCTGTCATCAAAATTGAAAATTCAAAGACTTACCCCAAAAGAGAAAATGAAATTCAAACGAAATTTAAAGAAAACACCGTCATCATCTTATCCCCATTAGCACCACATAAAGCAATAGCCCGAAGTCGGAACATATGACACTCAAAGTAAGCTCCCTCCAAATTAGGATTTAGCCAAGAAAAATGAAAAAAGGAAAGGGAGAAGCATCGGAATTTTCAGACTCGCCAGCGACAATAGATTTCAGTATTTCATTCTGCTATCAACCAAAAAAAAAAAAAAAAAAAGAGATGAAAAAGGCAGAAGCAGGGTCAATACCTGAAATCTGCAGATATAATAATCGTCACCGAGAATCGCCCGCATGGATTCCACAGGCTTCCTCTTCGGATTCCTCGGCTGGAACACAACGCTCATGTTAACTAAGGCCTTAATTCTATCGGGGCGAAACAAGCAAAAATACCAAGCGATAACAGCTCCCCAATCGTGGCCGACCAAGAAAACCTGGTCCAGACCCAGAGCATCCAACATGCCCACCAAATCACCGATGATATGGAAAGCAGTATAACTGGAGGGGGACGGCGGCGCGTCAGAGTCACCGTAGCCGCGGAGGTCGGGGGCGATTGCACGGTATCCCCGGGAAGAAAGGGACAGCATCTGGTGGCGCCATGTGTACCAGAGCTCGGGGAAGCCGTGGAGGAATAGGATAGCAGGGCCCTCACCGATTTCGGCGACGTGGATGTTAATACCGTTTGTTTGGATATGTCTGTGTTGGATTCTCTCCATGGTTAATGTTTCTTGGATCTTCCTCAAAGAAGCGATGAGTTTGGGTAGAGGCAGAGGGTGTTGGGCGGTGGGTTTTGTGTGTTTGAAAGATGTGTAGAATATGTAGAAACTAGTACTTTCTTTCGACTTCATACGCGGGTAGATGGGGTATGGTTGGAGAAAGATAAACGGGGAGCTTACAATCCAAGCACAATTCACATATTGCAAATTAGAAAAAAATAAATAAATAAATAAAAAAAAATCTTTCAATTGTTAAAAAGTCCTCATTATAATAATATAAATAGGATATTTATACTATTCTAAATAATTAATATTGAGGGTGTAAGTTCATTTTTATCTCTCACTAACTGCTAACATGTGGACGTAGTTTAGTAACTAGGGATAATCAAATAATTAAAAAATAACTAAAAAATATGTGATTTTGATTTTTTGGTACTTTCAAAAATAATATCTTTATCCCTAATTAAATTCTTTCTCCATCGATAGACGGGTAGATGGGGGTATGATTGGAGAATGATAAATGATGATGCTCATGAAATTTCTCTAGACTTGCATAAAATTACTTTATTTCGACTTCATACGCGGGTAGAGTGGAGTGTGGTTGAAGAAAGATATCATGATTCTCATGAAATTTCTTCGGACTTGCATAATAATTAGGGTTAGTCACACTTGCCACCTTTACAGTATAGCTAGTGTAGCAAACACTCTCTAATGTTCAAAATGTATTCAAACGGTCCAACCAACTTAACCGTTAACACCATTGGACTGTTATTTATGTAGTCTTTATGCTTGTTTTCAATAGATATTTTAACAATCATAAAAATTGCATCAGGGCCACATCAACGCAAGTCTAACGATTATACGTTTTAAACATTAACGAGTGTTTTGCGATACACGTTTTAAACATTAACGAGTGTTTTGCGATACTAGGTATACTTCAAGAGTGGTAAATAGAGCAATAAGTGTAACTAATCTTAAAAATAGTTAAATAAAGCTAGCTCACTCTTCTGATGATAAGTTTCTGAGGACAAATAAAGACAACTACAAAAACTTAACGTCGGAATTCAATTATGAAAAAATTAGCTTTGGTACCAACAGAGAAATCTGTTGCACTCCGTCCTGTTTGTTGTAGATGAGTTGGGCTGGAAGTCTATCTACCGAGTTCGCAACGCCGGAATATGATGCTCTTCAAAATAATATCACCCCTTAGGGTGAACATGTCATGGCATAAACTACACTAAGTAATAGATATTAAAATAGTTTTTGTCAATGTACTCGATTTCAATGTTAATCGTGTGCATAGTACTAAGCATCAAACTCTAGATTGACAGAAACAAAATATAGAGATTTTATGGCTTTTAAAAGCAAAATTGTACAGATATAATTTAGTGTTGCATGACGACAGATCACAATTGTTCATCCTGTAATAGAAAACTTCTAGGTTAAATCCAAAAACTCGGCAGCTTCTATTAAATAACATACTTGAAATCTTCTTCGTTGAAGACAGAAGTGAAGAAAACATGAGCCTCCAAGGAGATAAATATGTTTTCCAGTCAAATACCAAGTATGGAAGTAACTTAGGTTCCATGGAATTAGTCCAAAATTTTGAAGGGCACAACAAATAAAGGACCACTACATATAACAAGTTTACCCAAAAAACTCTTGAAACAAGAAATAAGGCAACTCCGTCACTAGGATACAATCTAGCACATAGAATTTGGCAAGCACAAATTCTGCATCAAACATCATAATAACTATAAGTAACTCAAACCCTGAAGCCCTTGCTATTTCTTCTTCCTCTGGCACGCTCAAACTTCCTTCCCTTGGCACGAACATAAGGCTTGGTGTGGCTGTGTGGAACACCAGGAGCTGGACCAAAGTGCTTCACAGCCTCGCGAGCCTTTCGTGAACCTCTCAAGAGTACCTGTTCCAAACATGCTCAGTTAAGGTCCTACCTTCAGAATAATTACTAGGTCTTGGCTATCGTTCCTCCATCAATAGTGTTGATGGGAAGAGCCCAGATGGCAAAGCTTCATGACACACAACTATGGTCAAATTCTAAGAAAACATAATTCTGTTTCCAAACCTAAACTACCTAAGCAGAATATTATGTGTTGACTGAAACTTACAGCATGATAGAACTAGACTCTTTCAGTTTAGGCCGCTGATAAATCATGTGCCCAATAACACAAGCAATCAACCAGGAATCATATGGCAGATAAAAATCCTATATTAATAGAACCAGGAACTCTAATCTCAGCTCAGTAATCCTCCACAAAACTAGGTAACCAAAAAAAAATGACTACCCAATATATAACAACCCATGGAAGGAAACATATTTCTCCAACTAGTTACATGATAATTTACCAAAGGTTAAACACACTATCCCTCATTGTTATGTTACCAATTACTGCAACCATCCTAATTATAGGAGTTCACACGTTTTACAATACTTTCCCTGTCAAAATCTAAGATTCAAGTGCAACCTAGTACGCAGTCAAAAATAAAGCATTTGCCAAGAAGCATGGTTAAAAGTATTTACCGTGTTCTGCCCGAGAGGAGCCCTAAGAGCAAGCTGGTCAAATGTCAAACATTCTCCACCTGCCTTCTCAATCCTAGCCCTCGCTGTCTCGGTGAACCTCAGTGCAGTGACCTTCAGAGCAGGGACTTCATGAACTCGAATATCATCAGTAACACTTCCAACAAGCACTGCAATCTTGTCCTCCTACAGACCGAAAAATAACATAAACTCACGATGATCTATCCAGGAAAAACACAAACTCAAAAGCTACGTCAGGTTCCAAGCAACCCCGTAATCGCTAATTCACAGTAATAAGCTTGAACACAAAAGGTATTACAACTTCGAAACCTGCACATCTAGATTTTCCACAACAGAAGTGCTCAATACCCGTTAACCAGTTATTGCAGAATGTCAGGTGAGAAAATTCAGTTATCATCCAAAGACAAAAACAATAAAGGAAATAGACTCATTAATCCTATAAGCATGTATAAAACACATCCTCCGTATCACTCATACATATAACTACCTTTCCATTCATGAGGCTGATGAGACGGGACAGAGAAAGAGGCGGCCTGTTAACCCTACTCATGAACAGCCTCTTTAGCACCACCGCATTAAACCTGCTACCAGTTCTCCTCACCAGAAACCGGTACAACTGCCATGTTATCACACGCAGATATCAGATCATTTGACCTACAATAACCGTAATTCATATACAATAAATTGAAGATATCAATCAGACCTTGACAAGCAGTTTGAGGTAAATATCATTGGATTTAGGCGCAGTGCGCTTGGTCTTCTTGCTCTTACCTCCGGCGACCAAATCAATACCCTAGATTACGAGAACCAAACATAAGCGAGAGTAAGCTTCCCGTGGAAAACAGAGAAAGAAAATGTAGATTAGCTTCGGAAGGGGACGGCGTACCATGGCTCCTGCTGCTGCTGCTCTCCGCCGCTGCTGCTTCCGCTCTGCTCTTGTTGAAGTGACAGAGAAGAGAGATTAGGGTTATGAAGTACCCCGGGTTATAAGGCGGAACGGCTATATGTTGTGTTTTAAGGGCCGCAAATCCTAGAAAGATGAATGGCCCAATAATAAATTCAGGCCAATTGTTATTATGGCCCAATAATATTCAGGCCCATCTTGGTAATGACTGCTTCACAATTTATATGTTTTATGGATTGGTAAACTCATACCCATTCTTAAGTTTAGAGTTACTTTATTTTTAATTTTTTCAAGATTATATCTATTATTCCATTAGTTATCGCAAATTTACCTATGTGTATAATATTTACAAACTATTTAAAAAATAATATTTAAATAAACTGTATTTTACAATTTGTATAGATAAAAAATATATGAATAGATATAAATAATAAATCAATATAATATTTTATTAATAAAAGAAAATAATGACATAATGTTGGAGAAATTAGAAAATACATGAGAGAAAAATAATTAAAGTAAAGTAAATTCTTTGCGCTCGTGAAGTATCCCAGTTAATATATATTTTTTACAAAAAAATCACATATTTAAAAGAAAATCATAGTAAATATAATGCATTTATCACATAATTAATCTCATTTTTTGAATTATACACTCATAAATACATCGTATTGTTAGGTATGGCTCATATCTATACTATTATATAAAAAAAACATCTTTTTTACTCACAAATGGCGGTTAATGACACCGTCGCACTATTTTTTTGTAATGTCAAAAATAATCCTCAATTGATATAATAACTATTTTATTTAAGTTTCTAAATTTTATATTAATTGATAAATTATTTTTTCTTTTTATCTTTTTTTTTAATGTGATGTGTTAGTTTATATATTTTATTCTTATTTATAGTATATTTTAAAATATAAAAAATTATTTATTATATACACACAAGAACGGCGTGCCAAACGACTAATACTAGAAAAATGATAGATGTTGGAGCTGAGCGGAGTGAGCGAGAGAAGGGCAACGTATCGAGCAAACAGAGCGGACGTAGGCACATTCTCTCATAATAAAATTACACAGCCATTACCGCTTCCGAAAACATAAACACATTACCGAATCTCGTTAAATTCTTATATTATTTACTATAACATTAATTTCTCAACATATAATTTATGCATTTGAATAAGATGACAGTGAATTGAAGCATCTTTCTGTAAATGCCTTTCCTTGTACATGTTTTGTCAATTAGTTTGCAATAATACATAGTAAAGTTGTTAAAACCAAACATCGGGAATCCAAAATCTGCGCTGACATAATATATGTAAGGAAACAAAAGCAATGAGCACGTGGACAGCTCGACATGCACCAAAATCAAATAATCCATCTCCCAAACAAACACCTGTCCTGTACAATTCTTGCCTTGCATTGCACCGTGTCTATAGCCATATAATTTCCAACAACATTCACAAGAGAAAAGAGAGGGAGGAAGCCATGGCTTGTACAATTAGTGTCATCTACCTGATCTCCACAACACTCGTACTGTGTGTTTCTGCGAATTACAACAACATTAACCAGCCTTCAGCTTATGAAGCTCTGGAGGAGTACAAGTTTCCGGCGGGGCTTCTTCCTCGAGGGGCCACCGGGTACAGTCTGAACAGGGAGACGGGGGAGTTCTCGGCGTATCTGAACGGGTCGTGCAGCTTCACATTGGAGAACTCGTACGAGCTGAGGTACAAGCCGGTGATCAAAGGGGTGATATCGGAAGGGAGGCTGCAGAAGCTGAGCGGAGTAAGCGTGAAAGTGGTGGTGCTGTGGCTCAACATCGTGGAAGTTAAGCGGGAGAATGAGAATCTAGAGTTCTCGGTGGGGTTTACGTCTGCTAATTTCCCTGTTCGTAACTTCAAAGACTGCCCACAGTGTGGCTGTGGTTTGGACTGTGACCGACTTCACAAAAGTTGGTCTTCTTCTTGATGTGATTTTCTTTCTTTCTGGTAATTGATCTCAGTCTTGTTTGTTGTCCATTTTTACTCGGGAATAATAAATATGAAGCTGTGTTTTCATTTCTTGTATATTTGATTTGTATTTAATTGAAATGCCGTCGCCAACTTGCTGCATTTCCTGTTTTACATCTTCAGTTCGGCCGAGGCTTAACTATTGGGCCGAAAATGACCACACCATTCTAGCCTAGAACTCGGCCAAATATAGAGTTTGGCCTACAAGTATGGGCTTTGGAGGATGGCTCCAAAACTATAATCATTTGTCCCAAAAACTATAATTAACATTAAGGGTTAATTACATTTAGACCCCCTTTGAAAATGCATAATTACACTTTCTCCCAAAGAAGTTTTGAAATTACATTTACACCCCCTCTAAAAATTCTTTGTTTACACCTGACCTCCATTCGTTAAAGTTTGGACGGAAAATGTTCATTTCAACAAAAGTAATTACATACATTTTCAATGTTACCTCTCATTTAACATTCTCGTGCAATAATTTTGTACTTATAAGGAAAAAATATAATAATATTGACCTCACTCCATACATATACATTACACTTATCCTCTTATAAGTACAAAAATATACATGAGAATGTTAAATGATGGAAAAAATTAAAAATTTGTGTAATTATTTTTGTTGACGTGAACATTTTTCGTCCAAACTCTAACGAATGGGGTCAGGTGTAAACAGAGAATTTTCGAAGGGGGTGTAAGTGTAATTTCAAAACTTTTTTGGGGGAAAGTGTAATTATACTCAGAAGGGGTGTAAGTGTAATTAACCCTTAACATTAATATGTGTGTCACGTTCAAGTGACTGTGCTTAATTAACAAAAAGATAATTAAAAATTTTAAAAGTAATTTTTTTTCAAGATACATTTTAATGTAAACATAAGAAAAAAAATTATAAAAAGTGAAAATTAGTAGACGATGGGAAGATTGGGCAATTTGGGAGTTTACGAGAGTCAATTTGAAATGAGAGGTTTATGAGTTCGAATTCCGACATTATTCTATTTAATATTAAGTGTAGTTATAATTGTTATAATTATTGTATGTTGTTAGATATAAAATATTTAATCAACTCATTCAAAATACGTAATTAAAAAAAATAGAAATTAGAATGCAAAAGAGTGGAAATATGTGAAGTTAAAATAAAAAAGAATAAATTAAATATTACGAAATATATAAATTGACTGAGACAAAAAAGAAAAGTAAACTAGCAAATTCAATTCTCCCACATAACAATAAGATATAAATTAACAGAAAAAATAATGCAAAACACGAAACGGGTAGTCTCACATAATAATAAAGTATAAATTAAATAATGTATATTTAGCTATAATTTTTCCGTAAAAGTGATTTCGAGAATATGCGCCGAACATACCGCTTAGTTCACATCATCTTAAATTATTTGGGATTTAAATTAAACCACCCACCACACTCTACAGTCTACAGACTAGAATATTAACGTCACTGGACTAAGCTACCCTCATATTTTCCTCCCACTCTCCGATGTCTTTGCTCACGCACCTCCTCCTCACTGTCTTCCTCGTCTTCATCGCCGCCTCCCCACCGTCGACATCCGCGGCGGACTCGCCGACGGTGTACGAAGCTCTCCAGTCCTATGGTTTCCCCGTAGGCCTTCTGCCGGCGGGCGTGACGAAATACAAAGTGGACACCGCCACCGGGAAATTCTCCGTCTATCTGAACAAAACCTGCAGCTTCACCATTCACGGATATGACCTCAAGTACAAGACCACAATCACCGGCACGATTTCCGCGAATAAAATCAAAAATCTGAGTGGTATTCAAGTTAAAGTGCTGCTGTTCTGGGTGAATATCATAGAGGTGACTAAGGAAGGCGATCAGCTGGAACTTTCCGTCGGAATCGCGTCGGCCGATTTCCCGGTGGACAACTTTTACGAGAGCCCGCAGTGTGGTTGTGGATTTGACTGTAGGGGGAAAAGGAGTGGAGAACTTAGCTTCAAAAGATTCGTTCCTCTTTTTCAAGTATGATTACAGTTACAGCCACAGGTAATGCTGCCCCCACGGTTTGAATTTGCTTCGCTTTGTATCAATACTATCGCCGATAACAATTTTAATTACAGTTTTCGGTTGATAACCAATATTGATTCTGATTCACAAGCAGTTAATCTTGGTGCAATTAGAAAACAGAGAATTTAGATTGTGGAGTAATTAAACCGCATAAAATCGGAATCCAGCAGTTAAATTCTGGTTTTGTTGTTTGGGCAAAGTTGTTAAATTCTGAAATTCCAATTCTCAATTTGTTGCTACTTTGAATGGCAGCCTAGCTGTGGGGTAATAATGTAATCATCCACCGAATTTAACATAATTAAAAATGTTTTTTTATTATTTAAAAAATTATAAAAATACCATCAAGCGGTTGCCAAAATATTCTAATTTCGAATTATATTGTATTTGGTATTGTATTGCATTATAATGAAATCATTGTTGTTTATATATTTCTTGAAATATTTTATGTACATAGTAAGTATATATATATATGATATAATATTGTTTTAATTTACAATAGAACATTTGCGTATTGATATGACTCTCTTTACCCTGTCTCTTAGCTTCCTTGCTCTCCGTGCTGTCAGAGATTCGGATGTACCTTAAGAATTTGTAGAATAATGTGGGAAATGTACGTGACCTTGTCCTAATCGTGAATGCCTAGCTTAGCTGAGTAGATGTTATGAAAATTGAAGAGGCACGTGTCATCAAAAACAGCGAAACAAACATATATGATGGACCCTCCATCTAGAATCTAGACCCCCAATAAAAAGAAAGAAAAAAAATTGCAAACATTATTTTTTAATCGTTAGAGGCAAGCGTTCCATGTTAATTGTAAATGAGAAGTTTGAGTAGTTTATAAGTTTCAAAACATCATATCTTTAGCGAGATGCGTTTTAAGAGAAAACTGTGAGATTTATACGAAATCAAAGCAAATAATATTTTCGCACATAGATCAAATTGCAAGTCACATCGTTAACCATACAAAAGACTTTTGCAATATAGAATTCCTTCTAAATCATCCCATTTCGTCGATTTATTTTTATTCAAATCAAATTTGAATGATTTAATTTAACTACAGAATAAATGTAATATAGTTTGTATGTGATTGATCACTACTTTAAATGACATGTATATTAAAGTAATTTATATTTGATGTACAATTAATTTAGGTATAACTAGTTTTGATTCGGACTAGAAATTTCCGTCGCTATCCAAATGGGTCTGAACCAATTCTGAGTACATCCCGGATTTGGGCTGGACTCGTCTTGGGTTTGAACCGGTTGGTTTCCATAAGAAAAATGGGCTTATTTAAAGCAACATAACAGGCCTGGAATCGGCCATGATCAATAATGGGGCTAGTGGTGCGTGGAGTTTAATTGGGCCAGACAATGGTGGTTAGCCCAGTTAACAACTTGAAACCAACCCTAGCCAGCCATTCGAGTATGATAATATTCCAGCCTATCTTGTGGCCCAATAAAAGCGCTTGTTGGGCTTGGTTTGACTTTGACGATCACGAATTTTAGACTCTATGACTGATCAGGTCCAATTATCAAATCTTACTTTCACACTCTTTCCTTCATTACCACTAATTAATATCTAGAATCAGGATTTACTTTGTTGATTAAAATTTGATGTTCGTAATTTTACCTCAAGAAAAGGAGAGAGTTGGATAAGCACAAACAAACCACTTGCAAACAAAAAGTTGCATAATTGGACGAATCTCAAAGTCCCCGAGTTCGAGCAAAAACAACGTTGTCAGCCACCCTCCTCCGTCAACACCACGTTGTACTTTGTTTTTCCGATAAACACCAACAGATTCCCTAGTTTGTCTGGTGGCCATCGGGAAACATACAAGTAGATCTCAGATTTTGATCTTGCCGCAATTTCGTTCAACCCCGCAAATCAAGTAGAATCAAATCAACAACAGAATGCTATCCAATTCTCAAACATCCGTCGCTTTCCTCCTCTCTCTTCTATTTCTCTCCGCAGCCGCCGGCGCCTCCGCCGATTCGACGGCGTACGAAGTACTCCAATCCTACGATTTTCCTGTTGGTATCCTCCCGAAAGGCGTAACCCACTACGATCTTGACGCGTCTTCCGGCAAATTCAACGCTTATTTAAACGGTTCCTGCAGTTTCTCTTTGGAAGGTTCGTATCAGCTAAGGTACAAGTCTAAGATCAGCGGGTACATCCACAAGGATAAGCTGTCTGATTTATCTGGGGTTAGCGTCAAAGTGCTTTTCCTCTGGCTGAATATTGTTGAAGTTAGGAGAAACGGTGAAAAGCTTGAATTCTCTGTCGGAATTGCGTCTGCCGAGTTTGGGATAAAGAATTTCTATGTTTGTCCGCAATGCGGGTGTGGATTGAATTGTAAAACCTCGGACGACCTTCAGGAAATGGGGAATCTTAGGACTAATCCTCTTGTTTCTTCGTCTTAGCTGAGGTAAACTTGTCCAATTGTTCCCCCCCCCCCCCCCCCCCCTTTTTTTTTCGGATTTTTTGGGGATGTTGATCTTTTTGCGTTTCCCTTTTTCTGATATTGGTTGACTTCTGCTTTTTATTTTTGTTATTGAATTGTAAATGTGTTGCTGTTCCAATAACAAATTGTTTTCATTTAATGTGTCAGTGATTTAATTGTTATTGGGTTTTTGGTGCATGATTATCTTCCCTAATTAGGTTTATCAAGGTTCACTTAGTAATGCGGTGTGAGATACTGATAATTTGAATTGTCTGTGATATTTATAAGGTTTGATGTCTTGAATATGTTTTGTCTAATGTTGTGTTTTCTATCGTGCAATGTATATAAGTATTTGATTACCATTTGATGTGATTGAGGTGGAGTTCGAGCTCATAAAGCCTTCTGAACTTGTCCTCTTCGCTTCTTTATTGGGACCAATGATCGATGGCTGATTGATGTGGAGATATAGGAAGAAATCTTAAAACATGCAATGGAATAACAACATTGTAGATTGTGTCTTCTGATATCTTAGTTCCATTATTACAACATAGTTTAGCTTTGAAATGTGTAAATTAGGGAAATTAGAATTACTGAGAAAGTTTTAGCTATATGTTATCAAGCATTGAAGTTGAGGGAGTCAATTAGAAACTGAGAATTTGTGGCTGCCTTCAAGCTTTGTGGTTGACTTATTTGTCTTCTGGCCGATATGTGCAATCCCCTTCCTGAATGAGCTGCTGCATGCTTGAACGAATACCTCTGTCGTCTATGTTGGGTTCCATTTCACACCCGAGGTTTTCTTATTTTGTACGAGCACTGTATAAGTTGGAGCGTTGTTCATTTATAGAAAGTTTTTCCCATCTTTAGTCGGTTTGAAATAGTACGTTTCTTGGTTGTTCTTGAGCACCAAAATGCTATTTGAAAATTGCGGATGATGATAGTTTCTTTAGTTCTTGTGGAAAAAGTAGTGATCCCACATAATCTGTTGCAGATTATCTCTTGTTTTTCATCTCATCATCTATTGTTTGCCCACTGTACACTCTCAACCACAATTGCTCTAATTCTAGTTTTATAGTTTCTTGTGTGTCTGTGCTCTTACATCTGTGCCTGAGTCCACAAATCCAGTAGTCGCGAAATTGCCATATCTGCACTTTTTCGCATCCAAAGATGTATCATCTTTCAGACATCTCTTCGCAGGTTTCACATGATGAACGCATGATAAAATTGCCAACTTCCTATGTAATTGCAGTATACTTTGAAATAATTTTGCAAATTTGTTTGCAAATTTTCCACAGTTTTACAAGAACACTAATCCGCTGAGAGTCGTTTACTTTATTTGCCTTATTAGCTTGGATATTGCTGTATTTCTGGCCCAATCCAGCAACATCCGATGTTCCTTTTGCTGAACCAAGGCCCACTTCTAATCGAACAAGCCTAACACAACCCGCGATAAACTCCCATTATTTATCACACATGGGGGCCATGATCGTTTTAACATTTTATGATGTCACTGGATAAGATAATAATTTGTGCGGAAATAGGAACAATGTGATAATGAATTTACAATAAGAGCAATTTGGGAATTCATACTTAAAACAATAGCCTACTTTATAGATTTACAAATCACATTATTAAATTAATGTTTATATCATAGGATAAAGTTTGTGAAGTTATCTTATTCTGACATTTTTATTCAAACGGGTCCAATTTACCACTTTTAACAAAAGTAAACTACCCTTGATTCTACTACTTAAGGACAAAAAGAGGGTTTTTGTCTTTTTTGTGTTACCCCCATGATCCAACGACGTTGAATGAACTGCCGATGTTGTTCGAATTCATCCACAAGAATGCTCTACTTTGACCCTCTAACATGTGTACAACTTTCTCGTACTAATATCCGTTTCTTGTACAACAATAATCTCGTGTCTTTGCCTAGCCATTGTGCTGTGCATAGAACACTAGACAACCTAGTATTTTTGTACTTGATTCTTCTAAGTGATGCTTTGACTTGAGCAGAGAACTTGGCATTAATTGCCTCAAGTGATAATTTGAACAATGATAATGCAATGTATTGGGACCTTAACTTCTTACAAGATAATTCATTTCTAGTGAAAAATAATAATTATACTCATTTGACACGCATAATGCAAAATTCGGTGAACCCAGTTTTCTAAACATGTCATTTTCAAGACCCAAAACATTAATTAAATATCCAAACAACGCTTTTCAATCGATGTTGTTAGAAGGAATATATAATGGTTCGTAATGTTATTTGTTTGTATTGGGCATCATTGATGTTTGTGTACATGAATTCATTGTACAATGCACATAGACATAAAGAAACGTACTCACAAGACCTTTTCACTTTATATATATAAAAGTGCGTTTCATTGATTGATTACTAAATAGAAGTGCGTTTTCATTGATTAATTACTAAAGAACATTCGTCCTCAGCAATCTGGACAAGGATGACGAGTACTAGGTAGAAGGATGTCCCTTCATTAACAAGGACTCGACATTGTTTCCCAAGAAGCAATTAACCTTTCCTTCAGGGATGACAATGTGTCGGATTTGGAATGGGTTAGTCAAAATCTAAGATTCAACCCGTTAAGAAGTTCTTGGAATCAGGACCCCCTACCCTAGACTCGAGACTTGTCGAGCTAGGTGGACCCAATTAAATATTTACAAAATATTAAAAATATATGTTTTAAAAATAATATTGCCAAGATCTAATAATGATGTGGGTAAAATTGGTATTTTAGGATCTGGCCTTTTGGAATGAAATTATGGAGTTATTTATAAGGTTGTGGAGGGTCTTTTCTCTAACCGCCTAGTAAATTGCATAATCTTTAGGGGAAGGGTCTACAAAATACCCTCCTAAGCGGGCTAAGTTATACGAAGATGACCTCATATATTATGATGGGGGACCTTCGACAGTTGGTCTTGAATCTGGTGAGGAGGGGTTTTCGAGAAGGCGGGCTCGTATCCACCGGGACGGGGCTTTCGAGGGGGGGGCCTCGTGCTTCATGCCTTAAGGGCGCTTCTTCAACAACTGACCTTGCACCTAACTTCGTTTGAGGAGCAGGTAACTGCTTGGGAGGTCTTACCGATAAGATGGTGGACGAAGGAGACCTTGTATTTTATGGGGGGGGGGGGGGGGGGGAAGGGGGAATCGTGCCACGTGGGCTAGATAACTCCATATATATGGTCCTATAAATACCCGACACCCTCATTTATTATAGGTTACATGCATTTATTATAGCTTTACCTACTCTAAATCGCATATCTCTATCTCGAACCCATAATGATTTAAGTATCGTAGGGTTTTCGTGGACCATCCCGGTTAGCATGACGTTTGCTCTCTTCTCAAGGATCTCAATATCTCGAACAAGTTACCGGATCGAATACTTTGAGGACTCATATGATAGCCGAGCCAAGTTACCCTGCTAGAGGTCGTGTATCCTGACCCGGATCAACACACGTGTCTTATTTTATTATTATATTGCTTTCATCAATTTGTCAAACGTGCTAACTATTATCAGTTTTTACTTTTTACCTAGTCCTTTCTTGTTATTCATTTACGATTAACGTACGAAAACATAATTTTATATCTAAAAAAACAAAGGGTGGATACATTCACAATTTTTGGATTTAGTTTAACTACAAATATACACAAGCTAGATTGAAAATTACAATTACCTTTTTTAAGGTTTGAAATACATTACTAACTCAATCAAAAAAGCATAAAATTACTTAAATACTATCCCTATTTCTCAACAGGGAAAAAGAGAAAAAAGTACTAAACAAAACTTGATAATATGACCAAATTGCACAAAAATAGATAATAACATTTGATACGCCTTTTTTTCTTTTTCTTCATCTCGTGTCGTCCTCTCGTTCCATCGTATACCATCATTTGTTCATCTTTGTTGTCGACAATCTTTATTTTAAAATATTGCAAGATCAACAAAATGACCCGAGAAATCTTACTTTGTGTTTGGTCCAAAGAG
This sequence comes from Sesamum alatum, assembly GCA_034509735.1. NCBI lineage: Eukaryota > Viridiplantae > Streptophyta > Magnoliopsida > Lamiales > Pedaliaceae > Sesamum > Sesamum alatum. Next base: position 3,927,026 of record JACGWO010000009.1, read on the forward strand.
CATTTTAAGTTGAGTCAAACTTTTATGAGCTATACTTTTAAAATATCATTAAGTAAACCAAAATACTATCACGCGGTATAATTGTAATTTTCAATCTCGATGGGTATGGCTTACCAATGCTTCCTGTAAGAAATAAAAGGATTAAACTGTAGTAGTAGTCTTGAGAAATACAAAAGACGTAGCCTACTTTTGTCAGGCCAATCAAAGCGGTAGCAAAATCAAGATTAATCACGTATTGAATTAAAACGAATTTTCTATTACAAATACTTTTTTATTTTATATTTCATTTAACACACATACTCCATTTAATATATATGTCCGTGTATAATTTTTTTTTCTAACACATACATACCACGTATATAATAAATGAAATAAATAATAAAATAAAAAATTCAATCCCCGCGTTCAAGCTGCTCTAATCACCATCAAACATGAACCCATAATCATGCCCATTTACCACTTGTATCTTTCGGCCGCACCTATAATTAAACTATATGATAATTAAATAACTTTAGAATAAAATAATAGGCCCTACAATGTTATTGTATTTATCAATAGTCTACTCAGCCCCGTTGCAACAATTTCAGCCTATGCTACTTTTATATACATTAAAGGTAAATTACATTTACCTCTACAAGGTTTAACATAATTATAAATATTTTTAAAAAATTATAAATACCTCATTTTTGTACTTTTCAACCAAAGGACTGAATGACCATTTTGCCCTAGATTTTTTTATTAAAATTGTAGAAAACAATCGAGATAAATTCCATTATTATTTACACCGTGTAAAAAATTTAAGAATCTCTTTGTATTGTAGTCCAAAAATTCAAAGAATTTTAAAAATTAAATAAAATGCATAAGGGCATCAAAAATAATTAAAAATAAATTATTTGTTACACAATTACAAACCTCAGAGATATTTGTAATTTTTAAAACAACAAATAGTATTTATAGTTATGCTAAACTTTAGGGGAGGTGGTTGTAATTTTCCCTACATTAAATTAGATACAAAGTATAATATAGAAGTTTCCTTTCGAAGGACAGAAAGCCGAAAAAGGTCGAAAACTTGAAGAAATTGAGATGCAGCGGAGCGTATGATTCTACGTATTGTCGAGACTCGAAGCTGATAATAATAGCCAAAATTCAAGAATATATATACGATACATGGACGTCAATAAATTTATACTAAAAATCTATTTTATTAAAAGCGTTAATGAAAATACTCGTGCCACCACCCCAGGCCACGCCTGATATTAACGTACGGTACGGTAGCAACATCAACAATGCGGATTTCTACAGTTTCTATTGGAAGAATGTTCCTCCAGCTTTGCACCCTACTCATAGCTTAAAACATTACTAACAATGGATTCAGATTCGGAACAAGTGGTTAACGGGTCGGGGTAGCTCATTTTCTGATCGGGTGGTTGGTTTCTTTCAGTGTCCTCTGACTTTGTTCTTGATGAGCATCTCCCTCAACTCAACCGGGTCGAGTTCCTTGATCTGATTCTCAGGGCGGTAGTACCCGGTCACCGGGTCGGGCACCCATGCAGTCTTGGCCGCATCCTCGGACCCCTTCTTCAACATCACACTCGGAGCTCCGCTTCTCACGCTGCTAGAACCAACGCCCTGCGATGCTGCTCCTGCAGCGTATCCCCTCCTGTATCCACATCCACCATTAATAAATAAGATCCGAATACGAGGAACAATCCGAATCCCATGAACAAACAGATGCGCATGAATGATAAAAGAAAATTCAAGAAAATAAAGGAAAAACAATGTATTTATAACAAACACCTGGCGATGAAAGCAGAGAGAGTCTTGATGTTGGAGAAAGAGGGAGCCATTGCTTTCTTTTCGTGTGTGTTTTTGGGTCTGAAAACCGGAGAGAAATTTGGCCGCGGCTGCAGAGAGTTTGGAACGGAAACTTCTGCAGCGGCGGAGTGCAGACGTAGCTTGTCTCTTTTTTCTCTCTGGGTTTTGGAGGTTCTTAGGGTTGCGATTGAGCGAAGATTTGAAACAAGAGGCCGCCGTATTTATAGGAGAAAGAGAGAGAGAGAGAGAACGGAGGCGGATAGTTCGATGGTTATTGGGCCGCGTCGAAGTCGGGGAGAGTCCTCTCATGCTTATTGACACTTGTCAAAAGTTGTTTTGTTTGCGAATTTGTGGCTTTTACCGAGTTTTGATTTGTCAATAAATGTTGAATTATGGCAAATTAAATAATGTGATTTTTTTTTCAATAATTCTAATTGAATTTAGCGTAATTCAGTATCGATGAATGTATAATTATAATTGTTACATCATTTTATTTAAATTGTATATTAAGAACTTAACGTGCATGTAATTGTTTTAAATTTAAAAATATATTTGTTATGTAGTTAATCATTCTTTTTAAATTGTATATTAATTAAATAATTAGTATATTATATTTAAAACATTATTAGTTCAAGTTTGATTTGAATTAATATTAAATCAGCATTATAGAATGATATTTCACAATAAATCTCTCTGATTGTATAATTAAATTTGTGTTCTCACATTGTATGAAGCAGGTTTAGGAGTAGAAAATAAAGTGGAAAGTAGCAACACATATACATCAGCGCAAGCATGTTAGGCATTAATGCGTATTTAATTTTCAAATTCGTTCCCATAATTCGCAAGTTCTGTTTCTACAAAATAATTAATTACACTAATTCACGTACTTGAGATCAATTCTCATCATTAGTCAATAAAAAGAATCGTATTCAAATTCAAATCCAAACACAACCCAACTTGCGGACATCCAATGGCTCCACAGTCAATTTGTTTGTGGCCAATCTATGACGAGTAGTTCCATTACGTCTGTCTGTGGTGAAGATTATTTTTTTTGGGTGCCATAGATCGGCCTCCCTAGATTTCAATTTGGAGGTCCGGTCTCAGTGAATGTAAGTTAAAAATAAAAGTGAACTCATATAGGATTCACAAAAATCAAATGAATTAGTATAATGCCCTTTTTTTTTTTAATTAAAAAAAGTTACCATACTCGTCAAGACGCATGCAAAGTAAGAAAAAGGAATCTGAATCAACGTTGAGTTCAAGTTTTATGATGTTGGGGTTGGGGGTTGGCCACAAAATTAAAGGGGTAAATCAAACTCTCCAATCTCCATTCCACGCCACAAAATACATGTGAACGCACATATCTTCTTTCATTAACACCTAATTATCTATGAGTCTATAACAAACAGTCTCTTTCCTAATCCCTTGTATTCTAATGAATTAACATGCAAAAATCTTCTCCAAAGTAGAACACCTAAATATGGGAAAAAAATTAAATTTCATAAGAACCACAAATAACTGACAGATTAGTAGCCAGAGCCAACCCTATGTTTTCCCCCCCCCCCCAACTTGTATATTTATTTGTTCACAAAAACGACATCGTGGCGTGGCCCACTTTTAGGACATCCCCTAATTGTATGTATGTTGCCTACCTTGTTTTTCCATTTGTATTTGGAACATATTACGAGTTATGTAGTTACATAGGAATGCTTGTTAATTCAGTGTTGCCAACAGAAACTATGACGACGTCGGCGTCGATTAAGTAAAAAAAAAAAACAAACAGTGGCAGTGGCAGTGGCAGTGGCCAGTGGGCGTGGGTTGGAAACTGCGGCGCTTCCAACTGGCGAAGATTTGCAGTTACTCGCACCTACTGTATGTGTATGTGCATAGAATTAGAGGCAGCAGCGCCTCAGGCTCAGGCCCAATAGTAGTGGGCCACGTCAGCAGAGGCCAGTCACTTGAGAATCTTTAGATGCATGCATTTCACTTAATACTCCAAACTCTTGTATATATTATCTCTTGTTTGTTTATATGTCCATAGATTTTTATTAAATCGGTGATGGTACATATATAAGCGCTCAATAAAATTTGAATATAATACATTAAAACTATTAAATATTGGATTCTCAACCACAAGAGTATCCCTTTTAATCCTTATCATCATATGTTTTTGGTTTTGTCTTAATTTTTGAACATTAGGATATGATCATTAATCTAGATTGCGCTCGAGGATCATATATAAATATAAATAAAAATCATGGAAAGTAAAATTGTGGATAATAAAGAACAAAAAAAATAATTAGATTCTAAACAATTAAAAATATATATATAAAAAAGAAATTAATGAAAAGAATAAGAGAAGAAAAACGAATGTGGAAGTTGATAAGAGAGAAAATAAGAAGTTGAGAAGTGAGAGAAAAATAGGAAGTTGATGAAAGAGAAAAATAATAATAAAATATTAAATAAATTAATAATTAAATAATAAATTAACAGATTAAATTTGAAAAAGACACTAAAGAGGTACTCTCCCTTTAACATAACAGTATAGAGAATATTTTCCGTAAACAGAAATATTGTTTGAAGAAGAAACAAAAAGGTAGGTTCATAGAATCCAGGGGCCACCGCCCCAATATCGTCTCGTCTGTTAACAGGAGAAAAAGAGAGAGACACACATAATATATTATTAATTGTAATTATAATTTATGTGAAGTAGAAAAGTTCAAGACAGGTGGGTGGGGGTTGGGCTTCGGCTCTTTGGACAACCAAGAGACAGATACACTAGTGTTCACTCATGTTCACTGCGGACCAAATAAAACTGGATATTTGTTAATGTCCTTTGATCCATACTTGTATCCATTTCATCATTCATCACTTGTGCCTTCCTGCTTCATAAATATTACCAAAACTATTCTTTTTTTTTTTCAAAAAAAGAAAAAACTAACATAAGTCTTTTTTAATAAAACTAACTGCGTTCTATAAACTAAAGTGAGTAACAAGACTCAATTTCTTATGCAAATATTTTTTTTAATAATTTATTAAATTAATCCTTTCGATAACCTTGTATTTATTAATAATTAATTTTTTATTAGTAATAATATATAATTAATTAGCATGAGAAATTTTATTCTTTGCGATTCAAATTCAATTTTTTTTTAATAATAAATATTGGACTATATTCTACTATCCAAGCTAGCGAAGTAGCGATTGACTAGGGCATTATAGAAATGGGCTTTGGCCCAGAAATGCGGGCCTAATAATTTGGACTTAGACGAACTATTGCCCAATAAGCCCAATCAATACAGCCCAAAATCCAAAACCCCCAAATTTCCAAAAATCTAAACCCCTCCCTTCATTCTTCAACCTCATTTCCAAGCATTCTGCTGCGACCAATTCGATCGATCACCGGACAGAAGTAGTAGTAAACCACTACCCATGGCGGCGGAAGGCACCCCTACCGGCACCGACGTTCCTCCCAATATGACAATTTACATTAACAACCTCAACGAGAAAATCAAGCTCGACGGTATGTCTATTCTCTTCTGTAATTATTCGCGAATATTAGCAATTGTAGGCGTGTGCGCTTTGGCGGAGACATTTTTACTTTGGTTCATCCTCTGTTAACAGAATTGAAGAAGTCGCTTCACGCGGTGTTTTCGCAATTTGGGAAAATACTAGAGGTTTTGGCATTCAAAACCCTAAAACATAAGGGGCAAGCCTGGGTTGTTTTTGAGGAGGTTTCTTCAGCCACCAATGCGCTTCGTCAAATGCAAGGATTCCCATTCTACGACAAGCCTATGGTATACATTCCTTTATCTTCTTACCGTGTTTTGTATTTCTCTGAAGACTTCCATTTAGAAATGTATATATGTGTTTGTAGAAATGTATCTCTAAGCATGGGTCATCGAACAGTGTTAGCTTTGCAGCTTTTGAGTTGCTTATGTGCTCTAGACGGATTGTGGGGGATGATCTGCGCTGTAATATTTAAATGACCTTTTGCTAGCATTTCTTTGTGTACATGGTGCTGCCACTTTTTTCTTGTATGAATATGAACTGATGCCGAAGTTCTCAAGCCTGCTTCCTCCTTGTGTGGCTGGTTTAAATTAAGGGAATTCCAATGGATATTGAAGGTTTCTGCCCGTTGCCGTTTCAGTAGATGATAAATTAGTGATTTGGGTTTGCTTCTCTCTCTCCCTTTTGTATGTATGTGCGTGGCATTTCTCAATTGTATATGTTAACTTACTCCGCATTTGCATGCTGGTGGGTCTAGGGTTTAGGGTGAAATTCAGGCAAGTGTTCCACTTTCGTACTGTCATTTAATTTCTCATTCGAGGGGTTGGTTGAAAGTTCTCATGTTACTACTGGCTATAACCTTGTTATATTGCATTAAATTTTTTCATGGTCCTGGTAAACTTTTGATAGTTTAGTCACACAGACTACTCATTTTTGGGTTTAAAATGACATACTTTGTTCTAATCACAGCGGATACAATACGCGAAAACTAAATCTGATATCATAGCAAAAGCAGATGGTACGTTTGCACCTCGAGAAAAAAGAAAGAAGCATGATGACAGAGGTAAGCCATCTTTCTTTGTTACATTTGAGATGTTTATCAAGTGACAAAGTTGGTCTGTTTATTACCTTCTTCGCTTCATGTGCACGGTTCTTGGGTGGCCTTTTGCCTGGGGTAAAACCAGGGTGGTTTTATCTTGAACAGATTATGTTGTTAGACAATTTTGTCTGGATGTCTATAAGAGGTTTATGAACATTCGTTGAGACCTGTCCTGCACTAGCCACCAGGGTTGATTTGAATGGGTCGACAACCCAAGTTTGTACCATTATCTGATCCACTAGCTAAATGATCCGCTTTTTTGTCATCACCATTCAATGACCCATTACCTATTTTACCATTTGCAGTAGTTTATACCACAATGATAACGTAACAGAATAAATAAGTTGACATGAAGTAACATTCCTCACCAAGACTAGTTCATTGCAATACAAAGTCTATATGCTTGAATAATCTTAAGGAACTGCATTAATCTTTTCAAACTCTTGAGATCTTATTATGGCTGCAATTGTTATGAAGTTTGTGGTGCTAAAACATGCACACAATTTGTATGTCTCATTGTATGCATTAATATGCAACTTGGTGTCAACACCTCTGGACCTACCAACCCGTCAGTTCAAATTTATGGGCACATTTACCCTTGTGGTATATATGATGTAGCAGATTGTGAAAGAACACTTCATCATATTTACTAACGCATTTCATGTTCTTGATACTCCGGTTCAATTCTTTGGTTGCATCTGTGTGTTCTTGTAATGCAGGACGAAAGAAAAAGGAGCAACATGATGCTAATCAAGCAGCAGCTGGTGCGGCCTACGCTGGTGCTTATGGTGCAGCCCCTCCTGTAAGCATCTAATCAAGGAGAATTTCACATTCTTGTTTGTATAAGATTTTAATCTATGATTTCTGTTGAATTTCATGGTGCCATTGAATTTTCTGATGCAAACTTTAACCATTGGCTGCTCAGACTAATTGTTCTGTTTCCCTTGTTACTTTCTCTAACTGATGTATTGTTTTGCCTTTGATTTGTGTGGTGTTTTCATATCTTCTTCCATTCTATATCTTTTTATTGGATGTCCTAACTCATGCTTCTTTGTATGTGCTGTAGTTATCTCAAATACCATATATGGGTGCCAGAGCTGTTCCAGAGGCTCCCGCTCCACCAAATAACATCTTGTTTGTTCAGAATCTTCCTCACCAAACAACTTCTATGATGCTGCAAATGCTTTTCAGTCAATGTCCTGGATTTAAGGAAGTTAGGATGGTTGAGGCAAAGCCTGGAATTGCTTTTGTAGAATACGAAAACGAGATGCAGTCAACTGTAGCAATGCAGGGCCTTCAGGGATTTAAGATAACTGATGACAATCCTATGTTGATTACCTACGCGAAGAAGTAGGTGAAATTTTTGTTGTGCATTTTCTCTGCAGAGAACTGGTAGAATTTTTTAACCGACTTCATCAAAGTCCCATTTGTTACTTCGTACCAGTGTAATTTTAGTGTAATTACCTGATAGAAACTAGATTTGCTCTGCTCGTTTATCTCAGTTTGTATGCTGAACTTTGACACCAAGTTGCTTTTATATTTGTTTAGCTAGCTTGCACTTCCAGCAGCTACGTAGTGCTCCATCTACGAAGTTTCTTCCAGAAGTTTAAGTGATGATACTAATCTCATTTCATCTCATGATAAGTTTATTGCATATTGTATTTTGCATGTGTTTTGCTTGATGTACCATTGTGTCGTGTCCTTTATTTAATTTGTGTTTCCATAATAATGTTAATTTTATCTTTAAAGTGGTTTCTGAGGTTATCTATGCGAACTATGCATGTTAATGTATTTATACTTGTCATTATATATATATATATATTTTGTGTGTTGATTTATTATTTCAACTTTACGAAATCACTTTGTCATATGTATGACGATAAATTATTTGTTAAACGATTACAAATTTTAGAAAGTATTTGTAATTTTTAAAAAATAAGAGGTATTCATAATCATACCAAACTTAAGGAAAAATCATTGTATTCCATCCAAAAATAAAGATGGCAAAATGTAATTTACTGTTATTTATTCTCAGTGCTTTGGCAGAGTTCAGCTACAAACCTCATGTCATGCAGTCAGCCATAATCAGATGCATCCTGGCTTACAGAGAATCTAGGCGTACACAAGGCAAAGTTACAAGTCAGTCAAAATTTATCTACTTCCAACATTTGCAAACCACAAGGAGAATGTTCCCCAAACCAACCAATCTTATGTTGCTAGTTTGCTCCTAGAAAGATGCTGCTTAAGAAAACTCAGTCTTGGGACCTAGAGTATGAACATTCTATCGGCTAAGTTGACGAACATGTCCACAGCAGAATATCTGACCACTAATTTGTGGGAACAGGAAAATGCACATAGAAACATACAAGCTGTCTTAAATTAGCATAGAGCTATGTTCATTCTGTTACACTCTTTCCAACTCAATATTGTGTTTGTCTAATTGGTCTTTCAACTCTGCCCTCCATCCTTCAATCAGTTTCTCTTGCTTGTTGATAAGCTCAGTCTTCGCTTTCAACTCTTCTTCCATCATAGCAATCTCCTGCAAATATATACTTGTTAGTGTCTCAGCAAAACTAATAAGCTAAGCACCAATGGTCCTAATTGGGTTTAAGATATATATTACCTTTCGTAGGGTTTCTACTCTGCTAGGTTGATCCTCTCGTTGCAAACCAATAAAATAGAGCTGAAGCTTTTTTGCTGCCTCCATGAAGTCTCGAGCATGTCTCTCAACATCAACTAAAGCAGTTAAAATATACATTACCACTTCAAATAGCCAGGCGCATAGCCACAATAACTTGAAAGACACTTCCTTCTATAATTTAACATTTTGTTATTTGGGCAAAGAATCTGTGTGAGAAAGAAAAACAAATAACGAAGCCCATATAACCAGCTTCCACTCCAAGAAAGGGACAGATGCAATTCAATGTGTATTGCCCAAGAAACAGGACAAGATACAGACAAGTGAAATCACTTCTAAAAGAAGTTGAAAGTTTCAATGATTTTCATAATTTTAGCTAGATGTACTAGCCAAAATGTAATGAACTAGCTGAACACTTTTGTGCATAAATAATCAGCTTAAGCTAGTGGTGGAATTGATGGCACTGATACCAAAAGCTCAGAAGTATAACAGGGATCACAATGGAAGATCCATAAAATTTAAGTGTGTATGTACAAAATACCTCCTCACTATATCATATAAATTTGCAACATCTAAAACTAATCATGCAAATCCTTACTCTGATGAGAAGGATGGGGAGAACGGTCAATTGCTTGAAGTTCTCTTGCAGGCAAGCACGGTAGCAGAGCAGCCTCCAAGGCCATCACATAGGAGATCATGTCCTCCTTTGAAGCAGGAGACTGTAATTGTGGATCAGTGGCATGCTGAGGCTCATGCTGTTGTCTCTCAGCCATATCAACCTTTAAATGTCACCCGTCCGACTCACAAACTGCAGAAAACTGAAGATAGCTCAGATTAAAATGAGGATATCCTTCTAAAAAAAAAAACTCAAACCCTACTCAAATTGATTTTGGAAGAATTAATGTCTACTGAATGGCTTTAGCCTCTTCTACGGAGAGTATGATTTTGGAATGCCAAGCGTGGAGATCAAAACATGATTGTGGAGTAGCTCAACCACTAAGCCAAACTGGCGATAAGATATGTGACCTAACACGGCGACACAAGGGACATATCCTTGTGGAATGTGGGAGGAGATCTGATCATTGAAATACTAGGTTAAAGAAAGGCGATATAGGCACAGGACGATCATACAAACGATTTAACAAACACCTAGCGCGCAGCACAAAAAGATTGAGACATAACGAATCGCAGGAGGAGGGAAACCAAACCCCAACGTCGAGAAGACTTGGTCCCAACTGAGGAACACCCTCGATTCAATTTTGTTAAGGAAGAGCTTAAACATACTTGAAAATTGCAAAAGGGGCACGAATTATAAATAATTCGAATGCGAAGTTGCAGATGTTTCGCATGATACCTGGTCGAGGAAGCGACGTCAAAACCCAACTTCAGCGCCTGCATACGCGACAGAGGGAGAGGAGAAAGAGGAGAAGCTCGTCAGTCGTCACTCCCTCCCAAATTTAATACGCAGGAGTTCGCTGATAGAAATACCGAGAGAGTCGTAATCTTGACTTAAACCAGAATACCGTTTCTTCGAGCTTGGCTATACCGCTTTTACAATTTCTATATATAGGGATTTATTTATTCTAAAACGGAGTAAATTTCATATTCATCACAATGACTGAAAAAATAATTCAAAATCATGTGATTTAAATATATATATATATATATGATATAAAGGATTTGAAAATTATTTAAATATTACAAAGAATTTATGATTATAGATTAAGATCTTTATTAAGCCTATAGACAAAATGCAACACGTAAGAATTTAAATCAATTAGAGATATTCCCCAGGGTAATTAACTTTAAAAAGTATCTATCTCGAGCAATAGACATTTTTCTTCCCTCAACTCCATTCATTAAATTTACACTAGGGAAAATGTGTAAACCTCAATTACAAATGCATGATTCTCAACTCTGAAACAGTTACATAAATTTAGCATATACATATATTTACATTTCCCTAAATAGGCACAAAAAGAACTGGGTGAAGGCCACATAATCCATTTCGTTGAATTGCATTTACCTTCTCAGAACTAACAAAAGACTGCCAATGCAACCCCTTGTTGAGTTCAAAATACAGATAAATAAAAGACCACCAAAACAAAATACTCCGCTAGTTTGCTATTATCAGTTTATCACCGCTTGTAGTTGAAGTTCACTTGGACGAGATAACGCATCCTAATCTGCTCCACGTTGTAAACTATGTATTCGTTGTAAAGCAAACTACCCTGCAATAAAAGATGAAAGGCAACTTTAAGGGTAGATCTGATTAAGAGGGATGTTAAGTTAGGAATCTCAAGATGAAGCTTGATTGCAACTCAAAATTTAATGGAAATGCACGACCTTGGGGCTGGGTTGTTCTTTTGGTGTTCCTAGGGGAACGACAACCCCGTCTTCAAGTGTTAAAGCCTCTGAAAGATCAGGGGCAGTGCCACCAACTCCTTTTGTGCTGTAAAATTAATTAAAAAAAATCGATGATAATTGAAGGGAAAAAATAATGCTTAATTAAGTTCAAGTAACTTGAAAGTATTAAGATGACCATGATTGTTAATATAAGATATCAAACCTAAGCTTCCCAGCTGGCAACTTGTCGGCATGATAATTGGCTGCTAGCAGTTCTGCCATGTCTCCCAAGGCAACCTGCAAGGTGAACTCAAAGAGAGATTATTGTGCATATTCTAAATAGGAAATTTATCAATAGAAAAAATATTGTAGTAGAGGAAATTATTACAAAACAAAATAAATTTCAGCATTTTATGCACTTCCAAAGGACTTCTGCCCTGCAAGGAGATAATGACAACAAAACATAAATGGAGATTGAGAGGAACAACATATATCACCTCGCATAACAGCAGCACTCCAGCTGTGGCAGCTTGAGTCGAACAGCAATAGTTAGCACTTTTGGAGAACATATCAGCAAAATAAACACCTTTGCCAAACATGTAACCGGTTACAGGAGCCTCTGGAGGAGCAATGCGCAAACCTGGCATTTTTGTAGGTGACAGAATCTAATCATATACTGCACAAGCACAAATAAGTTTCATATGAAAAATTAATGATAAAACCAGAAAGAAAACCTTGGGACAAAATTCCAGTCCAGTTTGTCAGTCGAGAACCATGCCACAGAAGCATTCTGTTTTTAGTCCTTGAAAACTGCTTCAAAATACGTCAAGCTTAATATAAGGAATGATCCAAAGAAGAAAATAAATCTTTCACTCTAAAATTTCAGAGTAAAAGGTTAGGTAAGGTTTAGTCGTCATTTATTGTTCACCTTCTCAAATCGTTCAGCTTCACCCTCTCTTGACACCTTAAATATCTGAATGATATCAACATCATAACTAGAATGCGTCTTTGCATGAGTGTTCTTGGTGTATTTCTCAACCTGAGACATAAATATGTTGGTGGTTTGGTGGGAAAGAAGATATCGTGAAATGAAATACATAATAAAGTTAATTTCAGAATCAATCAACAAATTGTTTACCCATTGACAAACGCACGACAAAAAAAGAATACATATTATCCTAGCAATCCACTGAAACCAGAGAGCAAAAAGAACATCCAAAATAAAGACACAAAGGCCTATAAAACATGAAAATGCTAAGTAAGAAAATTACCATGGAAAATTCCTTGGAATGAGCTTCAACTGGCAAGAGCTCACAATGAAGCCGCCTATAATGAGAATACAAGGGATCCTACAAGCCAGTGAAAGTATTAGAGCAGATAAGATAAATAAAAATTCTAGCTTAAATCTCTGAACCTGTGAGTGCAATAATAATCATGAGCAGAAATAGTGACTACAACTAATACAAACAATTGAGTAATTATGACAAGAATAGAAGATAAATTGCATCTGGATTCTATATGACAACATTTGGAGCAAATAAATTAAGGTGTTATCAAGGGAATGAAAGAAATTGTCATGTAGAGTTAAGGAACTACCAACTTTGAGGTAATCGCTACAGGAATTAGATTAGATTGCGCGAAGCCAGACCATCAGATTTACTGAATCCAGAGCAAGGAGAGATGGAACATACCTCCATATCAGCATCATCTTCAATCAACTTCATTGCTACCTCAATTTCTCCTAGAGCTTCAACCTATCATTTGTTGCAAGAATCAGCAACTGTAAATAGTGAAAGGAGAAATCTAAAACTCCAACATACAAATGATGCATAAAGCCAAAGTTCACAGTGCATGGCTATTCATAGTCACATAGTGAGTGATGTCCGGTCTACTGTGTCACTTACTAGTGACCAATATTCTGGCACATTCAGGAGAGAGATACATGTACGTAATGCAGTGTATCTAGAAAAACTTAACAGTGATGAACAGGAAAAGAAATCACCATTTCCAACTTGCTTTTTAACTTTTGAGGGGTGTCAATGATGAATAGACCTGTCATCATATATAGTGATAGCGCCATTAGAAGTCTATCCCTTTGTCATATCAAGAAAACAACTCTGTCAACAAAATAGCCATCAGGGGGCATCTCCAATGGAAGAAGCCTCCCAGGGATCATGTGAGAAGGGAGAGAACTCACTTGTTTTCCGAAAACCAAAGTCATGAGGAATTACAGTGTAAAATTCCCTGCAATTTAGACAAAAATGTCACAGGTGCATGATTTACATCAAGGGGCCAAAAATTTACCAGCAAGATTAAGGCGTGAATCATACCAATAAATCAGAAAGAAAATTTCAACTGAGATAATAGATCTTACCCGCTTAATTGTTCAAGGGTCTTCCTATCAGCTTGGCCTATCACATCAGCGATCCTTTTCAAGACATCATAACCCTGTACAGATTCAAATGGATGCAATAAGAAACATGTTTAAAGAGTTGATAAAAGTGATTCACACATACAACTTCAATGAGGTATGACAAGAGAAAGAGAAATGTAATTTCAGTAACGGAAAATAGAATATCAAATTGAGCTCAATTAGATGCTAAGATAACTTGCAGGCAATGCTGGAAAAAGAATACAATTTAGAAGATTCCAAGAAGATGCAATGGCCCTTCCAAACCCAACAAAAGAAAAATAATTTACTAGGGTATATCATGTCACTGAGCTCGCTTATATGGTCACTTGTAACATGCACATAAGTTTCAAGCTATAAATATTTAGGTCAAATGCCAATGTATCAAGAAGTTCTGAGCATCATCTACTCACCTTTAAAATTGTCGATTTGCTCAATTTACCCAATGGTAATTTTTCAGCATTGTATCCTATTACAAAATAAAACAAATATTAAAATAAACATATTTGATAATTTTATGTACTCATTGATAACAATTAAGATCTCTTGCAGGCCTCAAGGTTTCAGAACCAAACACAGTCCGCATCATAATACTTCATAACCAACTTTTGAGGCACATAGAATATGGAAGGTTTCTAACTACATATTCTTTGTTAGAAACGTTTAGAAGCAATTAAACAGACAGAAACAATAACAGAGAATAAAGTGCATTGTGACGACAACAGGAATGAATGGAAGCACCGCTGGGATGCTCAAATGAGGTTCTGAATTATTCTACTTACTGGAAATTAATTGTGTAAAGGCCAAGGATGCATACAAGAAGTATCATTTCCTTTAAAGGGGTCGCAAATACATACCTATTTCCATCATCTGTTGCCTCATCATGCTCATATTGCAAATAAGAGAGATGAACTTTGCAATCCGAGCTTCCAGCTTTGACTCTTGAGGTTCCAGTCTTATTGTAGATTGGCGCTTTTCTTGAACCTAAATATGAGTCTTAATATTTTAGCACCTAAAGTTTTCCATGGCAGGACAAATTGGTCACTAATATGTTTAGCCTTTAACTTTATTTAGAGTATATTCACCTGTTTTTAACCAGATTATACATAGAACATTGAGAAATTTTATATGGAACAGACTAAAGGATCTTGAACTACATAATTGAGACCTTCAACAAGAAAATGCATAAACACAAAATTAGCATTAAACAACTCACTGCTGGTTCATTTTTCGTCTCGCTGTAGTCCATTTCTAACCAAGTATAGCTCTTTGGGTGACTAACAAACTCTTTTCTATTGGACCAATGGTTCTTTGTCTTGTCATAGAACTTTTTCTCAAACTCAGAGATGGCAGCTTGTTGTGAAGTGTAGGGCCCATTCAACTTGTCTTGACCCTTCACGCCAACTCTTCCCCATCTGTAGTAGACCATGAATTTGCCACCATCATCAGATTCTGCAATTAGAAGTTTCAAGAGCGTATAAGCAAAAGGAATGTCAGTGTACATTTTTATTCAAAAAATGGATGACACCTTAACATGATGACAACTATTGTGATGAAATTCATGTTCTAACTGACTTGCATCACACAGAACTAGAAAATAAGACGTGTTATGCAAAATGTGTCAGTTCGGACTGAACTGAATTGCAAGTCTTTTAAGTCCAATGCCATATGAACTCAATCATTACAGTATAAGAACGGAGGTATAACCTAGAACTTGAATGACAAAGAACTTGTTATTATTCTCCCCAACATTTGTTTGATTCAACATGGCATCATAAATTTCATCACCCTGCACGAAAAAATTTAAAAGTCAAAAGCAATTAAGAATACGCTCTTCCTCTCCTTCACTCTTTAATTAAGCACATGCCTAGGATGACTTACCACTTGCAGAACATGATACTGCACTTTAATATGGTCCGGCAGCGATTTGTCCAAGACAGCAGAACCTTTCTTAGTAGCTGTAACAATTTTCTCCTCCTTTTCCTCTTTCACTGATGAAACTTTTGATAACAAAAGGAGAAATATGTTTCAGGTCATAATGCAATGTAACATGAGCAACATGTAAATGTAACAATGCTTACTAAAACATTTAATAAATACAGTAGCTAAGACCTGTCTCGTATCATATTACTGCTATTATAAAGGATATGACTATTTAGTACAAGCAACTACTGAACATGAAATGGTACCAAATTCACTGATATGCTGACGACCATGTGCCTAAATGGATTTTGTGTCCTAAAATTTTAGAAAATCAGTAGCTGCAGTAATACTTTGTGCAGTGGATGCCAATTACTTTGCAAAAAATAAATAACGAATTTGCTTACCTTGATCTTTATCATTTGAAACATTGTCATTACCAGAGCAAAGCCTCTCCAGAAGCTCTTTCTTTGTGCCAGCAGCAGAAATACCTCGTTTAGCAGCCTCTTCTCGTAGCTGTTTAATATTCATCTTTTGCAACTCATCAATGGTGTTCATTTTCACCGTTTCATGGGAGTCAGCATCCTCCTCCTTGCTTTCTTGCTCTGCTGCCAAAAGGTCCCAGCACAATTACAGAATGAGGGTTCAAATAACAATCTAATGCAACACCAAGCCACAGAGATACATAAGATTCATTTCTGAAAACAGCAAATTCCTTAAAATATGACTTAGTAACTATTAATATGGCAGCTACACATGAATGGTATACTGAATAGGTACGAGATGGCAGAGGAGAAGTATGTAGCAGGTCACAATGCAATGTAACATGAGCAACAATCAACAGGTAAATGCAACATTGCTTATAAAATTATTCAGTAATAAAAACAGTATCTAACACCTGTCTCCTATCATATAACTGCTAGTATACAGGATCTGACTATTTATCACAAGCAACTACTGAACATGAACTGGTACCAAATTCCCTGATTGTCATGTGCCTAAATAGATTTTGTGTCCTAAAATTTAAGAAATCTGAAGTAGCTGCAGTAATACCTTGTGCAGTGGATGCCAATTACTTTGCAAAAAATAAATAATGACAAACTATTTGGTTACCTTGATCTTTGTCATTTGAAACATTGTCATTATCAGAGCAAAGCCTCTCCAGAAGCTCTTTCTTTGTTCCAGCAGCAGAAATACCTCGTTTAGCAGCCTCTTCTCGTAGCTGTTTTATATTCATCTTTTGCAACTCATCAATTGCCTTCATTTTCACTGTTGCAGGGGAGTCAGGATCCTCCTCCTTGCTTCCTTCTTCTGCTGCCAAAAGGTCCCAGCACAATTGCAGAATTAGGATTCAAATAACAATCTAATGCAATACCAAGCAACAAAGATACACAAGATTCATTCCTGAAGACAGTAAATTCCTTAATTAAAAAAAGACTAAATAACTATCACAAAAGTAACTATTAATGTGGCAGCTACACATGAATGGTGTACCAAATAGGTACGAGATGGTAGAGTCTCCCCTGCCCGTTTATGCTACAGGTCATTGTGCAAGAAATAAATCAAACAGGAAACTATGATTCGGTTACCTTCATCATCGTCGCTTGAAACGTTGTCATCATCAGCACAAAGCCTCTCCAGAAGCTGTGCCTTAGTTCCAGCAGCAGAAACTCCACGAATCGAGGCCTCTTCTCGAAGCTGCTTCACGTTCATACTTCGCAACTCATCCATGGCCTTAATCTTCCGAGGCACTTCTGGATCGGCATCCTTATCGTCAGAATCCCTCTGCCTTTTGCGACTACTTCTAATATCACCTTCCGTATCCGCCGATTTCTGACTCTCGTCTAGGAGAGCGGCTTCAAGCCTCCGAACCTGCAACCGGTAAAGCAGAATCAAGACATCCGTAATACTGAAACTTAAACAATAGATAAATGAATAACCGAAACTGAACTTACCAAAACAGGCTTGATTCCTGCGGTGCTGAGACCGCGTTGGGCGAGTTGAGCGCGGATTGCGTCCACTTTGAGATTGTTTGTCGCCATCGTTGCTTGAAGAGAGCTAGCTGAGAGAGTGGTTGAATGAAGAGAGAGTAGTGGACTTTTGAAATTGGGGATATTTAAGTACGAGAGGGGAGTTGAAAAGAAAAGCTTACATGGGAAGTGACTTCTTGTGGATTCTCAGTGCAAGGCACGACTTTTTGGCGCGTGTAATGTTTTTTAATTTCAACGTTCCAGAATCCTTCTTTGTAGTTGAGCTGGTCTTGTAACCTATTTCAGATTGGGCTCAATGTTTACCTTATTTGCAATTTTAGCTTTACTATGGCCATAAATAAAATGTCCAAAGAAAGCCCAAAAACGTATATAAGGCCCAAATGGAAACCCACTAAGATCAAAAGCTAAAGCCCATATTAACTTTATTTATGTGGTCCATTAGACTTTGGGCCAATGCTCCCACTTAATCTCCAAGATTTGGGCTGAAATACAATATGTGTAAACAGATAATGATCGGGGAGTATAAATGTAATTATTCATAAAAAATACAAGAACACATATAATCATTAATTTTTATTTTTGACTTGACGATTTTTACATATAACATTAATTATTATCATTATACTTTTATCTCATTCACAGTTACATACTCAAAAAAGATATTTTATCTTAACCAAACTTATTCCATTTCATTCTTATGCATTAACATGAGATAAAACGAAATGAAAACACAAACCATCACAGCCTTAGGATATCAAAGACAAAACACAAAATTAGCAATAATTGTCCATTTCTTGCAAAGTATTTGTGTGTTTGAGTATGGAAATTTTGCTTCGAGCATTCCTTTACCGTTTGATAACCATAGTTGGCATGTTATTTGCATTCCACCAACCCCAAGTCCTCCCACCCACCACCCCACTATACCCTGGGTCTGGTAGTTGATGGCTGCAAATTTCTTTATTTTTTTGTTTTTTATTGGGTCAAGTTTAATTAGAGAATCACATAATACAGCTTAATCTATAAGGGAACATAGCAAAATATTAAGGTCAGAAAGCGACTCGGAGCTTCCCACCAAACGCCCCAAAATCACACACCAAACCACGCACAGAAGGCTCAAGAAAGGCTAAAGGAGATAAGAAAAGAAACCAATAGCTTATCATCATCGCTCCCTCCCTTCTTCTTCTTCGTTCTTTCGATCCCCGGAAATGGATTCCAAGAGCAACAATATAGAAACCCCTGAAGAATCCCAGCAAGAACAAGCCCAGAATCAGAACCCGCTCCCTCTCGTTCCCACTGCTTCGATTTCACTCTCACTTTCCACTATCCTCCCTTCTCATTTCCTCCCACCCAAACAAATCACCAACCCACCGAACAAAATCAAAATCCCATCTCAAATTTCATCTCTTTCCCAGTTTTCACTCTCCTCTTCCCTCTCGCCGGCAAAAGCCTTCTTCAAATCCAGCATTTCAGCTAACCCTTTGCAGAACACTCTCACTCTAAACCCGCTCCGCCCCTCCAATCCTTCTGGCGCCGCCGCCCTTCGCCGCGCTGCCGTTGTGTGGTTCCGCAACGACCTACGCATCCACGACAACGAATGCCTCACGGCCGCCAACAACGAAGCTATTTCCGTTCTCCCAGTTTACTGCTTCGACCCCCGGGATTATGGTAAGTCGTCGTCCGGGTTTGACAAAACGGGGCCTTATCGAGCTACATTCTTGATAGAATCAGTTTCCGATTTGCGCAAGAATTTGCAGGCTCGTGGGTCGGATCTCGTGGTGAGAATTGGGAGACCCGAGAGCGTGTTGTTGGAGGTGGTTAAAGCTGTGGGCGCGGATGCTGTCTATATGCATAGAGAGGTCTCGCATGACGAAGTGAAAGCGGAGGAGAAGATTGAGGAGGTTATGAAGGATGAGGGAGTGGAGGTGAAGTCCTTCTGGGGAAGCACATTGTACCATTTGGAGGATTTGCCGTTTCAGTTGGAGGAAATGCCGACGAATTATGGCGGGTTTAAGGAGAGGGTGAAAGGGTTGGAGGTGAGGAAGACGATCGAGGCTTTGGATAGGATGAAGGGTTTGCCTAAAAGAGGAGATGTGGAGCCTGGGGAAATTCCATCCTTGGTGGATTTGGGGCTTAACCCCAATGCAACTATGGGTCAGGTATGATATGATTTCAGTTGGTTTATTTATTTTGGATTAGATTTATGCAGAAGATATTGAGGTGTTGTTGCTTTGGTAAAGATTGTGGATGTTGGAGTGTTCTTGATTCCAAAAACTACGA
Source organism: Sesamum alatum (assembly GCA_034509735.1). Taxonomy (NCBI): domain Eukaryota; kingdom Viridiplantae; phylum Streptophyta; class Magnoliopsida; order Lamiales; family Pedaliaceae; genus Sesamum; species Sesamum alatum. Next base: position 3,947,032 of record JACGWO010000009.1, read on the forward strand.
CGTTCACGCATTCGTTAGTTTGCATTTTGTTTATAGGTTATCTTGGATTAGATTTATGCAGAAGATATTGATGTGTTGCTTTGGTAAAGATTGTAGATTTCAGGAGTGTTCTGATTCCAAAAATTACGCCGCTCAATCGCTCATGCTTTCTTTAGTTTAGATTTTGTTTATAGGTTATTTTGATGCAACTATCCTGATTTGCGATGTTTCAGATTCGCATGCTAATGATAGGGCAGAATTAGTGTTACTGTATGAACTTTGTGAACAATCTTTATGATGAAAGGAGAATTTGCATGTTGAGAATTTGATTATCACCCACACTAAATTGATTAGGACTGATTTTGCTCCTCATATTGATAAATGATTCATAGTGTCCGATGAGAACTCGTCAATTGTAACTCCGGTAATGCACATCATTGTATTAGTTAAAATTCATTCAACAATTTCTTGAGCTTATGAAGGTTACTTGATTCGAGCAGTGGAGATGTTATCTGGCACGAATGCTTCGTGCTGGAGGTGAGAGGCTGAACTTAAGAACGTCATAAAGTGTTTGTTCAATTGGGATATTGAAAGGTAGAAATGCAGATAATTTCACGAACTACTATCATATTTACGGAAGAAAGAAGGAGGAGGTTCTCTAAATCTTGAACTTGTAACAATTTCAATCTATGGAGTACTTTATGCACTTAAACAGGTAAGCCTTTTGCACTCGTGTCGATGAAAAACACCTTTGAGTATGGAAGTAGTGTAAAAATAACAGGAACTATTCATATCAAGAGGGATCACTGTGCTAAAATCTTCTATAGTATGATATCCTGATATAATAACCTTTGTTATCACTGCCTCTCAATTCATTAACTATTGTGTTCGCCATAGAAAAAGACGCGAATTAGCAGAGATGGAAGGTATCAGTGGGTATCAGCTTTATGTATGTTTTAGCATTAATTCGTCCTCATTTTTCTCTTGTAGAACGGGAAAACAGCTGCCAATGCCTCTCTTGTGGGCGGAGAAACTGAAGCTTTGCAGAGACTGAGAAATTTTGCTGTTGAATGCAAGGGGAAACCAAACACTGGATTTAAAGATGGGGCCAATGATAGCATATATGGTGCAAATTTTTCGTGCAAAATATCCCCCTGGCTCGCCATGGGATGCCTTTCTCCCCGTTCCATGTTTGATGAGCTGAAGAAGTCTGCTTCAAGGTATCACAATATTCCCCCTTTTCGTTTCCTTGAAGTTCTTTGTTTTATTTACTTTTGGCCGCCGGAATCTGGGGGGGTTGATCATCCTGCAGTCCCTTACACTAATAGGAACACCGTGTCTTGCAGCCTGATTTCTGCTGCCGCTAAAAAGAAAAACGGTGGAAGTGGCACAACTGATACTGGACTGAATTGGTTAATGTACGAGCTGTTGTGGAGGGATTTTTTCAGGTGAGTTCAACTCAAACTTGCTTGTGACATAGGTTCTAAGATTGTTTGCTACACATCTACACGTTATGAAAAAATTCTCTTCTTCCTCAGATTCATCACCAGGAAATACAGTACTGCTAAGCAACAGAGTTATGCACCAGCCACAGCTTGTACGGGTGCGGCTGCCTGAGAGTAGGAAGTAGATGAAAACTAAAATGCGCAAGTCTCTAAGAAGAGGGACTCTCTCCTTTGTATGTTATCAATCAGTCAGATCCATTGAGCATTGGCTGTTTGTAATGGGGTTAATATTAAAGATTTACGCAAAGACGTTGCATTTCACCAGCAAAACGAGTGACCATTGTGAATTGTGATTGTATTACAACTGAGGCAGTTAGTTCCGACTTCCGAGTGTTCTGAGTGTCTATCATTCATGAATGTAGTAGACGATTTTCGTTCGCCATACCCTTCAGGTTCCAAATAAATATTCTTCAGGTGTCTTCCTAACTCCCACCCCAGTTCCAATATGGCATGGAGCGCTATATTCTCGTCTGACTTGCTTAGAGGATGATCAGTGAGGAAGAAGCCATCACACATAAGAAAAGTTCCTATAAGTATATTTCTTTCCTTTCAAACAGGGCGCGTATACGTCTATTACAACTGTATTTTCAAGTAAATTAACCCAAGTATAGAAAATTACTCAAATGAAGCCGGAAACGCGTAAAGAGGACAATACAACAAAAATAAGCCACAGCAAGATGAAATAAACACAAGTAACCCAGGCCCAAATCCTTGGACCTCCAAGCTCTGCGCCCAGAGTAAGACGCCGAAACACCAAAACTCCAATACAACCCACAGATGTAGCAAAGAACACAAGTAAGGAGAAGCTGAGGCCAGCTGCATTCTCTATCTTCAATGGTTTGTTGTACGCGAAGAAGTTGTACAGTGTGTCGATAAGCCAGGGTACGCCAATGCCGATGTAAATATTCACCGAATTGCTATAGAAATTGAGGGAAGAAAAAAAGAATATGTAAATAATGCAATTGTTGGAACACAGTTTAAATGAAAATACCATTTTGTGCAACAGAAGACCTGTGCAAATTGTATCATGACTATAAAACCATAAGATGCAAAATGGATTTTACTACTTTCTTTTTCTTCTTTGGACAACTATTGATGTATTAAAGCAAAGGCGATATAGAAGGTTGAAATAGTGTTATTACTGCTATTGCAGATCAATTTTGGAGTGCAGGCTTTTGGCGGCCACATTAACACCAAAACTTCACTTATGTGCTTGAGATTGATCTACTTGCTACCGCCCACAAATTCCTTCTTTTCCTAGACTTATAGTTGTCTTCTCATGTTTTATGTCAACAAGGCAAGCAAGGAACAAAATTTGCTACTTATAAGCACATTCTAGTCCTCACAAAAATCCTTGAACAAAAATCTCTAGAGCGAGTTCCACATCTTCATGATATACAATGATAAACTGATTTAAGAACGAATACTACACTAACTGGAAAAGAATCGAGGAAGGGCTCTTGGTGTGTAAGCCTAATCACTATTCAAGTCGAAAGTGTTTAAGACGAGAGGCCAATACTGATCAGAGCCACTATGCCGATAAGTATAGGAATTACCTAAACAAGGATAAGAAACACTAGAAGATGTAATGAAGACAGAAGCAGCAGGGAAAAAAACTAAACAAGGTCAGGTATTAATACAGACACTTGATGAATTTAAACAGCTTCTTAGTTTTAGCAATTTATGCAGGACTTTCTGGCAACAATCAATATGTCATTTGAACTACTGAAGAAACTTTATGGAACCTGGAAGTTACAGACGAAGAAAAATACTAGTATGGCACTTAAAGAAATCTGGAGTAATGAAAAGAACCTGCAAGTGACATTAGCTATAGCAGAGTCAGCTGTTATCTGCCTCTCTGCTGCAATCTTGCTTGCCACTAAATCTGGCCATGATGTTCCAGCAGCCAATGCTGTAAATGCTATGACATAAGCATTAATACCTGCATATGAACATAGTTACTAGCTGAGATTTATGACAGGACCACTGAAAGTAGCAGATATAGTTGCATATAATTCTTTCTCCAGGAAATGTGGAACCTGTGACAAAGCTTATTAGATCTGTAAGCTTTGTGACGATGTAAGCTATCCCACTTATGAAAATCAGAGAGCAAATGAAAGCAATCCATCCATGAGCAATCTGATAAGGAGGTACAAAAGCAAACAGAATTCTCCATGGTGCAAGTAGCAACTGCCAGAAACCCTTTGCTAGCCGTAAGCATGTGTTATTCAATTTTCTTGATTCTGGGTTCTCCAACTGTTCAAAGATAAAAATTATTCACAAAGAACAAGTTACAAGAATGCATGAAAAGGGGGGCGGTGTCAGTTAAATAATTGCCGCCACCTCATGCACACTTCTGATGGGACAGGGGAATGGAGGATATTCAGAGTGTGTAAGCGGATTGCAATGCCAAAAGTAAATCTGACATCTTAGATATTAAATAGGACACAAAGATGTGAACAAAAGAAGCCAGAAAAACAGTACCACAAATGCATCAATGAACTGCTGCTTCCAGATTGAGAGCAAATTATCTTTCACATGAACCTCGTCATGAAACTGGTCTGAGGACTCAGCAACGTCATTATCAGGCAAATTCTGATATTCATAATCTGCAGGTGCATTCAAAGGAAACATTAGAATTCATAAACTAAACAAATGACCCCGCATTGAATTACAGATGTAGTGGCATTTTCTTACAATGAAAACCCCAGAAAGATACTAAACTTATTTGAGGTTTTCCAGCACCTTTTGCAGTGAATTGCAAACCCGAAGAGTATTGCTTAAATCCATAGCTTGAAATTGTCTGTCATCTCTCAATCAGAATATGACCAGTCCATGTAATAGAAATAATACTTAAATCCTACTGATGCGAATCACTTGCATGATCTCAATGGAACAACAGCTCATGTAGACCCAGATTTTCCATACCCTATGTTAGAGACTCCATTTTTCTTCATTATCCATAAGACACCAAACAGATACCATAGGTAAAATTAGTTTAGACTTATGTAACATCTCCATGGATAATAAGGGAAACATGTTAACTATAAACAGAGAAAGTTCCACTAATGAGGATTACCTCTGTTACCATCATGTACTGAGAAAATGTCAACAATGCTCCCGTTTTCATATTCATCTTCAGGAATTTCAGAGTACTTATAAGGAGCCGTGTTTTTATCCTTGCATGGAGCAGTTTCTGCTGGTACCCAGTCATCTGGCCTCTCACTTCTTGATCTGGTTAATGAATGTTACATCAGAAGTAGAAAGATCGCGCATTTCTTCTCTTTCTTTTACAATAACAAATAAAGTTCTGGGATATTAACTGTATAGAGGGAGAAGGAATGAAATTGAGTTTATTAACCAAAGACCTACAGTGGCAGAGACAAGTAGGGCCAACGCTTATCTTGGGCATAGGCATGTAAAAGCAGTAACCCGAATTGCAGTACTGTCAATGAAGCTTCCCAGAGAGTAATGACATTTGGTGTCCATACCTGCACATTTTAAGTTATTTGACCCCCAGTAAGCTTATGTTTTGACAGAGCATCACAATATGATCAGATAAAATGCTGCTGTGTTGGGGAGGCATGTGAGGATAATTTTGTCACGTGTGAGATCAGATAAAAATAAGTCAATACGAGAAGGGCTGTGATGTCAATCGCGCACTGTAACTGGGCCAAACACTAACAAATAGATAAGTGTGCTTGGCTGGAGATTAACCAGCTCAATCTGAGGGGTTCACAGAAAAAGCTAGCCGTGTAAATTTTGAAGAGTTCAGATTGATATTAGCCACGCCCAAATACTCATAAGTTTTATCTTCTCACTTACAGAATCTGTGTCAACTGGATTAGTAAATATTATAATCATTGTTGATTAGCAGAACAAGCAGCCCTGCAAGACTGGGGGAATCCCACAATTTGTCTCTTCATAAAATTCTCTTCTTCTGTCTAGTCCATCAATGAAAATCCATTATGAGAAAACAAATAAGAAAATTATTAGCAGGTGCTACATAAAAAAGTTATATAGAGTGAAATTCTTATACAAAGATCAAGTTGAACTGAAACCTTCAGGCTGCCACTGCCCTCTTGAAGCCCCATATGAAACAATAAACTATATATATTTCAGCAATATAAACATAATAACACATATATCTAAAAGACTCACATCAAGTTTCTTATATGCTTATTCACTTCTTTCGTTCGGTGTCTCATCTCAACATTCACGTTCACGGGATTAATACATCCTTTCCTTATTAGGTTTCAAACTATTATAAATTCAGACAAGCATGAATTTTTGGTAGATGCCCTTTATGCAACAGATCAAGCAAAAGAAATTTTGGAAACTGCCCAAATATGCTACTTGTCAAAACGTAACAGAAAATTTATGCCAAGTCAACCGATGACATTCGATTGAGTGAAATTGGATTCAAACTTCTTTATTTTTATTGAGTAAACGATAATGGTATCTTCCATTATTTTTTCCTGCAAATCTTATCCAACTTTTGCCCCTGTTAGTAGCTGCAGTAACCAACAAAATATTGTAAAGAGCACCAAATAAAGTAGCGAGACGAATGAGCAAGAAATGAGGGGAGGATTTTAGAATTCTAGTACAGCCAATCAAATAAACCTACAAGATATTCACATTTATCTTCTGTTTTCTGGAGTCCATGCAATAAAATTAGGTTGAGAAGAACAAATATCACCTCCAATGTTATATATAACCAGATGTAAGCCCAGAAAGACCAAAAGAGCTCTACAAGCCAGACTCCAATGTCTGATATTTTTTTGAGTTCGCCAGCTTTAGGAACCACAACACAAACAGCATGGATTGGAAATAAATCAAAAGCAGCAGAACCAACAAGTGTTCCAGGACCTAAACCTGTTAATTCATTGATGGTAAAACAATTAGAACTCTAGTGAAAACCAAGTTCCTGATAAAAGTTCAGACAGTTCTCAGTCAATAAAAAATTTTAAAATAAAAGTTGAGAGAAACATTTCCAGCATATCAAAACTTTTTTGCAATGTCTCCTTATTAGGACCTTTTTCATGATGTTTCCTAATTCATCAATATCTGATATTCTAGTATCTTAATCAAAACCTTTTTCATGATGTCTCCTTCATCAATATCTTGTCATTTAAAACTCGGGAGACCCTATGCTACAAAACCTAATTTCTTAGTCTCATATACAAACAACAGTGTCTCTTTTTTTTAACTACCTAACCCCAAAATGAAACATGAGACAAGTTATTTGACCATGGTGAGAATCACGCCCATTCTTTACCAGCAACCAGTTTAAAAGTTGGTGAATGTAAGATTGGTTCCACCCAAGAAGAAAATCTGGAGAGACAGATGATCTATTGCAAATACGTAGAACATGAAAGAGAGACAAACCTCCAGCATACAAGTTCCCAAGATTCCTGATGGCGTCAATGGTGGCCAAAGAAATCTGGGGAAAGCTAGTCCCGAATGCCAGAAGAGTAATGTCAGCTATGGTGTAATTCCAAACCTTTTTGTGTTTGACAACTTTGGTATTAGTGCAAGGATCTATCTCTTCGACTGTGCGAGTATGCTTGACAACATTTTCCATGGACCGGAAGAAACGAGCAGTAATAGCTGATAAACCTATGAAACAGTAGGCAAGAGCAAGAAAATACAAGAATCCCCGAAAACCATTACCAAGCTTAGTTTCGTCATGGAAAAGCAAATAAAGCTGGCCTTTCTCACTCCCAACCATATTGGAACGTCCAACTATGTATTGCATGGTGTCATTGGTCCATCTCAAAAAGTAGTTTATCTTTCAGAGCTCATCCATGAACAGAAAATGATCCTCCTGAACAAATAAAATGCCTATTAAGTATTACAAAAGTAATGGTTAGTGCCCAAAAGAACCATGAATAAACATCATAAGATAAATGAAAACTAGAAGTAACATTAAGCTAACATCATTTTGCAGAACCACTAAGGTGACAGAGCGTTGCACAGCCCATCGAGAATCATGTTGGAGTTGATTTTTGGATCAACTCAGCAAAAAATATGTTGGGTAAACGACTGAACATGGAGAAGGGGGGAGGAAGGTACAGATATCTTCTATGACGAGAATCACTTACCAAGTAGGTCGATGAACTACAAGCTATATATAAGACGAATGGAATACTAAAACTTGTCAAAACAGTTCCCGGACAGCCAAAACAAAATTGCCTAACAAGAAGTAACCAGTTCCCAAAATCAACCAGAACCAAGCTCCCCATCCACTAGTAAAATCGGTAGTTTTACACTTCGTGCCTAACATCTAATATCACCACCGCGTCCACATCTTTCATGACCTAAAAGTAGTTAAGAGTGTACGGGAATCAGATCAAAAATACATGGCAGAAATTAATTACAGCCCCACCATACAATAAAATGTTTTGTAAAACACAATTATTTCACTCTCCTGTTACAATCAGACAGAGCATCACTCCTACCAAGTCAAAAAAACGGCAACGATAGCCAATAATTATAAATTGAAAATCAAAATTTACCGAACTCCAGTTTAGCCGATCAGAATTTGCTCCCCAAGGAAGAAAATAAACAGAGGAGGAGAAGCAAAAACTTACCGCCATGACCGCGTGTTTCCGGCCGCGAGATCTGCAGACGCCGCCGATACGACGACCGAGAAGCTGTCAGCGGTGTTGGAAACGTGCATGGGAATGGATAGAAATCTGAGCTGTTTCTCTTATATTCAAATTAGTAAGAGCATCCCTGTTCGATTCTATTTTTTAATTCCCCTTTTTCCCTAAAAATGGAACAAGATTTAATTAGTAATAATTATGTTATTACTTGGCATGTAACTTTTGTCTGTACCTCTACCTTTAAAAGCGCTCACATCCATAAGCCCACATCAATTCACATCCAGTTGGCTTAACAACTTTTTTCAATCTGGTTTTTTAATAAATCACACGAATCAAAAATTACACCGTTAAGACGAAATATCTTCTTCTGCTCCAACTCTCATCATTTCCATATTAGTCGACATAATTATTTAATCAGACACCAAAACATCTTTGTGCATAAGTCGCTATTCTTGATTGTATACACTTGTAATTAATCCATATTTAAGCCGTGTATGTGGACGCGTGAAATTATTGGCCAATCATTTTAACGTTTTTCCTATTACTAGTTATTTTTTCATCTCAATCATTTGGAATTTGATTGGACGGCGTTGGTTGTGGCGTCTTTGTGCATTCTTTTGCGGTGGAGTTGCATAATTCGCTGGAGCTTGACCCTCAGCGCGCCCAACACACACGCACACAGCCAGAGTTCAAACACAAAGTTTTGTCCCGAATCATTAGACTGTGTTGGAGGTTACTTTTGAGATAGGAGAATTCACAGCTGAAACTAGCCAAGATTTAGGTGTGAAAGAGGGAGGCAAGAATCACGTGAATGACTTGAATGAGATAAGCCGAATAGTAGTGGAAGCCAATCACTTTTAATGACATCATAAGCTCTTCTTCAAGAGCAGCTTCCCCAGTTAAATAAGTTTGCGTATGTCTATAAGATAAGGATTTGGGGAAGATATTTTGTGACGAGGGTTTACCATATGCTACGGCATTTGAATTTAAAACGTGCGAGTACAGTTTTATCAACAGCTCATTGATTACATATGCATAAAATAGCTGGAGTTTGGCAAACATCAAGTAGATACAATTAGGTCCCAGCTCGTGTTAATTACTATAAAGAAATTGAAAATGAGAAAAGTATCCGAGACTTCATTTGGATGGACAGATTTTGATCTGAACGAGATTTGGACAAAAGATGTCGAAAGATTTCAAATTGAAATCCATTGCACTGTGAAGATTAATGAAAGTTCTTTTCCTAGAAAAAGGAGAAAAGAAAGAAAGATATCCATCGCAATGTTTCGAAAAATAGCTTAACATTTTAAAACATTGAATTATCCAATCGTGGGTAGTGAATTTGAAATCATTAGCTCCAAATACATCAATCCAAACACATGAAAAATCAAAAGTAACATTACTACAGGAATCAGGACTCAATAGGTAAAGAGGAAAATGGAATCAGAGACATTTGGGTCGAGAGAATTTTCCTTGAAAACACAAGAAAAAGCACCACAGCGAGAGGAACAGTAAACAAGAACGCCTCAACATGGGGCTTTGCTCGCTAACAGATAGCAAATTGACATTAAAAAGCTTTAGAAAAAACCAATAAGGTATACGATGCATGCTGGCAAAAATTGCACATGTAGTGACAAAATATATCTATTGCTACTGAATTAATTGCAGGAAAGAAGAGCAACATAAAGCTTCGCATTAACCAAAAATGCAAACTCAAAATCTAGGGAGTCCAAGAAATTGCACAAGAAAGACAGAACCAACAACATAAATTGATCCAAAAAGTGGCTCTGACAAAGTGGAGGCAAGCAGAAGAGGAACATGAACCCGAGATGTACGTTTAGTCTTCTTCCTCTCCCTCTTGCTCGGCAATGTTGAAGTAGCGCAGTTCATAAACATTCCGGTCTTTGTTGGAAGCAATCACCCGAAGCCAATCCCTCACGTTATGCTTCTTCAAGTATTTCTTTGTCAAATACTTGAGATACCTGGAAACAAAATGACCATCAGTCCAGAATTACACATTCTTCATTTAATGATTTAAAACTCCATGCATCATCTATTCCTAAAACAAGGATCTGGCATATTCCGCATAAACAAAATGCATCGAACATTTCAAATTTCATGTGGCAATCTTCTCCAGGCAAATAAGCAAAAGCATTGTGAGTTCGACAATAATCCCACTATTCAAAAACTCAACCATCAAACAGGGCAGTTGACAAGACGACAACGGTCCTTGAGTTTAATTCCACACACTCTTACATATGTGTAAGGTTCCGCACAACCAAGGTTTGCAACGTGAAAAGGGCTGAAATATGACTTCCTTAGTTTAGTTTTAAGCGAAAACTAGAATAAAATGCTTGTGCAACCAAAATTATGGATACATACATTTAATCACATATATAAAGCTTTTTTAATCGTTTGTTATTTTTCTTTAAAGGTGAATGCAACGATATCCACTCTTCACCTACTTTGCTTTTCGTTTTCACTTTTCAGTTTCTCTATTCTAAATCCTAGTTTCGATTCGAGTATGAACATCCCATCGTGAATAAATGATAACCACCATGGCTTCAAGTCTTCAGCAAATGACATGAACTCTAAAAAACGCAAGCAATTTCTAATGTGCTCGACCCAGCGCAGTCAGTAGCAATATAACATTGCGAAACAAAACATACAGCCACAGTTCAAACAACATCCTTGAACTCAAATATGTGAAAAGTGAAAACAAATCCATAAGTTACACTCAAATAAACACAAGACTAAATCACCTTTTAGAGAAAGCAGAATCGGCGGTGACAGTGATCTTGTTCTTCTCACGAGTGACGGTAACAGAATCACCAAGAGCGCCGGCTTTCCCGCCTACCTTAATTCTCTCCTGTAGGAACTTCTCGAGCGAAGCAATCTCCATGATTTTATCCTCCACAGGCTTCGAACAATCGATCACGAAGCTCGCCCCCTTCTTCTTCCCGCCTTTCGCTCCCGCCGCTGCCGCGCCTTTACTCATCTTCGCTGCTTTTTTCTGCAAGCCAATAAACGAAATCAATCAGAAACTTCAAATTTGTAAACATTCGCGTATACGTATCTGCATATGCTAATGCAGCTAGACGTAAAAGATGAATATGGAGCGGAGCTTACGGATATGGAAATCGACGGCCGACTGTGTGGAGAGAGAGTAAAAGGTGAATAAATGTGAGATGGTAGAGTTGTTCTAGGGTTTTGCTTTTGTTCCCGGGTTGAAGTTGAGCCGGGGGTGCCACTTTTTTGGGAGCTATCTGATGCGGCGGATACATGAAGCTTAACGTGGTCTCTCATACTAATCCAACGGTACTACGTGTTGCTGAAAATTGTAATTATAATTTTTTATTTTTTTATTTTTATCTTGAATTATAATTGTTTTTTAAAATTATAAACAGAGCAGCAGTGGACAATATTCTATTGTAACCTTGATACTTGAACATGTTAATATATGGTAATATTCATTGCAATTACAGAAAAATTAAATTAAACCGCCCTATGTAAATAACCTAAAAAAACCATTATAATTACCATAATGATAAGATTCATTTAAATTATTTTAATAATACGTTATGAAGTAACATAAATGTTTCTGTTTTATCACAAAAAATTTTATTGTTTTTGCGTTATAAGCAATGTATTTCAAAGTTTTGTTCTTATTTCCCTTATTTATTTATTTTATCTCTTTAAGTGCACAATAAAAATTTACTACATAAACAACAACTTAACAAATTGTATTAGGCAACTCTTATATGACTATTTTTATTTTTATTTTTAATAATAAATGTGCAGTGCAATAAGGTTTTTGTCAACATTACACGATTTGGTGCACTGGTGGTGATTTGAGCGATGATTTGGAGTTCGGATTTTGATAAGTATCTTGAGTTGTAGTTATAAAAAGATTGGTATGCACACACAAAGTGTTGGGTAGTTGAGATGTCCCTCAACTAAAAACCTATAAAAATTTAAACTAATTTAGTATTTGAAGTAATAAGGGTCGCACAATGCAACCTCGTCATATAATACGAATTGATAATTATGCATACCTATAAATTTGACTTTTCATATATTTATAGAGGCTTATTTGTCAAAGTCCGTACGAGTCACGTGTAAATTGGACGCTCGTCGTATTGGTTATGCATCAATGGCTGACAAAGGCGCGTCATCGGGTCAAGCGCAACCCTATTCACTAAAAAAGACACGTACCCTTTGAACGTTTGGGCATTTTCTTATTTTTGAAGGACATTTTGATCTTTGTGGCCTCTTTAAAACATTTCTCCCATCAAAATTGTAGATAGAGTTGTAAGTTTAATTATAGTAAAAGTTAAGAGTGTTCGGAAAAAAATATGAAAAATAGAAAAAAATTAAGCTTGGAGTGTCAAGAAAAAAAATAATATATACATTTTCAAAACAAATTACAAACATTGATGACTATAAACTTATAGCATTTGGTTTACATTAGCTTAATTTAAATAATTTAAATGTATATATTTTCAAGAAAAACTTTTAAAAAATTAAATTAAATTAAGTTTTTGCAACACGACTTCAAAATTCGATCCACAAATTTGGAATTTGCTTTTCAGATTGCGAATTGCTTACTATGGTTCCAACACGTGATTGATATATGAATTGGGCCGAAGGCAGTCTTGTACAGAATTTGACCCAAGGCCCATGTTGTTTATACGTAGTCGAATTAATCGCAAAAAATTCCTAAAATACAAGTGGGCAATTTTCCCGCACGCGAACCAGAGAGGCGGCGACTCGGACTCCCTTTCAGCCGCCGGTTTGGGTGAAAGAAAAAGGAAGAGACTCTAACTCTTCACTGTTGAGAGTAAAATAGTTAACTGATGATCATACTATGGAGGAAGACTTCTCAGTTTCCGTTCCATGCTCTTCTCTCGCGGTCGATTCCGTCTTACGCATGAGCTCCGTAAGCACGCCGTTCACTTCCTTCACTCTCCATATAAATTGCAGAGTTCATAAATTTGCTTCTCATTTTTCGTTTTGGATTTCATGTTTGTTACTGTAATATGAAGACACGGAATTTAAATGCAGGCTGGAGTGATCTGGGGTGCTTGTTTTGGACCATTTGATGCTAGAAGACTAGGTAAATTCCTTTAAAAATTATGATTTCTTTGTTTGAATCTAGGATTTTGGGGGAGAAAATTGAAGATGGAAATGTACTAGTATTAAGTTTTATTTGGTTCTCTTTTGGACAACATATATATCAGTTTCGTAAACTTTTAGGCTTATGAGTAATGGAATGAGTTTGAATTAACAAAATGCCTCAAGTACTTGGAATTTTGTAGTAATATTTTCTGCATCTTTTTATTGTTAAATCACACCCAAGGTATGTCTGAATTCTGATCATGTCTGATTACCTCTCTACTCAAGCATTTTATTAATTAAAACAAAATTTTGTATGATCGTTCTAAACTTCTGTGCTTGGCTGGAAGGTCTATCTGGCAGTGCCCGTGCAACATTCATTGTAAGCTGCTGAACCATTCTATTTCTTCTCTTTGGTCTTCTTCCTCCTTTCTTTGTTCTTAAAGTTTTTTGTGTTAGTTGCTTTACCTGATATTTTGTGCGCCGTTGTTTTGAGTGCAGGCCAAGACAGTTGGGCAGTGTGGGTTTTCATGCGGTAATTAATCATTATGCATAATGTTTATTTATAAGCAATCATATTGATTACTTTAACTGATTCTTCCAGCAGTCCTTCACCGTATTCAAACTCTTGTGTTATCACAATTTGATATTTAGGTGTTGAATTATTTCGTCAGTTTCTCTTAATTATTGAATGTTCATACATTGTGAATATCGGTTCAAGGAAAAAACTAGAAGTTCTTGATAATCTTTTTCACTTAGTGATCCTGAGAAACACAAAAATTTCCCTTTCTTAAAGCATTTGACTACTTGGGTGTTTTCAGAGCACCATTAAATGCCCACTTTTCATCATAAGTGGATAATCCAGAATCCTTGAATATATTTTTGCTCTAACAGGCTATGATCATTAAACCATTTCAATTTTTATGTCATTCTCTCATTTCTAGGACTATTTGCTGCAATATTTTCTTTTACTCACTGTGGAATGCAAAGGTATCGGCGGAAGAAAGACTGGGTTAGTGAATATATATTTTGGTTATTCAACTGCTTGTTCATTAGGATTCTGTGATTAAGATGATGACTGCTTGAATGCCGAACTCTTTTTAATTCCTTTTTTGTTTCTCCATATGCTTTTGAGTTACCCTTTACACGGGAATTATATGCGAGAGATTAAATGAAAGTGGTTAATGTGCAGAAATCTTAATTTATATATAGCAGTTCTCAGTTCCTGAAATTCATGGAATCTGTATGAGGCTTTGAAACTGCATCAAGTAAGAAGAATGCTTAAATATAAGTTTTCAACAGAAACATTTTCCTAAGGTTCTTGTTAAACAATGTCAACAGAATAATTTATTTACACTAAATTATTTCTTTGCCTTGAGTGATTAATATCTTTATGACTGAACATTTTCACGGCTGAGACTACTGGTCATGCTTAAAAGCCATACCAAAAGTTTAAGAATCTCATAAGAAATTCTCAATAGCTCATCCTAGATATTGCTGTCATCTGGAACCAAAGAAATAACCTTAGGGTCCGGACACTTTACAACTTACTATGTGTTGTTGTTTCCCTCATCCCAATGAGAGTGATCTAAACGAGCAACAAAATCACAATAAATATCAACAGGAGATGAGTGTCATAAAGTCATTTTCCTGAGTTTGAGATTCTCTTTGTCACGCTTAATGGTCTAGAAGGCCATTTTTATGTTTAAGATAGAAGATAGTAGCTGATTCGTAGTATTTATATTAGCAGTTTGCATTTGTATATAATTATTCCATTTTAGACATTATTCTGGGAAAATGGATATTTGTTCAGTATAACAATGTTTTGTCATCAGTTGTGAGATATCTGAGATTGCAATAAGTTCTGTTCCTGCAGGTTAATACTTTGGCAGCCGGGGTTGTTGCCGGGGCAACTTTTGGTGCTGGAACCCGGAATTGGAAACAAGTTGCTGGTATTACGGGGCTTTTCTGTACGCTTTTTCAGTTTGCCCAGGACTCCAGATCTGTTTGATGCAACATTTCAACTAGGTCGTCATGGTGAGCAAGACATTATGACCGTTTGAACACTTCTCTCTCTCTTAAAAGAAATTGATGAATGGAGTTCAATTTCTGTGTTTCTGGATCTGTATAACCATAATTCGAAATAATTTGCTATGCAGTTTATGTAGACATTTGCACAGGTAACCACTAGCCATTTACGAGGCAAAAAGGGGCTCGTACTCTTATAATTGTCTGCAAGCCGGCCATTCATGAAAATGATTATGATGCCAATAGCCAGAGATTTGAGAAGTAACGATATCAGTTCTACACGCAGTGACGCATTTCCAGGAAGACGTATTGTTCATCTTGGCAAAAAGCCCATACGAAACGGATCTTGATACTTAAAGCAGGGAAAGTAGGGAACTGGCAGTAGTTCACTTCATTTTCATTTATTCCTAGAGGAAATTTCTTCTGGGAGTTGGGGTTTCTTTTGATTCATTAGCTGCAGAAATAGATACTAAAAAGTCTTTGTTTCTGAGTTAATAACTCGTTTGATTTCTGGAAAACACATTTGTGTTTATGAGGAATTGAGTAGAGCGGAGGTAAGTAATTGTGCGTGTGTGTTAGTTAGGTAGTTGAGCTGCAATTGGTTTTGGAATAGCCCTTTTACTGTGGGCTTCTTCTGTCCTGCACCGCAGCCTCAACTGAATAAATATGTTTCCACCAAACTTCATTATTTTACTTACCCCTTTTATTGTTTTGTCCTCACCTCCGAGATTAGTTGAGGCTATTTATAATAAGCCTATATAAGAACCAAAGGCTTACTTTTTAATTATATACACTGGTAAGTGTGGCGCATTCTAGTTATGTTTATAATTTTTAATTTAATTATTATTTAAAATAAAATATTTATATAAATTGTATTATTTAATTTTTGTAGAGTAAAAGAATACTTAAAATATATATATATATAAAATAAAGTATAAATATTATGATTTAAAAAAAATATTCATAAACAAAGATAATACATAATCTTGAAAATTTAAAAAAAGAAAAAGGGATAACTACACTGCCCTCTTCTAATATCTTTCTCGTTTGTTTTCATTTAATAAATAATTTTTTTATTAATCAAAATTCATTAAATTTATTGATATTAATAAAAAAAATTAAATAAAAAAAATGAGATTTACCCTCAATGAAAAAACAACACATATTTACGTTTTATCAGTCTCTTTTATCCAACTCAAATACACCTTTCTGTTATTTCCTCTGCATTTTTCTTTTTAATTTTTTTCTTTCTCCTTCTTCTTGTCGTTTATGCTATTTTATTTTTATTTTTTTTGGACGTCAATATGTTGGGTTACACTTATTTTTATTGAAACTGACACCCAATAAATGGACAATTTGTTTTCTCCATAATGCATTAAATGAATAAAGAAATAAAAAATTGAGACACAAGTAGAATAGAACTCAATCTTTGTGATCGCAGCAGCTCTCCTACACCCGGACCCCACCCCCTATCACCTACATTTTCTGACCTATTTACATCACATCTTCCGCTCATCTTCTTGTTTCTCTTTTTCCTACATAGAAAAGAGAGTCACGAAACGACTAAGATTACATCTCAAAAGTAATTTTTTTTTTTTAAAGTATCTTCCAAATCCTATATTTAAAACTACAAATATTTGTTTGACATGCAAAAAATTATTACAATAAGGATAAATATCGATTTTCATTCAATTCTTTTATTAATATCGAAAACCTATTTATTAAATAGAAAGAAACATCAATTATAATAAATGTAATTTTTCAAATCACATAAAGTTTACGTATAATTACGTCAAATATTAGGGTAAACAATCTGCATAACTATTGAGTTGAACCTTATTTGTACTATTATATAAGGAACAAATTTGTTGTATCAATTTTTGAATATCTAAATTTATCTTTTAATTAAATTGGTATCTAAAAAAAAAGTTAATCAAAATAATAATTTCAATATTTATTAATAATATCACAAATTATATTTTTTTTTCTCTCTCAACCAATCTACAAATTTGTCTCATGAATTTCTTCTTTCTCATTTTTTCACACCGCGTTTATTTTTTCCAATTCAAATTACACTTCTTTTTTATTATATTCGCGTGCTAGGACGACTAGTCGATACGAATAATATCTTAGAAAGATATTTTGGCACATTAATAGAACTAGACTGTGGCAATGGGCCAATGACACGTGTCCTAATGAAAGTTGTGAAGAAGAAAAAGAAAACGGGTTTACTGGTTCGGTTGGTGAAAGGCACCCTCACCATCCATCATCAATGCTTGTGGTGATATATGGAGTGAGTTGAGTTATTATTCTACGTAATCTTTTCTTGTATATTTATCTTCCCTTCCGAGATTCGAGAAACATGGGCATGGGCTTATTCTACAGTACGTAACCTCACCGACCATTCCCACCTTCTCAGTCTTGAAAATTAAAGCATCTCTGTTCTTTGTTTAGCTATATCCTTGTCTATTTTGTTTCTGTCGCTTCTCTTGCACTGTGTGTTTGATGTTGGTTCTCATTGGGTAGTGAAGATTGTGTCTTGTCTGGTGAGAGTTTAAGCATGGATGTCGCGTATCATGAGGTGGGTTTTGGTTATTTTTCGTTTTCTTTTACTGCTACATCATGATTGCAATTGCTTCCCCTCTTGTGGGATTTCTTGGAAACCTCGGATGATAATGGTGTTAGAATTGGTTTGTGTTTGTGGGTCTGCAGGAGTACGTCAAGAACTCCAGAGGAGTACAGCTGTTTACTTGCAGATGGCTCCCTTTTTCTTCTCCCAAAGCTCTGGTTTTTCTTTGCCATGGTCTCTCTCTCTCTCTCTCTCTCTGTGTCTTTCTCTCTAACACACACAGAGAGACACATTACAAACTTGGTGTGTGTACATGTGTGTCTGTGGGTGATTGAAAAGGGTAGCTGTCTCTCACGTGTGTGGTGTTAATTCTTGTTGCTTGTTTTTTGAATTAAATGGCATTGATGGATGTGGTTGCTTGCAGGTTATGGCATGGAGTGCAGTGATTTCATGAAAGGTAATGGAGAAGTAAATGTTTGGCATGTGATCTCTTTCCTACTTCAAGAACTTCTTATACAGGATTCACGAACTAGTTTTGCATATCTTGCTACTGTATTTACAACAACATTTCCTACTGAATTACAAGACTCTGGATTTGTATTAGGATTCAAAGTCGAAACTCGAATTATTAGTTCTTTCCACCTAAATTTAGGCAGAGCAACAGCTTGTGTAATAAGTCTTGCCCCAGAAGTCAACTGAGTTTTGGTGTGTGTGAACTGTGAAGTTGAACCCAAAGAGCATAATGACCACAGGGACAAGACAATGTCTTTTAATGAGCTAATGTCTATGTAATGAAAGCACATGGTAGGCAGCCAGGCAGGCGCAGAACGGCCATTCCCGATAGCACTTGTCCTCCCTTTATTGCATTGCATGTGAACAATGATACCATAATTCAGACCAACCAACAAGCTCGTGGGAAGCCATTTCGATCATATTGTCTTATTTGTTTACATTTATTACTTATTAGCTGTTGGCCTCAATTTCTTTCTTTTTCTGGAACTGAGGTGTATTTAGTTATCTGTAGGTTTTCTGTTGCCTAACGCTATCGACTTCAATTATTCAACTTAGTTTGGGAAAACTCTAGTATTTGTTACCTGCTTAACTAATTACAGAACAAAAAATGAGTTTGGTGGCTTTGTTTGGTTGATTAGGTTACCAAGCATCTACGTGTAGACTTCATGTGTCACTTGTTCTTACCATTAATACAACGATAATATTTTGTAAAAAGTTGGTGTCTGAATTATTGTCTAAGTAGTTGGGGCTGTTCATTTGTTGCTTCTACATCCTGCCTTTTGACTCAATCTTACCGTATTTGTGCTGGTTTTTTGAGTTTGTTTAGACAATATTGTATGTCATAATGTAGCCGAAGAATAAACGAATAATGAAAAAGTATACTAATTAACAAAGGTTGAGCAAGGTTTTTTAAGTGTCTGATGATCAGAGGAGTATACTCACAGGGTGTTTTCCAGTATTCAAACTTTGATCTGATTAATTAATTTGGTTTAGGTGTTGGGACGAAGCTGGCTAGTCAAGGATATGCTGTTTTTGGAATTGATTATGAAGGCCATGGACGGTCCATGGGTGTGCGTTGTTACATCAAGAGGTTCGACAACATTGTCAATGACTGCAGTGACTATTTCAAGTCAATATGTGGTAAGTTACCAAACTCCCCCCACCTTTATGCAAGATTTTATTTATTGTTAGAACAAAATTTTCCATAGGAGTCGATCTGTTTTAATCATGAACTGGTTCGTTCATTTTAACGTAAATTGTTTAACGAACTAATTCTGCTTCTTGAATAATTAAAACGTATTCATGCTGGCAAACACACACATTGTCTGTATTAGTAGTTGCAGATTCATTTCGTAGAAATTTAGGTAAGAAATCTTTGATCTTGAATTTCAGCACAGGAAGAGTACAGGGAAAAGAAAAGGTTCTTATATGGAGAGTCAATGGGAGGGGCAGTGGCTCTGTTAACACACAAGAAAGACCCTTGTTTCTGGCACGGCGCGATTCTTGTGGCCCCAATGTGTAAGGTCATATATGAATGTTTTTACTTCCTGAACTATTCGTGGTGATACAAGTTTAAAAAGGAACGGCCCCTTGTAGTATTTGGATGTAATGTGAATATGCAGATGAGCTGATTTTCTTAATCTTTTCTGGTTTTTGTCGCTAGATATCCGAGAAGGTGAAGCCACATCCCGTAGTTGTTAGTTTACTAACGAGGGTGGAAGACGTAATACCCAAATGGAAGATCGTTCCTACCAAGGATGTGATCGATTCAGCCTTCAAGGATCCTATAAAACGGGAAGAGGTCCGTTTGCATACTGTTTCATCGAGGTTAAATTTTATCAATATGACAAGATTTGACTTGTAGAAACGTATCATTCGTGTATTCTCCTTCAGATTCGTGGCAACAAATTGATATATCAGCAGAAGCCAAGACTGAAAACTGCACTGGAAATGCTCAGAACTAGCATGAACCTTGAGGACAGTTTGAATGAGGTCACTATTACACTGGTCTTTTTGATCTGTGTGTGGAAACACCAAAAGATAACAAAGATTTCTGATATTTGTTACTGGTTTGTGGGTGTTGTTTCGACAGGTGACGCTCCCGTTCTTTGTGCTGCACGGTGAGGCAGACACAGTGACCGACCCGGAAGTGAGCCAAGCACTATATGAACGAGCCAGCAGCGCAGACAAGACCATAAAGCTATATCCCGGGATGTGGCATGCCTTAACAGCAGGCGAACCAGACCACAACATTGAGATAGTCTTCTCCGATATCATATCATGGCTCGACAGGCGTGCAGGGGACGACAACGGTACTCCCTCCATGAAATCAATCAAGCATTCCACTCCCAGCCCGATGCCTGATGGTTTAACCACAATGGCATCGCCAATGTCGTTAAAGACACAGAAGCGCGCTAAAAAACGCTCGCATGTTAACTATTTATGTGGCTGGAAGGGCCCTGGCTTTTATCATCACTCAGCAGTCTAGTATCTTGTTCCTAGTTTTAAACAGGAAAATTGCTTGTGCTAGCAGAACTGATTCTTCTGTCTATTCACTTGTTGTCCCTCCATGTATAACTTAACCTTGTGCCCGAATCAGACCAGATATCTATATAGTAAATGGTGATCTACCGTTCATTCTTCCGACAGTATTGAGGATCAACGTCTGTTAGCGCACATGCTGTTAGGACGCTAATGATAACGTTTTCTTCTAATTCTTCGCGGCCTTGGATGGATCGTACTAGTTGAAAAATTCACATCCTCACTTAATAACTAAAATAAGAATCATACATGCGAATTTAGGAAATTTAAATAAAATAACTTGATCACATATGTGAAATCTTCTCCCCGAATTTTTGTTATTTCAATTAATGACTAAAGTCATTTCATCACTACGGCCACAATGCATAAATAAAATTCTTTCTCCACAATGTCAATAACTATTTCCACATTTTGAAAAATAATTTGCCATTTTTTAGGCTAAATTACATTTTGCACCCTGGGATTATATCAAATAGGCTGAACATCCTAAAAACAAAAATTGCGGAATATGAGCTAATAGGCCTCAGTTTGGCATTTACTAGGAAAAAGGGTGGCCTGGTACTAAGCTGTATAGCCCAATACTAACAGATACTGAAATACTTACAACAATCTTGATTGACGTGTGTATTAATAATATGTGGCCCCACTGACATTTCTACTAAAATTTTCTACCTCTTTTGTCCCTGGACTCACCCAATTTTATGACTATATTGCTCACGAAGTTGACTAATTTACACTGAACCATTAATTATGAAGATGTCAAAAGGTGGACGGAAATAAAGATGCAAATAGTACATTTCGTCTTCCATTGTTGTGTCCTCTGAAGCTCAAAGGTGAGGCCCCTCTGAACTCTCCCATTCTCTTGAGTTTCATCGAACTATACTCGCTCATTTTCATAAAATTTCCTTCAGGCATACTAATTGTGACTACTTTTGTTGGGTTTTAAGGGGTTGAATTGGAGCTGCTTCGTATAGCTTGGGACACGACGAGATAACATTTTGAGTTGTTCACAAAACACGCAGGTGGACTATTTATTTATCTTCGGCATTCGCTTAAAATGGAGGCTGCATCTTCTGTGTTGTAGATATCACTCCAGTTTCCCCTTTACACACAACTTATACTCCTTGTATTGATGTTGATTTTGAATTTTTAATTTCATACAATGTATTCAAAAATCCCTTTTTTATTCCTTTTAGATCTAGCCCATATTCTTTCAACTCAAGATCTAATTTTTTAATTTGGATCCTCCAGTAAAATTTCATTTGTAGTTGACGATATGTTATGCTTTTCAAGCTATAATGAAGATCTAGGCATTTTAGTAATTTCACTTTTAATTCGGTACACAATCCAAAATAGTAAAACAATTATTAAATTTTCCACACATAGTGAACGAAATTAGTGTACCTTTGTAAACAAATAATTCGGATGTCTTGGCAGAGCCATATAACATTTAGTAGAAATATCCAATATTCCACTAAATATTGTATTAATCCAATAAATATTAGTAAACACGACCTAAAAAAAAATAAAAATGCACTAAGTCTCGGGGCGACAAATTGGCCTAAAACGTTCAGAAGTCTTAATATTCCAAATTACAATGTTTGTGACATGTAATAGCAATATTTCTTTTTTCGCATATTACTGATTTAATTCAGGGTGCAAAATGTAATGCCCAAACCATTTTGAATTTCTCCATCGCACGTGTAAAAATTTCCATGCAGAGTTCACACGTGCTAACACCGCTATATATTTTTATTTTTTTACCGCTATTGGCTTTATCTTTGCTTCACTTGGCCAAATAGAAAAGGCGGGGCTTCTTCCGAAAACCCTTGCTCGCAGCAAAACCCCAACTCCGTACTGGTGAGTTCGCCCCCATTCCTTCAACTTTTCTCGATTTCATCTTTTTTATTTTTGATTCACTCCAGCTGAAATGATCTAAGTTATTTTTTCTTCTTCTCACTTGATGTGCTTTGTTTTTAGGAGTATAAACCCTAAGGTGGTCGTGTTGAGATCGTCTTTGTTTGGAGCTCGTAATCTTAGTCGAAGATGAGGTAACTTGCTGTAGCTTTTTTTGGATTTATTGAATTTTGAAATTCCTTTAAGTTGTTCCGCTGCTACTGGACTTTAGACTGGAAGTATATGTGATGTAATGATGGAACATTTTCTCCTCGATGGACTTAATCAGAAGTAGGCTGAACAGTTTTTAGTTTGAATTGTGTAGTTATTTGTCATAAATCCGGTTACTTAGACTGCTTTGTTGTTTGTATTTTGGTTTTTGAATGGTTACTGGATCTTGTCATTGTTTTTGGAAATGCTCTGTTTTACTATTTTAATGATGATTGGTCACGTTTTAGGATTTTTTTTCCTTTTTCCTGTCAGAATATTTAGTGCTTTGAAGCTACTGAAGTTTGTGTTGTTTTCCTGTTCTGCAGTCAGCCAATGGATCAGGATGCCCCCGTAAGATATCTCCCCTTCTTATATGTTTCTATTTATATTCTTGGGATTTCTTCGCATGTTTAGCAATAGAGTTAGCTAGTTGGTTTTAAAGTCTTCTAGTTTATGCCATCCTTCTTTTTGTACTACAGTGCCATATGCATTTCATAGTGTACTGTCCGATCAGTGCTTGGTTTTCTGAATATGGGTTTTTTGTGTTTACATCGTGCTTGCGATATGTATTGCATCTTGCAGGTTTATTTTATTGTGAATTTTACTAATTATCTTATAGTCATTCAAATAAATGAACTTCTTGCATTCTTCAGTACCTCATTTTTATGATGGAAAATTGAATCTATGGTAAATTATTGTTTAAGGAAATCTATACTTAGGTTATAGAGGACTGACTTGGGCCACTGAAGTTTTTGAAATTTAGTTTGCTAGTGCACTTTTACATGTTTTAGAAGATGCTCAAGGGAGGAATGATAAATGGAGATGTATTCATCAAGACCTTTGTTGTCCTGAATGCGTTTATTGCTTTCAGTATATTGTATGGAAGCGCCCAGGAACAAATAAGCTGCATCTGTCATTTCCATCTTTTTTTTCCATTTTTCCTAATTTCCTGGCTCTAGCAATGCTGTGTCAATATAATCATTTATTGCTACCAACTTGTATACTTCATCTGATAACTTGGATGCTTGAACTCCTTTTTTCCTCTCACTATTTATTTTCCTTGTTTCTGTTACATTTATCCTCTTGCAATTACATAATGGACCCCCGTAATTCATCTGGAACAATCTTTTAACAGGGGAAGAATGAGGAGGAGGAGTTCAACACTGGTCCACTTTCTGTTTTGATGATGAGTGTTAAAAATAACACACAGGTACTGATTAAAGCCACTTATTACCTTCTTCCTTTTGTTGTGAGTCTGCATTTTATGTTTTCAATTTTGATTCTTTGGGCTCTCAAGTTCTTGCTTTCCTTATCATCATCATTATCTATCTCTATTGGAGTTTTTCCTTCTCCTATGCTCTGTGCAGTATTGACTTACCATTCATTGACTGCTAGGTGCTCATCAACTGCCGCAACAACAAAAAGCTTTTGGGCCACGTGAGGGCTTTTGACCGCCACTGCAACATGGTGCTAGAAAATGTGCGCGAGATGTGGACTGAGGTTGGTTGGTTTCCAGCAGTACCATTTCGCTTTGATATTTCCAATATCATATTGGGTTACCCATTTCTTGTGCCGTTTAAAAAGTTCTAAGAGCAGCATCCTATGATTTTAATGCCCTAATCAACTTATTAATGGTTGCATAGGTGCCCAAGACTGGGAAAGGCAAGAAGAAAGCTCTTCCAGTTAATAAGGATCGTTTTATTAGTAAGATGTTTCTCCGTGGAGATTCCGTGATCATTGTCCTGAGAAACCCTAAGTAACAGAGCGATCATGATGTGAGTTTCAAGCCCTGTTTTTCACTGATGCATGCTTGATCAAAATCCCAGTTTACATGACCACTATATAGTTCCATTTTAAGGCATAGTATGTGTTTTCCTTTTTTGTCTTCTCAGATGACATGTGAATGCAATTGCTTTCTGTTATATAACCGTTTGGTCTAGAGAATTGTTTATCTTTTCACGTCATCTATCTCAGATTTCTGTTTTATATGGTTGATTTGGTGCAGGTGAACAACTACGAGAGAGAGTCGGTGTGAGGCTGTCTGCCAGCGGTAGATAGTGCGATGCTTTCATCGTTTTGCAGTTCATTCCCGCCAGTCCTAATACTTTGTGTCAACTCTTTGACCCTCTATTAAGACTTTATGCCTATGTAGTTATCTGACTGGAAAATTTCAAAGTATTGTGTATGCTTCCCTGTAGGCCGTGGCTGATTCTGAGTTGAAATAGTGACCTGGTTTTTTGTTATGTTCTTTATCGCGTCATGATTTAGTTCGCGTAGAGTGGCATCACAACAGTGATTAAACACCCACACAATCGACGTCTGTCCTGCCAAAGGACAGTTGCCGGCTGATACCAGACCTGGCACGTTCTGCATATGTTGATGCTCTGTAGTTGTGGAGGAAAGGAATATCAACGGACACAAGATGTCAGCATCTTGTTTGTTATCTAACAGCATGTAGCACTACATTCGTCAGTGGAGTGGACGTTGTAGTTTTCCTTGATCCAAGTTCCCTCTATGTTTGAACGAATATTCCTTGTGCAAGTTACTACTTTTACATAGTGGGAATAGTTAATTGGGGTGATGAAACAACCCAACCATGTTACCATTATGTTGCGTAAAGGGCTAAGCCCTCTGTACGTCCATTCTCTCGCATCTGAACAACTTCTAATTATTGAAACACGAATATCATAAACGAACAATAAATCTACAACTCACTAAAGCTAATTCGATTTTGCAAGCAAAAAATGTGGAGTTTACTTATATAGCTGCGAATGAGCCGGTCTACACAAGATCAAAGACGGGCACTGGAAAGACAAAGGTAGGGGAAAAATTACAGACACAAGAAAACATAACAATAATTCAGAAAATAACCTCTAGGAACTACTAGCTAACAAGCAAGAATGGGGGGTCATGCTTCATGCTTGCTTTCTATTATGCCGCACCGCCTACTCTGTACCCCCAGGGTTTGGCAATGGAGACGAAGAATAAATCATTCCACGGTTCCCTTAGACCTTGGTGAGAGGTCGAGAGATATATGTGCAGATAGATTCAAGTTGTTGATTATGCAGAGGAAGCGACATCTTGTTTGTGGTCACCAAATATCCTTTGCCTGAAGTCTGAGACCATCATGGGCAGACCTTTGCGCAGTGGCACTTTGGGCTCCCAACCCAGCAGATCCTTAGCCCTGGTGATGTCGGGCTTTCTCTTGTGTGGATCATCCTCTGTGTTGGGTCTGAATTCTATCTTTGCATTTGGATCTATGGTTTCTTGAACCACCTGACCAACATCAATATTATTCTGAATCAGCTCTTAAAATAGTAGACATCATGAATGGGAAATGTGTAAAACCTAATGAGACAGTTCATAAATGGATTACAGAGACATTCCAGGAAACTTCGAACATGTTAAAAAAATTTCCTCAATTTTGAAAAATTAGGCCGAGTCTTATGTTCTACATTACAAATTGTCCTAATAATATAGAGGATACAATGCAGCAATTTTTCAAAATCGAGAAATAGATGCTAATCAGGAAATGAAATTCACAGACCCAACCATAATAAAGGGATACGAACAACATACCTGAGCAAGTTCAAGCATAGTGAATTCGCCTGGGTTACCAAGATTGAATGGTCCAACATGCTCTCCTTCCATCAACCGCATTAGTCCCTCAACCTTCCAATTTAAACCAGTATATAACAACCTTCAAAATTTTCATAAACATACACCAAATACCCATAGTATCAAATAAAAAAGATCCCGAACCATACATATCCCCGATTTTGTGCAGTCCAAATTTCACAAGTAATCTCACTCAATCAATTCATTCTCAGGCAATTTTAATCATGATCAGTACATAAGATGCACTTGACTCCAGCAATGGTGCACGGTGTGGTTAACTCATTCCAAAAAGATGGAAAAATGCATAGTGAAAACATAAGTGTATAAAAAAACAACATTCCCCCGCCCGCCTATAAGACAAGAGCAAAGCCAATCTAATTACCACCGGGCGAATGTGAACACAAAACATAATATTCAAATTTATCACAATGTAGTTTCTGGAATAAGGAATTCACAACCTTTATTTGACGCATTTAATAATCTTAAAAAAGTGAATAAAGAACAGTAAAAGAATAATTCGAATGTCTTCTTACCAGATCAGAGACATACTGAAAACTTCTTGTCTGCTTCCCATCACCGTACACAGTTAATGGCTCCTTCCTCAAAGCCTGCCAACAACCATAATCATTATAAAATTTTATTTCCCCCCAAAAGAAAAAAAAAGAGAGAAAAACGTGTTTTACCTGAGCAACAAAGTTGCTAACCACACGACCGTCGTCAATGCACATACGGGGACCATATGTGTTGAAGATTCTAGCAATCCTAACCTGTCACGTTTTCCCGTTCACATAAAAACATCATTTTCCAATCAACACCCCCAGATTAAGATTATTATGAGTTGTCAACCACACAAAACACGCGTACAACTTGAATTACAGGGTATTGGGTTGTCATCACTACAATTAAAGAGAAATGGAAATTACCTCAACGCCGGCACCTCTGTGATAGTCCATGGTCAATGTTTCAGCAGTCCTCTTTCCCTCATCGTAGCAGCTCCGCACACCTGTCCCCATCCAACCATAGTACGTTTGTCAATAAACAGACAAATAATGCTGACGCTGTCAGCCACCTCTAGCTTACTGTTCAGCTTTACGTTACAGACTTCCAAAAAAATTTCTGACATGACCCATCTGCCCTCCGGCACCCCACGTTCTAATTAAGGCGCTGGGGCTAAACTAGTACTAACATAACAAGTACACCCACCACCACCAACCGCCACCTAACGTTGGGACTGCACGAAAAGTAGTGGTGGCGGTGGCGGAGGAAGGTCGGCGGGAAATTGTAACAGGTGGGGCCCATGAAGGGACCAAGATATTTATTTGATTATTAATTAATGGAAATTGGGAATGGGATCTTCGTCGAGTCAAAAAGGACAAATGAAACCCCACTAACAACGCAAACGTGGCACGACAGACGCAAAATCTGCATATGGACTCGGGTTCCTAGATGTTCATAAGCAAGCCTAGCCCCACGCTCACGTTAGCCACGAGATATTAGGCCACGATAAACTGCACCGCCCCGACCAGATTCCGGCATGAAAACCTTGTTGTAAAGCAAAAGGTAATGAATAAACAAAAATAGAAAGAGAAATTTAAGAATTTTTACACACCGATTGGGTTGACGTTGCCCCAGTAGGTCTCAACTTGGGGGTGTTGCAATGGATCACCGTACACCTCGCTGGTGCTCGTTAGCAGAAACCGCGCACCGACTCTCTTGGCCAGACCCAGCATGTTCAGCGTCCCCACCACATTCGTCTTGTACACAATTCGAAATTAAGGATTCACGACAAATTTCGTGGAAATTTTTGCAAATAATGTTTGTCAGGTCGGATCTACGATTTTATAAAATAAAATGCAAAGGAAAGAAAAAATTTAATTCAGAAAAGGATATGATGGTCTTGACGGGGTTGTGCTTGTAATGAACAGGCGAGGCAGGGCAAGCGAGATGGTAGATCTGGTCGACTTCCAACAGCAGCGGCTCAACGACGTCGTGTCGAATCAGTTCAAACCTGGGATTTCCAAAGTGGTGCACCACGTTCTCCTTTCTACCCGTGAAGAAATTATCCACTACAATCACACTGTCTCCTCTGCTAATCAGACGATCCACTAAATGGCTGCCGACAAACCCAGCGCCGCCGGTTACCACAATTCGCAAACCCTTACGTTTCAACCCCAGCGGAATTTTTCCGACGGAGTTGATTCCGAACCCGGTGGCCAGGTGGCCGTTCTGGTACATGGATCGGTGCGGCTGGGGCTGAGTCAACTCGGACGAGAAGTACGCGTCAGGGATCGGCGCCTGGGGCTTGGAGGAAGGGACGACGGCGAAAACGAGCGTTGCGATAGCAATGCCGACGAACACGAAAACGAGTCGCTGCTCGCGGAGCATGTAGCGAATCGGCCGGGTGACGTTGAACCAGGGCTTGTGCGGCTTCGGCGAGTAGGCGTCGCTCACGGGTTGCGACTCGTGGCCTCGGAATATTAACTCAGAACCCATGTGTACGTCTCTCTCTCAGATCAAATCAAACAATCGGTATGTGCTTGAATCTTGGCTTTGCGAGCAGAGATCGGGGAAGAAGAGTAGTAAAAGTCAGCTGTATGTGTATATAAGTGTGTGTTGTGGGTGTGAAAATGGAGAGTGTGAGAAATATTCGTCGGGGAGATGAATACTCTGAACTCTCCGGCGCGTGGCGGTGGGAGGGGGGGTGATGTATGTGGTGAGAGGAGGCGCAGTTTAAAAAGGGTGGATCGATTTGGGAATATGACGTAATTACCCTCTGATTGTTACTTGATTGCTGCGATTAGGAGCCAACTGTTAGAATGATTTTATACTAAATTTGTAATTAAAAGGTAACAAAAAAAAAAAAAAAATAGTGATGGGCTGGGCTTTTCTGGGGGCACAGACGAGGCCCAGTGTCCTTAATAACTCTTACTCGTAATCTCTTATTCTAACTATTAAGATTGAGTTCCTGTAACTTAGTTGAGGTTACGCGTACAAATTTTACCGGATTTGTGGGTATTTGTCACATTTTTATATAAATTTATTGAATTTAATATTTAAAACTTTTAATTATATTGATAGATTTATCAAACTAATATATTTTTTAGTTGTGTAATTTATTAAAATATTAATATAATCATGTAATTACTATTTTTATATCAAATAAAAAAAATCATACTCGTTAGAATGATGATTAGTATGCAGGAATGAAATAGGCATTTTCAAGTAATAAGATTAAAATCTCAAATTAAAATATTTATGTTATTTGAATGTATGTATTTTGAGTGTAAAATAAATCATTTATTAAAACAAAAAAAGAATTATCTCTTAATAATCTCATATCAAATGAAATAATACAAGCTTTTTGTCGTTACAAATGTAAGTCTAACTTCTTTCCAAATCTTTATAATGTACTAACCATTGCAGCATGTTGTTCCTGCGTCCATATAATAAATAATTTACACGCTTTAAAATATTTTATAAATAAGAGTAAAATATATAAACTAACACATCATATTAAAAGAAAGGAAAAAAAAAAACTAATCAACTAATTAATATAAAATTTAAAAAGTTGAATAAATTGGTTATATTACCAATTGAAGGTTATTTTTGGCATTATAAAAAATCAGTGTGGTGATATCATTAATCGCTATTTGTGCATAAAAAAGAGTATAGAAGTATAGATAGTATGGATAGATAGATACATAAGGATATTTTTTGTAATTTTAAAATTTGGTGCAGCGATTTAAGTAACCGTCATTTATTAATAAAAACAGATTTTGCTTTATATAATAGTATAAACAACTAATAAATATCTCAATTGAGTCAATTTTCCTTTTTATCTCAATATATTAAATTCTCTTTCATTTATTAAATCCGATAACTTTATTTTCGTCTTTATAAGTATGATATAAAATAAGACTTTTTGACACGAGTTTAAACCCTCGGAATCTTCTTTTTCCTCCCAAAAGCCATTTTGGTCGATATTTAATTTAAAAAAACTTTGTTAAGGTAAAAAAAAGCAGTAGAAAAAGGAGTAATGCAAATAAAGTAATAATGGTCATTATTATATTTTAATTTTTAAGTAAGTAACTAAGAGAGGAAGGGGTTGGCCGGAATTCTATGAGAAGCAGGGGGCATAATCGTCTTTGCAGCACAGAGATGGTCAGGTCAATAGAATGAAAGCTACTTAAAGGCAATTAGGTGGACCTTTGAGTAATTTGAACGCTCGTTCTCATAAGAAAAAGTCAAAGAGCGCCAACACCCTCTCATTAGTTGTAAGATTATTCGTAAGCATCGTTAGTTGTAGTAACCTAATCTCCTTTTTTTTTTTTTCAATTGAAAGCGATGAATTTTATTAATCGAAAGTAAAATAATTATATTTAATTCTGTCATATATCAATATCGAACAGAGATAATTATAAACAATCAAATCAATAATATCATATAAACTAACACCTAGCTATTACATCAGCAAATCATACCTACTATACAGTAGAAATAACATCAACCCACGCAGGGGTTCGAAACTTCTAGAATCATGGGACCTCAACTTCGTCAACTAAGCTAGGCCCCCTCGATTAATTTGTCTCTTTATTACTAACATAATTCAAAACTGTTACATCATCATTATTAATCTATAATTAGTAACTAATTAGACATTATTAGCATAGCATTAATGAAATAAACTCTTAAATGCCCATTCAA
This sequence comes from Sesamum alatum, assembly GCA_034509735.1. NCBI lineage: Eukaryota > Viridiplantae > Streptophyta > Magnoliopsida > Lamiales > Pedaliaceae > Sesamum > Sesamum alatum. Next base: position 3,978,318 of record JACGWO010000009.1, read on the forward strand.
GTTTAAGACTTAAAAACACTATTTGCAATATCTCATGTGCAATAAGATTGGGTTTGATTTCAACTGCATGTAATATCACATTTAATGACCATTAATTAATAAGATATTTTTATGGTGTTTGACTCTACTTATAATCTGAACATCCTATAAGATGTCTGATAATTTATAATTTTTTTTAAAATAATATATAAGATTTCAAAATAAAATGTTGTGATTCTTATGATTTTTCTTAAAAAAAAAATAAAATTGACCAACTTTCTCAAAACATGATATAAGCTCTTTTTTAGTACGTAGATTTATGACTTGTATGTTTGAGCTTTTATAGTACATTAAATTTTAATAGCACTAATTTACTGACATGGATTTAAGTTTTATTTTATTTGTACATAAATGTAAATAATTTTATTTGGTAACTAATTTATTTTGCATCCGAAGAAGAGAAAATGTTTAATTATTTTATAATAAATTATTACCATTTAAAAGATTGCTTTTGAATTATAATAACTAAAAAAAAGTTTATATTAAAACAAATTATAAATTATATGGCAAAAAATAGTAATTGTAATTAACAAAAAAAATATCAATTATATATATGTTAACACATTGACCACCACATGAATGTGCATACATATATTTTATTCTAATGCAAAAATTTAGGTAATAATTTATTATTTTCTAAAAGTACTTTTAAATACTATGAAAGTATTTAAGAAATAACTACTTATTTGATCCTAATTGTATCATATTATATTTTGTCATTTCACCAATATAAATAAATTATTAAATCAAATACCATAACATCTTATTTTATTCAAACTTTTTATAATTCTTTTATAAATAAATATGTTTTAATGAAAGTAATTACTAAATCTATATAAATCTCAACTAAGAAGCAAATAGCCATAATTGTGGTAACCTCCTAATCTTGTGAAATTGAACAAACAAACAATCATATTAATGAGAAAACACACACACACACAATGAATGTGGACATTTCTTCTCAATTACACAAAGAAAAATGGGTAGGAGGGTTGACGTGAAATCTGCACGTCGTGAAACGTAATGTAGGAAAGGGTGCACATGCACTTAATTTAGAAAGTTAATAATTAATAATTTATTAATTATTAAAACTTTATAAAAAGAGGCAATGAATTACATGGTGGCTACCACTAAGCTTCCTTCCACATTTTATGCAAAAAAGACATAAATTTATATGCATTAAATGCAAAATGTCAAAAGTGTCAACCAAATTGCCTCCTCATGTGATTTAATTTAAAACAAAAATGTTTTTTGTTTTTTGGATCCAATTTTATTTTTATAGTATGGATCGATTTGGCTCTCAATGATTTTGATTCTTTTTTTATCATTAAAGAGGAAATATTATGAATGAGTGATTTATTGAAAAAACAATGACTTCTTCGTGCCTAATTATTTCTTGAACATGGTAAGTGCTGAATTTTCAAAGTATTTTTGAAATTTTAGTAAATCAATTTGACTACGATGTTCTCTCTGATGGATTAATGTAAACGAAAGACGATTTAAGAAAGTATATTTTTTCGGTGAATCATACTGTAATTACAATATTAGTAGCATCGGTTTAAATCAAGTTGAAATGCAACGAGTTTTCTTTTTAACTCTTTATTAGCGAAAATCTTTCAATTTTTTTAACTCATCCTGCAACATTGCAAATTTGATCATAAATCGGTAGAATTGATGTGTCAAAATCAAAACAAAAAGACCAATAACAAGTTTTGTTTTTCGACCCGTTTTTGGCCTTTTAAGCCTTTTGATTGAGCTTTTACTTAAAAGAAAAAAAAATAAATTTAAAAATGGCTAGAAATAATTATTGGAAAATATTTATTTTGAGAAAAGGAGGAAGGAGAGAGAGAGCAGATCTGAGCCGTGGGGGCAGGAGTGATGGGGTCCCACATGACAGGACTTCGTTTGCACGTCGCGCTGGATTCTAACTCAAGCGACATTGACTCTCCGCCCTCCACGTGGCCCTTCCCTTTTTTTTTTTTTTCCTTCTAAAATATAGTATTTATTTCCCATATCTGATTTCAATAAAATGGACGATGATGATGGCGCTTTATTAGCAAACATCCTAAATCACAACTGCAAATCAGCGGAGTGCAAGACGAAACATCTCTGCTGGTGATGAACTATCTACAGGTTCACCTGGCCCGATTTTGGAGCTTCAACCGAGAATAATATATATATATATATTTTTTTTTTTAAATTATGAGAGTTTTGACTTTGGGAATTTGGATTTAACTTCAAACTTTCGGACTTGTTTTGGAGGATACTTATTTATTATTTTACAATTAAGACGTCGGAGATGACCGATAATTGTTTTTTTATTTATTTAGAAAAAGGAAAATTAGATGTTTTTGTAAAGAAAATAATTAGAAATTTTGTTCAATTTCTCGTTGCATTTGGAAAAATCAATAAGGGAAAAATGCAAGACACCTCTAAAATGTAAAATACGTTTTACATGTGGAAAAAAAATATCAAATTATCTCTTGTCTTTGTGAAAATAGAGTAATTTACCCTCTGAGAAGAGTTGGTGTAGCGCACACGCCCCTATTGCGATTGTCCTTGACTTTTGTGATAAAATATTATTTTTACACAAAATTATATAATATATATTGCAAGTAGGAGTTAAGGCTTGTCTGTGGCTTAAAAAGAAATTGCAAGTAGGGTCTTTAAGTACATGCAAATCACTTGGGCTTTTGGGCCAATTACGGACCTCCAATTCTAGCAAAGGGCTACTACCCACTCTTTCAACTAAATCTATTTTAGTGGTGTGGACCTGTTAAAGTGTTGACATATTCATGGCAGACTATACCAAATGCATAACGGTCTTCATACTACCCAACAGTTTGGGGGTAAGATTTTTGGTTCTTGGGCCCATCGGGTCTCAGACCTATTGGGTCTGGACGGCGCTTGAAGAGCAGCGGTAGCAGCGAGTTTGGAGAGTAGCGGCGACGGCGGAGAAGAATTTGGTTCTTGTTTTGTAGAGAGGATGATGTGATTAGATAATAGGGTAAAAGAATGGAGTATGGGTTGGGTCTGGGTAATCATAGGTTTATTATTTAATTCAGGCCCATTCATTTTAATTTGATGGATCTGGGCCTGGATCTGAGTCTGATATAATATTATAGACTTGGGTCTGGATCTTGGCTTATTATAATGGGCCTGAATATGGACAAAATTAACCCATTGATAGGTCCAATTGGGTATACGTAAAAAGAAAAAAAAAACACATATAATTTAGAAAAAATAACTAATCATATTGTAAATGTAATAATATGTCTTGTATGATTGACTCAATTACAGCAAATTTTGCAAGATAAAAAAATTCGTTTTAGTTATTCTTTTTATTTGTAAAAAAATTAGATTAGGTCGAATTCATTATGACTATATAATTAAAAAAATCTAACTATAATCGTTACAACATTATTCAATTTAATTACTGTAACTCCACCAACAGAATTTTGATCTAGTCGGGGCCTCAATTACATATAGCCATAGGTCTTCACTAGTATTCAATCGTATAAATTAAAAAATATATATCTGTATAAAAAATAGCAGACTTATAACTTTATTTAGCCACTTGCGCTCAACAGTTAACATCAAGGGCAAAATTTACACAGTTTTGCATCACAGACCAATTACATTGCTACTAACATTTTTCACATCCCAAACGCGATTTCTACCCATTCTTGAGGCACTCCGGACCAGCAGTCGCCAATTTGTTGATAAGCGCCAGCGCGTTGCTGGTCATGTAAGTCACATTCGAAACGCGATTTATAAGAGGCTTAACGCGCTTTCCGCCCTTTTCTTCATCGAACCCGTCGAGACAAGTGTCTTCGTCGGTGAGCGCAGCGCTAACCCAAGTAACGACGTCATCCACCTGCGAACCGAATTCCCTGACGCTGAGCTTCCTAAGCACGTACAGCGATCTGTGGAGATTATCAAGCGTGTCTTCGAAACACTCGACGCAATCGGATACCGCGATTCTGTTCCGTCCTCGGATGCGGCCGCCGTCTTTGTTCCGCTTCAATGTCGCCAAGTACCGAGCAACGCGCTTCGCTTCTGCTAGGGCGACGGACACCCCCGCCCGCGCCCATCTGCTAGGGTTGTGTTTGGCGGTGTTTGAGAACGGCGAGAGGGAACGGATGCAGAGATCACGGTAGCGTGTGACGCTGCATGCGTCTCGGACGTAACTGTCGCCGTTTTGGTTTCGGGATGCGCGAGAGGGTAAAAATGTAATTAGCCATACGGCCAGTAGCGTCGGTAGTATGATGGAGTTGTACTTAGCCATTTTCCTGGAGAAAGAGTTGGAAATTTTTTCAAGTTAGGACATGTTTGGGAGAGGGCAGAACTGTAAGAGGAAGATTTTGTAGAGTGGATAATTTCATGGTAGTAGTGTATGGCTGCTGGTTGATTCAAATTTCTATAAAAAAAACAAGGGTTTTTAAAGGAATGGATTTTGGATTGGTTGGAAAAGTTTTGCGAGAAGTTTGTTGGATGGCAAGAAAGTGATGAATGCATTAAAAGGGCAGCAATATTGGAAGTGGAAGAGATTTGGGGTTGATTGATCATAGTCATGTGAATTGGTATGGTAGGTGAGTTTCTTGTGAATCTATCATCAACAATTACAGCATTTTGAGTTTGATTCGATTACTGGAAAAATAATAAAATTTGCTTAAAAATTTTAAATACTTGAGATCGACTCATTCATGTTTAATTCAGTCAAAGTTCGTTAGAGTTTGATTATTCAATACCAAACCATAAGATATGTAGTTTGGCCTATATATATGTATATCTTTATTGACATGTTTTATGTGTAATATTTGTCAGAAAAAGTCAAAATATCGACAACTTTGCAAGTAGGGAAATGTAGTTGAAAATAGTATTAGAGACACAAAATTATGACTTATCTTTGAAGGGATGATAAAATTGAGAGGTTTATGATTAAGAACCACAAATCTTGAAAGTTCGTTAAACTTACAAAAGATGCTAATCTCTATATCATGAGTAATCAAACTTTCCTTTTTTTTCTTTTCCATATTGGTGAAATATTAATCTTAATGATAAAATTTTCTCATATGATTGATTTACATTAGGCCGAGTCACGTCCGAGTTAAAATTTTCGGATCTTGGTTTGTTTTGTCCAATTTTTAAATTGTTTCTGATTTATTTAATAACAATGTATCTAATCATAATTGGGCTGATTGTTTTGTCTTGACGGCCCAATGTTTGACAGAAAAATCCATGGTTTGGGTTGGGCCGTGGTACGGGTTTCGGATGGACAGGCCCAAAATTACAAATGGAGAATGATGAAACATTTGAGTTAGTTTTATTTCGTTTCAAATCACCGTCGTTGTTATTCAGTTCCTGCGAGAGTTGGGGCTGAGGAACCCTAAAACCCCTTTATTCATAAAACCTTAAACCCTCTTTTCTCTGCCAGCACGTGGATTCTGCTGTTTCCTTCTTAGCGCAGTTGCGTGCGTGGATTGATTCCAAGCTAGGGTGTTGTAATCTTTCTTCGAAGAGATGGCTCGATTTCGGAATGTAAGTATTGGATTATTTTGGATTTTGTTTTATTCTTTGCAATTTGTAGATTTCTACTTTATTTGTTTTAATTTGTTTCTTTTTGTGAATGGATGATGATTCAGAACAAGCGGAAAGCTTTTGTTAAACCGATTATCAGGAAACAGCCGACCGTAGACCATGTAACTGGAGATAAAATCCCCAAGAGTTTTGTGTTTGCTAGGGGGAAGTTGCCCGGCGTTCTCCGACAGTTGCAGATGGATTTAAGAAAATTGATGCTTCCTTTCACTGCTCTAAAACTCAAGGTGATCTTTTCATCCCTTCCTCTTTTATCTTCCACATCTTGGCGTTTTTCTTTTTGGTTTATTTATGTGCTATTAAATATGAAATTTAGTGCTTTATGTTGTAAGTTTGTTTGAATTGCGTCTTTCTTGAGTTTGTGTGGCTCTGCTCTTCCGATTGGTTTTAGTTGAAAGTAAGCATACTGTTATGGCATGACAGATTGATTTACAAGATATGACTGGACCCAGCTAACTTTGCTCTTGTCTGGCAATTGTAGGAAAAAAAGCGAAACAATCTCAAGGACTTCTTGAACGTTGCGGGTCCAATGGGTGTTACACATTTCCTCATTTTATCAAAAACTGAAACAGCACCATACTTGAGGGTTGCTAGGACACCCCAGGGTCCAACTCTTACTTTCAAAATTCACGAGTATTCGCTGGCTACTGATATTGCTCAGTCTCAGTTGCGGCCGAGATGTCCTAAAGATCTATTTAATAACCCACCCTTGGTGATTGCACATTTACGCCAACACACTCGTGTTGCTGCTTGTTTTATGTCTAATATTTGGCTTCTAGCTGTAATTCTACCTTAATACATGCAGACTGAGCTGTATGATTGAACTTGTAGATTGTACTTTCTGGATTTGGGACTGGAGAGCAACATCTAAAGCTTACTACAATTATGTTCCAGAACATATTTCCTGCCATTGATATAAACACTGTAAGTCTTCACACCTATGGCTTTTTTACTGCTGGGAAGCGTAGTGTCCAATCTTGCTATCATTGTGCTGCAGGTCAAGCTTTCATCATGCCAAAGGATTGTGTTGCTTAATTACAACAAAGACACAAAGCTTATTGACTTCCGGCACTACTCTATCAGATTACAGCCTGTTGGAGTGTCTCGAAGGATAAGAAAGTTTGTACAGAACCATCAGGTACCTGATTTGAGAAATCTCCAGGATGTGAGTGATTTCGTGACAAAGTATGCTCTCTCTCCCTTTCCCCGCACTCGCACCCCCTTCTTTTTCCCTTGACCATTCTGGGTAAAATGCACTCTGGTAATGGATTGACCTAATGAGGATGGAGTGTTCGGATATATTTTACAATATTTATGTTTTATCTCATCCCTGAAGGGCTGGTTATGGATCGGAAAGTGAAGTGGATGATGAAGCAGCAACTGTAAGTCTACCAATGGATCTTGGTAGAGTTAATCGGGCATCAAATAAGAGCGCTGTTAAGCTTCAAGAGATTGGGCCCAGGATGACACTTCAGCTTATCAAAGTTGAGGAAGGATTGTGTTCTGGTGGGATCATATTCAGTGAATTTGGTAAGAGATTTATTTTCTTTAATTGTTAGATTAGCTGCTGTATTTAATGAATGATGAGTTGTAGATTTTGCAGCCAATACATGCATGGAAGATAATTGTTAGTATTATTGTTCTGTTCGTATTCTATGTTTCCCAACACTAATCTTCCTGGGATTAGCAGCTTCAACTTTCAGTCTGTTCTTTGGGAAGGAATAATACTTGGAAAATTGTATTCCGAACACCTACAGGCAAAAATCCCTTGGGCGGTTAAAATTAGTGATAGATATTAGAGAGACTGTAGGACATAAAAGTTTCTGTTTGGTGATTTGATATGTCCTGTTTGTAAGTTAAAAGCTGTGAAACTTGTAACCAGCAAGTGGCCCTTTGTTACGTATTTTTGTTCTCTTTTCTTTTCTTGTTCCAATTTAAACTGATGATCATGAATTTAACTCTCTTTTTTTTAACAAAAAAAAATATAATCCGAAGCCGTTTGAGTTGTTTCCCTTTAGACCGGATTATCCTTTTTCATGTATGAGATTTGGTCTGGCCATTCGTTCATATTATTAATTATCTTGTTGTGTACATTTTCAGGAAACGTGTCAAGCGAAAACAAGAAAACTAATGAGGGAGAGCAACAGCGTGATGAAGAAGAGGATGAACAAGAACACGAAGGTGAACAAGAAGATGATGAAGACGAAGATGAAGATGAACAAGAAGATGACTAAGTTAAGGATGCATATCGGTGTGGCTTATGCCGGTGTCATTTATTGTAAACTGAATATTGCAGAGACGGGAACAGCTCCCATCCTTCCTCACTTTTTGAATGGCCATTTTTTCTTTTGCCTTTTGCAATTGCATTCTCTTGTACCTTTTTAGTCTCTGTTGGAGCCAATTATCTTTAAGCACATAGTCGAGCTTCGGTGACACAGTTGTTTTCTAACTCGTAATGAACAGAAGCTCACAGTTGGCACCTAGGGAGATACCTTTATTTCCCCATAGATAATATGGAGAACCTTTGGAGATACTTACTGGAAAGAGTATTCCATGTGCAGTAAACCGGCCGAATTGAATTAAAATCAGGAGTCTAAGTATGAATTGAAACCAAATAGAAGAATTTGGTTCCATTTTAAGTTTTATTTTTCTGAAAACTCAATATATGGTTCCACTTTGATATTTAATATATTTTCGTATTGATCAATTATTTTTATACTATTTTTATATTTTAGTCAAACAGGCAAAAGAATCAAAGAAAGAATATTATGATTTTCAGTATTTTATTTCTCTAACAAAAAAATTAATTTACTGAATACCAAGACAGTTTGATGATTTTGAACCGATAGATTCGATTTAGTAGTGCTTTGATAAATCAAATTTCTAGTTTACCAAAACTTCAATTCGATTTTACCAAACGAACGTCGTTACCTGATGGTACAACTGCCAAGGCTAATTTCCGACCTCTAGATATAATCACTGTTAACTTTAATGGCCAGAAAAGAGTACCATTTTCTTCAACGTTTACCACCCAACCTCGCATCCGCATGGTTCAAGTTCCAACCGATACCTAGATTTCGATCAGATTCATTATCTTATTGCGACGAGACTAGAGTATTCTTCAACAGCAATTGATACAAAACAGAGCTATCTCCAATTCCATTGATAATGGATATAACAGCAGCATATATAGATCAGTTCATATTAAAACTGAATAGTCTTGGAGTGCAGAGCTTGTTATTCAGAGTCTAGAGTACGTTAATAGCAAAGAAAACTAACAGAAGGGTAGGAGGTCCATAGTATCAATGTAAGAAAGCAAAGAATAAGTAAATGTCATTCGATTATAGACCCGAGAAAAGGGCATGAAAATTAAGAGAAAAACAATTGTAACCTTCTCACTTGACACCTTTCACTTTGATTTCTTCAGAAGTTCTTCCGAAGGAACTTCCAGTGTAGCTCCTGCATGCTCTTTTCCGGGCCTCACTTCTGCAGCACCAGTTTTTGAGGTAAAATGTCAGGTAGAAAATATAATAGGATAATTGTAAGGGCTTGAAATTATCAATACACATACCTCTACAAACAAAATCCACAAAACAAGCATTATAATGAAGTCATATACCATCTCTTAATCCAACATAAGAAATGTCAAAACCTCCAAAATCACGTGTGTTTGTGATGCTTTCCACAATCTGGATTAATATTAAACGATGAGAACAATCAAGGTTCTTCTCTAAAGAGAACATATGCTCTTGGTGTTACTCAGATTATTATTTTCTGTAAGTCCAAAGACTCAACTTTGAAGGGAACAGAGTGACAAATAATTCTTCAGTTTGTCAAAATAGAGCAAACAAACCATTTGGTATTGGTGTGCAGTAATTGGAGAGCTCACCTCCAAGACATTCAAATACAAATAAACGCTACATTTTCCAATCGAACTTCACAGACATTTTGACAAACAGATGGCACGCACAACATTTAAATCATAAAGGGCAAAACATTGGTGCAACCGAGCTGGAGAAATGTGTTACTAGGCATACCGTAACCGCCGCGATCGTTGAGCTTGGCCTGAACAATCATGTTGGATATGAAGTGGGAGGCCTCACGTGCCTCCTCGAGAAGGCGATTGCGATCAGTGGGGGAGGTCACGTGACGATTCTCCTCGAATTTCTTCCTAACTTCGACGGCTGACTCCCGAAGCATGAGGGTGTCGCCGGCGAAAGTCTTTCGCGTCGCTCTCAGCAGCGTTCTGTATGCAGTCAGGGCCTCGCTCGCCATTTTCCCTCGTCACGCGCAACCACCACCTTGTAAGTACCGCAGCCAAGTCCGTTTGCAAATTACCGAAAATTATGAGACTTCCCGTCAGAAAGTGCGTCTACTACTTTGTTTAAATAGCGATGCTTTTTTTGTGTTGTTGAAGCTGCTAATGTTAATTGCTAGACAGACCCGTCACGCTTTTAAAATGATAGTCAAATTAGATACTACTATACAACAACATGAGTTTCAATGTCTATTATACCAAAGAAAATTCATTTCTGATCATATGATCGAATCAAATTAATTATAAAATATGTATATTCCTAGGTGTACTTTATTCAAATTTTGATAAGATCTTATTTGAGTTAGAATAGAATTTTCTTGAGTCGACTCTTTGGAAATTTGAAAAGAAGAAAATTCCAAGTTAATTGTTTTTCAGGGACTTGAACATTGCGCTTGGCAAGTAAGGTTTCAAAGCTAAGGAAGAAGAATCAACAACATACCCAACTCATAATTTCATCCAAGAGTCGATAAAATACTATTGTTTTTCAAGAGAATATAATGTTAAGTACAATATAATCCAGAAACTCGGGGGATATACTGGCTTTCTGCACTCAAATACAATCACATTAACATATACATCAGCTCAACTTGTAGTGGATTTGGTTATAATCAACATCATTCAGGAAAATGCTCATCCTTCAGAATGCAGCAACGCGAGAAAACCTTCCAGAACAAGATGAATCTTGACAGAAACATAGCTGAGAAAAACCATTCTGAAACAAGACGAAGACTCTCTGATACATGGCAAAACTCCGGAGTATTAGCATAAATAGCCACTACCTTTAGGTTATCAACAATTCTCACTTCTCATATCATGTTAGCATAAATAGCCACTACCTTTAGGTTATCAACAATTCTCACTTCTCATATCATGTTTCTTACGACGGCCTCGATGGTGAGCTTTCTGCAGCGAGTTTTCACCCACTCTTTCCAACTTGGAAGCATTTTCTGGTTCAACAGAGGCAAAGAAATGGCTAAACAATTGGTTGATTGAACGACATAACAAAAAGAACGACTGTTTCCTCTCCCAGATTGCATCCAACTAATGCCCTCAATGTCTTTTACAATATCAGATAGAGAAGACATAAATGCAACAGAAAATAGGAGAACAAGGTACCATAACACAAAAATATGTCTCGTGTCTTTCTTTAATAACCAAGAGGGTAAAAACAATGCGGATTCTTTTCCACTCAAAATTGTAGAGAAATTACGCGTCCAATCCAAAATGGGAAAAGTGACGCAGAAAAATGTTAGAAAAATCACCATAATCAACCAAGCAATAATGCACTTGAGTAAAAATTCTGTAAGCAATAGAGCTAATTCCAAATCCAACAAATTTGTATGAAGCTGATGGGCAATTACACAACCAAACTCATAGAAGCTCATGATCAACCATTCTGGAAGTCTCACAAATTAGCAGAATGACAGAAGAGAAAAAGGAATTCCAGCTGTTTTAAGCAGAAGAGCATGACACATAAACTGAACCAATTTCAGACTTCTTGAACTCCACACTGCTTATGAAGGGACAAATAGTGAGCTGTGGCAGTCTTCACTGCTTCACTATCATTTATGCAACAAATTCTTTTTGAGGACTAGACTTCCAAAAGTGCATATCTTCAATACAGGAATACAATCATTCAAGATAATGTTTTTTCCTATATCATAACTCCAAACACCAGTATTTTTTCAATAAAACGATACAGCATTGTGAGCAAAATAGTTTATTTTCAAGTATGACGTCTCATGCTATTTTAATTACTCATTGTTACTAAGGCATTAGACGCCTCAAATTATTTGAGTCCACCGTCGTAAGCTGAAAAAATTACAAGGTCAGTGTTACTGAATACATTTCTTCACAATTAACTAATGCTTTGACCGAACACCTATCTAAGAGTCTGAATTCTCATTTTTCAGAAATCAAATTTGCTGCTCAAAGACACTAGCAATGAACTAATCAGGGCACCAAACATGAACTCGCCATGTTAGCTGATGAATCAATCAACCAAATTCAATATGAAGAAGGACAAATTTCAGAGCAGAAAGGTACCTCCAAATTCGTCCCCCCAAAACAAAACTCGCGGATCATCCTCTTCCTCATCATCGTACCCGAGCTCAGCATCCCCTCGATATCCCGGCTCACTCCCGTAACCCGATTCATTCCCCTGACTATCACAATTCCCAAACTGCCCCCCGTACCCAACACTCGCATGCTCCCTCTCCCCACCCCCACTCCCCTCCCTCTCTCTCCTGGAGTTCCGATCGCTCACATCGGACGCCCAATTCGGGTCCCCAAATAGCTCCCCGCTCGAATCCGTACCCCCCGCAACCATAGGAAAATCAGAGCAAGTTCCATTCGCGGCAGACGCGCCGACGGAGCAGCACCTGCGATCGGAGCTCCGACCGGACACTGACCTCGACCCACCACGGCGGCGGCGCTTACGGGCGAACCACCGCTTCCGCGCGGCGGAAAGCGAGAGGGGCCTATCGTCATCAAAGAGGCTGAGTTTGGACATGTCGAGAATAGCGTCTATGGAAAACGAAGAAGTGGCGCGGTCGGCGAGGCAGGGGCGCTTGCTGTATGGTCCATGATTGGCGGCGTAGTGCTTGGGGGAATCGGAGTCGAGGTTTTTGGCGAAGGGCCTCCAGCTGAGGAGCTGGAAGGCGCAAGCTTCAATGGCGTGAAGTGAATCTAGGGTTCCGCGTGACATTGCATCATAGAGAGTGAATTGGGAATCGAGTATGTTCCTTGTTCAGTGATCGAAATTTGAAGGGTTGATGAGATGAAGGTAGAAAACAAGATTGGGGGAAAATGTACTCAAGAGGAAGAAGATATTTCAGACTTTCAGTAGCTAGGTGGGGGTGGGGGTGGGGTTCTTCAGTGGGACTAATTGACTGCAGGCTGTAAACAAATGAGAATTTGGCTGAAGTCACAGGCAGGTAAAAACAAAAGCTACCCTAATATCGTAATAAATAAAAATATTAAGTGTTGAAAACGACTTATTAAACCAAAGATATGTACATATATTTTTAAACTAAGAGCTCTTTATATTTTATTCAAAAAGATTCTTTTTATAAATATATATATTCAATTAATTCAGGGGGAATATTGATTGTTGAAATTAAATAATCTGAAATAAGTTTCAATGTATACTATGAAATAGGGGTTATTTCTTATCAACAACAACATGATTGTAGAAATTTCAAAGGAAGTTACTGGAAGAAATATGAGGTATGCACAAACAAGAAAGGTGGCAAAAATGTTAGGCGAGCGACTTGTGGTGGAGGATGGCTGGTGGTATGGTTTCAAGGATGGACGGCTGTGATTATACATAAGGAAATATAGTGGACTGTCATGTATTGGAGGGTGAGGATTGGGTTTCTTGATAGCGACTGTTGAATGACATAACAATAGTGTAATTTTAATCTGGAAAAAAACAAATTAGTTTCAATATAATACAACATTCATAATAAATGTGGTGGAATTGTCAGTTCAAACTAATAATCTTTGAGTTTGCAATTTCAAATTCCGAACAGTCTCAATATAGTAATTATTTTAGTTATATGGGAGTTTCAAAGTTCCAAAACCTCTTAAGAACACAGACAGCTGTGTGTCAAATCAAGACCTAAAGTTGGAAAAAAATCTATATATGCGAGAAGGGAACGGAGATTAGGACTGTTCCCCATTCCCAACTAATTTATAACATGGATGCTAGAGAATTAGGGGTCAGATCCTCAAACATCTTCATCAATCACAAACCACATCTTGTGATATAGTAGTAACATGATATGTTAGTTGCGGCTAACAAAGTAACCACGTGTTTCCAGTACGTGATTGAGAGCAAATTCATATTAAAAACGAATCAAAAAGAGAGCAGCAATTTTATGGGACTAGGAGAATATCTAGATATTCCTACAATTTTATGGGCTCCTTTGTTTCAACAATGACTCTTTTCATGATTATAGATGAATATTTTGGACAACCTGCAAAGAGATGAATATGATACTGTTTGTCCACATCAAAGCCGGATGAAATGATCCACATATGAGATAGAATGAGTAAACAAGATTGAAAATTTAAGCACATACCTTGATAAATACTTCTGATTTCTCGCAGGGCAGGCAAGCAAGACAAAATCTAAGTTTACTTGTTTTTATACCTATATAACCAAAAGGAAGTGCATGCCACTTATGCTTCACATAAGCTGACATCTCCATAACAAACTTCTATGCTATCCTAACGACAACAAGCTTCCACTTCCGATGCACATATCAACTAATAAATATGATGAAGATGCTGGAATAGTGCAGCATAATCACCAAATTGAATGTCAACCGGAGGATACAGATCAAAAACATATGAAATAGGCTTTGATACCGACATTGATTTTTTGGTAGTCGTCTCATCAAACAGCTCTCCAAAGCTTGTATCATCAAACAGAAATGACTCTCTCAGGAAGAAGAAGCTATCCCTCGCCAGTTTTTCTACCTGGTACAAAATTAAAAGCAATAAGAACAAATATCTGCAATGGACAGATACGACCAACATGTTTGGGCAAAAAAGTGAGCCTCTTATGCCATACAGAAATTGATGAAGAAACACTAGAGAACACTCTCAGCCCACTTGATAGAGGAAGTAGCACCACCATTGGCCGAAACCTCGTTCTAACTTGACATATTCAATGGATAAAATAACTCCTAGATAGAAAGTTTAACTTATGTTCTAAATGTTCAATCTGAAATCGAAGTTGGGAACTTGAGTTTATGAAGTTTTTCCATTACCTGTAATTGTGAAAACCGTATATTGTTCATGGTTAGGATTACTTGCACTTCATGCAGCGCATCTGCCAATATCCGGATGGCTAGATAATTGAAGAAATTTCGGACGAGGCTCTTCTGTCCTTCCCCATACTCATTACCAAATCTAGGAAACCATAATACACATTTGACTGCATCCCATGGGACCACATTGTCCCCTTCCCTTGACATGATTGTTTGATATGGGTGGCTAAGTCCCCACAAGATATTAATGCCCGTCAGTGAAGGATCAAGAGTGAAGGGATCTGTCTGAGAAGTGGTGGCAATTATACAGGTAGGGTCATATTGATGAGCCAGATTTGATGAAAAATGAAGATCTATGTCGTCCAATATTAGCACGCATCCATGTGAAGAAGTGGGAAAGAATTGCAGAAGATAATCCGCATCCTTGTTGTCCTCTTCCGGGAAACACAAACTTGATTCGGTGCTTGATATAGCTGCTAATGAATCAGAATCATGAGAAAAGAAACATGACTCTCCATTGCGGCATCCCTGCAAATACATGCGACTAATCAGATTTATAACCAGGGGGGGGGGGGGGGGGGGCAATAGAGTTAGATCAATGGGTCCAGAAATAGCAATAATCTGCCAGAAGAAAAAATGGGAAGTGAAAAGCAAAGTTTTAGTCTAATTAGGAGACGTGGAGATTTAGAAGTAAACCTTGTGTTATAGATGCCATATCTTTGTATGAGTGTGCTGAGGTGGGAGATGAGAGACAGAGAAACACCACACAGATATAATATACACACACATACATATATATGAATGTACTATTAGGTACATAGTTTGTTAGTGTACTTAAGAAAAGTCTTCGACTCTTCGCTTGACCCCCAGGGTTTAACAAGAACATTGGAACTAGTTATTAAAAAATCTCTGAAAAAACTGGAAATGTTGCTTAAGATTTACTTAGGACTATTGACATTTTCTTTTGTAGGATATTCAGATGACCCTCTTTATCTAGCATACCAGAGGTTAGACTTCTGCACCAAAGCTAAGACGCGTGGGGGAAAGACTGATATCAGTTATTTTGGTCTGATACTCCATATTCTAGTATGGGATGAAGTTTCCTGCAGCTGCAGACAGCCACCATATCAATTCTTAAAACTCCAACAAATTGCATGCTTCCAAGATGCAGTAACTCAAACAATTGCCATATAATCTAGAAAGGAAAAGCAACGGAATAACTCCATAATATTTCCTTTCTGTAGAATAAGAACCAATTGTAAAAGTTCTAAATGCAGATGAGCATCACGGAAGATTAAACAAAATCGCTTCAGAAAATAATAAATGTCACTCAAAATTATATTTCTAAGAACATTTCCTTTTAATTCTTCTTTAAACCACGTAAAGGAAAATGCTTTCCTAATAATGTTGGTGAACCACAAGTAAAATTAGAATCAGATATCGGTTAATAAGTTTTGAGTGCTACTGCTATTGCAGTTACGAAATGTACCTCGGATACTACAGAAAGTCAAGGAATCCAATTTAAGGGAAATGCCAATGAAAGAGGAAATAGATATACCTGCAAAGAGAAAAAGAATTTGCAAACGGGCCGTTTTGCTTGGAGTGAATGAGAAAAAAAGCACTGGCTGCCCCTATTGCACAAACCATTGACAAAATATCTGCACAGTGGTGAGTCCCCAGCAGTGTGATGTCCATTAACATAAGCATGTGTATTCTGTTCTCTTGATGAATTCTCGGTCAGCTGAATTCTCATCTATTTTACATGGAAATGAGAAAAGGGCATCACCTTCACATCAGAAGAAACGGCACCAAAAAAACTAAGAGTAGTACCTCTTTGATTATTGCTGAAAACTTTCTTGCCACCTCATCTGTCTGAAAGTCAAAGGGTCCAACAAAGGGTACAGCGACACATTTCCTTGGTTCATTACCATGCTCAAGGTCTTCATCCTCCACAGCTAAAGCATCAGAATCCTTCTTCTGCACGCACTTAAGATAGCATGTATGCCGAAAGTCGTATGGATCATAATGAATTGGGACACTACTTGATATAGCCAAAAATTTGGGACGAAACCGGTGCAAAGAATTTAGGATCTCATCATCTGCAAACAACAAGCTCAGGATAAAGTAAACAAAAACTCAGCTAATTAAAGCTCAAAGAAATCTTACATGTTTCAGAAACTTGTTGGAGGGCAGGTAGGACAAGATCGTGCAATGAGCACCATTCTTCCTCAATCTTTGGAAGCAGAATTGTCTTGTCTTCCATCTCATCAAGCTTAAAGATGTTTTTGAGCCGTTCAAGCCGGCATTCATCCTATAGAACAACAACATTGAACTGGTTACAGAAATTTCAAACTATCATGTAGACAACAACAAAAAATGTCTGCAGAAAAGAGCACAACTTACCTTGAAAACACGTTGCCAAAACTGAAATGCAGAGAAGTTGCCCATATACAACACCTCTCTTCTACCTAGCCCATTATTGTTACCATTTCCACCATAATAGCTGTCAGTGTACTCCATGAACTAAAAAAATCACATCTCCCAGTCAGTAACTCTGAAATTCTTAAGACAAAATGGAACTCAAAAGCAAACTAGATAAGACCTGGTTGTCCTGACCAAAAGGACGAAGAATGGGTAATGGCTGTAGATCCATCAATATTCCAAATAGAATGCCTTCCCGGAGCATCCCTATGTCGCCAAACTTGAGAATAAGCACAGAAGCATCAAATGATAGAGAGAAACTAGCCAGCAAGCGGCCATAAAAGGTGGGCTCGTGACGCCCCCTGGATGCCTTCTCCAATGCACGCATGTTAACCAGCAGATCTAGTGCATCCTCAACAACATCAGGGTCTGGAGGGTCCAGGGCCTTCTGTAACAATGCTAAAATGAAAACAGTAGAAATCAACACCCTAGTTTCTTCCCCTTTAACAGGGCATGACAGATAATTGACAAACAAGCACTATTTTCCAGTTGATCAAAGTGACACTCATAGACAATTGCCTAGGCAACCATATGTAACAACCCACAGGGTGCATTGACTGGGGAAATGAGTGGTAAGCCTATAAAAGCCAAATATCATATGAAATGCTTTACTTTTGGAAGGAATGGAATTTCAATGCTTTACTTTTCACATGGCTTACAATGGAACGGAAATGAGGATCCATGTACTAGACACCATATGAGTATGGATAAAACCTTATGGAAAAAATTTCTTGAGTTGAAATTTTATTGTAAGTCTCATGGATATCCATGGAGTTTAAAGTGAAACAAGACAATATTGCTAACCCAGAGGCATTTGATAACGAATTACAAGGCACTTTCTAAAGCATTCCTTTGCAAAGCAAAGGCTCACAAAAGCAAATATCATCAAACTCTTTATTTCATCGCCAGATTATAGTAAGAGGTGCATATGAGACAGAAATCTCTTTTCAGGTATATAAAGACCAATTCCCTTTAAAATATGAAAAAGTAAAGGGGTATATATTTAATGGCATAATGACACAGGAAGCCTCTTATTGGTAACAGAATGATTCATAACCTTAACATTGCTTTCACAGAAATAGTAATATATACAGATCACTTGATCATCAAGGTTTAGATTAGTGACATTAGTAATTATTCAACCCAAGTATAACTCCCCCTATTGTTTCACCCTTTGACTACTTAGCACGTGATTGGCAGTCAATAAAAGCTTTCATAGAGTAGCTTATTAGAAGCGACCAGGAACGGCTCCAGAGCAGAGGTCCAAGATTTCAACCAAGCTCTAAGATAAAGAAGCCAATACAGTAGGTAAGAAAAGCAGACCACCTTTTGGTTCATTAATAGCTTTAGATTCAGCACAGCATATTTGAAGTACTTGCTGCCGTAAAGATAACTTCAGTATTGCAGGGGACTCATAATCCTCCAGTTGACCATAGAATGATCCTGTTACCAACCGGTATACATGACCATCACAAGTCCGACCAGTTCTCCCTTTGCGTTGTTCAGCCTGTGACATGTAATGATGAGAACCAACAAACTTCACCAGACAAAAATGGAAATAAACCATAGCTCATATAACCTGAGATTTGGACACCCAAGCAAGCTCCGCAGAGTCTGTTTTTCGGTTACCATCCCAGAAAACTTGCAAAGAACGACAGGAATCTATGACATACCCTACTTTGGGTATTGTAACAGAAGATTCTGCAATATTTGTGGCTAGTATTACCTGCACTGGCAGCAAGATCATAAATGACCATAGAGAATACCGAAGCATCTGTGGCTATTAACCTTGCCAACATTCTGATATCATCCAGTCATCCAACATCATATGCATGTGAAGCAGGAAGAAAAAGTAAAGGTACAAAAAAAATGCTACCTTACGATGGGACTTCCAGATTTTCATAGCTCTGAGTGCTTGTTCTGTGTCAATACTTCGGTGCAAAATGTGAACTTTGAAAGACTCACTGAAAGGCTTCAGGAGGAACCACTGCTGCTCCAATGTATAGTATGTTGGGAGGAAGATCAAAATGCTCTTCTCAATATCTGGTTCATTGTTGTGAATATGTAACACCAAATTGTGGATAAGCTTGTGCACTTCGGGCTTGAAATCAGGTTGAGCCATTGTTGGGTTTGGTCCAGAGCAGTATTCCAAAGAGAGGTTCTCAGAGTTCATTCCAAGAAGTTCACTTACCTATTAAACAAACAGTTATAGACACTACTGGCTTCTAATCACACAGAAACAGTAAAAAGAAAAGAATAGAATTGTAATTTTCCTAATTTACTCTAATTTGCATATTTCAGTACAAAATTGATAGTACATTGGCTGAGAAAGGGGCCGAGGCTTGATGTATATTGAGAGGTTCACATTGAGTGCCTGAAAAAAGGGTGGTCTCTTTCATAAACTATCCAGGTCTTTCCACTCAAAAACAGCCTGTGATTGTTGTAAGGCAAATCATCAAGTACAAATGCTTGCAAAAACACAGCAGGCACCACCATAAAGTGGGAATATGCAGCATCCAGAATCAGGTACCTATACAATGTTAATTGTGTACGAGTTCCTAAATATAAATTTCAATTTACCTGCTACACAGTATAGAAGGTAGCTAAATCATCTAAAAGATAAGGGCACAACGCAGTCACAAGCAATATCAAATTGCTGCATATACATGACAGCTATGTGGTTTCCAGTTAACAAAATCTTACTTCTATCCCAAAATAATAGAAGTGGTGATAGAAGGAAAAAACTCCATGATGTAACAGAAAAATCTTAAACACTAGTTTTTTTTTTTTTTTTTTATGTTTTCATTTCACATCCTTAAAACTTTAGAATATTAGCAAATGCTTGTTTGATATTATAGGATAGGATTGAAGTTGGAGCACATGGTCTCATAGATCTGACTGAACCATCGTTTTGCAACTTCAAGATTTAATGAGAAATGGAAAAGATTACGCAGTTGCCTGAAAGGGATAAACAGAGTGAGAATATTTGGAATGACCACAAGACACAGATAACCCAATAAAAGCTGCTTGCATGTAATACCTGCTCAAGATACAACACTTTTCTTTGAAATAAGGTGTTCTTCCCAGTGCTAGGAATCGCCAACACTTCTACTCTTTCACCCCTACCAAGATCCTTGAAGTATTCACGATATCTTGAAATATCCGCAGTAGCAGACATCAAAACCACCCTAGAACATCACATATGTGTTGAGACCCTCCGGTGTAGCCAATAATACCATGATTCATGTTCCATTCTGTGCTAAGTAGAGACATAAAAGAGGTGCGAAGATTAAGTTAAAAGACTACCAACCTTAAGTCATTCCTCTTAAGTAAGAACTGCTTTATGCAAACAAGAACCAGATCAGACTCCACAGATCTTTCATGCACTTCATCAAGAACAATAACTTTGTACTTAAGTGCATTCAGTCCCTTCTCTCGCATTTCATCCAGCAAAACCCCAGCCGTTTTGAAAACAATCTTGGACCTGAAAACAGTCAATAATGATGACCAGTGGCTGAACAGAATGACACGGATAATGAAAAATAAAGAGAGAGAAATACACATGGAAATTAGAATATTAGAATCCAATAAAAAGTAACACAATGTAGATGGAAATTGGCCCACATTCGACCCAACGAAGCATATTTCAACAATTTGCATGCTCATGTGCAGGTTATGGGGGCAGATGGTGTTTATTGCAGTGATATTAATCATAAGCTACCTAGCTGAGAAGACCCTCGAATGACCAATGTGGTACCCAACCTCTCCACCTACTTCACAATTACGAGCCCTTGCCACCATTCTAGCAACAGCTATAACCGCAAACCTTCTGGGTTGAGTACAAAGTATCGGCTCCATATTTTCTTCCAGTAGGAATTGTGGGATTTGTGAGCTCTTCCCTTAAAGTGAAACAAAAGTTCAGTAAACATATTATTGGTCAAGTACCTGAAGAAAAACATAGTAGATATCATAGTCATGGAGAGCATCAAATCTGTGTTATATCCCCATACTCTTAATTACATCACTTAACTTTTAAAAATCGTTCAATTGCATCCTTGCCTCAAGCACAATATTTTTAAGGTCGAATAGTTTAGTTTAAAGCCATTAAATAAAATTCTCATTCAGAATACAATTATTTAAATAATTAAATAATTCCCAAAAACTCAAACTGTCTAATGGGATAGCAATCTATTCCAATAACTTTAGAAAAACCAAATATATCTATATATGTATATTATAAAGATTATGAAAATTTATTCAGAATATACGCATATTTAGCTTATTAAAGTAAATTTTCAAATATCACAGGGACAATTGCATAGGATTATCAGATTATTCGAAGACAGCCCTGTCAAGTAATGTCTAAAAGTATTACCATCATATAGCCATATTGGCTTTTTAACAATTGACATTAAGAAAACCAATGTGTGATTACTTTGAAAATCGGTTTTCATAACTTCTCTGAGTATAAGGGTTTTCTGACTTCCTTGAGAATAAACTGCGGCAAGACTCATCTAGATAATTTCAGGTTTTTTCAGATATTAGAAGTCTAAACAAAAAATCTTTGATAAACTTGTCATGAATATTTAATGTTATAAAATTTCTTGTACTGAACTTCGTTTCTTGGAGATAAACTGATAAAGCATGCAATTGCCAGACCGTACAAAGTTATTTCCTCAAGGTAATCATGCAAGGGCCACAACACAACACATGAGCAAAGTGGACTCTACCCCACCGCACCCCCAACCAAAAAAAAAAAAGAAAGAGAAAAAAACACAAACAAATAATAGGGAATGAGCAGTTGAAAACAAGCAGAAAATATTACCGCAGCCGGTTTCACCAACGATGAGAGTGACGCGATTCTCCAAAATCTTCTCGACGATCTTATTTCTCATCGCCACCACCGGAAGATCGGAGAACTTCGAGGACGAGTCGGCGACCGACGGAGCGAACGACGAGCAACAAGATGACGTCGGAGAAGACGCCATTGTTTCGTGAAACCTCTCCGAAATTCGACAAAGAGAATTCTACAACCCAAAAAACCCCTCAAGCACTCGAGAGCTCTGCTGTACAGAGTCGATTCAGAGTAAACGATGAGTCTTTTCTTGTATTATGGCTAGTCTTCCCGCTTTCTTCGTGAAAGGAGGTCCATCCCCGTAAAGGCCGTTGTACGGATTCGACGCGCTTCACAGAGTTTGAGATTTAATTTACCTTCTTACTTGTGAAAGAAATTTCCTTACAAATGAAACCTCAACATTTATGTTTGATTTGGTTTTTTTAGTGTTTTGTTTTGATATTTTAGAGAGAGAGAGAGAGAAATATAAATAAATAACTGCGTTTTAGAGATAGCATGTATGTCTGGATTTATTTTTTGAATTAATTTTAAATAGTATAAAAATATATATTGTATGTATTGTGTCATATATTACGAGAAAAAAAAATATTATTCATTGTCAAATCATGTCTCTTTTATATACTTTTATAAATGTATATATGTATATAGTAATATTTGTTTTTATTATATGTATTATGTTGTGTATTGTGAGACAAAAAAGATTGTTTATTGTCAAATCATGTTTCTTTTATATATTTTTATAAATGCATATATGTATGGAGGATTGGGCCAAGTACTCCAAAATACACATAGTGAAATTATTTTGAGAGTAGGTATGTTTTGATTCGTTTTTTTACCCATTTTCGATATGGGCCAAAAATGAGTCCAAACATAGCGCAAATCTTCTACATGAGAGGACATAGCTGTTATCTTTTATGATATCATTCTGTCTCATTCCAATGGCATAATTCATAACATTTTTCTTAGACATTTGATTTGTAAATATATTTTTTTAATTAAAAATATTAAATGTTATTTATTTTGAATAAATTATTACAATCTCTTATATCAAATATATTTTATCTAATAACTTACCAACAATTATAATAATATATGACAGTGATATGGAATTAAAGTAGGAAAAATTACTAAAATGCCCTTCATATGTCAAAGAATTTACAGCCATGTCATCGAAGGAAGTTGGCTGCGGTTACTTGAAGGAAGTTGCAAAAGAAGTGGGGAACGCGAAATGACCAAGGTGCCATCAGCAATTAAATCTAGGTCGTAGGATTAGGGGAAGTTGAGGGACGATACTGTATTTTTACCCCCTGAAATTTACTATAAACAGGGGGAGAATTTCATTTGTAAGATATATGAACGCCATTAATAGAAATCAAGCTTTCTATTTGTTATCTTGGCATTTCCTTGCAACGTCACCTCGAGTTAACGTGCTTGGGCTAATCACCTCCCGAATCACACATCATCAATATAAGTTAATTATATACTATAAAGTAAAACTACACCTACTATGAAATAAAATACCAACCTACGCGAATGGGATTCAAATCCATGACCTTAATAGTAAAGGGCATCAACTTCTCCAATTTAAACATATCGATTTCAAAGTCTTAATAGCAAATTTTATGTTTTTGTTTGGCTGACTATTGATTTTAAATATTTTGACTTCCATTGTAATGATTTTTTCTTTTTTAATATTTTTAGATTTTATATTTTTTATTGTGCAATCGCTCAAGACCATTCCCTCTAATAAGTAGCAAAGCAAAACTTATTTTATGAAATCCTCAATCCACATATTAACAAACTATTTGTTTTTATTTATTTATATAACTTTTTCACTATATTTTGGTAGTTAGTTTTTTTTATTCATGCATATTTCTCTCTCTCTCTAAGATTATATATATTATATATTTTCTTATAGCCACTCCCTTATGAAATATAATATTACCTTATTATTTTTATTTTTATTTTTATTTTTATTTTTATTTTTATTTATTAAATAATAGAACATTATAAATGTTTTATTTTAAACTAATATTGAATAATTGTACACGCTCATACAAGTTACTACTATTTATAAATTTTTAAATTTGAAAGACCAAATATTAAGTTGATTCAGATAGGAGGTCACAGGTCGCCTTAAAAGTATCCGAGATAGTTAGGGTACTTGAGAAAATAATAAATCGCTAGGCTTGTTGGGAAGTCCTCATATAAGACCTTCGATTCTTAAGTCAGCTCGAGATCGATATAAGACTATGCAAATAAAACGTATTTAATGATGATTTTGTGTAATAAATGTCTTATAACAAATAAAGTATGAAGGGTGTATTTATAAGACTGGATACCCACTTGCTCTGATTCACGTGTCATAATCTTGAAATGGGCATTGTCGGAATATCCAATAGCCCTCATGATGGATCATTCTATTAGTTGCCGGGTTGGGTCGTGCGACACCAAATTGTCCCACGGGCATGGATCCTGACTCAAAATGAGGATTTTCATCTTTTTCGAGAGGCATTATTGTCAATCTTGAGACATGTACTATAATTCAAATAATAAGTACAATACATTTGTGAGTTGAATATTAAATTATTTAATTTAAAAAAAAAAAAAAGAACAAAATCAAATTTATCTCGAGACCAAAACTTGGAAATGAAGGAAGACAAGGAAAGGTGGAAGAGACGCGCGACAGAGCGAGGGTGTGATTAAAATGGCAGTCGTACCCACGTTAAGAAAGTGGGGTCAGAAAATCAGACTTGATTATCTCTTGCTTTTTGGACGCTGCGGGGTCCCGCTCCGCTGTGACATTCCCTTGGGTACTCGCCTGCCTATCTCCCTGTTTCTCTATTGTATGCATTTCAATATTTCATCAATCATCGTCCAATTATATAGAAACACAAACTATGTATTAATTATGTACTGGCTATTAATTTTATATAGTATGATTATTTAAATATATATACACGTATCCTCGATATGTAAGTATATTGATGATCTTTTTTATATAAAACCCAAAAATAAACAATTTAGAAGTAAATCTTCTTGAGACACACATCTCTTTATTTTCTTATCACTCTATCTTCTCTTATGATGGGGTATAACCCAATTCATATTAAAAAAATTGGAATACCCCTGAAATGGACCTAAAATCACTTGAAGACCCATGGACCCGCGCACAATTCGGACGGGTTGGATCGTGCGACCCGACCCTGATTAGCGACTCGGTTCGTACCACGCGCCATATGTCCAGATTTAGACCCTTGATGCCAAAATACCTCATACTTGGGAGATGAGGCCACGTGGACCATGCAAGTACGGACACTTTGTGCTATAAATATGTTTGTCCCACAGCATTTAAGGTAAGTTATTCTTGTAATATTCAACCAAATATTTCTACCAGTTCGCCATATTTTCATCTCGACCAGTGTCTGAC
This sequence comes from Sesamum alatum, assembly GCA_034509735.1. Classification (NCBI taxonomy): domain Eukaryota; kingdom Viridiplantae; phylum Streptophyta; class Magnoliopsida; order Lamiales; family Pedaliaceae; genus Sesamum; species Sesamum alatum. The sequence goes on from JACGWO010000009.1 coordinate 4,003,817, forward strand.
TTAAGTATCGGAGGGTCTACGCCGGGGACACTCCCGGCTAGTCTCACGTGTTTGTTTCTTCTCAGGTTACTTGACTAGGGAGGCTTACCAGATCGAACTCGAGGGTATCCAGCTAAGGTGAACACGGGAGATCGAGTAGGCGACCCAGATCATCTTATGCCTCTTATCTTTGTTGATAGTGGTATTTATAGGACATTTTTGAGATATTATTGTAGCAAAATCTTCATCTATACTATTATAAAGAGAACATGTTTTATAGACACAAAGTGAAAATTTTTATACCACTACACCAAATTTTGTAATACCAAAAATACCCTTCAACTTCCCAACTCTATTTAATTAAGTTCCTTCGAAAAATTAATTCCATGCAATCAATTTTATGTACTCAAAAATTAAATTTACTCCCATTTTGTTTAAGTTTATTGTTAATTGAAATAAAAATAACATATTAGTATTTGTGTTATATGTAATTATAATCGTCATTGTCAATATAACAAATATTCTATAAAGTTTTAATTTTTAATTTATTTTGAGTACAATATTGTATTAGTAATTAATGCTTTAGAAAAAAAATATCAAACAGTTTTTATATTTAAAGTCGTAAGGCAATGCTAAATTTTAAGATGCGGGCATAAGTTATGAGATTCAATAAAATAAAAATTTTATTAAAAATTATGCGCGCATGTACTGCGTGCCACAATTTCTAATAAAATCTTTATGAACGCCTTGTTGGTGGTGCTCTCTTAATATTTTTTTATGAAATCATGTATGGATATATTTGTTAGGGGTCTTTTCGTAACAAATTTTCATGAACAGCGGGGGGTCCTCATAACAAATTCTCGTGAAATCTTTCTGGTTGTCTTTGTAACAAATCTTTATGAACTCATTTATTCTATTTTTCCGGAGTTCGTAGAATGAACCCGTCTTATGAGGTATGTCATTCTCCATTTACAAGTTTTTGAGTTGTTTTTGTATAAAATTGAGTTTTTTCTTAAGCTCGTATGTTTTTCTGTATGTTTTGACATCAAATTCAGATTAAACTCGAGTTGCTAGTATTGTTTTGTGCCTTTTTTTTTAATAAATAAAACATAGGGTTGATTGCACTTATACCCCTTCTGAAATGCAAAATTTACATTTTCCCCAAAAAAACCATTGAAGTTACACTTATACCCAGTCAAAAAATTCCTCATTTACACCAGACCCATTCCATTAGGGTTTGGACAAAGAAACTGACATAAGCAAAAAAGAATTACATAAAAATTTTATTTTACACTTTATTTAATATATTTATGTATATTTTTATACTTATAAGGAGATAAATGTGATATACACATATGGAGTAAGGCTAACATTATTACAATTTTTTTTTCTTATAAATATAAAATTATTACACATGAATGTTCAATAAAAGGGTAAAATTTAAAGTTAATGTATTTTTCTTGTTCATGACAATGTTTTTTGTCCAACTAATGAAACGAGGATAAATGTAAATGGAGAATTTTTATAGATGGTGTAAGTGTAATTTCAATTTTTTTTTGGGATAAAGTGTAATTTCATAGTTTTAGATGGGATCTAAGTGTAATTAATCATAAAATATACAACATTCTTCAATACAATACCAATATATATATGTATATATATATGGTATACATTTTAAAACATTTATGAGATTTTACAAAAGTCACACTTTTCATTTTTAATTGCAATTTGATTCCTCATACATAGAATTTTTTTATTTTTTATTTTTTTATAAAAGCGATGAACTTTTTATTAATTGAAGTAAATAGATTACAACCAGTCATGTTGAATATCAACATCGAACAAAGATAATTACAACAATCCATCACTAATATCACATAAATAATACCTAACTATTACAGTTAAAAATAATACCGACTATATAATTTTTTAATATAATGAACTTCGTACACTTTTTAAATGAAAAATATATTTAGATAAATAAATCAGAGAAAAAGATAAAAATAAAAATTAGTGCAAAACATTTTAAAGAAAAAAGCTTTTGAAATTATATAAGTAAATATATATAAAAGAGTGAGAGTATAATTTTATCAAGCAAAAAATTTCAAAAGTTTAATCTTAACTGAAACAAAAAAGCTGTGTCATCAACACCGCATATACAATTATATTTTAAAGTAAAAATATGTGTCATCTAATTCGAGTAGCACCATATCTTGAGGGTTTTTATACCCATTTTTCAACATTTTAACTCACATCTTATTTTCTTACTTGTATTCCAATTTTGGAAGTCTTTTTTGTTTAACTATTTTTGCTATAATTTTTTTAATTAATTTTTTTTTCTCCAACTTATTTATTCAAGTACTCTTTTATTTAAAAATTTCAAGAAATTCATAAAATCACAATTATGTTTACCCAATGATAAAAATTTCTGATTAAAATATTTATATTTTTTTAAATTTATGAGCAAAGGGATCAAATTGCAAATTGAAAAATAAAAAGCGAGTGACCAACATAATTTTATTTATAAAAAAAAATATATGAAGATAATATGGGAAAATTACCTCCTTAAGAGACTAACTTAAAATGAGTTGAAAAAATAAGAACTATTTTGAAGCTAAAATTAAATGTCAGGGACTAAATGAATTTTACCATTCGATTAAATGATGGTCAAATATTTTATAAACTTACAAATATTTTTTGAATCTTAAGAGTTGAAAAAAAGCTATATATGAAAAGAAAGAAAAACAACATAGATGGTATTTTGGTCATTCTGTCCTGACCACTTAACCTTTCGATATTTCCAGTTTAGACCCTGGATCAGCACCTATCGCAATACACTCGACTGCGATCTGGAGTAAATTGAGTCAGTCTAACTGAACAACCCTAGAGAGAGAGAGAAAGAGCTCGAGAAAGAGGTAAAATGGCGTCGGGATGGGGAATTACGGGGAACAAGGGCCGGTGCTACGATTTCTGGATGGACTTTAGTGACTGCATGTCCCGCTGCCGGGAGCCCAAGGATTGCGCACTCCTCCGTGAAGATTATCTCGAGTGCCTCCACCACTCAAAAGAGGTATATCCATTTTCCGCACCCTTTCCCCCCTCTTTATGGAATTATAACCCAAATTTTCGATTCAATATAGGCCAAAAAGTGGGTACGTTCTCTGGGTTTCTTGGTTCTTGAAATTATTGTTATTTTCCAGTTGAATATATCATGTCGTAAAATGTATGGACTATCAGGGACTCGATTGGTTATAAGTTCCTGGCATTTGGTGCGAAGTAATTCGAGTATTTAAATCAGAATTAGAAATACTCATGTGTAAACCTGAATTAGGTGTATCATAGAATGTAATTCTACAGATTTATTCTAAGGATCCAAACACAAGGTAATGCAGTTGCTGGTGTGATTTTTGCTGTCTCGTATTAGGAATTTACTTTGAGAATGCGGATTTGAAATTGATCCCAGAGAAACTGAGATGATCTGGAACAAAATCATGAGTGGTATTCTGAATGCACAATTTGCAATGTGGTCTCAGCTTGAGAGTAAATGCGAGTGTAATTTGTGGTTGAAAGAATTGTTGAGTATGATAGTATAGGTGCTCTGTACACCTGTTTTTGTACTGATATCTTCTAAGAAACTAATGTGGATAGCTTATCAGGTATCAAGGACATAGCCTCCTTCCTTTTCTTTCAAGGACATAAACTATTTTTTTTTCCCTTTCAAATTTAGTATTTGAGATCCAAATACATGTATTTGATTTTGCTGTTTACATTGTCAATCCCGAAAATAGCGTTTTTAGTGATTCCTTTTCTGATTAAACAAGTGTCAAGATTTTGAGATACGTAGCACTTCCTGAGACTGAAGCCTCCCTCAAGAGCATTTGGGAGAGCTATCAGCCACCCTTTTCTCTGGTTCAATTAAGCCCATAATCAATCTGTATGTTTGAGAGTCTTGCTCTTTCTCCATCCCTGGAAACTTTGTAATCATGTCCAACCAAATGCCTTAATTCTCAGAAAATTATGTTACGAGATACCCTTTTTGATACTTGAAATGGAATCCTTAGGAGGTTGTTTATACAAGGGACTAGAGTGAGTCTCATGGAAGTTTCTCAAAAGATGAGTTAAAGCTTCTAAAGACTAATTTTATGATAATATATATATCTCTAACCCTTTTTCTTTACAGTATTAGAATGATATAATAACCATTTACATGATCTAAAGTTTCTTGTTACCTCTAGATGCCGTAGTTCATTAATGGAAGGGTTCCGTCTAGCCCACGGTTAATGGCCTTAAGAAAAGCGAAAAGGATAAAACTGTGCTTCGAGGATAAGGCTCTTGTCTTGAAGGGTTATTCTTTTGGAGGTCGTGTTATCCTAGACCACTTGGTTTTACTTCAATATGTGAATCATATATATCTTATTTACTTGCGAAGTCACATGAAGCTAGAGCGAAAGTGGAAGCACGTCAAGATGCTGGAAACTTTGAGACTTAGCATTTTGGCCACATGTTAAGTTTAATGCTGCTAAGAGCTGGAGGTCTGCGGTATAACTGCTACTGAATACTGTTGCCCGAGAACTTCTACCTTATTTTGTTCTTCAGGCTCTCTTAATGGCAATAAATGTGCTGTTGTGGCAAAACAAGATTGTATAGATATGCTATTCTTAATACTGGATGTGTCCCCCTTTTGGGCCTAGCCTACTGATCAAATAGTCGCCATGTACGCTAAAAGTGACGCATTTAGCTTAGATAAGATCACATGAAAATGCAACAGTTTGCAGTTGGGCCTGCACTGAGAGGCAGCAGATATTTTGGAAAAGAATGGTGTGTGATCCTCATTGGCCCATATATGAAAAGTTGGCAGTCGATGTTTGAATTATGTATGGCTCGAATGTACTAGTGGTTGCATCCGAATCAAATCTCTCCTGTAATTATGGCTGGCCTTGCTCTAGAAAAGATTAGCCAGCAAGCAAAGTTTTTAGATGCTTCGTGACATGGATATCAATTTGAAACCTAGATTAGGTACCAATGGTATGAAGGCTTATATTTTAACAACTCTCAACAGTTTCCTTGTCTCCACTTTTTTCCATCTTGTTTAGATATTTCCCTTTTCAATTAGTCAAATTTACATGACATCTAATAGTATTGCATTGTCTAGTTTCAACGCAGGAACCGAGTCTACAAGGAGGAGCAGCGTCAACTGAGAGCAGCTTCAGAGAAGGCCAAGGGGGGAGGTGGAGATGATGTTCATCACTGAGAAACATTATTATTTCTCTTCATGTCAACCGAGTGAAAAGAGGGATTGGAACTAATTGATTTTCTTGCAACTTTCTTGGAAATAAGAAATGAATCAGTTGTATTTTATGTGTTGTGGAATGTCATTTGTCAAGTACAAGAACATATTCCGCATCTGCCAAATGGGAGTTTTGGTGCAAAAACATTGAGATGTATGTTTCCTTGCATATGATGATGCTTGGGCTATTTGCCACTGGCGTTGAGGATTTTTTCTTACATCGTTTCTCCTCTCCGACTTGTCAACCTTTTCTTGTTCGAACCCAATTTTCTCAAGTATATTTATATTTTAAAATATAAAATATTATTTATTATATATACATATGGACGTCGTGTAATAAACTAAAAGTTGAACTGCAGCTACATATATATTAATAAAATAATGATAAGTAAAGATTTTAATGTCCTTCGGAACTAAAAATAAATTAAGTTCTATTTTTCCATTTATTTCCACAAAACTCCGTAGAACGAAACATTAGAAAATCCAGAAAATTACTAAAAAATATCTTACATATTTTGAATTTCGAATTATAAAATTTACATAAATTCCAAAAAAGGCCGTTGGAGTAGAGAATTCTGTTTTAATTTTTTGTGCCTTGGATAAGGTCACAAGACCAGAGCCAGACGGTTCCGTGTACTCCAATAGATGTGCTCCTGAGTCCTGCCTTTCTTTATTTCGAATTTTCCTATATTGCCCCCCTCTTCCTTTTCTCTTACCCCATCAAACCCTAAAAAGTTCACTCCATCCGCATTTTGCTCTTCTCTCCATCGTTACTCCTCACGGTAAATCCCGAATTTCGGCGCCTCTGCGTATATGGTGTTCGATCTTCCTGACAGCGTTTTTCGATAAAGAATTTTTTACTGCTTTCTTGGTTTTCGCGGTTTGTTGTGATGCCTAAATCTGTTCACGTTTCATAGGTTCCACGTTGATTTCGAGGTTTCGCGTTTCAGTTTCTATTTTACTGAAGTTACGACGTTTATTTTTGTTAATTTTATTCGTTTCTCTTGCCAATTTTATTAGGTTGGTTCTGTGAAATTTTAGTCGTGTTATTATTTTTGTAAATTAAGCAGTTTTTTGTGTTTTTGATTTCACTGGTTTCGGTTTATCTTAATCTTTCTATACTGTTTGCTTGAATTTCTTTAGCAAGATGAGTCGCTCTAGCAGAACTCTCTATGTCGGTAACCTTCCCGGTGACATTCGCGAGCGCGAAGTGGAAGATTTGTTTTACAAGGTCAGATGTTTGTTAATTTTGGCTGAATTTCATTTATTATTCCATTATTTGGATTTGTCGATAATTATGTTCATAATTCGTTTTGCATGGCTATGTTTTTCTTTTGAACTCTTTATTTGGATGCACATAACAAAGCGTACCTTCCCTTGTTCCAAAAGCCCGGGGCTAGAAAGCTCTTTTATGCATTCAGCTGATGATTACAGTTTCATAGATGATGATGTCGGTCTTAATTCTAAAAAAAGGCATTAACACCAACTGACATTTTAGGTAGACATAATTAGTTGAGAGAGAGAATGAGTGGAGAAGAGAGGAAGATATGTGGAAGGAGTTTCAAGGAAGTTGGGGTGTTTTGACTAGTAGGAGCTGAAGGAACTTGTTTTTTTGGGAAAGAATTGTTAATTTGAATAATTTTTCTAATCCTTAATTTTGTCCAGAATATATAAGATGAAGAGGAGTTTTCTGTTGCACTAAACTGGGAAAGTATTGTTAAATTTGAATATATTTTCTAATCCTTAATTTTGTGCAGAATATATAGATGAAGAGGAGTTTCTGTTGCACTATGTTCAGATCATTGAGAAAATAGGCAAAGAAAGCTAGATTCCGTTATATTTTCTTTTAGACCAAATAAAATACTATGCTGATCCAAATGAAATAGACTTAGAACTAAATAAATATCTCGAATAAGTACACTTGTAGCAACATTTCTTTTGTATTTCTTCCACAACCAAATGAAATAAGCTATTTTTCTTTAGCATTTTCCTCCTTAAAATTCAGGATCCGGACACAGCCTTAGGGTGACCTGAATGAGTACAGCATCCTAATCATGCATGGTAAACAGGCAGCTTTGGTAACTTGTTGATGCTACTTGCTATTAATCAGTTAAATTATTTCAAGTGTACTTATGTTAGTAATATTAGCTAGTAGAGTTCTGATTTTCTTGAGCTTACCTGTAGAATCTATTTTAATTTACTTGAATGTAGACCACGGTCTTTGGGGGAAAGATTGAGACTATAAATTAAAAGATGCAGTATTAAGGTTTTGGAATGATATTATAGAGTTTATATTTAATATTTGCGAACTTGATTTCTCTCAGTTCGTAGTTCAGAGACAAATGCCCTGAATATCATGCTTGACATTATCCAATTTTGTTTCTTAATTCAGTATGGAACAATAGTGCATATTGATCTGAAAATCCCACCGAGGCCTCCTGGTTATGCTTTCGTCGAGGTAAGTTTTAAGTTACCTTGGTTGCCCTTCTTCGTTGCCTGTATTTTTTATCTTCATGGCTCATGACAGTTTGAAGAGGCACGTGATGCTGAAGATGCCATTCGAGGGCGTGATGGCTATGATTTTGATGGACATCGCTTACGGGTTGGTTTTGTCTGTTATAGTACCACCCTTTCTCCCTTTCGTTGACTTTGTTGTATTTATTTGTGATCTCTGATTACGCAGGTCGAGCTTGCACATGGTGGGCGCGGCCACTCTTCATCTACAGATCGTCATGGTGGTAGTCGAGGTCCCCGTGGTGGAGTGTCCAGGCGTTCGGAATATAGAGGTGGATGCGTTTTTTCTTATGTGTGTCAAATAATTGTAATGATCTCTGCATTTATGCAATTTTGTCTGATTTGACTTCATTATCCAGTTCTAGTCACGGGGTTGCCTCATTCTGCTTCATGGCAAGATCTCAAGGTAAGTTCACTTTCTTGATGCTCAATGTTGGCTTGTGATATTAGTTTATCTGTGTAAGAGCACACTGCTGGATGTTATCTTACTAATCTAAATGCTGTTAATGTAGGATCATATGCGCCGTGCTGGGGATGTTTGCTTCTCCCAAGTTTTCCATGAGGGGAGTGGTGAGCTTTCTATCTATTTTATACGTCTGCAAGGGTGGAACAACTAGTACATCTATTCCTATTGTTTGTTGGTGCTATCCTCCTTTGTGCGTTGATATGCTTTATGTCTGTTTCTTTTCGATTGCTGATTTCTTCCATGATAATTATGCAACACTGGTGGTATATGTGTGTTTGGGCCCTTTTCGAGTGATGAACCTATTTAAGTATTGATCATGGGTGCATCAATGGTTTAAGCTTGGCATGCTCGACTTCTGATTTGAACTCCTTGATGTGTTTTTGGTAGCCTAAGTGTGTGGTCTTTGTATGTCGTTGTTTTTGTGACTGAAACATTTGTGGGAAGTTTAATTGTTGGTATTTGTGCAAACCATCTTCATCTTGGACAGCATTGCTTCTCTTATTTCCTTTTAATATGTATATCCTAGGCAGTATAGATGTATTTTATATCATGCTGGCTGGTGAAAGATTTTTAGGTGATACCAACAAAGTATACCTTGCTTCACATCTTGATTTTGTCTGCACTTCTGGCGACCTTTCGTGATTTGTCCATAGTCTTGTCACTCTTGTGTTCCCGCATCTTGCTTGTCTCCATTGTAATTGCTGGAGTCTTAAAGTTGGAAGGTTCTAGCTTTGTTGTGCAAGGATCCTGAAAATGTTTGTGACTTTTCTGCTTTCAGGGAAGACAGGGATAGTGGACTATACAAATCATGATGACATGAAATATGCTGTAAGTCAATTCTATTTATTTATGCATTTTTTTAAATATGATGTTCCTGGTGGCTCCTGCTTAGATCTCTTTACTTTTCTGCCTGTGGAAACTGGAGTATCCATTTGGAATTTCAAGTTACATCATGATTTTCTTTGTCTTCATCCTTGTAGATCAAGAAGCTCGATGACTCTGAGTTTCGTAATGCTTTCTCCCGGGCTAGAATTCATGTATGGCTCAATGTTCAAATCTATGCCATGTTAATTTCCAGACTATTTGTGTGCACCTCTGTGACTGACTACATCTATTCACCTCCATTAGGTGAAGGAATATGAATCAAGCCGTTCTAGAAGCCGCAGCCGCAGTCGTAGCCGTAGCCCTTCTTACTCAAAAGGAAGGAGCAATGGTCGAAGCAGGAGGAGTCTGAGTAACAGTCGGAGCAGGAGCAGGAGCAGGAGGTTGGATGTTGTTATAAAGGGATTTGTCTTTTTGTTCTTGTTTTAGTTGCATTATTGGCATTCAATTTACGCGACCAGTTATGAATTTAATGATATACTTGCAGCATCTCACCCAAAGGCAACTCATCACGCCGCTCAAGATCTCGTTCGAAGTCTGTATCTTCACGGTCTCGTTCTGGATCACGAGCGCGCTCTGTATCAAGGTATGTTATTTTGGTGGTGTTTTGGTTTGTGTGTGTGTGTTTTCTCTGTTAGCAAGCAGACAATTGCAAGATTCCATTTTACTTTTTTCAATTTTTCTTTTGCTGCTTAGCATTTTCTGTTGGGTTAGTACCTACCTTTTTGTGATTCCCATTCTTGGCCATTCTGCTGACCAAGACTACATTTAACTTTGATGCTCTTGCTAATTGTACATGAACCACTGTATTGTGAAGCAGTGAGTTATATTGGCAGATACTTGGTCCAATCTGTGTATATAGCTGGGAAGCTCCTTTTTCATTTTAATTTGTCCAAGTTGTGCAACTCTTGGAGCTCCGATTGAAGTCCTTTTGTTTCCGGAGCACCTTATGTTAGTAGTTCTAGTTTACATAATTCCCTTTGTGATCAAATGATTTGAGTCTGCTTATTTGTTGGACATTTGAGTATACTGTTGCTAAGGCTACATATCATGGTAATGCTCAAGAACATTCATGTCAAACAGATGCCAGTTCAAGAATGGAAAATAATTCCAGTTTGGGTTCACAAACTACAATCTATAATGCCAGTTGTATGCATGTACAAATGTAACTGAACAAAGCATGTTTCTTCAGATAATTTGATTCCTCTGCGGAGTCAGGGACTGTCTGCGGCTCTGCTCTCTCTTCCCTTTCTTGTGCTCTGCCCTTTTGCTCTTGCATTGTGACATCAATGTGGTATTAAGAAAATGTATCCGCTGTCAAAGAATAATCTGCTTTGTTCTTCTTTGTAAACATGGAATTGCCTTCTTTGTTGTGTTTAGATACGGATATTTGCGCGATCTGGGGATTGCATATTAGGATCTTGTTGGGGGATATTGGTTCAGTTGGCTACAACTCTTTTGGTTGTGGAGGTATGATGTTTTATAGATGGTAACTTTGGAATCCTTCACGATGTCTCTGTTCTAATGAGCATCGCAAATGTCCAATGGGTGCTAGATTGGGAACATGAAGATCATGGATTACTATGGTGAAGCTGGACAGTGAACTAATTGGCATTTGAAAAACGGAACACCTTTTTGCAGTGGAAACGATTTAACTATCTCCAACGGTGTACTCTACCAAACCATACCATCGGAGTGTTTATTGATTCTTTTGGTTTCTTTGCCTATGGGTCATTCACAGCACGTTATTTAGCTTTACATCAAGGGTTTGTTTCTTTTTTGGTTAGGTTGCTTGCTTAGGTGAAATTTGCGTTTTTCCCCTTTTATTTGTTTTATTTTGCCTTGTGTTTGCTAAATGTTTGTGAGTTTCCTCTTATCCATTTTGGTCATGGTCACTCTGACGTGGAAGTGGCATCAAGGCTCTTGGATCAAAGTTGTTAAGAGGCACTAGTGGGTATTAAACTGGGTTGTTTCTGGAACTTTTGCAGATCTCCATCAAGATCCGCATCCCCAAAACCATCTGTAAGTGTAGGCTTGATATTAATATATTGTCGCTAAGTTTTTCTTGTGTTTCTTCTGTTTGGTTGGATGTAAATAACAGTTGATATTTTGAAGTTTGGGCAATTGATGGAATCCTGCCCCAATTATGCTTTATATTTGCTCTTTCTTTTGATTTGACAAATATCAGCGCGAGAAACGCGCGAGCAAGAGTCCAAAAAGACGCAGCCCAAGCAGAAGCAGAAGTCGGAGCAAGAGCCCAAGCCAGAGTCGGAGCAGGAGTCTTTCCAGGTTATCTTTGTTTTTGCTCTATGTATATAATGTGTGTAAGTTCTAGTTTCTTTCATGTTGATTGAACGCCATTTGTAATCTATTTCAACAGGTGAAAAATGCCTTATCTGGTGAGCATCAATGCTGTCACTCTTGGTTATATTACCAGATTTTGCTGGAAGGGAAGGAACTACACTATGCTACAGCTGATAGTTGAACTGCTGGACTTGTGGGTTGAGTATGCTGTGGTGTCTGGAGATTATTTTCGTATGTTTAAATTCTTATGAAAGACTTGAGTAATCTTAAAACATTGCAGTCTTGTAACTGTATTGTCGACTAAGATTTCTAGGATCTTAACTGCTGGTCACATCCATTCCTGTATTTACCTTCAGATCTCATTTCGATAAGTATATGCCTGTCTATCTGTTCGTAGTATCTTTCTTTCACTCTACTGGAGAGTAACCATAGAATGTATTGATGAATAGTTGGCTTTCATGTTCAATGGGCATGATTTATAACTGCTTATGATCTCGAGATCATGAAGTGTATTAGCTTGCTTGCCGACAAGATGAACTAGTAAAAATGTTGGAGTATTGGTTGGAAAAAGATAGTGCTTCAATGTTGTTATCCTTATTGTAGGGACAAATATAGGGAGTGGCACATGGGACATCTGTTAATTGTATATGTCGTAACGTGAAGGGGTGATGTAAGGTATTCCAAAATATGTGGTGTAGTATCATCTCCAAGTTCCTTTTACGTGGATGGTGGTAGGCTCCGGGACCGGGTTCCTCACTTTAAATTCCCAATGCCGTGCCTATCAACATTGGGATTATGTTTTTCCTGCTCCTCTCTCTCTCTCTCTCATATTATAAAATCCCAAAAATGAAGAAAAAACATTTAAAAATAATTCAACACACGAAAAGGAATAAGTGTGTTCAGTTTGGTATGTCCAGCATGAGAGGTGTTATGTATGCTAGCTAAAAATAACACCACCGAACAAACGTACTAAATAATTTTTAAAGAACGCGCCGGCTCCAAGCGGCTTGATCTCTACTGAGAGTGAACTCAACTTGTTAAAGAAGTTGGAAAGCACAAGATTCACCAATTGATTACATCAATCAAGGAATACGACTCTTAGATTGTTGGCTTACAATAAATAATTAAAGGATTGCAATATACACACGACTCTTATTCGCAGAGTACATACGACACGACTCTTCTGTAAAAGAATATTGTGGGACTTATCAAAAGCTGAAAAAGAAAAGAATATTGTGTACCACTCGAATAATTTCTGCACATTCTGATATAAAAGTGATTTTCATAAAGTAATGTAATGTGAAATTGTAGAAATGGTTATTTAGAATAGGGTCTAGCAGTAGTAGAGTAGAATTGTCTATATTTGATTGTTGAGAATGGTGGAGTGGCGTCATTAAGATTCAAGATAGAAACTCCACCGCAAATAGCTGCCTCTCCGCCCACCGCATAACTCATTTCTGATTTTCCCCTCCTGAGACACTGCTTATAAATGAATCTTCATTTCTTTCCCACCAAAAACACCACAATCATTATTACTTCTTCTCTCTCATTTCCCAAATAATTCTTGATTCGGAATTCCGGTATTTTTGGGGTTAGATATTCGTTTAATCTGTGTAAAATGTCGGAAAGCGTTTTCTCGAAGCTCTCAGAAGACGTTATCCTCAACATACTTTACAAGCTCGAAGAGGATCCTCGCAACTGGGCCCGCGTCGCCTGCGTCTCCACCAAATTCTCCTCTCTAATTCGGACCGTCTGTTGCAAGATCAAATGCACGCGATCCATCCCCGCTGTTGTTTCAGATCTTCTTCCGTCTGCCGCCGCTCCTCCCGGTGTCTGGGCGTCGCTTTACAAGCTTGCCGTCTGCTGCCCCGGCCTTCTCCACTCTGGCGTCCTCCTCGAAAACTCAGATTTCGGGCTCGAACGTGAAATCGGTCCCGATGAGAGTTACCACCAAAACAGGTTGTTCCGAGCGAATGAACCTGAAAAGGCTGCTTCGTCGAGTAATGCCGGTCACGAATCAGTTGCTCCCCTATCTGACTGCGTGTGGTCGTTGTATGACGATTTGCTATATGATACCTTGTATAGTGATGCTGAAACGTTGTCGACAGAGGTGGCTGAAATGCCCGAAGCTCAGCCCGAAGTTAGGGAGATTGAAAAAGCGAAGCCCGATTTCACTGTCTGTAAAAGGAGGAAGATTTGCAGGCCACTCAGGTCGCATCTGGCGTCGGGGGTCTGGAATTTGAGCCGCGAGCAAGGCAACAAGCTGCTTGCAAGCAGATTTAAGGGGGATTGTTTGTATATCTGTGATTGGCCCGGATGCATTCACGTTGAGGAGAAGCGGAATTACATGTTATTCCGAGGGATCTTCAAGAATTTCAAACAGTCGAGGGTTTGGAGGACGATCAATGATGGGAACAGGAGCAAGATCGATTTGAATTGTGCGTTTTGCGCATCCAAACAGACGTGGGATTTGCATTCCTCGTTTTGTTTGAGGAGGTATTTCGGGTTCCATGACGATGGAGAGCCAGTTGTTCGGGCTTATGTTTGCGAGAACGGGCATGTATCGGGGGCATGGACTGATTGGCCTTTGTACAATTGAAGCTTCAATCTTGCTCGTTTGCTTTCATTACGTCTGGATTATGAAGAAGTTGGTTTCTTTTGAGTATTTCATTAATGTGATTTTTGAATGTTTGTTTGATTTTGGTTTCGTCAATATCATCTGTACTGTTTGTGTATTTGGTTAAACACTAGTCAATTGTGAGAGCCATTGTCTATGAATCAAGAATTCTGCCATAGTTTTCCAGATGATATCCTCATGACAAGTTTTTATGCATTCATCTTTCTTTATGTGATTATTTATTAGAATTTAGTCTATAACTAAGAAAGTTATCCAGGTTATATACAAGAAATGTAATACAAGGGAACAAATTTTTTGAGGATGTGGTTTCCTTAAATTAATTTTTCTTAATATGTTAAGTATCCCTTCTTTACAGATAGACCACAGAGTTGCATGCATATATCATACAACACTACATTTAACACACGCTGTCAATATCCAGAAGAATGGTATCAGGCTTCCAGCCAGCTACATTTTTGGAGAAGCTCAAACCATCACAGAATCACCAGTAAAATAACCAAGATAAAAGAGTCTTACTCTTCAAACAACTAACTTTTCTTCATCCAGTCCGGGTACTACGACATCCTCTCTCATCATGACCCGGTAGTTTTCTCCAACTTTGGCTCCAGCTTGTGCAAACAGTTCAACCAATGCAGGCAACTTCCCGTAGTACCTCTTCAAAGCATTTGTGAGAAGTGGATTGCGTGGATCTTGGACATGCCACACGTAAACTGGTGGAACAAGATCGTCAATGGTTGCCTCCTGCCAAGCATGTTGGCCATCCCTCATTTGGTGCTTGAAAGCCTGGCATTGCCTCACCCTATGCCCTTTAGGCCCGACTTGCACCTCCGAACAATATCCACATGTTTGCACAGCGTACTTCTGCATTAGCCTAACAACACCAGAACACATTTTTTCGAATGCTTCCATTCCTTGGGCAGCAAAACCTGCTCAGGAAGTATTGCACTTATGTCATTTTGAAACTTACACAATACCTTAGAGAAGAATAAGGAAAAATTATCCTTCTTCAGACGTAAAGGAGAAGATGAAAGAAACATCAAACATTTTCCAGTAACCCCTCAAGTGAATTCTAAATCCATAAGGAGCACAAGGTGATGTAGGCAATGCAAGCAGAAGATACTATCTTTGCCAGCACCGTGTCTTAATGTAACAATTGGCTTTCAGTCTAAACTAAAGACAACCTAAGAGAAATGAGGTACTTCTGGAAGGGAAAAAGTGCTATTCAAAGGTAAAGAGACAAACCTTTGAGATCGTTATATGGCAAAGTCGAAGGTTTTTTATCTCCTTTAGGCCTCTTTGCCATCTCCCAAAAGCCAAAGGGTTTTATGTCTCTTCCTGACAAATCATATTTGGGCAACCTCTTCTCAAAATCAATCAGCCTTCCAGCAACACGATAAACTGGGAAGTCAAGTCTTCTTGTTGGATACTCGGGAATTTCCACACCAGCCTGAATGCACAGTTCCACGACTGCTGGAATCCGGTCCACTTGTAGCCTCTCATTGTGCGAGACGGCTCTTCCCAACCTATCATACAGATGAAAAGATTCCACAGCTGGAAATACGTGATCAACACCACCTCTCTCCCATGTATGCTCTTTGTTCTTCTGGCTACCACTCACATTACATGTCCTGATTTTATGCGGAGGATCGCCCACATGCACATCTCCACAAACACTGTGCCATATAGGAGTTATCACAGTTAACCCAATTTCTCGGACAAATATAATCAAAATCAACTATAAGTTAACTCAAAAACAATCTCTGATCACCTGCATACAAAAATTGGGATGCTTTCGGCAACTCTTGAAACACAAGCCAATAATTGAGTTCTAGCAGCTAAAACTTCATGAGCAACTGGGATAAATTCTTTCACCAATAACCCATTTTCGGGAGGTTTTAACGTGGTCTCTCGGACCACTCTCCTTTCTTGCTTTTCCAGTCTCGATTTACGCTTGAGTTCATTGACGCCAGTCACCCAAGGCTTCCTCTCAGACCGTTTAAGCTTTCTTGGTACCTCTGCGAAACCTGGCCTAGTAGAGTACAATGCACAATCATAACTTTTTACCTCTGCTGCAGCTGCGAAATTCTCCTTGTAAATTCGCCGCGTGAATATATGGTGTAAGTTTAAGACTATTCGAGATCGTCGACAGAACATCAATGCTGATGAATTCAAAGTCAAGAAACTGCTTCAAGTTTTCTCACTGGGGAAGTTTATCAAACACGTTGCAGTCGCAGAAATGCAGATCAAATATCCCGGCCCAGGTCGAGCAACAGCAAAACTGGGGGACTAGAAAAATTCTTCAAGATCTGCAGTACGTGAAAAATCGAAGAAATTAACCTTCGACTGAAACTTTCCCCGTAAATGGATGATACTCTGCTGCTTCGCTTCAAAGGCCGGAACTTTGATAATTTTCGGCAGCACTCCCTCTCGTGATTGATCATAATAAAAAATGAGTTGGGCCTCAAGTTGAATCTTGGACCGTAAGAATTCCTGACCAATTATGATCCAAACATTTTATTGGTCCGGATCAAGTGTCCAGACAACATGGACTTAAAGCCCAATTATACGTTTGCTTTATTTACTTTATATTTCAAGTAAATTAAACATATTTTATATACTAATTCCCTTTTTTTTTTTCATTTACAAAAATTGAATATAAAAATATAAATCAAGATAATTAAAAATTAAGTCACATTAATTGAGTGTATGTTTAGCACAAAAGCTTAATAAAATAGAAGAGTGAGTAGAGAGGAGAAATGGGCTAGTGGTGTGTGTGTATGTTTTTACTTTTTACTTTTAATAGAGCACTATGAAGGGCTTTCATTTCATGAATCCTCCTCCTCTCTCCTACTAGGTAGGCATTAGGCAATCATACCACATTATTATTCTTTTCTCTCGCAAAAATTCCTGCTCGAATTAAATTTATCAAATCAAATTAATTACAGAGCAAGTGTAATACACTTATTATATGATTTATTATTTTTCCTAGACTATACATAAATTACATAATAAACATATTATATTTATCATATAATTGATTTAGGTTTAATCGAGTCGAGTTCGAATTAAAATTTCTCGATGCGAGGGCTATTATGATAAATACCACTTCCCATTTTCATACATGATTATGATTATGATGATGACTGTCTGCAAAATTGTTCAAAGCCGCCTTACCCATTCCCCACACATCATCTGCGTATCAGCTTTTGTTTTCCTTTGTTTATTCAGTGCACTTCAATTCTCCATCATTAATTATGTTACATTTGCTTGCGCTTCTAAATTTAGTCAAAAAGAAGAAGATAATGATGACTGTGTTTGGTGAGGCACCACTCCACCACCAAATTGCCTATTGACTGCAAAAAGAGAGTTGCACTTTTTCCTCAGTAATATAATGTAGGATATTTTGCAATTTTAGTAAATTACCGAATAAATGGGGTCATTTGTGCATGAAATGATGCACATGGCCCTTAAATTTCCTGTCATATTTGAGGTCATCTTTGTGTTTTATTTTGTTTTTTTGTTTTTATAGAAATTGTTCTGAATTAATAATAATTTAGATCGAACGATCGTTCATAAACTTCAGTTGTCGAATTTAACGTGTGGACACAAGATCGATCAACTGGTCGGCTCATCTAACAAAAGTACTTGGATGATCAAATTAGTAAGAAGGATGAATTACAATGACCTCCATGAAAAGTTGACATAATTATGGATACTCCCTCATTTTTTTTAAAATTATAAATACTCCCATGAAATTTGTAATTGTCCATGAAATAACCCATTTCCACCCGTTGTTACGAGTGAGCTGATCAAACTGCTCTTATACAAACTGAGTTATTTTTTTATTAATTTTTAAAAAAATTCTAAAGTTTTTGACTAAAATGTGTAGGGAGAGGTTTCTTATTTTTTTTTACAAAGAGGAGCAATAATGTAATTTACCTCGTTTGATTTTTTTTTTTTTCATAATTTTAAAAATAATAAGGGCAAAATGGACTGCTCCAAGCATTTGATTAAAAATTACAAATCTCAGAAAAGGTATTTAAATTTTTAAAAAAATAAAAAAATATTCATAATTATACCAAATTTCAATAGAGGTCATCGTAATTCAGCCTAGTAAGAATAAGAAGTTTTCCTAACATCAAGAGTGATCAGAATTATAAAGTATACCTGGTTTAGCTTTTGATCGAGCACTTACAGATTTTTGCTTTATGTACAGACCACACTTGAATGCCCCTACATTTCATGTCTATTCATCAATAGCAACACCCTCAAAGTTGGATTGAATGTAAACATACCTAAAATAACACAAATCTTGTCCGATTTTAGCATAATGGGCATTCTCCAACAGCCTTTTATGTCTTTCGGACATTTTACCCACATCATATACTCAAAAAATGTTCCCAAATCCTCAATTCTTCCAAAATTTAAAAGTATAAATTGGAGTTGTTGCTAATACAATTACTTGCAGCAGTGTGAAACTGAAAGTGGAAAGTTTAAATTGAGATAAGGCTAAACTCTTTGTTGAATAATTACGTGCGTCTGGTCCCTTAAACGATAGTCTAGTAGATTGAGCTCAATATCTTCAATTGAAAATTTTGATTTTGAATTGAAGTGGATACATAATGCGTCTGTCAAACAAAAAAAATAAAAAAAATAAAATGCCCCCGCTTACCTTACGTGGAAGTCACACAATGGTAGGAGGAAAACAACTAAAAAGAGAACATTCAGGATCTCAAAATTAATTCAGGAAAAAATGCAACTTGCCCTCCTGTGCTATTAAAAAATGGCAAAACAATGCATGTGGAGAAAAAAAAAAAAGAATAGTAATTTATCTTTTATTAGTTTTTAAAAAATGAGCAAAATACTTTTCAAATCATCTACAAATTTGTTTAATTTTGTCTTATAAAATAATTTTTATATATCGACGATTAAGATTTAATAATAAAATCAAGTTGGTATTTTGTGTTGAGTTGAGAGTAAGAAGAAACCTTGTTTTGATATGACATGAATGGCAAAAGAAGAATATGATCTCTAACGGATTGAGAATAAGCAGAAACGTAATGAATTGTGCGACCGATGCTTAAAAAGAGAAAAAGATTTGCCGGCAAATTAAATGAGAAGGCGACGGCTAGGCTAGCTGGTTTGTTGCTTCTAGTTCTACTTTCCGTGAACTTCTACGGGAAAAAAAAACTATTAATTGACTTTTTCATGCCTTTTGCTATATTTATAAATAAATAAATGTAATCTGCTGTCAATTTGAAGCGTTATTCTTGCGTCAGGAATGGCAAATCGCACTTAATTCATCGGATATATATCAAGTTTTAAAGAAATCTAGAAATCAAATTCACACGCTTGAGTGTTTTAAATGGTTGTTTTTTTCTTCAGTTTCTTTGAGAGAGAGAGAGAAGAAGAAGAAGAAGGGTTTAATGTTAAAGGTAGGAAAATGAAGTTCTGTAAGAAATATGAAGAGTACATGCAGGGTCAGGGGCAGAAGAAATTACCTGGGGTTGGTTTCAAGAAACTGAAGAAGATCTTGAAGAGGTGCAGAAAACAGCCTCATTCACATGGTGTTCTTGTTGATCATCAGAATAAGGGTAATGGTGATAGCTCCACTTGCCCGAAGCAATGCCCAGGTACTCCAATTCGACAATTTCCATTTTTCTTGTGTATATTCATATTTCATCCTCTTCAATCTCGCGTAGCGATTGCTTCCAAAAATAAAAAAAAAATAAAATAAAATCTCGAGTAGCGATTTTATGCTATCTGAAATTAGGGATGATCAGTTTCTGAGGTCTTTAATCTGTCGTTCTGGATGCTTCAAACTCTTGAGATTATAGATTTGGTAAAGTTTGAAGACCGAAACTCAAATTTTGAGAACAAATAAATCCTCGAGTGTTTCGCTGAAAGATTTTCATATATGTGTGTGTGTGTGTGTGTGTGTGTGGTATTATTTCTAATGCCATTGATAAGAGTTTAGGAATGAGAATAGCTCGAAATTACCATTGGCTGGTGCCTTTTGATGTGTATAAAACATACAACAAAGAATTAAAGAAACTGTGCTTGATGCATGCTGGTTTAGTTTTGAAATAGAAGAAAAGGGCAAAATATTGTACCGTAGAAGGAGTGGTATTTGCTTTGTACATTATCTTCATCATCATTTTGATTTTAATTTTAGCGTCGTCTTCAGTCTGTGATGGGACATTCTTCCCATCCCTTCTCAAGGAAATGTCGGCAGTGGTAGGATTCTTCAATGAAAGAGCCCAGAGATTGCTTGAGCTGCACCTGTCATCAGGTTTCAGCAAGTGTTTTATCTGGTTCAAAGAAAAATTACGAGGAAATCATGTTGCGCTGATTCAAGAGGGCAAGGATCTCGTTACATATGCTATCATCAATGCCATTGCAATGCGCAAAATACTCAAGAAATATGATAAGGTATGCATATATACGATTGTTCCAAGTTCCGTATGTTCAGATTTATGATTTATCTGTTTATGTTGTATAATTTCAGATTCACTATTCGAAGCAAGGCCAAGCTTTCAAGTCGCAGGCCCAAAGCATGCACATTGAGATACTTCAATCACCGTGGCTCTGTGAACTTATGGCTTTTCACATAAACTTGAGAGAGTCTAAAGTCAATTCAAGAAACGCTCCTGCACTTTTCGAGGGGTGCTCCCTCGTATTGAATGATGGGAAGCCATCTCTGTCTTGTGAGCTATTTGATTCAGTAAAGCTTGATATTGACTTGACCTGTTCTATATGCTTGGTGAGTGCATCAACTTGCTCCCTGGATCCTGACTCCCTGAATTTATCCCTTTTTTTTTCGGATTTAAGTAAATTCTAATATATGTTCCTGCCACTTTTCTACCCAAGTGGACAATTTATTTGGGTATTGTTGAGTCAAATTTGGCTAATCGGAAGGTGCACATACAATCTTCCAAGACTTGGCATAGACAACTTCTGGGGTAGATTCATATGCTTGAACTCTGAGAGGGACTTTGTTTAAAAGAACTGTAACTCATAACTTTATTATGTAACAGATTATCGATGTAATTGGGTTTGTATGAAAAATAACCTTTATGTCATTCAGAAATATCCCTTCCAAGTATGATAGGAGTAGGACTTCTGTACTTCTTTTCTGACTGTTGCTAAGGGATAGGAACGGGGAGGAATGAGCTTGTTCATTCACGTAATTTTTCTACAGCCAGCTAAATGATATGGATTTCTTTTTTCTTTTCTTATCAACAGGAGACGTTGTTTGATCCGGTGTCTCTTACCTGTGGTCATATCTTCTGCTACATGTGCGCATGCAAAGCTGGTTCTGTGACCATAGTAGACGGACTGACGGCAGCAACCCCCAACCAGAAATGCCCAATATGTCGACAGGTACCATCCCCATTTATTACATTGAAGTATATAGCAAGTGTTACAAAGTTTGACGAATTCATCATCATTTCAATCTTACCATTCTAATTAATTCTTCTAACTAAAATGGTGAACGGATATCATCTGCTCTTCAAACGGAAACGAGTGGATTTTCCATCCAGCTGCTATGCTGAAACCTATAAGTCTGCTTGCTGAGTTTTTTTTCAAAACATTTCATACTTTAGTAAGTTTACCTTTGATGGATCCCAGGAAGGAGTATATGAAGCTGCTGTGCATTTGGAAGAACTGCATATTCTATTAGGGCAAAGGTAACTTTTGCATCTGAATTATTGATTCCCTCAAGCTCCGCTGCCTTAAATTCATGAGTTCCTGTCAGCAATTCTTTGTCATTAACTAGTCACACATGTGAACAGTTGTCCCGAATATTGGGAAGAACGGCGTAAATCTGAAAAGATTGAGAGAGTTCAGCAGACGAAGGAGCATTGGGAGTCCCAGTGCCGCCTATTCATGGGTATCTAAGCAGATGATGAGCACTCTATTCTTCCCGGATGATTCATCGCTTCGTTTGCTTTTTTTTACTTTTTATTTTATTTTCTTTAAGGTCCAAAGTCTGTGAGATTGCATGTATATGAACTATGGGTTCTTGTCAAGAAACTCATTCCGTTGTGTGTTGAAAATTTTATTAGTTCTCCTTGACAATTAGTGCATAAGCCTATGAGATTTTGTTTACCTTTTCTTGTTCTTCTGTAAGTTGAATTAAACTACTTTTCCTGGAGATCTTAAGTCAGTGCCAGCGTCTCAAACACGAGAACTTGGGTGGAATTTTTTTACATTGCCTGATCTTCTTTAAATCTTAACCACGTCAAAACAAACTGGGGAGCATTTAGTCTACATTTTGTTGGAAAGGGAACACCCAAGTTATCTGCCTAAAGAATCATTTCGCATATCATCTTTTCTAATTCCTGTCAACTAAAGAAAGACGATTTTGCATTTTTTCATATATTAACCTCATTGCTGACAAGAGACGCTATCGCCCCGTATTAAAGTTTCTATTAACCCCGATGAAGAAAGTTCTGAATGTAGCACTTGAACCTTCTTAGAAGCTTGCAAATACACTTCAGTTTTAAACAATTTCACATTCTTTCAATCAATGAAGGGATACTTTGAACTAGCCAAATACTTTGAGCTAATTCTCATACCCTGTATGCCAAAAGCCAAAAGATCGTCTGTCCATGAATGAATACCCACCCCAATGTATTTGTCGACTTCTCTAAGCTTATTCAGGCAATAATATTAGAACATTGACATCAAGTTCTTTAAGCCCACAACACAGAGAAAAGTACACCATAAATTTTCAATAAGACCATATCCTATTTTAGTGATTGAAATCATCAGTAGCAAAATTATAAAGATTACACCTGAGAATCTGATCAAGTGAAACCAGCAACTAGAAGAGTTGATGAGATAGAGGGTGAGTTCACAGCTCCAAAACCAGCAATGTATTCTCTTGTTCATTGAATCACTTTCAAGAGCCCACGATCAAGGGGTTTTTATCTTTGTGCATATGATACCGTTTGCATAGTTTCTCAAGTGTTGCTACTGAATGTTGCATCTTGTTCAATTTGGTATCCATGAACATGCTCTGCAAATCAAGGAATTCGTCAGGTAAAATAAACAAACTCCACAAATTATAAATAACCAACAATTCCTCTAATCAAACGCACCTGATAATCATCGCCGTATTTTTCCACCAGGCCGCGTACATGAATCCGTTGCATGGCTGTAAGTGGTTGAAGGGGTGTGTGTTTGCCATCAGTCCGCTTCTTTCCTAGAGCTGATTTTAAGTCTACATTGCTCCAAATAAATCTTGCTGTTAATAATTATAAAGCGGCAACTAAAGCAGAAAGAAGCCTAAAGGAAAACACAAATTCGACCAGACAACTTGTAATATTCAACATCTGAAACACTTTGTTTTAGTTGAAACAGGAATTACTGAGTTCTACGTTCACATGAACACAAAACACTGACGCACGCTGGCATATGAAGCGTTCCAATGAAGGCATTGCCACACTGGATAAACTGGTTTCAAACTACTGCTAAGATGCCAATTTAAAGAAGAAAGAAATAACCAAATCAACCAAAAGTGCAGAAAATCCAGGGGCTAACGGTGGAAGGACAGGCAAAAAAACAATAACTGACCATCTTCTTCGAGGTCGCTGCCGCTTTCAATAGGCTCGAACTCAGACACGACACCGTCGCCGGAAGGAGGCACTTGGAGAGCATCACTCTCGACGATGTGAGGTGTACGCGAGCGTACGCCGAGGAAATTGGGATTCGAAACGACGCCGAATGACTTGTAATTCTCGATGACGCTGGCCTTCTCATCCCATTGCGAAAGGGGGTCCAGAAGAGATTTCAACTTCGGAGGAAGATTGAATGCCGGCTTGAATATGTTTGGATTTTTCTTCGGCAACCCGACTCGTACTTTCGGCCTCGATCGCTTGTACTTTCTCCTTGAACCACCCATTGTGTTTCTCCCACTCTCGCTCGCAAAATTTAGGGCTTTCAATAAAAAGGCTTAGGGTTTAAGAGTGAGGTTTTGTCCCCATTCATTGTTTCCTCCTTTCAATTTATACCACTACTTTCCGAGAAATCGCCAAACTGAAGTACCACTTCTTGCTACTCACTGATAGCCATGTTTCGAAAAACGCCTTCTTATAAATAGACAGATATACATGATATTTGCAATTGCTTAAAATAAGTACTTATCAATTTATTATTAAAAATAAATTAAAAAATATGTTTTTCTTCTGCAACCTCTACTTGTGAATTGCTTAAATTAAATTAATTTAAATTAAAAATTATAAGTCATTCTCTACCAATTTCTACAGTTTATGATAAAATAAACATTAACTATTTATTCATAATTATACCAAACCTCAAGATCATTGTAATTCACCTAAAATAAATAAAAATTCACACATTCCACCATAAGACCTCGCAATCAGATGCAATTATTAATTGATAAGGTCAACATTGTTTCAAAATTAGATCTAGACAAGTTTGAAACACTTGGGTGTGATTACTCATGCCGTTGCAAATGTTCATAGCAAATTAATTTTGTGAAGAAATTTGACATTTGCTGCAAACTTTACAAGTACTTTGTCTGTTTTTGCGACAACGTAGTAGAAATTGAGCTGCTTAATTACTCTTTTAGAACACACGAATTAGTCCCAGGACATCATAAAACAAAGGCATTGGAGCTGTGACACAAGCTTTCTTCCTCAATTTACAATAGAGGGCCACCTAAAGAGGAACTTCATTCAATCCAGTCCTCGCTACTACTAAAACACAGCACCATCTACCTGTCCCCTCAGAGGTCATATGGATCTCTTTTTTCTCTATTTGAACAACACAGAGACCAGAAGCTACTACTTCTAAAACATAAAGCCTATTTATCAACAACCGAGCACAGCACTTGAGAGTTTCTACGAGGCCTTCACTTTGCTTCATCTGCATCCCCACCACCATGGACAACAGCAGAATTTCCCTGCCCGTCAGAATTGGCAGCAGCGCCACCATCTGCTTTATCTTGCTTATTTCCTCCACGTATATCATTTAGGCCAGAATTTGAAGTGGGAACACTGCTGCTGGCCCCTCCAAGAGGGGTATCGTTATGTGGAGGATTCCCACCATTGTTGGGTCCGACAGATCTTAGGGTCATTTGGCCTTGGCTAGCTTGTGGATGGGGTTGTTGGGGTTGATGCTGTTGTGGATCTTGCATTGGATGAGGGTTATTAAAGGGTGCCCTTGGGGGGAATATACCTGGCTGCTGAGCCATGGCTGCAGCCTGAGGATGTTGCAAGTAAAACCCTCCTTGTTGCATCGCAGGATGGGGAGTCATCTGCATTTTCCAACATATGAATAAGAAAAAAATCTACAATTCCATGACTAAACTTGCTCCTGAGTGACTCCACAAGATACCTGTGTTGGCATTGCTGGTGTTTGTGGTTGGGCATCAGCAATTGCAGCCAAATACATCAAATTCTTTTGAAGTTGAGCCTGGTACCTAATCATCCAGAATCAGAAAGAACCAATAAGTATGCGGAAGAAGTCTTTGAATAAACAAAATGAATTCTTTAGCCAAAATTTGGGAGCTTATATGAATTAATTCCAACAGCTAATTCCATAGAGGCTCTCAACACCAATATGCTGTGACCCACATAAACCTCATTTTATGCCTCGGATTCTTCTCCAATTGTTATTTTTATAGCTTGATTCATTGGATAACAATCACAAGACATGGTAAAGCAGACACACATTGAACCCAACTCAACATTGCCCTTGATGCGTTCAAACTAAGCCATTAATCATATCATTCCCAACAATATGATAAGAGGAGATCGTTTAATGACAACCTATGGTTTAACATCAACAGCACTAAAATCAAACTACAGAAGTTTTCGCGAATTGCATTTATTGTTAAATATTTCCATGTTCAGACAAAGAAATATTAGGTAAAGTAAGAATGGCAAGCCAAAACAACTACTTCCTCCCAATTTGTTCCAAAATCATATGAATGAGTTGTAGCAGAATATATCTCTATTTGACATTTAATATGAGAGCCATTGCTCCAGAATCTTTATGGCCAATCTATAACAAATTAGCACGAGTGAGCAAGCATGGGACACAGGTACATGTATGTCTATGCGTGAAATATAGAGAAAAGCGAGAACGACTTACTGTGCACATTCAGCAAGTTTGCCAAGATTTTGATTATCCAGAATCGCCAATATCAATTTCTTGTTCTCGTCGAGGTACTGCATCATGAGTTGACAGCAAGGTTGCATATAGAATGAGAATTATATTGCAAATCTGAATATAAAAAATGCTGAAATACGATTAAAACTCTCGTTCAGTATGAAAGTTTTATGTAAATAATAAGTTGTTTCATTTGAAAAACAAGCGTAACACATACAAGTACAAAGAATTAATTCAGAGATCGAAAACAAGTCAGACACCATTAACTTGCAGAACTGCTTTTCGGAAAGTTGTTCTCTTTCACACCGATCTACGTTCAATTGCAAAGGTTGGGCTAAAATAGAGGCAGTGGATTACACAGAATACTGACTTTTATAAATGAAATATCCTCATTATAAATGAAGTTACATGGCTCCCTACCACCAACACCCTCGTTCAAAATGTTCCCCTTTGACTGAAGCTTGAAGTGAGAAATGAAAAGCTTCAGTATTCAGTAGTTTTAGGAATTAGACTTTGTACTTCATTGGCAATTGGATGGCATGTGCACTTAGAACACGCAAGTAAATGGTCCATAAACAGCCATATAGGCCATTCCCACAGTAAGGTGAGAAGCTATATAAGTTGTAATTGCTCTTGAAATGTCCATAGTTGCAGCAAAACAAAGTAGTACGCAACAAAACAATCCAAAACAGGGACAGAAGATGATATGCACCCTAAATAATTCCAATTACTACTCTTATATTAGGGCTATAACTGAAAAGTTAACGTTTTAACTACAAATACATGGCCTATATATGAAAAGCTTACATCATATATATAGTGCAAACTAAACTCGTTAGACATATTGAGAAGTGCAGTCACGCTCTCACATTTATTACTACTGGGGATTGGAGACACAAAACTTCATCAAACTCATCAAGTATTAGCTTCACGGTTTGTACTGTTTTAATAGAGCAAATATGTTTTGCATTTGTACACGCAGCAAAATCAAATATATAGAATGTAAAGCATATTTATGGCCAAGTACAGCCTTTTGTGGTCAATTAAAACAATTGGCAAATAGAATTCTTTCCATTTTAAGTAAAATGGTGAAGTATTTGCAAGCAAACTCATCAGTCATCTAGAAGGAAACTTTTCTGAAGCTGCTAATAATTGTACTTGCATGCTTATCCTACCCATGTTTTGAACGAGGAAGAGTTGAGAGGGGGAATTTTCAACTAGGATTGGTTGCGAAAGATAAAGGTTTCTGATCTCCTGCAGCCCCCAATTATTGACTGGAAGGGACACCAAAGGCCTCTGCCCCTCCATCCCTTGGATAGACAGAGAGGGAGGGCGGAATGTTTTTTCATGCTGTCAAAGAGTTGAACAATGGTTTTTGTGTTGTCAAAGATTTGAACAGTGAAAATAGATGGTGAATGCCTGATCGAATTGATCAGGTCATGTAGAAACAAAGTTCACATCTACCGGTCTGTTAGGATGCCTCGGCTGCATACATCACTGCACTTCCACTTGACACCTATCGTAATGATAAACCACTCGTCTCGCCATGACCTTCTCTTGAATTCTTCAAAACTTCTGTCGCTCCATCCCCGCAGGGGCACAGAATCCGTCGTCGTCTTGGCTGTGCTACCGGAATGTGGAAAGCTTGGTGGTTAAACTCTATTGTGATGTTGGTGATTAAAGTCACCATACAATTTTTATGGCGACTTTAATCAAGACCATGCCCAAATCACTACACTTGTAGATATTACACCCATACGTTGTTGATACTTTTAGTTCAATTTTCAGAATATCCTCTAAGTAATTTAGTAGTTCTATTCTTTGACCCAAGGTCTCCCACAAAATAGTATATGCTATAGCAAATACCATGCTTCATTTCATACATGATACTCGTGTAGCCAATAGATCTATAAGAGTCCGCTTAAACCGCCACCGCCAGGGATAATTTACAAAGAGACGCATCTTCGATCAAATATAAGTTTACCCCTTAGAAACATACACTTTATCAATATCATTAGATTTCATAGAACTCCTCACATCTTTTAACTTCTATAAATTGAATCCTCCACATATTTTCATCTCAGTTTTCCTGAAATCTTCCCAATAATAAGCAACTCAGTTTCTTAGGCTTCTCATAATTCTCATGCCAGAAGTTGTTTCTTTTAGCCATGACAGATGAACCATCACCACAAAGTCCCATCCTCATCTCTAGAATAACATTTTTGTGAATAAAGCTTCATTGGCATTCAAATTTTTAGCAAATATTATGTTCTATCTATTATTCTAAGGACCTCAAATTTGCCAAACATTTGATTTGTTATTATTAAGCATTCAGTGGCTCTGTAGTCAAATTGATGCAAAGTACTTGACTTGACTCTCGACCTATTGATGCTTTTCCTATTAGAAAATTTGTCTTTCTAATCATACTGCAAGAAGTTTCCAAAATAAACACCTGATTATCCAATGTTAAACAATACTTTGGAGAATTGAAAGAAAAATGTTTCTGCAAAATTTGACAGGTCATAAAAGATTGCTTAATTTACAACAAATTAATGATCCAAGGATTATCATAAACTCATTCTATGTAATTACAATCCTCATGATATAATGTCTCCTCCAGGTAACTTTATGCAATTTTCTTCAACTTTGCTACTGTAAAAAGAATCATTGATAAAGAAAGTGAAGCAATTTACAAATTTATTAGTATCCACGTGATGCATTAACTGAATCTGAGATATAGTAAGCATGAAAAGTCAAGCAAGTGCCACAACATAGAGCTAACGATGGACGGAATAAGTTCATCTGGAGTAAGTTACTGGAGACCTATTCTGGATTCATTTGTCACCGCATACCATTTTGTAAGGAGCTTGAGGCGGATGATATTAAGATGCACTACTATGATCATAGTATACTTTACTATAATAGCCAACATCGATTGGGTGAGAGCTAAGCATAGATAAACAAAGTCTTTAAGGAGAATTCCCAGATGGGTCAATTGAGAAGTTAACAAATATAACTTATATCATTAGGTACAATTCACCAGATACAGGAAATATGACCCAGTTATTACTAGATGTCAACAAGTAAGGTAGTCATTGAATAACTTAGATCACATTTGTGGTGAACTAGAAACGAATCTTAATAATTGAACATCCAATCAAGTATGTCTGCATATTTAGCCCTTCGAATCACACTTTCCCTGTGTTAAGTCCCATAGGCAACTAATATAGTATATTTCAATCTATTTCTATCATAAATGAGTGGCCAATTAATTCCAATGTCCAAAAGCATATGAGGCCTTCACAACAACATGAATATGATATGTTGAGTCTCCAAAAGCAAACCTCACGCATTTGCACACAGTTGCAGCACTATGTATACACTGTCAGATAAGATAATAGCAGTATAGCTATCAGAGTTGAATCAATATATGAAACTTTCCCCTCCAAGGAGGGTACAGAATTGAATGATTATGTATTGCCAAAATAATCAAAAGTCTTGGTTAATGCCCATCAAAATATGAGAAATGACCAGTAAACTCTTAAATCACATTGAATGCAATCTTTTTAGCTAAAGCCAAATGCAACGACCCCAAATTCAAAAAAATGACAGTTTCCAAACTTCATAGAACCGTGTAAATAGCAGAAAAAGAAATTAAGAAATACCTTCTGAATCTGCTCGGTGGTAATGTTAGTAGGGGGAAATGACGGCATGACCGGGAACATTGGCCCTGGTTGCTGCATCTCTACTACTTTCCTGTTTAATTGGAAACTAGAACCTTCATTTATTATGTAAAATCATGAGTAATGATGTTTCCCAAGATGGAAAAGAAAACTCTAAGCCCACATGATCAACAATGAAAGATATCAATCTGTACACCATTTAAACTTGTGAAAAGAGAAAAGGCAAAAGTACCCATTTGAAGAAAATGGACAGGGAAAAGACAATGGAGAAATTACCGCTTGTAAGAAGCGGATTGGTGAGTGATGAGTGTTTATTATAACTTATAAGGTATTTGCAGGGGGAGGGAGGAGACAGAGTTCCTAAAATAGGGAAAAGTGTTGGTGGTGTTGCTAATATTATAAATAAATAATAAATAAAAAAGGAACTTGAGAAACAGATGATGATGAAGAAAGCTAAAAATTAACTTGTGATTTTAATCGGAGAAGGAGAATAGAGAGTTACAGTGAGTGAGTTTTAATTATCATTAGGGCATAAAAGAGTAAACAACGAACACAAGTGCAGTTCAAAATGCGGATGATCTTTTTCCCGTCGGATGTTGGAGTCACGTCACAGTTACGCCCACCCACACGCCCGCTCCCCCCATATCTCAATTTATTACCACATTAATGTTGTTTTTATCTTAATTAAATGGGATAATTACATTAACACCCCTTATCTATCATTTATATACACAAGTCACCCATATCTTTTACGTAATTACAGAAACCACCCCTGACAGCCGAAAAGCAAGGATAGTTTGTGTAACTATGTGAACGCATTGGGGGTGTATATGTGTAATGTTCTAGAAAGTAAGGGTGGTTTGTGTAAATAATGTTGATGTTTCCGATGGGTGTATGTGTATTTTTCAAAAGGCAGAGATGATTTGTATAAATAGACCATAGATCAGAGAGTGTATATATAATTATCCCTAATAAATTCATGATTCAGACAATCATCATACTTATTAGGATGATATCAAAGACTGCTAGTTAGTTTTGTTTCTAGCACACATATGTATATATATATATATATTGACAATAATATTTTACAGTACATTATATTTGTTCTAAAGTATATTATAAACTTTTATAGTATATTATAGTTTCTAATAATATTTTACAGTACATTATATTATTTTATTGTATATTATAAACTATTATAGTATATTATAATATATTATAGTATTTTATCATTTCCTCTCAAAAGACTAAAAAAAGGTCACATATTTCCGAATGGTAAGGAAACAATGAATTCTTGGACGATTCTCATATATTAACAACCCAAATCACAAAAACCCAAACAAAGCCTGTAATCCAAATCTGATAATATTTCTTCTCAATCCACAAAAACCCAAATCATAAGACCACCAAAATCCAAATCATAACAAACAAACAAACAAATTATAACCCAAATCACATATAACAATGCAGCAACTTTCCCAAATCACAAACAAATCAATCAGAACCCAAACAAAGTCGCCGCCGACAACAAACTAACCTCGCTTCAGGGAGGGGGGAGAGAGAGGCGCGGGCTGAAGCGGGGCTGAACGGGAGGCGAGAAGCGGGGCTGAAGTGGAGCTGAAAGCAGCGGCGGGCTGAAGCGGGGCTGAGAGGGCGCGGTGAGAGGCGGCGGCGGAGGCTGAAGCTGGATGAGAGGAGCTCGCAGTCTGCAGCGGGCTGAGAGGGCAGCAAGAGGCGACGGAAGAAGGGATTAGGAGTGGGAAGAAGGGGGGAGGGAAAATTAGGGATTTGGGGGAGGGAAGAGGGACTGGAAAAGGCCAAGTATTGTCTTATATATTAAATATTTTGTGATGGCCTTTCGCACTGCAAAATCCATCTAAAATATAGTAACAAGTTAAATTATTAACTTTTTATAATCAATTTGGGCATATTTTTTTTCAAATAAGACTAGTTTTTTAGGTAAATTTTGCTATGGAACTTCTTATTGTTGTCTCAAAACCCGTCGAAGGTACTAGCGCAAATTATGTGAATGTCAATTTTAAAAAATATTTGAAAAATCAAAAGTATATTTGTAAAAGAAATACTATCAAGAAAATAAATTATATTATGTTACTATAATAACATTCATTCTTTTGTACCTTTATATATATAAGCAAAGAAATTCAATAAATGATACATAAGTGAAAAATTAAGGTCGTGGGGGACTATTATTTTAGTAGTTTGTTTGGTGTGTAGAGTGTGGCCTTTGGTAAGTGGAAAAATACTTTTGTTGGTGGAATGATCAATCATCGTTTACCTACTTTTCAATAATATAAATGATAAATTACAACGAATTATCATAAATTTTGTTATAATTATTTTTATTATTTAAAAAAATTATAAATATCTTTTAAAATTAAAAATCGTACAATAAACTGTCACGAGAAGGTATTAAAATTTTAAATTATGTATTGAGAGATAAACTGATATATTTGAGTCACGATGAAATTAACACTTTTACAAAAAGATTTAGAGCAGAAACTAATTTATATGTTAGTCCACCCATATTAAAAAACACAGTAAATTGAAACTAAATATGATAATATTCTTAATTGGGCTTTACTGTTCTTTCTTGTCATATTGATTTACAAAGTGTTGCATCTCAATGACAAATCCTCAAGAACCATTGCTCCCAACTAAGGTCAGTTGTCAATGGAGCGTACAGAGCTTCAATAATAAGCAAGAAATCACTCAACTACTAGTATTAATGATCTATAGCATACATCAAGAATTATTCTTGTAATCCCAACACAAATTTTTGGGCTTATTTTCTACTTCATG
This sequence comes from Sesamum alatum, assembly GCA_034509735.1. Lineage (NCBI taxonomy): Eukaryota > Viridiplantae > Streptophyta > Magnoliopsida > Lamiales > Pedaliaceae > Sesamum > Sesamum alatum. Next base: position 4,036,534 of record JACGWO010000009.1, read on the forward strand.
AACTATTACAACCTTGATTGCAATCTATCCTTTTTCTGGACGCCGTAGGTTTATCTTGCAAACCCTTCTTCCTCCTTCCATCCCTCCGAAGAATAAGGCCAGTTATGCCATCCGAACATACGATTGATCGGAATGTATCGTGAAATTATATCTGACTATGTCAGTTTACAAAATGCCTATATATTCGGTTTGTCCGACAGAATGACTGCTCAGCTCAAAGTTCTGATGATCGGTTGGCGTACTCCTGAACCAATGCCCCGAAGAGGGAGGGTCTCTCGAGCAAGTGAGATGGGCTGTCGAATTCTTTTGCCTTTCCTGTTTGGAGAGGAAAACGTAAGTATTAGCCACGTGTATGAGAATAGTCAGAAGCGTTAGTGTGGAGTTTGATTCAACATTACAATTCTACCCGAAACTGCAAGGTTTTTTAGGAGCTAGGCCAGAAGAAATTCTTTGTGTATGTACTGAGAGATGAAATGAAAGACAAGAAATAGAGCACGAACCTGCATCTATGACCAGCACTCTGTCGCAGTCCATCACCGTTGGTATTCTGTGGGCAATGCTTATAATAGTGCAGGCTGCAAAGTCCTCCCTTATGATTTTCTGGATCACTCCATCGGTATGTGAATCAACCGATGCAGTTGCTTCGTCCAGAAACAAAAGTCGGCTTCTTTTCAGCATCACTCTTCCCAAACACAGAAGCTGCCTCTGCCCCACGCTCCAGTTATCACCGTTATCAACCACTAAAAGAATCGAGCAAACGAGTGATCAGAAGCTTCCGAGTTTTTTCACAACAATCAGTTGTAGACTTAAACATAGGGAAAAGGGATACCAGCTGAGTCGAGTTTCCCGGGTTTTGCTGCCACGACGTCCTTAAGTTGGCATCGGTCCAGGCTCTACAGAATAACAAAAAGGAGCTTGTCTGATTATTTCTTTGTTAAAATAGGTTGCACATATGTTGTGATAAAAGGACAGCAAGGTTTAGGAAGAGATTGTTTTTAGTGAGAATAGCAAAAACTACCTTCCATATTTCGTCGTCTGAGTACAGCCCGGTGGGGTCAATGTTGCTTCGCACGGTTCCTTCAAAGAGAACAGGCTCTTGAGGAATGATCCCAAAGCGAGACCTGAGATCGTGAAGGCCTAATGCTGAAATATCAATGCCATCGATGATTATCTTTCCTCCTGAGGGCTCCACCAGTCTAAACAAAACCTGGATCAGAGTTGATTTCCCACCACCCGTACGACCAACGACACCAATCTTCTCACCCCCGGTTATGCTGAGAGTAATCCCTTTAAGAACTAGAGGAGTATCTGGCCGGTACCTAACCTGTTCGTCCAAGAATCCAAACGTCAGTTCATCCAAGAATTTAATGGTATCTATATGTTGAAGTGTGTTTCATGTAGAGTAACTTGCCTGCAAGTTTTTAAGCTCAACGTTTCCATGCGTCGGCCAGTTAGGCGGAGGAAGGAAGTCCTTTTTCCGCCATTCTGCTTCAGATGGTATTACTGTGAACTGTTTTATCCTCTCAACGGAAACCATCTTATTTTCCAAAAAGCAGCTCATGTATATGGCCCAGTACAGCACGGAATTGAGGGACAATCCATACGAGAGAGCTAAGCCGACGTTCTCTGGAGAATTCAGACAAGGTCAGTCCCCTTGAGGTCAAATTCACATCAAACTAATGACAGAAACAAGAAGCAAACGAGACACCTTTTGTGTTCTAGATTTGAGGTAAGAAACGGACCTGGTTTGATGATATTGCTAGGTAGAACTATCATAAACATCGCGGACATGCAGAGGATGATGCATCCGATTAGTTCTAGGCGGAATCCCAACCACTCATTGGATCCATTATTGTGGAAATCCATGCGCAGATTTGCGTTTACACGATTCACATTCTCCTGGGAGAAACTTTCTTGCTTCCTGAAACATCGAATTGTCATAACTCCTGTGATGCTCTCCGAGAAATGATGAATAACGGGTGCCTTTGTGATGGAATCTAATCGGGTCAATTCACGGGATGTAGAAAGATAATACCCCTGAAAACAAGAAGTTTCCGGTTTGGACCCAGATGTTTAAAAAAATTTCATCACAGCACGAAAATGAGAGACGAAACATTCAACTGCAGGAAGAACTGCATACCCGATACCAGATATTAAGCCAACCAAGTGGAATCAAGAGGATCACGGTCGGCCAAGCGTATTGGCATGTGATAATGATAATGCTCAGCAGGGTAATATACATTGAAACAGTAAGGCTCATAAAGAAAGGAATCAGGATATCGACATTCGTCTGATCAGTTGATGCCTGCACAAATAAAAAAATATCATTAAGTTCTGGATACTTGTCGACATGAAAAATGTATCAGGTTCACTAGTCCTTACCCGAGTTAGAATTCTGCCTGAAGGCGTGGTATCGAAGAACGACATAGGAGCATGCAGAATGCTGTGAAGAATTTGTCGAAAGAAAATCTGAGAGGTCTTTAGTCCCATAACTGCAGCTAAAATGCTTCTTATAAGAACTAGTACAAAGGCAGCTACTGCAATGATGGCATATACTCCGATGAACAGCGAAGGGTTGAATGAAGCTGCACGTTTTCCTGAAGTTTCATACGCCAACCAATAGTCACTCGACATTAAAGTCCCTTGCCATACAAAAGAGAAGAACAAAAGAGCCACTACGCCGGACCATCCAAAAGATTCGGTGCAATATAACTTGTAAACACCCAAGCTGACTTTCCCTGTCTCTCTTTGTTCTTCCTTAATAAGCTTAGAACTTCCCCCGTTAGGCGCGGATCTTTCTTGAGAATTATTTTCACCATTTTCCTCTCCCCGTTTAAAAGATTTTTGAGTAGATATAGCCGGGGAAGCTTTGTTCTCTGCTGTCTCCACATCAACAAGTTCCATAGAAGCTTCGTGGGCGGTTACTAAAGCTTTGAAATCCAAGCCAGAATCGAGTAGGCTATTGTACTTTCCAGATTGAACAATCATCCCTTCCCTCATGACCTGGTTTCAAGAAGCAAAAGTCGAGTACGAAAAATTAAAATACATAACTCGAATATAGATATAGATACTGAGAAGTCAAAAGCTTTCCACATACTAGGATCTGATCAACGTTATGCAAGAAGTCGACTTGGTGTGTGACAAGTATAATTGTCTTGTCTCTGAGAGCTCCTCTAACACATTCCTGCAGAAAAGCAACCGTATAGTTAGAAGACATGAAATGCCGGGTTATTTTATAACATTTAAGACACTGAATGAACATTTCCGATCCCAGTGATATTGTAAAAGCCGGTCACCTTGAATATTTCTGATCCGGTGTGAGCATCAACAGCACTAAACACATCATCAAGTAGATAAATATCACAATCCTGATAAACTGCTCTCGCGAGTTGAATGCGCTGCTTCTGGCCGCCACTCAGGTTGATACCACGCTCCCCGATCTCAGTTTGATCCCCAAACTCCATCATTTCCACGTCTTTCTCCAAACAGCAAACCCTGATGACTTCTTTGTATTTATCTCTGTTCATCGGCAAACCAAACAGTATATTTTCTTGTATCGTTCCGTTCTGAATCCATGATGTTTGGGCGACGTAGGCAGTGCTACCACATACTCTGACCTGTATACAGGAAAATGTGTTAGTTTACAAGAGCCAGTCACATTTACTGATAACACAAAGGATTAACTGACAAAGGTAAAATTAATAGTAAGAAAGTTCTGAGAATTCACTATACCTTTCCTGATAATTTGTTCATCTCACCAAGAATTGCAGCCAGAAGGGAAGACTTCCCTGATCCTACAGTCCCCACTATAGCTGCAAGTTCCCCTTTCCTGATCTCAAAGTTCAAGTTTTTCACTACTTCTTCCCCATTTTCATCATCCCAGCTAAAACTAGCATCTTTTACTTCCACGGCAGTGTCTCCGTCACAGCCAACAACCCGCTCCACCGAATTATCCACCAACTCTTTGCTAGTCATGAATCTATCCAGCCTTTCAAGAGATATTATTGCCTGTGAAAGTGAGATCATGGACTGCGGGAAAGTCCTGATCGGCTCCTGCAACATCTTTAACAGTGAGGTCGTCGTGAAGACAGAACCGACAGAAAGAGGGAAACGAAACAGGATGGCGCTTCCAAACGTAATTGTGGCAATAAGAGGCGGCGTGCTCCACAGCACTATGATATTTGCAGACACCGAATACATGAATTTGGTCAACCATCCATATTCCGTTTCACGGAAGGATTGAATTCTCTTGTTGAAGTGCTCTTCCCAAGCCTGGAATTTGATCACTCGCATGTAGCTAAGCATCTCATTTGTTGCTTTCATTCTCGAATCACGGTTCTTCATAATGTTAAACTGGTATCCGTTGTTTCTCTTTGTACGAAAAGCCACAAATGCGATCACCAATGCAAGCCCGACAAACGCTGCAACAGTTGAAGTTCCGAGATACTGGTAAAGGATAACTAAAGCCACAATAATCTGCAACGGCATAAGCCATAAGAAATGTAGCTGCAACATCATATCAGAGAGCTGTTGAGCATCCACGGCCATGTAGTTCACAATTTGCCCGACGCCATGAGCTTGCCTAGCCGAGCCAGATAGCCTGAGGCCCTTCTTATACAAGGAAGTAATGAGAGTGGAACGAATAAGCATTCCGAGTTTCTGCGTGTGGAAGTTAAATTGGTGGGAGCTCAAAACTTCGACAAATTTGGCCACTAACAGAATCAGCACAAGGTAGTATCCCTCATAAAGCGAACTCCTCTCCCCGGATGTAAAATCAACGAACCGTTGGATTAGTGTCGGCCCAACGTACAAGACAGACAACCTCATGATTGCAAGAAAAGCAGTGAAAGCAAGCTGCTTCCAGAAACATCGGACCAATGTTTTCACAACGGGGTGATTTGAGTTTTCCTCAGGCTTAGGCCAATTCTTTTGGAATAGCTGAGACATTATTTCCGCTCTGTGCTCCGGTGAAAGGGAAGGCACATCGTCGGTCTTCAAAGGCGAACTGTAACCTTTCTTCAGAAGGGGATTCATCCACAACCAAAACGCTTTGGAAATAATAGAGGCTGAAGCAAATCCAGTCACATTGGATTTATCCAAAAGGGATTCATAAATGGTCTCTGAATCCATCACTGCTTCAGAGTTCCCTACAACTTGAATCCCAGTGGTGCCTTTAATTGCAGCAACAAGAAGAACAATCGACAAAACGAACACGATGATCGAACCAATGTCGACCAATCTCAACTCAGAGCCAGCTTCTTGATAAGAGATCAAACGTACAAGCCCTGAAGCGAAGAACAAAGCTAAAACAACAAACTCCACAGTCCAATAAATTCGAAGAGTCAATGGATGTATTGTTGCTTTAAATCTCTTCTCATGAGCAATCAGTACAGCAATCACTGCATGACTTATTGCCTGAAACAACCAATACAAACCATCTACAGTCTTCCATGGAAATTCACCGGTCCCGACAAAAGCGAGAATGCATAAAACCGTTGAAAAGACTGCTAAAACTCCTGTGACAATGAGCGTAAGCTGAAACCAGAAACTGGTTTTGACAAGATCTCTCTTGTTACCAATCAGAGGATCATTAATCTCCGATCGCCGGTGTCCGTCTGAACTGAACCTTGAACACAGCTTTTGAATAGCAAATCCCACCAAAACAACCAAGAAAAGAATGTCCACAGAAGATAAAAGCACTCTTTGAGGGCATGGAGAGAGGAAAATGAATCTTAGCCATTGAATAGCAGCAGAAGCTGAGCCATCTGATGATTGCATCACAGAGGCAGAGCAAGAAAGTGAGGTAATCCAAGAAGATGATGACATCTTGCCAACAAAATCCAATATCAAAATTGGATCTCCTCTTCTATTCTGTGTCTCCACCAATCTTCATCTCTCACTCCCTGGAAATGAAAAAGAGCATCATTCAGTCATCACCTACCACCAACATGATCATCCGAACCCACAAAATAACTAGGCCTAATTATTACCGAATGACAGATTAGCATGAGTTGTACTAATCGCAAAATTTTTACCGACAGTAATCAAAACTGTACGTGCATATCGAAGGTGACAAACCAGTCAGAATCAAAGATACATCAATGAATTTATTATTACTATCACTGTTCATTGTCTAACTCCTACATCATGAACAAAGACCAAAAAAAAAAAAAAGGCTTAATGACAAAGACTAGTAATTAAAAGTTACCTAGTCTGCTTGAGCACACTGGGTCAAAAGCTCAAGTTCTTGTAAAGAAGGCGGCGGTGGGACTCAACAGATATAAAAAAAAACAAAGATACTCTTTTTCTACTTCTTTGGATGAATAAAGAAGAAGATATCCAGCAAAAAGGCAACAAGATTTTGCAAAAGAGAAAAGGGAGAAAACAGGCCGGCGAAGAGCGCATAACCCGCGCAAAAGAATCCGTCAAGAACCGCTATTATGCAGTAACATCAAAGTAATAAAACCACAGAGAAAAAGACACACACTGTTCACGAACAAACACGTAGCTAGCAATTAATACACAAGGCTGCAAGAAGATAATGATAAGAATTGACTAAGAATCTAAATATTGTTTTTTTATTACCTGAGGTTTGATTCTGTACTTGGGTTTCCGGTGATTCAAGCAACGAAGCGATGGAGTTGAAGAATGGATGGAGCTGGAGAAGTGAAGCACGCTTTTATGGAGTTGATAGTCCACCATCCATTTATTACAGTTCCCAAGTTGCTTTCGTTGTCCTTTTTGATGTGTGAATGAATGGAAGAAAGATTGGAGATGATGTATGTAAATCTCTGAATTTTCGTTCACAAACAAAAAATTGCATGGACAAAGTATATACGTTTCCTTCGTGATTAGACAGATTATATATAGCCGTAGAAATATATGAATTATTAAATAGTGAATTACAAGGAACACCTTAACTATGGCATAATTACGAATATTTCTTATTATTTTAAAAATTATAAATATTTTTTTAAAATTTGTAATCATCTAATAAATAATTTATTTTATTCATTTTAAGAGTGAACTGACCGGTTTGCAATTCCTGAATTGAATTATTTTTTAAATTTTTTTGAACAAAATACACATAAAGAGGTTTTTTACGTTTTTTTACGTAGGGGAGCAATAATTTAATTTGCCTCAACTAATTTTTCTATAATTAAAAAAAATCAAGAGCAAAATAAATTATTTCAGACTCTTGATTAAAAAAATACAAATCTCAATGTGGTATTTATAATTTTTAAAACAATGAGGTGAGTATTCGTAATTATATTAAAATTTCAGGGAGATTATGGTAATTTACGCTAGAGTAAAAGACCATTGACGACACACAAATCACGGCGCCAAAGAAGACAGAAGTCGCCAATCAGAACTGAGGTTCTGGTCCTAATTTTAAAATTTATGATTATTAAATATATTTAATTAGTTTTCCGATATTCTCGAGGTATGTGTTAAAAGAAAAATTAAAAAAGAAGAATTGGAGGATTGCTTAGTATTTTTCCTTTGTTATACATGAACCGTAGGAATACTGAATGACCATTAATAGGATTAAATTACATTTCATACGTTTTGTTTTCATTAAATATAAAGTATTAATGAAATTATTCATATAATGTTATCTAATAAATTATATAAATAGGTGTGGTATGTATAGTTGAATATATAAAAAAAGACAATGAAAGTTTATGATATTATATAATTATTATTTCTCGTTTGATCGTTTTATAACTAACAAACTATCAACACAAATGCCTTCTACCAAGTACGCTTTTATTATATTAGTTATAGTTATGAATGGTTGCACCTGATGTTGCAAGTTTTTAAATTTATGGCTAATTATAATTATGCACTTTTCAAAATCATATCTTGATTGAAATTGTATGGTGAAGCAGTCACATATATTGATATCTTAAAGAAAATATTATCTACATCTCATGCATCTAATACGGTCTGTAACAACAATATCGAATAAGAAAATTTACGAAATATTTTGCATTGATTTCACGTCTTCTAGTTGCAGAACAAAATAATGAGGTCCTTATGAAAAACCACCAATCACGCCCCACGGCTTTCAAGTCACTCCTTGAGGCGAATTACACAAAAATTCAGAATAATGGAAATGACGGTGGTGCTAGGCATGGTAAAAATAATTTTAAGTGAAAAAGAAAAGATCAAAAGTCTTCCAAAAGAAATAGTCCACACCACTATAAGTAGAACAAAATGGGCTAACACAAAATAAAGAGAAGAATCCATAATATAAGTCGTACAAAGCAATACAACAAAAAATGCTCCAAATGTGGTGCATAAGGTCACTGTGTCTAGTCGCAGACTCACATATACATGCACAAACATTTGGTAGATTTGTATCAGTTATCTATCAAACAAAGGACAAGAAGATAGAGACAAAATTTCTCCAAACTCATAATCATGAAGATCGTAATATTTACGAACTGAGCCTCAGCGTCTCAATTATTCTAAAAAATAATGTACTCTTTTCTCTTAATCAAAAAATTTTATCCTATTCGATTTTTTTTTGACAATATTTGAATAAGACACATTCTTCACAAATATCATTGAGAGGCAATGTTACAATCGAAATGTAAGAACAATGAATGACCATTAACACTATTAAATTATATTTCATACTTTTTGACTTCATTAAAAAGTATTAATAAAGTTATTAATACGACGCTATTCAACAACTTATATAAATAAGTGTTGTATGTACAAGTATACGAAAAAGACGGTGAATTATGATACCTTATCGATCATTTTATAACATTTTTTTTTCATATTTTGTTTTCAATTTTTTACTATAAAACAGTTCAAATAAAATATAAATAGATGAAGTCATGTTTGTGGTTCAAATATATTTTCCTTCAGACGTACTAAATCTCAAAATCGAGCGAATGACAGCTCGATCCGCAACTAACCATATTTATTATGTCAATTTCCATGAAATTTCATATGATGTCCTAATTCGTAATATCATCCAATTACGCACGGAATTAAATTAATCAAATTACTAAATTACTAAATATTGCCATATTAAAAATACTAGCCATCATCACTGACAGAACTTTCTTTAGAAAATTGGGGTTGCGTAGTTGCTTGCTACTTTACTGCAATTGAGTTTTAATGTAATTTACCTCCCTGTGATATTGTAAATAAGCAAATTACCCCCTATAAAATAAAAATAACAATTTATCTTTATCTGTTATTTAAAATGAAGCAATTTACCTCCCTAGACAAGAATATAAATTGCTCCATTTTAAAAAACACGAGAAGATAAATTGCTAATAGGGGATAATTTGCTCAGTTACAATATCACAAGGTGGGTTATTTGCACTTTTCCCAATAGGAAAAGGAAAAATTATTTTAATCAGGAAACAATTTGAAAATTTTAATAAATTTTAAGTAAAATGTCTCAGTTGTCTTCTTCTAAAAATTTCCTCCTTACATTAATGTCGTGGAGTATTTATACTATGAGAAAATGTGTGTGCCACAAACAAGTCTTTTCTTATTACTAACTAGTTGTCGTGACAAGTCATTATTGTGTTTATATAATAAATAATTTTTCATATTTTAATGTATATTATAAATAAAATTAAAATATATTAATAGACCAGTTGAGTTAATTTAAAACTTATTTGATGGGTGTTTCTAAAATCACAAAAAATTAGTACAATAATGTCAAAATCGTTACTTTTGCGTTTATAACACATGTTTGTTTTTTTACCAAAGAGCGGGGGTTGGGGGGCACTTTTCCTTAAATACAAATGGCTATTATAACTAACACAAAAGCTGTGTGGCCATTTATTTTCTTTGTCAGTAACCTTTATTTCTCGCAATTTTGTCCAAAAAATACAACAAAATGCGAAAAACATGATCTTGTAAAATATTGATTTTGTTGGCACTCATTGGAAATTTTCTAGATGTTTCAAGGCCCACCAAGGAAGGTTAGGTTGTCATTTTTTCTTTTTAAATAAACTTAACGAGCTTTAATTTAGTGGTGAAAATTGAGATTTCATGACCAAAAAATTATGAATTCGAATCCCAAAGTATTGATCTACTATAATAATAATAATTGATTAATTATGCACATTTAATATTGATAATTGATGAATATTAATCATTAATTATTAAAATCAATGGTATAGATGTAATTGATTCACCCCAAAAAAATACATTTTCGACACATTCTTTTTCTTTGGCATTTTCATTGAGGGATATTTTTCATAATCCCTCAAATATATATATAATAAGAATTTTCACTTCATTTTCATTAAAAAAAATTGTTAAAAAATATATATGTATGAGCTAGATCAAGCATAACTCAATTTTTTTTTTTTACTTTAATATCTCCCTTACTGTTTTTTGCATGGAAGATGCTGTTAAAACCAAAGTTGGCCTGATTTTACAAAATAAAGACTGTCATAATCATATTGAATCATAGTTGGTATTTTACGTCACATCATATATTTTGAATTATAAATATTTGAAATGTTTGTTAAGATTAATTAATCACCATTTAATTAGAAAAACAAATGTTTATTTACCACTTTCTCGATTGGATAATATAACTTAAAGCTAAATTTTCATGATTTTAATTACTTTAGTTTGATGAAATAAATAAAAATAAAAAAAGATAATTAGAAGGCAATGCAAATAAATAAATACTAAAAGAGAAAACTTGAAGACAATAACATATGATATATACACACAAAAAATTATAAATCTTTAATATTTTTACCTTATATACTCTTCTTCTTTTTTTAATAATAGCGATAGTTATATGATTACCTCGATAATTCAATAAATTGAGCAACTAAACAATGCTCAATTCGATCAATACATCAATATAATTAACATTGTGAAATAAATTACAATATACTCACGTAAAATGAGATAAATACTCACACGTTGGGGGACCTCAAACTTAGCCGATACACTAAAACATCATGGTACCTTTTATAATGTTCCTGAGAAGTGTTAGGTTATTTTGGTTTGTCCTTAGGACCACCTAGTTTTTCCAAAAAAATTGGTTTGTCCTTAGGACCACCTATTTTTTTTCCAAAAAATGATATCTATAAATTATAGCCTTTGACTAAGAACCAATTAATTCCACAAAAAAGAAAAAAGTAAACATAAAGTTCAAATCTCAAAATTCCAAAAAAATATGTAATTTTGCTTTCGTATCTCGAATTGTGTCTATTGACAATTACATGAAGCAAAATGCAGACCACTGCAGTTTTATTAGGTGCAAGAAAGGGATATCCACATGCTTCATAGCAACTTAGCTATTTTTAAATGAATAAATTATGCTGCCAATTATGATTTGTTTCAATCGGCAAAATTGAGGTTTATATTAAAAAATTGTGGGTTATAAGGCCACGATTGTGGTATGTATCTAAAGATGACAATGAGTCTGAATTGAACTCGAAATTTTGGAGTCTTAAACAGGTCCGGGACAGGTTTTAGTGGATTGAACCCAAATCCATCCCACTTTATATATATATATATATATTATATTTTTTTATAAAATATATTTATACATATATAAAAAAATATGCATAATTTATTTAATTATACTTATATATAATACATGCACTTAATATTTTAGAAATTAAAATAATGGTATAAGTAATTATAAACATTTTAATGTTAATTTATTTACAAAAAGAATATTAATCTTTCGATAATATTATTGTTTCATACTTATAAGGTTATGGTAGCATTATTTTTTAAATAAAAAATATTTTTAATATTTAAAAATACTATTTGGGTCTACTGGATCCAAACCCAGGGGGTTCCTATTCGAAGCGTGTCCGAGTCCAGAGTTTTCATGGCGGGGCAGGCCTCGAGTTCTGGCAAACCCGCCTCATTGGCATCTCTATATGTGTCTGCTTCAATAATAGTTCAACATTTATGTTTTGTTTGAATATATTCATCAATTTGAATTATCAAAACATCCATTAATTTTTTAATTTAAATATATTAAATAATATAATAAATTGGATGCTATAAAAATAAATAAATAAACCAAGGTTTTCTCAACTAATTAGTTAATTAACTATGTTTTAATCATTCTTTCACAACTCTCGTCATGTGACATTAGCTGCTACTTTAAAATTAAGATATTGTTTTTGTTTTTTAAAAAAAATTAAAATATCGTTAAGTCATAATAATGGGATATATTTCCTCATCATTTGCATAGCTCCTAAATCATAGTGTCAAGATTCCTTGGAGTGTTTTTTCTCTTCACAAGTCAAAGTAGTGTCTTTAATTATATTATTTTATTTAGGGTTAAATACAGCTACCACCCCTGAAGTATTCATCCCACATCAATTACCCTCCTAAAATATTAAAAACCTTCAAAAAAACCCCTGACCTTCTAACTCCTTTCATTTTTAAGTTCAAAAAGTCCATTTTACCCTTACTAAAATTGCTTTTTGAAAAAAAATTAAGGGAATTTTTAAAATACCAAAATCACTTCTTTTTTGAAACTTTGTCTAATTCTAGTTTCACTTGTTCATCGAGCTCTTTTTATTTTCGTAATCCTACAGTGCTTGGAGCTCATTTTATTTTAGTTTTCCTTGTTTGTCAAATCAAATTAAAAATAAATTTATACATGCACATATATATATATATTTCTATATTTACTTAAACAAATATACAATTAATAAAATCGAAAGAGTTGATCATGAACTAATAAGAAAATATACAATTAATATATATTGATATATATATATGGTAATTCTATAAATGTGGTAATGTATAAATTTATTTTTAACTTGATTTGACAAATAAGTTAAACTAAAATAAAATGAGTTCCAAATAATTTAGAACTATAAAAATAAAAAGAGCTTGATGAACAAGTGAAAATAGAATTAGATAAAACTTAAAAAAAGAGTGGTTTTGGTATTTTAAAAATTCCTTCAATTTTTAGTAAGGGTAAAATGGACTTTTGAACTTCAAAATTAAAGGTGTTAAAAGGTCAGGGTTTTTTTTTTGAAGGTTTTAATACTTTAGGAGATAATTGATGTAAGATGGATACTTCAGGAGTGGTAACTATATTTAACCCTTTTATTTATCCTCAATAATTGTTGCAAACATATGTATGTCAGTGTAGCGGTCAAACTGATCGACAACTTTTCGAATAAAATCACTTTATTTGCCCTTTTAACCATAATTTTGGTTTTTACTGTCCTTATTGGATGCCGTGAAATTAAGAGAAGATAATTGTTAGGTATAATTCATATAAATAAATAAAAAGATAGATATTAGAGCAGAATGGAGTGCGCGAGAAGGATGCAATGCATCAAGCAATAATACTTTATTTGTAACCTAGTTGAGATCAAACACTAAATAAAACATAAATAAAACATACAGCTGTCACCGCTCCTAAGGACGTAAGCACGTTATCGAATCTCGTTAAATTCTTGTGTCGCTTATTCTTATGTTATATAGCGTTAATTTTTCAACAATAATAAAATTATTTATGGAAAGTATTCTTTATTGTCTAGAAAATAAATAATTTTATTTGGTTTCAATTTAATATTTGAAGACTTTTGGACTAAGAAGGTGTTATTCGGCTAAGCTTATTTATGATTCCTATAAATTCACACATTTTACCGAATATTTTCTGAGCTGACAAAATACTATATCTTATTTTAAAAATAATTTATTAAAATATTTTGATAAAATATAGAACTTATAATATTTTCTTAAATGGCAAATTTATAAAGAAACGAACTAACTTATTAATTATTTTTTTTTATAAGAATTCTTTGCTCTTTCTTAAATAAATTTATCTTTACAATAGTCTATAAGATATTTTAAAATTCTTTATAAATCCACCAAAACACCCTTTGTGTTACGCAATCTAAACTAACTTGCTTTTTCTGGGTGAACCGACCAAAATGCCCTCATGCACTGAATTGTTTTTTATTTAATTCTTAAAATTTTGTTAGACTAAAATACGTAGAAAGAGGTTCTTTAAGTTTTTTACATGGAGGAACAATAATGCAATTTGCTTTGATTGATTTTTTCTACAATTTTAATAAAAAAATTAAGAGCAAAATAATCAATTTCAGCTTTTGATTAAAAATTAAAAATTCAAAAAAATATTTATAATTTTTTAAATAATAAGAATATATTTATAATTATGTTAAATATAAAGAAGGTGGCTGAAATTTACGTTTAAATAGATGAGTCAATGATTTGTAGCAAACGAAGTTGGTGTTGTACGTTGACTGCAGCCGCCGTAGGTACAACTCCTCCATGTTTCTAGAACAAAAACATTAAAAAGTTCGTCATACATGACGTCAATAGAAGTGTGTGTTTGACACGGAAGACTGCAGGAAAATCGGCAGGAAAATCGGGCAATATTGTCTTTGATGAACAAACACGCATTGGAAAACGACGACTCAGTCTGAGTTCAGACAACATCATACTAACAAAACAGCGACCTGAAATGAACAAAGCAGCTCCATACGTAATCATCGTTCATCGTCCTACAAATGGAAATAGAATTACCACAAATTATTGCTCCCCCGCAAATTTTAAAAGAAAAAGAAAAACAAGTAGAAAATGACAAATGGATGAACGGTGATCGCAGTCCTGATTGCGGTTCTCTTTGTCACCCAGTTCAGAAATCCTATCCTCTGCTGATGCCTGATCAAACTCTTTTTTCGGTGTTGGGTTGCGTGGCGCACTGAACTTGACATAGTAAATTGAACCCCTGATCTTTTCATGAGAATCAACAAAACTATAAATACAATACAGAAATAGAAAAGGTTTGTATATTCCAGCAATCATTGAGCTTGTTACTTTCTAGATGGATCCCAATTTTCTTTAAGTGGTAAACACTAATTGTATATTAAAATATAGATACAAATTATACAAATTTAATCCGTATAAAATGAGACATATAAATTGAAATAAATTGGAGTTTATAAGTTTTTTTTTTTTTTTTTAAGTTACTAAGAAGTTTTTTATTTATTTTTAAAATTTCAACAAATTAAGCTCCTTGAATTTTGATAATTTTAATTAATAATATGATATTATTAATATTTTATAAATTCAACAGTTCAAAAATTTATTTTTAAAATAAAATGTCATTAATAAGGGTATACCACACATACATGGAAAAGACATAAATAATCATGAAAACGGGTTTAAATTACATATGGGACTCAGGATCCGCATACAACTCACTCGGGTCGAGTAGTGTGACCCAACCCGAATTAGTGACCCGATTCGAGACCCGCCTCCAAAGGCTCGAGATTTGGACCCTTTATCATCTGACAACTTAAGTATCGAAATGCAGCCACGTGGACTAGACAAGTACATACGTTTGGTAATATAAATACTCCTATTCCACTTCATTCATGGTAAGACTGGTTGACTACATTCGATCTACTTTACCCATTGAGATCGCAATTTACCATTTTGGATTTAAGCTGACTTAAGCATCACAGGGTCTTCATCAGAGACCATTCCGACTAGCATGACGTGACCATTCCATCTAGGTCATTCATCGAGATCGCGAATACTAACCTCATCAAAAATCGCTACCTTCGGTCGGAATCAGACATCTTATTAATTGTTTTTAAAATTTATAAAATATTTAAAATAAATTTGACCAACACCCTCTCAATTGTTAAGGATGCGAATTTGGTAGAACTTGGGAGAAAATAACACATAAGATTTCCACTAATTAAATAATTACTATGTTTGAGCGTATTTTAATGCTTTGTGTATTCTGACATTGCATCCTGCAATAGAAGTACTATTTTAATAGATGAGTTTAAGAATCTCTTGTGATCTGAACCTTAATTCAAATTATGAAACCACAACATAGCCGAATTAGGATAGAATTTTGTAATGAACATATTATGACTATTTATGTAATTGGCAGAGCGTGTCGATTACCAATTATTCATATTATTGTTTGGATAACCTCAAATCTTTCCATTCTATTTTTAAATAATATTTTGTTGAATATTAATGAATTTTAAATTCATTTAAAATTTTCTTTTTTTAAATTATCATTCGCGTCCAAATTCATCAAATTAAATATAGTCTTAAAAAAAATTAAATATTAGTGCTATATAATTTTAAATTTTTTAAGTAAAATGAAGACGTAAGTGTTGTCGTGGGATTCACGAGATCACAAAACAATGGTGGGATTCCTGTCGGAAGGACAGTGCAGCAATGCAGCCTTGCTCTTGCGCAGCGGGACAGTGCAAGAAAGTATCTTTTAGTAACTAATTAGTCATCATCGTATGCAGCCTTTTATGAAAAAGAATTGTGATGTCAAATAAAATAAAAATAAAAATTTATAAAAAGTAAGAAATAAAGAAGTTTATGAAAAAAAAACGTGGAGTTGGCAAGAAGAAGACCCTCTAGACTCATAAATAAAAAATATATATATATATAAAATACATATATATTTACAAACGACAATTAATGATACCACCACACTTATTTTTAAATATAATACTTATATCTCTAATTACATCATATGTAGTAATAAAAAAGAAGACTCTCTAGACTCACAAATGTTGGTTAATAAAATCACCCTACTCATTTTTAAATAAAAAATTATACCCTAATTAGGTAATTTTAAAATTAATTGTAATAACCTTTTCTTTTTTTTAACAAAAAATAACTCCACGTCATTTTTAAAATCACTGGCCATTGCACCAATTATTTTGTTATGTCTATAATACTTTAAGTTGGTTTTCTTCTTTTTTCTAAGAATAAATATAAATGTTGATTTATATATTTTATTCTTATTTATAATATATTTTTTTAATATAAAGATTATTCATCACGTGAATGCATGGATGGCGCGATAGGACGACTAGTACTATTTATTATAAAGAAAAATGTGCTATAGACACAAAATGACGATTTTGGCACCATTGAACGAATTTTTTGTGATTAAAAAAAATGCTCTTCAAACGATAAGATAACTAACTCATTTTGTAGTTTATATATTTTACTATTATTTATAATACATTTTAAAATATAAAAAATTATTTATTATATACATGTAGAAGCTACATATATTTAAAAATAAATAAATCAATAGATGATATATAAGAGAAAAATCAAGGTCGGGAGGACTATTATTGCAGTACTTTGTTTGGTGTGAAGAGTACCCTTTTGCATGTGGAAAAATACTTCTGGCTTAATGATGCCTGACTTACTTTTCAATAATATATACATGAGAAAGACAATACATGAAACAAAAAAAAGTTTGATTTGATTTATTCCTTTATTGGTTGAAGCAGTGGCGAAGTCAGAAAGTTGGCTTAGCCCTATCAAAATTTAATTACTTAATTTAAATAAAAATATTAAATTAAACAAAAAATTTAAGTTAGTACATAATCCATTACAAACTAAATATAAAAATATAGTGAAATAAAGTGTCCGTTTGGCCCCTTAATTGAACATGTCAAACCTATATTTCGGGTATAAATACATTTTCTTGTGTCATTTGACCAAAAATTTTCAATAATGACTTTTGGGATTAAATTTAACTAAAATCACATTGTGATAAATTAAAAAAAAAAAACTATAATTTGTAGCTTTTAATCTCATTGCAATTATATCTAATTACTCATTATGCCTAATGAATAACTTTTTAATCCTTCATTTACTTTAAAATAAGGTTAATTTTGAAATTTAGTGAAAACTGCATGTGTATAATTAGTTATGAAATTATGAACTTAAATGCTAAAATCACTTCTTCTAAATCAATTATTCTAAATTAATATTATTACAATCTAATACTTTATAAATAATTATGCAACTGGGGAACAAAATCTCATCAAATACAATTAGTTCTTACAACTATTACTATGACAAATGAAAGGGCTACAAAGTTCCCAGTACTAGTAATTGTGGTTACATTAACATTATTCGAAATTATTTATATAGTAGGAATTAAGAACTATTTTTCATATTATATTTAGAAAGTCATAAAGAAAACATTAAAATTAGGCTATTCATTAACCACAATTATTTTCTCAACATCACATACTCTATGATAATTGAAGCTAAGCCCTGTCGGCCGCCGGGGCTCGACAGGGCTTAGCTTCGCCCCTGGGTTGAAGTCAGAATAAGTTCGGATCGAATTTTCTATTTTAAATTGTATTACATAATTTATTTCATTTAATATATTAAATATGTATAAAAATGACATAATATATTTCATTTAATAAAATATTTTATATACGTGATGTATTAAGTTAAACATATTAAAAAATATAATAATAATTGTAATTAAAAATTCAATTCGAATTTCAATTTGGCAACTATTTGGTGAAAAGTCTTTGTTGATGGTAGGAGGTACGTGGTCTACAAGACATATATGGATTATTGGTGCATATGTGAATTTTCTTAGGCACCTATTTATTTATTTTTTGATGGTAGTAGGTACGTGGTCTCCAAGTTTGTGCCTCGTTCTTCATGGTCATTGTCCTTTTCTTATAGTATTGTGACGAACATTATTTATACTGTGTTGGAAAATGGTGAATGATAAATTAAAGGATAAATCGTGACAAGTGATTGGTTACGATGTGTGACACATAACGGACTCGTGATAGCTTGTGACAGCTCGTGACACGTAGATGATGGTTGATGGGCCCCAATCATCATCCGGTCGTGTCTGATCAACCTAATGGGTGTATCCTTTGGTTGAAATGATATGTCCATTTGGTGAAACCCTTTGGATGAAATGACGTGTCCATTTGTGTGAAATGATATGTCTTTGGATAAAAGGATGCATCCATTTGAGTTAAATGGTATGTCCTTTGGATTAAAGGATGCATCCATTTGAGTTAAATGATATGTCCTTTGGGTGAAATGATGCATCCATTCGGTTGAAAGGTCATAACTTTTCAAAGGCATCTTTTCTGATTGGACATATCCATACGAAACACTTTTCCAACTCCTATAAATAGATCTCCCATTTTCATTTCATGGTATTATTCAAGCATTCAACTATTCATAGCATTCTTAAGCATACAAAGCATTTTAGAGTTTAGCAAGAGAGTTTCAAGATATCATTTGGTTCGCCGTTTCTCAAAGTTTGCAGTGCTGCTACTTTGAGATATAAAGTCGTTGTATCTTGGGAGACAAATTGCCAATTCCGTGAGCACCAGAGCGGGGCAATAATTGTCTTAAAGATAAAGAGTCTAACTCTTTGCCTCGACTTTGTAATACACAATTTTCCGCACTATCTAACTCATTCATTCATTACATACTGTAAGGCGGAGAATTATTATGTGGGCCCATTTATATTTTTATTATGAAAAAATATTATAAGTCTACCGTTGACGTGATACACTTTATAAAAATATGACTGAGATTGCAACCGGCCATTTGGTCGCGATCGGCCAATAAAAATTGTAAAAAAATATCTGATCGCGACCAGTCACATTTTTATAAAATGTACTGTTGATAATTTTTTTATTATAATAAAAATATAAATGGGGCGACGGATGTGATAGAATTTAAATGTTAGTGACAATTTGAATTGAAGAAAATGATAAAAAACGAAAACCTCTCAATTAAAGGAAGAAATAACATTTCGTCAAACTTCCAAGTCAGGACAACTTATAGTTGGTGTTTGTATGTGTGTGTGAATATTGATGTGACATTGCACTACAAGGATCCGTCTGTTTTTTAGATTGACTCAATGACATTATATGGTATTTTAGTCGTTGGATACATCCAAATCAAGAGTCTTTAGTTATATCATTTTGATGCGACTGATCTAAGTAGACTGCACTTAGCAATATCTTAGCTCACAATGTCAGGTATGTTATGCTATTCCTGCATCTAATGCGGCATTTATTATATTCTTGGATCGGCCTTGCCGGTTTATGCATCGAAAGGCTGTAAATGAAATACGTCCATAGACGGCATTGATAAATAGAAGCTTTTTTCATAACTATCTTGGCTGATTTAATAATGGAAGGGCTGTAAATGGAACACAATTACAGGCAACCTTAACCGAAAAAAATAGTTCCATATACTATATATTATTGGAGAATAATTATTTTCTACCATTTTTTAAAAATTAAATAATTATTTAAACTTCCCGCACATATCATGATCTTTCATAACTACTTAATCTTTTTAATGTATGATAATTTTTAACTCTACAAAAAATAAATAGTATTTAAAAAAATATTTTATTTTAAATAATATTTAAAAATTATGAATGTACGTAAAATGTCACTACACTTACTAGTATACTATTTATGTATATATCCTATATTTGCAAAAGCGAAGACCTATTTGGGCTAGAAACATAAGTTAAAGGATTCTTGGTGCTATGCTTGGGCTTTCTAGACTTTAAAAGTTGGACCGCGGTGTTGAAAACCAAGGCTAATTGGATTGGGCTACTTCATCTTATGGGCCCAGCCCAAGCTATTCTACTTATTGATGGGCCTGGATCCAGTAAGCACGATTTTATTTTTATCTACATCTACTCCGCCAGCAATGACGATGTTGTCAGCGCAAAGAGGAAAAGGTTGTTGCTACTTGCCAGTTCAGTTTTTTCTATTATAAGGACCATTTTACCCTCAGCCACTCAAAGCTTGTTCTTGTGTATTATTCTATTTGAACTTCTGGAAAATATTAACATAAGTAAGAAAGTTTTTTAAATGTGTTTGTTTCTTCTTCTTTCATATATCTATTTTGAAAACCCATCCGCAAATTAATAAGCCGCCGTTATGTAAGATTTAATGTTATTACATATAAATTTATATGATTTGAAAAATGCAACTAATACTCTTGTTACTTGTTTAAGTCCAACAAATAAATTTATTTGTCGTTAATATTTACAAAATTTATTGACATTTGAAAAAAAAATTGAATAAAAATTTATATTTGTCGTTAATTGACGTACAGATTTATTATAGGTCGAACAAGTTTTTCTAACCAAACTACTCATATACGAGTGAAATTGTACCTCCTCGTATGTTAAGATTTGTTTGATTTATAGTAAGTTTGTAAGTCAATCGACGATAAATATAATTTTTCATTTAATCAAATTTCATGAATTTTGAATAACGAGTGAATTTATTTGTTAGACTGAAATAATCATTACATATATTTAATACAATTTCTCAAATTATATAAGATTTACATGTAATTATATTAAATTTTAGGAAAGAACAAGGTTAATTATTCCTTTATTATTTGATAGTCGGTCAATTGATTTTTGTACCTCACAAGGGTAGATTCGTCATATGGGAATTCTGCTCTGGCATTATCGCCAGCTTATAAATACCGGTACTAAAGCAAAGTACACTTATTTCAAATGCTCTTCTGCTTCTAGGGTTTTCCATTCTCTTCTATTTCTCCACTCTTCCAGGAACCCAATTCAAATATGAGGTAATATTTTTTTCCCCTAAATTTCAATTTAACCGTGTTAAAATTCATCTAACATATCCTTTTTTTCAAATAGAATCGGATTTTGTTTTTTCACAGTAATCGTCTCATATACTTGTGTATAGGCTGTTGAACTTTGTCTCAATTTTCAAATTTCGAAGCATGTTCAATTACTATGCATTCGCTTATTCGTCAGGATTTTCTTGTTTCTTGATTCTAAGAACAGACTAGATGAAAGTAAATCTTTGATGACGTTAATTCCTTGGAGAAAGTGAATTTCTTATGTAATTAAGTGAACTTTTGATGATAATGGTACGCCCTGGTAATAAGTTTTCCTAATTTACGTCATCAAGTGAGTTTTTTGTTCAACTCCTACTGTTGCTTCATTCTGTAATTCTTGGATAAAATGCTTATATATGCTTCAGAATATGTGGAGATTAAGTATTAGAGGAATATTTCTGCCAGAAGCAGTTTGTTTGAATTAGCTTCAGATTCTGTAATTTATGTTCTGTTATCAGGTTTTTGTGCAAAAATGAGAATTAGGTTGCTGATAGACTAGTTGTAGTTTGTGTTTCCATTTTAACTGGTGCCCTTGCTATTTTGAACTCTTCAAATCCTGTGTACTCTAATGACTTAACCAATTTGCATGTTCTTATGCTCAAATCACCATTACATACTGAAAAGTTCAAGAGAGTCAATAATGTAATGGATATTCATTTATCATGGCAGCATGCTTAGTTTTATGCTTTATTAGTGAATCCTGAATTTTCTACGTCTATCATGATTGTGGAAATAGAGTAACCTTATTCTTGTTATAACATTGAGGATTGGGCTGTTATCTAAAACGTCTTCTACTCTATAGCCGACACCCTGAGGTGAAGTGGGCTGAGAGAGAGGACAAGGTATATCTTACTGTGCTACTGTCAGATGCTAAAAATCCTAAGGTCAAGGTTGACCCGGATGGCACATTTACATTTTCCGCCACTGCTGGGACAGACAATAATCTTTATGAGCTCAAGCTAGATCTTCTTGATAAAGTAAATGTAGAGGTGAGATGTTCTTGTCACCTTTGTTTAAATTCTGCACTGAGTGATGGTGAGAGGTCTGTGGATGCCTGCCTGTTTGTCCATTGTTAAATATCTTTGAAGTAAGTAGTCATACTAGATTAGTTTTGATTTTTCTGTTTTATTTTCAAAATCTTCCTCACGGAGAACAAGTAATACCTTGCTCTACCATCATGACTTTTATGAGTCAGAAACATTCCATAAATGGGATGTGTTCGTTCTATGTGGATGTGGCTTTTTCATTGTTTCTAGTTTGTTTATGCTGGTTTTGTCTCGGTTTTACCAACTTGTTTCTAGTTCTTGCTTTTACTCAACTAACATTTTCCAGGAGTCCAAAATAAACATAGGCGTGCGGAATATATTCTGTGTTTTGGAGAAAGCAGAAAAGACGTGGTGGAAGAAATTATTGCGGGGAAATGCAAAGGCACCACATTATGTGAAAGTAGACTGGGATAAATGGGTGGATGAAGATGATGATACTGGTACTTCTATTTTATTTTGATTACTTTTTTGGAATTTCGGCATGTTGTTAGAAAAGATAAAGTTACTCTGAGTTCCTTGCCGTCTGATCAGGAAGAGGAGGACCTGGTGAGCTTGATTTGGGTGGAATGGATTTCTCGGTAAGTTTTATATGTTTCTTGGAATGTAAAATCTGGTCAACTGTAGCAAGTTCTTCTAATGCTACTCTAATTTGACTTGTCCTACAGAAATTTGGTGACATGGGTGGCCTTGGAGATGATGCTATGGGGGACGATTTTGAGGATAGCGATGATGAAGGTACTGATTGAGTTTGTTGCTTTATTTGATTGGATATGTTTACCGTATCAACAGAATGCTGGTGGTTATTATTTTCAAGATGGGCCGCTATGCTCATGGTGCATCAAATGGACTACGTACTGGTGTTTTGTCTGCAACTTGAGTTTACCTTAGAACTGAGATATACTTGATTTGTCTTTGTATGTTCAAATATTAATCTCAGTTATCTCCTCACTTCCTTTACAGAGGTCAAGAAGCCAGAAGAGAAGGTCGATGACGGTAAGGCACAGGGAGAAGCTGCCGAGGGCAAAGCAGAACCATCATCAAGTTCGTTAGCATGAGTAGTTCAGTGGGTTATGCATTTGGCTGGAGGCTCCTACGTCAGCAATTATTTAGGAATGATGGCCTTTCTGCCTAAATTCTTGCGACTGACAAAACATTGTTATTTGTACTCTTATGGAGAAAAAACATTTCTATCCAATTTCTGGTGTAATTTTAGTTAAATTATAAGTATGAGGTTTGAAATGGGCGGCATCTCAATCAGCATATTTTCAAATCCTAGGTTTCCTGCTATTTCCCCTTCTCTTACAGCACTGTTCGTATGATCCCTTCTCTTTTTTCTTTCCATTGATTCTTGTGAAAACAATTTGCCAACATAAATACAGGACAGTTACATCTAGTCATGTATATTTCCTTATAAAATGTTAACAAATTATCTTAACTCGCATTTCTCATATTCTACTCGTTTTCGTATGTCATAGTGTACGCTTTATGGCATTATCTATATTATACTATATATAATTGGGGAAAAATGCAATTAATCCTTTTTGTGATATACAAAATGTGAAAAAATTTCCCTGTGAAAAAATAAATTATAATTTACTCCCTGTGTTTTAAAAAATAGCGCAAAACCCCCTCCCCTCCCTTTAAAACCGAGCAAAAAAACCCCTGTGAGGGGGTTGTTTGCTGTATTTTGAATGGCACAAAGGGATAAATTGCTAATTATTTTTTCACAGGAGGGTAACTGCTCTTTTTGGTTAACACAGGGGGGCAAATTGTATTTAACCCTATATAATTGAAGAGGGATGAATTTGTGTCTCAATTATTTTGAGATGTCAATTGTAATATTTAACTTAATTTATTAATTTATTTATTAACTTCTCATCCACCCACTCTTCAAAACTCCCACCCCTATCTCCAACTATAAAACTACCTTTGTAAATAATTATTTAGTGTTAGTTATTATTATTTTTCTTTCTCCCACTTCAGAATTTTCTTGATCAAAATAATATATTTTTGGGTAAAATACAGTTCCACCCCTGAAGTATTCATCCTACATCAATTACTCCTCTAAAGTATTAAAACCTTCAAAAACCTCTCTAGCCTTCTAACTCCTTTCATTTTTAAGTTCAAAAAATTCATTTTACCCTTATTAAAAATTGCTTTTTGAAAAAAAATTAAAGAAAATTTAAAATACCAAAACCACTCTTTTTTTAAACTGTCTAATTATAGTTTCACTTGTTCATCGAGCTCTTTTTATTTTCGTAATCCTAAAGTACTTGGAGCTCATTTAATTTTGTTTTTCTTGTTTGTCAAATCAAATTAAAAATAAATTTATACATGCATATCTATATATATATTTATATCTACTTAAACAAATATATAATTATGAGTTAATCATGAGCTAATAAGAAAAAATACATTAATATATATATGGTAATTATATAAATGTGGTAATTATATGAATGTATACATTTACATTTAATTTAGTTTGACAAATAAGTGAAACTAAAATAAAATGAGCTCCAAATACTTTAGAATTATAAAAATAAAAGAGTTGAATGAACAAGTGAAAATAGAATTAGATAAAACTTAAAAAGAGAGTGGTTTTTGTATTTTAATAAGGGTAAAATGGACTTTTTGAACTTCAAAATTAAATGTGTTAGAAGGTTAGGGGGGGTTTTTGAAGGTTTTAATACTTAGGGGGTAATTGATGTAGGGTATATATTTTAGGGGTGGTAAGTATATTTAACCCTATATTTTTATCTCAGTCATTTTTATATTATTGTTTTGTCTTGACATTTATTTAATTTTTCGAGCACATTTTAATATTATGTTTGTTTTGCTTTATTTATAAAGAAATTAATTAAATATTTATATACACACATCGAGTGTACCGTGCATCTGAAGATAAATGAAAGGCAGAAGTTGATATTGAACATAAATTTTAACAAATTATGTCATGTAAGAACTACACAATGATGCGTCATTTGTAAGTCAGAGATTGCAAACTACGAGTGTCTTAGTTTTATGGAACAGCAAATGAGCATTTACGTTAAGATTTTGTGTATACATGCAATAAAGTTCGAAAAAAATTGGTGACAAAATTGTAAAATTATTCTAGTGGTTTAGAATTATTTCAAATTTACTCTCCATAAACTCAAATAAAATGAATGTAAATTTAATTTTGAGTATGCATAATTATATGTAATTAATTTTTTAAAATAACAGATAACTTATTTGAATATTTAATTCAATATTAGTTGAAAAGTTGAAGAATATTTTTAATATTATAATAATATGATATAATAGTATCAAAACTACAACTTTGGAGACTAAAAAGCGTCTTTCTCATTACAACAGTATAGATAACTCGCCCCCTCAAAAACCCTAACTCTTAACACAAAACCACTCGAGTAAAAGACGAGGGAAACGATGGAGAACGCAGAAGAGATGGAAGTAGAAGAAGAAAATTCAACTCCCAGTTCGACCGCTTTCAAGCGATTCGGCCTTAAGAACTCAATCCAAACAAATTTCGGCGATGATTACGTTTTCCAAATCGTTCCCAAGTATATTTCTCGTTTCAATATCGTATTGTTCTCCGTGTTGTTTTTCTGGATTATTTTGCGGTAATGGAAGGAATTACGTGTAATTGAAACGGTCAGGGACGATTGGACGTCGATGGCGGTGTCGCTTTCGACGAACGCGGTGAAGTTGTACTCGCCGCTGACGGGGCAGTACCTAGGGGAATGCAAGGGTCACTCTTCAACAATCAATCAAATATCCTTCTCAGGACCGTCCTCTCCGCATGTGCTGTACTCTTGCTCGTCTGATTGTACCCTCAGAGCGTGGGATTCGAGGTCTTTTCAGCAGGTTTTGTTACGTTCTCTTTTTAATACTGGCAAAGCATGTGTGCTTTCCTAATTTTGTTGTTTTTCACTTTTTCGTCGGACTGGGAAACACTTCATGCGTCTATTTAATTAGCATTCGATATGCGTTGCTTGGCTATTTTTTCCTTCGGATTCATTAGTGGAAACTGGTGAACTTAAAAAAGAAGGTATAATATCAAAACTATTATCCAACACTAGTATGAGTTTGAGAGTTTCAATGCCAAACTTATTAGGAGATCCAAGTAGTCTAGCCGAACGTAATTAGAGAATTTTCAGCCAATAGATGTTTTGGACTGAGGTTGCAAGCATATGACATGCAATGCAGGTGTCTTGCATAAATGCTGGTTCGTCACAGGAGGTCTTCAGCTTCTCGTTTGGTGGGGCAGGTGATAATCTTGTTGCTGCAGGATGCAAGTCTCAGGTATTATTTTTTTCACTTTGAATCATATTCACCATATACAGAGTTATATTATATCAATTGATGATTATTCAGCAATGATTGTTTATCTTTTCCTTGCTACTATCTTGGAAGTGAATCTTTAGAATACAGTGTATCTTGCTTGTGCTTAGCATACTGGACACAATATCCTGTTCTTAATGTTCTTAAAATCTGGATATGCTTCCCTGTGCTGTTATTGTAATTCCCAACCTTGGGGCCTGTGTATGAATTAGAAAGTGCTAATTATAACTCCACAAATCTGCTAATTAATTTCATAGTTTTTGCATCAGATATATGTAGTCTAGAGTATGTTTCAGCCGTCTTATACCCAATTTGCTATTTTAATGGCATAGTGCCAGTTCAGCAAGTTGAACTGTTTGCTGTGTATTTTCTGTTAGAGGCATTAGTGAAATTAATATTCCTCGCTGTTCATTGCTTGGCTATATACAGATACTTTTCTGGGATTGGAGGACAATGAAGCAGGTGGCATGCTTGGAGGAATCTCACATGGAGGATGTCACTCAGGTGATCAGATGCCTTTTGGTTTCTTGACTAGGTAGAAGGTGGCTAACAATGAGAACCCTAATGATTGACTTTCCGAACTGCACGTAACTTGGAAAACCAGCAATATGGCTCTCAGTAATATGGAGACTGACTTATTCTGGATTGATAAGATGAACTTAGCAGAAACCCTCTATGTATGCATTTTTGTCTGGTTGAGTGCTGAGAAGTATCATGCAATTTTCTCACGCAAAAAGTTACCCATTCTAGATTCTGCTAGTTTTGATGTAGGAGAAGATCAACATGTTCTGAATTTCACCTTTCTAATGATTTAAATTTTCTTTACCTGAATGAAATAAATTGGATAAAATGGTAAGAGAAAAGGGTGGCATGCAAGACATATACTGCGTGTCATTAGTTGGTCTGTAAATACTATGCATTTTATTCTATATGCATCCTAAGTAGGAAAATTATGATTTCTAGGCTTGGGTACTTTGTTAAGTTGGTGTCTCAAGGAAGCGCATGTCAAAGTTTTTGAGGCATGATTTGGTAGAGTTTCTCACTAAGGGCAACTTCTGTAGGTTCACTTTGTTCCTGGTCATCAAGGCAAGCTTGTTTCGGCTTCCGTTGATGGATTAATGTGTTTGTTCGATACCAATGGAGATATAAATGATGATGATCACTTGGTATCAGTAAGTGGGATCATCCTCTCTAGTTTCTGTTATTTTCTTGCACGTGACTCATATATTTGAGTTTTTGAAGAGGTTTTCTGTACAATTCTTTAGTGATAACTGCTTTTCTTTCCCTTTTTGTTTCTTTTTTTTTTTTTCCCTGTGTTCCTGTGCATTGAATAGCTTTGCATGAAATGAACACTTCTGAGCTAAGTGGGTACATGTGGAATTTCTATGGGGGGTACTCTCTGTTATTCGGTTTTGTTGCTTTCTGTTTGAGAGAAATATTCTATGGTTATGTTTGTTCCCTGTGCTTTTCTTGTCTTATGGTTGAATGGAGAAATATTCTATGGTTATGTTTGTTCCCTGTGCTTTTCTTGTCTTATGGTTGAATGGTTGACAATTTTGTACTGATAATCTTCATCTGCACTACAACAAGGTGTTCAATGTGGGAACTTCAATTGGAAGAGTGGGGGTTTTTGGTGACACGAATCAGAAATTGTGGTGTTTAACACATATCGAAACCTTGAGGTGCGGATCAGCAATTTGTTACCTTGTCTTATAATATGTTATATAGCCACCTTCGTGGTCAATCAAAGCATATGATTGCATAAATTTAACTTTATGCTTTTATTTGCTCCTCTTCAGTGTTTGGGATTGGAATGACTCAAGAACAGAAGCCAACTTTGAGGATGCTCGTACGTTGGCCTCTGAAAGTTGGACATTGGACCATGTACGGTAACTTTACTTATTATTATTATTATTTTCCTGGAATGTGCTTTCAGAAGATAGAACCGAACTGACATAGTTAAACTTGCGATTCATTTCTTCTTTGCTTGCGCTGCTTTTTGGATAAATCAATGTTTTGCTGTCAGTGTTGTTGACTTGTTACATCTTTATAATGAGACTTAAGAGTTTATAACATATAAATTGTTGTGTGATTGATGACAGGTTGACTATTTTGTTGATTGTCATTATTCGGCTGAGGAGGACCGTCTATGGGTCATTGGAGGCACAAACGCTGGCACATTTGGCTACTTCCCTGTGAAGTATGGAAGTACAAAGACAATCGGGTCTCCAGAAGCTATTTTTCAAGGTGGTCATACAGGAATTGTGAGGAGTGTGTTGCCCATGTCCAGCATACCTGGTAGAACATCTAAGAGTCATGGAATTTTTGGATGGACTGGTGGTGAAGATGGTCGCTTATGTAGCTGGTTGTCAGATGACTCAACTGATGCAAACTGTTCTTGGATATCAAGTACATTGGTCGAAAAATCACCAAAAGCTCGAAGGAAAAGTCGACATAGTCCTTACTAGAAACCCTTATACACCTCCAGTTTTTCTTTTTTAAGATGTATCATGTTGTAATCTTTATTAATTTAAAGCACTTGCATGCCCAACAATGCATCTGGAAAGTGGAAACACAGTTTTGTTCTGTAGGAGAGGTTCTGCACTTGAGCGTCAGGACTGCGTATAAAGTTCCTATTGAGGCCTTCATATACACGAGTGCGCTGCTAACCTAGTCTATATTTTGATCTAGTTGTAAAAACAGATGAACATCACAGCAAGTAATAAAATTATCCTGATAGGATGAAACAACCTGGTAGTTTACGTGCATCAGTTAATGAAGTTAGTACAATGTTATCAGAAAAATTGCAAACCAAACTTCTCAACTTCACAAATAATGTTAAGAAGAATTAAAGATTGCTTCCAGGCAGATTACTCTACCTAACATATATGTGATCAGGCAACTGCATGTTAACAACAGCCAAACAGAAATGTATTAAAAAAGGCTGGGAAACACTCCTGTGAATGTGATGCCTCATCAAGAACAGATGCTAGTGGTCTTAGGAAAAAAAACAAAAAAGACCACTTTTTACAGACCCCAGTGAGTGGTCCTGCCACTCCACAGCTTCACCTGCCTCGCCCCCCACCTGTCACATGATCAACAAGCAATCAAGGTGAGGAAATTTATTGCGTCATCCTAGCCTAGCTGATGAGAAAGAGTCAAAATTAAGCTTGGATACAATGCTACAACACACCCAGATGTGAAATGAAGAAATGTGGAAGAGTTTAAGTAAACAGCTTTTGACACCAATAGTCAAACCACATCAGACATGCTTGAAATCTTAAAATGTAGAAGAATAATCTTCGGTGCAATATTTACACGAGTTTTGCTTCTGAGTTCAACAATAAGAACGAAATACATACCTCTATTTCCACTAGCTCTTCCTCCAGATCCACCCCTGCCTCGACCTCCACCTCGGGCACCTCCTTCCTCCATGCCACGGCCTACTCCTTTAGCTTTTGAGCCATCCTCTCTACCTCTACCTCTTCCACGCCCTACTCCAGGTGGCTTTCTATCTGAAAGTAAGCATATCATTTAATTTCAGAGGCAATCTCGAGTTTTTAGAGAGATGAAACTCCACTTGCTTGAGGCAACTCATACATCCAAAAATATATGGGGAGTCAATCATTAAGCCCCCCATCCCAAACCAATAGAAAAAGAAATCACATCAGAGTTATCAGACAAACAGTAATTGGGAAGAAGATGTTGTCTCAAGAGAGTTATGGCATCAACAAAGATAAGCCATTCATTGAACTCAATAATGTAATAGACATTGTTTGATAAAAGTCAACGTAAGCTAGAGTACAGAGTATTATACCAGAACGGCTCTTTGTCTCCTCTTGAACTTTATCAATTACCTGAAACAAGTAAATTCATAAATGTGTTGTCTGTTTTATCAAAGAAAAACAAATGAAATTACGCATGCAGAATTGTCACAAAAGAAAAAGTCCTACGATGTTCAGCTCGTAGTCTATCCAGCTAAACACTGTGATAGTTACTCCTTTGAGATATCTCATTATTACACTAGCAGATATTAAAGAGGTTTCACGAAATAAGGGAACAGCAGATACAAAGCTCTCAAAGAACCCAGGAAATTCAGAAAACAGGCTCAATGTATAGTGCAAAAGTTCCCCTGAGAACTCGATCCACAAAGATGATTGACATTAACTGATATCCAAGGATTACAAGATATTAACAGCAATTTTAGTAGCATTCATGGAAAATCACTGAACTCAATTAAATCAAAGACATGTAGAAAATATCATCTGGAATAGGAAAATCAGTTAAACTTATACCTCATCTGGCACTCTAAGATACTTAATCGTATTCCCCCTGATGTAGCACTCTGGCATTCGCCAAAACCTATCTCCATCCTACATATGATTAAAACCATACAATCACATAAATATGATGGGGTAAAGAAGTGACGCATTCTTATATGAACATTACATTTTAGAGAAATCATGATATGATAAAGTACAAAGATAAGAACATGGAACCAATTTTTAAAACAAGTAGAGAAACAAGTAAAAAATATAAGAACCTTTGAGGTACATATAACTTCGCGAAGATGGATGTTCATCCAAGTGTCGCAGTTAACCAAGTGGCCATTGTATGTCTCCCCATTTTTCAGTTCCACCAACTGTTAGAACAGGCAAATCATAAGCAGTGTAAGCAACCAAAAAACTCAGTCGACCTTGTTTTTGGAATGTTGATTAAAAAAGGTTGAATATAACAATCAAATTCATGAAAAAGATGTTGTGGCTTCCCACACCAGCGAAAAGTTGAATATATGTTAAACATAACAACAAAGTTCGTGACAGATATATGGTGGCTTCGATGGCTGCTGGAACCATAGTTACTTAGGCAACATTAAACCAGAAGAAACCTTCGATTGATCTAGTAACTGAGAAGAAAAAAGAGAAAGAGGAGCGTACCATAGGGTGGCCTTGAGCAGTTTTTAGTAACGAAAGCGGAAGCTACAAAATAATAAACAAATCCACCGATCTAAAACTCTCAGGTAAATAATGATAATCAACAATTCAACACAACATAAACCCTAAATTCCGCGGCGGCGAGTAGAGACTTACCATTTCTCCTGCGGTAGAATAAGGTTTCCAACTGCATTGACAGAGAATAACAGAAAGAAACGGAGAAAGTAAATTAACTGAGTCATACTCGTATAAGGTAACGCACATTGTAAAGCAAAAAAAAAAAAAAAAAGGAGAGGAAAGAAAAGGAAAACGCAAATCGTAGGAAGAAAACCCTAAGAGCGAAAAAGAAATCGAAATTACCGAGTGAGAGAAAGAAAGAGAGGCGACGACGCTGTGCGTAAACCTGTTCTTGATTTGATTGCCTCGCAGAGAGTAGAGCACGCGACAGGCACTACCCCTCCCTCTCTCCCAATCTCTTCTCTCTCTTAGCTGTAAGAAATTATGTTATAAATAAGAGTAAATTAAAGGCAAATGCTACAGGGTAGAGGCCCCGGCCCCACCCTTTCTTTCTTCTTTTACCTTTTCGAACAAACTATTGTTTCCTTATACGATAAATTATTTTTCTACGAAAAAATAAATAATACTTTAATTTTTTATATTTTTTAAAATAAAGTAATTTATCACTTTGTATTTTTTAAAATGAAATAATTTATCTCCTTAGACAGGGAAGTAAATTGTTTCATCTTAAAAAACACAGGAGATAAATAACTATTTTTTCCTCATAGGAGATAATTTGCTCATTTATAATATAACATGTGGTAAATTACATTAAATCCGTATTTATACAAGTATGAAATTATGAATTACCTTTAAAGGTAAATTTCAATTGATACAATTTTAAAATTTTAATACCAACCAGTGAATATTAATAGTATTGGTACAAATCGAAGTTACTTATTTGTTTTTGTTTTCAAAAGTTAAGCATTTTTGCGGGATAAATGCAATAATGGTCCTCAAATTTTGTCACTTATGTAATTTTGATCCTCAAATATTTTTGGGTTGCATTTTTGGTTGTTAAACTATTATTCTTTTAGCAGTTTCAATCCTTCCGTTAACTTAACCGTTAAAGTTAACGAAAATTTGGTTTTTTTGCGCCAAAAATTGTCATTTTACTCCCATTTTATACTACTTTTCAAATTTTAGTCCAAAACACTCATTTTTTGTATTTTTCATCAGACCTCAAGAAAAAAAAAAAAGAGATGAATTTAAACAACAAAATTTTTAAATAATCTTTACTAAAATATTGTGAATAACCTATTTTGTGTACAATGTAATAACTATAACATGTGTAACTCAAAAAACAACATAAATATTGAAAAATAAACATCCTTGCATATTGCATTATGCACAAAATAGGTTATTAACAATATTTTAGTAAGACTATATAGAAATTTTGTTGCTTAAATTCATCTTTTTTTGGTTTCTTTTTTTTTCTCTTGAATTTTGAAGAAAAAAAAAATAAAAAAAATGAGTGTATTAGACTAAAATTTAAAAATTAGTACAAAATGAGAGTAAAAAATAACAATTTTTGGCACTAAAAACGAAATTTTCGTTAACTTTAACGGTTAAGTTAACAAAAAGATTAAAACTGCCAAAAAAAATAATAATTTGAGGACCAAAAGTGTAATCTATAAATATTTAAAGACCAAAATTGCATAAGTAGCAAAGTTTGAGAACTAAAATCGCAATTATCCCCACTTTTGCTTGCAATTATACTTATAGAGAACATTAACTTAATACATTATCATTACTATGTTGTAACAAATACAAGGAGAGTTGCTCAGATTATGGGATTATTTCTCAATTGAAATATTTTGACAAATAAAAAAAAAAAGAATTTCGAAATTAGGCATGACTTAAGCAAATGTAGAGACTAGCTCCACGGACAAGGGGCGAACACATTCGGAATAAATGAGCAGCAGCATCACGTTGACAACTTGGGATAACTGAAAGGGAAAGGCCTGCTTATCTGCGGGCTGCTATTTACAAGTAAAAAGGATTGAGGTTTACAAATGATAATGGAACACAGTAGTTTTAACATGACTACTACAACTCCTGTACCACGAAAGAAAATAAAAAAAAAAAAAAAGTACATTAACTAACATTACCAATCAATAACTTATAGACAGTGGTAGCTGCAAGGGGAGGTTTTATCACAAATCCACCTCTTCTTCTTCATCTGTGCTTCTATGCACAGTTCTTAAGTCAACCAAGTGACGCATCGTTGGTCTCCCGTGCGGACAGTTCCAAGGAGACTTGAGGACCGCCAAATGTTCCAATATCTGCACAGATTAATGACAGGTTTAAGAACCATCGAAATCTTTTTTCTTAACAGAAGCTAATATGTTCTTAGGCGGCTAATGAAGTCAAAACCACAGAGGGAAATGGGAAACCCTGTGGTTTCTTGGTGGCAAATTTGGGCAGTGGACGTGTAGTCAGAGACCTAGACGTGGGCCTAGGAGCACCGTTTGTTAAATACCTTCTGCATCTCATTCCTCCCAAGTGAATCTCCAATCATGATGGATGACCTGCAAGCACGTGATGCTAGCATCGCACGTACTTTGGGTGGGCAAACTGAATCAGCAGTGTCTGATCGGTAACTCCCGATCATGGAGCATTCTCCATGACTATCAGAGAGAATAGAAATAAGCTCCTTGACATCTGTGGAAAGCAACAGAAAACAATCATTTGACAAGTTTATTTCAAAACGCCACTCTTGCCACTGCACATATATTTGCCTAACAAATGCATAACAAGGTTATAAAATATGAGTAGCATTTAATTTTTGATTGAATTAAGATAAAATGTTTTCATGTTAAAGCAATCAGTAGTAAGAAATCATCTTTTCCTCGGCAGGTATCGACTTTAAGTATTCAGCCAAAAGAAACCACCAAAAAACCGCAAGTATATACACAAACAAACAAAAAAAAAAAAAAATGGTGTGCAGTAACCTTGCAACTAATGAGGTGGTAAAATACGAAGAATTACAAATAGAGAACTACAAATCTTCAACTGATATATCTCATATTGGTTTCACAAAGTGCAGAGGGAATATATTGCCACTCATAAGTAATTCCTCATGGAAGGAAGATATGGAGGCAAAGGTAAAGTGTTCACACTTAAGAAAACTGGGATCTCTGAAATGGTAGATCTAGATTTGGCGAGGAGCCCATCATCCCCATACATGCAAGCAAAGAGATATAACAAAACACCATGATTATGCATAGAAGACATGCACATATTACCTGCAATCCCGAAAGTTATATTTTTGCTGAAGGGAACTGCTTTCAGTATGAAACGTTGTCCTGAAGGAGCATGCATGTCCTCCTCCAATAAAAAACCATTTTTCCTGAAATTTGAGAATAGTACAACCGATATCAATTTTTATTACTGGAAAGTGACAATCTCAGTCCAACAAGAAAGATATGATCAGGAATAAGAAACCTGAATGCTCAATGTGTTCACTAATAAGTTTGTACTTGACAAAACAAGACTACCACGTTAGTGCATAGATTTTCTAATAAAGGATTCTGCAAGAAGCTCAAAGTGATAGACTATAGGATTCACAACCACAAGCACTAGTACTCCATATATCCTGGTGCCAATATAGCAATCAGATCTATTAAAAACAGCAGCAAATATCACAAAAATAGTCCCACCCTAATATCCATTTAATTTTGGTAATAAAAAACATATGTAAACATCTAAAATGTTAAAATAGTGCAAGTACAGCCCTAACTGATGACAATACGAAAATGATCTATGAACTAAGAATCCCACACAAGAACATAAAGCATGGATCTTGAACATCATAACAGAGCAGAATGTTACAAATCATGAACAATTAATAGCAAGAGGGCCATCTCATAAAACTTATACCTGAAGGTATCCATGTGCATGGAGATGACTATCTCTTCTTCAGGAGATACCTCCAATTTCAGTGGTCTGAATGAAAAATGTAATTCAGAAGGAGAAAATGAGAACCTCATTTAGAATGCAATGCATTAAGAGAAGAAACTTGATGCCACTGAACAAGTCAAAAATAAAGAGCTTGTAAATGGAAAAAAAAAGTAAGCAGGGTTTGAGACGGGAAAAACGGGCAAAGCAAACTAGTTATTACAAAAACATTATCTACATAACTAGAGAAAAGAACATACTTCTCCATTATATATTTCATGGAGTTTATAGCATGTACCATAGTGGTTTCTTTAGATAACTTAAGCATCTCTTAATCTTCTTAATGGGGGTAATTACTGAGGGGTAAACAGAATCAATATATCGCTTTCACATTACAGGAAAAGCAATAAACTGAATGCCTTACCGAAGTAAAGGTTGTTGATTCAAAACAGTTGTTTGTGACAAGCGCTCATAGTTGTATTTCTCATCTGCAGCATGCTGAAGCAAAAGCATAAAAAATCAAACGAGCTTGATTTTTCACAAATAGAAATAAATATACATGAACTAAATCCTATGACAACTGGGCATATTGTTTGAGTAACTTTTTGGTAGAAGCAAGCAGATCACCTGATCCACTATAAAAAGGTCCTGATCTAACTTGCCAATAATGAATCCAAGATTAAATTGTCCAATCACCTGCAGGTAGAAGGTGGATACCAGTGATGGATAGAAGCCAATATTGAATTAAATAAAGTGAAGATGCTGATCAAAAAGAAGTTAATTGGATCATTAAACATTGTGCCATTGCAATCTACATGTTTTACATGTTTCCAACTTTATGAAATTTCATATGAAGGTGAATGAAGGCAAACCTTCATTTGTTTAAAGTCTTCCTTCTTAAACAATCTTTCCAACTCACTGGTAGCAGCAGCTAAGGCTCTAGCCTTCCCCTCTTCATTTACTCCTTGCGAGAGCTCCAGTGATGCTGCAGCAAAACCGCTGTAGGTGCAGCAAATGACCACGTCAATTAAAAATGGTCATACTACTGCAAAAGAGAGGATTAACTTTCTGTATACCCTTTCAAATTTATTCTTCCAGATGTACGACTGCTGCTTTGTAGTCTTGACAACCTCTGCTTCCTCCTTGATATTAAATCTTTAAAACTGAACTGCAGTGAGAAACCAACCTTCGAACCTGAAGAAACCACTGGAGAGCCTGTTGATGCACCTGAAGATTGTACAGGAATAGGTACATCTGGTAAGTCATGTGCTCCAAGTTGAAAATCCTTGCCAATTGAAGCAGTTACTACAGAATCTGAATCCAGTACTCTATCTTTAGATTTCTGTTCTGAAGTTTTGATTTTCTGCATCACAAAGTGTAATTGAATGTCAAAGCCATAATAACTTAGGCAGAGCATGAATTCTTCTTGATTCAGAAGAAGGTGATCCAAGTTATTGCAAAATTGTGTTTCTTAAGGGATCCTTTATGTAACTCTGCATATAACTTGATATGAATATTTTTATCACGGAGAACTTTGATCAGAAAGGAACTCACTGAGGAACATACCTCTGTATCTCCATTTCCACAAGGAAACAGGATACTCGTATCTGCTTCACCAAAAACGTGGTCGATAGTTGATTTGGATTGTTGAGGCTCAATACTTTTCATTTTATTGGGAACATCAACCTCAATAGTATTGTCTGGAGATCTGGTAGGTGCAGAACGCTTGGGAGAGCTGTAGTCTCTTAATATATCCACAGGAGGTCCACTTCTAAGGAGTGGGATTTCAGATATGGCAGTTTCAACACTTTCATGTTTCCTCTTATTTACAGTAACAAACTTGTTGAGTGACATCTGGATGCTACTCGAATGCCCAAGCGAATTAAAACTGTTAATGCTACCTTTCTGTGCTGATCTTGACTGGAGAGGAGCATGTTTACCAGTTTTATCAGAAACAAGATCCATAATTTGCTCATCAGAACTTACAGGAGAATTGTTCTTCTGATTGTCATGAACCCTGAGTGCAAACCCATGTATCACCGAGCAAGCACCACTCTTCTGTATCATCTCCTCACCAAATGAATCTCTGATTTTTTCTTGAGCTGTTGTGGGAGTAGTGCCACCATCTGCACATCGTCTATCATCTCTTTCCTCATTAACTAGAACATTGTCTGGAAGTAAGTGCTCCGAAGGCAATTGAGATCCCTCATGCCGAGAATAAATATTGGAGGCAAGTTTGTCATCACTAAGTTCATCTATTTTGTTAACTGAATAACTTGCCTGGTTAGATGAATAAATTTTCTCCAAAGCTTCTCTTAAAGACTGTAAAATGGAGTTTTCATCAGAAAAAAATATCTTTCTTTTGTCAGGAGTAACGTTGACGTCATATGCTCGAGTTGGCACAGAAAAGTTCATAATGGCGACAGGATACTGTCTGGAATTTGCACCTCTATATAACTCATTCACAAGCTTGCCAACCTTGGGCATATCCACTGGACGGCCATTAACAAAAAAGAACTGCCGATCCCCTATATTGCGCCCACTTCCATAACCAGACTTGGAAATGAAGCCTTCAACCATGCAGCCATCGGATATGCTAAGTGTCACAGGCTCTAGGCAGGAAAAAGTACTCGTGCCAAACACCGTGATAATATTCTCCTTGAGGGATCCAGTGCCCTGCGTCTTCAGCACTACAGACCTTACATTTTTCCCAGTCGTATTGGTGCAAACTAGTCTAACCCCTTTAGCAATAAGAGCATATGCCTGAAAACCAAAGCTCATAAATGAGAAGTGGTGCTTAAGAATCAGGAAACACCCTATCACACAAAAGAGGCAGACGAACAAACACAGCCTGAAAAGATTAAACAATTTCCTCTACTACCACAAAGAAGTAAACAGGAACGTGTCTAGTAATTCCAAATTGTCAATCATGCACGTAATTCTAAAAATAAACTCGGCCATCAACATTCAGCCTACAGGATGTACAGCCACAGAGAAGCATGGGCCATCCGAAGTACCCCTCCAGCACCTAAATAGACAATAGAATAATCCAAGGAGTTGATAGCGAAGAGCAGAAAGACTCACATTCAACAAGCTGATTAGTTTGCCATATTCCTTGCGGATATTTCGTCGAAATTCTTTGCTCCTCACAGGCAAATTGGAGAACAACTTCTTGACAGTAACTGTGGTTCCAACTTGACGTGCAGTCTTCCTCTCAGCTGTCAGAAGACCCGTGCGATCATATGTGAGGTGTGTCGCAACAACCTCATTGATCGTCCTTGTCTCCACAGTCAAATCCCCCAATGCACACAGAGAACTCAACGCCTCCCCTCGAAAACCAAAAGTCGTTAGTGACTGGAGATCTGGAAAATCCAAGAGCTTGGATGTGTGGTGCTTCAGTGCCAGAACCTACAAATAGTAATTCAAAAGAGAAGAAAGATTAATTAGTACTTCAAGCGATACCTGGGGCTTCAATCTGAATATACTGTAAGCAAAACATTTCGGCGGATTGCTTTTAAGGAAAAAGTAAAAGTAAAAAAGTGCAACCATAACCATTACAGCGTCTTTAAATTTACTAGACATTCACTTTCCCACTTGACTAAATCCTGGACTTAAGCGGAAGATAGACGAAACCAATAAAGAAATTCGAGGCAAAAAAATTAGGAGAATTACTTTAAAATTCTGGGGGGAGACGCCGAAACCATTGTCAATGACTTGAAAGGATTCCAGGCCGTACTCTTTCAAGGCGATCTCGATGCTAGTGGCGCCGGCGTCAAGGCTGTTCTCAACGAGCTCCTTCACCGCGGATGTGAGGTCTAAAATGACTTGTCCAGCGCAGATTCGGTGGACTACATTTTTGTTTATCGGCCTGATAACATTGGACTCAGCAACTCCACCTTCCATGGGGGTATTCGTTGAGCCGAGGGAAGCTTAATTACATGGAGGTGTGAGCTTGGGATTACCGTGCCTGCAAACTGTTTGATAATTGGGATAGCCCTACTGCATAAATTCTAGAAAAAAGAAAAAAAAAATACAAGGTGAAAGTGGTCGACAATTTGCTGAGAACAAACCCTAGGCGAACACTCCAGATTTTGAAGCTTTTGCCGCCAAAACTGCGACTGATGGGTTCCCGGGAAACGAGAATTTGGCTGAGTTGCACACTGAGCTGAAAAGGGACGGATGCCAGTGGCGCGGGTGTTTAAAAACACATTAAGCGCACATCTGTAATCCAACAGGAAAACTTGCAACCAGCGAGGTGTCGTGGTGTAGTTGGTTATCACGTCAGTCTAACACACTGAAGGTCTCCGGTTCGAGTCCGGGCGACGCCACTAGCATTTTTAGTAAATCTATTCGGGCAGTTGAGCATGGTATTTATTTTTGGAAGTAATTGGCACCTTTTTCATTTGCACCAAAACAAGAAGAGAGGGCGCTTGACAATTACCCTTAAAGGTTTTGTAGTTTCCGGATCTCCAAACTTAGGCCCATTTTCCACGGCATGAAAATTGATGAGCTATTTGAAATGGCAATTTTTGTAATGCAACTTCATTGAGATGTAGTTTCATAGAATCCATACTTATATGGCAAACATTTCGATTCTTGTCTTGTTTGATCGTCAAACCGAAGATAGTTAAAAGCCTTTGTTTTCCTCAAGCAAGTGAAGATAGTTTGAAAGGAATAGCAACATACAACGCTAGGTCACATTCATTCACAATATATGCTCAATGGCCCGAAATTTATGGAGCTTGATGCTCCAGATCAGTCATCGTTCCACATTCCATATACTTCCTTGTGTCATTTGTGTCCTTGGCTCTGTTCTTTAAAAAGCTTGCAAAGAGAGCAGCATCACAAGTACGAAACAAGACAGATAAAGGAGGATATTGAAGCGTAAAAGTGCAGGGTATAGTTTTTAAATTAAGGATAGCTCGACAGAAATTACTGCACTGGAAAAAAATTAGATTACAACACGAATCTTGAATAATGAATCTAATATAGCACAACTAACAGAGGCAAATGCTTTCCGGAAAATAAAATCCCATCACTGCAGGACAGTTTAATGAAACCATTACTACCCACAAATCACAACCCCTTTTTGAGAGATATAGTCCAAAGAAGGTCTGCATCGGATCGAACAGTTACTACATCCCCTTTTACAATATTTGATGTACTGATCAGACCACCAAATCTCATTTCCGCATCAGCTGAAAGACAATGCAATGGGGATTGATCATTTTTAAATTTTAGTGAACATCACATAAATAAAGCAATTATGTCTATCAGCAATAAATTCCCAATGGAAACATCCACAAAAACAGAGGATGTGCGGATCAAATTCAAGAAAAGCCAAATCCTACACATGCATCAAATCAACCACACTATGTGAGTGCATAAAAGCATCACTGGAACAGAAGTTTATGCATGGCGTTCTGCGCACTAATATGATCGAGTAAACAAGGTGAATCTGACAGTGGCAATGTAATTATAGATACTCACTTAGATTCCATTGAAGCCCTGTGGTTGTACTCCTTTTTGAAGGTCCACCAATAGGGATGAGCCCGCAATGCGGTCCCTCAACGGTCGACTGGATATGGATCTCATGATGATGACTACTTGGAAGAAGTTGGATGAGGCAATCATCTGACAGAAGAATTATCCGCATGCTTGGGAAACGGCATAGAACGTTGATATTTCCAATCTCATGGTCAAACCTTCCACCAAGTGCTCCAGCAACAAGGATGCAAATCTGCAAGGAATACACAGTTATAACTGATTAAAACTCCAAAGGGCAACATGGAAACCTTGCAAGAGAAGTGAGAAGGAAAAAGGAAAGAGAAGAAATAAAATCATAGCCTAATCAAGATTGCAAAGAGTAAAAACAACATGATCTGATCTGATCTGACAGGAAGGAGAGAGGACCAGAATAGTATCACAATAATAACAATTGAGCTAATATATATTCACACATGGTTTCAACTTTCAAGATTTTAGATACATGATGATGCTGACAGATTGAAACAGAGCTACAACAGATATATGCGCAGAAATAAAACAGGAAATTAATGCATTCACATACATTTTGATTCTTCAGATTCGGTAGATCTTGAACATATGAAACACACTTATGTAAATCTGTAGTATCCTGATCATGTGAAGCATTAAGCACCTTAGTTCCCTGCCATCCAAAAACAAGTTAATATACACCGGAAATGATTCTCAATAAATGCAAAGCATCACTGATATATATGTGATGCAAACCAACAGCTTATCTGGAACTATATTATTGAAACTTAAGTGAAATCTACAAGACAGTGAATTCCACTGGCTAGATAAGAATTGATGGGATTTACCAGCATCATGAATAAACCAGTATCCTTAAAGTTCCAGCAGTCACATCAAAGTTTTGAATAAATTACTTGTCTTAACAGTTAAACCATGAGTTTTTATCCTTCAGGTGGATAAACGGAACCAGATCAAAATGCAAAGCACAATCTGCAGTATTGTCAATATATCAAAAAATGTTCCCTGGGTTCAGAAGAGCAATAAGGCTTTGGAAGGTAACTTGCAAGTGAAGTGGCTTGCGCAATCACATGGAAAGATACAGTATATAATTTATTATGAAGCATAATTACACAGTCCTCAGGAAGCAAAGAAACTAGAATTTATTCTATTTCTTTACTAGAAAAATCATTAGATGATTTGCTCACCGCATTTTTGTAGAATTCCAAAACTTCTTCTCTAATAGAATCCATGTCTCCTATTATTACATCTGGCTTGTACCTGGATCATAAACGTCACATGTAAGCACCAACCGAAACCAGCATTTTCAACCAACCCCACAATCTCAGAAGAGGCACGTGTCTGTTCAATCTAAAACTTATCGAATACAATAAAGCGAGATGCATTTTTTCCCTCCTTTTTGTTTATTTTTCCTATCAGAGTCACATGCATGCACAGGAAACAGAAATTGCAATTAGTCCTCTACGCAGATCTTAATCAAAAGAAAATAACTAAATCGCAGATCTTAATCAAAATTATAATTTCAAAATCATGATAAATACAAGAAAAGAGAAGAAACGGACAAAAGAAGGTTGACTTTAAGTCGTTAATATTACCAACACTAACAAAAACAGAACAAACTGTTTCCGGAAATATATCACATGCGCCTGAGTATATTAAATAAACTTTAGAAAATAAAGTACACTCATCATCAAAATAAACATCATGCACATATTTACTGGGGGGAGAAAAAGGAAACACTCATTTTCCTCCGAGATTGAGTGCTATTTTCTCTTTTGTACGTAGCAATGGCGTTGTACTTCCCAAAACGACTAATTTCCACTAAATATAAGTATGTTGCACCAATGACTCCAAATAACAACTTTTGACGGCCAAAGAGCCCAATTTCCACTTCATAAACTTTCATTTCAATCTCCGCTTCGTTCACAACAAAAAAATTAGATTGGAGGACAGTCGACAGATTAAAATAGCATTTAAATGGTTAGAAAAATAAAATAAAAACCAAAACCTTCTACGAACAGCTAAAGCGTCTTCGTCAGCGAATAACAGCGGCAATTCATCATACAATCGATTTGCTCCACCGTCCGCACACATACGAAGTTGTGCTGCTCTACAAAACAAACCAAACAGTTAAATAAATAAATAAAAACCTTGAGAACAAAAAATTCAGGCTGCGTGCATGACAAATACCGTGCTTCCAGAGGAGAGGAGTGAATCGTGGTAGGCGTCGGTTAAGGATGAGGAGCGCGTA
Organism: Sesamum alatum; assembly: GCA_034509735.1. Taxonomy (NCBI): domain Eukaryota; kingdom Viridiplantae; phylum Streptophyta; class Magnoliopsida; order Lamiales; family Pedaliaceae; genus Sesamum; species Sesamum alatum. The sequence goes on from JACGWO010000009.1 coordinate 4,080,057, forward strand.
AGTTAGCGAGGGTCCGTTGTCGGCGGAAGGATTGGGGAGGAGGAACTTTGACGAATGAGTCATTACCTCCATGGCTAACGTGCGCACTCGGAATCGAACAGTTTCCAATAGAAGAAGACCTTTGAGAATTTTCAAGTTGAGCTATGAGTGGGAGAATGCATCAACTATGAATAAAGATCAAAATAGGAAAAAATAGGTGTGCGGTCAACTTTATTCAGCTGTTTTTCTATGGTGAAATATTTGATTCAACCGCGGATTCCCCTCCCATTCTTCCCAAAATTACCAACAACGCGCACCGTTCGGCCGAGAAACAAAAACGGGAATAAGATGATTTCAAAAAATATACTTGTACTCTTATCTATAAATTATTCTGATGCTTCCATATTTTGAGATAACGTTTATTTACCTCTCTACGCTTCCTTCATTTATTTTTCTGGCTGTATTGGTTGAGCTGTATTTATTAGAGAAGAGATCTGACTGCATCTATCTGTAAGAGAGATCAGATCGTGGAGTCAAACGCCAACCTACGAACAGAGGATCACGAATACTACTACTACTTACTGGATTTCTATGTCTGGAATTTTCTAATGTTCTTTTGTAAGATCCGCTTGTTTATATTGTTCATTATTACGAACTAGAGAAATGATTTGGTTAATGAATTCGTTTTTCATACTAGGTTTTGGTCGGTTGTAGCTCAGCCAGCACAGGCTACTTCATTATTAACAGGCTCTCGATTATGACCGTTCCCTCCCGCGTTAATAATTTTATTTATGATCCTCAGGAATTATATTATTATTATATTGGCACTTGACTGTCACAATGAGGTTTTCTGTAGATAGCCTGGCCCTGGCCTTGGCCTTGGCCTTATAAGGGCGTCAGGGGACAACTCAAACGCTGCTACTTTTTCTTCTCCTCAATCCACCACAGCTGTATAACGCCATGACGATTGATGTTCTACAAACATCTTGCCCATCTAGCACATTTCTTCTTCTCCTTTGCAATATTTTATTAAAGACATCAATCACAATACAACCTCCAAAATTTATCGTCACAAAGGACCAATAAGAATACAAATACAACAACTCTACGAGCCCACAATACCACATAGGCCAACACGGACGGTTATACGCGTACCACGCCTTTAGAGTTAATACAAGGAGGTAGGGATACATGGAAAACAAAGCAGCTAAACAAATAATAAAGGTAAGACCAAATCTTAATATCCATCATGTCAAAGGAAAACCCAGAAACTCCATATGCATACACAAGTATATAATGTTGGATGCTGCATTAAACATGAGTGAGTCGTAAAGGCTATACAAGACGGCAAGTACTTCACATGAACCAAGTCCAATGCAACTTATGTAATTACCTTTATTTTGCTTGACCATCTGAATATGCCCAATCCCAAATCACCAAAAACAGGTATAAAAACAAATATACCACAATTACAAGAATAGAACTCCCACCAGTTGCAGTATTTCACCACATTCATGGGTAGAAAGAGAAGTAAGCAGAACGATAATTAGATTACTGAACTAGATTTGAATATACAGATCAGAGTGAAGCCGCCAAAAATTAGTGGATAAGCTTGGTCGACATTTTTATCTGGTGAAATACCCATAAAAATAATTATGGTACAGAAGTGTCAGGTTCAGAAAAGAGATCTCCAATAGAGAGGAACCTGAAATTGGATTCCGCGATCAGAGGTCCCCAACCATATCTCAGATCGAACAACAAAAAAGAACCGCCTAAACATCGAACACTATACAGCTCTGGTAAACTCCTCTCTACATGAAGTAGCTTAGTGAGGATTTCTTTCTTGATCCGCCTTCTCCATAAAGTTCATTCCATTGGAGAAGCTCATTCATGTTCTGTGATTCTGATGAAACACTTGCACATACCTGCATGTGAACGAGAAACACAAGTTTAGGTGTTCCTCAACTCCTTCAGAAAAATATAAATGACCCCAGATATGGAAGGTGTTTTCCAGGTCATGCTCATTTTTCTCAACTGCACGGTAACTCACAAAACCCTCAAAAAGAAACCAAACACTCAACATAATGGCCAACAACACCCTAAGGTTTATCATATACCTCAATATTAGCTGTATCCATTACATGCTGCTATAGGACCAATACTTAGTGAGATATATTGGAACAGTAACTATAAGAACATACGGTCATGGTTGCTAGTTTATATTTGGCCAAAATGCATTTGCCTATATATAATTGGAGAGTAACACCCTGTTTATTCTTTTTACATAAAACCATGCAACTCAGCGTGTAACTGCATAGCATAGAGGCTTGAATCCGCGTTATTCCACAAAAAATGGCGACCAGGAAAAGCAGCAGTTACTTCTTTTGGCAAGTAAAGTGAGCACTTACTATGAACATAATGAGAACCATCACCAGAGAGAATACAGCATTCAAGTGATAAACAGTAAATCTATTGATATGAATGATATATAAATTAGGTAGAGTACAACATGAATGAGACAAACTTTTCCAACAAAAAATCATCAAAAACCTCTGAAGTACCTGTTCATGTGCATATTTAAAGTCATCCATACTCAAGGGGCGAACGTCGGCACTGCTATGTAATGCAGGCAATTGCTTATTCTCTGCCAGTGCCAAAGCTTTCTCCTATAATTTTCCATTGAAAGTTATTACATCAGCCGCTATACCAGGGAAGAAAAGAAAAAAAAAAGTATATGGCAAGTTGGCAACTAAAAAGATAGTAGACAAAAGAAGAGAAGCAGAGAAAGAAGTATAATCTCTATAAAAAAAAATCAGATCTCAGTAAGTGCCCTTGACAGTAATAGCTTAAGACCAAAATTCTGTTTGAACCATCTCAAAGGTCCAATAAGAAAATGATAAAGTTAAGTGTACTCACCTTCTTCTCCTTCTCCAAAATTTCTCTTATAGGGCAATGTGCAGCTGTCACACACAGATTCTGGAAACATACAATTCCCCAAATTGAAGAAATCAGTACAATAATCAGTAGAAGAATAATTACCCCCACAAGAAGAAAGCAAATTAGTCAGGATATATAAAGAATATGAAATTTACAGCACAAACCTTCAGATCACTTCCTGAATATCCTTCCGTCATGCTGGCAACTGCTTCAAGATCCAGATTTGCAGCCAATTCTTCCTTAGCTAATATCACCTTTAAAATCTTTTCCCTATTTTGAGCATCTGGCAAGTTGACCATCAGTCTGCACCCAAATGCATTTAAAAAAGAAGTGGCTGGTTAGGGTTGATTTTAAGTCAAATACAACAAACACCACTCTCCTTTCCGTTAGAAAAACACTAGAAAAACTTTAAGGTCTGGCAATGGAAAAACCTCCGCGGAAGCCTCCTTATTACAGCCTCATCAAGATCAAAAGGTCTATTTGTGGCTGCAAGGACTAGTACGCGTTCCTTATCCTTTGTACGCAAGCCGTCCCAGTTCACCATAAATTCATTTTTCATTTTGCGCATTGCTTCATGTTCTCCAGGGTTTTCCCGTCTCCCTAACATGCTGTCAACCTAGAGGGAAAGATAAACAGAAAAGATTAAGAGAAGAGAACGATAGAAAACAAGAAGGAAATACTGGAAGACTGTACCAACCTCATCAACAAAAACAACACTAGGGGCTATTTTGCTAGCCAAAGAGAATACTGCTTTTACGTATTTCTCTCCTTCACCAAACCACTGAATGCAAAAAATATTAACAAGTTGATATTTGAGGGGAAAGAAAAGAAAATTGGACAATAAAGAGTACGGAAATGAAGGTCTAATAAGAACACCATACTTTAGACGTAATGCTCGACATAGATATGTTGATAAAGTTTGCACCAGCTTCAGTTGCAACAGCTTTTGCAAGCATAGTTTTACCAGTACCAGGAGGTCCAAAGAGCAGTATCCCTTTACAGGGCTGCAAAAAATGACACAGTAAACATCATGAACTCTTCATAACAGATACAGAATCGTTTAAGCTTCTAATATGCTCTACAACAACTTATGCACCTTTGTCAGCTGTCCTTTGCTGAATAATTCTGGCCTTTGCAGAGGTAGCATCACCAATTCCTTCAAGGTTTCCTTCACATTTTCCAATGCTCCGATGTCTTCAAAAGTAACTCCAATATCACCAGGTGGAACAACCTCAGCAAGGAGTTTTTTCTCGAATTCATTTTCAGTAACCACATCCTAAAATTCAAGCTGTCATTCTCCCACACCACAATTATGTAAAACAATACAAGAGGGCATCAACCTAATGTATGAGCAAATTATTCAGGAATAGAAAGTTTCACCTTCAGAGATTTTTTCACACTCTTATTTTCATTTTGAATGCTTTGCAGAATGTTGAGTCCATAGCTGATACTGCAATATAAAGCCAGAATGAAAAACAGTAAGAAACTTAACCAACCCCAGCTAGTCATTTTTTCATCTTCTGTAGTTTCTGCACTCAGCCTTCTGTTATTGTTCAAGAAATTTCGATAAATTCACCTTTCACTTGAAATGACAAGTTTCGACTCCTGGGATGAAGCTTCTGAGGAATGCATAAAGTGGTGACTTAAAGCCCAGCCAATAATCTTTTCAACACCTATTACCATCAGAGGAAGCATGAATCCATCAAAATGGAGCACATCACACCCAATTTGATGATTTAAAATTGTGTGAGATTGACTTACTTTCATTGGTCAAAGCTTGATCCTTTATGCATAAAGTCTCCAGATCAGGACAATCAAGGCCAGTCCGCTTCAGAACCTGAAATCATGTGAAGAGAGAAAATCCCTGGGTCAAGTCAAAGTTTATGACAACCAGATGAAGAGAGGTAAATATGGTGCATTTGCATTAAGTCAAAATTGATGAAATACCAGCACATCCAAGTAGATAACATTCGGTCAGCATTGAGGTTATGCCAGTGAGGTGAGGTAATATATATTATTCCTCAGTTTACATTTGATCACACTATGCCCTTGAAGTATTATGGTGCCAGCTTAGGCAAACTAGAGACGATATTGAAAAGCCACAAACTCCACCAAATCAAGTACACTAAAAAAGAGGACAAAAAAGAAATCTAAAGTTCTCGTAATATACTTAAGTGGTGTTACTCGTAACAAATCTATAGTTGCATATAAAAACCAAAGAAGTATTTAGCGTGATAGCCATGAACAAACCGTGGAAGTATTAGCACATATCAATTTTCATGGAAAACAATGCAAAGCAGGGAGCTTTCTGAAGGAATATAGGACAGATATGACGCACCGAACGAATGCTACCAATATTTGACAGTGATTTCATTGTTTCAGTATCACGATCCAACTTTTGTTTCCAATCCACGAGTACTGCTTCGTCCTGTCATATTTAAACAAGATCAGCAACTTGCTTCTAACTTAATGATAGAAACATCACGTTAGGACCAAAATTTTATTACCTGAGGAATCTGTATGGTTACTTTGTTTGGGAAAAGACGGCTGAGCTGCTTCATTGTTTTTGGAGTTTCTTTACTTCTATCATGCAACCTACCAAAATTATCCTGTAGACACGAAATAGTTTCTATTAAATTAAGAAAATGAGCCATTTTTCAGGTACAAAGATGAATAGCCACATGATATCCTCCCAACGTGTTCGCACATATTACATTCCACTACCTTTTTAATCATTCTCAACTATAAGAAATTGTTCAAGTGTAAGAGTGAGGGGAAACCTCAAATGGAAAAGTCCTGTTATGTATAAACAGATGACAACAAAGAGAATATGAATCTAACTTTACTTAATTGGACATACCGGGAAGGCAAGGTCGAGCAGTGCTGTTTGGTTGCTTCCAAATTTTGTGAAAAGCAATCCACCAGGATGAGACTGGGTTCAGAATATGAATTAAAGAGTGTCTGTTCTACAATATATAATATACAACAAAATGTTGTGGGTAGGGGTAGAATAGGTATAAAGAAAATAACCAACACTTACTTTCTCCTTTCGGCTGTCTGTCTGAGTATGCGACGCAATTACAACGACATTTTCTGGTAAAGTTTCAAGCTTAATTTTAAAGGCTGCATATGCCTCAGGATTTCCGACCAAGCATTTCTCTATGTCTTTCAAAAGCAAGATTAATGGAGCACGTTTACTTTCTTCAGAAGCAACCTACAAAATTAAAATGTTTGTATATATCTCTTCTTAAGTGCACAATACGCAGTAAAAGAGAAACCTCGTATTTTGCTATTCTTATAATCTGTACCGCAGTAGATTTTACCTCAAAGAGTTCATTAATGGCGAGCTTTTCAATGTCATCAGTGCTGGAACTATCAAGGCGGAGTAAGTCAGCTGCCAATAAAGAAAACAATCACCATAATATAGACTTCATCTACACTTCGTAAATGCATAAGCTGACTTTGTAAATCCATGAGCTGAGGAAATGAGATAGATAACGCAAATTACCTGCACAAAAGAAACCATGATCTTCTTCACAGAGGCCCCCAAGATCATTACCTTCTGGAATTGCTCTATCAAATCTAACCCCAATTTTAGAAGAGCCATTTTCCTCAAAAGCAAGTACCACCTTGCCTCTGTAACCATAAGTTGGACCCCTGCACGAAATATATGTCATCCAACATACATACATGGAAAAAGGATATCAACAATCAAGAAATTCAATAATCATGAGTAGCAATTCGTGCGGTTCCTAAACCTTACATCCTAAGCAATTTTGTAGATGACAACAAATTAAGTAGATTGAAAGCCATGGTGAGTGAACGGAGGGAAGAAACATCAAACCCACCCCTCTGGCGATGATGACAGCAAATAAATCATGCCGACCTAACGAGTTTTACCTGAGGACAGTACTGGAATGTCACCCACGAGGCACTCCAAAAACACACAACTTAGAAAACAAGAGGATCACAAGACATACGTCACCTAGTTCAATTCTAGGTATATCTTCACCATCCACTCGTCCATGATATAAGCACCTATATAATTGGGTTTACTTGGAACCTCAGAAAAACGGATTAAGGTGGACTCATTAGACTCCTGAAATTTTCACGAACAGTATGGACAGAATATTAAGAGAATGCTCAAGTCATCATGCCATGTCAGATTCAGTAGTGACAAGGACAAAGCAGAAATATGGTTCAACTACTGTACTACATCTAAAGTACATCTAATACAGATCATGGCAGAAAAAGCAATGTCTCCAAATCCAGAGTCACTCACCCAGCAAACTCAACTTAAATTGCAGTATATTACCTTATTGGAGTTTGAGTAGGAGAAAAGCCTGATGGTAAAGAACCCACATATTTCACTCTGTCACCTATCAAAACAACAAAGTAATTGCTTAAAAAGAATATTCTTTCAACTTAAACAAAAGATGAGGGGTAAGGGAAGCTTTGGTATAATACCTTTTTTGAAAGTATAGTTCTTGGATGACGCAGTAGATGCTTCCTGCTTAGGTTGGACCTGAGAGCTCATATTAGAACCCCCAGTAATATCAGCCTCTACACTTGAGGGTGGTTTTTTCAGGTGTAGTGCCGCAGCTGATCGTTTAGCAAATACACTTGCTCTCTCTGGCTTTGAACTTTCTTTTACAGAATCAACTTCTTTTGTTGATGGTCCCTAAATGATTTTCAAATTGTCAGTCAATTGAAACTAATATATTTTATAAGACAGTGATGAACAATATGAACATCTGAAAGAGCAACAAAAGAAGCTTACACCAGGTAATAGAATAGTATTAACAATAAGGAGGCTAACACCAAAATGTTCAGCGAGAGCCTTGGTCAATGTTTCCTGGTATATTTCCGAACCTATGAAGGAAAAAGACAAGGCCAATGATCGAGATGAGGACAAAAATATTCATACAAATAAATGAAACATGAAGCAACATTACCTGCAGGGCCTGACAACAAGATTCGTGGACACACTGTAGGGAGATCTGAGGTATACTTTGCAAATTTATCACATTTCAAATGTATGTATGTCGAAGCAATAAGAACATTCTTGGTGGTCTCACTGTCAGAAAACAAAGACACGGTTAAATTGAAAGGACAGATAAGGTAGAATGATAAAATGGGAAACATATGACTGATTTAAAAAAAAAAAAAAAAAAGAAGAAAAAGTAGTGAGAGTCTAGCCCAAGCAATAACAGCATTAAAACTGTCGTGAAGCTAGTTACAAGATAAACTTCTTGGGGGTAAACATACACGGTATATATCATTCAAGTTCACAGACAGTAAAATTGAGGAGAAAGAAGCAAGTAATTAAGCGTGTAAAAGATGATGAACATGTGTAGGCATGAATATGAGCAAGGACAGAAAGAAATAGAAAAATCAATGACTACACATATTCAAACATTTGTTGCACTTATGTAACAACAATATCAAAATGACATCAATTATGCTTCTATTTGTGATAATTAATAGAGAATGGGAAGCGTTGATAACATGAAAGAAAGTTAGAGAATAGAAGGCCTATAACCCAAAACTATTACCTTAGATAATATGGAAAATTCTCAAATGAAACCTCAATGTTTTTGCACTGTAGTAGTCCTTGTCGCAAGCCATCTTTGAACGCTTGTCGTCTAGATGATATTGAAATGGTAGGATTAGAATCCTTGCCTAGATCTCTGATTGCCCTATGCTCGTCAAGTATCCTAGATATACTGCCACTTAGATCCAATGCAGGAGCCACTGAACCTGCTAGAATCTGCAAAAATGGTCTCAAGTCACTGCTTTCAGCTAGAATCTTCCCACTCTCAGACTCAACATTCAAGTTTTCGTTGGCAGCATTAGGAGATGGAGCAGCAGTCTTCTCAACAACTGGTAGAGTAGCACCGTCACGATGGTCAGAAGCATCTTTCATTTCCGTGTCCACACAATTGTCTGACACTTCACAAGCAGAAGGTAATGCCGGTATTTCAGAACCTTGCTGTGTATCTTCGTCGTCCTGACACGATGGAGGAAGAACAGATTCATCATGGTTATCCGATAATGATGCCAGTGTCGATGCAACGGAAACAGCAGAAGGGTCTCCTGATCTTGCCTCAATATGTAATCCTTTTATTGATCCACCATGAGCTTCTAATATGCTGACTGAAGGTGGCACACCCGTTTCAGAAGCACTCATACTGGTGAGTTGTTGGAAAATCTAATAGTATGTCAAGGAAATATGCAGGTATCTAATAAAAAATGAAGATTACTTGCCCCGCCCATCCGCACATAGCAAACTATAAATACTTGTGATTCTAATGACTATAAACAAAATTAACTATCACAAAAGAATATTCTCACACAAACAATATCTCAAATATGTGTGTAAAAGGATACGTAAGCATGTTTACCATTCGAGCTGAAAACCACTTCATCACCTCCATTTAGAGGAACAGTGGAATCTTTGGAGTAAATCTTTCCATTCACTTGGACAGCTCCCTTTTTTCCAGTGATTTCAAGCAGCGTAAGTGATTCTCCTCCCTACAGTCAGTAATAGAATCAATTAAACATCTCAATATGTTTCCAGTACCTTGACGAAATACCATGACGAGTTTAAGTTCTCAAACAAACGAAACAACAGTTTACCTCTGACTCCATATGCTTCAGATTGCACAAGGATTTACTAACTGTTGGATCTCTCACCCACAAGTCACATTGGCGGCCTTGACCAACAGTGAAAGTAGGACGTTCCATGACGACATGAGGAGTCTGGGGGGAAAAGATTGTGCCAAAATAAGAGTGATGATTGCGAAAATGCTATTTAAAATTGAAAACAACATCCATGCTGGTTCACGAGAGTACACAATACACGAACCATGCCTAGTTAAGACCTAAGTCACATGGAGGGTTGGGGAATGCAGGACCAAGAACGAAAGAGTGTGAGAGTCGCAAACTTGAAAATTTATAAGAACGGGATCCTTGACATCACTGCAATAAATCTATAAGGGATTACAACAGCCAAATATGATAGGAAGGCTTGACCAAGGAGCCAACCCTGTTATATCGAGTAGTATATACCATATGATAAATTAATTGGAGAAACCAAAATTCTCTTGCCACTAATATTTAAAGTGGGTAGCACCCTACCCTATATTTGAGTAGCATTTCATTCATCAACAGTCAAGAACAAAATTGATCCAATGTTTAAATGTATTTAGTTGAAAGAGCGAGCCTACCTGTGAACACTGGGAAAGAAGTTTCCCCCACGCAGGACCAGCATTGGATTTCAGCTGCCGCTTTTTCCCCCGATTAACGGACGGCCCACCCGGCTTCCCTTTCTCCACATCAATAGCAGAATCACCTGCATCCATCCCCAAAATTGCTAAAACCATACGAAAAAACACCAAGAGGGAAACCCAAAATTCAATCAAATCAATGCACGTGCGAAGCATTAGATCGCACAGAGTCCTAGAAGAACCCAAAACCTCACCTGGGGCCACCGTCTCCGGCGCTACCTCCGCCGCCACATCATCCGACTGCTTCTCTCCGCCGCCGTTGGCCAGATCAGCCGATCCAGCCTCCAATTCCTTCGCCGCTACTGCCCCAACGACTTCTTCCGAAGCGCGTGAATCGCTCGTCGAAGAAGAAGACGCCTCCGCCGCCTGCATGCACACAAAACCCTCAAAATTCAAAAACCACCAGAAAACCATGATCAATAAAAGAGTACAAAATCACTAAAAAAATAAAACCCTAACCTTGGATCGTTTTCCTTTGGGCAGAGAAGATGAAGGAGAAGAGAGGGCGCGCTTAGAGGAAGAAGAGCTCCGCCGCGTTTCAACCATGTTTTCTGATCTACTAATCCAAAAAAAGAAAAACCTAAATTTTTATATTTTCAAACCGAAAATCAAGAAACCTATCCAGGAGATGAATGGATATAATTACGTACTTAAATTTGTATATAATTATAATTTATATAACACATATCTGTGTAGATTGTAGAGAGACAGAGAGGGAGAGAAGAAGAAAGGAAAAGAAGAGTGAGAGAATAGAATGAAAGATGAATGACTATGGGGGATCGGTTATGCCAATACTATAGCCTTCGGCTTTTGTACACTCATTTTAATTCTTTCGTGGATTTTGGGGTTCAATAAGTTATTATGAGTTAGAGGGTGTTTTGACTAAATTTATTCAAACACATACCTATCATCTATATCATTTATACAAATATTAAAATATGAAAAAAAATACCCTTTTTTCACTCACATATAACAATTTATGAAATTACGATACCAAATATTTTTGTTATGTATATAAAACCCCTAAGTTAGTTTTTTTTTTTCTTGTGTTGGTTTTTTTTTTATTTATGATATATTTTAATATATGAGGTATTATTTATTATATGCCCATATAAAAGACATGTCGTAACGGCTAGTTTTTCAAAGAATAAAGAGTTTATAAGATATTTGATTTTTTAAGTAAAATTTTGAATTCTTTTATATAATATAAGACTTATAAAATGTTAATAATATAATTTATAATTCACGTGACTAAACTTAAAAGGTTGTTTAATAATTTAAAAATTGGTTTGAACTCTTTTTTTTTTTTAAGTAGCGTATAAGCTCCTGATGTTTTATTTTTAATATAACAAGCTCATTTTTAAATATTTTAGTATTTAAAATACACCCCATGAGAGATGAAGTATTACTCCAATCAATTTCGAATGAGATACTATCTGCATTGATTTCACTCCTACAGGGAGGAGCTGTACGATTTCGTCTTATTAAGGTACCTTGCTATAAGAAAAAACTAGGGAGTTTCAAGTCTAATAAATTGAAGGCGGGCCGGATATCATCCTACAGATTAGGACTCGGTGAGTCTTGGGTCCTTAAGGACCCCCCGGTATAATAATTTAATCTATATTTTTTCTTTATACTTTACATTGGTAGAATAAACACTAACAAAATATTATCTCTTTTTTTTTTTTTGTTAGGTATTTGTTCAATAATTTATGAGTTTAAATTTTTCCACAATACTTGACCAGGAGGAAAATTAAATGGAAACATTGTTACTAATATATAATTTCTATGAATTGTTTGGGTTGTTTTGTTATGAATAATTTTATTTATACTTGAGGTTTTATTTTTTGGACTTGAATATTTAAATTAGGCCATGAATATTTTTATTTATAATTGATATGTTAAATTTTCTTATATATATATATAGATATATATACTTCTATACTATTATATAAAGCAAACTCTATTTTCACTAATAAATAGCGGTTATTTACACCGCAACACCAAATTTTTAAAATTACCGAAAATATCCTAATGCATCCATCTATCTATACTATTATAGAAAAAAAAAAAAAAACTTATTTTTTACGCACAAATAGTGATTAATAACACCACCGAACCGATTTTTTGTAATGCCAAAATACCTTTCAATTGATAAAGATAATTATTTCATTCAACTTTTCAAATTTTATATTAATTGATAATTAGGTTTTTTTTCTTTATTTTAATATGATGTGTTAGTTTATATATTTTACTCTTATTTATAATATATTTTAACGCGTAAAGAATATTTATTGTATGCATGTAGGAACGACATGCTACGACGGCTAATATATGTATATTTGTAGAATAATAATAAATAAATAGATAAACTGCCGGAACCCTGCCATCCCTATAAAAGCCACGAGGACTTATAAGTTACTACTTAAATTCTTTATATACAATTAATGTGGAATATTTGCTTGTATTACACACGATGAGGTTGTTGTAAAGTTTCTTGAAAATGACAAATTAATTATCGAGAAAACATAAAACACCTAATTAATATATTCTTATTTTTGGACGTGATCCATTCCGCTAATTTAGAATGACAATCATTGATCTTTCCAACCTTTAACAAATCTAGATAATTCCAAATGGCTAAAATACAATTTATAATATTCAAGTATAAACAATTATGCACATTACTTACCGAATATATTATTTTTTCTTGTACTTAAATTAATTTAAATATTGAAATATTATATTGACAACCCCTCACAACAAGTTCATCGAGCACTGTCTAGACTCTGAGGTTTAATACTTTCAACTTTCAAGGCAAACAACCTCATCATAGTATCTCAATTTGGATAAAAATATATTACAACTTATTACTAATATATGCGACATACTAAATATATGCCTAATTAATTTAAAGTTGAAAAAATAATAATTACTTTAATATATATTAATTGGATTGAAAACAGTTAATAAATATATAAAAAAATGAGAAATTTATGAAAAAATACTGGACAAAAGCGGGAAATTGAGAAGAACGAGAGAAATAAAAACAACGACAAAATAAACTAGAAAACTACAAAATTGGTGCTCTTGAATTATATAAGTCTAGCCGTCGTGGCACATCGTCCCAGTGTTCATATAATAAATATTTTTTTATGCAAAAAATATATTATGAATAAGAATAGAATATGCAAAATATATTAGTTGGGTAGTTAGTTGATGTGAAATTTATGAGGTTTAATGAGTTAGTTATCTCATCAATTGAATTACTTTATATATATATATATATATATATATTTTTTTTTTTTTAACAGAGGATATAAGTATTTCATCTACTGAAAAAGTTGAAGGGCATTTTTTGGATAAAAAAATGTGCAACATTGTCTAGATCGTTACTTTGTGTCTATATCACAACTTTTTTTCTTATAATTAGTATATGTGGCACATCCAAATGTGCATGCACAAATAATTTAAAATTTAGAAAATTAACTCTATTCTCTCTATATATATCTATACTGTATATTATTGGAGATGGTTATTTTGGTGTCCAAATTAATTTTATCTACCATTTTTTTAAATTAATCAATTATTTTTTACTTCTTCACTCATCATGATCTCCAATAACTACCTTTTGGCAGTTTTTTTTTCTCATACATTTTATCTTATATATATATTAGGTAATTTTTCACTCTGAAAAAATAAAATAATATAATTTATAAAAAATATTTTATTCTGAATATTTTTTAAAATTTATGCACATACATAGAATGTACCACACTAACTAGTATAATATTATTGGAGAGGTCCATCTTGAAGTCTAAACTATTTTTTATTATATATTCTTGTAGAGGGCCATATTGATGTCTAAACTAATTTTGGTCTGCCATTTTTTTCAAATTAATTAAGTAATTGTTTTTAAACTTGTCACGTATCACCATCTTTCATAACCCTTTGGTAGTTTTCTTTTTATGAATTTTTATCTTTTGTTGGTAAATTTAACTCAATACAAAAAATATAATTTATAAAAACATATTCTTTTAAAATCGTTTTATTTTAATTTTGCACATATATAAGATGTGACATATATTTCTAATTATTTTAAAACATATTAAATATATAAATAAAATATTAAAAAACATGCAATAAGTTATGGCAAAAATATTGAAAAAGATGAGAGGAAGAAGAAAAAAAGGATGTAGAAGTTGAGAATAGAAAAAATGAGAAGATGAAAAGAGAGAAAAGAACATTTTTTAAAATATATTATAAATAAGAATAAAATATATAAAACAAAAAAATCACATTAGTAAAAAAAAATAGAAGATGACGAAATAGAAGAAAACCAACTTAATGTACAATAAAAGAATTGGTGCAGTAGTGTTAAAATGACGTGGAGTCACTTTTGTAAAAAATAAATAAATTAATTACATTTAATTTTTAAAATTATATAATTTTAGGAATATAATTGTCAATTTGTCATGTTTAAAATTGGTGGGCCGGTGTCATTAACCGCCTCTGTGAGTGTAGATGATCTTTTTATTTTATATTAGTAAAGATTAGAGTTATAATTATCATATATAAAAATTGATACGATGGTGTTACTGATCGTTTTTTGTGAGTGTAGAGGATTTTTTTTTTCATTTGTATATATATAGATAATACTACAGATATAAAAAAATATATATTTAAATTTATAGATAGATAAGCGAATTAATTGATGGCTTTGGTTTTCTGGTAACTAGCTTGTGGGGTTTGCCAAATTTTGGGAAAGTCAGCCAAATTTGCAGTCTTTGTGGCAAAATTCGAATTTGCTTAGTGTGAGTAATGTCTTCTCGAAAAAATATTATATATATTTTTTAAGACATAGTATTTTTTTTTATTTTTTCTTTTGATGAGTATTGTGTGTTCGAAAAACTATTAATTCGAACACATTTCAAATTTAAAATAAATATTACTGGAATTCGAACACATGATCTCGAATTTATTCATAGTACATTTATAATTTATATTTTTGTAAGCTCATTCCATTTGGCCCCAAACAAATTTTAAGCCGAGAAAGGAAGAAACGGCATATGCATAATTTTCTTTTTCTTTGTTTGAAATTAATATCATAAGAGCGACTTATAATAACTACCATTTATAGATAAAATGTATTTTTCAACTGTTTGTTAACGTTCATTTAATATCATTTTCTTATTCATGCAGATTTAAGATTAATTTTGATTACTTTATTCACTTTATCTTTATTCTCTTTTATTTAATTAGATAAATATAATAAATATTTAAAGTTTATGCATGCATGGAGTGTGCTTATATTACTTAGTACAATATGAAATTTCCCAGAAATTTTGGGCAGTTAAAATTTAATGTTTGTAGGGACCAATTCGTGACTGCATGTGGAATAGTACCATGCTTTCTATTCCACTTGCACATTGGTCTGCGCAAAACTAGCAATGTCTCAAAAGCCTGAGACATGAAAATTTTGAATAATGAGTGATTAACTATTAATTTAAAAATATAATATTTTTAGATTTATATGTATCAATATTAAGGCAATAAAATGAATAATACAAACATAATCCTATAAATTAAATAACTCTCTACATTTGTAATACTCAAACCCACGACCTCTTGATTGTAGGACCTCAACCTCATCACTCGAGCAATGGACCATCGGTTGGAACATGAAGTTGAGATGATTTATATACATACCTGTTATGAAAAAATGCAATTTTAATCCTTTATATCGGAGTGTTATTTTGGTCCTGCACAAATTAATTTTTATAAATTGATCCTAAACGTTTAAAATTTTGACAACCTTAATCGTTTTCTGGTAATAGTAGTCGAAAAATTGCATGTGACTGCACATCACCCACTTAAATTTAAGAATTCGGCAGAAAAGAATTAAAATTGCCATCAATTAAAAGTATATAACTAAATCGGGAAATTAATTTGTGGATGATAAAAATGACAACCGCTAATTTACATGATTGGGATTGTGTTTTTTTTCTGTAAGTAATTGAGCACGCTCAGACACTTGTGTAATATATCTAAACAAAAACAATATTTATATATTTAATTGTAATAATATATTCACGAAGAAAAAATATATTAATTAGAGTTTTTGTATTTCTTAAAATTTTGAATAAATTGTTAACTTTCATTGTATGGAATAATAACACCAGGTGGTTATTCGATATATAATTTGAGGTGTATTTTAATAAAATAACGTGTATTAATGTCATACATACCCCCATAAAGAATATCTACATCAGTTACATAAACTATTTATGTTTTTGAAAAATTATACACATACACACAAAAAAAAATAATATTAATATCATTACACAAAATATTAATAATTTTTTTTTATTATCATGGGTGATTCTATAATTATATAAAAGGCGGGAGTAATTTATATAAACAAATCATAAGTCATGGATATAAATATAATTATGATTTTTTTTTTTTTTTGCATTAAATCCATCATAAATGCATCAATAATACAATAGTATATTTTATTTTAATATATTATGATAAAAAATGCTAACGAACTTATATTTCCCGTATAAACTTCATCACAAAATATTTACAGAATTTGTCGAATTTTTGAAGTATAAATGCCAAAAAATAATCCATTCTCCCATATGGCAATCTTCATCCTTTTTTTTTTTCTTTTTTAAATAAATTCTTTGTTGCGGTTTATTGAAGATAAAAAATAAGAGGAGGAGATAAATACACGTATTAACATTTGGAAGTAAAAATCAAGAAAAGAAACAAAAGCAACCAATCTAAACATTATCGTCAGCACACAACAAAACAAAATTCCATCTCTAGCAGCGTCACAGTACGAGCAGTGGTACCATCACCCAAAATTTACAACCCACACTCCGATATTTGACGAACATGGCCTTCGATATTTTTGGAGTCTATTTTATTCGTAAGTCGTTTTTACGTGCATATAAAATAATATCGTACATTTTAAAGTTATTGTAAATAAAATATATGTATATATAAATTAATATATTACATTTCAAAAAATAACGAAAAGAAAAGAAAACTAAACTAACTTTGGGGTATTATTAACATACCAAAAAATTAATACCGCGGTGTCATAAACCGTCGTATCTTTTCTTTTTATATTAATATATATACATATCTATACTATATATACTAATATAAAAAGTAAACCCATTTTTTGCTAATAAAGAGCGGTTCGACACAATTCTTTTGTTATACCAACAATCACTTTAAGTTGGTTTCTTTTCTTTTTTTTCTTTCTTTTTTCTTCTTCTATTTTTTTTAAATGTATTTATAATATATTTTAAGACATAAAATATTATTTTTTATATGGACGTAGGGACGATGTGTCGATTAGTTATATAAAAAAATGTGCTATATATATTAAGTGTCAGTTTTGAGACCATCACATCAATTTTGAAAATATATGCTATAGATACAAACGACATTTAATGACAACACCGTATCAATTTTTAAATACGACAATTATACTTTTAATTATATAATTTCAAAAATTATTTGTAATTATTTTTTTTAGCAAAAGTAGCTCCATATTATATCATTACATTAGTTATTTTATAGTGTAGATAATACCTTAAATTGATTTCTTATTTATTTGTTTCTTTTAATATGACTTGTTGATTTATAATATTTATTTTTATTTATAATATATTTTAAAATATAAATTTTATTTATTATATGTATGGACAACAACCACTAATTTTTATTAAAAATTTAGGCACTATTAGAGTATTAGTTAAACAAGCAAACTTGGAGATTTGTGCCCACTTGACTGTCATTAGGACCACTCCCATCAAACAAAATACTCATCATATATTTCTTGCTTTTAACTTTTTAATTTCCAAATAAAATGAAGGAGTCCTCACATAAATCGTTGTATCGTCCAAAAACGTGTTATGACATTTTTACATTTGAATTTATCATTTGTTTATTGCACTAACAATTTAAGTCTTTATTATTCAGATTTTTATATGCTAATTGATAAGTAAATTATAAAGACATCAATACGTTTTTTTTTACTGGTAGTCAAAACACAGTTGATGCGTGCGCATTAAAATTTATTATATATATATATATATTTTAATTAAATTAAATAAAAAATTTAAGATAAAATACATGATCAATAAAATTTGAAAAAATAAATTTAACATTGAATATGCGTGAATGAGATTGTTCTCGAAAGAGTTAATTGATTAAAGTAAATAAATATCGTGTGAATAAATAAGTATGTTCAAAGATACTTTTGTCAACTAGCATTTTGATAATTAAGGTAGTTATTATAAGAATCTCATATTTAATAAATACTAACGATTGAAGTGCATTCGATGCATGTATATAAATATATTTTATAAAATTATTAGTAAAAAAATATTATTTGTAAATAAATAAGTATATTAAGGATAGTCTAGACAATGTATTTTGCCAGCCGTGATGATTCTCTAAGAGTCTCCTCCTTAATAAATAGTATAAATAAATACATGATTATATGTAGATGGTAATTTACAATAACTTTTTCTCTGTGAATTATTTATCTTACTGTGCTTTAAAAATTTTCATTTTTTTTCAATTGGAAAAACTAAAAGTTTAATTTTTATTTTATAAATAAGTTTATTAGATTTAATTTTTTTGATTAATCATGATTATTCTGGTGTTTATTAAGAAATCAAATTGGCTAAAGATTGCAATTTCCGATATTACCCTCGAGTCTGCTCCACTGAGATATTTTTTCTTTATATACATATTGAGAAGGAAACCAAAAAAAAATCAAAGGGGGAAAACCGGAGAGAGGAGAGCGCAGCAAAGCAACCCCCAGCGGCTGCAAGTGCAAACCTCAGAAACCCAACAAAAAACCTTATCACAATTCACATCCCAAAATTCACTACTCCCATCTCTCTTCTCTTCTTCATCCTCTCTCGTTTTCTCCTTATCTCTATACACTAGGAGAGCGATTCCCTCCAGTTTTTCTGTTCAATTTGTTGTTTATCTCTGCAATTTCAATCCATGGACCCGAAGGAAGCGACGGCGTACCCTGTCTCGGAAGCCTCTTCAGGTTATACAACATCTTCTTCACCTCCATATTCTGATAGTTTCGAAACTGAGACTTTATTGAATAAAACTGTAGGCTTGAACTATAATAGTGGGAGTAATGGTAAGGGTACCGTATCCGAGGATGAGGACTATGCGAGCGGTAAGGAGGAGTTTGAGATGGGGTTGGATAACCCGGTTTTGGATGAGGGGAAGGCCAATTCTGATGTCTCGGCGAAGCTTGAATCTCTGCCGGTTTCTGGGGTCGTGGTGAATGATGATGATGATAATAGAAAAGGAAGTAAGGAGGTCGAGGGAGGTGAAAATGTGGTGTGGGAAGATTCTGAGGGTGGTTTAGCTGTTGCTGGTAGTGAGGAGGATAAGGTTAGTGGGGTTGGGGGTTTTGATGGGAAGGGTGAAAGTGTGGATTTGGCGGATAAATTGGGCGTGAAATCCGATGAGGGAGTGGTAGAAAGTGGTGGGGAGGTTGTGGAAGGCAATGAGGGGAAGGTGGTGGCTGAGGAAGTTGAGATTAATGGAGGGGAGTCCGAGAAGGAAGAAAAGAGTGGATCTTTGAGCATTGGGGATGAGGTGGATGAAGCTAAGGTGATAGAGCAACCTGAGCCGGCTCTTGTTGAACAAGAAGTATCGGAGGTTGTTGATACCGGTGATTTGAAACTTACGCCTGAAGGGGATTCTGTTGTCGAAAGTATTCAGGTTGATGTAGCTGGCCCAGGGGTAGCTGTTGTTGGAGAGACGGAAGAAAATGGAGTTGTACTGAATGAACCCGAGGAGGAGGTTGCTGATGTAGCTGAGGTTGAACCAGAAAAAACTGAGGTGGTTAGTCTTGTGGATGTGGCACCTATGCCTGAAGAAAGAATGGTATCCCTCTTTTATTTTGTTCTTCTCTTTTTTTTTTTTTTTTTTTTTTTTCCGTCCATTTTTGCATGCTCTTCTTTTTTTGGTTTTCTGTATACTCTACAATTTCAAATGCTTTTCCTTTCGTCACTCAATTTCTAAAATTTAGTTTAATCAACCCGGAGATATCAAAAGAAAAAAGAGGCAATGTTTTCATTCTGTTCAAAAAAAGAGGGGAATGTGCATTTGTTTGAAACAATTTCAAAATTTCTGTTGTTGGTACCATTCAGGTTGATGCGCCCAACCCTGAGCTAGCTGTTGGGGGAACAGAAGAAAATGGAGCTGCTGCTAATGAATTAGAGGCGAACGAGGTAGCTGAAGCCGTTGGTCTTGGTGATGTGAAACTCACTCCCACAGGGGATTCTGTTGTTGATACCATTCAGGTCGGTATGGTAGGGCCGGGGGTAGCTGTTGTTGGTGAGGCGGAAGAAAATGGAGGTAAGATTGAAGGAGTGGAGGTCCCACTTCAATTGCTTGGTGGCTCTGCTGAAAGTGGTATTGGTGTCGTCAATGAAGAACTCAGTACTAGGGAAGGTGGAGCTGATAACCAAAGCTTTGAACCTGCAGCAGAGAGTTCAAAAGATGTTTTGGAGTCAAAGGCACTTCAACCTGAACATTACATGGTTGGGGATGAAAAGGGTGAAAAATCAGATGCAGAAGCTGTTGTTGATTTGGTCAATGGAGTTCATGAGTCCCTAAAAAGTAATGATTCTGTAGATCGATATGGAACTCTGGATGTGGAGGATAGTGTAAAGAAACCAGAGGTTGGGTATGAGCCTGCTGTTACTTCTGAGTCCATTGAGAATGGCACCACAGATAAGATTCACACAGATGGGGAGCTCAGGCTTGTGGATGAAACAGTGGCAGCAGATAGAGATGTTAATCTGCTCTATGCCTCAGATGCTGGAACTGTGCAGACCAATGGTTTACATGGCGGTGTTCCTGCACAAAATGATGGATTAGCTGATAGGGTATCTGAGGAATCAAATTTGACTGCATCTGCTGAACCAAAAGCTGCCCTTAACCCACAAGAAATTAGAGAAGTGGGAGATGAGATAGATGAAGAAGTTCACCCTGAAGACTCCCTGTCGGATGAGGAAACTGATGGTATGATTTTTGGGAGCTCTGAAGCTGCCAAAAAGTTCATCGAGGATTTGGAACGAGAATCTGGGGGGGATTCTCATACAGGTGCTGACAGTTCATTCGAGCAGTCTCAGGGACTTGATGGTCAAATTGTCACTGATTCGGAAGAAGAAGGTGATACTGATGATGAAGGAGACGGGAAGGAATTGTTTGATTCTGCTGCCCTGGCAGCTCTTTTGAAGGCTGCAACTGGTGCCGATTCAGATGGTGGCAGCATCACTATCACTTCACAAGATGGATCTAGGCTTTTCTCAGTGGAGCGTCCTGCTGGTCTGGGATCTTCACTTCGGTCTTTGAGACCTGCTCCACGACCAACTCGCCCGAGCCTTTTCAGTCCTGCTCCTGCAGGTGGTGGAGAATCTGAGGACAACTTGAGCGAAGAAGAGAAGAAGAAACTTGAAAAGTTGCAACAGATCAGAGTGAAGTTTTTGAGGCTTGTTCACAGGTTAGGCCTTTCTCCAGAAGAATCTGTGGCAGCACAGGTTTTATACCGGCTGGCTCTTCTTGGTGGAAGGCAAGGCACCCAAACTTTTAGCTTGGATGCAGCCAAGAGGATTGCTTTGCAGCTCGAAGCAGGGGAAAGTGATGATCTGGACTTCTCTGTGGACATCCTTGTTATCGGAAAATCTGGGGTGGGTAAAAGTGCAACCATAAATTCAATATTTGGAGAAGAGAAGGCTCCAATCGATCCTTTCGAGACCGGGACAGCTTCTGCAAAAGAGATTTCCGGACTTGTTGATGGAGTCAAGGTTCGGGTTGTTGATACACCTGGTCTTAAGTCTTCTGTGATGGAACAAGGTTTCAACCGCAGTGTCCTATCTTCGGTGAAGAAGTTCACAAAGAAGAGCTCCCCAGATGTTGTTCTTTATGTAGACCGGTTGGATGCACAATCTAGAGATCTTAACGATCTACCACTCCTTAAGACTGTTACTAGTGCTCTTGGCTCTTCTATATGGCGAAGTGCCATAGTCACCCTTACTCATGCTGCCTCTGCACCTCCAGATGGACCTTCTGGTTCCCCCCTGAGCTATGAAGTGTTTGTCTCTCAAA
The DNA here is from genome assembly GCA_034509735.1 of Sesamum alatum. NCBI lineage: Eukaryota > Viridiplantae > Streptophyta > Magnoliopsida > Lamiales > Pedaliaceae > Sesamum > Sesamum alatum. The sequence continues at coordinate 4,102,436 of JACGWO010000009.1, forward strand.
GGTCTCATGTCGTCCAGCAGTCCATTGGCCATGCTGTGGGCGATCTACGAATGATGAGTCCAAGTCTCATGAATCCCGTTTCTCTTGTAGAAAACCACCCTTCATGCCGGAAGAACAGGGAGGGCCAGAAAATACTTCCTAATGGTCAGAGTTGGAGACCTCAGTTACTGTTATTATGCTACTCCATGAAGATTTTATCAGAAGCTAGTTCACTCTCAAAACCTCAAGACCCATTTGACCACCGAAAGCTGTTTGGGTTTCGAGCTCGGGCACCACCTCTTCCATACATGTTATCGTCAATGTTGCAGTCACGTGCCCACCCGAAGCTTCCATCTGATCAGGGCGGTGACAATGTTGATTCAGATATTGACCTTGATGATCTGTCGGATTCTGAGCAAGAAGAAGAGGATGAGTATGACCAGCTTCCGCCATTTAAGCCTCTAAAGAAAGCTCAGATAGCAAAGCTCAGTAGAGAACAGAGGAAGGCATATTTTGAAGAGTATGATTATCGGGTTAAGCTTCTCCAGAAAAAGCAGTGGAGAGAGGAGTTGAGGAGAATGAGAGAAATTAAAAAGAAAGGTAAAGATGTTGCAACTGATTATGGATTCACAGAGGATGATGCTGACTCTGGAGCAGCGGCTCCTGTTGCGGTTCCCCTGCCTGACATGGCTCTCCCACCTACCTTTGATGGTGATAATCCTGCATATAGGTATCGGTTCTTGGAGCCAACGTCACAATTTCTTGCAAGGCCAGTTCTGGATAGCCATGGTTGGGACCATGATTGTGGATATGATGGTGTCAACCTTGAACACAGCCTAGCAATTGCTAATCGTTTTCCACTAGCATACACTGTTCAAATCACAAAAGATAAGAAGGACTTCACCATCAGTTTGGATTCCTCGATTTCGGCTAAGCATGGAGAGAATATGTCGAGCATGGCAGGCTTTGACATTCAGAGTATGGGAAAACAACTTGCTTATATTGTTCGGGCCGAAACCAAATTAAAGAATAAGAAGAATAGAGCAGCCGGTGGATTATCTTTTACATTTTTAGGTGAAAATATGGTCCCTGGTGTGAAGATTGAAGATCAGATTACATTAGGGAAGCAATATGTTTTGGTAGGCAGTGCCGGTGCCGTGCGATCTCAGCATGACACTGCTTATGGAGCCAACTTCGAGCTGCAGAGAAGGGAGCTGGATTATCCAATTGGCCAGGTTCAATCCACGCTCAGCATGTCTGTTATCAAATGGAGAGGAGACTTAGCGCTTGGTTTCAACAGTCTGGCTCAGTTCTCATTAGGACGAAACTCTAAGGTGGCTGTTCGTGCTGGAATCAATAACAAGCTCAGTGGTCAGGTAACCGTGAGGACAAGCAGTTCCGAGCATCTTTCTCTAGCACTCGCTGCTATTATCCCAGCTGCTCTTTCCATCTACAAGAAACTCTTTCCTACTGCAGGCGAAAAGTATTCAATCTACTAGTTTTTGTTTCCTTGTTGCATTTATCTTTAATGTTACAATAGAGCATCTTGCAAGACGATATCTTTCTATGTTCTTTGCTTTATGAGTAATAATTGGATTGTTTGATTTGTAATTCTTGATGGCACTGAAACTCTTTTTTGGCGCAATAGAAGTGTACGGTTACTGAGGTGCAAAGGAACGAACCAATTGTTTGCTCTTCAAGGGAGTCCTTATAATGCTCTATATTTTCTCCCCAATTTTGTCGTGCTGTAGACTTGTTTACTAGTTCCAGGTGCCCTGTTCTGATGTTGAATCCAAACACCGGTCAAGTTATTTGGCAAAACCCAGGGAGCACTGAAAATGTGAATTCTCATAGTTTCCTGTGCATCTGTGAAGAATTCTCACAATCTGCAGTGTCAACATTTCTGTTAGAGGTATAGTTTCTCTGTTTGTGTAATCGGAAGACATACTTGCATGTGTGATTTATGTGCGTGTAAGCGTTTGTTTTCCTACTTTTTTGCTTTGAGAAATCAGTTTCCTTTTGGTAAAATTGATAATCATTTGGTGGGCCTGTTTGATGGTTATTTGTTGTCTATGGTGGCAGATGAAAATAAGGGGGATTGTGTTGATTGGATTGAGGATTTGTTGATGGAAAGTAGTAGCACAAACAAGTCTGGTTATTTGTTGTTTATGGTGGTAGATGAAAAGTAGCACCAGTTGTGCAAAGAGTTGTATCATATGGTACCAAAAACGCAATCTCTCACATTTTCTTGTGCAAAGAGTTGTATCATATGGTACCAAAAACGCAATCTCTCACATTTTCTAATGGCCACGTGAGTAACACATGCTACTCACGTGACTTTTCCGTTAAGAAGTTAACGATATTATATACTGTGCAATTGGATCCCTTTATATGGTACCAATGATACAAAAAATGCAATTAACTCCTTATAAGAGATTCCTCCCAACTTAAGCAGTACCCTATACTTAGAGAATCAGGCTTTTATGTGGAATCTGGAGGGAGAGCGACAGAGTTGCTCTTGAGTTATACACTCACAAGTTACTTCCAGAATCAAGATACAAACACTTTATTCCGGCTACCTTTTTGTTGCTTATCCATACTATTACAAAGAAAATGGAGATTATAAACACAAAATGGCGGGTTTTGACCATGCTGCATCAATTTTTTACGATTCCCAAAATACCTTTCAATTGAATAACAAGTTTATTCAACTTTTCAGATTTTACTTTACTTAACTGCCCAATATATGTATTTTATATATTTTATTTTAATTTATAATATATTTTAAAATATAAAATTTTATTTATTATATGTACTAAAAGACGACGTGCCACGACGGTTAAATAAATTGGGTAAATTACAATTATCTTTCCTGAGGTTTGGCATAATTACAAATACCCTCTCGTTGTTTGAAAAATTACAAATACCCCTCAGGTTTGTTACCGTCTAATAAATAATCAATTTCCATCCATTTTTATAGGTGAACTGACCAAAATGCCCTCATGTATTTTATTTAATTTTTAAATTTTTTAAAATTTTATTGAACTACAATGCTCAGGTAGAGGTTCGTAAGTTTTTTACACAGAGAAGTTAATAATGCAATTTGTCTCGACTGATTTGTTCATAATTTAACAAAATAATTAAGGACAAAATGATTAATTTCGTGTCTTTGGTTGAAAATTATAAATTTTAGGAGGTATTTATAATTTTTTAAATAATAAAAAAGTATTTATAATTATGTAAAATCTCAGATGTAGTTTCCCCTTAATAAATTTTAAATAATTTCAAGTTGCGATAACATGAATTACAAACTTATGGAGATTCTAGGGAAAAGAAAAAAGAATCATTTTTCTGTTTAAAGTGCGTATGATGAGAGATTTTATTAAAACCTGCAAATACTTATAACAGAATGTAAATGCGAAAATGATTGGGATATTATTGCGTTGATGAGAAGATAAGCGAGAAAATAAGGGGGAGAAATGGAGGAGGAGGAGGAGCTAAAAGCGATTCTGAGGGAAGCATTTGGAGATTCATCGTCGGACAGCGACGGCGAATCGTCGCATCACCGGCAAGTACAAGGTCTAGTCAATGATTCGACCGATGAAGTCGTGAAGCCTCATCCGATATTTGGGGAAACCGATATTTGGGAGCCGATTACTGAAATCAAAGGCCTCTGGATCTGCAGGGACTTTTTGTCTACTGATCAGCAGGCCTCCTTGGTTTCTGCTCTTGAAAAAGGTGTGTCCAATTATTTTGCGCTTTTCTGAAACAATGGTTAAACCTCATGGTGAGAATAATTTATGCTTGGATTTTATTGGATGCAGAGGGATATTTGGCTGAGGCCTCGCATAATCAGGTTTTCATAAATTCATCAAATTTCTTAGTTTTAATTTTCTTTACTTTTTAGTTTGGCACTGTTTTTGTGGTTTAGTATATGCAATGAACTGTTAAATTTATGCATAAATGCGTCGAACAGTTGAATATGGAGTTGCACATTCAGATGAGATGCATAAATTCACTCCGGAGGCCAAAATAAGTTGTTTGCTTGCTGAACTTAATGGATGGTTTGGTATCCCCTAATGTACTTCTTTGGCAATTGATGAGTTTTCATTACTGGACTTTCTAATTACAAAGTGATGAAAGCGGACCGTAACTCTCATATTTTTGCAATTATTTGTAAACATGGAGGAATAGTGAAGGGAAAAGCATAAGGTAGTTCTCTTTCCCTGTGGATGGCAGTTGATATCGTGATAGGTGTCTTGTACTAGTGAATGTTAATACTGTCTCTTAATGGAGGAAACTCTTTTCTTCAGACTTGCATCCAATGAAACGAGTCCATAATGGCTCAAGAGTGAGAGTTCAGAGCGTTCAAGATAATCATTATTTACATAAACATTCCAATTAAAATGGTAGTCCCATTTAACAAGCGCATATGTGAGATGCTCCAGATGAACACCGAGTATAACCCTCTGGTCAATGCTAAAAGGTATTGTGTCAAAAGAGGATGTCTTGGTTTCATTCCTTTTCCTTAGAAGGGTTCACCATCTTCACAAGTGGGAATATATGAATTAGCTTCAGTTCCCTTCTAAAGACTGTACTCTAGATAAAAGTCCCTGAGTCAGTAGCAATTAGTTGTAAGAGTGACGGTATCATTCTGGACACTTAGTCTTCATCGGTTAAATTCGCATAATGGGATTCTCCATTTCTCTATTCTTTATGTATTTCCCCATTCCTGGGTTTTGGAGCTGGTTCTCTGCTTCTCGTTATTTGTTTCTCTGAGGTGTATAGTGATTAGTGTGCAAGTGATCATCTTGAGTATCATATTCTTGGAAGCTTTTATTAAAATGCTTCTCTTTGAATGCAGGCAATGAGGTTTGGTGATCTTCCCAGTTGGGCCCTTGAACTCTCATATTATATCCGTGGGAATATTTTATTGAGTGGTTATTTTTCTGAATCCATGGACCTTATGACTAGTGGTAACAGTAAAGAAACCCGTCTATTTCCACCAGAGTTATTGTGGAGGGAACCTCTTTTTAACCAACTGATAGTAAACATATACCAACCAGGTGAGGTGCGTTTTGGCTCTTGTATTGCAAAACTTTATCGGGGTTGCAGTATCATTGTCAGACAATATATTTATCTTTGGCTAACTTACTATTAAATGTTGCTTCCAAGTAGAGCTTGGATTACAGTTCTCCCATCGCAGTCATCTTTCTTAGTTAACTGCAAATTCATCATCCTGAGAAAGAAAAAACTGGCGTGTGTTTTATCCCTCTGAACTAGATTGCTTTCTGCAAATAATAGGCTGTTTTTCCATTCTTTCTTCTTTTCTCCTGATGATAATACATCGTCTTGTTGGAATGTAGGGAATTTGTGCTCATGTTGACCTCATGCGTTTTGAAGATGGAATAGCGATAATCTCCTTGGAGTCATCGTGTGTCATGCATTTTAGTCCAGCAGATGCTGAAATCAGTCATGTTGAAGATGTCAAGAAAGAAGCAAAGATTCCGGTACTTTTGACCCCAGGATCAGTAGTGTTGATGTGGGGAGAGGCACGGTATCTATGGAAGCACGAGATAAATCGCAAGCCTGGATTTCAGAAATGGGAAGGGCAAGAAATCAACCAGAAGAGGAGGATATCTGTGACTCTGAGGAGGCTCTGTCAAACGAAATAGAAGCTAGAGCTAATCATAAATGCAGGAACCCCACATGTACAATGCCTAGTACGTGGTTTCAACACAAATCTGTGCTATGGCCAGAAACAGAAAAAGACGATCAACTTCAGTCTATCTTAGAATTTCAATGAGCAAAATGTCTCTTAACGTATTTTTGCCTGTCCATAAAACCCACGGGAGCTATTGGTTGTGGAGTACGACTCCAAAGAGCGCCCACGACACGAGGATGACATGTTTACCCCTCATAAAACAATTAGGGGGTGGTATAATTTGCGGGTCCAATTTATTTCAATTTTGGAATACATGTGGATTTCTGTTCAGTTGTCTTCCCACACTTGGATTTTCTGAATTGGCTATCATGAATATTTGACTAACGAATTATAGCAGAAGACACTTCTAGTTTTGTTATTTGCAAACTTGCATGAAAATTCTGAATATTCCTCACTCTAATTTCTTTCCAAGTACAGGGCAGTCCATACTCACTACATTCATTTTTGTGTCGGTTGATCGCCAGATACACTGACAAAACAAATGCTTGAAATTCTTACGGCCACTGCCACTGCCACTGCCACTGCCGCTACTGCCAATTCCTTTTAGTTCCATGGATATATGTCAGTAAATGCACTTTTCTGCCTGCGTTCTTACCCGAACAGTATATCAATTAATTATAATCACTTGAGTTTCCCCAGAGAACTTACCTAGTACGTACATGTCCTGGTTTCATATATCTTCATTGGCAAAGACATGAGAAAAAATATGGTGGTGGGGAAAGATTTAAAAAGGACCCGTCTCGCCCATCAAGTCGGTGAATAATTACACTTGCTCACGACCATGCATGCATGTTGTTTTATACACAGACAAACTGTAAAACCACATTCATGTCTTAACTGATCTGGTTCAGCTTAACACAGTCTCAATATTCCCAAAATGTAACTTATGTTTACATATATATATCGAAGGAGAGAGAGACAGAGAGAGATATCACAACAACCTGCTGCATACACATATGAAAAAGACCAATTCGACAAAGAGAGAACTTTTCTCATCAGTGATACACAAGCCTAACATTGACAACAGCAAGAAGCACTGCCCACACCAAACACGCCTTCACCAGATCCCCAGCAATCGGGTTCATATTCCTAAATATCATCGTGCACCCCACCAGCAATCCAAACAGGGCACCACACAGGACCAACCCCACACGTATCGCCCCCGCCCCGAACACAACCGGGTACCATCCAAGGCTGATCGCGAGCTGGCCCAAGTATAGTATCAAAGCGGTGGGCTTGCGGTGGAACCCTCCGTCGGCCCAGACGAGCCACGCCGAGAGGCCCGACAGGAACGAGGTCGCCAAACAGGCAGAGTGCAGGGCCCAAAGCGGCGGGAAGTAGAATGGCTTGTGGAGGCTGCGGTAGCGATTGCTGGATCCGAAGTAGAAGATATCGAGAAGGGCGAGGGAGAGTGGGAAGGCGACGGCGACGCTCAACGAGCGGAGGCCCCGCCGCGCCGTGCCGGTTCTCTTTTGCTTTGCGTCGCCAGGACTGCCGGCGGTTGCGGTGGCTTTAATCACCTCTGGTTCGCTTTCTTCTTCTTGTTTCGTCCGGTGTCTGAGGTCTTGGGAGGCCATGATTAGAGTTTCGTCAGGGAGGTGGAAATGAAGATCGAGAGAAGAGGGATTGCGTTGCGGTGAAGATGGCGGGGAGGTAAGAGAGTTTATAGAGTAGAGCGTGTTTATCTGGTAGATTTGCATGGAGAAGGAGGCCACGCGGCGGGGAGAGGTGGCGGATAGAGGGAGAATGTTTACACGTGGGGGGCAGATAGTGAAGTGACTGGCGATTTTGACCCACAATCTGAAAGATCAGGTGTGAATGAACTGATTATCCTATGGACCTAATTAAGTAATTTCTGTTAACAAATTTTGAGGAATAGTGGATAAATAAAAATGTTGAACTAATTAGACTTTGTTATTGATGAATAAGTAATTATCACTTGAATTATTATTAGTCGCATTCAAGATTTTATTCAGCTAGCTAGTGTAAAAGCGTAATTTAAATTATATTTATTTAATTAGATATAAAAATTTAATTAATTAAAATTGATAAAATGTAATGCAGAAAATAAATGGAACAAGTTAATTAAGAGATAGTTGATAAATACTAACCATATTGGAGAGTATTTTAGCCCATCGATATTATCACTAGAAAATGCTAATTTTGGTAATATAATTATACATGTGAGTAGTTATTCTTTCCACCAGTATACTAATTATATATCAAATTTAGCGTTTGGTAACTTACTGTAATCGGTATGTGATTAATTTAAACGCGAATAACCTCAATCCAAAGTTGAATTTTTCATGTATTAAAATGTTATCATGAAGAAGAATCATATCTATATGTGCTGTACACTCAATTGATGTTTGGTGACCTACTATTGCATCTTTAAAAGAAGTTGGAGTTGGAGAGGATGAGCCCTGGCAATTAGCAAGAAGAGGGGAACATTCGCCTATTTCTCAGGGAAAAAAGAAAAAGAAAAAGAAAAATGCTTTCTCCTCATTTGACTTGACTTATTCTACTTGTTTCACTCTCTTCGTACATGAAAATCTTCGCCCTTTTTCTTCTTTCATTTTTTTTTTCCTCACCGAATAATTAAGCTATATTTGCTACGTACGCGACAGCAGGTGAAAGTAGACTGGTTCTATTAAGATGGCTTGTATTCTAGAGAGAGAAAGTATTAAACAAAGAAAATTGAGTTTACTGGATCCGATGTTCATTGAACTTTCTGCTTATAGTAGGAGGGAAAATCACTGGATTTCCGGCGAGCAGTGAGAAAAGCTTCTCTCCAACTTTCCTTCCTTTCCCCTTCTCCTTTACTGCCCAATTGCCAAACATTAATTAGTGAATTTGTCTCTTTCAAACAGCTCCTTTCTTCGATCCTTCCGTTGGTTTTTCCTACCAACCAAATGAATCTTTTCTTTCTTCACTTTCCCTCTTATGACGCATTCTCCAGTAGAAGGCGGGGAGGGACAGAGAGGAATAGTAACATTAACACATGATGTGACCTTTTCCAACCATAATTAGTGGAGATAAAGATCCACACAAACAGCAAAATGTTGGTAATGTACAAATAAAATATATGCTGTCTCTTTTCAAGATTATGAATGAACATAATGGTCAATCCAACTTCCTATATATTGGTAAATCAGTATAAACAATGTTAAAAAAGAAAAAAATATATTGAGCAAAAATAATTGGAGCTCTCCTGATGGATAAATCAGTACCATAACATAGCTCTGTAAATCAGTTAATTAGAACGAACATGTAAACATTATCCAAAAAATGAAAAAGGAAAGAAGGAGAATACACATGCCAAAATACACCACACGCAGGCTAGTATATAATTTAGATCTTCAAACAGGAAAATTCAAGTATTACAACAATCATACCTGCTATAATACATACACATATATGTAACACAAGACACCAAAAATAAACGGAAAAAAAAATAAAATTAACTACGGCACTGTGTGGCAGCGGAGCATGATCGTGTGTAGGGATTAGCTTCGGCACCTGGTCGACAGTTGTAGTACGACGCGCCTCGCCGGGAGCAGGGGACGTTGTTCGCCTGGAGCGCACTGTAGCTGATGTACTTAGTGGTTGCCAATATCCGCCGGTTGACTTCGGAGTCCATCTCGAACTCCCCTGTACCATCTGCCATGCACTCCGCGATTGATCCCTGGCAAGTCCCCGGCTTACTCATCGGAATCCAGCTGAAGTCCTCTCCTGCATCGGCGGTGCTGAGGAGGAGAGCGGCCACTACCACGGCGGAGATGAGGAGGCGGAAAAGGCGAGATTTCGTCATTTGGCAATTGTTTCTAAGTTTCAAAAGGGAAGAGTTCCTTTCGGTTTTGTTTAATTGAGAAAGAAAACTGAGCGGGCTGCAATGCCGTTTTAAGTAGTTGGGGGATTAAGAAATTGGTTCCAATATTCCCTATATTCACCACATTGCCACTCCACTTGATCTTAATATAATTGTAATCACATAAAAAAAAAAATTTGTTTCTAGTAACCACAATTAACACTTAGATTTTAGAGTATACTGGACGTATGTGTATAATTTATTTTATTATTATTTGAATTCAATTATTTGAATTAGAAAACAAATAAAATAAACAACTGAAGTATATTTTCCTAAATGTGCATGATAAAAACATTAAAAAATGATCATTTATTTAGAAATAAATTATATGCTTGAGGTATTTTGGTCGATATATATTTTATTAATCAAAAGTGGTTTCTTAATTCCTACACTTGATAAATAACTAACAAGCAAAGTATACTTGCTGCATATGCATAATTTAAAATTTTATTATATTTATTTATTTAATTAAAATATATAACAAATAATTGATTAAAGCTGGTAAAAAATTAATTTTAAATGTATATGAATAGAATATTATTGACATAACTAATTAATTACAAAAGTGGTTATTTATAAAAGAAAAAATGAATTATTCAACATTTTGTCTATCGAAAATAATTACTCTAAGGACTTGAGCCTTAATAAATAGTACAGATTTATATTATTAATTCTTCTGAATTAGTTTTTATCATAATCTATTCTTCTAAAACGAATTTTCAAAACCTTTGTCCACACTAATTTATGTTTGTGTGCGCTGCGGTAGTTAGACTTACCAATCATGCTCTTACAAATTTCAACGCAGACTATCAATTAATCTAAAATTATTTTTGAGTTGTCTAATTAATTAAACACATTAAAATACCAAACTTAATATAATAAAGTCACAACTTTTGCAACTTCTTACTAGTTTTCTAATTCATAAGTTGTTCTGAATTATGCTTTATACACCTCAGAATATTTATTATAAATTGATAATACATTTTATGCGACACTTCGTGTGTAAATATATGTATATAAGTTTTTTTCTTTAATGTAGAAATAGTTTGAATTTTGTATACAAAATATTTATATAATACAAAATTAAACAAAAATATCTTAATTTCAATTTATGATAAAATATTTTTTGTTGACTAATGAAGGTTTATGTAGTGGAGAACATGTCATTGTTAAGTATATGAAAAGAAGGGAATAAAATCAGCTGTCATAATTTGTTTAGTGGCGAAGGAATTATGTTTATCAACTAATTTAAGTTGACGTGTCACGTAACAAAAAAAAAAAAAAACAAAAAACTTGGTCATCTATCTGCTTCTTATTATTTCCTCTTTATTTATTTATTTAAAAGAATCAAGGCTGGTTCTTCAACCTCCTCTTAGACACACGAGCCCCCATTAAACTCCAAAAAAAAAAAAAAAAAAAAAGAAATGCTTGCTACTTGTTTTACCTCATCTTTAATTTGTGTTCCAATAAAGATAACAGAGAATAATAGGAATATGATTACAAAAAATACAATAAATTTTTGAATAATGATAAATTTTCTAATTATTACATTATAAGAAAAAGAAACGATTGAATGTAAATATTCATATGACATTATTAGTGATGTTTCTCGCCATCTTATTTTTTTTGTCCGACAAATAGAATTTGTCATTTAAAAATATAATAATAACTAGATTAAAAAATGATATATATTCATAAGTTTATTTAATGAATGTGAAAGTTGAGAAGGATTAGGTGTTTGCACTTAGTCATATATCCAACAAGCACAGCTGAGTTGGACAATCATCTTAAACCCAAAAGCTAATTAAGATAGTAGCAGCAATTAAACCTACCACAAAGATTTTAGAGGATAGAATAAGTGTGAGAAGGCGGTGGTTATATGTATAAAATGATTGAATGAGTAGAAAAAAGGTGGTTTGTAGCGCTTCAACCGCGTCCTCATTGTTGTCTAGAAGTTGGATCCCTCAATGCCATGCCATGCCTGCCATATGAATCTTTCAATACCTACCATGGAAAATGATAGTTTTTTCTATATAAATAATATATCTCCAACTCTTTTAAGAATACAAACATTTACCTTAAATAAATACTGATATGGAAATTTGATAGGTTAGAAACTTAGAACCGGAGGTGAGGTGAGGTGAGGTGGGGTGGGGTTCAGTGAGGATCATTTCAATTCAAACTTTGTTTTCCACCGATAAAATGGAGGATTCCTTTACATTATGAGTTTCAATCATCAACAACTGTAATAATCAACATATGAAGAACTATTTTTTTCTATATGAATATCAATCAACATATCAATTATTAATATATGTTATAATTAATGAACAACTACAATTGAAATGAATAAATGAATATTATTAAAATAAACAAAAATCTGCTGGGATTGGAAAATCACGATCTTATAATAATCAGGCCTCAGCTTCACTGCTTAAATTAAGCCTCATTGGTTAAACCTAGAATTTTTTAGTGTAATAGGAAAAAGGAAAATGTGTGAAAGTTACTGAATAAGGGTAAAGATTTGAAGGTATTGTAGAGTCAAGATTGCTAAATAGTTCCAAAACAAATTAATTAACAGGAAATGGACTAGGTCTCAGGCTTACCAATGCTCAAAAGGTTTGGTAAACAGAGATGAATTCAAATAAATGATATCACATTCTTTTAATTAATAGAAAAATATTACAATCACTCTACAAATCTGAATCAATGAAGAAATCAATGTGCACCCAGGAAAGATCAATTTGGGGAGCAAATTTATGAGATTTGTCAGAAGAAATTCAGATATATAGTCAAAAGCTGAATAGAAGACCAAATGAGCTAAGTGATCTGTATATTCACCTTGAATGCACAAAGAATCTGTAGAACTTGCATTATCTTTCTAGCTTGCTCAAAAATGCTTCCATTGGGGGTACTTCCTTCACAATTTCTTGCCAATCAGGCATCCCCTGTAAAAGCAAATGGCCATCCGTATCCGTTAACACAGCCTAATTATCTCATAGCAGCATAGAAACACCGGCAATAAATCAAGAAGTCCGTAAATGCTTTCTTGTATCACAGGCTTCTTATGATGTCGACGTTTATTTAGTTTTCAATTTTAACATCAGTGCGTCAACAAACGCGATAAATCAGATTTTTCAACTGAGCGACCCTATAACAAATTAACTGGATTTGTGATGGCTGATGTAAGACAACCTTGTGATCATCAAATCTAAACCAAGGGCAAAATAGGTGAGGAAGATGTTGAATTTTATTAGTGATGAGCCCAAAAATGTTGTCTTCCTTCACCGGACCTTTCAGAGGCAGTGTGCATCATATCACTGCTACGAAATTTCCACCAACTTGGTGTACATATAATTTCATCCACTTGGTGGGCAAATAGCTGACTTGTAAATTTCAACAGCATATGAGACACGATAATCAAATGCTAATTATGCTTATATTGATTCAACTGTTTGATGATTATAATCAAACAAAGGATCACTAACCCGCCCTGATTTCCGAACACGACCATCTAGACGGAGGATTATGTACACATCTTCACCAGGAGTTATGCCTTCAGACTTCTGTTGATCCCTGATCCACCTGCAAGGAGAAATGCCAAAGGCCAGATGCTGTCAAAGCCTTCTGCAGTGTAGAAACTATGCATGGAAATGCAATCCATTTACAAACAGGGAACTTTCTGTTTCATTTACAAACTGTGAACTTTTTGGTTCACAAGTTTTGCCATGAAATTTATGGATTATTCAGGGTTATCTACATCAAACCTTTATATTAAAATAACTGATCAAAAGAGTTAAATACAAGAAACATTCAGAAGCGATTTTGATGTCTTCTTTTAAAACCAGGCAAAGCTTGATACAGGTAGTAAGAGATGCTTTCACATCTGATAGTGAAGGGTTCTGTTATCCATGAAACTGAAAGGAAACTAAACATACTTGACAAAACCTTGCAATTACTGACCTTTCCCATTCAGCAGGTGATACCACTTCTGCTCGGAATCGAATCTCTGCTTTAATTTTTGATTGTGCAACTATAGACTGAGCTCGCTTATCAAATTCTTCCTATAAAAAACGAAGCAGAATTGATCAATCAACACATACAGAACGCATACAGATTGATGCCAATATTTTACTGTCAGTCCATGAGAAGAGAGAACACTTCTGAAATATGTGAACTGCAAAGTGGTTTAGTGTTTTTCAAGTTAAGCATGGTAGGAGCAATCATAAGAATATGTAAGAGAGACCACTTTATAGTATATAATTGAATGAGAAATTTAACTTTCTACCCAGTATTACCCCTATAGATGGAAGAGATGCAGTCGCCTTTGGAGAAAGGCCAAAGCCTTTTCTTTCCACTTGTGGTTCTCTGCCCTCGCCCCATACGACAGGAACCAGAATAACTCCTCTCCGAAGAAGCTCTGCTCGGAACCTCTCGGCCTTCCGCATGGCTGAAGCAACTGTTTCTTTGTCGCCAGCCAAAATAACCTACAATCAATCTCAGCTGTAGTATCATTTTAATATACGGACATAAGACAGAAGTGGTAAGAGAGAGAGAGAGAGTTATTCGTGCTTAGAGAACATTCAACAGCGTCTAATGAATGGACACGCTCAATGCCGCCACAAGGAGAAAGCAGAAAACAAGAGAAATTGTTCATCTAAGAGATATAAAGAGAAGAAATCCAAATGATAATGTTAGCAATTTTTTTACAAAAGAAAAGGGTGTAAAACAATCCAGCTGAGGTGCAAACAGGAAGCTGCGGTACATATTACGACGATATGCCAAAACAATAGAGCTACTAGTGGAATTTTCTTCTCACTCCTAATTTTACTCCCCAATACTGAAGAACTGAAAGAGTGCAAAAGGGTAAGAGAAGAAGGGTCACTAACAGGCCTTGCTGTGTCTCTTAGCTGAACAAGTTCCACAATCCTGTTAGTTGAAAGGCGCAGAGGCAGCCTTGATAGAGTTTCGTTCCTTGTAATTTGTGCAAGTTGTTCTTCCTCTTTCTTGTTGTCCCAAAAAAATAAAGCCACAAGAACAATAATACCTGCACCATACTGAGTCAAAAACTTAATTGATTTCTGTAACTAGTATTTTGTGATTCATGCAAAAATAATTGCATCACCCATTTATTTGAACATATAAAATTTAAAATAACACATGCTTCATATAGAGCAAAATATGCCATTGTTTACCTCCTATGTTTATTGCTGCGTTTCCCGAAGTCTCCAATAGGTCAGGAGCACCATCACCCCCTTTAATAGCACTGAGCAGCCTAGGTATGGTGAATAACAATGAAACTCCTGCTGCGGCTGTCAGTGCCACATAGAAAAATCTCCGTATCCCACGGAATGGAGCTTGGACCTCACTAATGAGTTTAAGATCCCTTCGGAAGCTGTAGCCTATGTCTTCTCCACCCAGTCTAGCCTGTTGATGGTTAAAGAAAAAGCGGGAAGAATAACAGTATAAGCTTACACATCAGATCAAAGACAGTGAAAAGATATCCACATATTTCCAGAAGCAAATAAAATGAGAAAATGTGGCCAGCTTTGAGCAGCTAACCTCTTCTTGCAACTCCTTGAATTCAGGCATTGCTCTGAATGAGGCCAAATCAGGATCATTTAATATGGTGCCAAACTTGAGGTTATATTCTCTCAAAGCTGTGCGCAAACAGTCGGCAGCTTTCTTTCCTTCCTCCCTGCCTCAAAGCGTAAACAAGAAAAATAAGATTCCAGGTAGTTAAAATGACAGGATGTATAAATCATGATCACAATATACTGGTCCTGCTCCATCTTGAGAACTGGCATTTTGTGACATTTACATATTTCTAGTCGAGGTGCCTGCAATAATATTTTGCGTTTGTATACATAGTTCATATCGCCGACAAGAAAATTCTTCCTGCTACATTGAATTTATAGCATCCTCCAAAGTGCCAACTAGAATCGGGACCTTCTACTTTATAGAATTTGTAAGAAACCCTCCAAATTGCACCGAGAGATTGCCAAAGACTTAAACTCTTACCTGTAGGCATGACAGCAGGCCTTGTTATACAGAGCAGCTTGAGCTTCCACAGGGTTGGGATCCAAAGTAAGAGCAGTGTCAAACTGCACCAAAGCATCTTTAACCTGAAATACAAATTCTGGATGATATTTATACTGATACTTTGACTAGCTTTCCCCAAACAATGAACATTGAAAATTGAAGCTTCTGTGTTCCAGAGAGAGAAGCAGAAAGCAGGAAGCTCGGGAAATCTAGACCATATTTTACACCAGAAATATAGGGACGAAAACTAGTCTCCTCCGAGCTTTAGATGATTGAAATCACGTTCAATATTGAACAGCTAATTGCAGTTTTGAACCCTAAATCTCTATGGATGCACATTCTAAACCGAATAACAGAACTAGAATAAAATCGTCATAATCTAAACAAAACTACAATCAGCATGTTTTCACGAGTCCATCTTAATGTAATCAATGAACAAGAAATACTGCTGCTAGCTAACAAGCAAGAGAAATTATTATACATCCTCTGTCTCAAATAATACGCGATGAACTTGAGGAAAGAATGAACAACAACAGAAGTAATAAAAGTACCCGTCCTTTGGCAAACAGGGAAAGACCCAAGTTGATACACGACTCAGCCGTGGGGGCACTAACTTCCGGCGAAGTAGAAGGAGAAGAAGGGGTCGGAGAGCAGTGGGTTAGCTGGCCATAAGTGGTTCTCGTGGGCTCGATTAAGACCCAGAATGAAGAGGAGCGTGCTGGTTTTCTGCTGAGAAACCATGTTCTTGATATCAGCAATGAAGTTGAATTTGGGGGTGAACAACGGGACAGGTAGTGCCGGTGGCGGGGGCGGTGGTGGAGTGGTGGTGCAAAATTTGCCGCGGCCATTGAGAATTCATGGGCAGGATTGTCAGTTTATCCAGTGGAAACGGTTGCCATTCGATTTTTTCCTTTTTTCCTTTTTTTTTTTTAATAATTCTTTTGTTTCTCGTCTTTTTCAATTAGTTCTCGGCATGGGCCCAATCCACAGAAAACCCATTTCATTTGGGCTATATAAGGTTAGCCCAGTAGTATTAAAAAGAAGCCCAAATATAATAATCCAAAATATAAATGGACCCAAAGTGGGCCTTCAGTTAGTCCATTGAATAGGCCTTCAAAGTTTCCAACGACCCAGGCCAATATATACAGAGCGTGATTGCTTATGTTTTCATCTCGTAAAAAAATGAGCTTATTGTTTTTTAATATATGATTGTATGTGAGATAAAAGTATAATGATAACAATAAAAATTCCAAAATCCCTCGTTAGTGGGAAAATTGTTTGGCAACCCATTCCAAAATTTTATTACATAATTATGTAGCGTTTCTTGTTATTTATTTGATTTTTTAATAAATAAACGAACATTAGTATATGTTTCTATGTAAAAACTTTCCATTAATACACTTTTCATTTATTGAGAAGGAAAATATTATTGTAATGCATTTATACATGGATTTATAGTTGTATTATTAAAATATTAATATTAAATAATTCTCTTTTATAACAGTTTAAATGCTATAGGGTTTTTAAAACATTTTCATTTTTATGCAACGATCGTTCCTCACTTATTCAGGAAAATAAAGTAGCCTACTTTCCAAGTTAGAGAAAGGTCGTGGCTTTCATTTTGCTACAGAGATTTACTGTTCAAAATGCTGCTTCCTTTATGTGCCACATTATTACACAAGTCAGAGTGTTTGCTACTTTTTGGGATTAGTTTTTTTTTTTTTAAAAAAATGCAAGCAATCCTGTGATATTGTAAATATACAAATTATTTTCTTTATGAAAAATAAAATAATAATTTACCTTTATGTATTTTTTAAAATGAATTAATTTACCTCCCTATATTTTTTAAAATGGAGCAATTTACCTCCATAGATAGGAGGTTAAATTACTCCATTTTAAAGAATACATAGAGATAAATTGCTATTTCTTTATAGGAGGTAATTTGCTCATTTGCAATATTACAAGAAGGTAAATTGCATTAAACCCGTTTCTTTTTTGCCACCAATAATTATAACCTATGCAACCCTAATATGTGCGTTGCTCTGTCATAAACTAAGGTCCCGTTTATTTCTTGATACGAGTTATTTGTATGATAGACTAAAAATAAATTCTGTATTAATTGTATTATGTTTATTTAGGTTGTTTAGTGGATTGAGTTATTCAATCTACACAGTAGTTAGTACCGAGTTGTTGGATAGAAATAGGCTTCTATGACGCAAAGTGAATTCCTTACTTGAATGTATTGAATTGTTTATATATATAACCTGATAATGAAAAAGTAAACTAGACTTTAAGTATTTTGTTAATTTGTCATAGGACTTTCGGAAGAAAACATGACGGGACAATGCTTGACAACATATACTTTCAAGTACAATATTGTTGTAATAATGATTTCTATATATTGCTTCACCATTTGAATACAATACAAAGATCATCAATCATACTTAGAATGATCATACTTATTCAATTATTGAAGGGCTATTTTTCAAGTTTATCTAATGCTTTTTTGATTGTGGTTTTTGAAGTAGGATATTCAGTAGATTTGAGACTGTAATAATCAAATTAAATAAGGATGTAACCTTTGATCCCTGATCCCCAGTGTAAGGCCATTGAATGAGAGAAGGATCATGGAAGGCCGATAAGGTACCTGGAGGCCCAAGGAGGCTTGCGAAAGCGGTACTGCTTACATGGCTGTCAAATCAACATTAGACGAAGTTCCACCACCACGTGGTCGAATTTTGGCTAAACAACTCAAGGGATGGAACTAACCTTGCCACAGAGGATGAGTAAGAATCTAGGACAGTTGTTCAAACTTATCTCTACCACCCTCTAGGAACATGGGAGGCCTAATCCCGAGAGAAGTCCTACCTGCTGAAAAGAATTAACCCTCCACTGCCAGAAATCTGAGCAAAGGATTGAGAAGACCTCCTTGATGCCTGGAGTCTATTTTTTCCAAAAAGGATTCTCTCATGTTCCAAGGAGGTTGGACTCTTTTAGTTGTAAGGGGACGAGGGCCATTAAAAGTGCCCCTCTCGTTAAAGGGTAAGATTGCTCAATACCCACAAACATAGTAACGTTATTGCTTAAACACTCTTTTACTTAATTGTTACTTGTTATTATGATTTTTCAATTTTATGTCTTGTTTCTATTACCGTGTACTGACTTAAGCGTCGACGTGTCAATATATTTTTTACAGGTCCCATTTTCAAGGCTTGTTAAAAATTAAGCAAAAAATCTTAAGTTGAATGCACCCAAATGAACGACTTTTTGCTCGTATCGATATGTATAGTTGGAATGAGGTTGACTATATTGATGAGGGATTACAATTAATAGGTGGAAAATGACAAAAATGCCCCTCACAAGGAGTGTGAATTGCCATTGACATCATGATCCGCGTCTTTTATTGCGGGTTAGATCAGACAACCCCACCCGCTCCAGACGATCCATCTCTGGAGCCGTTGATCGCCTGACAATACTCAGTTCAGGATTGTGACACGTGAACCATGCAAGTGGGCACATTTGACCTTATAAATACACCCTTTATGCTTCATTTATGGTACGTAAGACATTTATTACACCCAACTAGCATTAAATACGCCCAGTTCGCATATACTTATCTCGATCTCGAATTGACTTGAGCATCGGAGGATCTTAGCTGTGAACATCCCAACGAGTCTAACGATTTGCTATTTTCTCAGGTCCCAAAACTATTCCAGAACACCCCCGAGGCGATCTGCGACCTCCAATCCCGAATCATATATAGATATAGAGACATATATAATGGAGGACAACATGATTCGAGCAAGGGCACGCGAATGTGGTCTCCATATATATATATCGAGTGATGGAAAACAAGGGAGGCAAAAAAGGTAGCTTTCTGGGTGCATTATGAGAAAGCTTACCGTGGAGTGAAAAAAGAAGTAGTCCTCATGCACTAACAAAACTGTTTGTCTACAATATTTATATATATCCAAAGGGAAAAATTCATCTCCATCACCAACACCTTGTGTCTGTCACTTGCTGCCCAAAAGGAAAGTTTATATTTGTGGCTTATGTCATCTCTATATATGCCTATCATTATCAAAAGAAACAAGATGGACAAAATTCATATACATATATTATGGAATTTCTTCTCTTTTCCATCCATCTCTTTTTCTTTTCTCTTTTTGTAATCTCTTTCTACTTTCTACTTGTTTGATTACGTTTAGAAATTCCTCTCAGGCATATCGAATTGCATTCTCTGGCTGATATCGTTTCGTACCTACATAAATTCTTCATGTTATATGTATGATCTGAGTTTGCGTTGTTGTATGATTTCACGTGAATCATTAATTTAATTTTGATAAGATAATGCAGTGATTTTCGAACATACTCGAGTTTGGACCAAGCCGGGTTGCGGGGTACGCGGACACTAGTGTTCAAGACATCTTCTTACAAAATATTTTAAAGAGTTTATAAGATTAATTGTCCAAACACACTCTTAAACTGGGGATATCTCAAAGTCGTGAAAATTTACATAAATACCTTCAACTCTTCACTAAACAATTCAAGATACGTCCCTTTTACATTTGGTTAGTACCGAGTTTGCCCTCACCCAACTTAAACCCTGGTATGTACACGCTCATGATGACCACACGATCATTTCAAAGTATGTGGCTCACGTGAAATGATACGGCTAAAGAAAATTTATAAAAACTACAGCCCTTCATGCCCAGATAAATTTTTGATATCTTATATTCTCTTACAACTTTCACTGTTCCTCCTTTTCGATCTTACTAACTTAAATATTAGAAAGGGGCTATAACCAGGGCCTTCCACTGTGATTCTTACCGTTTCTTACCTTACTGGTCATGTTTCTTAGATTTCAAACTTACCTAAACACATTTGTATGTTAACCTCAATAAATATTCCAAACTTAGACACTCATCATATATATTGATTAGAAAAAAGAAATGCTCAATTAATTTTCAAATATTGACATGAATGTTAAGGAATAAAGTTTAATATTGTAGATAGGACTGTATATTCGGAGAAGAGATCAAAGGTAAGTGTCCTGAAGATGTACTTTAGATACTAGAGCAATAGTTGGGGTGGTAGGGTTTTATTCTTTTGGTGCAAGTTGTTGGCCACAGCCTCAGAGGTTGCAATCAGGCTGGACTTGTCGTTATGTATTACACGTCATATACACACTCTTTATGGATCATAAAGAAAGAGATGTGGAACTGATACCAAAAGCAAACAAATTTGATTCACTTGTCTTTTCTCATGCATGCACTTATTCATTTTGTTGAGGGTTAGACCAAAAAGAGATATCGGATAATTCCCTCATCATGCATGCTCTTGTTTCGATTTTTTATGTATGTGGCGAACCAACAACTACTCATCTCCACCTACGTCTTTCTTTAATTTATTATTATTATTATTATTATTATTATTATTAGGGATAATTACACTCCTTTTCCCTGAGGTTTAGACGTAATTACACATAAACCCCATGTGATTTGAAAAATTACATTTAGTACTCCTGAGATTTGCTTCTGTCTAATAAATAGGTTCCCCTGTTAGTTAAAATTCACCGAATTTGCAGATATTAACAAAAGAATTGAATGAAAATCAATATTTATCCTCAATTGACTTATTAATGACTTAATGCAGGCCAAACAAATCTTTTATGACTAAATTACCTTTATAACGTTGAAGATATATCTCCTCTCATATATTAACGTATGACGATAGGGTAGTTTGGTCATAAAAAGATTCGTTTTACCTACAATAAGTCAGTAATAAAACAATCGATGGCAAATATCACCTTTAATTCAATTTTTTTGCGGATATCAACAACTTCGATGAATTTTGACTAATGAATGGACCTATTTGTTAGACAGAAGCAAACATCGGGGGTACTAAACGTAATTTTTTAAATCACATGGGGTCTACGTGTAATTACACCAAACCTCAAGAGAGGGGAGTGTAATTATCCCTTATTATTATTATTATTATTATTATTATTATTATTATTATTACTGAGGAATATGTTATTTGTTAATGATCAGTATTCTACGAGCCTTTCACTTTTTACTTTTGTAGTTATGAGGTTATTGATTATAGTCGTCTTGTCTAGTATTGATGTTGACAATTCCAATGTGTGTATAAGGCAAGTGGAACTAGATTGAAGGACGTGCTTCAACAGGTATATAGGCCACATTTCATCCATCTTTTTTTACCAAACTTATAAATAGTCAGTTAACCATTATTTTTTTTTAAAAAAATTTATCTTAACTTTACTAATTTGATCGTCTGAGGGTCCTAGCAGTGTCGATCCCTATGACCCATACCCCCTATAGAATCTGAGTTTACTACATATTTACTCTAGTTATATGGTTCATGGCTGCTAATCATGTTACAATAAAAGTTTTCTACACTATAAACAGACTTTGTCATAGTAATGAATTTTTGTCATGAATTTTGCATTTTTAAGCATGGTTTAAAATTTTCATGTGTTTTCATCGAAATTATGGAGACGTTTTCATTTTCGATGTTATAGAAACAAAAATACATGGTAGTTTCGAAATTATCTAGTTTCCTTCGAAACACTTCATTTTTCTTATTTTTCCTTCGAAATCTTTGAGTTTCCTAAGAAACTTTTTATTTTTCCTAATTTTTTAGCGAAAATTTATTTCATACTTTTAGCTACAAATATATAAATTTTTGTGTTATACATAAGTATTTCATTTAATGATAACAAATTTAATATTAAGCTAAATTAGTAATGTTATATATATAAGTATCAATGTAATATAGATATTTTATAACACATAGTTAAACGTAAATATTATATTATTATTTAGTTTCAATAGCAACTACATCAATTAATAACTCCAAATACATAATTATACTACATAAAAATAATGTAAATTGGCTGAATGATACAAAATTAAACTACATATAGATTAAAAAAATAAAGGTAATATTTTAAATTTTTTCTATGAGTATTATGTATGTTTCTTTAATTTTACGATTTTTCCAGAACGTTTTCGAAATATTTCCGAAAAATTTTCAATATTTATAAACTCGAAACGTTTGTTGGAAACGAAACTTTAACCCATGTTTTTAAGAACAATAGATTGAAGGACGTGCTTCAATAGATAAACAGGCCAAATTTCGTCCTTACATTTGACCAAATTTATAAATGCTCAGTCCAAAAAATTACATAAAGATACATGCATTTAATATACAACCATTATTTTGTTTTGTTTTTCTTTATCTTAATAACATTACTAATTTAATCGTCTGCAGGTCGACCCCACCCTTACCCTCCTAGGTATAGCATCCGAGTTCACTAACATACATATAACAGGACTAGTAGCACGTAAGATGTCGAAATGTCACTCGGAAGTTGTTCAAAATTTCTATACCATTGAACTTAGTCCAAATTATTGGAGAATAACTGATGTCATCTTTACTAATTTCTTCGTTGAAAATGAATATTAATGTACGTTGTAGTATATTAAAAATGACGTCAACACGAGATTTTTAGCTTTGAGTGTTCAACAAATTAATGATCATGTCAATTTCAGTCTCATGGAGATGATCAGCAGCATATTGAGGCGTTTGAAAAGGAGGCACGTACGATTGGTTTTCCGATCAGAAATGGATGCATCAGATGCTGTCTGCCTTAAGTGTTAAAAGAGTGGGAAAACAGTAAGAACCCATTAAACCCATGTTTTTGCAAAAGCTTCCACACACACCATATAACTTGACATGAGTGGTAAAACACAAGGTCAGTCGTGGAAAAGGGCTGTTTATCATTTAATTTGTTGCCACTACAAAATTAAAGAATTTAATCATTTTGTAATTATGATCGTTCATTAAAGCTCTTTTAACACATTTTCACTAAATTAGACATTATGATCGGCCACTGTCGTCCAATAATACACTCATATAAAATGACGAATCATGTATTTTCATAGAGGTTCGAACTTATAATATTCAAGCATTAGGGATGATGGTCGAGATGATAGCTAGAGTAGGAGAACAAATTGGGTGGTGGGGTGGGAGTGGGGGCTAGTGGTGGATAGGGATGGAATCGGGAACGACAATGTCTAACCGGCAGCCAATCATCGTATCTCAAAAAGAAGCCACTGTGCAGATAACATATTTACGCCATGTCCATGACATATGCCTCTCCTACTTATATATACACCCATTCACTACTCACCCTCTACTATTCAAACAACAAGAAGAAGAAGAGAAGAAAATAATAATAAAGATATATATTATTTAACACAGGTGCTGTAGTATTATAATTGGTAAGTTGTTTATAGATAGATCTCAATGGACGGGAAGAAATTGGAGTACAAAGGTGGAGAGGCAGTGAAGGAGCTGGAGAGACTAACAAGAAAAGCAGGTGAAGTGCAAGAAGAAATTTTGAGAAAAATCTTGGCACGAAATTGGGGTACTGAGTATTTGAATAAATACATGGGCGGTGGGGATTCGAGGGTGGTTTCTGTGTCTGTGTCTCAATTCAAGAATCGTGTCCCTGTTATTACTTACAAGCATATTCGCCCTTACATTCTCAGAATTGCTAATGGCGAAGACTCCACTCTCATTACTGCCCACCCCATCACTGAGATGCTATGCAGGTATCCATATATTATATTATATATGTATACAGCTATTTCATCATGATCGACTCTTCATAGTAAAGGGCTCTCCTTCTTCTTCTTCTTCTTCTTGTTTTGATGTTGCAGCTCCGGAACGTCGGCCGGAGAGCCCAAGTTGATGCCATCCATCGCGGAGGACCTTGATCGCCGTACTTTCCTATACAATCTCATCATGCCTATAATGAACCAGTTGAGAATTATATCCTTCTTTCTACTTTATTAATTATGCATGAGTATATTCAAGAAATGAGTAGGAGGAAGATTTTGATTTAATTATCTTATAAGATAAGATATTTTTGGGTAATTATTTTATCTATATGTTTGATTTATTAAAATATTTAATATTTAGTCTTTCATACGGTAATATATATGTACCTGCAGGCACGTCCCTGGGCTGGATGAAGGCAAAGCCATGTACCTTTACTTCGTGAAAGCTGAGATGTCGACTCCATGCGGCTTACCGGCTCGCACCGTGCT
Organism: Sesamum alatum; assembly: GCA_034509735.1. Classification (NCBI taxonomy): domain Eukaryota; kingdom Viridiplantae; phylum Streptophyta; class Magnoliopsida; order Lamiales; family Pedaliaceae; genus Sesamum; species Sesamum alatum. The sequence continues at coordinate 4,127,190 of JACGWO010000009.1, forward strand.
AACCAGCTACTACAAGAGCTCCCACTTCAAGCACCGCCCCCACGATCCCTTCAATGATTTCACCAGCCCCGATGCCGCAATTCTCTGCTACGACAGCGATCAAAGCATGTACTGTCAATTACTCGCCGGCCTCATCCACCGCCAACGCGTCCTCCGCCTGGGCGCCGTCTTCGCCTCCGCACTCCTCCGCGCCATCTCCTTCCTCGAGCGCCACTGGCGTGATTTCTGCCGCGATATTCGGGCCGGAGAACTTGACGACGGAATCACCGATTCAGGATGCAGGTCCGCCATGTTGGATCTTATCGGACCACCCGACCCAGATCTAGCGGAGGAAATCGAGGATATCTGCAGCCAGACGACGTCGTGGAAAGGGATCATATGTCGGCTGTGGCCGAACGCCAAATATATTGAGGCGGTGGTGACGGGGTCGATGTCGCAGTACGTGCCGGCGTTGAAGTATTACAGCGACGAGAAGTTGCCGTTGGTTTGTCCGATGTACGCATCGTCGGAGTGTTATTTCGGAGTCAATGTGAATCCGTTGTGCGAGCCGTCGGAGGTCTCGTTTACGCTGTTGCCGAATATGGCCTACTTCGAGTTCATACCGTTGGGTGAAAACGGATCGTTGTTGATGGATTTTGAAGAAGAAGATGAAGAGGAAGAGGTGCCTCAGAGTAAGCTGGTGGATCTCGTGCATGTCCAAGTGGGTTGTTACTATGAACTCGTCGTCACTACATTTTCCGGTGAGTCCCTCCACACAGGCTAGTTTTTACAATTTTTTAGTATTCTAATTAATTTATTTAAGCGGATTCAATGTTCTAAAAACTTTCAAATTCTAGATTCTTGAACAGCCAATAATTTGGATTATTTTCTTCAAATATTTTTGTTTTAAATTAAAGACCTTCCATCTAAGTATATCCAAAAATTATTATAGTGATGACTAGATCGGAAAAATGCAAATTGACCCACATTGCACCAACATGATCAGAAGATTCATAGTCCTCACCAGGAAGATATCCACATTATAAAAAAAAAATCCCTTTATATTTCTAGAGGGTAATGATTAAAGTACATAAACATAACAAAGTGTACACTCATCCTTAATCTCTATTGCGTTTGTTCATGAATTATACTACTGTGGATGAATATATATTTAGCATCACAGGGACTCTGAGAAAGAAACAGATAAATAAGAGAAGCAGGGATGAATTCCGCGTGATTTAATATTTACTTATCTATACTTTATTGTTAAGGGAGAATACTTTTTGGTGTCTCACATTTATTTATATTTTTTTTAATATATTTAATTTCATTCATTTATTTATCTAACTTTTCACTCTATCGCTATCTTTTGATAGTTATTATTATAATTTTTTAATTTTCATATTTTTTTTCTTTAATATTATACCATTATCCTTTTTATCACAAAATTTTTATAATCTATTTTTATTTTATTATTTTGTATATACTTCATTAACAATAAATTTTTTATAATTATTTTATTTTAAATAATATTAAAGAATTATGTACGTAAATTACTAGATTAGAGAAAAAAAGCACTTGCTGCAAATAAAAAAATTAAATATAGAGGTTGCACTTTTGATGCAAGTTCTTGCAGGGTAAGTGGGCCAAGTGTCTGCTTCAGAAAATCCTTAGGATTCTTAGTGGATCAGCCCATTAGTCAAATGGGCTCTAATGTATAAGCCCATAGTACTTTCAGTTGAAAGTGTCCAAAAAAACAGCACGTGTTGCAATTGCTATATTAATTTGTGAGCAATTTCATGCTCATCACAGTAATTTGTTAAATGGCACGGATGTATTAATTAATCAGGATTAAACCGGTACCGTATTGGCGACGTGCTCCAAGTCACCGGGTTCCACAACCACGCGCCGCAGTTCCGATTCATCTGCCGCCGCAACGTTGTCCTCAGCATCGACAACGACAAGACGAACGAAGAGGATCTCCACCGCAGCATCACCGCCGCGGCGAGAAGGCTGCTGGAGCCCCGCCACGCACTCCTCGTCGAGTACACCAGCTACGCCGACACCTCCTCCGTCCCAGGCCACTACGTCATCTACTGGGAGATCAACAACACAATCCACCCCCAGGACCAGGAGCCGCCAGTCTCCGCCGAAGTAGTGGAAGAGTGCTGCATTGCGGTGGAGGAGGGGCTGGACTACGTGTACCGGCGGTGCAGGACGAATGATAAGTCGGTGGGGCCACTGGAGATCAGAGTGGTGAAGGCGGGGACTTTTGAGAAGCTGATGGATTTGTTCATTGCTCAAGGCGGCGCGTCGATTAATCAGTACAAAACCCCCAGGTGTGTGAAGTCGAAAGCGGCTTTGAAGCTGCTAAATGCTAACGTGAGCGCGTGCTATTTCAGTCCCAGGGATCCTGCGTGGAACGCTTGAAATTGGAGTGGAGAAAATAAAAAGAATTTACGTGAGGATTTAATGAGTTTTCAGCCGTTGATTGCTGACTCCTTAACTGAGGTCCTTCAGCATACACACGATCAAGTGATCACGATCTTCTCCAGGCCTAATTTCGAAATAACAATTTTGCATTTGAGAGTCTACACCCACAATTCATCTTGATTTACACGATAATAATTACACTTATTATATGATTAATTTGAATTCGATTACAAATTCAAATCAAATGTTTTCATTAACATAAATCTTACATAATCACTCCTTGTACCCTATAACATATAGCGATAATTACGTTTGCATCCCGACATCCCCTAATCTATAATTTATTTGCACGAACCATCCATCTTTTGAATATACACATATACCCACTAGAAACGTCATATTTTTTACACATACTATTATTGTTTTCTTAAAAATTACACATAACCCCCCTTTCCCCCCCCCCCCCCCCCCAAATATATATATATATATATATATCAATGTTATTGAACAATATATCTCTTTTTTTATTGCCAAGAATGACTTCTGTAATTATACAAGAGACATGTGTACAAATGGCTGAGTTCAATAGTGGCTCCAAGAACTATAGAACATTATAGTTCTCATGGGATCATCTTCCACGCCACCTCTCTTGTTTCGTCTTTCAATCTCTTTAGATACAGAAATCCTACCACGTCTCTTAGACACAGTAGATCTCTCGCATACTTGTCTGAATTTCTCCCCAAACAGTCGTTTCGACTCTTGAAAGAAAGAGTTGCCTTTAGAGAACAGGTTGAGTTCATCATGAGATTTCATTCTCAACTAATTCTTTGCTGATCACATGCAGGGTTATAAGATATTGGAATGGAAACTCTTAAGGCAATTTAGAGCAAATTTATAAGAACATTTGATAAGAGAATAAAGGGTGCAGTAGCAGTTAAAGGGGTGATGCATGGTGGGGATTATAGCATATATTCGTTCCCAGTTAGTGGTGGGATGATCTGCTTATTGCCCACTTCATTTCTGGTAGAGCATTTTGGAGAACAAAGGGATCAAATTCTACCAAGGAATATTTCTTGCCTCAAAATCGGATATGATATGAATTACAGTATATGCTATTGCAAACCGAGTGACAATCAAATAATAGAATACACGAAATTTCTGATGCATATTAGAATTGATTACAAGTCAGAAAACGACATAAATAATAGGGATGATAATACTCTCATCCCTTGAGATTTGATGTAATTATATCTAAATTCCCCGTGGTTTGAAAAATACATCCATTACTCTTGAGGTTTGCTTCTGTTTAATAAATTGTCTATCCGTAAGTCAAAATTCATCAAATTGACTTATTACTGAATTATTTTAGGTTAAGCAAATTTTTTATGATCAAACTACCCCTATACATCTTCACACGTTAATGCATGTGAGGATGTGTATATTTACTATTATACGGGTAGTTTAGTCAGAAAAAAATTGTTTGACTTGCAACAAGTCAATCAATGATAAATCTCGATTTTCATTCTTTTTTTTGGTTAAATTCAATAAATTCGGTTAATTTTGACTAATGGAGGAATTTATGTATTAGACAGAAGCAAAATTTAGGGATAAATGTAATTTTTCAAATTACAGAAAATTTACGTGTAATTATACTAAACTTGTAGAAAGGAAGTGTAATTATCCCTAAATAATAATAAAAGATAGAATCAGATTTTATACAGTATTAAATTTTCATATAAGTCATTGATGATTTCGTATATTCGGTGTGCTATATAAATACATCTAAGATGATAGCACTTGGTTTGCTTTTCTGGCAATCTTCTGAGTTTCAATAATTCAGCAATAATTATTATTTATTTAATATGCCAAATGGGATTAAGCGGGTTCGGTTGATTTATCCGAATCGGGCTAACTCAGCTTGGCCCTGGATTTGTTATTTTGAGAGCTGGTTTGGGCCGTTGGTTTATTGGGCCCAACCATCATCATTGAGTTGAGAAACTAGTCGCCTCCATTTACACTCCAGCCTCAGCCCGATCCACTGAAAATGGATTCAGCTATTTTATTTGGGCCGTTGTTACATTCGTATTTTAAGTCATTTTCGAAATACCTCATTTAAAAATTCAAGGGTAAATTACATGGACATATATGTCTTTTATAAAATTACAGCTACACCCTCAAAGAGTTAATATAATATTTTTTAAGGGATGTTTGTATAAAAGAATTTCTAAATAGGAGTGCAGTTGTAACTACAACTCTCACCTCAAGGGGTGTATTCATAACTTTTCAAAAAAATATGAGATATTTGCGTATTTTGACCTAACTCCAGAGGGTGTCAATGTAATTTAACCAGAATTCAAATGCATCTTTAAATAATTATTCTCTTCCTCTTCTATCACATGTTAAAAGATGCAGAAATAACAATAATAAAATGGGATAAATGCAATTTACCCCCTGTGATATAAGAAATGAGCAAAAATCCCCCTGTGAAAAAATAATTAGCAAATTAACTCCTTGTGTTTTGAAAAATGAAGCAAGTTACCCCCCTATCAAGGGAAATACAGGGGGCTAATTTGTTAATTATTTTTTCACGGAGAAATTTTTGCTCATTTCTTATACTACAGGGGATAAATTGCATTTATCCCATAATAAAGTTGATTTCACTCTTTTATGCGTCTCATTATTTGCAAAGACCAATTATTATTTTCTCTCGCTTTACAGCCAAAGTCCATTTCTTTTCGTTTCTTTTTGTGTGGTTCGGGGGCTTATGGATAAAGGTAAACCTGCGTGGGAACTCTGATGAAAGTCCGATAAAGAGGTAAAAAAAAAGTAGAATTTTATTTGTGGATTGTGTACATCATTCCCCTCAAAGAGGATGCATACTAATATATCTTTCTTCTTCCATTATGAATTACTCACACATTCATGTCTACATAATGTCCACATATATACATATAGGAATCACTACTTTTTTTTTGCTCCCCAGAAATTCTGAGAATGTGGTCATTTGATAAAGAATGAAACAATGAACTTTCTCTCAAGTCCCAAAGTGAATATTCCTAATAGATAGGAGATATAACACTGCCACAGTCACAAAGTGGATGCTCAAAAGCCATATAAGCAACCACCCTTTATTCTTCTTTCTTTTTCTCTACATCCCTTTCTGGTTAGCATGCAAGATATTGAATATATATCATTTTAGTCTATATGATATTAATCACAATTCACATAATATCCAGAAATTTACAAAAGAAAATTGTCAATAGAGAAGAAGACAAAGGCAACATCTTAACAACATCATTATATATAGATAGCATCACACCCATCTTTATGTGGACCATGCAAATGCAACCTTTCACCCTCTCATGCCTTCAAAGTAAGATCCTCAACATCTCAACACAAAGAACTATTGCCTGTGAGTATATGTATATGGATGGGTCCATCATTCTATTCAAGATTGAAAGCAGAAATGTTTCAATTCACCACACACTTACTTTCACCCTAAAGTTGGATGTCCACCTACATCCTTAACCTTTAAAAGCTAAAGACATAGAAAGATAGAAGGCATCAACAAATGAAAGTGCTCACTTTCACTTTCTCAAAGAGAAAATCTCATCATTTCCATCTTTTGTCATTTACTCTGTCAGGTGATTTGAGCTTTATGAGCAAAAATCTTGCTTATATACAAGAGAGGGAAGAGAAAAGAAGGTTTTTAGGTCCTGTAAACATATAGCACAACAAAAGCTCAATGATTTGTGGACACATTTAATGAAATCCAAGACAATAAACAAACTACATGGAAACTGTGTGCAGAGAACATACAATCAACAGTAAATGCAGACACTGCTCCTCTTGCAAAACAAATGCTTATTTTCCTACTCTATGAGCTCTATAATAAACTTTTGACTAACTAAATGCATATCTTATTGATAGTTATGAAATTATTGAACTCCTAAGTCTTTGTTATGTAGTTTAGTGGTCAACAACGTCAAGTGGCAAAGGAATTAATGCACCTAATAAGTTGAGGACTCATAGTTGAATACTACAACACTCCAACGCCAACTCTTTTATAATTACTCTATATTACACAAATAAAATAGCTACCATCCTCAACCTCCTCATGAATGTACTGATACCTAAAGGTTCAATAGGACATAGAAAAACGACTGATTATTACACTACATTACCATAATCTCTTAAATAATACCCCAAACGGGCCAAACCCCCACCCAAAAGGCACATCTTGGTATAGTAAAGATTGTTTCACATGATTGAGCAACCACTTTCATCACCACCATAGTAATCATCATACTGATTACCATCTCGGATTGGATCGGATGGTGGAGGTGGTGGGTAAGAGTATGGGCGCAAGTATGTATACGAATGCATGGGCAAGGTATAATATGAAGTAGAAATACTTGCAGTAGGTGGTGTCGTATTGTAACTCATCCCATATTCTGGAGCAGGGTAGTGAAACTGTGGATAAGAGAAGATGTGTTGACGTGGAGGGTTCAGATTCATTTGATCAACAGGTGGGCCTGTGATTCCGGTGGCTGGAGGAGATCCACCGCTTGCAGCTGCAGGTGCACCCCCACCATTTGTTGATCCTGTATTTCTTTTTTTCTTTTTCTTTTTCTTCTTTTTACCTCCACTGCCTCCTCCACCGCCACTCTGAGCAGCAACCTCAGCAGTCCCGCCCTTTTCCTCTGTGTGATCATCACCGGAAGTGTCGTCGCCTTCCTTTCCCGTGCTATTATCCTTTGGTGGATTTTCAGATTCCTCAGTTTTCTTCTCATCAATATCGGTAGCACTTTCATCATCTTTTGAGTCTTTTTGCTTCGGCTTTTTCTTGGACTCAGAATTTTCTGTCCAAAGCTCGGCCTGTTTCCCCGACCTTATCAGCTTCTTGATCAATGTTTCAGCTTCCAAATTCCCCGTCACTATAACTTTGTGTTGTTTTGAGTCTATCTCTATCTTATAAACCCCTGATGGATATAGATGTTTAGAAACTCAAAGATAAGCCTAAGCAAACAGAAATACTGCATGCTAATTGTCCATGCACACACAAACACACACAATGACACAAAGTTATTATGTACAATTAGGTTACCTTCAATACTTTGAAGGACTTTCTTTACTTTCTTCTTGCAGCCTCCACAATGGATAGAAACTCTCAAGGCCCATGTCTGCATAGGAGTATATAAAGAACCTATGGATTAGCGCGTTAATAACAACAGAAATGATTATATATGCATACAAAATTTGAACAACTACCTTGTACTTGAGGGGTTCGGAGTTGTCACCACCAGCTGCTTCGTTATCCATCCGCGTGTGCGTGAGGGGGAAAAGAAAGCTGGTTTATCAGAGTGAATGGAAAGAATAGGGAGAGCCCTCCTGGTTTAGTTCTTGCTTCAGTGAAGGAGAGTGACAAAATGGACAATCTAGTATCAAGAAATAAAGCAGCAAGAAGAGGAAAAGACTGATCAGCCCCTTGACTGTGAAAGCCACGTCAGAAGCACAAGTGAAGGGCCACTATGGACTCGACATATCGTCAAAGCAATTTGAGCTCAAGAATAGGCCAAGTACAGAAGGTGAAACTTTCCCTCTCCTCAGTCACCCGCACTGGAGTAATTATTTTGTGACGAAATAGGAAATGCTAAATAACAATGGTCCCAGACCTTTTTCACAGCCTTGCTTTTGATAAAGATGATGACCAAATTCTGAACAGTCACTACTTTTAATTCTAGTGAGTAAATAGTAAACATACATACATACTTGCTCAATTTTCACTAAGAACTTCTATAGACTAATATTATGCAGAAGAAATAAATTGATGGAGGTAGTAGGAACATGAAATTTCAACCTCTTATCTCAATCGTCTTTATGTTGTCTACTAACCATATAAGTCATATTCAATAGCTCTTTCTCTGTTTGGGGGGTGGGGGGTGGGGGGGCTCTCCTGGAAAATCAGTGATCTTGATGTTGGTAAGTATCTGCCTTAACAAATCTTAGAAATTGCAGTAATTCCACATACAGATCAATAAACCAGAATCAGAAAAGATCACTTCATGGTGCACAGTAGCACAAGTGCCTTATTTTGAAGAACAGATGGATGTGGTTTTGAATGATTCACTAGAACAAGAAAGACATAAAGTATACCATGCAGAGGAGTATCTCAAAAGTTAAAGAGAAGGATCATATAAAAAAGTTGAAGCAAAGCGGGGAAGCAAAAGATAAGTTATAAATAAAGGGAATGCCTTTTTTGTTATGCAAGAGAACAATATACATGGAAAAACAGTTTCCCTTCTGATAGAACTATATCAAGCCGGAAAAATTACTTAAAAGGTGGCCTTTCCTTCATATTTTAAGACATTCATCAATTCCACAAATGAAGCCTCCATCAGAACCTCATAAGTTTCACTAAGCTATATGAAAGAGGAAACTTTGAAGCTGAGAATGATGTCTGACAACATTTAGCAGTCAACTGCTCAGGCTGATGATGACTGGAAATGAGCTTCCATTAACAATCCTAGCTTCTGTTCAGCATCACAGGTTGTCATCTCAAAAGAACATAAATGAAAGTTGGCCTGGTGGAAGTTAGTTTCTACTTTGAGTAAAAGAAAATGCCATCTCCAATATCCAAAAAGATTGCAAGTACTCAACAACTTACCGATCATGCATACCAGCAACCAATTACAATTGTTTATGAAACTTTAAGGTCCATAAAACTCATATCAATGAAGTCACTACATGTAAGATCATACATATTTAGCATTTCTACAGGTCACATATTAGATGAATGCTATCCATGAGAAAATCATCCGCACATAAGAATTATCTGGAAGCCAAATTTAACCATCAAAAGTTTATAAACTTATCACCATGGCTGAGATCATGTCAATCACAAAGCTTTCCGGCATAAGATGACACCAAAAAGAATAGAAACAAAAGCCACGAGAGCCCCATCTCTAGAAAGCCCAAACTCAGTCCAAGTCAACGGCTTTCTCACATGGACTAATACCTCTCTGAAGTGTTCTTTCAGATCTTCCAATGAGCCTGAATTATCAATCACAATATCTGCTTTGGTCCTTTTCAAATCCAGAGGCATCTGAGCATTGATCCTACTCTTGGCGTCTTCGGCTGTTGTTCCATCTCTTCCCATGAGACGCTGAAGCTGAGTGTCAGGGTCAACCCATACCACAATGATGGGCTTAGTCCACTTATCCATCTTGGCCTCAAACAACAGTGGTACATCAAGAACAATAATTTTATAGCCCTTCATCCACAGCTTGAACACTTCCAGGAGAATCCCAGATGAAATATAAGGGGCCAGTAACCTGCAAAAAGATTAATTTATAAAACTCAAACAATCAGGCACACATCAAAGTATTCTGATACCCGTTACTACCAAAAATATTTCTTAATAAAACCAGAAATAAAACAGAGAAAAAAGAAAGAAGAGAGTGCTAAACTTCATTTCTATCTTGTTTTAATTTATATAATTAGTGATAGTGACTGTTATGGTTGGCCCAGGGGAAGCCAAGATATTTAATCTACCAGCTTCCAGGAATATGAAAAGGCTCACAGAGGTTTCTTTTTCAAGCATCCAAGTTACCGAAAAGCTATACAGGGAGTTAGGGGCGATGGAACGAGTACAGTTTGTTTGAGATCATAGTCTGATGATGTTTCTACAACATAAAACAACATAAATACTACAGTTTACATTAAGTTGAATTATATTCTTAAAGACGCGGAAAGGACTTTGACAAAGTCACAAAACCAATCATAAAGCCAGCATAGTTAGTTGTAATTCTTAACCAATAAATCAACCAGCTTAGATTTATCAATGCTAAGTTAATTTGTCTTGAACCAAGCAGAATATTAGTCTAAACCTACCAAAGAGGTAACTAGGAAGACAGGAGAAAGGTGTGTCTTTGGAGTTCACATCTCTTTACAAATTGAAAACCTATTAACTAAACACTTAAGGCCTTGAGTTCATCGATATGAAATTTACAGTCAGTATGAGAGGGTAGCTTTTAAATGACATTACACGGGGAAAACATAGTTTCCATATTTAAGGCCTCATTTTAAAGTAAATACAAGAAGATAGTTTACATGGTAGAGACACCAGAACGATTATTTTCAACCCATTATCTCTATTCTATACATTTACACAATCCTAACAACATCCTAAACAGAATCTGGATAAGAAGATGTTCCACAATGAAAATCCATAGTCCCACACCATTGGACTTTGCACAGGAATTAGAAGCATGATTAAATCAATATCTCTTATACTTCTTACATGATTTACCAAGAAAAACTCGAGTATAGTGCCTGTTGCACATTTATTGCATTCATGTAGTAAAATTGTCATCTGTTATGACTCTCAGGAAAACAATGGGATCAGTAGTGATTTGAATTCTAAGAATGAGAAGAAATTATGCGTCTAAGTCTATCTAAAAAGAAATTTATCAAAATGGCAATCAAAATCCGAACATTTTGATCCGAATAAACGATGCATCTCATTTAACAAAGCAGCGGTAGTACCTATTAAGCAGCTGGCGCTTATCAGGATCATTAAATACGATCTGCCCCAACTTTGGTCGATCGACTTCTCCATTTGGCAGCAAAATCTCGTCCCCAAATGCAGCCACCACTTTTCTCCATCCACCCGAGCCTTTCTTCAGAACATTCTACAACTCCACAAAACACACAACCACGTGAGACAAACAACACACACTAAACTAAGGATCCTAGAATCTGGTTTAATTAAGACCTAAGAAGTGGAAAAAAGAGTAGGGCATACGCGAGCAACGACGTCAGCATCAACTACGGGAAAACCATGAGCTTTAAACAGATTGGAGACTGTGCTCTTGCCCGACCCAATTCCTCCAGTCAATCCAACAATCCTCATGCTGAATTGCACCGCCGCAAAATTGAATTCCGATTTGATCCGCCGGAGAACAACGAGGAGAACGTAGTTTTCGCGTTCAGAGAGATCAGAGATGTTCTCAGCGACTGGCAGCTCGAAAGAACAGATGGTTTGGGCTGAAATGAAGAAAAAATTTGGGCCTATGCTACGAGAAGAAAGCCCAATTAACCGTCTGGACTATCCAACTCGACAGTATTGGACTAAATGAATTGGACTCCGCCCAGTCACTCAGCTCATGATTTTCCTTTTTTTCCTCTAACTCTAATGATAACTATAATGTAATAAATAAAATCCTAATTATCTACGAACATTTCTATAATTTCCAAATTGAGCTTGAAAATTTATTTATTTCCCACTTCGCTTTAAATAGTTGGAAGCGGAAATGGAAGTGGCAACAAGCAAAGTCATTTTGAAAAATATTTTGTATATAAAAATTCAAACTCCTGAATCATTTAAACAGGCGGGCGTCAAAAATATCTTGCTAACAACCTTAATCAATTCCAACGGAATCTGCCAGGTGTACATCCAACTCAGCAACTTACTAAATTGCTACACATCAATAATGAAAAAAAAAAAATGTATTCTCTACAAACACAATTTTTGTACAGTAAAAAAAATAAAATTTGAGCTAACTATCAGTGCAACCTACTTCAGTAACAACCTCAGGATCACATTCATTTTCAAATAAATTGGACTTACACTTTTCAATATCATAAACATTAAACACTATTTTTTCTAAGAATATCCAAATTTGTTTATTTTGAACAAAGAATTTTAATAAGTTATTGTATAGTATCACATCATATATTAGGGTGAAATAAATAATTGAAATTGATGTCCATTCAATTAGTATATAATGCCTACCTTGATTATCTAAGCATACGATTTTTTTTTTTTTGAAGATTTAATTAAGGGTTCGATAATTTTTTGTCCTGACCATTATAGTATGCTTGGGTCGATTGCATAAGAGGCGTTCTAACAACTCCATCCACATATTTGACTAAAAATCTTCATGGAAATCTACTATTAAATGGTGTGAATTAAAATCATATGCAAACAATTAAAAATTAATGTATTTTGAACAATTACTGATTGGGCAACACAAGCGCATCTGGTGTAGTGGTATCATAGTACCCTCCCACGGTACTGACCGGGGTTCGATTCCCCGGATGCGCATCTTTTTACGCTCTCCTTCTGTACTACTTTTTTGTTTTATTTTTATCCTTGTTGATTCATTGTCTCGATGCTCGTCGTTCGCTTGTGAGAAACCAAACCACTGTTCTTCTCACTGAACAAGTCCACAATCTACGAATGAGCAGCCCCAAGAATCTGAACACTGCAGCTGCAAGAATCCTCCACCTCTTAGCCACTCGCTGCGAAACTCCATCCCACCTCCACCAAATTCTGGCGCAGCTACTGATTCAGAACCTCCGCTCCGACACCACCGTCGCCCACCGCTTCATCACCGCTTGCCATTCGTTAAACCTCCTCAGCTCCGCAGCCTTCCCCCTTTACATAAACAACCTCACAACCCCCCACACTTTCGTTTGCAACACTCTTCTCAAAGCCTTTTCTCATTCCAGCGCCCCTCAGAAGTCTCCAATAATTTATTCCTACATGCATAGGAATGCTATTTCTGTGAATAATTATAGTTTTCCTTTTGTGCTGAAAGCATTGGCGGATCTGAAGTTGGTGAAAGAGGGCACGTCGGTGCATGCGCAGATCATTAAATTGAGTTTCATGAATGATGTTTATGTTGGAAATTCTTTGTTGAATTTGTACGCTGCAACTGGGAATATGGGATTGTGTGGGAAGCTGTTTGATGAAATGCCTCTGAGAGATGTTGTGTCATGGACTGTTGTGATCTCGGGGTTTAATGAGGCTGGGAGGTTTGATGATGCGTTGATTGCACTCGAGAGGATGAGAAGCGAAGGCGTAATGCCTAATCAGGTGACCGCAGTGAATGCTTTGGCTGCTTGTGCGGGTTTTGGGGCATTGGATATTGGTGTGTGGATTCATGAGCATGTGAAAAGGAGTAGGTGGGAATTGGATGTGATTTTGGGTACTTCCTTGATTGATATGTACGGGAAGTGTGGACAGATTGAGGAAGGCTTGCGTATTTTCGAGGAAATGGGTGAGAAGAATGTTTTTACGTGGAATGCAATAATCAAAGGTCTAGCTCTATCCAAGAACGGAAAGGAAGCTGTTAGGTGGTTTTTCAGGATGGAAGAGGAAGGAATTCAACCTGATGAGGTGACTTTGATTACAGTGCTTTGCGCTTGTGTGCATTCCGGTCTTGTGCATATGGGCCGGCGGATATTTTCTTTCTTGGCTGATGGGAAGTATGGATTTTCACCTAGTGTGAAGCACTATGGCTGCATGGTCGATCTTTTAGCACGTTCTAAGTGTTTAGATGAGGCGCTCAGGTTGATCACAGATATGCCTTTTCAGCCTACTGTGAGTATTTGGGGGGCTCTGCTTGCTGGCTCTAGAGCTCAAGCAAACTCTGAATTAAGTGAAATTGCTGCCTGGAAACTTGTGGAGTTGGAGCCACGGAATTCTGCGTACTATGTTGTATTATCTAACTTGTATGCAGAAATGGGAAGATGGAGTGATGTGGAGAAAGTCCGAAAGTTGATGAAAGAGAGAGGACTTAAGAAGGATAAGGGTAGCAGTGCGGTTGAACTCAAGAATCAGGAACGTCCCCCTTGAATTGGTAGCCTGAAGTGTTTGCTTGAACTTGATGTTAGGACAAAGAAACAACATCTTGCTCATGGATGTCTGTGTTTAGTTTCTCTGGTCTGTGCAGGTATTAACAGCATCGAACTATTAGCATTCTCCATTTTCTTTGATTTTCTGTTTGAAGTATTGTCGACTCTGTAACATTTTTCCATGTCTTAAGAGGAATGCTTTAAATCAGAAATATTACATATTAGTCAAGTCACCTTCAAAATTATCACCTCTCTCAACATCAGGTGTATTTCTTTATTTTCCATAGAAATCAACAACAAAAGGTGGAACTTTATTTTAGAAAGACGGCGAACTGACAATTAGATACTTAGTGCTATGACTGGTTGACAGACCCTTTCTATGCCTTTCTGATTTAAGATGTGAAACAGGAAATTACAAGAAAAACACTGAGCGGTGAAACAAGCTGCTATTGTGGTATCCATGAAGACTCTTTAAGCTCACTGGTTGTTCTTCATGGCAACAACCTTTTGCCAAGCTGGCCTTGCTGAGATATCCGCGCACCAAGAACTCACATGGGGACGTGCATCAAAAACTGCTTTAACTCGCGTTCCCATCAAATAGTTCATTGTGGGGAGGTGATGGAGATCTGCTAGACTGATGCTGTCACCACCCAAGTACTTGGACTGTGCCAATCTAGCTTCATACACATCAAGAACCTTAGCCAGCTCAACTTCTTGCTCTTCAACAGCGGCATCATCTGCAGACATCCCCAGTAATGGCTTAATGATGAGTTCCCAGGTTAACTTTGCAGCTGGAGGATCATACTTCTGGGATTCCACCTCCATCCACAAAGATACAATTGCCATCTTTTTCGGATCCTGGTATATCAACGGGTTTCCCTTGTCCGCATAAGCATGTGCAATGTATTGAGTGACTGCCCTCGATTCTGCATTACAAATTATTACAACATCAAAGACAGCTCATGATCCCAAAAGATGCAAGCACTGATGTAATTGCAAATCTGTAAAAAACAGCATTTTCACTACTTACCAAAGAGTTTCAGGTCCCCATCTTCAAAGGCCGGGACTTGACCGAACGGCTGCAGAAAGCAAAGCAAAGGTATCTTAATCGAGGAGAAGATTTCGAAAGCTTTCCACTAATGACAACATTCAAATGTCTGGAGAATAGCATTTAGAGTTGAAGCATGCTTACATTGAGGGAAAGGAAAGGCTCCTTTTTGTGCTCACCGGCCCTCATGTCGACCGGAACAAACTCGTACTCCAGCCCTTTCTCATTGAGGCAAACAAACACTCTCATTACTGCGGTCGAGAACACGCTGCCGTGGACCTTGATTGCCATTTTGTGCTTAGAAGGTAAAGAAACTGAAATGATAAATTGCTCTTTTGCTTGTTGAGGATAAGATGGAAGGGAGATATGCAGCAGGTATTTATATTGATGTTTCTTGTTATATAGTATGCTGGGACTTATTTTTATTATAGGTAGGAAAAGTTTGATCAATAATTAAAGTAGGTTCCTTCTGTCTTCTGAGATGTGATTTAATAGTAGTAAATATGATATACTTTTAATTTTGCAGGAGATTGTATTGGAGAATTACATGTGGGCAAACGTCATTCTTATATGGGAGTGTGTTTACTATTGCATAGTGATGGGGTCTATTACATGTGTGCACACGTCATTCAAATTTATTGAGAAATGGTTTTTTTTTTTTTTTTTTCTCGGATTAATGGAAGAATATTGGAAAAATAAGTGGTGGGATAAGGTAAATAAATGTTCCCAAATTAGATCTGGTCAAATCAAATCAACGTACACAATAAATTGGATGCACTTATGATATGATTTGTTTTTTTTTTTAATCATACATTAATTGAGTAATAAATGTATTATATTTATTAATTATATACTTATAATATAATTGGTTAAAGTCAAATCGAACATCTGAATTAAAAATTTCCCACATCATTCTTATATGGGAGTGTGTTTATTATTGCATGGGGATGGTGGCTATTACATGTGTGCACATGTCATTCAAATTTCTTGAGAAATGGACTTTTCTCGGATTAATGGAAGAGTATTGGAAAAAGAAGTGGTGGGGCAAGGTAAATAATAAATGTCCTCGTGGAATTCCATGCCCGATCCAAAATTTGACTTTTCTATTTCTTGGTTCAGACAAATGAAGTAGGGGTAAGTGTGAATTTTAAAAGTAATGAAATTAGGACACATGGTATTTTAGAAATTTTAAATTGTCTATTTAGTACCAGTTTAATAATATAGTTTTAGTTGTTAAATAAAAATTGTTCGTTGCAAATTAAGATCTATCGATGAATGGATTAAATTTTTTTGCTGTGTGTCATATTACATTTTATATTGCATTTAGTATATATATGTTCTATAAATATATATAAATATTTTATTAAATAACATAAAGAGTAAATTATAATTACTTCTTCTAAGATTTTGATATAATTACAAATACCTCTTGTTGTTTGTTTAGATGGAATACAATTATGTAATCTCTAGACGAAAAATTACTACGTTATCCTTATTGATATTTAAAAAAAAAAACATGGTGGAATATGTAAAAATAAATAAAAATAATAAGACTGGGTAAAGTAAATATGACATATTAATCCATAAAAATATTTTACAAAATTCTAAACAAATTTAAAGTTATAATTCATAATCCGAGTGGATATTTTGATTAGACATCAAAACAATTGAATGAAAATTTAACGTAGACTAATCGAACGCACTTATAGTAGATGAACGTTGAAATTACAAAGATATTTATAACTTTTCAAATAATAAAAAAACTTTTTGTAATTATACCAACCCTAACTAGACATGATAGTGATTTAATGTAATGCAATCTTCGAAAAACACACCATAACAATGTTTCATTTTTTTTTTATTTCTTTTTTCAAATTCCCATGATTAAAACCATTGATTTGTAGATCATTAGATAAAAAGCCATTGATTGATCCCCATTCTCCGTTAGAAAATCCCCGAAATAAATGACAAGAAGTAAGAATCCAAAAAACAAGGTCAAACCACATGAGATCTTCCAACACCACAAATCATTTGTTTATTTGGAGAAACTCGATTAACATTACACAGGAGAAACCCGTAAAACGGGGCGATCAAGAGAGTTTCATGGACGCCAAGACCTTCTGCCAAGCGGGCCGGGCCAAGATATCTGCAGACCACGCGCCGACATGTGGCCTCGCATCAAACAGGGCTTTAATCTTGGTACCAAGCAAGTTGTTTACGATGGGGATATGGTGCAAATCCGCCAAGCTAAAATCTTCTCCTCCCAAATACTTGGATTTAGCCAAACGCGACTCGTACACATCAAGAACCTGGGCTAGTTTCCCCTGGTGCAGTTCCACAACACCTTCATCAGTAGTCATGCCCAGAATCGGCTTCACCACGATCTCAAATGATAGCTTTGATGCAGCGGTATCAAATGCATGGGATTCCACTTCACTCCAAACTGAGACGACCGTCTGTTTCTGGGGGTCGGTTGGTAGGAGTGGGGTGCCCTTGTCGGCGTAGGCGCGCGCGATGTACTGAGTGATTGCCCTTGATTCTGCCAATGGTAAAGAACTTGATCAGGGAAAATGACGAAGATGAATGTAGGGTTAGGAAGGATTTAAGACAATTTTTTACCAAAGAGCTTCATGTCTCCATCTTCAAGAGCTGGTACTTGTCCAAATGGCTGCAACCCATTAACATTACAACGTTGTCAAGAAACAAACACTAAAAAAAGAAGAAAGAAAGAAAGAAAATTATGATTAATTTACATTGAGTGAAATGAAGGGCTCTTTCTTCTGCTGACCAGTTGATAAATCAACAAAGACAAAGTCATAAGAAAGGCCCTTCTCTTCGAGGCAGGCAGCAACTCTTCTTACTGCTGGAGACAGAGGGTGTCCGTGCAGCTTGATTCCCATCACTACTCCCACTCTCTCTATAAACAAATTGTTCAAGAACAGCAGCAATCCCCAACATATGTATATATATAAAGAGTGTGCGTGTGTGTGTGGGTGGGTGGGTGGGCATTTATTATTTATAAATATTATCATAAATATCTTGTCCTTGTTTGTCTCCTCAATTACTTAGTTTGACAAGTTCTGTGAATATGCAGGCACCAAGTGTGTGCAAAGATGTGGCTGAAACTCATCTTTCCATGATGGGCATGGGGTTTTTCTGAATATCTTTCCCATATATATATTAGCATTACACTGAAAACTAGTATACTTCAAGATTTTACTCTACTATAAACATAATTTGATTTTTATATGTAAATTTGTCGAGATATATTAATATTAAATAATTATTTTTAACAATTTAAACTTTTAATGAATCGATCGTTTAACACCGTGTCGAAATCGAATTTTTTCTTGGTTTGAACCCAAACGAAAGGTGGCATTTATGAATCGTGCGGCGGGAGTCAGTACTGGTAGTTAGGAAATTAAAGAATTTCTGCCACAGCTAGCCAATATGAAGGAAACCTACCAGTCAAACCAAGAATGTGAAAATTGGGCGGAGAAAAAATGCAAGCAACCTTCGGTGATATTGTTAATAAGTAAATTATTTTTTTATAAAAAATAAAATAATAATTTACTTTCTTGTATTTTTTAAGATGAATCATATTTTTTTCTCGTATTTTTTAAAATAAAACAATTTATCAATTGCTCTATTTTAAATAATATACAGGGAGTTAATTTGCTCATTTACAATATTACAAGGAGGTAAATTGAATTAAACTAAGTTAGGTGGGGCAATAATAAAGGTAGTAGGTAGAGCGTTTGATCAGATCTGCTTCCACGTTTTGATTTCCTATTTCTTTTTAATGTCAACTTGCATATAAATACTGCCCATTTGTTGAACAAGTCTTCTGCTAGAAAATGAAAGCAATTTCAATGATGTGATAACGGAAAAACAACATTTTTTTTTTCAATATCTTCTCTTTATTTAAGCATCAAGATCCCATAATCATCAGGGAAATCAGGCCCTGATGAATGAGTGAGATAATCATACAAAACAACAAAGCACAAATATCAAACTGATCGATCAAGAAAGGGAAATTGACGAACTCATGAATTAGGTGATAATGATCAGAATTTGCTCCCTTCAAGAACCTTCTGCCAGGCCGGGCGGGCCAAGAGATCCGCGCACCAGGCGCTGACGTGCGGGCGCTTGTCGAACACAGCCTTAGCCTTTGTTTTAAACAAGTTGTTGATGATCGGAATATGATGAAGATCAGCCAACGAGTATTCGTCTCCGGCCAAGTACTTGGACTTACCCAACCGGGCTTCGTACACATCAAGAACCTTCTCTAACTCACCCTGCAGTTTCTCCACAGCAGCTTCATCAGGAGTCAGACCCTTAAATGCCTTGATCAACAATTCGAAGTTG
Source organism: Sesamum alatum (assembly GCA_034509735.1). Classification (NCBI taxonomy): domain Eukaryota; kingdom Viridiplantae; phylum Streptophyta; class Magnoliopsida; order Lamiales; family Pedaliaceae; genus Sesamum; species Sesamum alatum. The sequence continues at coordinate 4,146,661 of JACGWO010000009.1, forward strand.
AGCTTCTGACCAGCAGCATCAAACTTCTGGGCTTCAACTTCCAACCAAACTTCGATGATCGCCTGTTTCTTCAGATCTTCAGCTATCAGTGGGGTTCCCTTGTCAGCATATGCATGTGCGATGTATTTCGTTATAGCCCTTGATTCTGATCAAGTTCCAGAAAATTAACACAAAAAATTAGCTGTTAAAACCTACACAAATTAAAACGAAACGATCAAGTCTTTTTTAAGGGAAATAATACTATACCGAAGAGCTTCAAGTCGCCATCTTCAAAGCCTGGAACCTGTCCGAATGGCTGCGCCGACAAACAAACACATGTGAAAATCTACACAAACTCAGACAGAAAAGTTGCTGAATACGAGGTTGTGAAGTACTCTTACATTGATTGAAATGAAGGGTTCCTTCTTCTGCTGACCAGTTGTTAAATCCACAAGAACATATTCGTGTTCGAGATCTTTCTCTGCTAGGCAGAGAACAACTCTCTGTGCTGCTGGGGAGAGAGGGTGTCCGTGGACCTTGATTGCCATTACTGCTACTGATTTTTTCTAAGCACAAATAAGAGAGGTTTAGAATGGTTGTGGAAGATGATTTTCTGCAGGGTGTTTTTATAGTAGTGGAGAGAGTGAATAATTGAATTTATAATTAGGAGTGTGAGAAAAAATTCTAACTCAAATCGAATTTCAATAAACTTAAATTAATTATATAATAAATTTAAATAGAGACGTGATGAATTAATATTATATTTGCAATCATATGAGAGCGCATGAGTTGAAGGGATTGAATTTTTGGGGTGTTGTAGGTTGAGAGTGGCTGGTGGAGTGCTTGACAAGTTGCATTAATTTTTAATTATTTCAATGGTTGAACAATTATTTAAATGTAGTAAAATTGGTGTTTAAAAAGTGGGGGTTTTATCAATTTTTGACAAATAATTTAAGTGAATAAAAGTACAATTGCTGCATTATTTTTATTAAAATTAGATCTGACCCATTGATCAGAAATTTCTTAGATGATGCACAATCCCAACTATAGGCATTAGATTCGATTTGTTTGGAGTTGTTTTCAGACAGTATTTTCGAAGATTCTGGAATACGAGTTTTGGTTTTCATTCCAAGTTTATATATGAGAATGCAACAAGTATTCGATATTATTTTTATTAAATATTTACAATTCCTGAAAGTGAATAATACTACATTTGTTTTTATTTTTAAAGAAGACAAAAATGCCTGTAAATCCTAAAATCATATCTTAATGGTGATGGAAACGTATCAAATAAAAATGGATGGAAATAAGTTTAATATTATGTTTTGTGGAGACAAATATATATATATATATATATTACCGTAGATGTCAAATTGTAAATTAATTTTGATATCTTTTTCATAGTTAATTTATTTTCACTCAATTAAAACACATTAGATTTGAAATCATTTTCTTAAAGCCAGCCATAATTGTTGAGTGTTTTTTTAATCTCACGCATTAATAAAAGGTTTTCGTGGGTCCTACATTTTTTCGTGCATAGAAAGTCTGAGGTGCCACTCGCACATAAGCAGAACAATCTAGATCTTCTTTATCATATATCAGACAAGTCTTTTCCAAAGGTTTCGTGCGACTTCTTTCTTTCCTATTTTCTTTTTTTTTTTTTAAATCTCCTGATAAGTGATCCTTATTAGTAAATAAATCCCTACAGAAATAATATTTCATACTAGTGAATAACCCGAATCACTAAATAGTGTCATAAAATAAAATTCTAAAATCATCCTATAATACGTACACACGCAAAGACACCAAGTTATTATGTAGTAGCATTATTAGGTAGCTTCAATACTTTGTTTATTTCAATGTTGTCGGGTGGGCAACCTACGGCCACGGCCGGTCAAACCGAGAATGGGAAAAAAATGCAAAATCGGCGGATGCAATTGTAAGTAGTTGAGAATAATTTTGATCAGGTCTCTGCTTGCAGGCTGTGTTTTTCTCATCATTTTTAATGTGAACTTATATATATATATATATATATAGTCTTCTGTTAGAAAATGAAAGGAAATCTCAAAAGCAAAACAAAAATCCAAGACCAGAATATAAAGGTCTTTATTTGAGCGACACGTCTATCCCATAACCATGAGGCACTATGACCTGATGAGTCAAAACAAACGTAACAACAAAGCACAAATCAAAAGGGACTGTTTAGTTAGCAAAGTGTTAAAGGCCAAGTATTTTTTCCGTTCGGCTATGTTTGATGCTTCACTAGGGACTCGGCCCTCTTATACATGGCGGAGTATGTTTGCAGCAAAGGATCTCTTACAGCAAGGGTGCCGTTGGCGTATTGGAACAGGTCAATCAGTGCACCTTTGGAAGGATTCGTGGCTTCCCCACCCTCCTTCCTTCGAGTGATTACGCCCATCTCGCCGAACCATCGAGATCTGCTTGTTAGTGACCTCATCCTTGACGAAACTGGGGATTGGGATGCGGCTGCTGTAAATCAGATGTTCTGGCCCGAAGATGGTGCCCTCATCCTGCAGCTTCCCCTCGGCTCTGTTCGCAGCCCGGATATCTTGGTGTGGCATTATTCAAAGAACGGTTTATTTTCGGTCCATAGTGCTTATCATTTGGCGCTTTCCTTGGCCAATCCTGCTAGTTCCAGCACCGGGAAGAGATGGTCCCTTCCAATCTGGCGGAAAGTGTGGCAAGCCAACATCCCCAATGGAAAACCATGGATCTCCAGGTTCCTTCGGCGGAGGAATAGCTGCAGACTGTGTCTGCACACTTATCCCCCATGACGTTTGATTTCATGCTGACAACCTGTTGGACGATTTGGTGGTCTAGGAACCTGAAGTTGGCCAACAAACCCTTCCTTCTTCCCCTCCAGGTAGTGGAGTTTGCACGGAGTTATTTACATTCTTTTGCCTCTCAGGGTCCTGCCCCTCACCCTGCTGCGCACCTGAACCTCTCTACTTGGCTCCCTCCTCTACCTGAGTTCGTCAAATCAGCTTCGATGCTGGGCTACTGAACAAAGGTGCAGCCATGGGCATTGGTGTGATCGCTAGGGATTCAGCGGGAGCTTGCTTGGCTTGGAGTTCACTGAAACTGGAGAAGCATGGCCCTGCTGTTGTGGCGGAGGCATATGCGGCGAGGGAAGCGTTACGGTTGGCTGTGAGAAAGCAGTGGCGGAGAGTGATCGTTGAAGGCGATTGTGCTACCCTCATTAACAAGATCACTAGTGGCCAACATGATTGCTCTAGTATTGGCCCCCTCATCACGGATATTCATTCCTTTGTTGCTTATTCCATATCGATTTCCTTTTCCTTTGTTCGCCGCTCAGGTAATTCGGCTGCGGATTTGTTAGCTAAGTTGGACGTTTGTCTGGAAGGGAACTCTTCATGCCTCCCCCAGGCCTGGACGATGTTTTGCATGACGATTTAGCCAATTAATGATACTTTCCTTTTCTAAAAAAAAAAAAAAAAAAAGAGATGATTATGGGCTAAACTCCCATTTATCCTATTTGTTTTGTTGAAAAAACTAAAAGGTATTCTATGATATAGAATTAGGCAAAAAATACCCTCGTGCTTTGTTAAACTCAAAAAAAAAAAAAAACATTCATTCGGTTCGTAATTAACGGAAGGTGTATTACACGCCTGCGTTATGCGATTTGGATGTTTTCTGATTACTTTTGAGCTCATTTTGGGCGATTTTTACTAAAATACCCTCATGATATGTTTATATTAAACTTGGGCATTTTTGAATTATTTTGAGTATTTTTCTTTCTTCGCATTTTCATCTATCTAAAAGATGTTTTTTTAAAAAATATATTTACTAAAAAATACAAAAAAAGTATATAATTTTTGTAAGTTTATAATTTAAATATAAATATTAAATTAAAACCACAGTACAAAATTAATATAGTAAAATCATTTTTAAAATTTAAAATATCTTAATGGATATAAATGTTAGTATTTATAAAAATTATATATTAATAACTAATTTAAATTATTATTTATTTAAAAATATTTATATTATCGTTATTTATAATAAATAATATTTATATTTAAATTAATTGTATAAGTATTGAATTTAAATTTAATACTTTTCTTTAATTATTTTAAATTTACAAATGTTTAGAAGACTTATTTTATTTTTAATTTATTTAAATTTATAGTCTTTTTAAATTTAATTAATTTTAATTTATAGTCTTTTCCATAAAAACTAAAAATAATAAAAGCAATAATTAAAGATAAAAAAATGGGCGACGACAGCGACTGTACTGTTCTCGCTGCCCGATGTCGCTATCGCCCCCAATCTGGCGACGGGCCGCTACCTAGTTGGCCCAAGAATTGGGCTCGCATACTGCTAAGCCATCTGTCGGGCCTCTCGCCAAAAATACGGGCCTCTTGAAAGATGAGGCATCCAATAGGCCAAGTGGCCCAAATCGTAAGAAGTTCAATAGAGTTGCTGCAAATTAAATCGGCTTATGGACTGTAATCACTAACTAAAATGAAATAGATAGGACAAAAGTTATTAGGACATGATAGAGATAGCGACACTTGTCCAAAGATCCTTCATTAGGTTTTGTATTTAACGTTATGCAGAGGAATGAAAGAGGAAGAACAGACTGAAATATTCATCTTTTTCCCACAACTTTCTGGAGTTCTTTCCTTCCTCGAATTGGGATAACTATGTTCTCAAACATGTCCATATCAATCATGTCCTTAGACATCGTTGTGCACTCATATCACAACTCAATTGGGCATGTATATTTCTGGGCTTTCATAGTTTTGATTTATACATTCATAATGATACGCCTTATAAGGACGCCCTCAAGCTATGCTTTCAGATACCGCTATACAATTACAATCCATTTTTGCTCATGGATACAAATACCCATGCTTTAGCACCCGGTGCAACGGCAAGCACCATCTTCAAAACCGGGGACCTGACCAAATAGAAAACAAGCATAAGCTAAATAAAAAGAAAAGAGGAAATTAAAAGAGTTTCTTCCACAGGCAATATGTAAGAAACCTACAAGTCAAACCAAGAATATGAGAACTGGAAAATTGGGTGGATGCAATTGTAGGTAGTTGAGCTTTTGATAAGGCCTGCTTCCAGGCGTTGTTTTTTATTCTTTTCAATGTGAACTTGCATATAAATACTGCCCAATTATTGAACAACTCTTCTGCTAGAAAATGAAAGGAATCTAATGATGTGATAATGGAATAATTATTTCTTTATTTGATCATCAATATCCCATAATCATCATGGAAATCTGGCCTGATGAATGAGTGCTATACATGATTTCTCCAAACCTCCAAAACAACAAAGCATAAATATCAAACTGATAAAGAAAGGGAGATGAACACATGAATTAACAGTTGATTAATGATCAGAATTTGATCCCTTCAAGAACCTTCTGCCATGCAGGCCGGGCCAAGAGATCAGCGCACCAGGCGCTGACGTGTGGGCGCTCATCGAACACAACCTTAACCTTTGTTTTGAACAAGTTGTTGATAATAGGGACATGATGAAGATCAGCCAACGAGTAGTCGTCTCCGGCCAAGTACTTGAACTTACCCAACCGGGCTTCGTACACATCAAGAACCTTAATGCACCCTGCATTTCCTCCACAACAGCTTCATCAGGAGTCAGACCCTTAAATGCCTTGATTAAAATCTCATAGCTGATCTTCTGACCAGCAACATCAAACTTCTGGGCTTCAACTTCCAACCAAACTCCGATGATCGCCTGTTTCTTGGGATCTTCAGCTATCAGTGGAGTTCCCTTGTCGGCATATGCATGTGCGATGTATTTCGTTATAGCCCTTGATTCTGATAAAGTTCCAGAAAATGAACACAAAAATTAGCTGTTAAAACCTAAGCCACCAACACGAATCGATCAAGCCGTTTTGAGGGGAAGAAAGGATACTATACCAAAGAGCTTCAAGTCACCGTCTTCAAAGCCAGGGACCTGACCAAATGGCTGCACAACAAACAAACACATGTTAAATCAACACATACTCAGACAAAAGTTGCAGAAACATGTGTAGTACGAGGTTTGAAGTAGGCTAATTACATTGATTGAAATAAAGGGCTCCTTCTTGTGCTGATCATTTGGCATATCAAGAAGCACAAATTCGTGTTCGAGATCTTTCTCAGCTAGGCAGAGAAGAACTCTCTGTACTGCTGAGGAGACAGGGTGTCCGTGGACCTTGATTGCCATCACTATCTACTTTCTTTCTTTTTTTTTTTTTTTTTTTTTTTTGTAAGCACAAATTAGAGATTTATAGTGGTTATGGAAGATTATTTGCAGGGTGTTTTTATAGTGGTAGAGACTAGAGAGTGGGTTCATATTTGGACTTATCAGTAGAAGATTGAGACGCATGGAATTATCATATTTTCAATCATGTGTGGGTGTCTATGATTCACATATACGGACATGACAAGACAAATACGACAATACGAAAAATTTAAAAAAATTAGGACACGACACGAATATAAAAAATTTCAAAAATTAGGACATGATACGGTATAATACAAATATATATAATATATTTCTTATAAAATTAGGACGGAAGGGATTATTTAGTTGCAATAATGTGTGAGCTCATTGCAAAGATGTTTACACTCTCAGTCAGCTCATTGAAGATTAAGACACTCTGAATTCGTGTTTTTATCACAACGTTTCTTCCCTTGTTTCCAGTTAGTAATCACGTTTTTTCCCCTTTGCCGTTTCTTCTATAAAAGGGACTGAAGGCCCTTTCAATCTGTGTTATGAAAATTGAGCTAAACACCCAGCATCAAACATTGAATTTCCTCATTTCAATTGATGTGCTCTCTCTCGCATTTTGTTTCTCTGATCATGGTATCAGAGCTTTTGATTGAATTTCTCTGAGTTCACACACGTAGAGATGGCTGGAAATTGGAGAGCGGCTTTGATGGCGTCGCTAGGAAATCCTCCGATTAGAGCTATGGATCCTTCAATTGGAGAGGGAACTGAAGAAAGCTCGCTAGTCGCGGAGCTCAGGTTGAAATTGACAACTTACATCTGTAAACATCCGATCATCGAGGTACGGTTCTGGTGCTCACATCATTGAATGCTCAAAATTATCTTGCATAGAGTACATTGGTGAAAATAGCCTTAGAAGCTAAGATGAAATTAGGATATATTGATGGAAAATGTGAAAAACTTAGTGAGGACTCTCCTGATTATTGGCACGCTCTGATCGTATGGTAGACTCATGGTTACTTAGTTCAATTTCTTAAAATATGCAATTGTAAAATTGAGCAAAAATTGCGAATTGCTTTGATCAGGTCTCTGCTTGCAGGCTTTGTTTTTTTTTCATCTTTTTAATGTGAACTTGCATATATATAGGTATAAATATTGCACAGTTATTGAATAAGTCTTCTGTTAGAAAATGAAAGGAGATCCAATTATGTGGTAATGGAAATCTCTTAAGCAATACACAAGACAACTTTCCCAGCACCAGAATGCAAAGCTCTTTATTTGATCAACACGTTTATCCCATAACCATCAGTGAGTGGTGAGTCTGATACATGATTTCTCCTCCCTTTTCAAAACAAACGAAACATCAAAGCACAAATCAAACTGAACAAAGGGAGATGAATACATGAATTAGCTGACGATGATGATCAGAATTTGATCCCTTCAAGAACCTTCTGCCAGGCGGGGCGGGCCAAGATATCGGCGCACCAGGCGCTGATGTGCGGGCGTTCATCGAACACAGCCTTAACCTTGGTTGTCAACAAGTTGTTGATGATTGGAACATGATGAAGATCAGCCAATGAGTACTCGTCCCCGGCTAAGTACTTGGACTTAGCCAACCGGGCTTCGTACACATCAAGAACTTTGACTAAGTCACCTTCCAGTTGCTCAACTGCAGCTTCATCAGTGGTCATGCCCATCACTGGCTTGAACAAGATCTCAAAGCAGAGCTTCTAACCAGCAGCATCAAATTTCAGGGCTTCAACTTCCAACCAAACTCCAATGATCGCTTGTTTCTTGGGATCTTCAGCTATCAGTGGGGTTCCCTTGTCAGCATATGCATGTGAGATGTATTTGGTTATAGCCCTTGATTCTGAAGTTTCACAAAGTGAAAAGAGAAGCTGTTAAACTATAAACCAACACAAGTTTATCAAGTCTTTTTGAGGGAATTTTACCAAAGAGCTTCAAGTCACCATCTTCAAAACCTGGGACCTGACCAAATGGCTGCACCACATAGAAAACAATCACAAGCTAAATAAACAGAAAACAAGTTGCAGAGATATGGTTGAATGAATCTTTGGAGCATGCATACGTTGATTGAAATGAAGGTTTCCTGCTTATGCTGACCAGTTCCGAAATCCACAAGAACAAGTTCGTATTCGAGACCTTTCTCTGCTAAGCAGAGAAGAACTCTCTGCACCGAGGGGGAAAGAGGTTGGCCGTGGACCTTGATTGCCATCACTTCTAATTACTGATTAGGCGAAGATGTGGTGATCTTTGGATGATGATTTGCAGGGTTTTTTATACTAGTGGAGAGTGATTAAAAATTTGCCTTGACAGTTTATATTCTTCTAACATATTTGACTCAGGGGATTATTATACTGTCCATAATGCGTTAAGGAGTTGAAGTCTTGGTTTTCTAGGAGTGCTTACTGCTGAGCCATCTGCTGGGCCTCTCGCCGCAAATACGGTCATCTTTTGCGGCCCTCTTGAACGATGAGGCATCCAATAGGCCAAGTGGCTCAAATGTTAGGAAGTCAAATAGAGTTGCTGTAAAGTAAAATTAGCTTATGGACTATTATCATTAATTAAAATAAGGGTAAATTACATCTAACTTTCCTGAGATTTATCATAATTGCAAATACTCCCTTATTGTTTGAAAAATTACAAATACCCTCCTGAGGTTTGTAATTTTCAACAAAATGCGTAAAATTGAACATTTTGTCCTTGATTTTTTTAGTTAAATTGCATAAAAATCAGCCAAGGCAAATTGCATTATTAACTTCTCTGTGTAAAAAACTTTAAGAACCTCTCCCTGCGCATTGTAGTTCAAAAAAATTCAAAGAATTTTAAAAATTAAATAAAATGCATAAGGGCATTTTGGTCAGTTTACCCATAAATATGGATGGAAATGGGTTATTTGTTAGACGGTTACAAACTTCATGGGGTATTTGTAATTTTTCAAACAATGAGTGTGTATTTGTAATTGTGTCAAACTTTAAAGAAGGTAAATGTAATTTACTCTTAAAATAAAATAGATAGGACAAAAGTTGTTAGGGACAGATAGAGATAGTATTTAATATTATGCAGAGGAATGAAAGAGGAAGAACAGAAATTTGCAGAAAATATTCATCTCTTCCCACAAACTTTCTGGAGCTCCTTTGCTCCTCGAATTGGAATAACTATTTTCTCAAACATGTCCATATCTTGCCCTTAGACATCGTGGTGCAGTCATATCACATCTCAATTGGGCATGTATATTTTTAGCTTGTACATTCATAATGATACTACGAATGCTTTATTAGGACATCCTCAAACTATGTTTTCAGATACTACTATACAATTACAATTCGTTTTTGCTCAATAGATACAAAACACCCACACTTTAGCACCCGGTGCAACGGCAAGCATCATTTTCAAAACCTGGGACCTGACCAAATAGAAAACAAGCATAAGCTAAATAAACAGAAAAGGAGGAAATTAAAAAAAGTTTCTTTCCACAGCCAATATGTAAGAAAACCTACCAGTCAAACCAATAATATGAAACCTGGAAAATTTGGTGGATGCAAATGTAGGTAGTTGAGCTTTTGATAAGGTCAGCTTCCAGGCTTTGTTTTCCTATTCTTTTTAATGTCAACTTGCATATAAATACTGCCAATTATTGAACAACTCTTCTTCTAGAAAATGAAAGGAAACCAATGATGTGATAATGGAATAATTATTTCTTTATTTGATCATCAATATCCCATAATCATCAGGGAAATCAGGCCTGAAGTGCTATACATGATTTCTCCAAACCTCCAAAACAACAAAGCATAAATATCAAACTGATCAAGAAAGGGAGATGAACACATGAATTAATTAGCTGATTAATGATCAGAATTTGATCCCTTCAAGAACCTTCTGCCATGCAGGCCGGGCCAAGAGATCAGCGCACCAGGCGCTGCCGCGTTGGCGCTCCTCGAACACAACCTTAACCTTTGTTTTGAACAAGTTGTTGATAATAGGGACATGATGAAGATCGGCCAACGAGTAGTCGTCTCCTGCCAAGTACTTGGACTTACCCAACCGGGCTTCGTACACATCAAGAACCTTCCCTAATGCACCCTGCATTTCCTCCACAATAGCTTCATCAGGAGTCAGACCCTTAAATGCCTTGATTAAAATCTCATAGCTGATCTTCTGACCAGCAGCATCAAACTTCTGGGCTTCAACTTCCAACCAAACTCCGATGATCGCCTGTTTCTTGGGATCTTCAGCTATCAGTGGAGTTCCCTTGTCGGCATATGCATGTGATGTATTTCGTTATAGCCGTTGATTCTGATCAAGTTCCAGAAAATGAACACAAAAAATTAGCTGTTAAAACCTACACCACCAACATGAATTGATCAAGTCGTTTTGAGGGGAAGAAAGAATACTATACCAAAGAGCTTCAAGTCACCATCTTCAAAGCCAGGGACCTGACCAAGTGGCTGCACCAACAAACAAACACATGTTAAATCAACACATACTCAGACAAAAGTTGCAGAAACATGTGTAGTACGAGGTTTGAAGTAGGCTAATTACATTAAGGGCTCCTTCTTGTGCTGATCATTTGGCATATCAAGAAGCACAAATTCGTGTTCGAGATCTTTCTCTGCTAGGCAGAGAAGAACTCTCTGTACTGCTGAGGAGACAGGGTGTCCGTAGACCTTGATTGCCATCACCAACTACTGATTTCTAAGCACAAATTAAGAGATTTATAGTGGTTATGGAAGATTATTTGCAGGGTGTTTTTGGACTTATCAGTAGAAAATTGAGACGCATCGAATTATTATATTTTCAATCATGTGTGGGCGCGGGGCCTATGATTCATAGATACGAATATTTTTAAGAAATTAGGACACGATACCACACAAATATAACAGCAGAACAGAAAATTTTAAAAAATAAAATACGACATGGTATTATACAAATATATATAATATATTTTCGATTTCTCATAAAATTAAGACGAAAGGCATTATTTATTTGCAATAATGTGTAGCTCATTGCGAAGAAGTTTACACTCTCAGTTAGCTCAGTGAAGATTAAGACATTCTGAAGTCGTCTTTCTGGTCGGAAAACGTTTCTTCCCATTTTTTCAGTTGTATTAGTTGTACACATCAGCCGCCACGTGTGTGCAGATTTTGTTAGGCAGTTAGTGATCACGTCTTTTCTCCCTTTTCCCGTTTATGCTATAAAAGGGACTGAAGGCCCATTCCTTCTCTGTTACGAAAATTGAGCTAAACACCCAGCATCAAACAATGAATTCCTCATCTCAATTGATGTGCTCGCTCTCGCTTTTTGTTTCTCTGATCATGGTATCGGAGCTTTCGATTGAATGTCCCTGAGTTCATACACGTAGATGTGGCGGAAATTGGAGAGCGGCTTTGAAGGCGTCGCCGGGAAATTCTCCGATTAGAGCTACGGATCCTTCAATTGGAGAGGGAACTGAAGAAAGCTCGCTTAATCGCAGATCACAGATTGAAATTGACAGCTTACATCTGCAAACATCCGATCATCTAGGTATGGTCCTTGCTTCCACACTATTGAATGCTCAAAATTATCTTGCATGGAGACATTGGTGAAAATAGCGTTAGAAGCTAAGATGAAATGAGGATATATTGATTGAAAATGTGAAAAAGTTAGTGAGGACTCTCCTGATTATTTGCACGTGTTGATCGTTGGTAGCCTCATGGTTACTTAAGTTCAATTTTGAAGGATATGCGGGATGCATTAGTGTATGCTAATTTGGCTCGAGAGCTATGGTTAGAATGAGCTTCAATTTATTTTAATGTCAGCAACCTACGGCCAGTCAAACCAAGAATGGGGAAAAAAACAAAAAAAATGGAAAATCTGGCGGATGCAATTGTAGGCAGTTGAGCAAAAATTGAGAATGACTTTGATCAGGTCTCTGCTTCCAGGCTTTGTTTTTCTTGACTTTTCAATGTCAACTTGCATATATGTTGCACAGTTATTGAATAAGTCTTCTGTTAGAAAAGGAAAGGAATCCAATGATGCAGTAATGGAAATCTCTTAAGCAATACACAACATTTTTTCCAACACGAGAATACAAAGCTCTTTATTCGATTAATAAGTTTATCCCATAACCATCAGTGGCCTGATGAGTCATGAGTCTGATACATGATTTCTCCAACCTTTTCAAAACAAACGAAACATCAAAGTACAAATCAAACTGAACAAAGGGAGATGAATACATGAATTAGCTGATGATGATGATGATCAGAATTTGATCCCTTCAAGAACCTTCTGCCAGGCGGGGCGGGCCAAGAGATCTGCGCACCAGGCGCTGACGTGTGGGTGTTCCTCGAACACAGCCTTAACCTTGGTTGTGAACAAGCTGCTGATGATAGGAACATGATGAAGATCAGCCAATGAGTAGTCGTCTCCAGCCAAGTACTTTGACTTAGCCAACCGTGCTTCGTACACATCAAGAACCTTGACTAATTCACCTTCAAATTGCTCAACTGCAGCTTCATCAGTAGTCATGCCTAGCATTGGCTTGATCAAGATCTCAGAGCTGAGCTTCTGACCAGCAGCATCAAACTTCAGGGCTTCAACTTCCAACCAAACTCCAATGATAGCCTGTTTCTTGGGATCTTCAGCTATCAGTGGGGTTCCCTTGTCAGCATATGCATGTGAGATGTATTTGGTTATAGCCCTTGATTCTGAAGTTTCACAAAGTGAAAAGAGAAGCTGTTAAAACTATAAACCAACACAAGTTTATGAAGTCTTTTTGAGGGAATATTACCAAAAAGCGTCAAGTCACCATCTTCAAAACCTGGGATCTGACCAAATGGCTGCACCAAAAATATAGAAAACAAGCATAAGCTAAAGTAAACAGCAGAAAGAGAAACAAGTTGCAGAGATATGGTTGTCTGAATGTTTGGAGTATGCTTACGTTGATTGAAATGAAAGGCTCCTTCTTATGCTGGCCAGTTGCAAAATCCACAAGAACAAGTTCGTATTCGAGACCTTTCTCTGCTAAGCAGAGAAGAACTCTTTGCACTGAGGCGGAAAGAGGTTGGCCATGGACCTTGATTGCCATCACTTCTAATTACTGATTAAGCAGAACAAGATAGACAAAGATGTGGTGATATATGAATGATGATTTGCAGGGTTTTTTATACTAGTGGAGCGTGATTAATAATTTTGGTACATATTTGACTCAAGGAAATATTATACTGTCAATAACGCGTTAAGGAGTTGAAAAGTCTTGGTTTCTAGGTTCAGAGAGGTTACAACTTAGAGGGGTGCTTGACAAGTCGCATGAATTTTCAAGTATTTTAACAGTAGAACAATTAACCAATGTCTTGATTATATCCTCCATAGTTGAGACTTTTCCTAGATGATGCACAATTCAAACTACATGCGTTATTGTATTGTTTTTTAAATGCTGTTTATCTCTTTCTATCCTTTTCATGCATAAAAAATTCTTGGGGGCCCTCTTAAACAGAACAATCTGGGTCATTCTTTATCATATTCGAGGAGACTTTTCCAAGGGTTCTTGCTCGTTACTATAATATATCTTTTCCTCTGTTCAAACTGATCCTTATTAATAAGGAGTAGATACATTTTTCATGCTATTTAATAACCTGAAAGACCAAGTCTCTTGAAATAATATTAGGGTGTATTTGAATTGATGGATTTGAATTTGAAGGAAGGATTTGAGAAAAAAATAAAATCAAATGACTCCATTTGAACGAATTTAAAATCTATCCATATTTATCAAATTATAATTCAATAGTGGAATGAAAGAATTTGAAACCCTTTAAATTTGAAATTATCCTAACAAATTCAAAGAATTTATTATGAAAAATTTGAAATCCATCGATCCAAATGTAACCTTATAGTATAAGGTTAATTACAATTGTAAGCGTCCATTTAAAAATGTGAATTACATTCCCCTCCCCGCAAAACAATTCCAAAATTATACTTGCACCCCTTTCAAACCAGCATCCAATGTAGTCCACGGGATAGTTTTGTAACATACTCAGCGATCTCTCACACTCACTATATAACACGATATACATCCATTGCAAAACCCTATTTGCATTCAAGAATGACAAAACAGCCTTGCACCCATCTATATCTGTTACCAGAGAGATGGATTGCCCACAAATATACCATACTACCATAAACCCATACCAAGCGAAGTACAGAACTGGATGAAAGATCATCCCTGCATACAAATAAAATTGTCCAGTGACTTCCTTCTTTTTTTTTTTTTTTTTTCCATTTTCACAATTTTAGGTCTTCATAGATTACCCAGTTTCAAACTGTTGGTTACATTTACATTTACACTCGATATTTACATCATCATGGACCCACAAATTAGTTGGAAAAAAGATGACCACAGGAGACGGAGCAAGTATATGCACATGATCCAGCCTATCTAAAAAGCTTCTTCGGGCTTGAGAAAATTGTGATACTCCAATTGTGTCATCTCCCCGCCGGTTGCTGGATCAAACTTGCAGCGGTAAAAACTGCATATAATCCCAATTACAAATGAATTTATTATTTTCTAAATAAGCAAGAGAGCTGGCACATGACATTTGAAGATAGATAGGGTGTGCATGTTGGGTGACTTTTGGAGGGAGGGGGACATTGGCCAGACTTTCGAGACACTGGGTACCAGAGGAAGATATAACAGAAGCCGGGTAGCTGCTTATGAACTAGAACGTGGGAAAGTTCCTACTAATTGGAGCAGTCCTGATGGGATTATGAGAACTAACCTTCCATCCAAGCCAAGAATTACCACTGTATTCTTCTGGTGACCAAAAGCAACAATATACTGGGAGCCTTCAGGCAAACGGAACTGAGCTACTGACCATTCGGAACTGAAATACTTGGGTAGCACTCCTGTCACATTAAAAACTCATTTAGACCCAACAACTGTCGAAAGAAAAAGCAGTTTATATTTCTGCTTACTCATGACTGCCACGGAAGAAGGGCCATGGATGCAAGTTTATTTACTTGCTAACACCCACCAAAAGACCCAAAAGGTAAGAAACATGATGGAAACCAAACAATATCCACGATTTCAACGTAGCATGAGTCAAATGATCAGAAGTGATTCACACTAATAAGAACCAAGACAGACAAAACAATTTCTGAGATCAATTCCAAAATGATGCCCAGGTATAGGGATGCTACAAAAAAAAAAGTAAATAACGCTATGCATTAACCAGAGCTTTACTTGGCTTAGAAACCATAAACGAAATAACGAGCATTTCCTTTTTTGCATACACTCAGTCTTTGGACAAACCACATGGACACTTGAAACAGAATAGTCTATTGTACAGGTACTATAAAGATATTCTCTACCACATCCGCCACAAGCATTAATCGTACAACTCTCCTGTCATCAGTGGATTCTAATTGTTCTTTCTATTAATAAAGACCGAAAGCACTGGACTCCCTTCCCAAGTCAGAGAAATTTAAAGCACAATTGTGAGTCCCCCGTTTATTACATGATTACATACCTTCTCTCTAAATGATTTTAGACAGTGAAATTTAATGAGCAACACCAGTCCACTTGACATTAACCCATGAAGAAAAACAACAGTTTTCAATATATCATCTACCAGAAAGAAGAAACCATATACCTTTAATGAAAGAGAGGGAAGAACTTGAGGCTGCAACAGGAGAATTTGGACCAGGAGGACTAGTCGATCTCTCACTTCCAGCATTTCCAGAATTAACTTTAAGGCTAAAAACATGAACAGTGCCCTTATCACTTGAGACCGCCAGCCACTGTGCAGTGGGGGAGAATGCCAAGCTATATATTTCTGCCCTGTCTGCGCCCCTTCGTACCTGCCATATTCAAGTGATTTCCTCTTTCAGATCTTTGTTTCATGAATTTGCAGTTAGAGCAAGAATGCAGGCTGATTAACAAAGATACAATACACACACAAAAAAGAGGACAAATTAGGATAGAACTCTCTTTCACACACCACAGACACAAAATCAGAAAAGAAAGAGAAAAAAGAAAAGGAAAAGCCACCGGCAAAGATATAGTACACCTACATGGAAGAAAATAACAGTCATCCACCACAGACATCTTTTTTTAAAAATGATAATAATAATTAACAAGGCACGGCCAACCAGAAACCGAGCCAATTCAAGGAAGCTACTGCACCCTAATTCGCTCAAACACACTCTTGGATTAGCAGCAGGCATCAACAAGTACCAGCAATAGTAAATATATCCAAGTTCAGAACCAGATAATACAGATAGATGGGGCTAAAGAAAGAGTATGAACGAATACATTGGCTGTGATACTCATATAAGTGAACTTGTTAATCACTTGTGAGGGAAAACCAGTGGCTTAAGAATCACAAACTCTCCACACATCTTCCAGTAGTAATATCATCTATTTATCCCCTCTTATCACTGTCTCATTGCCATAGTATTTGGCCCGCACAAAAGCCGTACGTCCTTTCCTTCATCAATCATATAAACAAAGCCTTTGAATGAGTATCGAAATCAATGTGACACAATGTGCATTAATGACGCCTAACACTTGATCCAAGCTTTATTGGCCTGGAACTAGCGCTCGCTTTAGCGAATATTTAAAAAAGCTCATCCTTAAAGCTCATGCTTTCTTTAAAATTATACATAAGTTGGACCCAAGATATCAAGAAGTTTATTATTCCACTCAAACATATTGCCACTGCAATTATTTCCACCCTAGCTTATTGAATTTTGAATTAACCTGGTAACCAAAGTGCTTTCTGCTTTGTGATGCTTTTCATGTTTTTCAATGCAATAAATTCTGGGCAGGATAAGACACAAGTCTTATATTGTTACTATTGCACAGACCAACTACCATGGAACACATGCTCTACTAACTGCAAATCAACCCAAACCCAATACCATTCAATGGTAAAATCAAGAAAACATCATGGCCATTAGATAACAATAAATTACCTCCTGCAGCAAACTCCCATCGTGAGTATTATATATCCGAACCAGAGTTCCCTTACTGCTTGCAGTTGCCAGAAGATTCCCATCCTGAGAGAGTGTAAAGCAAGCGATTCTAGAATCATGAGCCATGATGAATTTAGTCCTCTTTGATGCATAATGTTCCACCCTAACCTGCCCCTTCTGCAACCCTGGACAAACCAATACAAATGACCCCGCAATCTGCGACACCGCACAGAGTCCCTTAGGGTTTGCAATCGTCTCAATCTGATGCAGCAGCTTCAAATCAGCGAAATTGTACACGAAAATCTTCTGCTCGAGTACAACAACAATCCGATCCCTCCGTAACCGAACCCCACGCACTTCAGACCTAAAGGACAGTTCCCCAATGCATCGACTTTGATGATCGTCCCAAATCATGACCTTATTCAACGGATACTGTGGCGAATCCCCGCCGCCGACTAACGCAAGGATGTTGCATCGAAAAAGCATCTCGACGGCGCCAATTCCGCCACCGTTCCCGTCAAAATCACGGCGGAAGATCTCGCGGAATGGATCGCAGTTATAGATTCGGAATCCGCGGTCAGTACCGGTAGCGAAACAGCCGTAGTCCTGATTGAACGAGACGTGGAGGAGCTTAATTGAGCCGGGGTTTGGATTTGCGTTTGCGTTTGCGTTTGCGCTTGTGTTCGCGATGGTAGGATTGTTATTGGAATTGTTGTCGGTGGTAGCGGAAGTATCCCCGATGTCTTTGTTGGAAACCGGTTCGTCGGGGGTTCCATCATCCGGCGGCGGTTCAGGCTGTATCCGTTCCTGCTGCTGTTCGAGATACGGCTGGAGCATGGGGGAGATGAAATTGGGGTTTGGGTTGGGGTTTGGATGAGAGGAGAAGGTAGAGATGGCGGCCATGGAAGGGGACACAGATGGAATTACAGTAAATGAGGGAAGTGGATTGAACGTGCGAGTGGAAGAATCGGAAAGATGAGAAAGGGGGTGGCCGGTGAAATAACGATTATAACCTTGTGGCGGTTCGTTAACTGAGGGAGAAAATGGGTAATTCCATTGTAGACAAGAAAGCAGAGGTGTCCCTTGTGTATTTTGTTCGTTAATTAGAGGACACGTAATGTAACGTAGGAGGATGTTTTCGTCCAAAACGGGGTGATGTGATGGCAATGCCAATGTGGCTTCGCCCCAAAGTTATGACTTTTGAGTTATATAATTTAGGGTGAATTGCAATAATTTTTTTAAAAGATTTTAGTATAATTATAAATATTTTTTTATTTTATAAAAATTTATAATATTTTTTTAAGATTTGTATTCGTTTAATAAATGATTCATTTTTATTTATTTTTATGAGTATATTAATTAAAATATTCTTATGATAATTGAATTATTTTTTATTAATTTTTATATTTTTATATTTTTTTTGAATTAAAATGCATAGGGAGATGTTTCTTATATTATTTACACAGATGAGCGATGAAGTAATTTGACTCAGACTGATTTTCGAGAATTTGAAATAAAAAACAAGGGCAAAACATACAATTTTGGATTTTTAGTTAAAAATTACAAATCCCATGAAATATTTGTAATTACGTTAAATGTCAAGAGAAGTAATTGTAATTCACCTTATAATTTATAGGGTTAAATACAGTTACCACCTTTGAAATATTCACCCCACATCAATTATCCCCCTAAAATATTAAAACCTTAAAAAAAACCCTAACCTTCTAACTCCTTTTATTTTTAAGTTCAAAAAATCTATTTTACCCTTACTAAAAATTGCTTTTTTAAAAAAAATTAAAGAAAATTTTGAAATACCAAGACCACTCTTTTCTGAAACTTTGTCTAATTAGTTCACTTGTTCATCGAGCTCTTTTTATTTTCATAATCCTAAAGTATTTGAAGCTCATTTTATTTTAGTTTTTCTTGTTTGTCAAATCAAATTAAAAATAAATTTATACATGCACATATATATATATTTACTTAAACAAATATACAATTAATAAAACCAATAGAACTGATCATGAGTTAATAAAAAAATATATAATTAATATATATATAATAATTATAAAAATGTGGTAATTATATAAATGTATAAATTTATTTTTAACTTGGTTTGATAAATAAGTGAAATTAAAATAAAATGAGCTCCAAATACTTTAGAATTATAAAAATAAAAAGAGTTCGATGAACAAGTAAAAATAGAATTAGATAAAACTTAAAAAAAGAATGATTTTGGTATTTTAAAAATCCTTTTAATTTTATTTTCATAAATCAATTTTTAGTAAGGATAAAATGGACTTTTTGAATTTCAAAATTAAAAGTGTTAGAAAATTAGGGGGGATTTTAAAGATTTTAATACTTTAAAGGGGTAATTGATATAGAGTGAATACTTTAAGTGTGGTAACTGTATTTAACCCTAATTTATATTATTTTGTTAAAGCTTAAAATGGGCTCTAAACTATGGGTGTCAGCCAGATCGGGTCTGAAACCGGATCCGATCACGATATGGGTAGACTTGAAGTAGACCGAGATCGAATGGATCTTTATGCGGATCTCGTATTTGAATCTGCCAACAGTTGGTACCGTAACATCCGACAAAATATTTGTTTTGAGAATCTGCCAAGATTTGAGACCTGGACAAAGAATTGGAACCCAACGATAGAGGGAGACTAGCATTTTATAGATTAAATTAGACTACTTAGATTTCAACATGGAATATAGACAAATATAGTTACAGCGTTTCAATATTGAGTACTAATTAGACTCAAAATCATCCTTCAACCTCAGGGAAAATGTAAAATCATTTTAGTGTGGTTTTCAAAGTCCAACCCTTCAGGTTTTCAACATTATAGCTCTAGAAAAACCTGGGAATTAACCACCGGATCAGCATAATTTTCTCCAAAAACACACAACAAATGAGAGGTAATAATCTCGAGGTTGCATTTTAACCGAAGGATTTGGAACTGGGGATTTCAAATGCATGGATAACAAATCCATTGATCTTATCTGGCTAATTTCGTTTCAAATCCTTGAACTCCCATCTTGAACTAAATTTGTATTGGTGTGATGAATTTCGAAACCCTTTAATATAGATTTGAAATCATTTACCCGAATCCTTCCTTCAAATTCAAATTCTTCTACCCAAATGTAACCTCAGATAATTCACCATTCTTAAACAGTTATTGTAATTGTTTGGTTGAGAACCAATGAGTATAGCAAGTGTTTTAACAGGATGATACCAAGTTCCAGAGTAACAAAGTGATGCAGCATCTCATCTCACATAGTTTTACAACTCTTACTCAGTGCGAGGATCAAACTCCAATAATACTTGTTTACTCAAAAGCAGAATTAGTCAAGGTTGGACCTGGGAAAAATATGAGCATAAAAGGATTATTTCATCTTTCCCCTTCACCTTCACCTGCACCTCCTTCCTGTTCCAAAACACAGCACAACATGAGAGCATTCATTGACCCCCAAAGAGGGAAGGTAGAATAAGCAAGATAGATATAAGAACAGTTTCCAATTTTGTTGATAGTATGAAATATAATATGAAAATTAGTAAATGTATAGTTTAAATTATGGCATCGATTTTGCTCCACTGCTCTTGTAAATCACCAGAGTTACTGCACAGAAAGTGTACTATAACCAACTATATCTGAGGAAGTGTACTGGACCAGAAAAATATAAAGGATACAGCTTGTGCAGATCATACCAAGGAGGGTGTATGAGAATCAGGCTGCCAACTTCCAGCTCAACATCACTACATATTCTCGTGTTGAAGATGATGGTCAAAGTTGTTGCCACCCCTTTCATTCTCATTTGCAATTTATCCTCCCAATATGATTTCTGAAGAGGCAACCAAATGAAGTCATTTAATTTTTCTGTCATTATAGAGGATCATGTATCGAAACTTTGTGGATCTGTACTGTCAATCATGTAGTCACTAAGTCACATCCACTTGTTGCTCATTTCATAAAAGTTAAGTATTTTCTTGAATTAAACTTTTCAAAGTTGTTACTCGATGAATGTACACCCACAAGACTACGCAAGGATCTCGTTCTCAAATTGATTCCAGCAAATGCAACTGTCTGTTAAAGCTAAGAGTATGCTATCATTCTTTAGCTAGTTTGATGTTCAGGAACCAAAGCAAACCTTTCCGCCTCCAACAGATGTGCAAGAACAAACGATCAGCTTCGCTTCCAGAGATCTTGACAAAATTCTCACAGAGATGTGTAATCTTTCATCTGAACAGAAGAAGAAGGAAAAATGGAAACATTGAGAAGAGGAACATGCCAGAAATTATTCTACTGGAATGTCCAACATTTGCTTATACCTTTGAAACTGATTCCAGCACTTATATTCTTTAAGTAATCCATATCTTTTTCTTTCTCACTCAGCATTACTTGCTGCAATTTCCCATATACCCCACTGCTGCATAGTTTATCAATGAACAGTATGAAAAAACATGTACCAGAGTCATGAGCCGCATTACGTTATCTAAGTTATGAGATCATATCAAAAGCACCAGGTCCATACCTACCAGATCGGTCTAGGAAAGCCAAGTGGGGCCTCTCATCAATTGCAGACACCATGCCAAAAGCTTCATGAAATTGATCTACCATAGTCCTCCTAGGGATCATCGAATTTAGTCTTTGAGGATTCTCCTGAAGCAACCATTCAACAGGCAAGCAAGTGGACAATTACATACATGAAATGATTTTCATGATAACTGCAAAAAGACCAGTTACCGAGGAAATACCTCATCATCACTGCAAGAGGGAAGCCCACTATCCAGATCTTCAGGTAGGTCATCATCATCATCCAGGTTCCTACAACCGAACGAAGACCCATTTCTTTCTAAAACCATCTGTGCTCGTCTTTCTCTTTCCGTAATCTGTGGTGTTAAAATAATTAAATTTACAATGCAGAACTAGGGAAGAAAAGAAATTAATGAAGAAAAACTCAACTAGCTCCGGACTTCCTAGCGGCAGATCACTCCTCTCCTTGAAGCAGTCAAGAAATTCAACCATCGAATGCTCTTTCAAATCATATTTATGGGCCAGTTCGGATGGGTCAATGTATTTTTCTGGCTGTTTGGATTCTTTTTCATGAAAAATCAGCTCAGACTCATCTATATATTTGCCCATGTCTTCACCAGCCACAGCACTAACTTCATCTGGTTTTGAAATCTGTGAATGTGAACGGAATAAGAATTTGGGCTTGGCTTTTGTACTATAGCCTGCACCTGCAATGTTGTGTATTAGGTACATGAAATATCAGTTCAGTGCACAACCTATATCAGGAAAAAGCAGTCTCAGAATAGATGTGATCAGCAAACTGTGGAACTGAGGGAGAGTCAAGCGACATAGGGTAGTTATAAGACACATTTTAACAGAACCATGTTCGCTTTAGCGATGAGACTCAGTTAAAACATACTACGATTACTCATTACTGTGATCTCTTATCTATTGCTTTTCTTAAAAATGCATGCCAAATACCTTTTGAGGGTCTTTTTTCCTTCACAAACACAACATGGGATGAGGAACAGCTGGGATTATCATTTAATCGGATTAGTCCCTCCACTTCCCCACTTGCTTCAGAGCATGTGCCACCCACATTCTCTCTAACACTCCTAAGCACAGGAGGGTGGATTTTCTGGATGGACCACAACCCAACAGTAAAACAGTTTATTGTCACAAAATATGGCAGCCTTTGGTCTGCTCCAATACAAGGCATTTCTTGATAATAAAGCAGCAACGAGAGGGTAGTAAATTATTCTACTGCCACACCTCATCATCAGAAACAATTTCTTCATCAGAATCTGAGACTGAAGCCATTGTTGGTAAGCAGGCAATTCTTTCATTTGAGAGGGTCTGGGTAGCAACAGCAATTCTCTGGCAGAGGTTGGTATCATCCCCATCATTGAAGAGAGGATCTTCAACTTCATCATCAATATGGTAACCTACTTTTCTCTGCCAAAAACACAATTCTGAGACAGAAACCACAAGCAGTGAACTCTAATGGAAATTTAATTGTCATTGTTCATAATCATATCCTCATCATTTCACTTGAATCATAACAACCACCACAAGATAACAAACTTTCATATTGATGTTACACAGTGATCAAAGTTTCTATATGCAAAGGAATGAAAAATTCCATGTTCCTGTGGTATGAAAGTATGCTTCCTCCAATACCTTACTTTCTAGCAAATCACATTTTCAGTTTCAATAAAGCTATTTGGCACAACAACTCCAGATAAATGAGATAGAATTGAAAATTATAGCTTTCAGAGTTGAGTCAATACCTCATGAGATGATATGGCCTCCTTCTCAGGTGAATGGAGTTCATAAGAACCTGCACATGTGCATCATAACTAATTTTTTCCAAGTAGATTTGGGACACTTGCTCTATCAAGATGTATAGCTCAGTACATAAAAAAGAAAAATCACAGAAAATACCTCTGAGTAGCTCAAGCTGTGACAGAACCTGCATACCCCCCTGCCAAATAGACATTGAAAGTTGCAGCAAGTAAAACAAGATAAGAAAAAACATTAAATAGTACTAGTCTGTTATATGTTCCAGTAAGGAAATGAAGATTTGTAAACAGATAGAGATTGTGACATAGGAATCCAATATTTTTTCATACTAAATTGCTGCCCCTTACTTCTGCCAATAAAAACTAAACAGATGCACGCAAAGAGATACTAAACATCCGAGCAGTATATGCATGGTTGATCAGAATATTTACCTTGTTATCCCCTGCACCACCCAAGGAAATCGTATTTCCTCTCCGCTCAGCCTCCAAACCTTCCTCCTCTTCTGCCAAATCATCACGAAGAAGCAATAGACAGATAATGAGATCTAAATCTAAATATAGCAGAATCAACCCTGTGCAAATTACAACTTAATCATGCAAACAGATATACCATAACAAAAACCCTAAAACAGTCGCACTTGATAACCAAAATTTACGCCATGTGGCATAACCAAAATTCCAGCGCGATCACAACTTTATCACCTACATTTCAACAATGTAGCAGAAACAAACCCCCGACACCAAAACATCTTAACCAACGATACATAGAGAATATATCAAAATAATAAAAAATCCTTGCATAAAAGCATAAGCATCACCAAATTTATAGAATCCAGAAGCATCAAAACTTATTTAATCTCACAATTTCCGTTAAGTAACTTTTCCAACTTTTACCAGAGATGCTCTGATCAGAATCTTGGTCTTCTTGCGCGTTATTTTCGAACTAAAATTCGGTAAAAACTTTATTAGCCGAGAAGATAAAACAAATAAATCAAGCAGAGATGAAATTATGGTTGAATTACGTACCCTCAGTGCGTTTCTCCTCCACATTTGCGCCTAACTTGTGAATGAAGATTGAGATATGAAATTTCCCGCCCTAAATTTCAAGCTCTGTTCGACTGGGAAATCAAGGGGGTAAAGAAAGCAAAAGTCAGTAATACCCTACGGCCGGAGTTGCTTTCACACGAAGCAATACTTGATGGTAGAGGAATTGCCATTACAGTTGATAAAAGGCTTCCATGAGAATAGGCTATGACAACAATAGATACATTCATCATATGCTTAAGACCACCAACTCCATTCATTCCATCGCCTTGAACCAGAGGCTTAACTAAATAATAATGTCTTTCAGAACCAACAATTACAGTTACGATATCTAATCCTAAAGCAATCCCCAGACAGTACTGTTTCTTCAAGTGTGTATTACATAACAGTACCCTCTTAAATCAATTGGAAGAAGACTGCAGCTGCGACCTAAAGTAAAAAAGGAGTCTGGCATCTTTTTCAAGTGGTAAACAAGCAGTTCTCATAAACGATAATAACTATAGCAACAAAGGATGGTAGAGTCATCAATGAGGCCACAAGTATACAGACTAGCTCAACCTTATCATAGACAATCCATTGACAAATAAATATTCCATTTTCACATCTCATATGTTAACATACATTAGTGACAATGAGTACAGGATGTGACTTTTCATAGAGTAAGCAAAAGACTTAACCACTTTGACTATGAAAATCATATTACACAGATCATAAACAATGCAAAGGAGCAGGTATCGGAAGATGCAATATCCCTTGTGCACAGACTAAAATACCATTTGCAAATAAAGCTTGACAGCCCAAAGGTACTAACAACCTCGGTACTAGGAGTAACAGTTGACCCCTCAATTCATGTCATGTATTAATTAGTAGTATGCATCACTGAGACAAAACGAAGAAAATAATCTCAACTGATAGACATCTTCTTAATTCTTGATCTTTACATATCCCTTCTTCTAGTACTATCTGTTCATCATGTCTTGTGCTCTTTGCTGAAAGGAATTAATGGGCTTGGAGACTGCCAACTGCTTGAGTTTAATTAGGTTTGAATCATGAATTTGGAGAATGCCAGCTACTCTAATTAATTACAAATTAATAAACCTTTCTAGTTTTGATCAAGAATAAAGAGGAGACCTACACACGCACATAATATATATATATATATATACATATCATTAACAGTTCACTTGATTGCACTCAAAAGCTCAAAGTTCTGACTAAGAGTTTTCTAAGTAAAATCTAGCCAAGCAAGAACAAGGTGACAAAATACCACCCTCACGTGTTGCATCTGTTCTACATATCAATTTCATTTAAGTTGCATGATGTAACAAAAGAAATTTAAGTATTACTATCATGTAGCTAAAGAGAATGATCTGCCTTTGTGAAAGATTTTATGAACCTAATACTAGTTCCTACATAAAATACATTGGTTATAAGTACTATAACAGAAAGCTACAAACAGAGTGGAAATTGTGAAAGATGCACCTCAACTTGGAGAAATTCTGGACATAAATTGAAAATTAGTAGCTGATATGTACAAGAATTCAAGTAAGGGGCAAAAATACTATACTCAGTCTAAACTCCAACTCTTGGGAGTAAAACAAAAAACCGGTAAAAGGTTGAAAAAACCCAGAAAATACTTTGAGGTGGGCGCACACAAACACATACACACTTACGTCTTTATTGAGGTGGGCGCGGCTGACGCGGCGGAGGCGGAGATGGCGGAGTGAGAGTGAGGGAGATTGAGAGTTGAGAGAGGAGAGTGGTAGGTTGTCTTGCACTCTGTTGTTCGTGTCTTCGTGACGCCGTGAAAGAGAGAGTTGGGGAACATGGGGTCTGTGTAAGAACGGGTAGGAGCTTACCCGACCCAGACCCAATTATTTTTTATTTAATGCGTTTGGATCTGGTCTGGGCCTAATTTAAAAATATGGGTTCGATAATATTTGGGTCCACTATAATGAATTTGGGCCTGTTGGCTATTTCGGCCCATTAATAGGCCTAGACGAGAGAAATTGCGATCATAGGGATAAAGGTTATCACTATTGTCAAAGTGGGCAGGACAAATAGCACTGTGGTCGATGCAGATCTGTTATAAGGCCCAAATTAGCCCAAATCATACAATTAATTTTTATTTTTTAAATCTAATTATTTTATAAATCCTACTACTCATAGAAAAACATTATATTAGAGCATGTGCACGTATAATTCTTGTATTATTGATTAATAATGATGATCCTAGCCTACATTTCAACTAATAGCAGTAATACTATTTTTATTCGATTTTCATTTGTTTATGCAATTTTTTTGTTGATATCACATATTTCTCTCAATTTCTCGTTCCCTACTCTTCAGTCTTCACGTTCACTTTTCTTTTTTTTTTTTTATAACTCAAATTTAAATTTCATAGGGTTTATGAATTAAAAATGATATAACACGATGATCCATTGCTAATTTAGCTAAACTTAGGAAGTTTTCAATTTTATGAAAATTGGAATTTATGTCTAAATTAGTGTATACGATTGATTATTTATTTATTGACGTAAACTCGATTTTAATTTATTGATTTAAGGTACTGCAATAAAAAGAAAATGCGTAACCATAATGTTGGAAGAAAATCTGATTTTTTTTGCATAATTCAACTGTTCAATATCCATAATTAATTGTCAATGAGGCCTAGTTCAATTGGCGAAACCGAGGCCCCATGATCCTAGAGGTCATGGGTTCGAATCTCTTGCGTGGGGATGATTTGTTTTTACTGCATAGTATGTTTATTTGTGATATTGTTTCCATTGTATAGTAGGTTTATTTGTTGCTGTAATAGCAAGATGTTAGTTTGTGATATTGTCGATATGATTGTTGTATTTGTCTCTGTCCAATATTAATACTGACAAGACCGATTGTAATCGCTTTATTTCAATTAATAAAATTCATCGCTTCCAACTTAAAAAAAAATATCCATAATTAGCTAAACTATCATGTTAATAATAATTAGGGTAAATTACAGCCACCTCCCCTGAGGTTTGACATAATTATAAATACCCCCTGATGTTTGTTATTTTTAACCAAATGCCTGAAATTGACCATTTTGCCTTTGAATTTTTAGTTAAAATTAAAAAAAAAATCAACCGAGACAAATTGCATTATTGCTCCTCTGTGTAGAAAACTTGAGAAATCTCTCCCTGCGCATTGTAGTCCAAAAAAAAAAAAGAAAATTAAGAATAATTCAGTTTGCATAAGAACATTTTGGTCAATTCACCCATAAAAATAGATCGAAATTGGTTATTCGTTAGATGGCTACAAACCTCAATGGAGTATTTGTAATTTTCAAACAACGAGAAGGTATTTGTGATTATATCAAACCTCAATGTAGTTAGTTGTAATTTATCCTAATAACTTATTAGATCGGATAACCACGCCCAACAGTTAACTTTGCACTCAAAAAATTTACTAGAAATCTAATTTTCTCCTGTTATTTTATAGATATATATGACACTTCACATATATGTCATGCTACAGTCGATACTTTATACAACGAGCATATAAAATAACTGTCATACATATATATTTTTTTGTGAAAAATAAAATACATGACAATCATATCTAATTACCTGGTCTATTAAATATCTAATTAACTTCCACGTAATTATATACTTGGGACACCAACATGATGATGTATATTATTCATACGAGGCCATAACTAAATATGTGTCTATACTAGCTAGCTAGCTTTCATGTAATTTTCACAATCAGCACATGAGGCCTCGTTCGATTGACAAAGTCGAGTTCAAGTTCCACAACTACGGTATGTTTATTTTTATAATAGTTTTTTTTTCATTTTATTTAAACGTATTCGTTGATTTAATCATTGATATATTGAATCCACCTTTTAATTTGAATGTATTGAATGACGTAATGAATAACATACTAAAAAAAAAAAAAGAAGACGAAGAATCCAGCAACAATAGAGTTGTAGCCAAAAAGAAATTCCTCAACATTTTTATAATAAGTTGCAACGCAATTATTCATTAGAAATAGGAATCGGGGAAGCTCAGCCGCCGCCCTCTCCCGCGGGAAGGTTAATTTGCTCCGCCTCCTTCTTCTTTATTTAGTTGCTTATAATTGAAATTTAGCAGTATAATCATAATTATTTGGTTAATTAATCCAATATTATTGTGATGATCATAGCATTAGCATAGGTCAGGGCACCACATTATTACAACTTTTGAGCAAATTAAGAATACCATTACGTACGTGGTCCCCCGGGTGTCTAGGGTTTCTCAACACAGCCATATTCGCAGTTATAGATAATAGCTAGCTTATCTAGGAACTAGTACGTACCTATTACGTGTATATATATATATATATATAGTCAAAGCGTATATTTTTAGATAGAGAGAGTAAATAATTATAATTATTAAGTAGTATATATATATATATATATATATGTTTGAATTGGTAAACAACAAGTACAACGGAGAGCGTGTTAAGTTTTTGAATCTTGTAATTAAGTTATTGCCACTATTGGAAATATCTTAGAAAAACCCAATTTCAGTAAAAGGAAATTCGATCCACTATATATATTATTAATTTTGGCTGCGCAAATTAATATATACAAATCTCTAGATATCTTGACAATCATATATTAATCTATCAATTCTAAGAACTACAAATTAAAATTTGTTTTCTTACTTATAACAAGTTACATAAATCCAAATGATTATTTTAAAATTCTTATTCAATCAAATTTGTTCGAACCAAACAAATCACAGAGCAAGTGTGATATACTTGTCAAGTGATAGGTCACTTTTCCTAAACACATACACTAATCAATTGCATTACACTTGCAATATAATTGGTTCAGGTCCGACCAAACTTGATTTAGGTTAGAGTTTTCAAACTTTACCTTATCAGAATGATTTTAATCAACGAAACTGAAATCAAGTATATATCATCAAAAACATAGATGAAGCAGTTAAAGATAAAATTAGAAGCAAAAATTAACCCTAAGATATATATATATATATATATAGTACAACATTAACAATGCAGTTTTATTGATTAGCGCTCTTCAAGGGCACTTAATTCACAAACACAGCAAACCACAAACTTTTCTACTTCATACAACATCAAACTCCCACTGCTATATATTTGCAACCCTATTTGCATCTATAGATTCATTTCATCCAAGAAATTATACAAAAAAAAGAAAAAGCAAAAAAGAAGAAGAAAATCAGAGGTAGTATTAATTTATAACTTACTGTATATATAGCCCTAAGTTCTTCTCTTTTCCATCAGATTGAAACTGAAAGGTGGCGGAGAAGCTCCCCGCTGCCGCCCATCCGTCTGATTCTCATCGGCGGCAGCCGGCGCAGGCTTGTTCTGATTGGCCCTCTCACCTTCTGCCTCTCTGAACTTGATCAAATACCTCTTCAAAGGCTCAGCATAGTCGTCGAATCCTAAGTTCCCCAAAGCCCAGCAGACATCATCGCCATTCACAGTCTTCCTCTTCTCCTTGTGGCATTTATCAGATGCTTCGCCCGTCACGAAGCTGATGAACTCAGACACGCATTCTTGCATGGTTTCCTTAGCTTCCTTTGAGATTTTGGCGTTTGACGGCAGGATCTGCTTCATGATTCGCCCCACATTTGCAATCGGGAGCAGGCGGTCTTGCTCCTTGATCACCCCTGCTGTTGCAGCAGATTCCTCCTCCTGCTGCTGATCTGCGCCTGTCGTTGAGACATGATGATGATGAGCAGCGTAGTTGTTATTACTGCAGCAGTAGTTGATGAGCGCTCTTTCTTTGTCTGATGATGAGTTTTTAGGGCCTATGTTGATGTTGTCCACCATAATTCGTATTTATGTATATCCTCTAATACACAGACACGTTGCGTTTCTCATAATGTTAATGTCCCTTGCTTCACTTTATATAGGCTCCCACGCAAAGCCTTGCTTTTATATTTGATGGGACAAATTTACAATGAAATTTAAGTAATTACTTTTTAAGTATAAAAAGAATTCTAATACATGAAGCGATCGAAATATGTACAACTCTATGTTGAGATGAATCACTATAAGAAATATAATATTTAAAATATAATTAATATTAAATAATTGTAGAAAATAGTTATTGATCATGATTATGCAACGGTTGTTGATCATAATTTTTATGAGTGTAATCATGATTAAGAGTCATGGAAAATATTTTTATCATGGTGAATAAGCTAAGTGTTTACCTCATTTTTTATTAACTATATGGTTAACAACAATCATTTATCATGACTTTTAGTTTATAGCCATAATTAAAATGTAGGTAATATATTGCGTCAATTATTTTCCCGTAATTATAGAGTGCGTAAATCTCACTACAAGAAAATGGTTAAATGGATATGAAAAATTTTGATGTTAGAATTAGCGTGGAGCTAAATTAACAAGTAAAATATTCGTTACTAATCTACACTATTTAAAATATATATTTTACACATTTCGTTGCTAAATTCGTTAGGAGTAAATTTTCGTTGCTAAATGTATTAGTAAGTAAATTTCTTTTATTAAATGATATAAATGAGTAACGAGAATTTCACTTGCTAATTAAATTTTTTTTCGTTGCTATTAAGTCATTTTCTTATAGTGTCTGATGTTTATAAGTAGTTTTACATATAAAAATTTATAAACTTTTAACCGAATTTAATGATTAAATCCTAATGGGAAAAAAATACTGAAATTCATATAAAAAGTAATAACAATAGAAATTAAAGTAGTCTAAAAGAGATTGGATTTTTTTGAGAGACTAAAAGAGATTGGATTAAATAGTTAATTAGATATTAACTTATAATTTTGTTTTCAATAACTTTAGTAATTAAGGAACATATTATAATAAATTCCAATATATATGAGTTTCATGGACATATACATATATATATATGTATATACGTAGAGCAATTCGTAGTTCATCTTAAATCAAAACTAGCTATAGTTATATATCTTTCCACATTAATTGGTTCACATAATTATGGTCTCAGAATAAGCAAACTTTGAGTCTATAGAAAATACACCAATGAGTATGATCGATCCGCTTGTCATAATTAATAGACTAATTAAAGTAAATTAAGATCTATATATATGATTTTCTGTTAATTAATTAACTACTAGCAAATATATCGATCTCGATTTCTTATATATCTTCAAGTTAATTAACTATTTAATTACTTAATCTGATTAAATAAAGAACTAATAATTAATTCACTCCTTGAAGACAAAATAGTAGAACAGTTGAAATAATTATCTCAGACAATTATGTATGTGATGAAGATGGAAAGGGGGGAAAGTGGCAGGGAAAACTTCCATTGATGATACCAAGTTAGGTCACTTTCTTCATGTATTTGAGCACTCTAATTAAAACCCTAAATTTTCATTAAAGAGAAAAATCACCTTTTATATATAAATGATATATATATATATATATATGTGTGGTCAAATTAATTGCTGGTGGAATTAACTTAATTATATTGTTGCAAGTCACAATCTTGGTGATGCAATGTAAACCTTATTATTCCTGAAAAGACACATCTACCTAGCATATTGTCGTGAAAAAAAAAAGGTTAAAATATTTTTTTTGTCCCATAAGATTATATTATTATTTTTTTTGGTACCATAATTTAGACAGGTGAGAAATTCAGTTCCATAAAATACAAATTCAAGTATTTTTGGTTCCAAAAAGTCATGTACTTTGCACATATTTGTTAACGCCTCACTAGAAAAAATTTAACATTTAACCATGGCAATTTGCCATGGTTAAAAACAAATAACCGTAGTGAATAGTCATTCACCACGGTCATACAACGGTTATCGACCGTGATATTTGCGAGTGTGGCTAAAATATTTGCCATGGTTAAAAACCATGGCAAAAACATTTGCTATGGCTCATAACCATAGCAAAAAGAGTTTTCATGGTGGATAACATAGGTTTTTGCAACGATTTTTATTTAGTCATGGTTAATAATAATTATTTACCATGGTTTAAATCCGTAGCCAATAAACTTGTAGCCAATAATGAATTTTCTTCTAGTGGCCATTACTTTAGGACAAAAAAAAACCTAAAATCGTGGGACTAAAAATATCTTAAATCGTATTTTATGGAACTAAAAATACAGAAAATTATGGCCATGTTTGTTAACTTGAGATTAAAAATACCTAAAATCATATTTTAAGGGACTGAAATCGTTAGCTGCTAAGTTGTGGTACAAAATAAAATAATGATCTAATTTTATGGGACTAAAAAAATATTTAACCATGAAAAAGACATATATAATACAGGGGTTTAATATTAATACTCTCAATATGTATGATCTCAATATTCGTGATCGAGATGGGGAAGATCTAATTTATTTGATAATTTTGTTTGTGTTCCTTGGATCAGGGAACCATAATTCATTCCACCTTCAACAAGATCAAGAAATATCAAATATTATTAATGCATGCACAATCAATTAAGTATTAATTATTTTTTTAATAAAATAAAGAGAATGGGTATATATGTACGTACTTTATATATAATCACTAGAAAAGAAATTATTATTGGCTACATTTTTAATTATTAAGACTAAAAATCGTGATAAATAACTATTATTAATTATAGGTAAATAAAATCGATGCAATAATTAGTTTTTCCATCATGAAAAATGTATTTTGCCACAGCCAAAAGACGTGGTAAAAACATTCACCATGGCTGAATGTTTTAGCCACTCTAACAAAAACCACGACCAACAACTATTGCGTGGCCATGATCAATAAATAATTTGTACTGTTATTTAGTATTCATCATGACAATTAACCATAATTAAATATTATATTTCTTGTAGTGAATGTATATGAAATTGATTAATAATGATGGAATATGCATGCTCATTTTATTTTTTTAAAAATTAATTAGTTTATTAAACATATTGAAATATCGAAAACTTAAGAACCAAGAAAAAAAACAATTAATAACAACTTTTGGCGATATCCAAGTGCTATTATTTGTTTTTTTTACTTCAAATAATAAACATATATATATATTTCAAATAAATATATAATAGTATATTAATCAGTAACACGTTGTATTCTCACCTATAAACCTAGATCCAAACACAGCATTAATTCCTCAAAAAAAATCTTCTCTTCACTTTGAAAAAAATACCCCAAAAAAAAAACAAAAGAAATTTATTCTTATTTTTTTTAAAAAAAAGTACTTGAATGAAGAATGAAAAAAGGTCAACTTTGAAAAACCAATGAGTGGGAATTTATGTGAAAGCGATGCTTTTTAGGGTAAAGTGATGGAGATACCTCTTTTCTCCTTTTGGAATTCCTGCAATTTTTTTATTCATTTTTCCAAGAATATATACCATTACCATTACTATATATATTTATATATATTTTGCTAAGCTAAGCTACTTTAACACTTCCACTATGTTCATGTCCACATTATTATTATCAATAACCTTAATTATTCCCGACCGTACTTGATTTCCCTGTGCAACGGAACTTGGAATTTGTGGTCCAACCTACATTAAACAAATCATAATACACTTTAATTTGCTCTTATCAAGTAGCAAAAAGCATTTGGACCACAAACTAAAGTAGGGATCACCTTCAAGTTTACTTCATTTCAAAAATTTATTATTCATTATAAGTTTCAATATACTTTAAAAAAAAAGAAAAGAAAAAGGAAAACCGTTTCCCAAAAAGTACTCCAGATAAAATTGATGTTTTTTAAGGTAGAGTAATAATGTTAATTAATGAAATTCGATATAAGTCCATATTGCTAAATTTAACTCTCACAGTATCTAACAAACCAATCTTAATTAATTAAGTTTTGATTGGGTTATAACATTGAAAAGCTCTAGAAAGATGAATTTGCTCCTATTCGTGCCTTTTTAACAGGTGGTGTTCGACCCGACCAGCCTGAATCGATTATCAACCTATATTACTAATCGTTGATTCTCAGTCCATCTGTAGGTTGTCTTAATCAATAGGTGGAACATACAAACTCTAACACATGGACTTCGATAAATACTTGGGGCTCCATTACACAAAGTTTCGGAGTATAGCTCGGGTCAATCGAACAAACCTGACGACTTGTACTACAGATCAGTCCACCATCCAAATTTAGATAAGAAGTAAACCCCACCTCAAATAGCAAATAATTGACTCAACACAGATCATCACTTATCTCGACACCAATCAAGTTTAAACCTTATTTATGGTATCATAATTTATTGATCTATCTATGGGAGGGGGTATTAAGTAAAAATAGGGAAAAATGAATATATATTAATTAGGCTTACCTACCTGGATGAGTTAAGCATTCACTTGGAATGTTGGACTTGGACTTGTGCAAAAAGGGATTCTGTCTCAACTACAACTAGTGTGTGTGGTGTGTGCTTGTTTTTATATTACCTAAGTGCGACGCAATCCATTGAGATTGGAGTGGATGTGGGTATGGGTGCAGGCATTCAATTCTTGAAAGGGACTCCAATTTGGTTACCCTTTTCTCGACCTTCAGAATATTTCACAATTCCTCTTCGTTTATTTTTTCCGGATTTCAAAACTCACCCACTACTCTTCACTTTACTGCCTTTTCAATTTTATTTATTAACATTATGAAGGTAAAATTATCAAAAATACAAAAACAAATACTACATATATAAAATTATAATAAAGTTTTAGCTGGAAAAAATTTGTATCAAGTCATATTGATTTAGTATTATATAGTAAGGTTTCGTTTACTTTGAGAGATGTGATTAAGTCGTAATAGATTAATGATGGATAAAATTTAAGATGAGATTAAATTATATCACTAATATTTTATTTAAATCATCTATTTATCATGATTAATCATCTATTTACTTAAATATATAAGTATACAAGAAATTGAGTTGGATATCCTAGTCAATCCTGACAGATTTAATTAATGGTCCATTCGTGCAGATGCTTTAATGAATGGGGATTTAATGTATTGGATTATGATCCAGTAACTAGTTTTTGAGTAAGGCTTTAGTCATATTGCGCCATGATAATCATTGATGTCCTTCTCAGTTGGGCCACCCAAATCATTCTGGTTACTGGGCCGCTTCTCACTCTCTCTCCAGTCCACTATGAAATTAAATATATTTTTCAAACAAATTACTATTAAATAATGGAATTTCAAAGTAAAATAAGTTTTCTACAAAAGGGACACTCCAATGGATTTTCTTTTCTTTCTTTTTTTTAACTCACGCACTTGCTCAAATTTGAACTGAAAACTTTTACGAAAGAATTTTGAACTAAAACCATTAGATTGTCCGCACGTGACAGGAACACCCTGATGATTGAGAACCCAATATTTTATAAATTGTGGTATTGGATTCGAAACTTATTAGGTACATTTCTGTGCATCTATAGAATATATATAAAACTATTACAAAATCAAGAAAAATAAATAATTAAATAAAAATTGAAGTAATTAATGACAGAGAAACAAACAATAATATTTCCAAAAAAAAAAAAACCAATACTATTCATATTTCTGCTTTCCACACCGAAAAATCAATGCGCGTTTTCCAGGAATAAATATTATTAGTATTGTGATCTTGGCACTCTAAAAGGCTGGGCTGCCATTAACACACACCCACACACACACACATATATATATATATGTATATGACCCACCTCTTACAAGGCCGGTGACAAGACAACCAGTAGGCAAGGATCCTCTACATTAACACTGTCTGCAGCTCTTGTAACACGTGCTTTAAGGCATTGTACATTTTCATGAGAGGGACAAATAATTTACGTGAAGGCATAGCAGTTGACTGAAAGTACAATACCTCAAAGCCCATCAAAAGGCAATTGCCCCTCCAGGTAGAATTTGCGCAGGGGACAATAGATTGACTAATGATTTGAGGTTGGCTGCTTTTCGAGTGAAATGTTGTTTAAAATATTCTCACCTTTTCGTGATCATCTTTACTTTAAGTCAAAAGGTTTTAAGATTGTCCAAAGGAAAGCCAGCCCAACCCCCCACCTCCTAGATATTGTTCAAGTGGAAATTCTTTTAAATACAATTGAAAAATTCAAATTCAAGTTTAATGTTTAATTTAAACAAACGAATCGCATTACTAATGTTATTAAGATTATCATATATATTAATTACACGATAAATATAATAATTATCATATAATTAATTCAAATCTGATCAGATTTTATCTGAATTAAAAAAAATTGGAATGAAGGAAAAGTGAAATGTTAAAAGAGGTAAAAAGTATTATGAAGATCCATAAAGATAAGTAACTTTTAGTTTGATTCTATAAGATTTTGCAATAATTAGATGTGAGTTATGCGATTTGCTTAGTTAGTCAGCTCACCCCCATAATAACGAGTTAAAATGTTTGAGTAAATCGGTAGTTTAAGGTGTGTACGTAAATTATATCAATCAAAATTTAAAGACAATTATTAGTACCTAAAAGTTTAATTTGAGAGAGAGAGGGAGAATTTTTTTTTTTAGGTAAATCATTTTAATATCTCTTAATGTGAGGCTTAATTATTCAAACGTTCCTTTACTCTTTGTCAAATTACAAGTACACCCTCTAATAGGGTGTCAGTGTAATATATATATATATATATATATATCTCATAAGAAATATTTGTGTAACAGTTACATAATTCAGTACATTAATATTTAATCTAAAAAAATACATATAAAATTACGGTATGACATGGAAAATAACCAATAAGTTCATCATCGTCTTGCTCAAGGCACGTCTGCTAAACAATCTTAATAGCTCTTTCACATGTCGTTTTTTTATCACATTAACGTCCAAATCGAAGAAATTAGATTAATGAACAAGTAATTTAAGTCAAACGTCATTTTCATAAGTTGCAATAATAATTGAAAATAGCGTACATGAAAGGAATATAGCGCGTTAATCTGACTCATTCCCTTGGTCTTATGCATAGGATTAATGCTTAGTTTAACATAAACATTAATATCGAAATTGAAAGGAATCTTTGTTCATGTCAAGTAGCTAATTGTCCATTAATTAACAATGTTATCATTAACTAATCAGACATATTAATTAATTAATCTGAAGAGTAGTTTTGTTGGATTATGGGTGTCATTACATCTTCATGCTGCTAATGCTGCTCGTTGATCGTATCGAATTTCATCGATGAATCCCACGTAGAATTTTTGTTTATACCGATGATGATCGATGCTGAGAAAATACTAGTATTTGTAGTTCTTGACTAGGTTGTTAGAATTTAGTGCATATGCTTCACATTCTCATTTGTGTCTTGTTGTTGTTTCTGGTCATGTTTTAATTAGTAGCCGGACTGCTGGTTTGTAGTATTCTAGTTAGGGTAATAAATCCTGTTTTCTAATTAATATCTTAATCTCTAAGTGTTGATTAATAATTCATTATGTATATTATATATATGGTAAAAATCTGAATTTTTATATGTTTGTGAAAATGGAAGATTGAAAGAAACAATACCAAATTATTTGGTTTTATCGATCCCTTGTGAATCAAATAACAACAATAATAATAGCTCCAATTAATCCGGATGTAAACCTCAAGACAAAGCACACATAGAAATCATGTTAACTGATCAGGAAAAAAACACCAATAGCTTAATTATATATATATATATATATATATTCTTGAAAAAGATTTAAATAGTTTGGGAATGAAATTAATAAAAATCAGAGAGATTAATTAATTAAACTCATTGGAATGAATATGATCTGATGCAAGAAATATAACATTAATGGAAGAAGGAGATACACTACAAGAAAATCACTCAATAGCAACGAAAAAAAATTAGCGTCGAACTAATTAACAAGTAAATTCTCGTTGCTAATACATTATTTAATACAAAAAAATTTACTTGCTAATGGATTTTAGCAACCAAAATTTACTTACTCACAAATTTAGCAAATATATATTAAGTAGTGTAGATTAACAACGAGAATTTTACTTACTAATTAACTGAAAGCTGATTTCAGCAACAAATGTTTTCAGTGCGATTAAGTTATTTTCTTGTAGTACTGATAATTAATCCTTTTCAGTATTCCCTATTTATGTTCTTTTGAATAAAATAAAAATAATTGGTATATATACTGACATGCATGTGCATGTTAATTTCTTAATTTCCTTTTTTTGAGAGGGTTTGTCTATGTATATTATAATAATAATAAAAATTAGTATAAAACAAAGTTAAATATTAATTAGGGGATATCTCCATCAGCTGTCTCTTCTACTATTCTATATATATAGAAATAGCAAAAAAGCCAAAGAAGAAAGAGCAAATTCATATGTTCACACTCCTCTTTTAACTCCAACAAGAGTCTGTGAGTCTCCCTATCTTGATCCAGAAATAGAGGAGACTTCCTCTCTTGTCCTCCTCCACCTAATTCTATCTTCACCAAAAATACAAGAATTACAGAAAAACAGACAAAGAAACAATCTCCCAACACAAAATTAAATATCTATAGATGTCAAATATTACAGGTGATGAAGGCAGTTTTTCTTCTGGTGAAGTCCAACAGCACCAAGAAGAGAAGCAGCAGCAGCAACAACTCCTCCACAACCACCACTTATCACTCTCTTCCACCACCACCACTACACCGCCGCCCGCTGCCCCCACTAATAGCAATGGCTCCACCTCCCACCACCAGCCTCCTAAGAAGAAAAGAAATCTACCAGGAACTCCAGGCAATTTCCCATTCATCTCTTTGCTTATAGTAGTTTTATATATACTTTTCTTCAAAATACATCATCAGAATTCTGAATTTTGCATCAATGTTTATGTTCATCATCCCTTTAGCTGCAAATTATAAGCTTTAATTCCTCTCTCTCTCTCTCTCTCTCTCTCTCTCTCTACACACACACACACACATACATACACATGATCATATGTATTTATTTGGTGAAGTGTTGTGCAGGTTTTGTATATGTTAGTAGTAAGAAGATGATGAGTATACAGTAGTGATGGGATGTTAATTTGATGAGTTAATTAGTCCAACATGAAGATAAAGATATTTAATAAACTTTCAACTGTTCCCTAATTAAGAATTAATAACTAATCACAACCAAGTCATTATTTATAAGGCTCCAATAATTGCCTTCCCAATATCACAATAATTGCAGCTGCCCAACACACTATACTATACTACTACTGTTCTTGATTGCACTGTGTATTAATCATGGATCACCTTTTCTTCTTGGATTTTTTTGTCTATATTCCATCTCTTGTCTCAACTACGTACACATGCATATGATTGATCAGATCCGACGGCTGAAGTTGTTGCTCTGTCACCTACAACCCTTATGGCAACAAACAGATTTGTGTGTGAAATTTGCAACAAAGGGTTCCAAAGGGACCAAAACCTGCAGCTACACAGGAGGGGTCATAATCTCCCATGGAAGCTAAGGCAAAGGGCCACAACTGAGGTCAGAAAGCGTGTTTACATCTGCCCTGAACCCTCTTGCGTCCACCACAACCCGGCCCGAGCTCTCGGCGATCTCACCGGAATCAAGAAGCATTACAGCAGAAAACATGGTGAGAAGAAATGGAAATGCGACAAATGTTCTAAAAGATATGCAGTTCAATCCGACTGGAAGGCTCATCAGAAGACTTGTGGTACGAGGGAATACAAGTGTGATTGTGGCACTATTTTCTCCAGGTGCGTTTTTAGTTCATTTTTAACAAGTGAGAAATGCGCATTTTCATGCATTAATCAGTTGGTTCATCATCCAGGAGAGACAGCTTTATTACTCACAGGGCGTTTTGTGATGCACTGGCTGAAGAAAACAGTAAGGTGAATCAAGGCCCATTGGGCCCAAATATGCAGGCCCAAATGGCTGATCTCATGTCAACTATGCCCATTAGCACCACATCAATGGGCTTATCTGAATTCAGCAACCCACTGAAATCACTCTCCCAAGAGCTTCTCCCAATCCCATTCAAGCCCATTAACATGTTTTCCACCAGTTCAGGTAGTTCACTATTTGGCAGCCCAAGAAGCGGGCCATCATCATCATCTGGGCTTCAGCTGAGCTCAAATTCCGGCCCATCAGGCTACAATTACCAACAAGACAACAAGAATTTGGGCCACTTAACTGGGCTAGCCCATATGTCTGCTACGGCCCTGTTGCAGAAAGCAGCCCAAATGGGAGCAACTGCGAGTAACTCGATGAATTCCCCCATGATGCAGAAGAGCTTCGTCAGCAGCATGGCTGGCCCAGATCAAATATCTGGGCCTGGTCCTGGGCCTAGGCCCATATCTAATGTGCATTCATTCGATACGTTTCAGGCCCAAAGTGAACAGTTTAATGGAGGATTCGCAACTCAACTCATGCAGAAGAGCCCGGTGCAAGAGATGGCTCAGCTGTTTGAGAGCGGCGGAGCTGGTGGCTCCGCCGTGAGTGACATGGTGATGTACGGCGGAATGCTGATGGGGGGGGACGGAAGCTCGGCCGCTGGGTTCTTGAAGAATGTAATGGAAGTGCAAGAGGAAAGTGAGCTTGGACAGGGAAAGAACAACAACAGCATCATGGCAAGAACTCCGACAGGAATCGGAGCGGGAGATGATATGACGACCGTCGATTTCTTGGGTGTTGGGGGATCCAGGCCGCAGAATGAGCATTACAAGAGATTGGAGATGGAGAGTATGAATGAACAGAGAATGCAAGTGATGCAAAACCCTTTTCATCAACAGGATTTCTCATGATGTCTAAAAGCCAATCGCACCACACCATGATCCAGTTATCAATCCCAGGGTTCGGATTTTTCCATGAAAGTTGAATGTGATGGTCGAGTAGGATATTAAAAAATGTACTTGATGTAATAATTGCAAATAACTATGATCAAATGATTTTATTTTATTTTATTTTGTCTGGTTATTTAATTTAGGATAAATTACAACTACCTCCTCTAAAATTTAGTATAATTATAAATACTCTCTTATTGTTTGAAAAATTACAAATACCTCATGAAGTTTGTAATTTTTAACCAAATGTCAGAAATTGACCATTTTACCCTTGAATTTTTAATTAAAATTGTAGAAAATCAGCCGATGCAAATTGCATTATTGCTCCTCTGTGTAAAAAACTTAAAAAACCTCTTCCTATGCATTATAGTCAATTTTTTTTAAAAAAATTGAATAAAAAATACTTCAATACATAAGAGCATTTTGGTCAGTTCACCCATAAAAATAGATGAAAATGGATTATTTGTTAGACGATTGCAAACCTCCTGAAGTATTTGTAGTTTTTCAAACAATAATGAGATATTTGTAATTATATCAAACCATCAGGAAAGGTAGTTGTAATTTAGCCTTTAATTTAATTGGACAGGGACTCTACAATTGCAGTAAAAGCCCTGAAGCTGCAAGAAAACATGTAGCCAAGATTCGTTACATTATTCAGTAGCAAGAGTCGTTTGTTGTCACCTCAAACATATGAGGAAAAACATGATAACAAAATGTCTGCAAAATCACCAGCGAGAAGCATCTCTTCCTATGTATTCTCAGACAGAGGGGGAAGTCTGTGTCCAACACTAATACCCTGAGCCTGGCAAATATTTAGCGGCCTGCTCGTCTACCGTCCGGGAACTCATTGCTGGACTTCAGGCATTGGGCGGCCAAGTCGCAGCTGAATCGAGACGTGTGTGATGTTAGGAACTATCTCCAATATCTTCTTCTCAGCCTCTTCCGCAACCTCAACAGCCTCCCTAGTTTTTCATATCATAAGAAATAAGATGAGCATTGCAGAAAACTCAAAATTGGGAAGATACTAATCGAATGGATCGTCAGAATGAACGTTACCTAATTAAGGTGTCAGGGGGCATGGTAACTTCGATTTCAAGAAAAATCTGCCCTTGCAATGAGTGACGAGTGATGCGCTGGACTACCATTTTCTGAAAGCCATTAGAAAATGTAACCAAGCAAGGTGTAAAATCACGACAATGATAAATAGATAAAATTGGATCGTGAGAAAATGAAGAAACGGAAGGAAGTGATTCAAGAAACAAGGTCATACATCAGAGAAATTGGAGGACATAAGTTTGGAAACAGTATCCTCGACATGTGATGATTGCTCAAACGAGACGGTGCTGCAATGATGATCTGCGCTTTTGGAGTTTCCGTTCTGGTTAATAACACTTTGTGAAATATGTGAAGATGCCGGCTCTGCAAGAAATCAAAATAAGATGTTTTCACCTTACGAGCAAAAAACGAAAACATTTAAAACAGCCAGTGAAAAAGTTAATTACATAAAACCGGTCGTTTACCTATGTGTATGAAGACTTCGGTTATTTCAGGATGGGACTGCTGAAGCCGTTGGCGCACATTTTCGCCAACATCATGTGCAGCACTAACACTAGAGAAAGGATCTACCTACATGAAGTATTTGCAAATACCTACTTTAAATCTCTACTCAGGACGCATACACAATCAGAATGAATTTCAGAATTACAAGTCAATTGTATGCATAACAAGTTAAATGAGATAGGAGATCCGACGAACCTCAACATCTACATCTAGATATAGAGAGGACCCTGCTCGCCTGCCTCTGAGGCGATTATAACCCTACAGTTTGCGAAAAGGATATTTAGAAGAAAAGTTGAAAATTCATACAATCACAACGACTATGATCACATCCACAAAAGTTGGTTGCGAAGCATGATCTTGGAAAGGAAAGGCTAGACTAGTTGGAAATTCGTAAAAGAGACAAGGTGGTATTTTTGAACATAGATAACATTTCCGAGAATCATCAGTTGCATCTTCTATGGTGTAATTATCAACGAAATATCATCTTAGTCGGAGGTAGATGCAGTGCTAACTGTGATTTTCGCAAGTCATCAGCATGACTGATAGTGATGCAGTGATTGAAATGACATCCTATACATTACAAAATTCAACATCCCCTTATTGAACCAATTTGCAACACCCCCCCCCCCCCCACCCCCAATCCCGGCTAGCACATTACAACCCCATTAACACAAAAGAATCGAGCAAATCCAGCAATTGAGGAACTCAAGAAAATAAAGTGGACGAGCGAACAACTAATCTAAATTTTTTTAAAAATGGAACTAATTGTACAAGGAATTTGAAATTTACTTGCCTTGACTCCTTCAACCCCAAGTATCGTGTGTTTATAAGGGTCCAGGTGTTGCGATGGAACAGCAGCATCCACCAATTCCAAGATACTAAATTCAAACATATGTCAACATGGAACAAGACGATGTCAAAACACGAAAAGTTCTTAAACTATTTAATTTGACAACAGAGTTCTTTTGCTCAAAAGAAAGAAAGACTTCAGAAAATCACCACGGGCTAAGAACACATCTCGGTTGGTTCTATCAACTTATGTTGTTTAATACATTTATACAAAGAGGAAACCTGCAACGCGGTAATAGTTTTAGTAGAAAAGCAGATA
This sequence comes from Sesamum alatum, assembly GCA_034509735.1. NCBI lineage: Eukaryota > Viridiplantae > Streptophyta > Magnoliopsida > Lamiales > Pedaliaceae > Sesamum > Sesamum alatum. The sequence continues at coordinate 4,190,656 of JACGWO010000009.1, forward strand.
AATAACCTTTGGTAACCACTTCCAATTCCAGCTCTTAATATCATTCCAGAGACGAGAAGTCCAGCAAGTGGATCAAGGAATCTAACCCCAAGAATAGATCCACCTAATTTTGCAAGTTACAGTAAACACCGTCAGTACTAAATGGTGATGCAAGTAACGGAAATAGTTCTATTCGGCTATGAAATAAAAGAAATGCTGACTATTTTGACATTTGTTTACATATGACTTGTAAAGGAGATGAAACACTTTATTTTCTTTAACTCATCAAAAGTGCTCCACGGGCAGGCATAAAGAGCCATGACATCAAGTTCTAATTCAAGGAGAATGTTTGCGTGAAAACCTAATTTTGATGTCACTTAGTCAGCAAAAAGGAAGTAACAAAACGGACAATATAAAACATGAAATTAACTGCAAAGACAAATATTTACCAACCCCAATAAGAGCAACTACTGATGAAATAGCATCCGCTCGATGATGCCAAGCATTGGCTTTCATGAGGCCACTGCCTGTCTTTTCACCTGCTCTCTGTGTTATCCAGTATAGCCTTGTTAAGACAAAAATGTATACAAGTCAGCAAACATGGAATTAAGAGGTTAAAGATATTTGAAACAATTTTCAAATATCAGGACAACTCAACCACATTTCACCAGCTGACACGTAGAAACAAGTTATGCCAATCAAAGAAAATGAAAGTGAATAATTTACAGATAATTAAGAAAACAATAACTTGTATACCCTTCTTTAACAGCGATAGATATTATAGTCATGTTCAATGCTAGGACCGGGTGGTCCATGTCAATTCCATGGTGATGTCCACTGTGCTGGTGACTGTGTGCATGGTTATGAGCCAAGGACGGATTGACTATCTCTGGAGCAGCAGACAATATTTCCTGCACACCGGAATATTTGGACTTAAGGGTTAGTAAGATATATAAAGATGAAAATCACAGCATCTCCTCTTCTGCATTAGATCTGCATTAGACTATGTTATAGAATTACCAGTAAGACGTCTAAAGCGTGCCAGGCAATGCCTCCAGCAGTTGCCAAAAGCACACCAGAAATTCCAAGAGCTCCTAAAGTCTCAAACTTGCCATGCCCTGACAATGACGAGTACAATGAACTGTCAACTAATGAGTCGAATATTATGAAATATACACATTCAGCAAGTTTAAGGCTGTATTTGTGTTTAGCGCAAAATGTATCTATGAAAGATAAAATCCACCAACGAGTTTCTTGGTCACAAACCATCACTATAATAACAAATGTGGACTGGACCATCCAAAAGCACGCTGAATGTATGAAGCTGGATTCAATATTAGGAAAAAACCAAAAATAAAAGGAGGGTCTCCTATAAAATTTCATGATTTGATTAGAGAAAGTGCATATGAGCAAGTTGCCTTTGAAATATGAACATGTGCAAACAAATTACCACATGTTAATAAGAGGGAATACTAGTTAAAAATCATCTTAAGAAAAGGCAAATTTTAAGCTAGAAACACATAGACTGAACAGAGTAGTGCGTAGATACAGATCAAAGGTGACCATATGGATGTTCTTTATCCTTCGGTGCCCTCGCAGCTTTAAAAGACAACAATGCAACCCCACTCAGTACCTATACCATTAGAGACAAGCATAATTAACTAAAGAAAAAACACAAGTAAGAAGAACAGTGCAAGATTACATTTTTTCCCAAGATTATGAGAATGTCATCAAAACACTGAAACAATACCACATCTGAAATCGAATGAGCGGCATCAGCAATTATTGCAGTGCTGCCGGAGAGATATCCAGTAACAGCTTTTCCGGCTGCCAATCCGATATCCGCCGCCAGGCCCAGGCGGAAAATCTTCTCGCCCTCCTTCCCCGAATGAAAATCTCGGTGTTCATGGTGGTGCGTGTGGCCCAGATGCCACCGTCTCTGAATCTTGAAATTTGGGTTTTCAGAAAAAATAGCTGGGTGATCATACAAACCAGAATTCAACCCAGCACAAGAATTTCTGAAAATCTTGGAATTGGAACACGAAGGTGATGTGATTATTGATATGCAGGACCTTTTAATGGGGTTGAGATTGATCAAGAATCTGAATCCCATCTTCTTCCCGACTGTTCCAGAAATCAAGTCGGTTAAACGAAATTGAAGTTTGGGACAAAGACAGATCCGCATGTACACTACGGGAACAACAAGCGTTTAATATAAGCGAAGTTTTACCATGTTTCTACGAGGAAGCGGCGCACAACATGTCGCAACTTTAAGAACTTTTTCTCCAAATTTGTCACTCGTCACCCGTCCCCACTATTTTTTATCTCTCTGTGTCGGGGGGAAATTAATTTATGCGTATTGTCAACAGTAATATTGCCAAAAGTTACAGCTGTTGAAAAAAATTATACTGTCCGAACAGAATCATGCATATTATATAGACCGAACACCAAATTGTAAAGAACAATTCTGAATAATTCATCACCAACTACTGAAAGAAATAAGCAAACTTTGAAAGCTAAGTTTCATTCTTAATCCAATGTATCAAGAATGTCTGTCCTCCATATATCCCCAGAATAAAAGCAAAAGGCTATCAGCAACAAGAAGAAAAAATTCTCAAAGAAAACATCCGTGCCAAGCATCAACAGTCGGCCGGCATTGCATCCCCACAACTCATCTCCACAGAAAAAATTGAAGCCCGCATTCCATCTACAGCAAGATCGGATCATCACTGTCTTCTGTGGTCCTGCCACCGTTTATTTCCAGCTCTGCTCATGTTGTAGTCTTGATAACCAGAAGACTGCGCCGGATTCTGCTGCATTGCCCTTTCGGGCCTGTATCCTTGTCTTGAGTTGATGCTTGGCTCATGATAATACCGTCCTGGTAAGTATTCATGACGTCTAGAGGGACTGTTATCCGGGCTCCACGACTCAAATTCAGGCCTCTCTGCAAGACTGTTTCTACCACCCCAGTTACCTGCTGGCGGCAAGACAGCCTGCCCAGCTCCCCCTGCGTAAGCATTGTAGTTATTCACTGTTTGATTGTTTTGATAGTGATAGTTTGAATCAAATCCCTGCCTTGAACTCAACGAGTTGGAAACTAAAGGTTCCTGTATGTAGGACAACTGTGGGTTTAGAGGATGTGATGGTGCAAGTGATTGAGATGGGGACATTAGCACAGACCCCGGCGATGGATTAACATTGCCAAAGGGTTCGGCCCGAATAGAAGAAGCCCGGTTAGCGTCGGCTACAGTATTCGCGTTTAGCCTCATTTCTGTTGTCAAATGTTGTATATTTGAAGTAATAGGACGAGTATTTTGGTGGTGAATTTGAGGATTTGCAGGTGCCTGCCATTGTTCAGGCAGCTGAATAGGTAGAGATGATACCGGCTGCACCACCGCATAGGCCAACTGTTGGACTGTTGCCGAAGGCTGAGGAGCCAAAACGGTAGTGGCCGGAATCTGATGCTGAACTAAAGTGCTACTCGGAATCATTCCATGCGACTGGAGAGGAAGAGCAGCTCCAGGGGCCTGATATGCATTGCCATTTTCAAAAGCATGCTGCCGCGAAAATGGATTTCTTGAAAAGTCTGGCTTCATTCCATTCTGCATCAGAAATGAAATTTTCCATGAAGAAAAAGAATTAACACCATTGATCAGCAGTCATAAGCTAAACACATCAGGAGAATGATAGCATTTATCTTGAAATCATTGATACAACATAAACGCACTACAAGAATTTGGATGTGCGCGTCAGCATGTCCATAAAACCATTTTTTTCTGTCAAACTTGTTTTTGGCAAACTGTGTTACGTATATATATATATATATTATTTTTTATATATTCTCTATCAAAATAAGCGCCGTATCCTGTATAGTTTGAGTTACTTTCAGTTGGGATGACTTAGGGATAAGACAAGGAGAGAGAAACTGGTTTGGCCTAGAGTGAGAAAACAAGACGCCGACATTTATTTTTGAATTTCAAGAAAGAATGCTTTTTGTTACTTGTACAACATTTCTTATCCATTTCTTCTTTAATAGTAATACGTTCAAGTTTCTAATACTTAATTATTGCTTTTTTCCCAACCAATAAGCAGCTAAGGGCACATAAACACATACGAAAGAAGACTGTGAACAAAGGTTGAAAAGTTCTATAAAGTTTCACATGTTGTGTACACAATGTGCTAAAATTACGCACCGGAACAGGGTCGCTCGAAGGAGTTGGGGATGGTAGTGAAACCTCAACGGCGGCATTCCCAGATAAATTACCCATGGAACTCACTCCTTTTGCTTTGATCATATCAAGCAGCCTAACAGTCGCATCACTTGATAGATCACCAACTTGCCCAGACGCCAATGCAAAAACCAATTCCGGGTTTTTCAACAATTCCGCCAGCAGTTCGAGGTCCGGTTCAGGCATACTCTCAGATGATGTAGAGGCAACTGAAGCTACAATTTCCTTTGTATCGTTTGAACAAACAGGTGCGTCTAGCGGTTCAACATCTGGCAACTGCTCAATAGGGATTTCGGGTGTTAATGTATCATCGTAGTCCATTTCACGGTCCCAAGGTTCTCTTGGGTCAGATGGGATTTCTTGTGTTTCCCTGTAAACTATTTCTCTCTCACGCCTAATTCTGTTTTTCTGAACTTCAACTTCTTTGCTATTAGCCCCATCACCTACATGCCATGTCTCCCTAATTCTGATTTCTGCATGGATGAAACAAAGCTCATGGTATTAATAAAGACAAGCAACAAGCTAAATCAGCAGGAATACTTGATGTATTTTAGTGTATCTTTTGTAAGCAATAACCCATTCCTTCGAAGTTGTTAGACAGGGACGAAGGCTACGTAAACTAGATCAGCGAATCTATATGGAAGTGACAGAAGGTGACAAAAAGTGGGCCCAACATGTAAGAATAAGCAAAAGCAGAAAAGATGACAACTTGTACAAGTTTATCAGCGTATTACAAACTCTGGAGTGAAGTGAATATTACAAGAACTAGTTAGAGATCACGCAGATTCTACTTTGTGATAGAGCCAACTTCTTATGCAGTGTATTACAAACTCTTAAGAGTGCATATTTTACAAGAACTAGTTAGAGACCCAAATAGATTCTAATTTCTGACATTCAAATACATGTTTCGACGCTGACAATTTACCTTTTTCTCCACTCGAACCAGATATTTGGTGCAGCTTTTAAATTTCAAAACAGACCTCTTCTGTTGTAACGTATTTTTTTCATGTTTTCTCAAGTTGAATTTGTAAGCTTGCAATAATGATCACCCTTCCACGAGTTATGTTTCAAGCTTAAAAGAAACATGATCTCTCATGAATTGTTAAGTGTGGCAGAGCATTATCCAGGTTGCTTTTTTTGACAAGAGTGGACAGTGATCAACTAGTTGGAATTGCGTGGGTATGCGCAGATGCTGAGCCTAACAGGGGGCGTTTAGAACAACTTAATTGCTCCGAAATGGCATTTTATTCCTTCACTTATTTCATGAAATCACTTAGGCACCATACTTAAGTCTCATGCCATAGCCAGTCATTTTCCTTGAAGCTAAAGATATATCTCAAACTTTTGATTCTCAAGGCATACAGCCATCACAAGGATTCAATGGATACGGAGGCTGTGAGGAAGGGGGTGGAAAGGCATTAGGCTCATAAAAGAAAACTCCAATGGTAAATGATTGTTAAACCATATTGTGGGTCTGGCTTACACAATAATTAACTCTTACACATATTCCACGCATAACAGAATTATTGCATTATTTTGTTGGATTTGCATCTGAAAGGAGATAAAAATAATTATTGCATTGAGATTGACACATAGGACATCTGTTTTAAATGTCAAAAACGAAGAAAAAGTTTTAATAGAGTATATGAGTTAATTCGCATTTGCTGTAGAAACATCTTCTCAGCACTTCCTTCGTTTCAGATAAGCAACAAATCCAGGACATGAGGATAAAACAACAAACTAGTTTGCACCTGAAACTTATCTTTCAAGTTTCAACTATAACAACATAATACCATCTCACCTTCAATTTGTATATTAAATTAAATTATTAATAAAGGTAAAGTGAGTAAGAACTTGAAATTGGGAAAATACGGAATGCAAAAGAGGCATTTTGGTATAGAAGCTTCCAATTAAATACATCCAACAATTTCATAAATCATTAACCTTTGTGAAAAAAGTAACAAAATTTGTTCCCTTCCACTGCCCATTTAATTAAGCCCATAGAGACCACCCATTCATTTACGAGTCCAAAATAAGATTATACTACCCAGGCACAAGTAAATCTAATTATGAAGCATCCAGTACTGTGCTTCGAAGAAATCAGAGCTAATTTTCTGATAGTATTAGTGCAAGTTAATTAATTTCCCTTGACTTCGACACCTGTCAATATATAGCACATAATTACAGGAGTGCACTATCTAGTAGATCAGAACTCAGAAGAAGACTGACGAAGAGAGGTTCTAATTAATTTGAGAAGGGAAAGCAAAAGGCGTAACCAAGAGACGTTTGAACTTTGTCAAACTTAGGAAAGACGAAAGAGGGCCTAATTGTAAACGAGTCAACAGGCTTCCTGTATCATCTGATTAATTATGAGTTTGGAACAATTAAGAAAAGCACTAGAAGGACAATAAGCAGGACAGCTTAAAGGCAAATGTACCTGGAGGTGTCCGCCATGGGATCTGAACTCTCTTGTACTTCTTGCATGGAGGCTCCTCCAAGTCCAGAGGAGAAATTTCTTGTTGATTGGCAGCTTTAGAGAAAGCATTATCAAGTTTCCTCTGTTCCTCAGGTTCACTCTGGACATTAGATTTAGAAACAGCATTATCAAGTTTCCTCTGATCCTCAGGTTCACTCTGGACATTGGATTTAGAAACTGATGGAGGGGAACTGGCATGGGTAGAGGTACATCTATTTTGACTTTCAGGCTTTAATTTTTCATCAGGATATGTACTTGTCTTCCCATGTTTATTCTGCATAAATTGAGCACGCATCTTGGCTTTCTGTATATCATCAGCAGAAAGAGGGCGACTTTGAGTTGCAGGTGTTGACTTCGCAACCTGGGGACTCCTTACAGCCAATCTCTGGCTGGGATACTCTACCATCTGAACCTTCCGTCGCTCTCGTGTATCTATAACTTAGTTAAGTAATACTAAAACCCAAGAGAAATGAAGGGAAGAAATAAAGAATAAGAATGTCTTCAAGATGTAATGAGATCATCAATACCCAAGTAAATGAATTCAAGACAATTTACAATCACAAAACAAAGTAAGCAATTGAAGACAGCGAGCTTTGAAGTGTTACTGTTGCAATATTCCCGGGCATGGAGCATCATGAAAGAGTTGGGTTGCTTAGTTTCCTTTAGATGCCCGCTCTGGATCAGTTTAAACTTAGGCATAAACAATGTTTTCAGCTTTTGGATGCAATAAACTGAAAGAAAAGTGAATTGAACCTCAATATACTTAGGAGTCCCAGCCAACCAATTAAACACTTAAAGCTAACATCTAATTTTATCCATTTATTTTTTTATTTACCCAATGTGAAAACAAGTTGTGAAAGGAAGTTTAGCATTTTTCACCTCATGTTTTCACATATTACAGTCTGAGACTCAAAATCAAGCAAGTTGTGAAAGGAAGTTTACATATTAACTGTTAATTTCACATATTAACAGTCTGAGACCAATGGCCTTGGAAAGGAAGTTTAGCATTTTTCACCTCATGTTTTCACATATGCCAGGCACAACGTAGATTGTCCTGACAATATACAAAATATACGTTCTTGTGAAAATGGATTTCTAATAGACAACTACAGAAAAAATACCCTTACAAAACTTCAACCTTCTCGAAAAACTAATAGCTTTATGGAAAGATTATTTTTCCACGTGGTCAGTCATACCTAATTAACAGAAAGCTCCTTTAGTTGTTGAAAAGCTGGGTACAAACGAGACTTGAGAAAAAAGAAGTTCGTAATAAACTCCCAATCCTCACCATATCAGCAGTCTAACAGATAGAAAGCTCGCCTAAGATTCTGACTTTGATTCTGGAGTAAACACAAGTCTAACTGTTCTATATCTAGCTATTGATGAGGGCATGAAAAGAGAAATTGGAAGCAGTAGTCCCTCCACCACCAATAAACCAAATTCAAAAGGCTAAGTAGTCTCAAAGTGTGGATATACACACGAGTTGTCAGAAGCTCGCATGTTCTATGAGCACTAAGAGCACCAACATGAAGATCAACCCGCCATTCAATGGGATCCCTAACAAATCACCATAATCTTAGTTGGGGTTGTTAATCAAGCTGAGTCTACTTAGATTCACACTTAGATTAATGTTGTTCGCGCTCTTTTTCCCCAATGCCTGAACTTGTTTGAGCTTTTATTGCTCAAACATCAAGCTCATCTTTAAAACATTAATACGAGCTTCCAGCTAAGCCCAGCCAGACCCAATTTTTTAACCAATTAAGTTAAATTGTAATAACTAAATAATGAATAAGTCGACAAATTAAACACTTCAAAAGGGTTAAAATGAAATTTTAACTATACTAAATTAACAAAGTTGTTAAAAACATAAACCCACAAAGTCAAAACACCAATTGTCTCCATCGATAAATGATAAAACCTAATGCAATAGCCACTTGTGTGCATTCCATTTTCCTGTTATGCAGTTTCTTGAATTTGAATTCTCTGTTTTTCCCAAAATTTCAAAGTTATAGGATTGAGTAAATTTTATTCAACTTAATCCTTATTTCTATGTTTATTTAAATGTTGTAGGTAAATACATCATACAATTAACTTACTATGTAAATACACAATATATTTATATTTTCTATATGAATATAACATTCATTATCTAATAGAAGCACAAGCCCCACTGAGGTCAAGCCCGCCTTTCATTTATGCTCGAATTGAAAACCAGAAGCTTGACATTGTGTTAGGCCTCGTACAAAATGGCATAAAACTCATCAGAAAATTTTCAAGGTGAACTAGCACGAATCAAACCAATTTGGGCCCACTAAGAATCCTAATGTTAGCTAGCTGTCCAATACCCATTACAATTTTATTTTTATTTTTCTTCCCCTGAAATGCAAGATTTTCTATTATTGACATCATATCACCAAAATAATTCAACAAACCCAGGATTTTAACTTGATTTGTGAGGTAGCCATAACAATCACCATACTATATGGCTGTCGTATTTATTTAAAAGGGCGTTCTGGAATTTCTGTTAATAGAGAGAATTTGAATGTTCTAGCATTGATCTTTCACTTTGGAGGAGAGGATTTAATAATTTAGTTTGGATAAAAGGACGACGTCATTGAATACCAAATAAGGTGTTAGAAATTTCAGGTGAGAGAGATAAAACTTGTCCTCTTAGAGATCAATTAAGACATATATGTATGTATGATATATATATATATATTAGCATGTTATCCACCCAAGAATATCAAGGTTTGAGAAAAGGGCCCGATTTTAGTAATCATTAGGTGGGAATGATTGATGCATCCCATATCTCAACCAGCAGCTCCCACTTCGACCAAAATAGAAAACCAGATATAGTTCTCTGATTATTCATAAACAAAAGAAGGATACGAGATGACAGAACACCTCGCCTTTTATTGGAGTCATCCCCCGATGCTGTAAGCATTTTTAGAGGCTGAGCAGCGTCCAACTTCCTGAGAAGGAAGTCATGGCTTAAAACGCATCAAATGATAATAAAAATCTGCAGACAACTTGATGGCCACAGACTGCTGGAGAGCATACCTATGGTTATCAGCACTGTCGCACAAGAATCTCAAAGGTTCCTCCTGAATTATGTGAACAACGTCAGCACTTATACTAACATGTTTTGAACAAATAACATCCTATAACTTCACAAACACTCACAGAGTTGTCAACTTTTGAGTCCCATGATTCATTGCCCATAACTTCATTAATGCTGCACATAATAACACACTGACTTTCAGAGAGAGGTAAAAGCATATATTCAACATCTTTAGGATGAAACAAGGGCTTGCCTCTGCTTCAGGAGCATCTCATCCTGTAAATCACTGGCTGATTTCAACCCATTGGTTTTCTTCAACGAGAGGTTCTTTCCCAACATATTGCTCCATTTGGATAACATAGTTCTTGCCCTGTGTGAGATGTCTGATCTTCAAATCAGAAAAATGAGACAACTAGCAATGAACTTCAGGCAATCTAATTCATCAATGGTAAACACAATCAAAGGCAACTATGTCCTAAATATCAACTTCAGCCAATCTAATTCATTGAATGGTAAACATAATCAAAGTAAACCATGTCACACAACTGCTATCTCATAATTTTATGCGCAAACAAATATTTATTTTTCATCAATTGCATAGGAGTAATAAAACATGTACATGAGATAATCAGAGAATGTTGTACTGGATGGACTTATAGTCAATCTTTTATGCCAATTATACAATTTTACTACCTCAGCCTCATCAGCAAATTGAGGATCAATTGTTTACCTTAGCATTCCTCCAACAGGCCAGATTTATAGACACAACATTGATTGATGGACAAAGAAAAAGGGAGGAACCATTCAATGAGAATTTACAAGTAGAAGAACACACCTGAGGTCCTGTAAAACCGCAGTCTATTAACACTTTGCAATATAGCAGACATGTGAACGGGTAGAGCCTTGCGCAGCGGCAAGTTATCAAGCAGCTGAAAATGCCAAATTAGCATTAAACCATTGGCCAATGATTAAAACAAAGCATGCGATGAATCTACAATATACATGTAGTACCTTAAGAATAACACGAAGAAAACTTGTTTGTTCTTCTTTAGCTGCTTCACTTAACCATGTTGCTAAGATCATCAGTCCACCTTCAGTTAGAAACCTGCAGACATAGAAGAAATTAGTTTTAGGAAACAATTCATTCAGTGAATCGTTACACTCGTGGATATAAGGAAAAAGTACCAATTTAGCACTGAAGGATTTTCTATACGTAGAATCCACCGCAGCAACTTAACCTGTCCAGAGAATGAATCCTCTTTCCTCATTAAACTAAATATATTTTCAACAAAATGAAGGTCTGACTCATCCATGCCAGTGAAACTCTCATGTCTTTTTGAGCACGAAGGCCCTTCGTCAATATTTACTGGAGCTATCGTGTCTATAGGGACTGGTTCTGAAAGCATAATGGGATCTGAAGTAGATGTAGTCTCATCATGCAGTGCATCATGGGCAGAAGATCTGCTGGCCTTCTCTTTTGACAACCTCACACTCTTCCTCACTCTTGTGCGCCGACCAGTAAAGAAGTCCCGAACCTACAAGGATAAAAAGAGGAAGATAATCAATTATTCCAGAATCTTTGGCAGCAAGCTTTTCGAGTTCTTTAAGCATCATATACACAGACCAACTTCATTTTTTTGCAGATCCACAATATACAAGGCCTTCACCAACGGGAGAGGATTGCAATTTCATAATCAATAAGCCCAACAGAAAAAAGATCAATCCGAGTTCTAGGTGAGCACTAGGGTGGTTCTAAGAAACTACTGAAGAAAAAGGAGGGAAAATAAACTGATTGACAGAGAGAACCTGAGTAGCTGTAACTCCAAATTGAGCGCTGATCTCCCGAGTTTCACGCTTGCTAATTGCATCTTTGACGGAGAATACAAGTTGCATGTACTTTACAGCCTTGGGATTCAGCAAATCTCTAGGTCTCTTTCCTGCAGAGGCGAATACCAAGTATATAAGAAACTAGAAATCTTACAATTTCCAAGTGCCATTGATTCAAACTAAAGAATAACATAAAATAGAAACCCCACCCCCCATCAGAGGTATAGCTGTAGTCATCATAGATATATCGACATGCAGTTGATTGAGCATCATTTTTCTTGTTTAATCTTGCAATGGAATATAAGTTCTGAAGGCAACAACTGTCCGCCGTAGCAATGACAAGTTTTTCTTAGTGAAATATAAAACCCAAAAATCATCATGTACTCGCCCAACAATTGCATATATAAATCACCTCTTGGACTGTAACCTCATTAAAAAAAAAAAAAAAAAAAAAAAAAGACTAACTTCAGTCATATGAAAATCGCAAAATAAAAGGGAAACAAAAACAATCAAACAGAAGACTCACCAATTTTAATGGATAGCGCCCCAGCAGCCTGCGCCAATTTTTTAAAATATGCAAATCAGTCAATAAACCAAATACCAAAAAAAACATAAAATAAATAATTTCACGTAGGGTGGCAAATAAAATAAGAACCATCTCTTGAGAAAGGGGATTGACGCCGGTCAGTTTGCATTGGGTGGCGACTATTTGTTGGAGCTTCTCGATCTGATTCTGGAAGAGATCACGCTGCCCATCTAACATGTCCAGATACGACGTCCTCGGCGCCGCGAGTTCCATCAGTTCAGTCTCTTTAGGAATCTCCATCCCTCAATTCCAGACTCACAATCACGAAAACACACGCATTTTGGGCAAACAAAATAGCAAAGCAGCGCAGAACAAATGAAGAGATTAGAATTGAGTTTTGCTGCTGAGCTAGGGTTTTCAGAAGAAACCAGAAAAGGAGAAGGAATTTGAGAGAACGGGAGGCGAAAATGAAAATCAGGAAATTGCAATTTTGGGTGAGTGCTTAAATTTATATCAGCGGAGTCCACTGTATAAATCCTGGAGTGGAGTAAAGTACACGCGCTCTGTTCCCCCCTTTCTATTAAGCCCTGTTTGGTTGAAATTTCTTATCCAGGTTTTGGTAAAATTCAATTAATCACATGATAAAATTTGTAAGATTTATCTAATTAATAATTATATAATAAGTTTATTACTAACGTTGGTATATACGTCCTTTAATTTTAGAATAATTAGAATTCATTATTAATTTCTCTTTCTATCTTGATTGTAATAAGATAAGAGCTGCATAATTAGTTTTAAAGTAAAGAAATTCACTCATGCATTAACAATTTTTTTTACTCTATCCTCCTAATGCATGGGGCTCGTCTTCACCAATTTTTACAATAATTAAAATGTTACTAACTAATTAAAATTTTGCAACTCAAAATAATAATGAAAATTAAACCAAACAATGACTTAGAGAGCCTTGTTGGTATCACAGGCGACGTCCACAATAAATACTCGCGTATTGATATCGTTCCAGATGAATCCGAATTGGAACGTTCATGTTAATTGAACTTTGAGTCTCGATTGGTGATATTATCTAACTCCAACGTAATTGATGCCCCCTCAAACACTTACATTATAAGTCCAAGAGCAATGAGGTAGGTTCCCATCTAAACGGCCCAGCAGGTAAAAATGTGGTCAGTCCAAAAGCACTGCATTTAGCCCATAGAGCCACATTATCTTTACTTACCTAACAGACCCAAGAAAAAAATCTCATTTCAGCAAGCCTAGTCAGCATTTTACAATGACTCCACGTCACACGGGTCGCTTACACGTGGGGACAGGTCGTAGTAAAAGATCTCAACAAACTCCTAAAGCTCGGGCGTAATCACAGTGTTTATTAGCAATTAACATATTTTAAAAGCATAGGCAGACCTGACAATACTAAATAAAACAGTCACATCTCTGTTAATATTAATCCAAATTCTAAACGGGCTTTTTTTTAGTAAATAGCCAACTCGTGTAGCTTTCCAATGGCGTACGGCACTCTGCAATCACCCTCCGAATCTTGTTTCATGATCGTCTATATAATGATCCTTTGTGCAGTCATTTTTTGTAATATTATTTTCATCTTGCAACTACACTCTTACCCATATTTTCTCTATACTTCTATGCTATTTTGAGCTCACTATAGATTTATTTCATCACTTCACCGTTACTCTTTACCATTATGATCACTTACAAGTTTCACGTTTATTTTGTTCAATAATAATATTACTGAATTAAGAATCGGAGTGCTAACTTCTTTGCAGGTTAATAGTACCCCTTTTATCTTAGAATTTTCGTGAAGACCATTCGACTTTGATGATGTTGTTGGATCCCAGTACACATCAGTAATAATGATTATATAAAATATTTATTTTGCACTATCTTTTATGACAAACAGAAGAAAAAAATAATAAACATATAATGCAGGATTGCGATTCATGTAAATCTTATTTGTTCGATCCATTTTGTAATATTAGTAACATAAATCTAGCCAATATTACAATATATATTACTCCAATAAAAATATTATAATTAGTTTGATGCTTCATAAAATTTAAGGGCATGAATTCACCAATTTCCTATTGTATTATCGCAATTTAATTTGGTTCCCAAACTAAATTAAATATCACTTTCAGTCCTACAAATTTTAAATTTGCAAGTAAAGTCCAAATATTATTATTTATCACACGTAAATTAATACCAAAAAAACACATTTGACAAAAAAAAAATGTCAAAATAAAAATGAAGATAAAACCAAACATGCACTTAAAATGCACTTGAGTTGTTAGTTATTTTTTGAATGTTTATGTATATTTAATTTACTTGCATTCGCACACAAGGTTTCCCATGATAAATACTTGTGTACTTATATAGTTTCAAATGAATTCGTGCATTTCCATTGAATCGTGAGTTTAGTCAAAAGTGGTCGAAAATTAACAATTCAATTTGGGGTTTAGGAGTTCGGCGTCCAAATAGATATCATTTACACCGTTAACATCCTACATGGATGTTGATGTGGCTCATTGCCCACCACAACCCCACCATCACCGTCAATTGTTGAAACATTTTGTCCGGCGAGTACCTGGCCAGGCGCACCACCAAAATTGTCGTCCAATGCTGAGCCCTGCAACACATGTTCCAATCGGAGTTCAAACGCAACCCAATCGCCGATTACAGTCTTGCTTTAAAAGCTATATCTGTTTTCTCTCTCTTCTTGATTCGCCGCCGTCCGACCTACCCACCGTTCGAGACCACCACAAACCGACTCCCTATCCACAAATGGGTCGATTGCACCCAGGTTTATCCATTTTCGTCCACTATTTCACCGGTTCTCTCCCTTTTTATTTCCGCCATTGTTTTTGAGTCGTACCACCGCTCACCACCCCGTGCTCGCCTCCCCACGGAGCACACATCCGTCCAATCAGTTTTCGTCAACGGCATCATCCACGTTATGACGTCCTCACCGGTCGACTTTCCCGGTTTCTTCCTTGTTTACCACGTCAGCATCGACGCATGATGTTGATTGTAGATGAGGTCCATTTCCCACCTTTTGGATGACTCAGCCACGCCACATCATTTATTTGAGTCCAGTTGGCCGTCGAAACACTAGACACCAATTTGTCTAGCTAAAACTTGTGAATTTTTTGTCCGAAGAACTAAAATTACCACTAAACTAATTATTATATGACTAAAATTGCTAGTCCAATACTTATACAATTAATTTTGCCAACCCCATCTGTACAGAACCAATTTTATAATTTTGCCCAGGAAATTTTGAGACATGTATGAGTTGTTAGCTTGTTCACATGAAAATGATCAATCAAAATGCAAAAACATTATTAATTAGTTGTTATTATGAAAACACAAATGTTACCAATTACTACAAGTAGTTGCGTGTATTCTAAATTTTTATTATCATTATTTAATTAAGTGAAGAAAAAAGAAGATAAAGAGAATAATTGGTTAACATGAATTAACTTTATGTATATAAATAAAAGTTTATTAATAAAATACTATGATTATCTTAAAATAAATAAATATATTTGATGGCTTTCAGTCTATATAAAGTTTGCCATAATGTAATTGTTTTTTTTTAAATAATTTATTAAATAGTTCTGATATTATTATAAAAGACAATACATAATATTAAATATATTGTTATATCCAATAAAATATTATAGTTCAACCTCCAATTCAACTTAGTCAAGATATAGTCGTTACTTTGTCAAACGGGCGTGCGAGGAAAAACCGAACGCCCCTAGTTTCCCGTCTCTTGCAACCTCAAGCATTTCCCGACACCCATACACTATAAATATGGGATCCCATCAAATTTCCCTGCTGTTCTACGTATTTTCTCCCCGGCTAGGGCTTGGTCCTTGGTTATCATCCTTCAAATACGCCACCGTTGCCGCCACGCCACCGGACCTCCATTGATCACCAACGTGAAACCCTGTTCCTCGAGCCGAGAAATTCGTTGGCAATGTATGTGTGTACTATTCCGTATATGTACGTATTGGATGCGTGTGATCTATGTTTGTTTTGCGATTGTTGGTTTTTGGTGCTTGCTGGTGATTGGAAGTGGACGTCAGGTTTGGGGTTTGAACAGTTTATATTTGTGAGTGACATGCGAAGGTACACTTTTAAAGTCTTATTATTTGGAAAAAGAGTATGGAAGATTTTTATTACTTAGATTTACTTGATCTTTTATGTGCATGTGTGTGTGCAGTGTGCGTGTTTCTTTTCTTCTTCTTTTTTCCCGGTTTTTGGCTGTGATTTATGGTTGTTATTGCCTTGCGTGCTTTGCCACTGAAGAACTATCTGTAGGATTTGTACACAGACCAAGGCATAATGTTACCACCTTACTGGGTTGTTTTTCGATTGATGTTTCAGCATACTGGTATTATGCAAGCAATGATGATCCTGGCATAACATGAACAGCTTACATTTATGTTTTCTATTGACTTCTGTTGTGTGAATTGGACTCATTCTGGAAATTGAGTTTGATGGTAATCAATTGAGTTCAGGTTTCAATTTTTTTTACATGATTAATGTTATTTATAGCTCAAGTATTCTTGACTTTATGATAGGACAACCACCTTTATTGTGATTAATGTCATGATTCTGAACTGTTTTATTGCAGACTGCAGAAAAGTTGAGTGAAGATGGCATTGAGTCAAATGAAAACTATTGAGTTTGACGAAGGCTGGAATTTCATGCAAACAGGCATTGCAAAATTGAACAATATTTTGGAAGGGGTTCCAGATACACAATTTACCTCTGAAGAGTATATGATGCTTTATACGTATCCTCTATCTGTGTTTAGAGACGATTTGGCTCAGCCTGCTTTGCTCCATCATAATTACCACCTCCCGGGAAGAATATATATAATTTGTTGTTTTACTTTTGTTTTCATGTATGCACTTCTGTTCTGGATGGCAATGAATTAGAACAAGGTCATTTTTCCGAGTTGAGTAATTATCCTTGACATGAAGCACAGCACGATATATAACATGTGCACCCAGAAGCCGCCTCATGATTATTCTCAGCAGCTATATGATAAGTATAGGGAAGCTTCTGATGACTATATGAATTCAGTAAGTAACCTCAGTTGTTTAATTAGTTTGTTACTTCTGTTCCTCGATGATCTACGACTGATCCTATATGCCATAAGCATATGTGCCAGACATGTCGATTCATAGTCTCCGACATACTATCCCTTCCGATAATTTTCTTTAAAGGTCAACTGTCTTTGAATGACATAAATTCAGTGGATTTTTAGTTTTAATCTAAATATTTTTGTTCAATTTAGGACTATTATTTGAGCATGAATTTGGTGCCAACTTAAGCTTGATCAAAATTTTGAATAAGTTAAGGTTTCTTTGCTTGTTATAGTTGGTACCATATGTCTACTTTTGGTTTCCACTATGCAGACATTTATGAGTGGAATCCATTTAATGGTTTCATTGGGTGCTGAGATACAATGCTTTATTTTCTGCATCATCTTTTGTTTATTTTTCCTTCTAAGACAATATCATTGTCTTCTCTAACGATGCTTACTTTATTCATGCTGGTGCATCGATTATCACTCTATTTTTTTCCACTGTTTTCATTATTAGGTCATGCCATCTTTGAGAGAAAAGCATGACGAGTTCTTGTTGAGGGAGCTTGTGAAAAGATGGACTGATCATAAACTCATGGTCAGGTGGCTTTCACGTTTCTTTCACTATCTTGATCGATATTTTATAGCTCGAAGGTCGCTTCCTCCATTGAAAGAAGTTGGGCTGACCTCCTTTAGAGCTGTGGTTGGTTCTTGTCTCTCCCCCCTTTTTGTTTCAAAATGTGGTTGTGTTGTTTTCTTCCTTCTTCTTTTACTTTGACCCCTAGCATACTCAGTTTCTATTTACCTGAAATAATTTATTCTTTACATTTGCACGACAGGCTTACCAAGAGTTGAAATGCAAAGCTAGAGATGCCGTCATCGCTTTGGCAAGGGCTTTTCATTTCATATGTCCATTATGTTTTTTACTGAATGTTGTGCAAGTTTTATAACCATGCTCATATGGCAGATTGATCAAGAACGTGAAGGAGAGCAGATTGATAGGGCTTTGCTGAAGAATATACTAGATATGTTTGTTGAGATTGGAATGGGGCAAATGGATTATTATGAAAATGACTTTGAAAGTGCAATGCTTGATGATACAGTTGCTTACTATTCACGAAAAGCTTCACAGTGGATTGTGGAAGATTCCTGTCCTGATTACATGTTGAAGGTACATATCATCTTTTACTCAGTTTGCCCCATTACATTGAAAAGGTTTTCTTCGTGTTGATTTAGCATCTGTTTATTACATGAACAACAGGCAGAGGAGTGCTTGAAGAAGGAAAAGGACCGGGTTTCTCATTACTTGCATTCAAGCAGTGAGGCAAAACTTTTGGAGGTTGGTTTTTTTATTCTGTCTTTTTTGAACTTTTGACCTAGCATAGAAAAGCATAATGAATTGATGAATCTCTGAATTCTTGCTGAATTAGTTGATGCCTGTATCACTTCAGAATAAATTGGTAAAAGATAGGAGAGCTGTTGTAAATGTTGATTTCATAATGAGTATGCTAAATGACCAATGCTCAAATAACTGAAGTAGGACCATGAATGTGAACGTTTTAAATTGAGATTAATCTGCTTATGTTAGACGAGTCCTTAAAGAACTTGCTAAACTATCCAAGTTGACGCCTTCACTTGCAGCCAAGAAAGGTTTCAATGGTTGCTTATCACTTCAGTGTTAGGTATCAAACTGGCTGAGCAGGGTTATCCGAGCTTTATGGTATTAGATTGCAGTATGGGCTTTTGTTCCAAACTACTGGCAAAGTGAAGTATGATAAAATTTGTTCTTGAAATAGAAATATGGCTTTTCATTGGATAATAAGTAGGATATTGATAGTCTTAAAATAGTTATTGCTTTATAAAATTGTTCCATCCTCCGCATGTTAGTTTCTACATGATTTCTGGTTGTTTTGTAGAAAGTACAAAATGAATTGTTGGTAGTATATACCAACCAGTTATTGGAGAAGGAGCAGTCTGGGTGCCGTGTTTTGCTCAGAGATGATAAGGTGTCTAGCTGGTTGATAATTTGAAGATTTTTTCTTGGCTTGTCTTCAACAGATAGATATCCGACCTTATACTCCTTGCTTTTGTCAATGGGTGTTAGGTGGAGGATCTTTCCAGGATGTATAGGCTCTTCCAAAGAATCCCGAAGGGATTGGAGCATGTTGCGAACACATTCAGGCAGGTTTGTGGTATTTCAAGTTTGTGAGATCTCTGCCGGTGTCAGTCATTGTTAGTACACTAATGCTTATGATGATTGCTTGGTGCAGCATGTCAGTGGTGAGGGTGTGGTTGTTATCCAGCAGGCTGAAGATGCTGCCATTCAGAAGGTCAGTCCTTTGAACTTTTCAGTTGATCTGAACATCTTTCTCCATGGCATGTAAAGTTAATTTTCTTATTTACACATTATGAGCACTGTTGGGACTGTTGAAATTACTGTGAAATAACTCTTGTGTCTCATTCTCATGATGATCATTTATTCTATTTTCCTTTTTATTTAATCAAGCATCCTTTGAAATGTTTTGTCGAAGCTGATATATTTCCTTTCATATTATGCCATCCGTCGTTGTACTTGGACACTAATACCAATTTCTGGCTGCCCTAAAGACAGAGAAAGCCACTGGAGGACAAGAGCAGGTAAAACACCGTATGTTCATTTAACACTTCTGTTTGGTATGGACAGTGTAGTTTATATTTGCTTATTGCAGGTCCTTGTGCCTAGAGTGCTCGAGCTTCATGACAAGTATTATGCATATGTGACTGATCGTTTTTGCAATAACTCCTTGTTTCACAAGGTATGAGTTCGACGTTAAATTGTCTATTAATTTTTCTTGCTTCTTTTATTCTGCTCTGTGATGGTTTGAACCCGATGGAACAATTTTGGAACTCTGTTAGTTATTTTTGAATTTGGATTTGATCATGTAGGCTCTCAAAGACGCGTTTGAGACCTTCTGCAACAAAGTTATTGGTGGCACCTCAACTCCAGAGCTCTTGGCCTTGTTCTGTGATAATATTCTTAAGAAGGGTGGGAGTGACAAGCTTAGTGATGAAGCAATTGAGGAAACGCTGGACAAGGTATTCTTCCCCCTTCTTCACTCAAAGTTCATTTGGGAACCCTCTTTTACATTGAAATTTAATTTGATCGTTTGTAGGTGGTCAATCTCCTTGCCTATGTCAACGATAAGGACCTCTTTGCTGAGTTCTATAGGTGATTACTTGTTTTCCTACTTGAGTTTTATCAGTTAAACAGATTTGATGTGTAAATATTGTTGACATTTATGTCCATTGCATCACCTGTTGACAGGAAGAGGCTATCTCGTCGGTTGCTTTTTGACAGAAGCGCTAATGACGACCACGAAAGACTTTTTTTAACAAAATTGAAGCAGCAGTGTGGTGGTCAATTCACTTCAAAGATGGAAGGAATGGTGAGTTATGCTTCTTTACTATTTTCCATTTTATTGCAATTGTGACTTAAGATCTCAACTGTCTGTTTTTCCTTCTAGGTTACTGATGTCTCGCTGGCAAGGGAAAACCAGACCCAGTTCCAAGAATATCTTAGCAACAATGAAGCTGCTAGCCCTGGGATGGAGTTTACTGTCACTGTTCTCACGACTGGATTTTGGCCAAGTTATAAATCTTCTGATCTGAGCCTTCCTGCTGAGATGGTGTTATCCTTTTCTTTGGCTAAAAAGTTTTCCAACTTCTTGCCATTCGTCATGTCTTCCCTTTGGTTTTTGCGATGCATGAATATCTAAACCTTCTTCTGGCAACTCCTGTTTCAGGTGAAGTGTGTTGAGGTTTTCAAGGAGTTCTACCAAACGAAAACAAAACACAGGAAACTTACATGGATTTATTCGCTGGGGACCTGCAACATTAATGGGAAGTTTGATCAGAAAACCATTGAGCTGATACTTGGAACATACCAGGTTAATTGTTTTTCGAATTACTCCAGCTCAGCTACTCTAGAAACCACAAAGAGGAGGACGAAAATTGGATATCTAACGCGGATTTTTGTTTTTATAATTTGTCAGGCTGCTGTGCTGCTGCTATTCAATAATGCAGATAGGCTGAGTTATTCAGAAATCACGACTCAGTTGAATTTGGGTGATGATGATTTGTTTAGATTGCTTCAGTCACTTTCATGCGCCAAGTACAAGATCTTAAATAAGGAGCCAAATACGAAATCTGTGTCTAAAAATGATTATTTTGAGTTTAATTCCAAGTTCACTGATAAGATGAGGAGGATCAGGGTAAGCAATTTGTTTGATCATCGACTTGTTTCATATCTCCTTTTTTATCTGCTCCATTTTGGCGAAGGTTCTTTCTTTTCTGGTGTTTCAGATACCTCTGCCCCCTGTGGATGATAGAAAAAAGGTGGTTGAAGATGTTGACAAGGATAGGCGTTATGCGATTGATGCTGCGATTGTGCGCATAATGAAAAGCCGTAAAGTTTTGGGCCATCAACAGCTAGTCTTGGAGTGTGTTGAACAGTTGAGCCGCATGTTCAAGGTATGATCCTTTCCTTTTCTTTCCAGAGAGACATTTTTATTTCCAGTGAAGTGAAAGATGACTAGCAGTAATTCAATCTGTTTCAGCCTGATTTTAAAGCCATTAAAAAGAGGATTGAAGATCTGATAACACGAGACTACCTGGAAAGAGATGAAGACAACCCCAACTTATTCAGGTATTTAGCTTGATACAGATCACAATATTGAGAAAGCTGCTTAGTGGTTTCAGTTTTGCTCTTAAAGTGGATTTAGCTGGAATCCTTGGAGAATGTCAGCACAAATCGACTACCCCTGAGCCACTTCCATAATCATGAAACCAGAATTAGAGCAGGCGTCTTTTATTTTTTCGCTTTCCACGTGGGCAGCTTGGCAGTTTTATTACCATCATTGGTAGATACCAGAATTGAAATTCATCAACCCTTGGGACGTGATGTCTGTCGTTGTTGAATCCTTTTTCAGCAATTGCCTGTCTGGTGCCATCCATATGTGCCTAAGCAAATCTAGAGATAAGTTAAAAGTTGTTTACTTGTTTGATAATTATATATAGAATCTTGATTTGTTATTACATTATTCTGTACAAAAGTGTGGGTCATTAGGGCAGATGTATTATGGGTTAGAAAACCCCAGATTATGATAGTAGAAATTTTTGCTTTTCTTGTATATTTATTGGAACTTTACATTATAGTTACAATACTAATTCTTAGCCAAGTGTTTGGATGTATTGTTTTATCCGAAACTATGTAAATTTTAAGAGATTCATTTATTTGAACATTGTCACAACAGGGAGAAGGATTTGCTTTCTCTTTCTCAGGAATGAGTAGAATGGCATGTAGGATTATATACCGGTGTTCATGTCCTGATCTTTCGTTGCAAATTGTTAATTAGTGGTGGGGCGATAATTTTGACAATGGTGATATCATTTCTCCACCGACTACTACGATGTTGACAGAGTAGCAAAATATTGACAATGATGAAATAATTAAACGGGCGATACTCATCACAGTAATTATGTCTGAGCACAGAGAGAAATTAAGGGAACCAAACATATTTTACTGAATAAAGGGTATTGTTTTCATTGATGTAATCCTCTCCATGGGAGATATCTTTACAAGAAAGGTAAAATCTTTCAAAATTTACAAGAAAATGGAATGCAAAATTTGCCACAAAATTGGTCCAACAACAAAGAGGTTAGACAGCCCAAATTTTCACAAGAACAAAGACAAAGAAAAATTGACACATATGTACTCTTCAGAATCATCTCCTGTTACCTGGCACCTGCACCAAGAATTCATTTAGTTAGCTTAGCATCAAGAAAGCACACTACTTCAAAAGCTATTAATCCCAGAATCTAGATGCCAGGAAAATGTGATATTTGCTTAGCAAAGGGGTTGGACTTATGCACAAACTTATGAGCTGTATTTTATTGATGGAGATCAATATGAGCAATTCTAAAACGGATACAAAAACATAATAAGAACAAACGATGACATGTCTAAGCACGCAGCTATGTGCGAAATTTTGTTATCTCACTAAAGAAATGAGCGAGCAATGAAATACCTAACAATTGCAGATGGTTATTGAGCATCACGATCCAAAACGCCACTGGAACGAGGAGTCACTCCCATTGCTTCACCGATTTCAGCTTAAGAACTATGATTTTGGAGAAACTTAAATGTACGAAGGCCTTTCTGTAATTGCTACGGAATCCACTACTCATAATATTCACATATACACCTTCACATATCACTTTCAACACATTCCTCATCTGGAAGTATAAATGACTACCACATTATTGTTCAATCCAGATACACACATTTCAGCAACTTATTCTATCTATGTTGACATAAAAGGCAAATTCAATCAGGGGCAAGAGTGGAAATTGCACGACCAGACCTGCAAATATCAAATCATGCAAGATAAGAGCTAGAAGAAAAAGGCTGGATTTTAATCTGCAGAGAGAATAATGGTGTCAATGGAAATTAACCTGACGACATAATCCTCTTTCCTTGACTAAATTTTGCTGGATCCGGGCAAGTCACCAGGGGCAACTTTGACTTATGAACTGGGGATGAATTGCAAGAGCCCTGATCCTAAGTCCTCTTAGGATCTAACTTCTATAGATTGAGGTTCTGGATCACCTGTAACAGTCCTGTAGCGCAACATGGGAGGCGATATGTACTCAAGTTCCACCATCTCGAAATGATTCAAATAGGCTTTGGATCAACTGAATGAAGGTCATGTCTTCAGTCATATACTTGATCATGCACCATGCAGAAGTCTTTAACAACATCATTAACCCAACTTGAACTAAGAAAAATTGAGGCCCTTATTCTTGTCAAAAGGCAGCTGTATTAAATAATGAAACAGGCATTGTGAACTCAAGTATAACTGTACAGATTTACAAGGGTGATATTCTGATGGAACTGGTGATCGGACGCTTGCACATTATTCAGTGAGAAGGAGATCTTTCGTGGAGACCCAAAATTGGAAAAATGCAAGAGGCAGTTCAACGGTTGATGGCTTCCATTGCAACACGAACTAGGCGCAATAAACCCTCAACATCTTGGAAGTTGAAATCAAGCGCCTTTTTCAGTGAAGAGATACCCTCTTTATGCGAGGTTTCTCCAAGTCTTGAAGTAGCTGCCGTGAAAGCAATTCTTGATTTCCTTGAGGCTTCCATTGCAAAGTTAACATCCTGTGCCTACAAAAAGCAACACTGAATGTGAATTTTTTGAACACACTACATAACACAGACTGAGTGCAGTCAAAGTGCTCAGAATTTCAAGGCAAACTTTACTGCGTCTGGATGGTTGACAAACCTATATATAGATATCCATCCGGAGCCAATAAAATGATTATTCTGCTAATGTTAGTTGATTATCTAATCATACTTACAAAGTTTAGAATACGCAAGAAACCAGAACGACTCCGTGAAGTGATTATATGGCTTCCAGAAACTTGAGGAGAACCGACAACTTTGGCTAAAGCAGCCTTATCGGGAGCTGCTTGATTGTTCAAGTTGTCAACATCAGAGGCAGAGGAGGAAGGAGATTCGCCTAAATGATAATAATAAGTATGAGAACCATAATTAGCACTCTCAAAGCTGTTGCAGGTTAGCAATGTTGAGATATCTTTAAAGCAGCCACATATAGCAATCGGATTGTTGATTCAATTCATCACAGCTTAACTAGACAAGCTTATACCATATCAATCCATTCCACAATAACTCAGCGGAAGAAAAGTGGAATACCATTAAGACTTCCTGGTTTTAACTGTTATCAATGGTATAAGCAGAGTAGCACTTGACAATGGTGCAATAACCAAATGCCTAATTATTATCCTTAAGTAAATCACTGTCATGGTTTCAGTTGAGAAGAGACGGGAACCAATAGCAACTTGGTGATTTTGTTTTAAACCAAATCATAAAAGATTATTGCATCTAACATTTACCAGGGGGAACAATTTGAAGAGCTGTTTGCAACTCATTCCGGTCCCTGTTTGCATTGGTATGTGAGGAATAAATAACTCGCATGTAAGCAACCTCCATGCACTTATACGCCAAAGCAGCAGCAGCCATGTCCTTCGACTTTTCATATTCATGGGCACAAAACCTAGCAAAAAGTAACTATTTAAACATACAGACATGTATCCAGTTACTCCATTTCCATTAGGGATTAATCACTAACATAAGCATGAGATATATTCTTCAGACTCACTCGTATAAAAACAAACATTTAATGCTTTTAAAGGATTGTCCATGAATACCATAAGAATATATTAACATGTGATAATCACTGAATCCACTTTTTAAAAAGTAAAGCAAAATATTAGCTTAGACAAGACAAATAACAGATAAATTCAGTCCCCAAAATCAGAAGCATAATGCCTAAGACACATGCATAGCCCAGGGAGTTTCTAGGGTGGTTATAGTAGCTTACTCGCAGAGCTTTGCGGTGCTACTATATATATGCATCGAGTGCATCAAGTCATTATGTTTTGTGGCTTCACTGCTTCCAGATTCCAACAAAGAGGCTCCGTGGAGGAATTTGAGTGCAGCTTGGAAGTAAAACCCATTGCTGTCAGTTGATCCATTATTCTGTAAAACAGAACCCTGTTACGGAATGTTGAGAAATAGAGTAAACTATGCCAGAATCACCAAAATGTGAATAGACCTTAAGACGATCAGCCAGGTGTTTGAGGTCCTTCGCCTCTTTTAGAGCATTATTAGCAGCATGACTAGAGGAATCCCTTCGCAAAGGACTTGAAGCTTCAACATCCCGAACCCTATGAGAATTTGGAGTAGGATGTCTTAGAGGTTTTCCTTTTGTGTTTTCAGATTTCTGTCTCTGGTTTGGTGGCTTTGGGGCATCGACATTATCAGTTGCATCATCTGTCAAACATTTTACACCATTTTCCTTCTGAGATACAGAAACAGGGTGGATACTGGCAACAGTCTCAGTCTGAACTCTTGCCAATGGTGGAAGTGAGTTTGACTTCCCACTCCCACATAGTTCTGCCTGGTTGCTTTTCTTGGGTAATTTCTCATTGCCATGCTCCTGTTGAAGATTATGTTTCTTATCATGGCTTTTGATAGCATCCTGTCCATCATGACCAAGTTTCTTTTGGCTTTGTCCTTTACTGCTCTCTCCTGATGTTCCTCCAGCTGTATCCTTCTTGCAAACAAGCTTATCACCCTTAGTAGGAGTGCCAGATTTCTCATCGGGCTTGTTTCTTCTACTCTTTGACTTTTCCTCATACAAATGCACTTGATCCAAAGACTCATGTGAAGGATCAGAAGCCTTGCTATTAAATTTATCTAATTCAGATCCAGAAGCATGAGTCTTGTCTTTTGAATGTGAAGACAACCCCTTCCCAGATTTCTTCGAGTGAGATCCACTATTACGAGATTTATTGGTATTTGTTCTCTCTTCCGATTTACTTTGATCAAAATGTTGTTTTACACTAGCATACTGATTGCTCTGACCCAAGTGATCATTATAGACATCAGTAGCATGATCATTGACATTGAGCATTGCATCATTTTTCACCGGTCCTGTTCCGTCATTCCTCCCATCTTCACCGCATGAAAGCCCTCTTGGACTAACAGCAGCTAGAGAACCAGAATCACGAAAATCATCTTGACCAAGAAGTTTCTTGCTAGTTGATGTGACCTTCTCGGCCTTGGGCAATCGCAAAGGAGATGAAGAAACTGATTCAACTGGGGAACCTTTAACTTCCTGGCCACTAGTTTTGTTTCTATGTGAGCCAGATACCTTGGAAGAGCTTGAATTGGCAGCAACTGGAGGCTGTAAAGAACCCACATCACTTTTCAAATAATCAGCCGCCTGAGTGTTGCATAGATACTGCCCATTATGCTGGTCCTTCGTACCCCTACTTTTTCTATCAGTTACTAAACTAGCTCTGGTTCCCTCGGTGTCTTTTCCCCCGGACTTGGAAACTTTAGCTTTCTTTTCTTTCTGGTGGTCACTTTCACACATTTCTTCCATAAAATCACCAGAGTCTAGGTGACGTCCTGAACTAGAAATGGGTTCGGGATGAATTTGAGAACCATGTTGTTCCTTTGCTTTCCTCTTCCTAACAGACTCCTTCTCATCACATTTTCCAGAACGGACCGAACCATTGTCTGAAGTACCTGGAATATGTATCATTTCTGAGACTATATTCATCTTTGCTTCACCACTCAAATCCTTGTTATACTTGCGCCGATCACTCCCAGAGGTATTATTTGACAAACTGGTAGAGGCACGACCTGCTTTTGAGGGAGTCCCACCATTGTCGGAAGTACAATTTTCATCATCAAAATGTAATTCTTCACTCTTAATTCTTTTAGAAGCTCTAGAACCATCCGTATCAGCCTCTCGCTTGCTTCTTATCTTTAAGCTTGGACCTTCACATGTCATTCAAAGACAACATTCAGAGAACCCGAGAAATAAAAGTCCGAGAAGCTCAGACTAGATTTGATAGATATGACTTAACATGCATAATCAAGCTCCATTTATGGATTTACAAGAAGTGCAAGGTGCTTAATGATATACCTTTATCAGAAGAGTTGACGAGTGATTTTTTTTCTTTTTTAATGTCATTGTACTTCTCAAGTCCACTACTTGATTGTCGCATATGCTGATATTCCCATCCATCTGGAGAAGGTGAGAGGTTGCCGCTGTTCAAATTACTTATTTTTCCAGATGTCGCGAGGTTCTTCTTCCTCGAATTAGAGGATTGAGTGGAACCATCATAATCATTTGAATTTGCCGCCTTCATTGACCCGGGTTTCTTCTTCCCACTGATTGTGGCAGTGTGGACAGGAATAGTTTGGTGCTCTTGATCGGGGTACCTAGCATCGACTGAGGCCATTCCAACGGAAGTCACAACACTATTATTCGGTTGAATTTGTTGATTCCCAGCAGCAGGGACAGGAACTGAAGCAGCAGGATGGTAAAGGGCTCTTAAAGCATTAGTCGTCACCTCCTCTGGGATGCTACAACGGTTCATTCCAGGCCTATTGCAATTGTAGGACAGTAAGTTGTCTATATTGAAGAACTTCTATACACACACAAAAATGTATACAGAGGCATAGCTCTTGCCAGAATCTCCAAATTTCGGGCTAACAAGAAAAATGTAACCGTTTGACCACCAAGGCAGTAGTTGATAATTTTCAATAAACCATTACCCTCGTGATTAGAGAGAGAAACTCATCCAAACATGTTTGTAACGTAACAAGAAATCACAAAGAGAGTATATATAAAGTTGATAGAACTTACAGCCAGGTAAGCATCCTACAAAGCCATTTATCGGGAAGACTCTTAGGATTCGTACCAAGTGGAAGAAGCCTCCATTTTTGACACTTATCACATGAGACCCAATCTTCATTAACCAGAGGGACCATTCCTATTGGAGCTTCAGAACTCGGCCCATTTCCAGGAGGAGCCAAATGAGAAGTAAACCTAGGATATTTTTCTGCGGAAAGTGGCTTTTCAGAATCTTTACCACTATATTTCTCCTTCGATGTGTTACGATCATCGCTTAAGCTTCCTTTTCCAACAATTTGTGCATCTTTTAACCTTCCAGAGGATGTCATTTCCCCTGAAACCGATTCATTATCATCATCTTCAAATCCTACATCTCCAAAAAAGTCTTTGTATCTGTCCCTTGGTTTCTCATGGTCCTTCTGGAGATCGCGTGAATTGTTTTTAGAGACAAGACATTTAGTATGAGGGCTCTTCCCACTTTTAGGAGTCAGAGAAGACTCAACCACTAATTCATCTTTTGTCATATATGCACCTTGAGCGTCTATGCTTTGAGCTGCCTTTTGTTTCCTCTTGCCCCCAGTAGATGATTTCTCAAGAGTAGGTTTAAAACCTTCCTCACTAACAGATCCTCCTTTCTGAACAACTGCCTGTTTCGACGAACCAGCGGGTTCAGCAGCACTGAGAGCTTTACTTCCTTTAGAGACATTTGACTCGGACTGGTCCAAAGCATGAGATTTTTCCGCCTTGCATACATTCACCTCAGGGCAAGCTGCAATGTCACTCACAAGATTTCCTTTTTTAGATTCAAAAACCTTGCCTGATGAACCCATCCTTCCTCCCAACTTCTCAATTCTGCCAATATCTTGGGCAGATTCACTTTCAACATGTTCCTTCTCTGTGAATGAAGAGAAGATTTCTCCCTTCACTTCATCTTTCAGAGCATCATGTTGAGAACTCGATAGAAGTGGAAGTTTCAGAGCATTGGAGACAAGTTCCTCACAACCTAAAGTGTCAATATCAGTTTCCTTTTCCTTCTTCAAGAGGGAAACAATGTTATCCTTATCGCCATTGTTTTTCTGATTTGTTAATTCAGTGGAGAAAGCATCATCCTTTTCAGATGACTTCAATTTTTTCTGCAAAGCATCATCCTTTTCAGATGACTTCAATTTTTTCTGCTCTATAACTTTCTGATTACTCCTACTTGAAAGAGATCCATTCACTAAAGTCCCAGAACTTTCTCTGTTTGTCTTGTTCATGGATTTAGTTTCACACCTTCCCCTAAGCTTCATTTTCTCTGTCAGATGAATCAGATCTTCCGATAGAGGGGATAAAAGTAGTTCCCTAGGAAAGGATGTCATAATCTGCTCCAACACAGCACCAATGAAAAGTTTAAAATTTTATTCATAAAGAAGTGTTCAACTAACTCCAAAACTGCATAGAAACCAAAATCAGTGGTTAGGATCATTTACCTGAAGAATACTGGTGGGTGATTCCTCTGGCACATCCAAAAGTTTACCGCATTGCCCTTCACTAGCTGCAGGACTGTCATCCAACGAAGATGATGGAGAGACTACAAGACCAAGCCCACTGTAGATTTCAGCATTCTTTTGTGTTGACAGATTTTCAGAGCCAACTTTGATCCGGACCTTCAGAGTTCTCTGGTCAGAAGGATTTACAGATTTCTTACTGACTTCAGTTTTTAAGCTGGACCCTTCTGCATGTCTGGATTGAAGGTATCCATTGCCTTTCAAGGAATTGCCAGCAGATGCAGCTTTTCCTGAAGCAGCACCAGACCTTGCTGATGGAGAAGCACTTGATGAAGCTAATGAGTTTTGTCTTTGATCCTAAATTAGAGAAAACTCAAATAGCTTAAGTTAATCCTGAATTTCATGCCCGACAATACATTCTTGTTCCTTTTCTAGAGAGAGATGGTGAACAAAAAGTATGTGCATTTAGATGTATGAGAACCTACCTCCAAATGAAGCTTTCTTGGGGATCTTGGTGAATCATAGTTACGGACCTCCGCTGGACTCCTTGTATGGGACCAAGATGGCGACCTCTGATAAGTGGGTAGAAATGAACCATAGCCGCCAAACTTTGCCCCTGTTAAGTAGTTCAAGTTTGTGCTCAATACCATGCATTCTCAATCTTCACATTTATACAGTCCTAAGCTTTACATGATTGGTAGCATTCTTTTCAACTTACCCAAATTCTCAGCTGAAACACCACCTTCAAAATCCTTCTGGAAATGCCCCAAAACATTTTGGAGCTTCTCCTCCTTCAGAAAAATACAAATTGAGTAAGAGTCAAATTCAGGGGGGCCAAAAATACATTCCACAAAACTAAGCTTCATAAGCCCAGGGGACTCGATTCTACTTATCCATTTCCTGTAAGACTTGAAAGAACCCAGACTTTGCATGACAGAAACCGATTAACTTGTCATCTTTTAAACACTTTGATTTCCTGTTGTTTTTTAACCTACACATGACTTGCATCAAATGATTCCACAAGCAGGGACGTTCTTTCTGAATTATACAGAGATCAAATATAGAATGCACAACTGCCATCAATAATAGTAAGTTAATAATTCACAATTAAGAGCATTAATGATCTTCGACTATTTAGGCAAGTTATAAATTCACCTCTAGATACTGATCAAAACCCAAATAAAAACAAAGCTTGCTGATCAATAACCATTATAACACTAGTCAAGAGTAACTACTTGCGCAGGGGCTATACAGATGTCTCGCGACTAAAAATAAGGTCAAAATAAATCCTACTAAATCAAATTCAACATTACACCAAAAAAAAACTGAAGAACTGCTTTACATGGAAAAATCAAGATGCAAAGAGGAGAAAAATCATTATTCTTACAATGTAAGAGAGAGCAATATCAGGGTCAATGGTGGAATCTTCCTCCTCATCACGATAACTAAGAGCCTCTCCTTCTTCAAGCTCAGTCTCCTCCATCTCTAATCCTAACCCTAACCTCTTTCTCCCATCTCTACTACCCACAGATATCATCAAACAAAAATAAAAAATCAACAACAAAAAATTACTAACAATAAAAACTCCTCAAGAAAACTTAAGCTTGTCCTTTCCACCGTTACTTTTCTCCGAAAATCTCAAACACCCTTATTCCAAAATTGGAAACCCAGAAAAACCCAATAATGATTTTTCCTGATCAGATTTATACTTCGATTTCTTCACCTAACAAACAAAGGAAAAAAAAAAAAGAAAAAAAAAACTCTATTTCTCGCAGTGGTATATATGCGCGTGCCGCAATACACACTCGAGGAAAAAATTTCTCGTGAAATTTGACAGCTCTGTTTGATTTATGTATCGTGGAAAATGGATCGTGGTATGCGATCTCTAAAGCTCAAGACGATGAGCAGAAAAGAAGTAGAGAGAGAAAAAATTAGAGAGAGAGAGAGAGAGAGAAAAGAAGGAAAGAGAAAAGACTCTGGTTTTGGTGTACAGCAGCCGCGTTTGTTTCTTTTAGTATTTTGTATTTTTAATTTAGTTAATGAATTTTCACTTTTTTATGCGTAGTAAAAAACGAAAAATTATCTTTAAAAATAAAACCGGAATATTCATAATTAAAATTTTAGTTTTGGGGGAAAAACAACTGTTTATTAGAGAAATTCTGTTTCAATCCAACGGCTTTTGTCTGTAAAGATAAAACCAACAGCAGACTTGACAGAATACCCCCACCATCTTTGTGGCTTACTTGCATTTTTTTTTTCTCTTTGTCATTAAAATTTATGCTAAATTATATTGATATTCTTGACGTTAGGTTCAATTACACAAATATTTTTTTTAATTATAATTATACCCCTGAGGGGTGTTAATATAAAATCATCTTTGAATAGGGAATTTAATTGTAATACATCTATAACCATATGTGGTGTAGCCATAATTTTGAAAAAAAATAGGGGGTGTTTGTATATTTTAATTTAACTTCAATGAGTATCGCTGTAATTTACCCTACAATACACTATCCTCCCACGAGGTCTTGTGTATTATATATAAATTCTTGTAGTTTCATAAATTATATTTAATACCCATAGTGTTTATTTTTGTCTAGTAAATAGATTTCTTTATTGGTCAATTTTATTGAATTTATTGATATTCACCAAATAAAAATACATGAAGATTCATACGTACCACCTAATTGACTTATTAATTACTTATTGCAGGTCAAATAAATTTTTTATAACCAATATATCGTTATAAGGGTGACGATAAACATCCTTACATGTATTTTCATGTGAAAAATATATAAAGATAATTTGATTCGAATATACTTATTTGACTAGCAATATGACAATAATAAGTCAATTGATGATGATTTCCATTGATTTTTTTTTTCTAACTTGAGAAGATTCGGTGAATTTTGACTAACGGATGAGTCTACTTCTTATACATAAACAAACATCAAGAATACTAAATATAATTTTCTTAATCACGAGGGTCTATATATAATCACACTAAATTTTTAGAGAGAAAAGTATAATTATCTTAAAATTTAGAAAGGGGACACTCTCTCCATGGGATGATTATTGGCACTTTAATATTCTCTCACGATATTTTACCCATTGATATATATATTTTAACATTTACAATGTTTGCAAGCTTTTTAATTATATAAGATTATTTTTTCTTAATATAAAAAACAATGAAATTATTAAATCGACTTATACTTATAGTATATTAGATGAGCTTATGACCTTAATTTCGTGAAATTCGCTGCCCATTTGGACGCATTGATGGATTCTAAGCTAAATTTTTTATTTTATTGTACTCGTTTGGATGATTTTATATATCTAAAAAAATCAATATTTTTCAATTTTTGTTTTGAGTTATTTTTTCTTGGCACTTTGATGGATGAAGTGATTAATTTACGAATCACTTTGTAGTTATGTTTACCCCATAATTCATAAACATCATTACGAGCAACGATAATAAGATAACTTTTTGCATTTTTCTTTTATTAATTATTGTCATAGTTGTATTCAATTAACATTATTGATAGAGCCCTTCTTCTTATTTTTTGAAAAAAAAAAAAAGCAGCAAGGGACGCTATACATAGACTCATCAGATAATTGTGCCTGTGTTGTACAGATTAAAGTTATTACAACTAACTTTATATAAAAAATCAAGATTTAACCACGTAAGAATCAACACACAACTTAGTATATATTTGCTTCACACGCGTCTTAACAAAGCTGAAATTTAATATTGTGAGTGTGATAATGTTTGACCTTCAATGGAGCCACAGCAACCCAATTCAATTCAGTTTCACTTTATTGCTAATTTTAATTTTAATAATTACAAAAACAAAATAAATATAAATAAACAAAGAAAAAACATTTATTATCCTTTCTTTTATTACGACCAATAACAAATTTTCTTAAAAAACATAATAAAATTCTTGACACACTAAAATGGGTCCCACCGCTTGGTTGAAGGTAGGCTGGAAATCCCTTGACAAAATTCTATCTGCGTTGTCTGTTTAAAAAAAAAAAAAGAAAAAGAAAAAAGAAACTCTATCGGCGTTGACTGAAATACCCCTACACCTATGTGGTCGCGGTGTAGACAACACAAACAAGTGTCCGGGGTGGGGGGGGTGGGCTCAACCACATGGGTAAATTTATTTGGGGTAAAAATGTAAATTAGACAGGCGCTGAAATATAATAAAATAATTTTGTCGAAGATATAAATTTTAGAGTTTTTTTTTCTTCATAAATATTAATTTCCTTTTTTTTAAAAAAGGGACAGAATGTCTCGCCAAATTAAAAATGTTGTACTTATGACTAAATAATTTGAGCGATTCATTAAAAATATAGGGAGTTAATTACAAAGATTGAGTGTTGAATAAATGCATAAAAATATATGAGAGGCGCATGGATGGATGGATGGATATACATTATGGCAATAAATTAATAATGAAATTGAGGAAAGAAAGAAGGGAGAGCAGGTTTGGATAATTGGATCAATTTATAGTCATCAATCAATGCTTTGCTTGCACATATTGCAATCTCTCCATTATTTTAATGGTATGTTGCACCCCTCCCCACATTAACTCGCCATATATATATATATATATGTATTAATATCAAACTCAATTGAATTAAATCAAGAAAAAAAAAGGGATTGGATTTAAGATGCAATTTGTTTTTTACATATAAATAATTGTTGGGATTTATGTATATATATAAAAAAGTGTTTTGTATAGTAATAATAATAAGAAATGAAAGTAGTGGAGGAGAGAGTTGGGAGATGCATTGCATGGTGTGGAAGTGAAGGAAACATTATTTATTTATTTATAGAAAGAAAAGGGTTGGGAGGGTTGTAAGTTGTCAGACAAGTTGGGTAAGACAGGGGAAACATACATAAAATTTCGGTCCTTATCTCTACAGAGAGAGAGAGAGAGAGAGAGAGAGAGAGAGAGAGAGAGAGAGAGGGAATTTGGCACCGGCTGCAGGAGAAAAAACCAGAAGGAAGGAAGTAGGAAGAGGAACCCATTTGGTAATTGGTATTGGTATTTGTATTTGGGGGTGGTCCAATTGGATTACAGCTATTATTATTATATGATATATCTGGTGCAAATGCAATGCAAGGCTTCAATTTCATCACTGCTTGACTTTTCCACACTCCCAATGCCAATACGCTTCAACAGCATTTCACCAACCAAATCCAAATCCAAATCCAAATCCCTCCTCTCATAGGACTCAATACTCATTCTTGATTCTTAACGCATGCCCATATACCAGATTGCAATTACTTTGAGAAAAAAACCATTGAAACAGTCAAATGGATCATAATCTACAATGTATGAACGCCAAGGCTGACTGTCAAGGCCAAGAAAAGAAAAACTGTGTACAAATACTTTTTTCAGCTTTTTTGACACTTTTACTACTACTAATAATAATAGGTAGTCAATCTTTGTGTTTGGATTAGTGAATAGGGGGGCCCAACCCAGAAGAATAAGCAAAGGCAGCTGCTGTGTCATCTTTGTTTCTTTTTATATATGAGCAAGTTCCATACAAGTAACGGAGAATCAGAATAAGAATACTGAATATGCTATCTCACTAATACCTTTGCATCATCCAATTCATACATACACTACTTCTAATAACTTTAATTTACTTACAATCATATTCAAGTAGGTAGGACCGAATCTGTTTCAACTTTCAAACTAGAATTTTCCACCTTCGCATAATAACCAAATCAATAATGTATTGTACAGAAGCAGCCACAAAAAGAACAGTATGAATTGGATTCGGATGCAACGTATGACTAACAAACTTGTATTTTTTTCTTTTAAGGCTTTGTCTTCTCAGATATAGGAGCTTATTGTCAATAGTTGTAAATTAATGGGACATATGTATCGTTGTTTATCGTATAGCAATTATAATTTAAAATACGGAACTGACGATGTTCATCTTGATGGCCCTTGGAACTGGTCGCGCAGCTTTTCGTATTTCTTCAGCTCTGCCATTGATAGTGAAGGAGACAGCTCCCTTAAGGCCTTCAAGGTTTATAAAAACACACAACATTTCAGAAACCAAAATGAAGTTGTAGAAGATTATGTCTATTCAAATGACTTTCGATTCACAATTTTGATATGATGTAATTTATTAAATTGTAAAAAATCAGTGATTTGCATTTGAACCCTTCTAGTGAACGGCCTTGCTTGGTTAATACAAGAGCTGTAAAAACTAATTCTTCGTCGCTTATTTTATTTTATTATGATTTCTGGTAGATGATAATGATGCATCCTAAATCAGATACCCTTGTATATTTGAGAATCCGTTAGTCATACCTCAATAAAATCCTCGTACTCAACGACAATGGTGTTGGATTGATCAGGGGAGCCTGAATCTGAATCAGCATATAATACCTACAGAAAATAATGAATGGCAAACTTAGTTCTCTACAAACGGATACAATGTTAAGGTAGCAATAAGGAGCTTCGTTGTACTACAGAGCACACTGGAAATATTCCAAGAAAGAGAACATGAAAATCAGATTGAGAAAAAAATTATCCCAATGGATGTAGGGTTGGAAAAGAGAAATTTAAAAGGAAAAGCAATCATTTGTATGTGATGATAAACTTGCTCAAACGAGCTTGAAATTCCAACATTGGAAAAAATAGACTTACTTTGCGTTTTGCAGCATGAAACCAAGCATCTGCACAGAGGGCGTACATATCAGCACCGGTGAAATTTGGAGGGCATTTCTGTGCTATCTCGTATAGTGATACATCTTCATGCAGTTTAAACTTCCGAGTAAGAGCTTTAAGTACCCTGTCCAAGGGAGAGTCCAGATCAATTTACGAATGTAACTAGAGGGGTTCACAATGCAGAGGAAAGAAATAAAGCTCTTACCTCTCCCTATAAGATGCTTCAGAATTAACACCAACATAAAGGAGCTTGTCAAATCTGCCTGGCCTCAGAAGTGCGGGGTCGATCAGATCTGGTCTATTACTAGCTCCTATTATAAACAAGTCCTATTGAATTCCACAAGGGAAAATAGGATAAGAATGAGTATAGAGAAAATAAAGACAGTACGGCATCCAAAAATTCAGTGACTGAGTGCTGTCAACAATGATGACTTACCTGGCTGGAATCGTTCAGGCCATCAATTTCTGCAAGCATCTAGAAACAACAAATAGCACTAGGTAATGGCAGCATTGATACTAGAAGAATTTATAATAGTACTGCATGCTTGTACAAGCACATATTTAGATGCATATAAACAACACACAGAGTCACAGACACTGTATTTATGTTGCACCGAGTCTGTGGAAAAACATGGATCGAAAACATCTTTACCTGAGAAACTACTCTGTCCATAACACCACCCGAATCTCCAGAGGCACCTCGGGCTGGGGCAAGTGAATCCAGTTCATCAAAAAATATAACACATGGGCGAGCTGCTCTGGCCTAAAATCGATGCCAATCAGAACAGTGTCACATAGAAATTGTGTTTAGTTGCCATTTATTTGTTACAAAAGAATAATAACACCTTTTACCTTCTGGAAAATGTCTCGTACGTTTTTCTCGGATTCTCCTATGTACATGTTGATCAATTCAGGCCCTTTTACACTCAGAAAATTCAAGGAGCATTCTGTAGCAACAGCTTTTGCCAGTAATGTCTGAGGTTTCCAATAAAAGAATGTCGAATGTTATGGTGCTGGAGACTACATTAAAAGGACATCAAATGTGAACTGATTTTCATAAATGACATAAGTCATGGTGGAGAACTATGGAAAGATTGACGCCATGAACTTACTTTTCCAGTCCCTGGAGGACCATAAAGAAGGACCCCTGATCGTTTACGTAATCCAGATGAAAATAAATCCTTATGCATGAGAGGAAGCTGCCGATGTGGATCAAAACACCAAGCATCAACACCATAGTGGAAGATCAACAAAAGTGAAGTTCTATAGATGGACACTCAAGTACCAACAGGTTAGAGAGTAATGTATTATGAAAGGATTAAAAGTGTCTTTAACAACTATCATTATAACGAACATAAAAGGTGGTATAAACAGCAACTTCTATTTTCACAAGTTAAGTATGACACCAGAAAACTACATTCAAAAAGCTCAAGAACAGAGTATTAGTAAGAGAAGCTTCAAGAAAATTATCTCAAATATCCTTTTTGACCCACTCACTTTAAGAAAAGATCATAACCTCTATTCGTTAAAAAATAATCGGCAACAATTTCCAAAACAAGTCTGAAAGCAGTTAAATAATAATATAAAAAGGTTACCTGAACAGTGTCAAGGATTGATTTCTTTACATCCTCCAGCCCACCAACATCTTCCCATTTGACGTTAGGTACCTGTAATAGCACCGTGACAGATAAGCAGGATTGTCATATATACAGAAGGAAAGAGCCTCTTTAATGGAGTATTACACTTTGTTTTTTTAACCATATTAATTGATACTAAAATACTAAACAGGCCCTTTTACTCTGATACGCAAAAATACAACATTGAACACTGTCGAAAACGAGCTGCTTATTCGTGATTCATAAATTGTTCTCCTTAACATATCTTCCAGAAAGTACAGCGTGGAAGGAAACATCAAATGTTTGAGTTATGCCCTTGTTTAATATACCTTTGGAGTACCAAGAGCTGATGCATTTCGCTTCTTTGACCGCTCCAGTGCTTTCGTTAAGTTTTCTTTACCAAGACCCAGAGGTACATCACTCGGTTTGTTACTATCTTCAATTGAGTTGGACTCAAATGAGCCATGCCTGGGGTCTGGGTTTCCAGGCTCCAGCTTTTTCTTCTCAGATATTAAGTTTGCACCAGCATCAGCAACTAGGGCACGCAGATCCCTGGGCATGAAACCTGATGTCTGTCCAACTATATCCTTCACAAGATCCTCTGCAGAATTCTGCAATGAGAAATACCTGATCTATCAAATTCAAGACCCAAGGAGAAGGTAGTCATAATGCTGCCAAGATACCATAAAAATGTTGCTTTCCGTCATTTCATTGTTTGTCCCTAGGCAACTAGAAATATTAGCCAGATAAATACACAAACACGATAGCATTATTGCCATGATAGAAAGTCCTTTAATGCTATAATGGTTAATTGCAACATTAGTCATCATTCATTTGGAAAACGAGAGAAGGCCATACAATAATACCATTTTCAGCGGCAGCAGGCATAAAACATCATACTTTAACAAAATGTATGTGCAAAATCAAGGGGCGAGAGAAGAAGCAACATACATTTGGAAGCAGTTCAGAGACATGTTGAAAAGACTGGGACAACAATTGAGACCTTTGTTCTTCATTCAGAGGTCCCACTTTAATTTCATGACTAAAACAGCGCCTAATAGTTGGAGGAAGACCTTCAGAACTGTCTGCAGCCGCAACTAATAGAACTGGGTGCTGGTTTATCATTTCGGTAAAATTTAACTGCTGCATCAGTAAAGTATAAGAAATATCAATTAATCATCCATGTTGTAACCAGGTAACTTCCTATGGAAGTTTTTCATCTTACGCTAGGAGTTCGTTATCACAAAGATATCTTCAGCCAGATAATTGATCTTTCAGAAACAAAAGAAGAAATTGTACCCTTTATTCTGGAATAGTGTTTCACATGAAACACGAGGTATTTTATGTTCTTTTATCTTTATTTTATATTCTCAAATGAAATGGTATAGAGGCAAAATGAAGTGAGGAAAACATGGAACAGCTATTTTGGAATGTTAAATCTAATTCGAACTAATAATATTTAGCAGTAGAGACAAAGGGTAAATAATGAATGAACAACATTCAAACTTACAGAATCACCATCTGAGCTTTCTTCAATATAATCATCGTCATCTTCATTACTTGGCTCCGTGAATTGTTTAATGATTGATGCAACTTCTGAGTTAACACCAACTTGCTCATACGGTGATCCTTCCTGAGCAGCTAGATTACGGAAAACCTCAAAATGACGGAGAAGAAGAATTGTTGGGCAATATCTAGAACAGTAATAGCATATTGCATATAAGAAATTTCTCAGTGAAGCAAACCGGGAAAAAAAAACAATTAAATAATAACTAAATGAAAACACAACATAATGGATTCTATTGCTTAGTGATTAGTACCATAGTGGTCACAGTATACCTGCGAGCCGTATTGAAGGCTTCAGCTAGAGCAACAGATGTTTTCTTCTCAGAAGATGTCATAAAATTATGACAACTATATTCCACCACATGTAAGCCCAATTGACAAGCAACATATCTTATCACAGTCCTCTTCCCACAACCTGTAAATCACTTCGGGATTAGCAAGTCCAGAGAAACTTCTCAAGTCAGATATCAATTATTAATTTTAGCAAACCTCCAGCTATACTATGAGATATAAGAAGTTGGAAGTTATGAAACTTGAGGATTGCCATAAAATATAATAAACAATTAGTATAAGAAACTGGACGTTTTTCAAGGAGACAGAGGTAGAAGTTTATAACATACCAGGCACACCATGTAACAGGATAGCAACCCTGAATTTTGATGATAACGGTGATGGACATAAAGTTGGTGCAAGTATGTTGGCCAGAGACAGCACTGCATCATCATGTAAAGGTGGTGGATTTTTCGATCGTGGAATTAAAGTATCTGGGGGAACAGCAGATGCAACACCTCCTCCAAGAACTAGAGCAGTTTGACTGCGATTGACTCTCAGAACAGGTTCCTCTGATGGTTCCATAGCTGCAACCTAAAAACCAGCATGGCTAAGAAGCTCAGTATGTCCCCCTCAAAAAAATTCAAGAGACAAACAAAGCATATGCACAAGTAAAATCTTTTACCTTGAAGTATATTGTCTCCTCGTCACCATTTAGCATTTTTCGGTTGCAAGGTGTGCACAACTCTGATTTGCAGTTCCAATTTATGCATACATTAAAAAGGTCACCCCTGGCGAGATATCTATCGGTAGAAAAGTAGTCACTTAATGCCAAATCTATCAAGTTCTGCCGCTCTTTTGCTTCAACAGATGAACTTGTTTTAAGACGTTGAAGGGTGCCACATTCTGGTACCTTCACAAAAGAGGCTCTCAAGTGAGAGGCATACTTCGGCAACTCGGCCCAAGGTTGAAGTGCTACACTAACAGAAGAGGGCTCATTTTCTTTGACATTGATCGCGCCATTTTCTTTCAGTACAAACAAAGATGACAGTGCCTTGTTTCCTTTCTGCACAACAGCTTTCAAGCATGACAGATGCAGATTCAGGTTAAATGCTAAAAGTGGAGATAAATAGGCCACTTGAGGGTCCAAAGTTGCAGACTGATTTTGAGGATAAGAATATGATGGAAAGACCAACATCGTCCTAGGAGCATGAGAACAAACTGACCCTTGTTCTGAGGAGTTGTCATCTGCACTGACAGGATCCAAGACCACAGCTTGTCCAATTCTATTTACATTAGCATCCACATTCTTGATGAGTATCTACATATAAAAAGAAAGCAAATTGGTGTTTCTGCTCTAAGAATTGAAACTTAGCTTGACAAATGTCAAAAAAATAAACACATGAACACTATATGTCAAAAAAGGACGCCAAATTAAACCAATAAACTGGAGAAGAATAGGAGAAAGTTACTAATAAATCATTATCTTCAACAACTCCTAAGCAGTCAACGCTCAGGACACCATTCGACTCAGCAAAAAAAGAAAGATTTTTTTTTTTCCCAATAAATTTTCCTCACAAAGTAATTTCGAACAAAAATAACTGGAAAGCTTAAAATCATCACGAAACAGCAACTAAACATTGAAAATAGAAATTACCAGCGACCCTGAAGTAATTGATAATCTTTTGAGCGCAGAAGTGGACAACCCAACCAAAACAGTACCATCAACCGAATCAACAGCTGTGTCCTTGGAATATCTAAGAATTCCAGCGGTTAACTGCAGCGTGGGAGCGGAGGGAGCTGCAGCAATCTCCTCAATTCCATCAGCACATTGGGTAGTCTTGCGAGAATTAAGCAGGGAATCGACGAGGGCTTTAGTGGAAGAAAGCACCAGAGGCTTCCTCTTCCTCCTCTCCACCATTACCGCACAATATACAAAACCCTAAACCTTCGTTAATCAATTAGCATCAAACATTAATCATCTTGAAATAAATGAGAAACCTTCGGATGTGTGTGTAAATTGATAGATGGAGAGAGCTGTAAATTGAGCAACTCAAGGCAGTCTGCAAATGGTTGACGATAGACTAACTGTCTCTAACTTCTAACGTCATCATGTCCCCGCAAATATATTATTGACATCATAATTAAATTCTATATCTCAATTATATAAATACTAAATTTAGTGTATTTCCATTTCTCGAACAATCGTATTAATTTCCACCTCGAAATTTATAAAATTTAGGACAACTTACAGCTATCTCCATTGAATTTTGATATAATTATAAATACTCGCTTATTATTTGAAAAATTATAAATACACTTGAGGTTTGTAATCGTCTAACAAATAACTTATTTACATCCTTTTTTTTTTTTTGGTGAACTAACCAAAATATCTGAATTATTTTTTATTTAATTTTTAAAATGTTTTTGAACTACAGTATGCAAAAAGAGATTTCTTATGTTTTTAACACATAGAGCAATAACACAATTTGATATAGTTGAATCTTTGACAATTTTAATAAAAAATTCAAGAGTAAAATGGTCAATTTCAGGTATTTGGTTAGAAATTACAAACTTCAGAGGTATTTATAATTTTTCAAACAACAAGGGGTATTTGTAATTATGTCAAATTTTAAGAAGGTGGTTGTAATTTAACCTAAAATTTATTAACAATATTTGTCCAGGACTCTAAATTTCGAAATTTCTTGATTGTTATCAAGAAATAATTGTTTATTAATAAATGGTAGAATTTCACATGTTATTTATTATCTTTAATTCGTTAATAATTATAAGGATAATTACACTGACCTCCTTTGCTATTATAGGAATATACAAATTTTCCCTTCTTACTATGAAAATTACAAATTGCCCCTTTTG
This sequence comes from Sesamum alatum, assembly GCA_034509735.1. Taxonomy (NCBI): domain Eukaryota; kingdom Viridiplantae; phylum Streptophyta; class Magnoliopsida; order Lamiales; family Pedaliaceae; genus Sesamum; species Sesamum alatum. Next base: position 4,233,680 of record JACGWO010000009.1, read on the forward strand.
ACTAACATGTGTTAGTCAAATTTAACGGTATATGCTTAAATGACTATTTTGACCTTATTTATAAAACTAAAAATTCAATAAACTTGAAAATAGAAATGGACCAAAATATCTTCAAGTATTTTCTTGTCAAAATATAAACTTTATTTTCTATAAAATAGTATAATTTCAACAAATTTACAAGCTTTAATGATTGTCAGGAATAGAAATTAATGTCACAACCTACACATATACAATACGTGATTAAAAAAATATTATGAAATAATTTACTAAAAGCTACAAGTATACACCTTTTTTAAATTTAAAAATAACAAATTACTTTTAAGGGGTATTTAAGTCATAAAAAAATAGAGTTATTCAGGTTGAGGGTATTATAGGAAGTTTAGCCCAATTTTATTATGACATCAGCAAAATCCATTAAATTGACCGAGAGAAGGGGCAATTTGTAAGGTTGATATATTTAAAAAGAAAGTTTATGTAATTTTGATAGTAAGAGGGGGATATTTGTATATTCACATAGTAGTACAGGAGGTTAGTGTAATTAACCCTAATTATAAAAAAAAGTGTGTCCTACATTTCTTTATAATGATATTTGATTAATGAATCTGAGTTTAAGAAAAATAATTTCAAATGAATTTAGAATTTATTAATTTATAAAAAAATAACAATAATTTAAAATTGTTCAAAAATTTCAAAGAATTTATTATTTAACCGATAAATATATTATGCTTTTACCAAGATTTTTCGTATTGGTTAGAAAAAAGTTTGATGGACCCTTACTTGGGCGTTTGGCTGCTCATAAGTGGGCTCTGTGTACTATTTAAGTGTATTGGGCCTATAGTCCAACCTATGAATTGGGCCTATAGTCCAACCTATGAATTGGGCCTTATACTCCAACTTTGAATCTTAGCGTTTCTCCCAAATTCATCGAGCATTGTAATTAGATCCCTAAAGTAAAACGACAGTTTCACTAAACTTAACCCCACGTTTTAAATTGAACTTGCAACAAACTTCAATCTAATCTTGGAGATACATACCCAATTCGAGCTTCATCAATTTTAAAATCTAATGCAAATTAAAAGCATTCCATATAATTAAGTTACACATTCTTAAACGATCATTTAATTTATCTTATTATCTAGTCGTACTTTCAATAAACACGTACAATTTCATAAAAGTTCTATTTATTTCGTTACTCTGAATCTTGGAAGAGAATTCAATAAATTTAGTCGATCAGATGTCTTGCTCGAAAGTAACAAGTTCGTCAATCGTTGATAGTAAACGAAAGTAACAAATCGTTCCTCGTGTACATATATAATCGTAATAAAGAAATGCGACTTTTATAATTTTGATTCCTTTTAACATCCCACATCGGAGAAGTAGCAAAACCTCAAAACAGTTTATGAACAAGTTCCTCGAAGGTTTAGTTTGCCGGGTTCGGTAGCACGAGCCTGTAACCCAAGCGGGGGCATTAAGGCGACGGAAGGTTGAAATAGATAGCGGTATTCAGCGAGGATGTGGGTGGTAGAGAATAGAGGGTTGTAGAGATGTGGATGGGCTCACCCTCCCCTGCCTCCTTTGAGGGAATCCCGCATAAGTAGACAGCGGTACTCGGCAGCGAGAATCGAAAATCCGGCCGACAGGGTGCCCTAGAAGTTGTCGGCCGATGAAGTGGTGGTGGCACCCCACCGAAAAAGGTCTATAATGGTTATAGACTGTTAAGGGTCTATAAGAGTTATAGACACATAACACGTAAGTGCTGGCTTGGCAGAGCAGCAGCCGCTATCGGAGGCAGTGGTGGGTGAACCCGGAGACCATATCCCCACGGCCTAGTTGGAGCCCGCCTATCTTCAACCGAACCTCGACCTTTTGTGATGATTTTCTTTCACAACACACATTTTTCAAGGTTGGAAATTTCTTCCTAAATGCTGTGTGGATATCATCTTCCGACCAGCTTGTCCAGAAATGGCATGTAATCCAACAAAAACATGTGGAGGAATGATTTGATTTGATTCTCCAAGGTTGTGGTCAAGAATGTAGGGTCTTTGGAGACGATTACGGCAAGGAGATCCTTAGACACCTCCAAATAGATTGGAGAATTTTTAACTTTGGCTACAAGAATCCCGGGCCTTCTACTAGATCCTTGTTTCTCTAACAGGGCTAGAACAGAATTGGATTTCCTTAAGTTCCCAAAAAACAAATATATTTAGTAAATTACAAGAGCTCAAATATGCTTCATAAGTTCTGAGTTTAAGTAAATTATTCTATGATATGGGTAATCAATAATTACAAGAATGGGAGAGTTCACATTATCAATGTTTAGAGATTAATCATTATTCATTTATTGGGAAAAACAAAATTCATCTCCCTATATTCGGTGAAATGTGTAATTTATCTCCCCATGAAAAATAAAGTAGCAAGTTATTATTCATTTCTTGGGAAAAACAAAATTCATCTCCCTGTATTCAGTGAAATGTGTAATTTATCTTCCCGTGAAAAATAAAGCAGTAATTTATCTCTCTGTATTATTAGAAATAGAGCAAAATCTCCTCCTAAGTCCATCGGTGCACTACACGAGTGTCTACTGTGTTTGGACAATTTTTTACCAACAAAATATTATTTTATGTATATATTTAATATATTAATATATATATATATATCTGTTATTTATAAAAATAAAATTTAATATTTTAAATATATTCATATATATATATATATGTTATTTATAAAAATTATATATATATATATATTTGACTTTCTTTCTTCATTAATAGCATTTGACAATCAGAGCGGGTGATGTGATTCACCTGCTCTAATCTTTATCACTGTTAGTTGTGGTTAATATGCGCACTGCGCAGGGGTGAGAGGACTGGAGATCGAGGGGAAGTTCGTCAAGTTCACGGCCATTGGCGTGTACTTGGAGGATACCGCCGTCTCCTCCCTTGCCGCTAAGTGGAAAGGCAAGACCGCCGAAGAGCTGGCGGATTCTGCCGACTTCTTCGGGGACATCGTCACTGGTAACAAATTAGTTAGACCTTACAATTCTTGTTCGAAGTTAACTTTATTTTCCAAGTTGAGAAATTCAATTATCTGTACCAATTTGAAGGTCCCTTTGAAAAGTTCACAAAGGTGACAATGATACTGCCATTGACGGGCCAACAGTACTCAGAGAAGGTGGTAGAGAACTGTGTTGCTCACTGGAAAGCAGTTGGGAAATACACCGATGCAGAGTCTGAAGCAACCAAGAAATTCCTGCAAGTGTTTAGGAATGAAACCTTCCCACCTGCGGCCTCCATTCTCTTCACTCAGTCACCTCTTGGATCATTAACAGTAAGCATTTTAGCTTCAAGACTGAAATCGTTTCGACTTTATTCTTTCATGGTTGATTTATTGCTCTGTTGTCACACTTCATCTGTGTTCATCTGCAGATTGGTTTCTCAAAAGATGGTTCTATTCCTGAGAACGGGAACGCGGTGATTGAGAACAAGCAGCTGTCGGAAGCAGTTCTTGAATCAATCATAGGGAAGAATGGTGTGTCCCCTTCAGCAAAGCAAAGTTTGGCTGCAAGATTATCAGACTTGTTGAAGCAGAATGAATCCAGTAGTTGAATACGACCTCAAGAAATTGCTGGAGAAGACAAGGAAAGCGACACAGCAATGTTTCTTCAACTAGTAGCAAATAAAAGTAGAATATAGATTGCATCTGTTGTTATCTATATCAGTGGATTTGATTTTGCTGTTGTGCAATTCTGTTGACACCTGATGAGGGCTGATCGACATGGAGCATGCTTGGACCGGGGATTTGTTACAATCTAAAACATACTGCAAATACGTCAACGTGCAAATGACATGATGGGGACAATCAAGGTCTTCTCCAAAGTCATTACGAAAGAATTATATACACAATACTCAAATCAATGGAATTTTGTAGCAAACATCACCTTAAACAGGAAGTAGTGGATGCTAATACGTATAGGCCGAGCCCCTCAAACAGGGATGTTGCAGGTGCAAAAAATGTCAAATAAATGTTCGTATTGCATAATTGATGGACTACAAAACACTAAATTGTACCAAAAAACAAAATAGGCCTAATATTGCAGAAGCTAACCTTCTTCAAACGGAATTAAGCTTCCACCGCTGCAGCTTTACTTGATAGATAAAGATCATAAAGCTGGGGTAGTTTCTCAGTATATTTTGTTACATACCTGTGGACGAAATCCTTCTCTGCAGGGCAAAGTACACCACCAAAAACTCCACTCTTTCTTAACTAAACCTTCAAGGACAAGAGATGAACAACGGAACACCTAGGAACTATTCTCCTCTCCATATTATAGAAAAGAATCTGTGGACATCTAGCCACTGATCTCGACTCTCGATCTACCTTATTAACTAGGAAATCCAGGGCTGCTGAGATTTTCTTCTCGGACAAAAGCATACAATTAGGATGCTTTATAAACGCCATACGAATGTCATCCTTTGACCAACCCCATTTACTATAAACTTCATAACTTCGATCCCATAGAGCTGTATTGCTCTTCCCTGTCCGGGCATGTATACCCAACATGAACGTTGTCTTTGTCGTAGCAAACCCCATTTGCTTGACCTCCTCAACGATTTGCTTGAACTCATCACATTTTGGCAAAAAGATCTCCGGACAGTGAAATAATGAGAACTCGATACACGATTCGGGCACTCCAATCTCCCTCAAGAAATCCACATTTGGCATAATCCTATTCTCGAGATCAACATTAAAAATCCAACATCCCCGCCTTAAAAGAGTCTCAACTTTTCCAACTCCAATTATATCCTTCAGGTAACCATAAACAGGTGCTATTCTGTGCTCCACACTTCTTGTCAGGATAAAAGGGTTCAATGTAATGGTCCTGAAAACTTCTTCTTCAGAAGCCCCTGTCAGCTGCACGAAAACTTCAATCTTTGGCAAAAGGGACTTCTCAGGATTGGAAACCAGAACCTTAGGTTGTCGTCTCACTAGATCCGTAACCTGCGTTTTGCTAAACCCCTGTTTCTCAAGAAAGCTGAGAACAGCATTTGGCTTGTCCGGGCTATCAAAATGCACCTTTTCAACGCATTCGTTGGGCAGTACGTCATAACTCCACTTGATAGGATTGTAAACTCTATCCTCAATCTTACCTCTGATTAGAGGCTCTGACCTGCGTAGCGCGTTCAAAGCATCATTCCAAAGCTCAATCATTCGCTTCCCCTTTAAGGATGCCCCGACAACATCGATTGCCAACGGTAGTCCAGCACATTCCTTCGTGATAGCCCTTGCTAGTGGCTCCACTTCTTCCAAAATTGCTACTTCCCCTGCACTTGTACAGAACAATTTCCATGCTTCTTCTTCATTTAACACCTCAATTTTGAGTGTGACCTCAGTCATCTGCAAACAAACATTAGAGAGTCTGGTTGTCAGATAAGTTTGCCGCCTTTATGGACTTGAGGTGTTGGGATTCCAACAAGATCCAAATCAATTAGATCCCAAACATCATCAAGAATGATGAGAAATGTCTTCTCCATCATAAGCCTTGCGTGCAACTTACTAGCCCTTGTCTCCATGCTTTCTTCAGGTAGCTCCAGCTTCAATCTTTTAGCAATTAGGTTTTGGACCTTTGTCAACTCCGATTCAGTTTCCTGAGTTTTGTTAGACACCGTGATCCATATCACTATGCTGAAAGAATCTGAAACCGGTGAAGGTCTAGTGAGCTTGTTTGTGATGTTCTTGATGAGGGTAGTCTTCCCCACCCCTCCCATACCCCAGATGTACATATATAATCGTAATAAAGAAATGCAGACTTTTATATTTTTTGATTCCTTTTAACATCCCACATCGGAGAAGTAGCAAACCTCAAACAGTTTATGAACAAGTTCCTCGAAGGTTTAGTACGCCGGGTTCGGTAGCATGAGCCTGTAACCCAAGCGGGGGCATTAAGGCGACGGAAGGTTGAATTACATAGGCGGTATTTTAGCGAGAAGAGAGGGCTGTAGAGATGTGGGTGGGCTCACCCTCCCCTGCCTCCTTTGAGGGAATCCCGCATAAGTAGACGGCGGTACTCGGTGGCGAGAATTGAAAATCCGGCCGACAGGGTGCCCTAGAAGTTGTCGGCTGATGAAGTGGTGGTGGCACCCCACCGGAAAGGGTCTGTAATGGTTAATAGACTCAAGAGTTTATAAGAGTTATAGACACATAACACGTAAGTGCTGGCTTGGCAGAGCAGCAGCCGCTATCGGAGGCAGTGGTGGGTGAACCCGGAGACCATATCCCCACGGCCTAGTTGGAGCCCGCCTATCTTCAACCGAACCTCGACCTTTTGTGATGATTTTCTTTCACAACATACATTTTTTAAGGTTGGGAATTTCTTCCTAAATGCGACCAACTTGTCCAGAAATGACATGTAATCTAACAGAAACATGTGAAGGAATAATTTGATTTGATTCTCCAAGGTTGTGGTCAAGAATGTAGGGGGGTCTTTGGAGACGATTACGGCAAGGAGATCCTTAGACACCTCCAAATAGATTGGAGAATTTTTATCTTTGGCTACAAGAATCCCGGGCCTTCTACTAGACCATTGTTTCTCTAACAGGGCTACAACAGAATTGGATTTCCTTAAGTTCCCAAAAAACAAATATATTTAGTAAATTACAAGAGCTCAAATATGCTTCATAAGTTCTGAGTTTAGTAAATTATTCTATGATAAGGGTAATCAATAATTACAAGAATGGGAGAGTTCGCATGATCAATGTTTAGAGATTAACCATTATTCATTTATTGGGAAAAACAAAATTCATCTCCCTATATTCAGTGAAATGTATAATTTATCTCCCCGTGAAAATAAAGCAGCAAGTTATTATTCATTTTTTTGGGAAAAACAAAATTCATCTCCCTGTATTCAGTGAAATGTGTAATTTATCTCCCCGTGAAAAATAAAACAACAATTTATCTCTATATTATTAGAAATAGAGTAAAATATCCTCCTAAGCCCATCGGTGCACTACATGAGTGTCTACTGTGTTTGGACAATTTTTTACCAACACAATATTATTTTATGTATATATTTAATATATTAATATATATATATATCTGTTATTTATAAAAATTATATATATATATTTGACTTTCTTTCTTCATTATCTCCCGAACTGTTGCTCGTTGCACCGCCTAGATCCTCCGCGCCCTTGTCGCCCACCCCCTTCCCCCTCTCACTCCCCTTCTCTCTAGGGGTGGCAGACGAGTCGAGCCGACTCGCGAGCTTCGCGAGCCGGCTTGATTTTTTGAGCTCGACTCGAGCTCGAGCTCAATTCTCTCTGTTCGTTAATCTCGCAAACAGCTCGCGAGCTTTTCCCCTTTTTTTCTTTTTCTTTTTTATTTTTTTATATATTTTTTATTTTTAGAATGTTTATATGTTTAATTTTATATTCAATACTTTATTAATTTCATATTCAAAAGTTGACCATATATTGTAATTATTAATCAATATCATACATTATATTTTAGATAATAATAAACTATGGTATAGGTACTTTTATTTATACATTTAACCTATATAAATTTAGGGTAAATTACATCTACCTCCCCTGAGGTTTGACATAATTACAAATACCCCTTGTTGTTTGAAAAATTACAAATACCTCCCTGAGGTTTGTAATTTTCAACCAATGGCTCAAAATTGATCATTTTACCCTTGATTTTTTTTTCTTACATTATAGAAAAATCAGTCGAGCTAAATTGCTTTATTAACTTCTCTATGTAAAAAAATTTAAGAACCTCTCCATGCGCATTGTAGTCACAAAAAAATCAAAAAATTTAAAAATTAAATAAAATACATAAGGGCATTTTGGTCATTTTACCCATAAAAATGAATGAAAATGGGTTATTTGTTAGACGGTCACAAACCTCAGGGGGGTATTTTTGTAATTTTTTAAACAACGAGGGGCTATTTATAATTATGCCAAACTTCAGGGGAGTTAGTTGTAATTACCCTATAATTTATATAAAAACAAACTTAATCAACAATTTAGTAAATTTTAATATTTTTTTAAAAATAATTATTTAATATGACATGTATAAATTTTATGTTATATTTTAATATCTGTCTATATATAACTTCTTATACTTTTTAAAATTGACAAGTCCTAACAATTAACTTATGATTTTTTATATCTATTTGTGAGTTTTATATTTATATCAAAATACATAGTATACATTATACAATCTATATATTTTACTTATAAATTTATGTCAAAACTTAGTGATTCCCATGAATTAATCTAATAAAGATGATGATGATCATGATGATAATAATAATAACAAAAACAAAAATAATAATAACAACAAACTTAATCAATAATTTAGTAAGTTTTAATATTTTTTTTAATATCACACATATAAAATTCTATGTTATTTTAATATTTATTTGTAATCTCTTATACTTTAAATTGACAAGTCCTATAATTAATTTATATATATATATATATATATATTCTATATTATTATAATTTATAGTAATATAAAATTATTAAAAAAGTATACCAATAATTAAAAAATATACCAATAGTTACAAGCTCTAGCTCGAGGAGCTTGAAGTCAGCTGAAGTTGAATCTAGCTCGAGCTCATTAGGCAAGATTCGAGCTCGAGCTCGACTCGTTCCCACCCCTACTTCTCTCCCCCCCCCCCCCCTCTCTCTCTCTCTATATATATATATATGTATATATAGAAAAATGTATATTTATATATACAGAACTTATTATAAATGTATATTCATATTCAAATTTAATTATTATATAATATAATAATTCTAATTGTATATTTACTTAAATCTAAATTGTTGATTCTAAATTCAATAAACTTTTAACCGTTGATCTATTAGATAAATTTGGACCATAAATTGAAATCAATTCAACAACTTTTAAATTACGACATAAATGTCATTTTTAAATAAAAAATTAAAAAAAAGAAAAAAAAAAATCACACGTGTAACACATGAAAAACATCAAGGGTATTTTTGCTTCATTTTTAAGAACATAGAGGAGTAAAATGCTATTTTTTTTTACAGGAGGGTAAATTACTCTTTTTAATTAACACAAGTGGGGTAAATTGCATTTAACCCTTAATTTCGTCTCTAACTTGGTCAATATGATATTTTTATGGAGGTGACCCAAAGTTATTTTATTTAAGTGTGTTGATTTTAGGTTTTTTGTCTTTTTTCTTTCTTTTTTTTTTTTTTCCCCAATAAGCGAGGATTGGGCTATTAACTCAATATCTAACTTGATCCAACGGAGTATTTTTGTTAAGAGCGACCCAATTCCGTCAACGTGGACATTGATTTCAGACTTATTTCCTATAACCCGAGTGGTAACCCTACTACCTCAATGCATGATACAACAAGGGAAGAGGTGGTTGGTTGGTGAAACTCGTGGTGCTTAGAGCCGTAGGCGTATTCACCCAACCTCCAACTCTTACACCCACCATTATTAATTGTCCACCTATCTCTCAATTCACATACATAAATACATATGTGAGTTTGTGACACACAAGCGAGCGGCAGCGTCTTGGGCGTTGGTGAGCGAGAAGATGACTGCACCACCGTCGGTCACCGAAGTCCAAGTCGAGTCCTTTGTGTTTCCGCCGGAGGTGAAGCCTCCGGGATCCGCCAAGACCCTCTTCCTCGGTGGCGCGGGTTAATTCTGTCGTTTCCTTGTAGTTTGTAATAGCATTTGACAATCAGAGCGGGTGATGTGATTCACCTGCTCTAATCTTTATCACTGTTAGTTGTGGCTAATATGCGCACTGCGCAGGGGTGAGAGGACTGGAGATCGAGGGGAAGTTCGTCAAGTTCACGGCCATTGGCGTGTACTTGGAGGATACCGCCGTCTCCTCCCTTGCCGCTAAGTGGAAAGGCAAGACCGCCGAAGAGCTGGCGGATTCTGCCGACTTCTTCGGGGACATCGTCACTGGTAACAAATTAGTTAGACCTTACAATTCTTGTTCGAAGTTAACTTTATTTTCCAAGTTGAGAAATTCAATTATCTGTACCAATTTGAAGGTCCCTTTGAAAAGTTCACAAAGGTGACAATGATACTGCCATTGACGGGCCAACAGTACTCAGAGAAGGTGGTAGAGAACTGTGTTGCTCACTGGAAAGCAGTTGGGAAATACACCGATGCAGAGTCTGAAGCAACCAAGAAATTCCTGCAAGTGTTTAGGAATGAAACCTTCCCACCTGCGGCCTCCATTCTCTTCACTCAGTCACCTCTTGGATCATTAACAGTAAGCATTTTAGCTTCAAGACTGAAATCGTTTCGACTTTATTCTTTCATGGTTGATTTATTGCTCTGTTGTCACACTTCATCTGTGTTCATCTGCAGATTGGTTTCTCAAAAGATGGTTCTATTCCTGAGAACGGGAACGCGGTGATTGAGAACAAGCAGCTGTCGGAAGCAGTTCTTGAATCAATCATAGGGAAGAATGGTGTGTCCCCTTCAGCAAAGCAAAGTTTGGCTGCAAGATTATCAGACTTGTTGAAGCAGAATGAATCCAGTAGTTGAATACGACCTCAAGAAATTGCTGGAGAAGACAAGGAAAGCGACACAGCAATGTTTCTTCAACTAGTAGCAAATAAAAGTAGAATATAGATTGCATCTGTTGTTATCTATATCAGTGGATTTGATTTTGCTGTTGTGCAATTCTGTTGACACCTGATGAGGGCTGATCGACATGGAGCATGCTTGGACCGGGGATTTGTTACAATCTAAACATACTGCAAATACGTCAACGTGCAAATGACATGATGGGGACAATCAAGGTCTTCTCCAAAGTCATTACGAAAGAATTATATACACAATACTCAAATCAATGGAATTTTGTAGCAAACATCACCTTAAACAGGAAGTAGTGGATGCTAATACGTATAGGCCGAGCCCCTCAAACAGGGATGTTGCAGGTGCAAAAAATGTCAAATAAATGTTCGTATTGCATAATTGATGGACTACAAAACACTAAATTGTACCAAAAACAAAATAGGCCTAATATTGCAGAAGCTAACCTTCTTCAAACGGAATTAAGCTTCCACCGCTGCAGCTTTACTTGATAGATAAAGATCATAAAGCTGGGGTAGTTTCTCAGTATATTTTGTTACATACCTGTGGACGAAATCCTTCTCTGCAGGGCAAAGTACACCACCAAAACTCCACTCTTTCTTAACTAAACCCTTCAAGGACAAGAGATGAACAACGGAACACCTAGGAACTATTCTCCTCTCCATATTATAGAAAAGAATCTGTGGACATCTAGCCACTGATCTCGACTCTCGATCTACCTTATTAACTAGGAAATCCAGGGCTGCTGAGATTTTCTTCTCGGACAAAAGCATACAATTAGGATGCTTTATAAACGCCATACGAATGTCATCCTTTGACCAACCCCATTTACTATAAACTTCATAACTTCGATCCCATAGAGCTGTATTGCTCTTCCCTGTCCGGGCATGTATACCCAACATGAACGTTGTCTTTGTCGTAGCAAACCCCATTTGCTTGACCTCCTCAACGATTTGCTTGAACTCATCACATTTTGGCAAAAAGATCTCCGGACAGTGAAATAATGAGAACTCGATACACGATTCGGGCACTCCAATCTCCCTCAAGAAATCCACATTTGGCATAATCCTATTCTCGAGATCAACATTAAAAATCCAACATCCCCGCCTTAAAAGAGTCTCAACTTTTCCAACTCCAATTATATCCTTCAGGTAACCATAAACAGGTGCTATTCTGTGCTCCACACTTCTTGTCAGGATAAAAGGGTTCAATGTAATGGTCCTGAAAACTTCTTCTTCAGAAGCCCCTGTCAGCTGCACGAAAACTTCAATCTTTGGCAAAAGGGACTTCTCAGGATTGGAAACCAGAACCTTAGGTTGTCGTCTCACTAGATCCGTAACCTGCGTTTTGCTAAACCCCTGTTTCTCAAGAAAGCTGAGAACAGCATTTGGCTTGTCCGGGCTATCAAAATGCACCTTTTCAACGCATTCGTTGGGCAGTACGTCATAACTCCACTTGATAGGATTGTAAACTCTATCCTCAATCTTACCTCTGATTAGAGGCTCTGACCTGCGTAGCGCGTTCAAAGCATCATTCCAAAGCTCAATCATTCGCTTCCCCTTTAAGGATGCCCCGACAACATCGATTGCCAACGGTAGTCCAGCACATTCCTTCGTGATAGCCCTTGCTAGTGGCTCCACTTCTTCCAAAATTGCTACTTCCCCTGCACTTGTACAGAACAATTTCCATGCTTCTTCTTCATTTAACACCTCAATTTTGAGTGTGACCTCAGTCATCTGCAAACAAACATTAGAGAGTCTGGTTGTCAAGATAAGTTTGCCGCCTTTATGGACTTGAGGTGTTGGGATTCCAACAAGATCCAAATCAATTAGATCCCAAACATCATCAAGAATGATGAGAAATGTCTTCTCCATCATAAGCCTTGCGTGCAACTTACTAGCCCTTGTCTCCATGCTTTCTTCAGGTAGCTCCAGCTTCAATCTTTTAGCAATTAGGTTTTGGACCTTTGTCAACTCCGATTCAGTTTCCTGAGTTTTGTTAGACACCGTGATCCATATCACTATGCTGAAAGAATCTGAAACCGGTGAAGGTCTAGTGAGCTTGTTGTTGATGTTCTTGATGAGGGTAGTCTTCCCCACCCCTCCCATACCCCAGATGTACATATATAATCGTAATAAAGAAATGCAGACTTTTATATTTTTGATTCCTTTTAACATCCCACATCGGAGAAGTAGCAAACCTCAAACAGTTTATGAACAAGTTCCTCGAAGGTTTAGTACGCCGGGTTCGGTAGCATGAGCCTGTAACCCAAGCGGGGGCATTAAGGCGACGGAAGGTTGAATTACATAGGCGGTATTTAGCTAGAACGTGGGTGGTAGAGAAGAGAGGGCTGTAGAGATGTGGGTGGGCTCACCCTCCCCTGCCTCCTTTGAGGGAATCCCGCATTAGTAGACGGCGGTACTCGGTGGCGAGAATTGAAAAATCCGGCCGACAGGGTGCCCTAGAAGTTGTCGGCTGATGAAGTGGTGGTGGCACCCCACCGGAAAGGGTCTGTAATGGTTAATAGACTCAAGAGTTTATAAGAGTTATAGACACATAACACGTAAGTGCTGGCTTGGCAGAGCAGCAGCCGCTATCGGAGGCAGTGGTGGGTGAACCCGGAGACCATATCCCCACGGCCTAGTTGGAGCCCGCCTATCTTCAACCGAACCTCGACCTTTTGTGATGATTTTCTTTCACAACATACATTTTTTAAGGTTGGGAATTTCTTCCTAAATGCGACCAACTTGTCCAGAAATGACATGTAATCTAACAGAAACATGTGAAGGAATAATTTGATTTGATTCTCCAAGGTTGTGGTCAAGAATGTAGGGGGGTCTTTGGAGACGATTACGGCAAGGAGATCCTTAGACACCTCCAAATAGATTGGAGAATTTTTATCTTTGGCTACAAGAATCCCGGGCCTTCTACTAGACCATTGTTTCTCTAACAGGGCTACAACAGAATTGGATTTCCTTAAGTTCCCAAAAAACAAATATATTTAGTAAATTACAAGAGCTCAAATATGCTTCATAAGTTCTGAGTTTAGTAAATTATTCTATGATAAGGGTAATCAATAATTACAAGAATGGGAGAGTTCGCATGATCAATGTTTAGAGATTAACCATTATTCATTTATTGGGAAAAACAAAATTCATCTCCCTATATTCAGTGAAATGTATAATTTATCTCCCCGTGAAAATAAAGCAGCAAGTTATTATTCATTTTTTGGGAAAAACAAAATTCATCTCCCTGTATTCAGTGAAATGTGTAATTTATCTCCCCGTGAAAAATAAAACAACAATTTATCTCTATATTATTAGAAATAGAGTAAAATATCCTCCTAAGCCCATCGGTGCACTACATGAGTGTCTACTGTGTTTGGACAATTTTTTACCAACACAATATTATTTTATGTATATATTTAATATATTAATATATATATATATATCTGTTATTTATAAAAATTATATATATATATTTGACTTTCTTTCTTCATTATCTCCCGAACTGTTGCTCGTTGCACCGCCTAGATCCTCCGCGCCCTTGTCGCCCACCCCCTTCCCCCTCTCACTCCCCTTCTCTCTAGGGGTGGCAGACGAGTCGAGCCGACTCGCGAGCTTCGCGAGCCGGCTTGATTTTGAGCTCGACTCGAGCTCGAGCTCAATTCTCTCTGTTCGTTAATCTCGCAAACAGCTTGCGAGCTTTTCCCCTTTTTTTCTTTTTCTTTTTTATTTTTTATATATTTTTTATTTTTAGAATGTTTATATGTTTAATTTTATATTCAATACTTTATTAATTTCATATTCAAAAGTTGACCATATATTGTAATTATTAATCAATATCATACATTATATTTTAGATAATAATAAACTATGGTATAGGTACTTTTATTTATACATTTAACCTATATAAATTTAGGGTAAATTACATCTACCTCCCCTGAGGTTTGACATAATTACAAATACCCCCTTGTTGTTTGAAAAATTACAAATACCTCCCTGAGGTTTGTAATTTTCAACCAATGGCTCAAAATTGATCATTTTACCCTTGATTTTTTTTTTCTTACATTATAGAAAAATCAGTCGAGCTAAATTGCTTTATTAACTTCTCTATGTAAAAAATTTAAGAACCTCTCCATGCGCATTGTAGTCACAAAAAAATCAAAAAATTTAAAAATTAAATAAAATACATAAGGGCATTTTGGTCATTTTACCCATAAAAATGAATGAAAATGGGTTATTTGTTAGACGGTCACAAACCTCAGGGGGGTATTTTTTGTAATTTTTTTAAACAACGAGGGGCTATTTATAATTATGCCAAACTTCAGGGGAGTTAGTTGTAATTACCCTATAATTTATATAAAAACAAACTTAATCAACAATTTAGTAAATTTTAATATTTTTTTAAAAATAATTATTTAATATGACATGTATAAATTTTATGTTATATTTTAATATCTGTCTATATATAACTTCTTATACTTTTTAAAATTGACAAGTCCTAACAATTAACTTATGATTTTTTATATCTATTTGTGAGTTTTATATTTATATCAAAATACATAGTATACATTATACAATCTATATATTTTACTTATAAATTTATGTCAAAACTTAGTGATTCCCATGAATTAATCTAATAAAGATGATGATGATCATGATGATAATAATAATAACAAAAACAAAAATAATAATAACAACAAACTTAATCAATAATTTAGTAAGTTTTAATATTTTTTTTAATATCACACATATAAATTCTATGTTATTTTAATATTTATTTGTAATCTCTTATACTTTAAATTGACAAGTCCTATAATTAATTTATATATATATATATATATATTCTATATTATTATAATTTATAGTAATATAAAATTATTAAAAAAGTATACCAATAATTAAAAAATATACCAATAGTTACAAGCTCTAGCTCGAGGAGCTTGAAGTCAGCTGAAGTTGAATCTAGCTCGAGCTCATTAGGCAAGATTCGAGCTCGAGCTCGACTCGTTCCCACCCCTACTTCTCTCCCCCCCCCCCCCCCCCTCTCTCTCTCTCTATATATATATATATGTATATATAGAAAAATGTATATTTATATATACAGAACTTATTATAAATGTATATTCATATTCAAATTTAATTATTATATAATATAATAATTCTAATTGTATATTTACTTAAATCTAAATTGTTGATTCTAAATTCAATAAACTTTTAACCGTTGATCTATTAGATAAATTTGGACCATAAATTGAAATCAATTCAACAACTTTTAAATTACGACATAAATGTCATTTTTAAATAAAAAATTAAAAAAAGAAAAAAAAAATCACACGTGTAACACATGAAAAACATCAAGGGTATTTTTGCTTCATTTTTAAGAACATAGAGGAGTAAAATGCTATTTTTTTTTACAGGAGGGTAAATTACTCTTTTTAATTAACACAAGTGGGGTAAATTGCATTTAACCCTTAATTTCGTCTCTAACTTGGTCAATATGATATTTTTATGGAGGTGACCCAAAGTTATTTTATTTAAGTGTGTTGATTTTAGGTTTTTTGTCTTTTTCTTTTCTTTTTTTTTTTTCCCCAATAAGCGAGGATTGGGCTATTAACTCAATATCTAACTTGATCCAACGGAGTATTTTTGTTAAGAGCGACCCAATTCCGTCAACGTGGACATTGATTTCAGACTTATTTCCTATAACCCGAGTGGTAACCCTACT
The DNA here is from genome assembly GCA_034509735.1 of Sesamum alatum. Lineage (NCBI taxonomy): Eukaryota > Viridiplantae > Streptophyta > Magnoliopsida > Lamiales > Pedaliaceae > Sesamum > Sesamum alatum. The sequence goes on from JACGWO010000009.1 coordinate 4,250,018, forward strand.
ACCTCAATGCATGATACAACAAGGGAAGAGGTGGTTGGTTGGTGAAACTCGTGGTGCTTAGAGCCGTAGGCGTATTCACCCAACCTCCAACTCTTACACCCACCATTATTAATTGTCCACCTATCTCTCAATTCACATACATAAATACATATGTGAGTTTGTGACACACAAGCGAGCGGCAGCGTCTTGGGCGTTGGTGAGCGAGAAGATGACTGCACCACCGTCGGTCACCGAAGTCCAAGTCGAGTCCTTTGTGTTTCCGCCGGAGGTGAAGCCTCCGGGATCCGCCAAGACCCTCTTCCTCGGTGGCGCGGGTTAATTCTGTCGTTTCCTTGTAGTTTGTAATAGCATTTGACAATCAGAGCGGGTGATGTGATTCACCTGCTCTAATCTTTATCACTGTTAGTTGTGGCTAATATGCGCACTGCGCAGGGGTGAGAGGACTGGAGATCGAGGGGAAGTTCGTCAAGTTCACGGCCATTGGCGTGTACTTGGAGGATACCGCCGTCTCCTCCCTTGCCGCTAAGTGGAAAGGCAAGACCGCCGAAGAGCTGGCGGATTCTGCCGACTTCTTCGGGGACATCGTCACTGGTAACAAATTAGTTAGACCTTACAATTCTTGTTCGAAGTTAACTTTATTTTCCAAGTTGAGAAATTCAATTATCTGTACCAATTTGAAGGTCCCTTTGAAAAGTTCACAAAGGTGACAATGATACTGCCATTGACGGGCCAACAGTACTCAGAGAAGGTGGTAGAGAACTGTGTTGCTCACTGGAAAGCAGTTGGGAAATACACCGATGCAGAGTCTGAAGCAACCAAGAAATTCCTGCAAGTGTTTAGGAATGAAACCTTCCCACCTGCGGCCTCCATTCTCTTCACTCAGTCACCTCTTGGATCATTAACAGTAAGCATTTTAGCTTCAAGACTGAAATCGTTTCGACTTTATTCTTTCATGGTTGATTTATTGCTCTGTTGTCACACTTCATCTGTGTTCATCTGCAGATTGGTTTCTCAAAAGATGGTTCTATTCCTGAGAACGGGAACGCGGTGATTGAGAACAAGCAGCTGTCGGAAGCAGTTCTTGAATCAATCATAGGGAAGAATGGTGTGTCCCCTTCAGCAAAGCAAAGTTTGGCTGCAAGATTATCAGACTTGTTGAAGCAGAATGAATCCAGTAGTTGAATACGACCTCAAGAAATTGCTGGAGAAGACAAGGAAAGCGACACAGCAATGTTTCTTCAACTAGTAGCAAATAAAAGTAGAATATAGATTGCATCTGTTGTTATCTATATCAGTGGATTTGATTTTGCTGTTGTGCAATTCTGTTGACACCTGATGAGGGCTGATCGACATGGAGCATGCTTGGACCGGGGATTTGTTACAATCTAAACATACTGCAAATACGTCAACGTGCAAATGACATGATGGGGACAATCAAGGTCTTCTCCAAAGTCATTACGAAAGAATTATATACACAATACTCAAATCAATGGAATTTTGTAGCAAACATCACCTTAAACAGGAAGTAGTGGATGCTAATACGTATAGGCCGAGCCCCTCAAACAGGGATGTTGCAGGTGCAAAAAATGTCAAATAAATGTTCGTATTGCATAATTGATGGACTACAAAACACTAAATTGTACCAAAAACAAAATAGGCCTAATATTGCAGAAGCTAACCTTCTTCAAACGGAATTAAGCTTCCACCGCTGCAGCTTTACTTGATAGATAAAGATCATAAAGCTGGGGTAGTTTCTCAGTATATTTTGTTACATACCTGTGGACGAAATCCTTCTCTGCAGGGCAAAGTACACCACCAAAACTCCACTCTTTCTTAACTAAACCCTTCAAGGACAAGAGATGAACAACGGAACACCTAGGAACTATTCTCCTCTCCATATTATAGAAAAGAATCTGTGGACATCTAGCCACTGATCTCGACTCTCGATCTACCTTATTAACTAGGAAATCCAGGGCTGCTGAGATTTTCTTCTCGGACAAAAGCATACAATTAGGATGCTTTATAAACGCCATACGAATGTCATCCTTTGACCAACCCCATTTACTATAAACTTCATAACTTCGATCCCATAGAGCTGTATTGCTCTTCCCTGTCCGGGCATGTATACCCAACATGAACGTTGTCTTTGTCGTAGCAAACCCCATTTGCTTGACCTCCTCAACGATTTGCTTGAACTCATCACATTTTGGCAAAAAGATCTCCGGACAGTGAAATAATGAGAACTCGATACACGATTCGGGCACTCCAATCTCCCTCAAGAAATCCACATTTGGCATAATCCTATTCTCGAGATCAACATTAAAAATCCAACATCCCCGCCTTAAAAGAGTCTCAACTTTTCCAACTCCAATTATATCCTTCAGGTAACCATAAACAGGTGCTATTCTGTGCTCCACACTTCTTGTCAGGATAAAAGGGTTCAATGTAATGGTCCTGAAAACTTCTTCTTCAGAAGCCCCTGTCAGCTGCACGAAAACTTCAATCTTTGGCAAAAGGGACTTCTCAGGATTGGAAACCAGAACCTTAGGTTGTCGTCTCACTAGATCCGTAACCTGCGTTTTGCTAAACCCCTGTTTCTCAAGAAAGCTGAGAACAGCATTTGGCTTGTCCGGGCTATCAAAATGCACCTTTTTAGAAGCAGAGACAGCCTTTTCCGGAGACAATCCACACGCATTCACCAGGTACGAAATAACAAACGTTTTCTCTTGCGACTTCTCTTTCGAAGAACTTGCATCCGCGAGGCTCGCATTTACATTTTTAAGAACAGAGAAATTCGCGAAGCGTTGATTCTTCTGTACCCTTGATAGAATAGGTCGAAGCAGCATTTGATTCTTACAGTGGAGATAACAATGGAAAGAATCTTTTCCGAGGACGAGACAGGAGCCGAGTCAGAGAATAAGGCGAAGAGAGAAACCCTAGCCTCAGCCGAGAGGGAACAAATTGGGAAAATACTCAAATACTCAAATTCAAAACCAGAATTAATTTTAGGGTTAATTACACTATCCTCCCCTACTACTATGAGAATATACAAATTTCTCCCTCTTATTATCAAAATTACATAAATTTCTCGTTCAAAGATATCCACCTTACAAATTGTCCCTTTCGTTAGTCAGCTTAATGGATTTTGTTGATGTCATAAAAAAAATTGGTCTAAACTTCCTATTATACTCTTAACCTGAATAACTCTATTTTTTAGACTTAAATACTCCTTAAGAGTAATTTGTTATATTTAAATTTAAAAAGGGTGTATACTTGTAATTTTTATTATATTATTTTATAATATTTTTTTAATCACATATTGTGTATGTGTAGGTTGTGACATTAATTTCTATTCCTAACAATCATTAAAACTTGTAAATTTTATTGAAATTATATTATTTAATAGAAAATAAAGCTTATATTTTGAGGAAAAAAAAATACTTGAAGATATTCTAGTTTACTTCTATTTTCAAGTTTATTAAATTATTTTTAATTTTATATATGGAGGGCAAAAGGATCATTTAAGCATATATCATTAAATTTGACTAACACATATTAGTTAGAGGGGACAATTTGTAATTTTCATAATAAGAGAGAAAAATTTATATATTCCCATAATAGCAGTAGAGGTCAGATAATTAACCCTTTAAAATGACGCAATTCCAGAGCTAATCCAAATCTGAGGATTAGTCCCACAACCGGTTCAGACAAGTGAACCTACGTGGTATAATTTAATTTTTTATTACATTTATTTCTTTTACAAATATAAAACCAAATAAAGAGTAAAATTCAAATTTATGCAACTTTTTGACCGACATTAACACATTTCACCAAAACTCTAATAGAAAATAGTCAAGTATAAACAAAGAATCTTTTTTACAAGAAGTAAATGTGATTTAAAACACTTTTGCAAAACATACTTTAAATTATATTTGATCTCATACCTCAACCAACTTGATTTCTCAAACTGAATTATTGAAATAAAAAATACGTATAAGAAGAAACTGAAAGCTGAGCTCAAGTTTGAACAAGTTTGGTTGCCTCCTCAACTATACATCAGGACACACTTCCTAAGGCAGTAACCTTAATCGTATACAAAGAAAACAAACTGTTCTGTTACATCAAAGCTAAACTCGTTGCATTCTGGGAGCGAGCTGTTTATCGAAGAGCTACCCACAACTTATTCTACTCTTTTTAACATATTGACTTCAGCTAGTTGGTCACTTTGACAGCAGGGACTCGAGAGAACTCGGGTCGTATACTGGAGGATTGCATGTGAAATCCTGGCAAACAAGCGCGACGACCTTGTCAGAAGTGAAATTGCTCTTGGCCATGAGGGCAATCTTGTCGTTGTTTTCCTCCCAGAATCTCATTTCTTCTACATCAGTAGGGTCTATGTGAATCACCTGTGCATTCAGACAGCAGAGTCACGCTGAATGTCTAGGACGTGGGTGAAATGAAGATAGATTGGGCAGTCGTTTTGAGGTGGACATACCGTTCTGTTAGGATTGTATGACGCATGAGCAGCGGCTAACATGCCATCGTATTCTGGAGAAGACTTTGGTCCGACCAGCACAACTTGCTTTCTTGATTCGATGGAAAACATATCTGCAGCGCAGCACATCAGAGGCACAGCCATTACAGTGTCCTTCAGCCTCTTCTCAAAGACAGCCTGTAAGAGAACAGGTCAAAACGGCAAGCATGAGTGAGAGAGAGTAATCGAGGGCAGAAAAGCTTTTTCTGAAGACAACATGGGCACATGAGCATACCAGTAGACGTTCGCCATTACGCCTATAGTGATCAGAACCTGAAGCAACCAAGGAAGCCAATCTCACTAAATTAATGACCGAAACAGAGTTTCCAGAAGGTTCTGCTCCATCGTGGTCTTCTTTCACACGGAGAAGAACTGACGGATCCTCCCCAGGAGTATTGAAATATCCTCCACCTTCTTTGTCGAGAAACAGCTCATCCTGAAAATTATGGAGTTATCGTACATGGAAGAACCAGGAGACTTTGCTGGCTGGGCTGTTATCCTATAACTTGTTACCTACTTACCTGTGTATTCTGTAGTTCAATAGCCCAAGCCAGCCAACAAATTGAACCACCAAATTCATACAGATCCAGAAGACCAGAAATGAGGAACGCGTAATCATCTAAGAAACCAGGTGCTGCTGCAGGGCCCTTCCTAAAGCTGTGCTTAAGTTTTTGTGTCTGCTGATTGTAAAGATGTTGCCTGATGAATGCTGCTGCCCTCTCCGCAACTTCCATGTACTCTTTTGGCTATGGTCCACCAGGCAGAAGTTAGTATACCAAACTACTAGTGCTTAAGTTCCGTAATCAAAGATAAGCAACATGAAACAGTCGGAAAGCAATTACACAGAATTGAAGGTCATCCACAGAGATGTTATTTGCCCATAAAGGCAACGCAGCAATGTACAAGACCCAGTAGTTCAACGAAGCCAGTACAATAATATTTCACAAACGGGAATCAAAAGAGTAGCTGCAAACCATAGTGTAAAGACGACCTCATTTCACCCACACTCTTGAACCACCAAACGATGTTGTGCTGTTATACTAGCACAAAATCTTGGCAGTCCTTTTTAGAAAGAAAATTAATTGCATGTGAGATGTTTAAACATCAAATCAAGAGCTTATGAGAATTTTATAAATCATATGAAGAATGCTGTGACTGTGCATCTGACAAGCCAGAAAGAGCAGCATATCTTACATCAGTGCCAACAACAGGAAAGTAGAAATCTGTCCCTTCCGGCTCACCCTTTAGAATTTTAGATGCTCTTGCAAATGAGGAAATTGCAAGTCCATTCCATGATACAATAACCTGAGAAATGCAAAGTAACCAATAACTGGTGGTCCATGCATAAAAAAGAGTTGTGGCGAAAGAATAAGCTAAGTCAACAGAAGTCAAAAAGAAATGCTACCTTATCATCCAAATGTGGCCTTGGGCGTTTTGATCTCACATCAAAAAGCTTCTCTCGACAAATCCCCAAAATCTTCAGATACTCCTCCATGGACATACCAAATTTCGATGCCATCTCAGAAGTACTCTTTCTCTCTATAAGCACATTCTTACCCTTGAACTCATTGTGGGGATCACTCATCCTTGAGAGATCACAGTTTCCGGATGATTTAACATAGTAGTGCTCTTTAAAGAGAGGGGCATGCTCTCCAAGTATGTCTTCAACCTGTCAAGACAGAGAGACTGGAAAAATCAGAAGAAACTTAAAGATCCAAACTGCTTACAGAGAATACAATATGAAACACAACACTGGAATAGAAGATCCAAACAGCTCAAAAAGCAATGATGCAAAACACAAAAAAGTAATATAAAATCAAATAATCTCAAATGTAAATACCCGTATAAACATAACTGTCCAGGAATCCAAGAGCAAAACAGACAAATTGTGGATCAACTTCTCCCACTCCAAAGTATAAATAAAAGAGAATTAAGTCTGAACCCCAAGTTGACAATCACAGGATAGGCAAAGAAATCTTTAAAAAGGGCTTGTCATTTTTCAGATGAAAAGTGAGTAACATGTACCTCTTGGCTAGTCCAAATGTAGAAGGCACCCTCCTTTTTCCTTGAGGCACCTTCAAATTCTGCACTATCAGCATCCTCAGCTGAAAATATCTCACCATTCGGGCCAATCATATCTCTCCTCAAATAATCAAGAATGTCCCTGGATACACTGGAATAGATCATGTCTTTTGTGATAGAAAATACATCCAGGTAAACATTAGCAAGCTGCCCCTGATCGTATAACATTTTCTCGAAATGTGGTACTGCAAGGAGACAAAGACAACTACTGATTCAAAAACCAGCAATCCACCATGTCAAATTGCACAAAATAATTCATGGCCACTAACCATGCCAGCATTCATCCACGCTGTATCTGTGAAAACCACCTCCGACATGATCATGAATACCACCCCTTGCCATGCACTGCAAGGTATGCACCACCATACTTAGGTCTTCCTTCGCTTCACCTGGCATTCCATTCTCCTTTAACTTCTTTGAATGATAAAGCATCAGCTGGATTTCAACTGGTCTCGGAAACTTCGGGGCCGAACCAAATCCACCATACTCCGCATCATAACTGTCCGAGAGCTATAAGAAAATCAAAACTATAATTAGGGGCTAACAAGTAGTGGGGTTTAGAGGAAGGTCATAAATGAAGAAACGAATGAATTTATGTTTTTGTTTACAAAGAAACAACCTCAAAATACAATCATGAAACCCCATCTACCATAGTAACGTAGGTATGCACTATTCCAGCAGACATGCAAACAAAAAATTTAAATTTGTTACCCCGATGCAGGACCACGTTAACAACAGTGCTAAAGAATGCAAATAAGCTAAGATTGTAAGCAAAGAATCATCGCGGCTCCAACCCATAAGAGGACAAGGTAAAATCAAGAAGAACAACAAGTGGTATGAAAACAATAAAGAAGATGTTGGAAAACTATAGACTAAAACTAAAAAAAAAAGATGTTGCAACTTTAAATAGAGCTATATAACTTCAAACAATCTTATGCCAGAAAATTCTACCTGTTCAGCACATTTTTGCACTGCCTTTTCTGGAAGCGCTTCCGGGACCTTCGGTGATTTTGCAGTAGCAGATAACGCCTCCGAAAGCTGTTCTATTGCAAACGCCCCACTCTGGATCAATGCATCCTTATTAGTGTCCCAAGCTTCTTTTACCTTCCTGTTAAATAGAAACGAATTTTCAAATTATAGGGTTGTCTAGAAAACTTGCCAACCTAAGAAGATACTTCCATCCATAAAACATTGAGGTCCCCAATAAATTTCATCAAGAAATACATCTGCCATAATCCAGAAGTTAACTTACAGCATAGACTTGTTACCTAAGTACAGTTTTAAAGCCAGGCCGGCCATGTTTATCATCCGGGGGAAAGTAGGTCCCACCCATCAAAGGCTTTAGATCAGGTGAAAGGAAGGCACTTAGAGGCCAACCACCACCACCATATAACGCTTGGACATATGTCATGTATACCTGGAGATGTAACAGAAAAAACAGAGCTACATATACATCAATAGAAAGAGAATGCTCTTTCAAATGAAAAGAAATGTGGTTGATGTCAAAAGAAACTATTGTCTTGTGGTGTGTGAATTTCCCGGGAAAACTCCAATCAAGAAGCTCCAACAATTAATTGATTTAGTCGGAAAAGTTTGTCTAATATAAAATGACATATTCTGATTTTACAGAATCTCCGCTATCTTACCATAAAAAAGATTCAACATGCCTACACCAATTACTGCCTCTCCACTCTATTAAGGAGACACACAAAATATTCATTTGTCAAGGAGCTGAAATAGGATATCAACGTCCAATATGAACCCTAGGTAACACAACAATTAAAAAGGCCAAAAAGGAAAAGGATTAAAATTTTGGTCGTCTTACTGCTTTAATGTAAAGGACATACTGACTAATGCAAGTCCCCAGCCAATGCTACAATTTAACCTCAGGTTATCTACGTACACATTATACATAAATATGTACACGTAAGTAACGAAAAGTTTTAAGCAGATATCTAGGCCATTCTAATTTCATCTAAAGAGAAACCCGTTAGCGGATGATGATAATACAAACGAATGCTTACCTTATCTACATCCGGCCTTTCTTCTCTATCTACCTGTCAAAAAGACAGGTTTAGGTCAAGATGAAAACAAGGAAGAGTACGTCTCTAACAAGTTGAGAAGCTCACCTTGATACTGACAAACCAATCATTGAGCAGTTTTGCCACCTCTTCATCCTCGAAAGATTCCACTTCCATTACATGACACCTTAATTGGAAAAGCATTACATAGTCGAGAAAATTAGTCCCTCGAATCCCATTCAAATGCAGCTCAACTAGAAAAGCAAGGCAAGTGTACGGAATTCATACCAATGACAAGTGCTGTAACCAACTTCAAATGCAAGACAACAGCAAGAACCCACAAAATTCAAAAGTAGCATGTTAATTTGATGATATAAGAATACAAAGAATGAGCCACAAACTACAAAAAGAGGAGAACGTGCTATACTTGACAGGAAGATAGGCACATCTCTTTTACGAGCTTCAGCAAACGCCTCCTCGCCCCAGGGATACCAATCAACCTATTTACAGAATCAGAGAGAAAAAAAAATATAGATATATTAACACAAGCGAATCAGCACCAGAAATTAGATGGGGGTATTAGAACAACCATAAATATTCGGCAATTAATTCTATAAAATTCCGACATGAAACATACAGGATTATGGGCGTGTTGAAGAAGGTAAGGACTATGCTCCCCAGCGAGGCGGTTAGTGTGCTTGTGGGCCCCGGACGACGCCGTATTGGAGGTTCTTTCATCAGCCATGGCGAAGACTCTAGATAAGTTAATGGGCCGGTGGAACACGATCGACAATGGGCAAGAAAATGAAAAAGACTCCGAGTTATTGAATTTTGTCGCCGATTTGTAAGATGGGTTGTGCTGAGAAATTAAGTGGCGTCCCGAGGAGGAAGAAACGAGCAGTCTTCTCAGCATATTACGATGGAAAAAAAAGAGAAAAACTAATTTTGCAGAACTAAGAACTTATAGTGTTGAGCGTAGCGGAAGGAGAGAGTTTGACGCTTGGTAGTGATGACCTGCGCGTTATGCCACGTGGCAATAATTTGGACGGTTAATCTTATTGCCGGATGAATCAGTACTGGGGAAGTAGTGAAGAAGCGGTTCATGGATATATCACAACACTTGTTTTAGATTTTCTTTTCCTTGAAGTTGAAGCTCATCTTTAGATTTTAGAGATAATTACGTTGTATTTCCCTAAATTTTGGTGTAGTCATATATGAATTTTTTTTAAGTTTGAAAATACTTGGTATTTCTAATTTTTGTTTACCAAGAGATCCATCTATTAATAACATTCATAAAATGTATTGACATTAACAAAAAAAAATTATTTATATTTATTTTTGTTCAATTTATAACAGACTTGTTGCATGTCAAAAAATTATTTTTTAAGCAAACTAACTTATAAAAATACAAAAATATCACCTTATATTCATTATTGTGTGAAAATGTATAAGATTGTTTTGATTAAAGAAAATGTGTTTGGGCTTCAATACATCTATAACAAATCAATCATTATTTGTACGAAAAAACAAACGCTAGGAGTATTAAATATAATTTTTTTAAATTATACGAAGTTTGTACGTAATACAACAAACCTTATAAGAGGAAAATATAATTATCCTGAATTTATACTATTAGTTAACTTCTATTTGTTTAAAATTGACGCCAGCAACCGGAAATTTTTATTTTTCTTTTCTTTTAAGAAAGCATCTTTTTAAAATACATTTGAACAAGCATTTAGGTCGCCTTTAAAATTTCAATGAAAATCCAAATCCAGGGTGGAAGGAACTTAAATAAATGTAGTTTTGTTCAATTTAAGTGTGTGTAGTTCCACGATAGAGTCTAAAGTGGTTCAGCAGCAATCATCTTCTTTACATCGCGGCCGGTGAATATTCATCTCATCCTGAGCTAATTAATGATAATAATAGGCTGATAATTCACAACAATGAAAAATGCACACATCACTTGACTCGGCATATGAATAACTTACAATATGAACTCGAATTCTTCATTTTGAGATTGATCACTCAACACAAAATTTCCCCATTGCAATTACATAAGTCTGATTATGTTGCCCTTCGACAAGCAAGGAATAGTAATTATAGAGAGAATCACAGCTATATACCAAAGGGACGACTGCTGATGTGAGGACCAATGGAGAACAACAATCAGTATGCGTGTAAAGCTGAATTTGTTGAATGCATCTGTTCAATCAGCACCTCCTAACGTGAACCATGGAATATCCAAAGCAGCACGATAATCAAGTGGCCATAGCGCCCACAGACCCGGCAAGCTCCTCGAGTATTTCCTTCTGCTCCATGGTAGCACATGACTGCAAACAAAAACATTAGCACTGCACGGACCTCTACTTCGAAACAATCAACATTAATTTTCATGAACCAGTGAGAGTGATGATGACGGGAATGAAATGGATCAGAGAACATAAAAGAAGAAAATACATGATAAAAATCATATACCTGAACAGCTGTCTCAATGTCCCCATCCAGAAAGGAAGTGAGCTCGAAGTTCATTTTTAGTCTGTGATCAGTAACCCTATTATCCTGGAATGCAGGAGAATGAGGTAATAATTAACTTCAGCCACAACTTTGTTGTTTCAAGGATAAAACAATAAATAAGAGTTACTAAATTCCCTTGACCATTTGTTACCCAAAATATGGCACATCTCCAGTGAGCAACATCAGGGAGCTCTATAATTATTGAACAACATATTCTGGAAAGGGTGGGGTCTTTCCACACTCTAATTTAACTCTGCTATTCACGCTCAAGTCATCAAACACTGGAAATACCTTATAGTTGTATGTTCTGATCTTTTCTGAACGCGCACCAGTCCCGACCTGCCATATTGTAAGTGTTAGTCTATTTGGTTTACAGCAATAGAAAATTCACATAATTGTTGCAGCTTTGATGCAGTTGTTCAAGGCGAATGTTAATTCTTGCTTTCAGAGCATACACACAGGGGAGGTGTTATCGTGCATTAAGTGAAGCACTTACAAACATGGGTGGAGGCAATATAAAAAATAAAATTATTCAGATCAATTGATCACACACCAAGTCAAAATAATTCATTAGGTGCACATATATTAATCTGTATGGTGAAGCACCTTTGTCCTGAAAATCTGAAGAAAACAAAGAAATATAGGATGCAGCGGTCAAAACGACAACTAGAAGAGTCCTGGCCTTGAAGCGTTTGTTAGAAAACAAAAGAAATGCATTGATGGCTAAACTTCAAAACTCGAACACACTGGAAACTGGAATTTTTATACTTGGTAGGCAGCACATCATATGAATCCCCAAGCCAAATTCCCTGCTTATATAGAGAAGAGAGCTACTTTTTCTATAGGGACATACCATTAGTATAGCAAGGATATTCTGAATAAGATGGATGAAGTATCAATTAAAAATGAACAAATATTACAAAAAATTAATTTCTCTTTCTTTCAGATGTAAGTGAGAGAAAAACGCAACTAAACCTGCATTTTCCGCTGATTTCTTAGCTTCTCTTGTTGTTCTCTTACTTTGATCTCATATCTGAGACAATGTTAACAGTCAAGAGGTTAGCACCAGCTAATCATGATACACTCGGTATAGGAGCAGTTACATACATAACTCTACTAGATTAGGATGAAGACTATATGAATGCCAATCTACTTTTGCTTACAATTTTGCTCTCAGTAGTTGGAGAGCTCGACTCTTGTTTTTAAGTTGAGTTCTTTCTTCTGTGCAAAAGATTCTTATTCCCGTTGGTTTGTGGAAAAGATCAACAGCCGTCTCCACCTTGTTGACATTTTGCCCTGCACTAGAAATTTATGCATGAGAGGGAGGCAGGCAGGCAAGGAATGCAGGAGGAAGTTTCCCCAAAAACATTCACTCAGATATACCTCCAGCACCACCAGATCTTGCAGTTGTAAGCTCAATATCCTTTGGGTCAATTTCCACATCAACTTCATCTGCCTGAACCCAAAGAATGAGATCAATATAGAATAAATACACTGATCAAAGTTGATCTACGAAAGAACACGAAACAAAAATAAGACAATGGCATAACCCTTGTTCAAATTAATAAATACTCTGTATTGGAGTGGTCATCTTATTGCAGTTTAGCCACGGAATTCATATGCTACAGAAAAATCATAAAAGAGACGACCCCAAAAATTGGGTAGTCAAGATCAGCATTCAAGATGAATTGAAATATTCAAATAAACATATAATAACATGATTCCAGAGATATTGCCTTCTAAATAGTTGTACCACTTGCCAAATGACCTATGCATGAAGACATAGATAGGCATGATTGACAACCCTACTGGTTTAGGAAAGGGGTACCACACATATTAAAATGACATGGTTTATGGTAATGAACTAGTCACATCATAGAATAAGCTACCTCTGGCATGATAGCAACAGTTGCAGTTGATGTATGAACACGGCCTTGGGCTTCTGTTCGTGGAACACGTTGAACTCGATGGACGCCGGATTCATATTTCAGTTTGCTATAGACACGTTTCCCTTTTATCTCCATTACATATGTCTTATATCCTCCTTTTTCAGCCTTGAAAAGAGAAGAGCATTAAGCTACTTGCAAAGAGATATTGCATGTCATGTCTTATACAGGTATGCATTACCTCAGAGCTGGAGAGAGGGGTGAACTTCCATGACTGACGTTCACTATACCTCTGATACATGCGTACCTAAAATATGTTGACCAGGTAGGAAAAACAATGTAATTTTACAAATCATGTTAACAGGTGTTAAGAAGAGAGCATATGCATTCTGAAGAACAATAACAAACATGTACCTACAAGATCACCAGCCCAAAGTCCAGCTTCATCTCCACCAGTACCAGCCCTCACTGTTAGGAACATCAAATATCTTAACAATCCCACCAAATAAGTATCAAAGAGAAGAACAAAAATGTACAAGCCTGTTTAACAAATTGCAACTTCAGAAGAAAAGAGAATAGATAACCTTCAAGCATTATATTTCTCGCATCGAGAGGATCCGTTGGAATCAGCAAAACCTATTGGTATTAGATAAAAAGAGGATAGGTAAAGGAATGATATTATAATGATGCCTGGGAAGTGGAAAGTTTGAGAAATTGTTAACCAGCTGCCAAGGAGATTAGAAAACCTTTAGCCTCTCTTCAAGCTCATTGATTTGCTTGGTTAAGGTTTCAATTTCTGAAGCTATCATCTCGACCATGTCTTCATCATTACCTGCCTCTTTTGCCAGAGCTGAATTAAGGAAAAAGAACTCAGTGAATACACATACAAGGTAAAGAGAAGTGGTTCCAATTTCACTTACTCCATTGGTTGCACATTTTATCAGAGAATAGGGAGAATGAAATAAACCTTTTGTTTCTTCTAGTTGCTTCTCACATTCCTTGAAGCCCCTAAATGTTGATACAACCTACTAGTCCAAAGAACTCATTATGAAAGTATTAAAGATAATAAGATTCACATATATGGGCTTTAATAACATTATGCTTGGACACATAGCTTGGTGAATTTAGAGGGACAGTACCTCATCAAGCTCCGACAACGACTGTGCTAATTTCTGATATTCACTTGGATTTGAGACTACATCTGGATCAGCCAGCTTCACCTGAAGTTTCGTTTTATGGTATAAACAAATGAACGCCATCAGGTCATTTTCCAAGGAAAAGAACAGTTCTGAATTGAACATTTTCAAATACATGAATCTGAGACCAATTACGTAGACATCACCACTGACAGCAGCAATACCATGCAATATGAACAACTTTCTTGCGAATTCAAGATAATCTTTTACAAAGAATAGCATTAACAACCATAGACATGTAGCATCTATTTCACCATATTGGGTGAAGCCGTGAAGGTTATGTCTCTTGGCCTCTTGGCACCCAGCTACCTTCTGGAAAGAACGTGAAAGTTATGCCTCGTGATCTCTAGGATATGGACAATCTATAAATGTCTTTTTGGATTAATGGTTTCAATTTGTTTTCATGGCCTCTCCAGTAATTTATGACTCCAAGGTATTCTGACTTGATCATCACATCTTTACCCAGTGACTGCCACATTTTCTCATCTTTGGGTGTACCATTATCATCGACATTTTCAACCTATTAATAACAAGACAGATTTTAAAAATCTCTCCTCTTCAGTGCTACATTTTACTTGATTTAAACAAACCAAAGCAAACAATACCGCAGAAATTACGCAACAAGATAGCACATATATTTCAAATGTACTCTTTCTCTGCTGCTACTGGTACATACTTCTACTGATACTCATGGATGTTTCTTCTTCCTATGTTCCATGACCACTCTAGCACATAAACTAGTAAAACCTGGCGTACAACCCAACAATGAACTGTGCAAGAGGAAGGCATAATCAGCCTACAGTAAGCATGGATTAATCAATTCCAACATGCAGAAAACTCAATGAGGTTATAAGTGTAACACAAACATCAGCAATCATATTTCTCGTACTCCACAAACTCTATAGCTAATTGATAAGATTAAGCAATGATCTCATTTGCCCCACTTAAAATCCCAAGTTATCATAGTACCTGCAATGATTTTAACTCAGTGTACTGAGCTCTTGTATAAGATCCGTAAATCCTTAGCTAGAAAGTTATATTTATGCCCGGAACTATTTTTAAATCACTGTACTAAGTTAAAGTATTCCATAAAGAAGTTCAGTCCATAAGCTCTACCTAGCTTGCATAATTACTTCTACAATCACGGTACAACAATAGTACAAATAATCCTGCAAATGCACAAAACAAATTACACCAAAAATTAAATCAAAACCACGAGCTACTTAAAAACAAAAGAGCACAATACTAAGAGCAAACTCCAACTCACTCACACGAAGAAAATACAGAAAAATCATACCGATAATTCTTTCCACGTTTTCTCGGCGGACTCCAGTTTCGTAATTAAATACGGTTCCTACAATTTCCACCAAAATAGCATCAGTAGCACGATAGCAACAACTATCTAAGAAAGTACATAAGGCACCTTAATCTCCAAACCTATCTCCTTCCCGCGGATTTAAACTATTCATTTAATTTTAAGAATTAGTAATTACCGCCATGCATACGCATCTTCTGGAACGCCAATGGCGGGCAGGAGGTTGAATGAGAAACGAAAGCCCCGAGAAACGACCTCGCGCAGGGAAATGCGCGGCGGTGGGTGAGAATCGAGTAGTGAAGCTCGCCGTTAAACTGTTCATCGCCTCTGTTCGACTTCTAGCCGCTGAGTTTGAGAAGATTTGGATAGACGCGCGAATGGGCATTGTTTTGTTCGACTCCCGCACCGTGCGTTTCTAGTTTCCTGATTCACAGAAATCGTGGTATTAGAAGTGCGATCTTAGCGTGTATTCGAAAATTAGGGTCGGATCCAGATAGAAGCTGTGGTTGCGGGTTTGGGTTGTGTTAAAAGGTTGAAGCGTGTGGCCGTGATACCGCCTCGTTTCACTTTTTAAGCTTAAATACATTTGCCCCTCAGTTTTACCTTAAATTGCATTCGAATCCTTGAACTGATAAAGTATAAAATCCAACCCCATGGATCAATTTCTGGGGCGAGATCGCTTTCATATTATGATATTTCTGTTGTTTTTTTAAAATATTTTCATCTCTTGCAATTTCAATTTGTTTTTTATCTACAATAAAGACATATTTTTTTAATTAATATAGGAAAATAATCAATATTAAGCAATTGAAATTAAATTTAAAATAATAAGTTAGTATATAATCTATACAAGCAAATAATAAATTTGAAAAAATAATATAATTACTTGAACCAAAAAGAAAAAGTAAGTAATTAGCAAACGAATTTGGGCTGCTTAACAAATGGATAACTATATCTTCATGTTAACATATATACTTTCAAAAATAAATATACTTTTTCTTAATTGCTTAAGAATGTTTATGTATAAGCAGAGATATTATTTATCTTCATTTAAAAAGTTTTACTTATTTAAACTAAATAATTAATAATTTAATTTTTATGTGTAACAAATTCCAGCAGTACCTTAATATGTCAAAGGATCCTTTGAGTTTGAGGTTATAATTTTTCTTTTTCTTTTTTTTGGGGGGGTGGGTTGAGGGCTAATTTGCATGACATGAGTTTGCTCTTAACACATAAGTTGGTAACGATTTGAGCGAGAATTAAAACAAGAATATATGGACAATACACAAAAATTAGTTGGTTAAGTGGAATGATCAATGGAAGACGTGTCGAGTGATGTAGAATTGAGATAACAAACATGTTAATGAGCTAAGTTGATTCAACGTAGGGGTGCAAGAAGAGTTGAACCGCTCGTGAGCCTCACGAGCCGGCTCAACATTTCGAACTCGAGATGTTTTAATTTTATTTTTTTAGAATTGAAATATTAAAATTTAAATTGCCATTATCATATTTAAAAAATGTATTTTCATGACCATTCTCATTAATTTTACTTTTAGAAAATAGTTTATGTTTATTTATTTTATTAAAATTTATATATTACACAATTCAATTATTAGAAAAAAAAAAAAAAAAACCATTTTTGTACAGATTTACATTTAAATCGCGTGTTGTAAGTATTATTGATTCTTTTAATAATTTTTAATTTGGTGTGTATATAACTATACAAGATTATGTACAAGTATTTAAATAATTTGATGTATATTACTATACTTTTCCTAATTATGTTACTATTAAAATAACATCAGATATATAATAAAAATATTATGAAGTCATATATTCATAGCATTAAATTAAAATATCGTAGCATATGCTTTTAACACTTTTTGTACAAAATAATAATAATATTTTCGTATTAAAAAATAAAAACTTAAAAAGACAACATAGGCAATGAGCTTGAGCTCAAGCTCGAGCCCATTCCACTAAGCTTGTCAAGCTCGAGCTCGAAATTTGGCCAAGCTCGACTCATTTGCATCCTTAATTCAAAGTCGTTCAAGTGAAAATCAAGTTGTTTACATTTTTTGTCAATCCTCAACTCTATTTATAGGAGTTGGACTAGATAATTTGCAGGTTGATGGGGCATGATCTTCATATTTTGAAAATTTATGAGAGATTTAATTTCACTGAATTGGATTGATTCAACTGTACGCCATATTATTCATGTTCCACGCTAATAAGAAACATACATGCCACGTCAACAAGAAAATCGTTTGTCTATGTGGAATTTTGTTGTCTATGGGGAGCCAACTCTGTCTTATCCCTATTTTATAGTTGATGTGATTATTTTCATGTTTCAAATTGAGATGTATGAAAATATTAAAAATTTAGGTGACTTCATAAAGTTTCTATGTAAGCCCATTAACCTTTATTTACTAGGAGAAAAAAATGAGGTGGGCTCACATGTCTTTGGCACATCATTTCAGCACCGAGCTAGTATTCAAAAAGACCAAAAAATAAAAATAAAAATAACCTCTAATCTATACTAATATAAAAAAAAAAAATTCCTTCTACATTCACAAACATCGGTTGACGACACCGCTGCACCATTTTTTTGTGAAGTCAAAAATGCACTTCAACCGATAATAGAACTAACTTATTTAACTTCTAAAATTTACATTAATTGATAAATTAGTTCCTTTTCTTTCTTTATCTTATTTTTTTTAATGTAATGTGTTGGTTTATATTTTGCTCTTATTTAATACATTTTAAAACATGAAAAATCATTTATTATATACACGCAAGGACGACGTGTCACAACGGCTAGTGTTTACAAATAAAAATTGTTCTAACTCAAAATTAATTAAAAATGAATCCATTGCTCCTAGATCAGGTGACATCTTCCTTAAATTTGGAGTGGAATAATGATTATTTTTTTTCCCTCAAAATTTGAATAAATTGAAATTATCTGCTTGGAATCCCGAAACCTAGGAATGATAGTCATCTTTGATTGGAATTCTCATGTCCAAAATAATATTCTTTCTTGCATCGAGACAGGAAAAAGAAAAAATATATCAGAAAAGGCACAATCGAAAAATTAACTTATAAATTTACAACCATCAACACAAATAGAGAAGTAAATCATAATTTTATTTATTGACTTTAAGATTATTATTATTATTTTTTTTTTTGGTTATTTTTCCAGACATGATAGATATAATCCAGAAATATTTATTTATTTAAACTTGGAGTGTGCAATTGAGAAAGAAGCAATGGATGTTTAAATTACTTAAAATAAATTATTGGTTCTATTAATTAGTAAAGTAAATGTGGATGTTACAAGAAAAGCCTGCAAATATGGTCCTAAAACATGAGGTGGGCCCCAGGGCAATTTCCCTGATATGATTCCAGCCACTGATGTAGGAATTTGGCCTGTCAAAGTGCTTTGCTAATAGCCTTTTTTGTCTGTCATGTACCCACACAAATCACAACTATTGAAAAATCATTACAGCCTCACTCTTTTAAATTTGTCCCTCCAACTTAATTTACCAGTAAATATTTTAAACCTATTTGAAAAAAAATATTTTAAATAACTTTATAAAAGCAAATATTGAAACCTGTTTGATTATTGATATTTTACAAAACATAATTTAAAATGATAGTTAAAGGATTTGAAGATCAATAATTTCAAATACATCAATCTAAATGTAGTATGCTCGTTTTGATCCAAGAAATTATTTGATTTTATATGCAAATTGATGATGTGTGTAACTATTGATCGATGATTAATTTGTCTGAGGTATTATTCATTCTGTTTTTACTAGATTCGCGAGTTTATTCTTGAAAATACAAGTTGTTTGGGAGAAGAGGTATTGAGACATGTAAACCAATTCAAGTTCTTATATTGTAACGGGAAGTGTGCTTGCATAAATAAATTAGAACGAAATTAAATTTGTCACAATGTCTTAACTTCCACGTTGAATTTCAAATTGAATGCTGAAAAAGTTTAAATATTATTATTTTATCGAATTTAATAAACTATTGTTATAAAATGTATTAAATTAAGAAAGAATGATGAGAAGTAAATTATGGGAGAGGGGAATTTTGCATTTAGCATTTAGGAATGGGGAGGCATAGGCATGGGTGTTATGATTAGGTCAGCTGCGTTTCATCCTTATAGCTTTCTTATGGTCTAAAGAATAATGATGCGTGCTTTATTATAAACGACGCATGCTCATATCAATGGCCCAGCTCTCAATGATCCCTTGTTCGACTAGTTAGATTGAGTTCTCACTATCAAAAAGTCGTGAATTTGAAATCTACAAATAGTAGGTTGAGTCTATTTTTATAATAGTATGTTTATATTGTTTCTTTATTTGTTTAAAATTATTATTGGTAAATTTAAAAATATTATTCTATTGTGTACTAAATATTGTAATAATATGTTGATTATTTTAAAAAAAATAATATCATTGTACTTTTTTTTTCCAAAAAAAAAGCCCAGCTCGCCTGCCACGGGTTTCTTTATACCTTCCATGTGTTCTTTTCTAATTTCCTTCATACCCACAACAGAATTTCTGCTGACAATCAAGATTCTTTTACCTGATCTTGCTGAATTATGCACAACTCAAGTGCATACAGAATTTCAAGAATTTCAACATCAAACATTTGTTGTTAATATGAAATATATGGGGCATTTTGGTTCTTTTTGTTGAGTACATTCACAATTTTGTTTTTCAAACAAAATATTGCAGCCCTACTTGTTGGAGAAACAAGAACATGAATCATTGTCATCATGAGGGATAAATAAATTTTATTTTATTTTTACATGGAGTAGAAGGAATATCTTGATTTAAAAAATAGTTTTCGCATGAGGAATAAGAGAAGGAAATTCTTTAAAAACATTAAAGACATATAATCCCTTTAAATAAAAAAGACTACTAGCAATGTGACCCTTCGGCTTTTTAAAAAGAAGCACGTTGCATTCCGCATAGGGGGTGCATTGCTATTTTTCAAGAGGATTTCTCTGTTTATTATTGTAGGCGATTTTTGGCGTTTAACCTTAAAATCAAATATGTTCGTACCAAGAATGTGGTTTAATATTACAAGATTAGATTATTCAAGCAAGAGGAATAAATCAAGTTTGATGTACCAACTATTGCGGAAGACACAATTAGGAATATATTAGTACTTGTTATTCTTGCATCTCTCTTTTATTTAGCATTTCACTTGTTTTGAATCTTTTACTTACTTTGAAAATTCCATTTTAAGATCAAATTATTACCTAAATCAGATTTAATTAAATCAAATTAATCATCGAATATGTGTGATTCACTAGTTATGTAATTGATTTTCCCTTAACTATACACTAATCACATAATAGATGTATTATATTATTATATAATTAATTTAGATGTGATCAAATCCGATTTGAATTAAAATTTATCCATTTTAAGATCTTAAACCTGCATGAAGATCAAGATTTATTAGTGGGAGAAGGAGAACAAAAAAGGTTTAACTGTTTGGCAATGGCCCCGACATGTTACCTTAATTTAATGTATTAATCCCTCATCCAACTCAACTTTGCCTTCCACTTTAGTCATCTTTACACATAATCTCTGGATTTTAAAAACTAATCCCGCAAGTGGTAGCTTTCACCAGCCATGATTACAACCCCCCAAATCCCACCACACACACACACACACTCTTGAGGATTCCTGTGAATTTTTTTTTTCAAAGATCCAAAAACAGTGAAAAAAAGATTAAAAGTCACTCCCCCCTCCCCACCTTTCACCGAAAAGTTGACACCAATGCAAACGCATTGTTGGCTTTATTTAACCCCTCTTTTGTTAATGAAAGTGGCTTTGGAAAATCTTTAATCTTGCATGAGTTCGTGTGTGTAGAGTAGACACAGTGATAAACTTTCTCCTCACTCTTTCTTCCATGTTTTGCCAATCAAGAAACGCGCAGTTTACACACATTGAATGTGTACAGAGCCATGTGCGTCTGTGTGTGTGTGTGACTTGAAGGGGTTTTCTGTACTGTAATCGTTCTTGATACATTGTAGCTGGAGGGAAAAAAACACTGTTTTTTACTGAGGAAATGGGTGTTGTTACTGTTGCTGAACTGAAGCCAAGCATATCAGGGAAGAGGTCCTTTCGTCCCAGTTCAAGTGCGAGGCATGTTACTGACTGGTAATCTTTTTTCTACCTTTACTTCGATTCTCTGCTGCTTCATTTTTCTTTTTGAATATGAAACTGAACCCCAATGTTGAATCCCATCTTTGGATTTTGAATGTGAAGATATTGATTCATGGGTTTTTCTGAGCATTCTCATTGATGCTCAATTGGCCCACCAATCAGGTTCAGAACCATTGGTAGGGTACTGAATTTTCTGTCCTTTGCTTTTTTAACCAGGTTTGCAGTTTAATGCAAGTTAAAAACAAGAATCCCAATTGAAAAAGATTGATGATGGGTTCTTTTTCCCTGAAATTTCAGAATCAAGTCTTTTTTACCGCTGTAATTTGGTTTTCCAGTAGTAGTAGATGAGATTTATGAATTCTTCCAGCATTAAAAATGGGAGATTAGCCTATGGATTTCCCAAAATTCACCACCAGCAATCAGGCAGCAGTCCCTGATGCAGTACTAGATTTTTAGTGTGCTAAATGCAGCATGTGCATTGTTAGTGGTCAATAATGCGTGTGCTCGCCTGCCGTATGGGGAGCAATAGGTGCTGAGGCCCCAGGCTTCTGGCTTCCTGCTTACACAGAACAAAACTAAGCAAAACACCCCATGTGAGTTCACCCTATTGACTCAGTGGGACGAGACTGTTAAAATTTAGACACCTTTCTGTTAAACATGTGGTCTTGCTTGTATATTATTGATCAAGAAAGTTACCTCTGAAATGCCTGCCTTATCATAAATAGAGCATAGATTGAGCTGTCCCACTCTGGCGGCTATATTTATGTCTTATTTCTGGTACCGGGCCATCGATACTATAGCTAAAGAATCTCAAGGCCTAGATGAGTGACGGAGTCCACAGGTTGCAATGCTAGTAAATTCTGACATATGTGCTCTAGCTTCATTAAATTCCAACATGGAGATGCATGTGTAGGAAGAAGATGCTGATTTCTTTTTGTTTTTTGGATTTGATTGGTTGTGGATCAACAGTTCTGACTTGATCATATTTTGTTTTTGCAGGCCGATATCTGATGTTTCCAGTGATCTAACCATTGAAGTCGGAACAGCAAGCTTCGCGCTTCATAAAGTAAGAACAATTTTTATCCAGACAATCTTGATTTGCTTGGAGGATTGATTCTCTTACATCGTTAATCGCCAGTGAGAAGTGTTTTATTTGAACCAAACTGAGTAGAAAACCTCATTCTGGGATGGTAATTTGATTTGTCTGTCTTCTGCAGTTCCCTCTAGTTTCTCGAAGTGGGAGAATACGAAAACTATTGTTGGAAGCAAGGGATTCCAAACTATCAAGGTTGAATCTCTCTGGTGTTCCTGGTGGATCACAGGCATTTGAGCTGGCTGCAAAGTTTTGTTATGGGGTGAACATCGAAATAACAGTGTCAAACGTTGGGATGCTGCGATGTGCGGCTCATTTTCTTGAAATGACAGAAGAGTTTTCTGACAAGAACTTGGAAGCCAGAACGGAAGCATACCTCAAGGTTACTGTCCTCCCAAGCATACCAAACTCGATAACCGTACTTCATCATTGTGAAAGTCTGTTACCAACTGCTGAGGAGATCAACCTCGCTAGCCGGCTAATCAATGGAATTGCAAACAATGCATGCAAAGAGCAGCTAACTTCAGGGTTGTCCAAGCTTGAGCATAACTTTCCTTCGAAATACTCTGTGGCAGATGGTGAAATACCTTCAGATTGGTGGGGAAAATCACTCACATTGCTGAATCTTGATTTCTTTCAAAGGGTTTTGTCGGCTGTCAAGACGAAGGGGCTCAAACAGGATATGATCAGCAGGATTCTGATAAATTATGCCCAGAACTCCCTTCAAGGCCTTGTGGTAAGAGATCCGCAGTTGATGAAAGGAAATATCTCGGATCTTGACTTTTTGAAGAAACAAAGGGTCACTGTTGAAACGATTGTCGGTTTATTACCAACCCAATCAAGAAAAAGCACAGTTCCAATGGCATTTCTTTCAAGCTTGCTGAAATCTGCAATAGCCACATCAGCGTCCACTTCTTGCAGATCTGATCTTGAGAGGCGGATCGGTCTGCAGTTGGACCAAGCAATTATTGAAGATATTCTAATTCCTGCACATTCACATGGAAACAACCACAGCCCTTTATACGACACGGATTCAGTGCAGAGGATTTTCTCCATGTTCTTAAATCTTGACGAGGATGATGAAGAGGATAATCAACTCAGGGATGAAAGTGAGATGGTTTACGACTTTGACAGCCCTGGATCTCCAAAACAGAGCTCAATCATTAAAGTTTCCAAACTTTTGGACAATTACCTTGCAGAAGTTGCACTAGACTCAAACATGACACCATCAAAATTTATAGCACTTGCAGAAATACTGCCAGACCATGCTCGTATGGTCTATGATGGATTATACCGAGCTGTAGACATCTTTCTCAAGGTGAGCCACCACTAAAACCTCAAAAGAAAATGAAAAAGACCGGTTTAAACATGAGGCTTTTCACATCCTATTTTACACTATCAAGTTTTTGATGATGACCATCTTACAGGTTCATCCCAACATGAAGGACTCAGAACGTTACCGGCTCTGCAAAACAATTGACTGCCAAAAACTTTCTCAAGAGGCCTGCAGCCACGCAGCTCAGAACGAACGGTTACCAGTGCAAATGGCAGTTCAGGTTCTGTACTTTGAACAGATCAGGTTGAGGAACGCCATGAACGGGGTTGGGGGCCACAATCAACTTTTCTTTGGCTCGATGAACGGACATTTCCCCCATCGTTCAGGGAGCGGTGCAGGCAGCGGATGCATCTCACCACGGGATAACTATGCATCTGTTAGAAGGGAAAACCGTGAGCTGAAGCTGGAAGTCGCAAGAATGAGGATGAGACTCACCGATCTTGAAAAAGACCACGTATCAATGAAACAAGAGCTTGTGAGAACACACCCTGCCAACAAGCTATTCAAATCGTTCACGAAAAAGTTAAGCAAGCTCAACTCATTGTTCCGGATTAAAGACATAAAGTCTATGGGGGGCAAGGCCAATTCAGAAAGCCGGTTGCTTTTTCAGAAGAGAAGGCGCCATTCCGTTTCATGAACTTGTTACAATGGATGTAAATAGAAAGGAGTGTATAGGATTTTAGTATTGTGTTTTTGTCTGTGTTTTCAGGTTTATAGTGTTGAGTTTTCCTGTGTTCTGTTTGTTCATTCTGTCACATGAATGCTTGCCTGTCTATTTCATGCATTCTTGAAAAGCAGAGGATCACACTTTTTGTGTCTTATTATTACAGTTGTGTCTATGTAGAACAGAACACATTATATCACCTTTTTCTGGCTTGTTTAATATACATGTTTAATGAGTTTTTAGATTTCATATTTAGATTTTTTTTATAACAAATATATATAAAATTATAATTAATAAATTGAAATGGCATTATTTTGGTCGGTTCTTCATCTATACTATTATAAAAAGAAGGGGTTTTATAGACACAAAGTGGAAGTTTTTATACCACTACACCAAATTATTGTAATACAAAAAATGCCCTTCAACTTCCGAACTCTATTCAATTAAATTCCTTTGGAGAATTAATTCCGTTCAATTAATTACATATACTCAAAAATTAAATTTACTCCCATTTGGTTTAAGTTTATTGGTAATTGCAATAAAAATAACATATTAGTATTTGAGTTGTATGTAATTATAATCGTCATTGTCAATATAATAAATATTCTATAAAGTTTCAATTTTTAATTTAATTTGAGAATACTGTATTGATAATTAATGCATTATAAAAAAATTACCAAACAGTTTATACGTGAAGTCATAAGGTAATGATAAATTTTAATATACTGTAATAAGTTATGAGAGTCAATAAAATAAAAATTTTATTAAAATTTATGCGGGCAGGTAGTACGTGCCACAATTTATAGTAATAATAAAAAATCTGAAAAAACAAATATCATAAATCGCGTCTTTAGACGGACGACATCCCTTGTGCGGTGCTCTCGTCGAAAGAGGAAAAAGAAAGAAAAGGAAAAGGAAACACGAAGGTCATAAACCCCAAATTCCTTCTCTCGAAACGGATGCTCTGAAAATCTGTAAATTGGTGGGAATTCCTTTGTTGAGCTTGTATGAAGATGACGCAACCTCTGTCAACCATTCCCTTTTCAAGAATCTTCAGGTTCTCTTTTCCCGATTTATTAAAAATTTTCAACTTTGATCTCTGCAATATACACTCGGTACATGGTTTCTTATGCTGTTTCTCTTTCAAGAGCTTTTTGTCAATTTCTTCTGGTTGTTCTTCTTTCGCATATGTAATTCACATTGGTTGAAAGAGAAAATAGTTTCATTCTTTGAGATTTTTCTGGTAATTTGGCAGTTACGTATATTTGATTAGTTTATGGTAGTTGTTCTGTAGGAAAGTTGTGTAGGTGAAGTCTTGTTAGGTGTTTCGTTGAGCACGTCCGAGATTTTGTTTGATGGGAATGGATTGTGGTGTTCATAGTGGTAGTTTGATGTATTTATCGCCGTATTCTTATCTTAAAATTCATACATTCGGGTCTTTTCTAGTTCTTGTTCTTCTTGTATCAGTGAG
Source organism: Sesamum alatum (assembly GCA_034509735.1). Lineage (NCBI taxonomy): Eukaryota > Viridiplantae > Streptophyta > Magnoliopsida > Lamiales > Pedaliaceae > Sesamum > Sesamum alatum. The sequence goes on from JACGWO010000009.1 coordinate 4,276,324, forward strand.
TGGCGTTCTTGATTTCAACAACTATACTGCAGGGAATGTTAATATTATAGTGGCTCATCAACTAAACTTGTTGCTCCATGCCTTTGCTGTGTTTTCTTGTTACAGGCAGGTGGAGCAGGACGTCGAAACTGTGGTTAAAGTACTGCAGCCTGGACCTTTGGGAATAATGGAACACAAGTTCACTGCTGTGGAGATAGAAAGGGCAGCTTCAACTGTGAGAAGAGCAGTAGAGAATTGGCGAAGGACTACTTCCATTGAAAAGAACAGCTCTATCTTGAAAGATTTCATAGAGACTGGGACTTTTGGTTTCAGAAATCCCTGATGAGTCGATGTAATCTGTAAGCTCTGTCTGATCTTTCACATCTTTTACTGATGTATTGTCTACATGTGCTCGTGGGCTAGTTGTTTCCATTAGTTAATAAATGAATGGCTTGAGTTCTTTTCATGATTCCGTTCCTCAGATTCTTCTTTCCAGATTACATGTAGAATACATGTTTTGCAACTCAGTTTCTCATTCAAATTCAGTAGCTCATTATTGCAGAAGTATGCATACAAATTTTTCAGTAGCAAAGTTTCTTAGAGTCCATGGTGGAATGGAGTCCATTGCATGTAACACCTATTGCCTTTGAACAATTTCCATATACACAAAATCACTGTATATTTGGGAGGGATAAGTTTTAGTAGAAACTATGCTGTTCTTTTAAAGTATTGGACTAATACGGTTCTTTGAAGACTACGACGTATATTATACAACATATAGAGAATATAATGATCAAAATATCAAAAGTGAGAGCTTGCTTTGCCTGATCACTGAGCTCCATGTTCCTCCCACCGAGTCGATCCACCATATCTGGAATTGATTCAAAGTTCGCTATCTCTTGCATGTACGGGTCTTCCAGCTTCATCCTCATTTTCTCAGCTTCTCTGCTTGCTGCCTCCTGAGCCAGTGTCCAATCATAAAAGTTGCGCTTCTCATCATCGCTTAGGACGTTGTAGATTTCTCTTAGTTTCATGAACTTGTCTGATGCTGCTCTTAGAGGAAGTGTGGTTGTGTCTGGATGATATTCCTTCGACAGCCTCCGGTAGGCGGATTTTATTTCTTCCAGATCAGCATTTGCAGCAACTCCTAGAAACCTGAGTCGGCACCATTTTGAATATATGTCACTTTGAGGAAAATGGAGGATGTAAATGTAAAGTGAAGATAAGCTGAGACACACTGATGAAAAAATAAGGTATTCATTAACTGAAAAATACAAGAAAACTAGGATCAACTGGGAAGACAGAGTAGTACTGGTAATAAGAATCAGTTGAACTGTTGAGCAAGTCTGAGAATTTTTCACCCAGCAAATCGTTGTCCTCTTTGACCTGCTCCTGTGTCGTCCCGGAGCTACTTCCTCCTATCCACCCCTCATCCTCATTCTCCCAGTGAATTCTTGTATCGACTCCGGGAGGTGCCCTCTGCCTGCCATCTGAACCCTGCACGGCCAGCACCCGCAACCGGGCACGGTGGTTGGTTTTAGTCCCCTGTTTTACAAGATGAATGGTTCTTGGTTTGCTAGGTTGGCACCTTAGTGAAAGTGAGAATGAAGCAGGTGGAGTTGCTGTTGGTGCAGCCATGGGATTGGAGGGAAAAGCTGGCTACTGGTCCGAATTTGGGATTCGGAACTGGACCAGGAGTTTCACCACCTCATCTTTCTATGTGGCCTAGGATTGATGCTGAGTTTTATATGGATTGTATTATTAGTGGAGATAAATGGACTGATGAGGGGAGGGAAAACTCCAAAGCTCAAATCTTTCATAGAAAAAACAAAGAAAATAAAAAATATTCAAAGGTGCCCAGATATTCCTGGGAGAAGCTCACAATTCTGGCCCCTCATGATTTATTCAAGCCCAACAAATGAGACTGGATTTGGTCCACTAAAATTTGCAGTTTGGACCTTCTATTACAAAATAATAAAATTCTTTCTATTTTATTAGGAGCCCATTTATACAAATACATGATTTCAGGGTCCAAATTAGAGTACCATAATTTGAGATTATCACTAGAAAAGGATAACATGGAAAAGCATGCAGCCATCAAGATTGACTTGTAAAACATAGTCGATGACTGACTGACTGAGTGCTCATGCATAGAGCTTCTATACTATCCTAGTCTCTTTATTTTGTGTTGAAGTAGTGGTATTAACTATTATATCCAGATGGCTTTAGCTTTCTTGAGCAATGGGACTAAAAATCCTTTGACATGAAGGCTCATCACCTCATTCGCTCCCCCCACCAATTCTTGGTCGATGAACACCGCAGGAAAGCTCGGCCTCTGCCCCAATGCCACCACCAGCGCCCTCTCCAGCTGCTGCCCGTTCGCCACCTTGTCCAGCTCGTAAACCATAGGGTTTGCTCCAAAGCTACATATTAGTGTCTTAATGGTGTGGCACATGCAGCACGTACTCGTCCCGAATATCACCACCGGTTTCTCTGCCGTCAACCTCTTCACCGCCTCCATCTTGATCTCGCCCAACCCAACTTATAGTTAATTTACCTGATGATGAGAAATGATGTATGTATATATAATGTCTGTGTGTGTGTGTGTCTTTTATGGATTTGGTTAATACTTGTCGGAATAGAGCTATGTTTGTTTGATGTCTGAGAAAATTGTTCAGTTGAGGACTATATATAGAAGGAGAGGTTGGATGGAGAATTTGATTATTTGGCCTTTAATTTTATCTCAAGGGGTAAAGGAAGAAAAGAATAATTTAAAAGCATATGTAGAGATATTTGGGTACGTAGATTCTTGCAACATACATATTTATAGGATTGATGCATGATTGCATGTATTTGCTGCTCAAACACGACGATGTGTTGCAATCTACTCTATCCTTACATGATCACAACTTGTACTTTTAATGTGGGAGAATATATATAACAAGTCAAGTTGCACATCAAGACATCAATTACTTATTTATTTCTACTACATCTGATGTTTTGTACATTGAGTGCGTAAATAATTTACGCGTATCTCATATTTAGGCTATAATGTGAAAAGTACTACGAGTAACTATATACCTTATTCTCCACTTATTATCGTATGTTAAGTGTATTAATTAAAATGGAAAAAATGAGAGAAATAGTGTTAATTACTAAACATCATTATCATAATGTGATTCTTAGTGAAAAAGGGGCATATTTTAAGCATCAAATGTCGGTTATTTTGTCGTTGGAAAGATGAAATTAATTATATTAGTAATGATGGGTCAGTTTGGTCGGTTGTATGGAAAAGAACTCATTCTTTTTCCATAATTCAAATTGATAAATATTAGCTTTGATGATTAAGATTCTTTACCTCTAAAGGAGGCTATATCTATCTATACCAAGAAATGGTAGTGGGGGGCTTTTAATTAATGGTGGATAAGTGTCGATAATTGGGATTAATTATTCGAATTAATCTCCATTATGTGAGGAGAAGGATTAAAGACAAACTCAAGATTTCCTTTTCTTAAAGTGCTGACTTGTCACTTTGTCTTTCTTTCCACACCAAGAGTTAAAAGTATCCACCACCTACTCTACCTAGTTAATTTCCTCACTATGTTGAGAATATTCATACTTTTTTTTTTTTTTTAATTTCAAATTTTAATGAAAGGAGGAACCATAACCCTTAAATAGACCATGAGAAACAAAAATAAATAAATAAATAAAAAACCTTTTCCAGTGTGATACCCTTAGAATATTTTTTCTGATAAAGTCCAAAACATAGAAGAGGGTCCCCACCGAGCAACCAAGTAGATCAAGACCTGTCGGCCCATGAGCAAGGTGTTAAACCTATAACTTGCATTGTCCTTATTAACTTGAGAGGTCCAAAAAACAAGCTCAATCCAACAAGCTGAGTCAGTATACAGCAGGGATGCCACGTCACACAGATTGCTGACGCATTGGGATATCTCATTTTAAAAGACCTCCAACTAACTTCAAATAATTTGACTGAAATCAATTCTTTAAGTAGCATGTAACGTATTTTTGAATTCTTAGGTAGACTGGGTAAGACTCGATAAAATGGTCATATTTTCGTTTAGATAAGTCCAACTCACGTGCAAATGTTTCGCTGAAAAATTAGGAAAAATAAAAAGTTTATTAGGAAACTCAAAGATTTCGAAGGAAAATTAAGAAAAATAAAGTGTTTCGAAGGAAACTAAATAATTCAAAACTACCATATATTTTTGTTTACATACTGTCGAAACGGAAAACGTTTTGATAATTTCGAAGTTTGAGGGTAGACGTAATAAGTAGTAGCAACAGTAATAGTAATGATGAGTTGCTGACCAAAAAGAAGGTTGTGATATGTTTTGTCTCTTAATTCTTACCGCTAAACTAAAGCATCGGTTATAATTGAAAATTTTATGTCCGACACAAAATTAATCATCCTACTAATTTCTCCACTAATGATTTCATTTTAAATAATCGACTAACATAATTATATATAATTGATCGGTCACTTTTTGTTTTCATTGAATGCGATTCGTTACTTTATCTAATACGTACATTTTAATTAAAAATAATTTAATATATGAATAATTTAAATGTAATAAAAATAATAATAAAATATTATAAAAATAGACATACACCCACGTACTCTCAATTTTTTGGAAAGGACTCATTGGCAATTAATTGCCACTAAAAAATGGACAAATGGGCCACTTGCTTCGTATTAGTCACAGAAAGCCCATATCATGTTGAACAGATTCTAATCAAGCCCAATCCGGTCCAATTTGGTTTAATCTCATTGTGATAATTAATGTGTTCTTTGAACTTTTATATTTTATGTTTTGTTTTGAGTGATTGATTACAAATTACATCATAAATTTTAATTATTTACAACTATAAAATATCAGCATATTGATAACTAGGGGAAAAAAAAATTTAGTACACTAACTTGGCTCTCGTTCAATTTTAGTACACTAACTTTGGTAATTATCACATTTTATACATTATGTTGCAATTTTATTTCAATTAAGTCCAATTGACCGGAATTTGCTGACGTGGTCAATTTTTGCTTATGTGTCCGACGAAATTAACCACGTCAGCATGATGTGGCCTTAGACACAATGACAGTGACTTAAATTTAACCTCATTCAAAGTTATTGGACTAAAATTAAACCATGCTAAAGTTAGTGTACTAAAATTCATCCTTATGAAAGAAAATACATCCAAGTCATCCCGCCACGTCATGTGCTGACGTGGTTAATTTCGCCGGACACGTCAGTAAAAATTGGCCACGTCAGCAAATTCTGGTCAATTGACCGAAAAATTGGAACAAAAACCCTCAATTGGACTTAATTGAAGCAAAATTGCAATATAATATATAAAATATGATAATTACCAAAGTTAATGTACTAAAATTGAACGAGAGCCAAGTTAGTGTACTAAATTTTTTTTTTCCCTGATAATTATTATCATATATTCATATCTAACTATTAATTGCTATGGGAGTAGATCGATGACACACATTGGTGGAATTTAAATGCTCATAAATTTTCCTAAAACTCAACATCGGACTATGTCATATTGTAATAGGATATACACAAATATTGGATGACAAGTGTATCATGGGTATTTTTATGCGGATTCCACAACTTTATAGCTAGGATTCTACTCTAGTAATGATCATCCACAAGGGAGGAAACACACAAACAAGATCACAGTTACTTCGATCGTGATATTAAGTTTTTGATATTCACAATATATCAGTTAACTCATGTTCACCCAATATCTGTACTACGCTATATGGTACTTTTATGCAACTTATTTTAGACACATGTAAATTTTTCAGGGTGACTGTTAGAAAATTATTTGATACATTGTAAACATGCGTAAAGAAACATGAACATAAGACACAATGATTTATATGGTTTAAAAAATTCTCCTACGCCCATATAAGTTATTAAAAATTAATTTCTAGTAGAATATGTACGTTTGCTTTATAATAGAAGATCACCCATCAACTATTTATACTAAAATGCGTATATATCATTGTAAAACTTTTAATTTTACCCAGGTCAAAATTCAAGAGTCATTTGGATCAATGCGCTCGAATATCTTGAATATAATATTGGATCAGACCCCATCCTCCAACATATATATACAGTGAAGCCAGTTGCTTAATTTCTTGTCTGTGGAAAATCATTGGTGCAAGAATCTTGCAAATTTATTCTAAAGTGGTAATGTTACTGGATAAGTTCTTATCCTTTGCTGTGTTTATGATGAGGATCCAACAACAGAAACTAGTTGAGAAATATCCTCCAGCCCTCCCACTTCAACAAAAGTGCCTGAAATTTCACTGTAAATTTTGTTCTAATCTAACCTGATGCTGCATTATCCATTCTCAGATTTTTCACACTTTCCTAAAGGAGTTGACATTATAAAAAGTTTGATTTGGAGAATAATATTATCACCAGGGTAATAATATATATATATCTGTCTGAACCACACACAAAAGTGTGCAGATTCTTTACCATTTTATATATACTTGTAGTAATAAGTAATAACCCCCCTCCATTTCTAGCAGTACCAATGCCTTTATGCAACTCCATTTGCAACAATAATGTTAGTTTTTTTTTCTCTTTTTTCCTGTCCTAAAGCTATCATTCAGATAGAATAGAATATATCCTAACCTTAATTCCTGCCCCTTCCACACCTGCAAATGTTAATATTCATCATAGGCAGCAGACAGCAGCCTATTAGAATCCGAATGCCACTGAGATCATGTTCATGTCTTAAAAATATGCTGCTGACTGTGTTGGGCTGTACGGATATGCAACACCATGCATGTGTCAACTTGTGTGTCACTTTCAAGAAATCATGGAGGGCCCTTTTCCTTATCCACATGACAAATATCTTTAAAGCAACTATAACTGTATGATTCCCAATTTTGAACTGTCAACTGCCCTCTATAAATAAACAACCTCAGATTTCTCGAATTCAAACACAGCATCATCAGCACAAGTTGTGATCAGTTCGTCAGACTAATTAAATGGACAGAGTAAGGGAGTTAGCATCCAAGAAGGCTGCAGTGATCTTCACTAAAAGCTCCTGCTGCATGTGCCACAGCATCAAGGTGTTGTTCCAAGATTTAGGCGCTAGCCCGGCTGTGCACGAACTCGACCACGACTCCAGAGGGAAGGAGATGGAGTGGGCCTTGAAAGGCCTAGGCTGCAACCCCTCCGTCCCGGCTGTGTTTATCGGTGGAGAGTTCGTCGGCTCGGCCAAAGATGTGATCTCCCTCCATGTGGATGGATCTTTGAAGCAAAGGCTCATTAATGCTAAGGCTATTTGGTTCTAGCAACAACTTAAAACTAGTACTAGTACTAGTAGTAGTATATGTGATCATGCTTTGATCAGGAAAGAAAGCTGCATGCAGTAGTAATTAAGCATGTTTAGTTGCAAGTGAAGCAGCTGTGTAATTAAGGGCTTAAGTCTACTTTTGGTGACTTTTGCTGGAGTTTAGTGAAATCCTGACTTAATCAAATGGTCTAATTGGAAATTTTCTCATACTACCTTCATTTCTTTGTTGCAAGTACTTGAATAGGTTCTTTTTTTGCTTAATAGCCCAAAGTAAAATATTGCTTGTGCCTTCTTTTAACGGAAAATTCTTGTTTGGACTAAGTTTAGTCGAATCAAACCAATTATAAAGTAAGTGTGGTACATTTGTTATGTAATTGATCACTTTTCCTGAACTGTAAATCAATTACACAGCAAGTATATTGCACTTGCCATATGATTAGTTCAGATTTGGCAGAACCAGGTTCGGGCTAGAATTTTCCCTCTTAACATAGGTCGGGGAATCGAGTCAATTTAAACACTAACTTGTTTGCAGTATTGATTATGAGTAGTAGTTTTGGTACAACGTTAACGACGGACGTACTCATTTCATAATAGTTATAACTGAAATCAAAATACTTCACGCTGGTGAGAATTTCTATGATCATGTCTAAAAAGGATTGCCCTGCAAATGACCTCTTTCTTTTTTTTTTTTTTTTTTCTTTTAGAAAAAGAAGAAATATACTATCCTTTAATTTAGGCATTACCTAGGCTTAATCCAACTTATATGTGTAACACAGAGTAATTAAGTAGATATTAGAAGGGAAGGCATGAAAGAAGATGGGCCATAGCAGAATAGTGGTCATCTTTTCGGGTCCAATGATTTTGGGCCTTACTGGGATAAATCTGTTCTGGTCTACTCATTTGGGCCTCCATTTCGTCAAGATGGGCTTCATTCGAGGCATATCTTTTTCTTTGGTTTTTGAAACAAATAAAAGTTTCTTTTTTCTTCTTTTTCATCTTGAGGGTCAAAGTTGGGTTTTCACCTCTTTTTTTTTGTTTTTTAATTCGAATCGTGAAAAAATTATTTTGTTACATTTGAGTACGATCACCTACTATTATTTTAACATTTAATTTGAGGTCATATATATGTCGCTTTTTGTAATAAAAAATCTTGGATTTTAGAGGGAAAAATAGAGAGAAAACTGAGAAGTATAGAAATATAAAGTATTATCATCTGAAGCGAGGAAAATATTTTAATTCCTTATTTAAATTTAAAGGACAGAACATAGTATAAGAATTAGGATCGTAAATGATTCGAATTGTGTCGAACACAATATTGTTCGAGTTTTTTGAGTTATATCAAGTTTCAAAAAATGCATTTGAACTTGGTTTGACTATTGATTTAATCGAACTCTAATGAGGTTTAGTTGAATCAAACGCAGATCGAGCTCGAGTAACTTGATTTTTCTTTACGTATATTTTATTATTTTTGTACTAATCGAATCAATTTCGAGCCCAGTTTGAAAGTTTACAGAACTAAAACTTTTGTTTGGATTTTATTCGTTAAATTTAATAAATCGAGCTCAAATAAGCTTTTATTGATCAATTTCGATCTAATATCCGAAAATTTGATTTATCTTTGTGCCCCAAGTAAGAACTGTTCTACATTCTTAGTGCTCTTCACATAATCAACAGTTGTAAAGTCCGAAAATTTGTTAAACTATATACTTTGTACATATTTTGCTAATTTTCTGTACATATTTTGCGTACCATAAAAAATAATTAAGAAAAAATGATAAAAGCTAATAATTGTCTCATAACTTTTTTTTTAAAGGGGGTTGAAATATATCATTACGTTGTAAATGGAAAAGTGCACGTGACTGTTAATTCCAATATTGATCTTATACTTTTTAAAATAATCTCGTAACTTAATGAACGTGTGGTAAATAGCCAAAATTAGTCCGATCACACTATAAGGACTTATACATTGGACAACTCAATGTACAAGGAGAACGTTTTTTTTCATGTTCGAAGGTTGTAATTTCAATGTCACATGTAATTTCAGTCCCCTGACAACAAAAGGTTAACATAAGACATATGCCCGGATATAAATCAATGATGCATGTTTGAAATTAAATTCGTGGGGTTCCAGAAAGAAGGAACATATTTCAATTTGATGTTGGAGTTGGGGAATTTTGGCTGATTTAAGAGTAGACAAGTGTGAGATCATAGCTCAATATTCAGTCATTTCTTACATGGAATATGTTTACTTTTTCTTCACAAGACACTCATAAGGGTGGGTTCTCATTCCATTTAATCACTTTTGTGGATTCGTCTTCACCTGTTTTTTTCTGCACGTTACATGTTTGTTCCTGTCGCTCCACATCTCATTTCAATCACTTGGCAAGAGGCTAACATGTGTTAGATCCTCTTCATCATAACTTATCCCTCACAATTCAAAACTAACTACATAATACAAAGAATTAATTACATGCGTCTCTCTCTCTCTCTCTCTCTCTCTCTCTCTCTCTCTCTCTCTCTCTCTCTCTCTCTCTCTCTCTCTCTCTCTCTCTCTCTCTCTCTCGTGTAAGAATTTCATTTGTTTTTCTTGCATTGTTATTCTTGTAGGTCTGTCCTATGTTGCCTTCTTTTTCTTGTAGGTGCCCACAAAATTCCTCCACATCCAAGAACTCAGGAACTCGTTAAAGTGTATCAAAGTTTGGATCCAAGCGTAGTTGTTCCTTGGCGTCGGGTCGGGTATCACAAGTTCTCATAGTTCCAGTCGAGTATTCGAAATTTTGAGTAGTTAAAATAGTTACTTGTTGAGAAATTATGCTATAGAACATAAGAGTAAACGACACAAGAATTTAACGAGGTTTAACAATGTGCCTACGTCCTCGAGAGAGTGACGATTGTGTAATTTTATTATAAGAGAGAATCAATCTTACTAGGTTACAAATACATTATATATATATATATATATAAATAACCCTATTGTACGTTTTACAAAATCACTCCGCTCCATCACCTGTCTTTTTTCCGGTATATGAGCCATACCTAACACTACTCGATTCTGACTCAAAATTTGCGAGTACCTAAAACTTCGTCCCCCTTATCAATGAGTTGGGTCGGACGGGGGACGAATTATCCAACCGGAACGGCCATCCCTAGTTGTTCCCCATCTCAACTTCCTAGAATCTTCATGTATACCGATAGTACTAAATAATTGAAGAAAATCCCGTATGTTGTAATTGTACTGATCACGTAATTTATCTAATTCGACGATGAAAACATTTTATGACAAAGAATCTATATATATATATAGATGTGAAAGGGTATAAATGGTTTGTACGGTAAGTATGCAAAGATTGTTGCAAGTTGGTGGGCGCGCGCAACACCAAGATTCACCACCGAAAGCCTTGTTATTCGCGATCTCCCTCCTCGATACACAGAATATATTTTTTCACAATTGCAAGAATCTCCAACAAAATTGACTATCCTTCATAAAAAAAATCTCCACTTCTTCTACTACATCATTCTCTTATTTCCGTTTCCTTTGTAATAACAACAACCATATTCAACCTCCACGGTCCACGTCGAGTGCCTGAAAATTACCCGTCTCCAAATTTCATTATTCTTTACCGACGTCAGCTTTTCTTGAGATTTATCTTAATTACAAATATTTACGTCATTTGAAAATTATAAAAACTGACTAATATATATATAATATGCAGCTTTGCATATCATAGAGTCAAAAAAGAATTGTTGCGATTTCCACCGAATTTATTCAAAAAGACAAGAATCCGCTGATGATGTTCAAGTTGTGTGAAGTAAAATATTTTAGTATCTTTTTCTTGAAAAAGTACCTTTTTTGCCCTCCATCTCCAACTTGTGTAAAAGCCCACCTTCTTTTCAATGTTCTTGCATGGGAAAAGCAGTCCCATTCTCTTCTGCCCTTCTTTTTCCTATAAATAGACCCCAAAAACATCCCAGGTTCAGGCAAGCTAATTTTCTTGCCTCCTTAATTTCCAATAAAAACAGCTGATCATCACAGTTTCCATCCTCCAAATTGTGTCTTAGCATCATCAATCAAATCAACCTTAAACACGTACTGTTTTGTCACCTATATAAAGGGTCCGTCCAGAACTCAATTGTTGTCAAAAACACAAAAGAAATGGAGAAGATTGTGAAACTGGCATCAGAAAATGGAATCTTGATCATGAGCAAGAGCAGTTGCTGCCTGTGCTACGCGGTGCAGATACTGTTCCAAGATCTCGGGGTACACCCTTTGATCTACGAAATAGACCATGATCCTGAGGGGAAGGAAATTGAAAAGGCCCTGATCAGAATGGGGTGCAGTGGACCAGTGCCGGCTGTGTTCATCGGCGGGAAGCTGGTGGGGTCGACCAATGAGGTGATGTCCCTCCACCTCAGTGGGTCCCTCATTCCCCTCATCACCCCATATCAGGCTTTGTCTAACGTCAAATGATGATGATGAATGATGATGATGAAGCTGTTTGATCAGGTAGCTAGTACTGGCTGTTACTATATCTTATGTTGTAATATGTGTACTAGAATTGAATAAGATTTGCTGGCTTATCAGCCAGCTAGCTCTGTGTAATTTGGATTAGGTTATTATTGTGGATAGCTTTGTACTTAGTGTGGCCAATGTAGCTAAATTAGCTATCTCTCAACTACTATCAATTGGCCAATCAAAGAATTAATGTATTCTAATTAAGTTAGTCTTATTACTTTTTGCCTATATTCAATTTCCTTTAAGGATTAATTACTCAAATTTCCTTGTGTTACGTTTTGGATTGATGAACTTGAAATCATATGTTTTAAATTCCTGATAAAAAGCATTTTGAATTTGTTTGAATATTAATTGCTATGTTAAAGAAAATTCAAATATTTCAACTCTCTGTTTGAATTATATTTTGTTGAATATCGATGGATTCTGAATTTTTTTTGTATGAATTTATTTTAAAATTATTTTATCAAATTCTTCGTTAAAATTTAAATGCAAGTTGTTGAGAAATTAACGCTATAGAACATAAGAATAAACGACACATGGATTAAACGAGGTTCAACAATGTGCCTACATCATCGGGAGCGGCTACAGCTGTGTATTTTTATTTATGATATAATCAATCTCGATAGGTTACAAATACAATATATATAAGTAATCCTACGATACTTTTTACAAATACAGTATATATAAGTCGCTTCGTTCCGTTCGCTGATGTGTTGCGCGCCTCTCGCTCACTCCGCTCCATTATCTGTTCTTTTTTCGGTATATGAATCATACCCAGTACAGATTCCACGAAACAAGCATTCATAAAAGTAAATTTATTAGGTAGAGGAAGAAAAAAGTTAAAAGGAAAAGGATAGAAACAACGCGAAGGCACTTTTAGATTGGCGAAAAGTACAAGTGGCAACTTATGATTGTGAAGGTGAGGGTTAGAATAAACTCCAAGGAAGAATTTTGCACATTAAGCAAACTTTAGGGGCCATTTTGTAAATTCCAAACAGTTTCGAGAATTTTTTTGTTTTCTGGATGTCGCATTTCTTTCACAAAGATGACATAATAGAAGAAAGGGAATTATGTGTAAATTAATATCGTATTTTGAAATGAAAAAATAACTAATCCTTATGGTATTTTTTATTAAATATTAATCAATTAATCCATATAGTATATAAAAAATGTGCCAGAACATGTAAATAAAGGGGTAATTGCAATATCCTCTTCTAAGATTTGGTATAACATCGTGTAATTTTTTTATAATTTGAAAAATTACATTGAGTATTTTTGAATTTTGTTTCTGTTTAATAAATATATCCATATATTGGTAAGATTTATGAAATTGGTTTATATGAGCAAGAAAGTTGAATGAAAAACACATGTTTAGCCTAGGGGTGCAAGTCAAGTCGAGTCTACTTAAGCTCGAGCTTCTGACGAGTTTGAGCTTGAGATCTATTATTTATATTCGTGAGCTCGCGAGCTTTTTTATTTTCTTAAATGTTTTTTTATCTGTTTTTTATTTTTATGTATTTTTATATATTTAACTATATATGCAAAATTATATTAAGTTCATATTCAAAAATCACTATATAATTAGAATTATTAATCAATATCTTATATTTAAATTTTTAGATATTTATTTGTGAGTATATATTTGGACCAAAATATATAACATGTAATCTAGTTTATTGTTTATAAATTTATGTTGAAATTTGGTAATTCCCAAATTAATCGATAATATATAATAATAGTGACGGATGAATAGCTTTTTTTTATTTTTATGGTTATTTCATTTTACATATAGATTTATGACCATTCGTATTTTACTTTTATAAAATAACTTATGCTTATTTATTATATTAAATTTAATATATTATATAATTCATAACAAAAAAAAAAGTCTAAAAAATATATTTTTTAATTTGATAAAAATATAACTATACAAAATTATGTGCAAGTATTTACATAAGTTGATGTATATTTCATACACTTGTACTAGTTATGTTACTACTAAAGAGAGGGTTTAAGTATAATTACACCAAAAATTATGGTAAAAAGGTGTAATTATCCAAAATAAACCCATAGTTAGGTCTAACTTTTGATTGAAGAACATGCTCATTAATTCTCCAGTCTGTCAATCAGACAATGTAATATTCAGTCTGTGTCTCTACGTGCTCTGAGTATGTTGTTTCCAGACAAATATGCCCGTATAATCTTTCACTTTCATCTTAATATTATAATAGCATTCAATTTTTACTTCAACGATCCAACTAAATATATTAAATATAATAAAAACATTAACATTTGGCAATTTGCTATTCTTTTTCCTCTCTGGTGATAAAATTCGACAATTTTCGGTATATTGCAATAACAATTGAAAAAATACCTTACTTTTACTACATTAATCGTAAGAATTATTAGACTTATTCTTAATTACCTAAGAAAAATGATCCCAAAAGAAGGGTCCGACCTAACTATGTTTGGTTCGCTCAATTATGTGTTGCTCTTTGGCTGCGAATCATTTTGCAGAATTTTAATATTAAGTTTCTCAATTGATTATGCATAAAACAATAATAACTTTCAAGCATAAATGAGCAAAAATGTGATCAATTAATCATTCTAACTTGAGTCATATAAATTCAATTTTCATATATATGAAAATTTAGGGCGAATTACATTTTTTTGTCCCTATCCTTAGGGCCAAAATTGATTTGAGTCCCTAGACATTTTGATGCATGGTTTGGGTTCATGATCTTTTTAAAAGATTACAATTTTGGTCAAACTGTTAAAACTAGTGGTAAAGTAAAATGAATTTGGAGAACACGGTCGGATTGGAGAATACAACCTGGGCATGTTCTTCACTTAGTGCGACGATCAATTTTCCCACTCCTCCAAATCCGCCTTGTTCGTTCATCCATATCTTGACGGCCTACTACCACCATTTGAGAGCTCATCCTACTGCGATCATTTTGCACTCCCAACTCTCCCCAATCAACCCACCGTTGGCGACTTCTCTATTTTTTTCCATCCACAAAACCTTTGTCTGCAATCCTATCTCTTTTCCCCATTTTTCGTCGCCGTCCATTGTCCTTTCGTCAGCACCACCATCATTTAAAAGTCACTCCAGGACGATCATTTTCCACCCTCACTCATCATCGTCCCCTTAGTTGTCGGTGGGATCTCTTTGTCTTTTTTTTTTTTTTGCCGTCGTCCCCACTTTCTTTACTCTGTTGTGTAAATTTTGAAACACGAGCCTGTCGCCAACACGATCGTATTATTACGTTCTATTAGTTTTAACCTCAATTTTGATAATTGGAAAAAAAAAATACAACATTTTAAAAAGATTGGAAACTAAAATTATATCTTAAAATATTTACGGACCAAAATCAAATTTGATCCTAAGTATAGGGGCCAAAAGTGTAATTTACCCAAAAATTTATCTTTTTAAATGAAATGCTGGCGCATCCCATAACAGGAAAATATAGCTTTATTAAGTTGTCTTTTTTCTCTCATCTGAGTTTAGTTACTTACTTTTACTCCGAAATCGCGTTTAATGAAATTCTCCCCCCCTAATGCTCAAACTACATAAACAGAACGGCGATTTTAGTTCACATCGAAAGGCGCTTTCAGTTAATTACCACCACAGAGATCCGGTTTCCCGCAAATGTGCCGCAGCCGCGGTGGAACCCTCGAAGCTTCAACAATCAACACTCGTGACCGTATCTTGAATCCTTGCGATTTCATTTTTGACGTGTGGCGCAGTTTTTCTGCCTCTAATCGCTTCTTCCGATCTGCATAATAATCCGTCAATGGAGGCCCCTGCCGCCAATGCTGACGTTGGGCAAACCCAGAATCATGATGATTGTAATACTTCGAGAGAAGATTTCGGGAAACTGCTTTACGGGTTTGTTTGCTTCTTCAAATTTGTCATTATTTCTTGGCGGGCTTTCATTTTCTTTTTGAATTAATGAAACAATCTTGATTTTTCTTTTCCAAATTTGTGTAATAGGTGCGAGCATTATAGGAGAAGGTGCAAGATAAAAGCCCCTTGTTGCAACCAGATTTTCACTTGTCGTCACTGTCACAACGAAGCCACAGTGAGTTCTTTTGTTGTGCGCATGTGTATGCGTGCGTGCTTTTCCTTTTTTTTTTTTTTTTAATATATATATATATATATACCTATATATTATTAAATAGGGTTTTTATATTGTGAATTCTTGTGGAATTGTCTAGAGTGCCTTGAGCAATCCGAAAGAGAGACACGAGATTGTTCGGCATGATGTTAAGCAAGTAAATTTGCTTCCCTTTTGTTTTCGGTTTGCTGATTGTGAATGTTTATGTTTTCTTTTAGTATGGTGGTAAACTTATACTGATGTTGTCTACTTAGGTTGTTTGTGCAGTATGCGATACAGAACAACAGGTCTAGTCTACCATCTGCTCCTCCAATTATTTTGAGTTTTTGGTCGTTTTAAGTGTGGTTTCCTTGACGTGCTTTTTATTTCTTTCCTCTTCTATAGGTTTCGAATCTCTGTTCGAAGTGCGGCGTCAAATTTGGAGAATACTTCTGCGATATATGCAAATTCTATGATGATGATGTAATACCCTCATTATTGTATTTTCATGACATAATACGAAAACTTGCTCAATGTATTTGTAAAAGAAAGAAAGGAGAGGGAGGGGGAGAGAGATACATTTAGAAGTAAATGCATGGATAGTTTTTTTTATTGTTCTTTTTTGTTTAGTGACATTGGTAGCTTGTTTGATGTGACAGATCACAAAAGAGCAGTTTCATTGTAATGACTGCGGCATTTGTAGGTAAGAGAGCTCTATAGTCTCACCATACATACAACTTAGTGATTTTTATAAAGTAGAGACTTCTGTTATGGTTAATGCTTGTATTGATGCAATCATGATTCACAGAGTTGGTGGGCGCGAAAACTTCTTTCATTGCCCTAAGTGTGGTAAGTAGTTTAAATTCTTGTAATATGTAGTCTTATGCACAACTAATTCTTGTACCCGCTGTTGCACTTTATTGAACGCAACTTCATGGTTTTTGCGTGTGGTTTCTTTAATTAGACTTGAGACATTAGATGTGCAATTTCCTTCTTACATCCCATTACTTTCTTCAGTATGCCTACACTGTGTTAGGCATTTCTCTATGGAAGCTCAAGTAATTAGTAGCTGTTCTCAGGCAATGTTTCACTGTATATAAAGCTGGCAATGTCTTACCATGTGAATCATATTTTGTGGGTAATCAAGTGTAAATTATGTGTCAAAGCCTGCATGTGATCTTCATTGCACTGTGAACCATGGGGAGGGCAAGCAAGAATAGCCTACCTTGTGATTTATGAGTTTCACTTAACTATTGGAAATAAAAACTTTCTCAGCCAACATTTCAAACCAATGCTCCTTTTGGTGCGCCACCATAAATAGGAAAAAACACTAACTTAACTTTGTTCTTCCCCCAGGTTGGGATCTGATATTGCCTAGTATGTCTATTTCCACATTTTGACAATTTTGGTTCATTATCTGCTTTAGATCCTGAATTCTTGTGGGGATACATATCCCAACTTAACATTCTCTCTCTGTTGCAGGATCTTGCTATTCAATAGGTCTACGCGATAATCACTTGTGTGTAGAGGACTCAATGAAGAGCCATTGTCCCATATGTTATGAGGTTTGATACTTCTCTGCAAATATTGATATCAATGTAGTTTCATGTCCTTCGAATAAATTATCTTTTGCTGCATGCAGTTTCTTTTTGACTCAACCAAACAAACAACAATTCTGAAGTGCGGGCACACAATGCATGTGGAGTGTTACGAGGAGATGTTCAGCCAAAACCAGTAAGTCTGATAGTATCTTATCTTCTCTATTTCCTCTTACCTGTTAGCTGGCTCCTTATCATTTCTTGTTTTGGTTCCCTGAAGTAACATATAAATTTTATGTTCCAATTTTACAGATACCGCTGTCCAATCTGCTCGAAGTCAGTGTTGAATATGTCTAGAACTTGGGAAAGATTAGATCAGGAGGTATTCTATCATTTTTCATTTTCTGCTTACTGGGTGTATGTTTGGTTCCCTTTTGCTTTTATAGTTCTACTTTGGTTTGATTGTTTCTGTTACCAATTTCTTCATGCTAATCTCTTGTAACACTGAGCCCAAATTCTGGGAGCATCTTTCTGCCTGGCACGTTAGAGCAATGTGGTGGACCTATTTGTACTTGTTTTCCTTTACCAGTCAAACTTATCACTCTTGTGGTCAACATTATGCTTTTTCCTTGGAGGCATTTGACTAACATGATACGTCATTTAAAATTCTGCATTGATATTGAGCAGCACTTTGTACATGGTAATCATTGGAAATGGGGTAAATTACACTGACACGCCCTGAAGTTGGGGCCTAATTACACAAACAGCCCCTATCATTTGTAAAATTACAGGTACAATTATGCCAACCATTTTGTGAATTGTTGAGATTTCCAAGATTCTGAGCAATTGAGTTTAAGAAATCTCGTCGTCCTCACTTAACTGGCTACCATCTCTGCAAAGATATAGACCTAAACATGTAAAAGAGACTTCATAACCGGAATTAACAAACAAATTTGATTTTACAATTATTGGTGGCAACCATCCTACCTCTCAATCCTGTTATCCAATCTCATGATTGTCCAAATTACTATGCTTCCATTCTGTTTGAACATGTGTGATTTGGTTCAAACATTCTGGAGAATTCTGCCTATATCATACAATAATCTGACCAAGTGAGTTTGCATTGTGAAGATGCTTGTGCAAGATATCTGGGATTTAGGCATAAATTGATCCTTGCCAAATATTTCTCTGCCTTTTCAAATGTGAATGTGTGCATAAGGTATTGATACTATTTTGATTTGGGAATTACTTTTTGACAGATTGAAGCCACTGCAATGCCCGAGGAATACCGCTATGAAGTAAGTTTGTCAACAAGATTTGTGTCTTCATCGTTTCTCTCCATGAATCTTTGAGCAATTTCAATGTAGTGAATATGAAAGTCTCCTTTGTGTCACTTGCATTACATCCTTGATGCAATTTATGTTACGGTTGTGATGTTTTTTATCTATTTAATTGAAGATAACAAAAGTTGAATATAACTTTATAGGTTCAAATACTGTGCAATGACTGCAACAATAGGAGCAAGGCATTGTTTCACATCTTTGGCCACAAGTGCCAGCACTGTAATTCTTACAACACCCGTGTGATAACAAGTGGGGAGAATCATCAAAGGTAGCTGAATTCGAATTGTATGCTGCTTCACTTGATTGGCAGAAAGTGCTACTTCTTGAAAGGCTTTGCTGGGTTATCCATCAAACGATGTTTTCCCAACTATTCTTTTCAATTTGGATTAGGTTTGATTTACTATACACCAGGTATTTATCGGATATTTGGATGATTGTTCTAGCCCACCAGTGACTTGATGACTATTCGTTTACGTAGAAAAATTTGTGATAATTACTTTAAAGAAATTATGTGTCCACTGGGGTTCTCCAGCTTCTTGTATATATTTATCGTTTTGGATTCTAGTGTGAAAAATAAAAAATAAAATAAAAATTTTCTATTGGTCTTGACAGAAAATGCTAGTATATCAATTTGGGCATTTCTGATAGATGACATGTTATATTCTGGATTCTGGTAGTGCGACACGTGCAGTATGGTGACATATTGATGCAGAAGGAGGGTTTAGGCACAGGAACTCTCTTGACTGGCATATCTTGTGGATGACTTTCTGCATATCTGTTAGCTGATAAACTTTTGGCATTTTCCAATACTGGCTATGTATATTATATAAGGGGCTGCATCTTCCATATGTTATCGTCACTTATGATGTGTGATTATGGCAATTCAGAGCAAAGTTGTTTCTGGAGTCTGGGTCCCGGTCCCTTGAAGCACAAAATATCGCCATTTTATCTCTCTGATAACGAAATATTTGTCCCATACCTACTTTCCTCTTCATCTTTATTATTATTATTATTACTTTTGTTATATATATAATCATATTGTTATTTTGGTACATGATCAACACGAGTTAGGAAAAGAAAGACAGCACAGGAAATTACTGTGATTTCAAAGAGGAAGTTTAGGTAGAGATGAGTCTTGGTTGGTTGGTTGTAAGTGCAATCTACTGACAAGGTTGGGACACCACACCACCATCATATATATCTCTTTTCCTTTTCCATTCTTCATTAAAACCTTAGCAAATATCTTTGTATCGGATCTCATAAAATCTCTTCTTGACAAATAAAACTAAATCTATTATAACTTGAGCAGCAGAAAATGGTCAAAAGAACGGCCGGACTCTTTAATTCACGAAACTCAAATTGAAAAAAAAAAAAAATTATTTGAGAGGAGATATTTTCTTTCGTTTTCCATCAAAGTTTATGTAATTGATTGAAGAATAATTGCTCCTTTATTTTTCACTGTAACAATAAGTGCCATTTTCAGTAGAAAACATTCAACTTTTATGTAAGACAATAAAAATTTTTTGCTAGTAGTTGGGTCTTCTCTTGACTTGTGACGCACGAAACACAAAATCAAATTCGATTTAGATGTGGATGATTCAACATCATTGACTTGTTATTAACTTTAAATACTCTGTCGTCAGCTTCAAATCCATACTCATTTTTTAATGTTTGATGAATCTTGTTAGTTGGTTGGTTGGTTGGCAGTGTAAAAGTGAAAGGACTAGATTGCTATGTATTTCTTGTCCAGACCCTATTCATCATATCATAATCATACCCAACAAAAATCAAATTACTTTGGATTAAAAATCAAGAAAAAAAGGCTTCTATACTATAGTAAATATAATACTCTATTAAATACAATGTTCTAGCGTACTTGTTCTTCTCCTCCTTTACATAAAATCAACAACACGTGAAAAAGCGATAAGGTTGCTTTTCCCTTTAGCTGCTGCGCCTTTTCTTCAGCAGATACTGGTCAAGTTCTTGATCATTTCTTCATAATTTCCTGTGCAACCCCAAGAAATGATCACATAGCAGCAAATTCATTTTTTTCTACTTTTCCGATTTTAATTTTTTTTTTCCAAGAACTGAGAAAAAAGAAGAATAATCCAACGCCATGAGTGTACCCGACCAAGAAAACTACGTTTCTGGAGATCGAAGTGGTCGGCTCTGCGATTTCTGCAACGAATCGAAAGCCCTGCTGTACTGCCGGGCTGACTCAGCAAGACTTTGTTTCAACTGTGATAGGGAAGTACACTCCACTAATCCACTCTTCAAGAAACACAACCGCTCCCTTCTCTGCGATTCCTGCAATTCTTCGCCTTCTTCGATTTTCTGCTGCACTGAGTCCGCCGTGCTTTGTCAGAACTGCGACTGGGAGAACCACAACAACTTTAAGTCTATTCATGATCGAAGACCGATTGAGGGGTTTAATGGGTGCCCTTCTGTGTGTGAGTTGTTGAATCTTCTTGGTTTGGAGGACTTGGGGAAGAAAAGTTTGGTTTTTGGTGGCGGGAACGATGATGGGTTGCTGGATTTGTTGGTCTGGGAGACTCCTGCGGTTGTGAGTCTTGATGATTTGATTGTTTCCAACGATTCTGTGGATTCCGGGCGTAGTTTTCAGGCTATGGGTGTCCCTCCTTTGCCTAAGGTTTGTGCACTATTTTTCGGCAAAATTTGTTTTCTCAAGATTATGATTTGTGTTTCTCGCACTTGTTAAATTGGTGAAGGATACGATTCTAGTGCAGCTATGTTCATTATTAATTGTATAAGGAGGGGTGCATAAGACTTAATTTTGATTAGCTCATCTTGGAGAATCCATTTGCGTTTACAACTTACAAGTAATTGGTTATGTAACATGTTAAATTCCTTACAGAGTTCCTCTTTTTACAAAAATTAGCTGGTTTTGATCATTTCTTCTAATCCGTTAAATGGCTCATTATTCCTGGAAGAAAATATTCATATGTTGTTCTTTCGTCTGTTGAAAACTAACAATGTCGGTTGAGGTATTTCCTTTGATAAATTATGCAACTGGATGATGCTGAATCTTATGCATTGGACATGATGGTGGTATCTCTAACCATTCTTTTAGTAATTGTCTGTGATTTAGTTAACTTTGTTGTTTCTGAGGATTTTAATGCAGTCTTCTTTATGGAACTTTCAGAACTTATATGCAGACACTAGCAGCTGGAATTTACCGGGCCTTGCACTCTTTTGAATTCTATACATGGCCCAATTTGTTCCGATTATATAGTTACAAAAAACATCTGCTCTAATCTTCTTGCTGGGCTTGTCCCTGCCTCAATGTTAACCTCCTTCGTAATGTTATTCTATCAGAATCGAAATGCAGTATGTGGAAAACACAAAGAAGAAATACTCTGCCAACTTCGGGAGATGGCTAAAACAGAACCCAACTTCGGTGGTTCCATGGAAGAACTTGATCCTGTTGAACTTCAATCACTAGTGCCTGGAAAGTGTCAGTTGACGGATAGTAGTCCAGGCCCTGAAAGTAATGCAGAGCCAACGTTAGTTCCTTCATATGAGGTACTGTGCGTGTTTTTCCTAATTCATGTGAATTGTGTCAGTTTCTAGTTTTTCACCTGTGTGCCTAATTATCTTTTCCTGTCGTACTGAGTAATGATCCTTAGTTCTGGTACTTTTGTCCATGACCACATGTCATAGCATGCTTAAAACACCAAGTATGAATTTACCACCAATGTGGGAATGGTTCAACACCTAACTAAGAAGAGTGTAACTTACGGGAACCTCCCATTGTATGTGTTCTGGTGAACCATGAACTGACTGCAGCATCAAGTACCTTTTGCTGAGCCTGTTAAAGTTATCTGCATCACACCGAGGAGCAAGATACACAGCTGAAAATATCATCTTGCTCGTTCTTGTTTCTATTTCGTTCTTTCATAGGAGAACCCTTGAAGGTCGGTTGAAATACTGTAGAGTTTCTAATCTAGAGTTAAACAAACCGATATGATCTACTATTCAGAAAGATTTGCAATTAAAAACTGGCAATATGGAAATTCAGGTTGTTGGCATTTGATTTTATGTAGTATTGTAGTACGTGATATATTCTTTTCTGTGCCTACCATGATTTGTTGTGTGTGTGTGTGTGTGGGAAGGTTGTAGCTGATAAAATATAGGAATTAGATGAAGCTTTTTGATATTGTCCTGGATAGAAATAGAAAACAAAACAAGTGATTTTGTTCTCTATTTGCAGACAAGTGCACTTAATTGGTTTGATTTTACTGGTGGGGTTGAAGATAAAAGCTTTCCTTCCACATTTGTCGGAAGCTTCAATGAGATGAACCACTTGGTACCTGAGGTACCTGACAAGGATTCAGATTTTGGCGAGAGTACAGGTATTGCAAATGGTCTCCAAGAAGTTCAATCATCTGTTCCTGTGGATTCCAAGACTTTTCAAGGGCTTCCTAATTCTGGACCACGTGAATTGAACACCCAGGAAAGAGACTCCGCAATCTCACGGTACAAAGAGAAAAGGAAAACTAGAAGGTAAAAGTTTTCATTTATTGTGCTTAGTTAAGTCTCATTTCCAAGCACTTATACGAACGCATTTCCGCGACTTTGTATGTGAACTCTGGTTCTTTCCTCCCCGACATCTTTAATACTTTGGAAAAGATGGTTTGACTGATGTTCTGAAAATGGGAAATTTTGCACTCTTTTATCTTTATCATAGCAGGACACAACTTCAGATTTTATTTTATGACATCTCAGGTATGACAAGCACATCAGATATGAATCAAGGAAAGTTCGTGCAGAAAGTAGAACGAGAATAAAGGGTCGATTTGCAAAGATGGATCGCTAAAGAAACTTTGGTGCTGGAAGTGTGGTAGAAAGTAGGTCGAAGATTTCTCCATATTTTGCAAACATGGAATGAGGAAACATTACATTCTTTCCGTGGTCGTATGCACTTATATGCGGTGTTTATACATCTGCAAAACAAAATTGTATTGTTTCAATTGGCAGGTATGTACTAACAGCAGTGGGTAGCCGAACTCTAGTTTAGCCTTCCTGGTCCTAATGTCAAATTTAGGAAGTTGTTATGAAGACATTTATTTTTTTCTCCCCGCTTTCTTCTTATGAATGTGTATATGGATATCTGTTGTATGTTTGTAGCGTGTAAATGTGTAATTTTGTAACTTGAGTTGTTTCACAATTACTGTGTTTTCTTATCTTTCACTAGCCAGCAATAAGCATTCACAGACCTGTTTCCTTCAACATAGAGATTGCTGCAGAATTCATCTGTATTTCTGCTTGTGACAGGCTTCTTAATGCCTGATTTTAGAAGATGTACATCTGCGGAATTGCTCTCTTTGCAGGCAGCTACTTGCAAACTTCGTCCTGTTTCTTCTCATTTTTTAGGCTGCAGAAGCTCATTCCTAGGGACTGTGGAGTCGCCATTCCACCCTGGAAACATCACCAGGAGCCAAAGAATCAGGCTCCAGGTTCAGTCATCATCAGCATATGCTCTTCACTGCTATATCATCATCACAGATGAAAAGAAACAATTCGAACCAGAAGTACTGCATCGGTTCGTCCAAAGATGGACAACCAAGGTCTGATGTACATATCTGCAGTCGGGATTGGGATGTTTGCTCCGCCTCGTTCCCCTTACAACAAGTACTTCACATGGCCACTGGCCTCGCATGGACTCAATGTGAGGACTGCCAGAAAATGGGCCAGGGTTCTTGTTCACGTCAAGCGCCTCCTCTTTTCCGCCAGCCACTCAAAGACATACCGTTCTCTGCTTTCCTGGGCAGTGTATTAATAATGCATGCGCTTATGTACTCGAGTATGGAGATGGGTCCATGACATTCGATCTGGGTCGTGAATCTTTCACATTCAATAATCTTTTTAGGAAAATAATCTGGTTCTTGCTAATGCAGAATTTCGTGGCAAATAGGAGGGAAATTCATGGGATATTATCATAAAACCTGAAGCCTTTGTGGTCTTCAACCACGGTACCAATTATCAGCATACCTCTATAAAGACGTTGCTACGTTGAAGGAGTGAAACAGATAGTTTAGAGGAAAAGCCACCAGCAGGAGCTCTGATGGCAGTTGCTCTGTGTATTTTGCTTCTGCTATTCCAAGAACATGATCTGACAGGGAAAACGAGAGGGATGACGCTACCACTTATCCACCCGGAATCCCCTGAGTCACCGATTTTTAAGAGCAACCGAACTCATGACCAGAGAATCCGGGGACTAATATATCAATCCCATGCTCGGGTTGCTGCCTACTTTCCGACCAATATATCATCACTAGCCCAATGTATATCTCCTTACGATGTGAATCCTGACTTGGTGCGTCCACACGTTGGTATTCAATATCCTTACTATTACATGGTAAAAATTGGCATTGGCACTTTCACAGCCAGACCCCCTTATCCATCATTCAAGTCATACTACTTGTACATGGATACTGGTATTGATTTGTTGTGGATTCAGTGTGAGGGATGCAGGGCTCCTGGTGGTAGATGTTTCGATCAGAAAGAACCTGTTTACCCAAGTAGTCTGTCGGGCTCGTATTGTCCCCTCCGTTGTAAGAAACACAAGCTATGTGTGCCAAATCAGTGCATCAACAATTCGTGCTCATATAATGTAAGGTATTTAGACAATACCTCCTCGTCTGGCATTCTGGCATCTGAAAACTTCATGTTCCAACTCAAATCTTGGAAAAATGGAGGTTCTGAAGAACCTGTATATGGCTGTGGAGTTGATAACAGGAAAAATTATGGTAATAATACCAATCAAATTGCAGGAATAATGGGTCTCAGATGGGGTTCATATTCCATTCCCAGTCAAGCTAATTCTCTGACAGAAGGTAAATTTTCGTACTGTCTTCCAGCAATCAGCAAATACACTCAGAAGTGGCCTAATACATATTTAAGATTCGGCAGTGATGCAGTTAAACGGTCGAATTCAAGCACCACGCCGTTACTGCGTATTAAGGATCAAAAAGTTTATCATGTTGTTTTACAAGGCATTAGCATCAACAGCAAGAAGCTGAACCTTTCTGATCAAGATTTCAGATTGAGAGGCGATGGCTCTGGCGGTTGCATAATAGACTCCAGTACTCCATTCTCCAGACTCATAAAACCGGCTTATGTAGTGTTGGAAAAAGCATTGAAGATGTTCTTCTGGGGCCGACAAAACTTGAAGCCGTATAAAGGGCCTAAAGGCTTGGAGCTCTGCTACGAGTGCAAAAAGGCCGAAGGGTTTAAAAACCTTCCTAGCATGACTTTTCATTTGAAAAATGCTAATCTTGTGGTTCGGCCAGAAGCAGTGTTTCTTGTCATGGATAAGATTAGTCCGGTGAAAGGCGAATACGTTTGCTTGCCAATTCTTCCAAGTGATTTTATTACTGTAATAGGATCATACCAACAGACCAACTATGTCTCATATACGACACAAAACAACAGCAGCTGCTTAAGTTCTGTATTCTTCTCTAGTTTGTATCTCAATCGAATGCTCATGCTGATGACTTAAACAACCTTTCATCTCAGGGCCTTCAGTACTCCATTTTGAAGCACGCATGGACAATGGAGAAACGGGATATGCGCGTTATCCAGAGAAAAAAGTCGCGAGGAACTTGGCACAGATTTCTGCGTCCACTTTTGGGAGCAACTCATTAAGTAGATAGCATAGCAGTAAAGTATCCATCTCATCCATTAATTACAGATGGTTGTATGTTATTTAGAGATGGAAAAGACCACTAAATAACCATTATGTCAATGCAACTATAAGATGAGCTCGAGACGCAGAATAGATAATCATGCTAATCCCCAACTCTTTAGTTTGCAATGTCAAGAATACCAACTTTGTTGTTACTGTGTTCCCTTGCTGACTTAATACTTATACTTAACAGTGCTCTTCTTGTAAACTCCAATGGTTTAGCACTAAGATTGATCCCTCCATACTCACCAGAATCGCCTCTTTTCCAAAGAAATCTGTCCCACGAAGAACGAATCAAAAGGTACGTATTCCAATCCGATGTACGTACTAATCACCTCACAGCAACATCATCATCAAATATCAGGGGACGGATTGATGTGCAACTCTTTCATTACATTGTCAAAGTTGGGATCGGAACATTCAAATCCAAACCACCGTACAAAGAGTATCATTTAGAAATGGACACCGGGAGCAACCTAGTATGGATGCAATGTGAAGGCTGCACGAAATGCTTTAACCAAATACCAAAGCCATTTCCCAAAGAAAAATCCTCATCGTTTCACCCTATTCTCATAAAAAACATGCTTAAGACCTACGAGTGTGAGTACGAAGACGGAGCAAGCACCCGTGGCGTGCTGGCCAGAGAAACATTTTACCTCAGATCAAACTCGGGGGGATTGGCAACAGTCAAAAACTTAGAATTTGGTTGCGGTTTGTACAATGATATGCAGTATGGAAACTATAGAAACAACAAGATTGCTGGAATAATGGGACTGGGATGGGGTGATCCATCGTTTGCTAAACAGCTCAGCCCCCAGATCAAAGGCAAATTCTCCTACTGTCTGCCTGTTGTTTCAAAGAAAACACCAAGCACATATCTGAGATTTGGCGACGATATAGAACAGTCCAAGAATTTCAGGAGCACCCCGTTGTACAGAATGAACATAAGCAGCTCTTATTATGTAGACCTCCAAGGCATTAGCCTCAACAAAACTAGACTGAAAATCAACCCAAAAGTGTTTGAATTCAAGAACAACGGCAGCTCAGGCGGGTGCATAATCGACACAGGCACACCATATTCAAGAATCATAACACCTGCATTCGACATATTGAAACTAGAGCTAGTAAAATACTTTTCCAGATTCAAGAACTTAAAGAGAAGAATAGGCGATCTGGGCTTGGAGTTATGCTACGAGAGGAGCAAGCCTGAAGGGTTCAAGAATCTGCCTGATCTTACTTTTCACTTAGGTGGATCACAGGCTGCAGACTTTGTCATGAAGCCTGAGGCAGTTTTTGAGGTGGTTCGACAATCTCGTCCCATGAAGTCTCGTGAATACTTTTGTTTGGCGATGGTTAAGAACACGAAGATGTCTATCCTTGGTTCTCATCAGCAAACAAATCAGAGGATCGTATATGATACCATGAATAAGCGGTTGCTCTTTTATCAGGAGGATTGTTCTAAAATTCCATGACAATATAGTTTTAGACAGCTATGTTATTGAGATTTTTCCGGAATAAATTATGATAATGTTTTGAGCGAGTGATTAATTTTCATTCTAGCTAGGTGCATGGTAGCATTCTTGTCTGAAAGAATGATGCAGTTGCACAACTAAGTTGTGTTCATGAAATTGCATTCAAGAAATCTTTAATTGTCTTAGGAATTGAATCTCCTTGAGAAGACTTTGTTCATGCAAGTTTGAACATCAAGAAGACCAGCTGATCTTTTTCTTACAAATTCATACATATATATTTATATATATATATATAAAAAAAAAGATTATACATGTAAGGGTAAATTACGACGAGCCCCCCTGAAGTTCAACGTAGTTATGAACACTCCCTCGTTGCTTGAGCATGTTTGATGCAAGTATATAATCCTTGGATGTGGGTAGAATTGTCAACTTTGCTTTTCCTGTATTTATTTATAAAAAAAAATTGAAATTATTTAAAAAATCAGCCGAATTGGATGGAAAATTTTGAATAATTGTTAAAAATTGTCCATTTCGCCTGAAAAAAAATTAAAAAAAATAAAATATAAGTAAAAATATAATATATATATATATATAGTCTACAAGTGAATTTTTGTAAGTTCGGCATGAAAAAATGGATAGAAAACTAACAGAAACTAATGGATTGTGCTAGTTATTGAATGACCACCAAATTCGGATTAATTTACAATTTCACAAACAATGACGAGTATTTGTAATTAAAACAAATTTCAGAAAAGATCATTGTAATTTATCTTATATGTAATTATGAGGCACATAAATGCAATTCTCAAAACCTAAGGGGTTTTAAATTTTATTATTCATTTGCACTGTACATAACCCTTTTTTTTAAAAGAAAAAAAAACATCCCAACTACTTTTTCATTCAATACCAAAATCGTATTAATTAATTCCTAACTCGGGAGGTCTTAGTGTGGACCCTCCATATATCTTTCATAAAGAGAGGTTATTTTATCATCATACTTATTAAGATTTCCCAATTTTGAAGGTTGTTAATTTATATCTTCTTAATTTTCATTATTACGTCTTAATTTTCTTAATTATACAAAATAATGTAATTTGATCTATTCCTTATCTACCCTTTTGCTTCAAAAGTAAATCAATTCACAGATTCCAATCTTGAAATCTGATTTTCCATATCAAAAGAATAAAAATATATATATGCTTGATTAATAGTTATATGTATATTGATCAAATTACTTTTAATTTTGTTATATTTATACCTTATCTATACTAATATATAAAGAAAATACCGTTTTCATTCACAAAAGGCGGTTACTTACACAGCGACACCAATTTTTTGTTATGCCAATAATATCTTTAAGTTAGTTTCTTTTCTTTTTTTATTTTTCTCTATCTCTTTTTTTTTTTTTTTTTTGAAGTGTGTTATAATATATTTTAAAAGATGAAATATTATTTATTATATGCACGCAGGGATAGCGTGCCACGCCGACTAGTTATAATTGAAGAGCACCTATTTGGTGTCTCAATTTTTTTGGTCTGCCATTTTTTTATTTTTAAATTATTTCAACAATTTTTTTTTTTCTCAACCTCCAATTCTCTCTTTCTTTCCCCACTCTTCTCTCAATAACTTCCCACAACTTCTATTTTTGCTTTACTGTTTTTTAATTTATTTAACTAAGACATATATTTTGAAAAAATAATAATTATATTATTTAAATTCTAAATTAACTGCACACACATTTGGGTGTGCCCACACACACTTGTACATTATAAAAGATGGTTGAACATAAAGGAGTACAATATCGGCAAAAGGATTAATTGTTGTCTTATGTGACCTAAGTTTAAATCTCATGGGCAATAATTTTTTTCGGTCACTCAAGTGTGTGCCACATTATCACCACATCATCAATTTCTCCACATAATTGGAAATTCCGGCGAAGCGTGGCAAATTCCGAAAAATTGATTAAAAACCCTAAATCGAACCAAATTTTATCATTTTTTTAAAGTTGAAGGACTAAATTGATTAAAGGACATATTTATAGAAATAAAAATTAATATTAAGCAAAGTTATAGGTAAAAAGATAATAATTTTCCCTATAAAATAAATTAGGTACTTTTCTCCCTCTAATTGTAGAAATTGTAAAGAGACAAAAGAACAAGACGCGGCCACACGTTAATATGTTGGTGGAACTAAAATGAGCCCATAAACCTTAAGGGGCAAGTGGTTCACCCTAACCAACATTAACAAAAAGACAACTCCACCCTAACCAATTGGACTAAAGCAACCTTAATATTAAGACAAAAAAAAAAAAAAAAAAGACACCAAACAGCTCCCAAAAAATACACTAATTGTTTGTTTGGGTGGCGCTTTTTCTCGTACGTTGGCAAATAACATTTTTAGTTGTCACGATTCACAAGTTATGCTCAATTATGTCATTCGCTATATATGGTACTTTACTTTCCAATTAACAATATCAAATTGTATTTTGGTACGAGACCCACAGTTTTATTTTAAAATAATATTTTATTAATGAGACGAAATTTTAGAACTTATAAACGCTTAAATTTCTTGTATTTACAATTGATGTGGGACGTTTGATTACATCATAAATCTCAATTGCCTCGACTTTGATACTTCCTATTGGTAAAAGTGGGAGAAAGCTATAAATGGGATACTATCTTTTGAGGGTCAAATTCCTAATATGGAAATATTAATGCCTTTACCAACCAATGAGCCCGAAATCAATTGATCATAAACCCTAAAGTTTCAAGAATTGAGATTTTTAATTCAAGTTTCACCAAAAATACAGCTATTGGTGTACTGTCATATTAGCTCTCCATTCATGAACTTATGACGATCAATGATTTATTAGTTACCTTATTTGAACAATCATCGACGTATGGACAAATAAATAAATTAAAAATCACCATATGTATCTAAATATCGTGAAGAATTGGTTCTTATAAGTTTGTGTCGTGGAAAATATTTGACCTAAATTCCATGACTAGCTAGCTAGGATTAGAACGTCGACAACAAATGATATAATTCAAGAACACACAATGTGCGTGAATGATTCAATTCGTCCCAAGATTGAGACCTTAGTTCTTGACCACCTTATCGAAATAATTCCCTAACTAGTTAAACGTCGTTATATTTTTCAAAATAGAAAGTCGATGAGTTTAGTAGTTATCAACATAGCTAGCCCGAGTTGTAAATCAATTATTAGCCACCATCACTAATTAACAACCATAAAAAAAAAAATATTGCCTAAGGTGGTGATTGTGTGAAAAAATGGTTCTTCCATTTTAATTAATTTCTTAAATGCATGCATGTACAAAAACGACCTAAAGGCCATAATCATCATTTATCAACCATTAATAACTCAATGATTGCTGCAAAAAAATCAATTTTTTTGCAAACAAGCTTTTCACCAAATCCTAGAACTACTCCCAAAAATGAATTTGTGTTTCTTTCTTTGGGTTTTCCCCTATTTTTCACGTATATTCCCTAATAATCTATACCTATTTGCATATAGCTTCTTGATGATCTATTGTTGACACCATATCGTGTTGTAAAACAATATTGATTAAAATAAATAAATACGAATTATTCGTTATATTTAAATGAAGGAGAATTACATTAACACTCACTAACTTATAGTTTATTTACATAAATAATTTCTATTTTTTTATAAATTCACACATACATTCAGTAAAATATATCAATATCATGTACACAAATCACACATACACATCATTATCCAAATTACCCTACTTTTTAGTGGTCATGTGCATCATTTGTAATTACACAAAAGATATGTATGATTTGTGTAATAATCCATATATCATGGGTGTAAATGTAATTATTCATTTAAATTAAAAATCTTGATTGCTACAATAATGCACGTACAGTAAAAAAAAAACTAAACTTCATTGGTATACACGATTGAATTTTTTATGAATATATATATGTGTGTGTGGGGAAGTAAAATAATGAAGGAAGAAATGACGAAAATGGGTTTCTTTTTTTTTTTTTTTTTTTTTTTTTGCTTTTTGTGTTTTTTGTTGAGATGGCATGAAAATGTGGGGGTTGAGGGCATAGCATATGTGCATGAAGAAAGGGCTTATTAAAGGTAAAGGCAAACCGTGTAAAATGTGGGAGTCAGTTTTAAGAGAAATAAAGAAACGTAACGGCACTGGGGTCCCCGTCCCTCCCACAGCCACAGGCAAATCACAGCCCTCCATTCTCTGGACTGCAAACAATCCTAGCCGTCAATTCACCTATTTTGTCTTCATCCCAATCAATTTTGTTTCTTCACGAAATTGAACAGCTTGGGTCTCAACTGCGGCTCATGCAACGCCTAGTTGAAGTTGTCCGTCTGGTAATATCAACACTACTGTCCCAAAAGTTGTTTTTTTTTTTTTTTTTTAATAGAAAAAAAAAGGAAATATTCTTAATTTATATAATAAAAAAATAAAACATAAAGTAAAAGTAGATATTTTTGTCTTGCAAGAAAAGAAAAATGTGGGAGGAATTAATGCATATATAATTTGAACACCTTTTTCTCAACTTTGTCAAAGCTAGATTTTCACAATATAGTATCTGCTCAACAAAGAAGATTACATACTCAAACACAAATATATATAAAATAAATATGAATTGACGAAGGTGTTTTTGAGTTAAAAATGTGAACAGTATTGAGACAGCTGAAAGCCAAAGAGGGTGCAGCCATCATCAATCATAGACTCCTCCTCCTACTCTTGTGTTTTGAGAGGCTCTATATAAAGGGGTCAAAAATATAAGAATAAGCAGAAGAGAAGCCCACATCTCTCTCAAACACACCAAACAACTTCACTATTGTCAAGAATGGCAATTATTTCTGCCCTTCACATGGCCACTGCTTTCGGCATTCTTGGTACCTACCTCCCATTACTCTTCAATATTATTTCATTTAATTATTTTTCATTTATTTTTTTCTCATGGACGTTGCAGGCAACATAGTGTCGTTCTTGGTTTACTTGGCACCGCTGTAAGTATAATCAAGATCCCTTAATTATTTTTCATTTTATTTACTTGTAAATTATTAAGATATTGATGATGATGATGAGAATGGATGGATGTTCAGGCCGACATTTTACAGGATATGGAAGAAGAAATCGACGGAGGGGTTTCAAGCAATCCCATATTCAGTGGCATTGTTCAGTGCAATGCTATATTTATACTATGCTTTTCTCAAGCAAAATTCAATCATCCTCATCACAATCAACACCATTGGATGCGCCACTGAGATCACATATCTCACCATCTATTTCATCTATGCTACCAAACAATCCCGAGTAAGTAGAATTAATTAATTAATTAATTAGTTGATATATGTACTTAATTATAAATTCATTAATAATAATCTAATTCTAACTTAATTTGGAAATTTATAATTGATGATGATCAGGTTTCTACCACCAGACTGCTCCTTTTCTTCAATGTATCATTACTAGGACTTGTCATTGTAGCTACTTATTTTCTTGCTAGAGGCCATCAAAGAGTCATAGCCGTTGGATGGATCTGTGCTGCCTTCTCCGTCACCGTTTTTGCTGCTCCTCTTGCCATCATAGTAATTCATTTAAATTTTCATATTTTATTTTTTTAAAAAAAAATACATATATATATATATATATAATTAATTTAATTTATGTTGATTTTAATGCAGAGACAAGTTATACGAACCAAGAGTGTCGAATTTATGCCATTCTACCTCTCACTCTTCCTCACTATATGCGCTGTCGTATGGTTCTTCTATGGTTTCTTGATCAAGGATTACTTCATTGCTGTGAGTCTGTCTACTGCACTTAATATTATTATTTTTACTTAAAAGTATTCAATAATGTAATCTTTCTTTTTTATTACATGATGAGGTGATCACAGGGACCAAACATTCTGGGATTCGTATTTGGGATCATGCAGATGACATTGTACGTGGTGTACAAGGACCGAAAACAACAGATTCTACCTGCAACCGTAGCAGAAACCAAGGTTCATGACATCATCACAGGCGCAGGAGGTGATATCATCGTGGAACTGAAAGATCTGGATCACCACCAGTCTCAGGACGACAACTCAGAAACCGATCGACCTAACAAACACGATTTAGAAATCGTGGTTCTTGATTATGGCGAGCAAGTAGTCCGTGGAGTAGTCGTGCTCCAACCTAACAAAGAACCTAACGTCATAGCATGAAACCTTAACAGACCATAGCTAGAAATTAAAGTTGATATTATGCTACATCATTAATTAATTACAATAACTAATATAATTAAATGGAGTACTCTAGAAAATATATATATTTATGTATACTTTGCATATGCAGCTAATTAATTTGTATCAAACCAGAACAAGAGGATGGAATCTTAATTATTTGACGTAATTAATGTATGGGTAATGTAAATTAAGGAGGTCCAAATTGATGATTAATGAATTCTATTTTAGGTACTCCAATTTTTTCCACTCTCTGTGTGTGTTTTTATGGTTCTTTATAGGGTTAAATACACTTTACCCCTCTCACTGTGTCACATGTCTCGTTTAAGTCCCGGGACTAATAATTGTAATAACACTTAATTAATCCACTCGGAGTAAATGTTTGCACAAAATTACCCTTGTAAGCACAAATGTTTTCGATAATTTTCATCTTAAATTCAACATAAAATATTCTTTAATTAAACAAATGTATTTTATTATTCATATATTAAGTAATATATGAATAATTAAAAAACATAGCATAAATTATATTATTAATTTTTTAAACTTAAAATCTCAACTACGCAACGTAATATAAAGATGAATAATTACATCTCAATTTTCAAATCTATATCTTTTACAAAAATTAGACATGTATATATTCATATGTTTTTGAAAATGTGCAATTACATTTCTTCAATTTTTGTTTTTACTTTTATGTAAGTTAATTGAGTATATTTGTCCATTTGACAAGAAAAGTAAAGTCTCATTGGATTAACTTTCTTTATAGTTCAAATGAATAAAATAAAATCTTTGATGAGTATTTGTTCTGTATATATCATGCTAATTCATTACTTTTGTTTCATCTACTCAAGTTTAATTACTCTTTATATTCAATTAACAATTTTTTTTTCTTCTAAGTAAAAATCAATTTGATATTAAATTAGTGTGTAAAATATTTGAAATATATTAGGAACATATAAATATATATCGAATGTATAAGGGGTAATTTTTGTCCTAATTAATAATTAAATCAAGGGGGATAAATATTACATATGTTAGTTTAGGGGTGAAAGACCTGAGGTATAGCTAAGGAGGGTAAAGTGTATTTAAACCTTCTTTTTATTATTTATACATATATAATTGCTGGTTTTTATTGAAATAAGGACTATATGTAAGGAATGCAATGATCTTTGAAATAACTGATCATGTTAAATTTAATAAATTGAAGCACAAAAAGTAGTCCACCTTTTCATCATTGGTAGTTGGCAATTCTATCAATATATGTTTGAACTGATAAATATTAATTTCTGCACATTTTATGCGTGTGGGAATATTCTTTTTCCTTAAAATATATATATTAAAAGAACTATCAAATTAACTAGTAATTATAAATTTATGAATTCATCTTTTTACTCTAATTCAACATAATTATAATATAAGCAGATATATATATATATATATAATAATTGCAAAGTGAAAATTAAATTTAAGGATAATGGGAAATTATAAAACATCAATTAACATTTCTTCAATTATAAATAAAAAAGAAGACGAGACCCTAAAGTTTTGAGCAGACATAAACATATCATATTTCTAACTGAATTTGTCTTTTTTCTTCAAGTGGGATATATAGTGCCCTTTTCTTTTTTATCATTTTCTCATCACTTTTATTTTTTCTTGTAATTTTTCAATAATGAGTAAATACTTGCATGTAGTGGAAAACGCGACTTGGACTCGTAGCAGAAAAAAATAAAAAATCCTATAGATAAGATTTGGTGATGGTTAATTTATATAAGCTTCACCATATCTATATGGCTTATTAATTATTTGAATAATTGTTACTTATCATTCCATTTCTAGATTGTATATAAGTCAGAGTATTTATAGTGATCCATATTGATATATTACAGTCGTTATAATTCTAATGTCGTTTAGTAAAAATAAGGATAAATTTACGTCCACAATCTCTAAAGTTTAATTCAACCACAAATAACAATTACAATTACTTTCTTTGGAATTTGCTAAACGCTTCACTAACTCAATAATAAAACTGCAAAAGTACCTAACTACCCTTACTCTCCCCCCAAGAGGAAAAAAATATTAAATAAAATTTAGGTGAAATGACCAAAATGGATAATAACGTCTAGCATACATTTTGTTTTATTTTTTCCATCTCTCCCATGTCATTATATCAAGAAATTTTTCTGTCTCTTTGTCGTAGATAATCTTCACTTTTAAAGTAGTGTAATATTGGTATATCGACTAAGGATATCTTATCTGAAATTTGGTCCAAAAAGTGTCTGAGTCCAAATAATAACAAATTACAATCAAAATATTATAAAGAGTATTTTCTAAATATCACATGTAAAACTCGTCGGAACCCTACCACTAGTTATATCTATACTATTATATAAAAGAAATCCTTTTTTTAACCCTAAATGGAAGTTAATGACACCACCATACTGTTTTTTTTTAATGTTAAAAATAACCCTCAACTGGTAAAATAGTATAAAATAGAACAAACCTTAAGTGGTATAATTGTAATTTTCTATCAATTATGTGGATTATGCGATTGAGTTTATCTAATACTTAAAAAATTGTCTGGGCCCAATTTCTGTGGACTCTGATAAGGCCCGCTAATATTGGGCCGACTGGTTTGTCAGGAAGGTCCTAGAAAGGAAGGGAGAGAGAAAACTTCGTAAACCCTAAAATTCCGATTCTTGTTGCAAATTAGGGCAATGAATTAGGGCTTTGAAAATAGATCGAAAAAGTTTGAATTAATCGTAGCACAATGAAGAAGGGTGGAGAAAATTCAGAGCGTAATGAAGATAAAGGGAGGAAGATGGGCGGCCAGGATGTGATCAAGAACAAGAAGAAGATGAAAAAGAATATGCAGAGGTTGGGAGGGAGAGGCGGCCTGTCGCTGGAAGCATTCGCCAATGCTAAGACTAGGAATGACAATTACAATCCTGCCATTATCAGTATGCGCCTCCCTTTCTTTTATCTTTTATGGAGTACTACTTCCGTAAGGCTCTTCACGTTCTTTGCGTTTTCATGTCAAGTATATCGTAAGAAGCTGGAAAATTTGAGCTTAACTTGAATTGCAATTAAAATTAGTATTGAGCAGCGGTTTGAGCGAAAATTTTATGTTTTTCTATCAATTTTTGGTGTTTTTAGTACTCGTGGTGGTAAAATTCAAATTGCTGAATCTGAGTGAGCATTCAGGCAAAAAAAAACGTTTGAAGTATCGTCATTGATGTTCCAGTAAAGTGTCTGAATTGTTTTTTTCTGATGTATAGTGTTCCGTTTGGATTTCGCCAGTCGATAATTGTAGCTAGGGTTATTTTGGGTTTTGGAGGCGTACAAGCATTGTGCTGGCTGGTTCATGTTTCAAATTTTCATCAGGACACATTGTTCTTCTTAACCTTTGGTTAAGTGTATGAAGCAACGAAGTTATTCTTCTTAACCAGTGTAAATAATAGTACTGGAAATCGTCAATGGTCAGAAGGCCGTGTAATATGTGGAAGTTAGATGTTTGAGTTTTGTTGTTACTGGGATGAGGGGAAGGTGGGGTTGCTGAAGCTTGGAAGACAATATGTTGCAAGATCCACTGGGTGCAGTGGGAGGCAAGGAAGGAATTTTGTAGGACCGAAAACGAGTAGTTTCTTACATTGTGGGCCTTAAATTCACCAATGTTGGGGGGTTGTTTACAATCCCACGGAAGCCATGAGCATGATAGGCAGTCACTTCCATTTCTCATGTGTGGTGGTTTCTGTTTATGAAGTCTTGAGCTGGCTTTGTAGCCTTCTTATGCTTCTGCTGTTGATAAAGTTTTGATTTCTGAGGTGTTACTGACTTTATAATTATATCTAGAATCGTGAGGTAACTAATGCTTGTGAGGGAAATTACTTTTGGTATCCAATTACGTACGTTCACTGATTTGTTTGTTTTACAGAGAAGCAAAGAGAGTTCTACAGAAATGCTAAATACTTGCAGAAATATAAGAGGTCATTAAAGCAACAACAGCAGCTGGATGCTCCTTCCACATCCGAAAGACCAGCAGAGGTGTGATTTTATTCCCAAATCCAATATCTCTTCTTTTTTCCCTTCTCGTCCCGTTTCTTCTGGGATTCTGTGTTTTGTGGTGGGTGGGGTGGGGGCAGCTATTTTTCTTCTTTTCCTCAGCTAGTACTGAATGCATCTTAACTGCTTACATCCAAGAACAGTAGTGAATTAATCCCAAAAGAATAAGAACATATTAGTGAAGTTGTAGGAGAAATTTGGTCTAATGTGCAATTATAATTCTTGGTACAGGGTGAAAACGAAATCAGAGAAGGTGATAACGATGTTAACAAGAACAAGAGAAGCAAGAAGAATGCACGAAGTCTTCAGGAGTTGTATCAGAAGAAGCATGAGGAGGAAGAGAAAGCTAGGATGGAGCGAGAAGCCATGATTCAGGCAAAGAAGGATGAACGACAGAAAGCTGAAGCTCGAAGAAGAGCTCTCAAGGAGAAAATGCTGAAGAAAACAAAGTCCGGTCAACCTGTGATGAAATACAGAATCGAACATATCTTGGAAACAATTCAAGGTCCAAAAAGTTAGTGCCTTAACCCCTTTCGGGTTGCTATGTGTGACGTCCCTCCGAACTCGTCTGAGGCTTTATAAATATTGTAGCTTTTACTGTTAAAATACACAGCCCACTGTCACTGTGAAATTATACAATGAACGAAATTATATTCGTGAACTACTCCGAGCTGTGTTCCTCATTGCTGCTGCATTTTTCACTTGCGATGAGATACTCTTTTTCTTCGTTAATCTAGCACAAAGTGATTAACGATATGGCACAATGAAATTCACTTATTCTTTGTAAAGGATTGCAAGGCTCCTCCGGTCCTGCAATTTAAGAAAATATAAACAATCTTGTTGGTCTGAATAAAGGAAATATTCAAATAATTTGCAAGATGTATTCTCCTGTAAATGCTATATTGGGTGTTTAATACATCGAATAGTTAGATGATTCATACATACGACAAAAGTATCCAGGTAAGTATTACACAAAGTATCTATCATGTGTAACAACATGAATTCATCAGGTAATGTAATAAACAAAGTAAGAAACACATGAGCCCACCTTTGAAAGCTCCTGCAGAAGCCTAAAAACCACAAGAAAAAAATAAAAGCAGCAGCATAGATTAGATGGGCTGTGGTCTGTGTAAGGGTAAGGCAAAACACATGAGTACAAGTCTTTTGGGGCCATGAGATTTTTATCTGTCCACAAGATAATGCAAAAGTGGGATTCAGACATTAATGACTGGAGGTCTTAGATGTAGATGAGTCGACTCTAAAGCTATTGACTTGTTTGGACAACAACATAATTACATGTGAAAAAGCATCACAGTATTGTCAGATTCAAGAAAAAAAAAAGAAAAAGGAAAAATCCTGCAAAAAAATTACTGCTTTTGCTTATGTGTCCATTCCTTGAGCAATATCTATTTTTTGATAGTTGTTTCTTACATACATATCCTTCACTCTTTCAGGGCTAAAGTACAGTGCAATAATTCAAAGGATGTAATATATCTTCTCACCATCAAAACAAGAGACGGGCCTCTCTGTTTTTGTTGCATAAAAGTAGATTCCATGAAAGAATATATTCGACAGATATTCACTACTGAATTTTGGAGAACTTCCAGACCAAGTATTGTTTCACAAATGAATTTTTTGGTGAAAAAGAAAATCATTTTTAGTGTCTTGTTTGCTGATTCTTTTTTTTTCAGAAAGAACAAACGGATACTGATATGATTATTAACTGTTTTTTGAAGGTAAAGAAATCAAAATAAGATTGTGGAAGAACAAATACTCTTAACATAGGAAGGAAAAAGTGGAAAAGAAAACAGAAAAAGCGGAAGTAAAAAAGAAGAGCCAACACCCAACACAAGGAGACAAAGCAAGAAAGTTATTCAGGTTATTATTATTATTGATATTATTTCTAACAAATATGTTATTCTTATCCGAATATCTAAGACTAAAATGGAATATTATGATTTATTACCAAAAACAAAATTTATTCAGGAATATGTCGTCCTTCTTCTTAAGACGTAACTAGCTTAAATGTTTCTCCTCTATAAATTGAAAAAGATAAGGTTTTTACATAATATAATTGGATATTTGTATTATTGATTTTCAAATGTGGTAGTTGTTCTTGTTAGGTAATCCAATATAATGTATAGTTATATAAAATCCGTAGATAGATAGAGATGGGAAATGGGAAATGGGAAATGGTTGTTCACACACACAATGGATGGAGATATGTTATCCGCCACTTGTGACTTGGCAGATATGTCAGCCTTTCCTTTTTCCTACTCTCTTTTCTTTTTCTTTTTTTTTTTTTTTTTTTTTTTTTTTGGCAGTGGTGGGTGTGGGGGTGTCTCTCTGTTCCTCCTGTTATGTTACTATCTCCCCAGTCCCCACCTATATCTCCTCTCATCTCCTTTTTCTCTTTTATACCAAAAAATAATTAATTAAACTGAAAAATATTAGCAACCACAGAAATCAAATGTATAGCAGCAGCAGCAAGTTAGTACGGATATTCAGTTGCCCCCTTTTTGTGGTACTGAAATATCTATTTACTCCACTCTTTGATGTGTTCAAGGGGTATAAATAGTGGTGATTAATTAGGTGTTCCCAGAATGAATGGAACTTGTTGATATGTCGTCAATACCACCACCCTTCCCTCTCCCAGAATCATGTATAATTTGAAGCCGCATTTTGAGTGCAACCAATCACTTAAAAACCATCAAAACACCAACAGGGGCCAAATACTTGGCACTCAACACAGATTGCTGGTGTCCATGTACACTATTTATTGCGAGGTAAGATCTGATAATG
This sequence comes from Sesamum alatum, assembly GCA_034509735.1. Taxonomy (NCBI): domain Eukaryota; kingdom Viridiplantae; phylum Streptophyta; class Magnoliopsida; order Lamiales; family Pedaliaceae; genus Sesamum; species Sesamum alatum. The sequence goes on from JACGWO010000009.1 coordinate 4,317,446, forward strand.
GAACCAACTCAAAGATATGAGATTTTAAACAACATAAATCAGCGCACAAGTCCGGAGATAGTACTAGTAGTATACATACTTGTTACTTTCCTAAACAAGTTACTCTCTACCGTACACATATGTTATAACAAGAGCTCGCATCTTTTTATTAGTGAGTGATTGCGATGAATAGCTCAGCCAAGTGAAAAAATGATGGCAATTGAGCTCCCAAGCCTCTCAACCCCTAGTTGGGCTTGTTCCCCCACTTCCACTGGCACTGCAATCACACAAAACCCTGCTGAAATAAAAGAAAAACTAGTACGATTAGCACTTAGAGCATGTACCTGCTTCATTCGTAAGCAAGAACCATCTCAAATTTCAATTGCTCAAGAAAATCTCAGGGATGCATCTTCATCCATCGTCCAGACAAAACCGGGCATGTCAACCCTTCGTCCAGAAACAGTCCGGTAAACATAGAGTCTCTCAACAGGGCAGCTTTCGGGCCTTGAATCAGGTGGACCTCTCTCATCTATAACTTCGACGTTGAGCCTGGGCAGCTTCTGACCAAGCAGCTTACATGCTCCATAACTTACTGAGCAAGAAGACATCCAAAGGGATCGCATTGTCTCCAGCTTTGCGGCATTGGCCAAGAGAGCCTTGTCCCCAAATGGACAGTCCCTGATTTCCAGTTTCCGAAGGCTTTCACAACCAGACAACACATGATGGAGGCCCAAGTCGCTATCCCCAGCGAAAGCTATAGAAAGCATCTCCAATTTCTTGGCATGGGTCCCAATATATTTGAAAACACGATCAGTGAGGAGGCCAGACAACGAAAGGCGCCGCAATTCCTTGCAGTTCTCTACAATTGCTCCAAAACCAGTATCAAGTGGTTCGAGGGTTAAGTAATCTGGAACTCGAGGCTCAAGAATACAGAGTCGGAAGCGGATCAGATTAGGTCGGTTCCTTGCAATAGCAACTAATGCAGCATTAGACATCTGTCGGCAGAAATAGAGGACAGACTGGAGTTTGGGGCAGCCTTCTGAGACAGAGACAAGCCCTTGTTCTGTCAAAGACACATTAGGTTCTGCTCCAAAAGGATCTGAAGGGAACACCCGCAATTCCTGCAGGTCTTTGCAAGATGCAGCAAGAGCTTCCAGACCACGGTCTTCAATGTAATCCAGAACCTGTGCGGCACAGTCATGTATATGTTTATTAGTTCACAGATTTAATGCAACAAGATGGCATGGATAAGTTACTACATACCAACTCATGATAAACAAAGATAGTGTAGGCAAAAGATATTTCCCATGGCATTGTTCATAAGAAAATGAAAATATTGAAACTTAGACAATTCTGCTAAAGTAGCATACCCATAGTCGTTGTAAGTTTCGACACTGGGTAACAAGCTGGACAAGATCAGGACTTTGAATGGTAGCATAACTTAAGTTCAGCGAAGTGATCCCAGAGCAAACATGTAACATGGCTGGAAGATAAGATGGAATCGCATCCCAAAAACCCGACAAGCCTTTGAGTTGCTTACACGCTGAGAATGCTTCAGCCAGGTTTGAATAGGTATCGGATCGAATTTCAGCAGAATAGGCACCAGTTCCTAATTCAACCAACTGGGGGGCACGGCGAAGTAGGTTAGGCAGCTTCTCAAGGGGTACAGCACGGTTCAGCCGAAGAGTCCTCAGGTTAGGTGACCGTGCAACCAGGCGCTCCAAAGCAGAGAAACTCACTTCAGAACCTAAGCAAGATATATTAAGTGAAACCAATGACGTGTAGTTGTCGGGGAAATGGCTAAGCCAATGCCCACTGAGGTCCTCAACTTCACTCTCCCTCAAATCTAGTTCTCTGAGATTCCTGCATTAAAAATAATACATCAACTATAGTGTGCGGGGCGCAAATGACAAATCATCTTCAGAGATTAATCAATAATAACCACGTGGCAATGGAAACAGTATTAATAGTTTTCCAGTATTACTGTTGTCATGAATTATCAGTGGAAATAACAATTGTAGTAATTAAATTATTCCCAGTTTGTCTAACCATATAACTAAATCATCACAGAAGTGTTTTGCAACATCACTAAATTCGTCAAGGATCCCCAGATATCAAGTAAAATCAGAGGCACAAAAGAAGGAAAGACATGATATTCATTAGAACCAAAGACAGAATCTAGTCAATTCCCAAAACATCAGTGTCCGCAAATAAAAATACAGGTCATATAATCAAAGGACAACCAACAAAGAATCATCTACCAGTCAGATAGTAAATAAAATGGCTGCATGCTCTGTGAAACCAAGTTTCTTCCAGGACAGTATACTTTCAGTTAAGAACTCTAAGCAGCAAAGTTCAAATTGAAGAAAAAAAAACTCGAGCTAACAGAATAGCTCCACCAAGGCAACAAACACTCAGATCTTTCGCATATATGCCCTAGTTAATGGAATAAAATTACATTACATTCTTAATGAGATCTGATACTCGATCGAGAATGAAGCACGTTACTAATTAACTTGGCAATATAATGGGATCGTGAAACCTAAAGCAAAGTTCTAGGGCAATGTTGTGACTGAACCCCCAGAAAATTAAAAAAAAAAAAAAAAATACTACCACATTGCCGCTCGCAAAGAAATACGGACGTCAGAGCAAGAAAGGAAACAAATTTTGCTTTTATTTGCTCAAAAATTCAAACTTCCTTCGGCATTACCAGTGAATCCCCATTCAAACAAACAAAAACCTACATCATTCCATCAGAAACAAACAGACAAAGATACAGCAAAACAGATTAGTATCTAAATTCCAAATAAAAACCTGCAATTAGCCGCAATCGACGCGAGTCCGTCCGTCGTAAACCCCTCGCAAGACGACAGCACCAAAACTTTGAAATTCTTAAACGACTTGGAGATCAGCTCGAGACTCTCGTCCGTCACCACCATGCGCTTGAGCTTAATCTCCTCGAGCAACGGACAAGCCGCCGACATCGCAGCAATCCACGGGTACACGTACGCTCCCCAACCCTCCGGCACGAGGTTGAAATCCGCGAAATGCGGCTTCCCCTTAATCTCCACCGCCCTCACTTCGGGGAACCTCCGGATCACGATCTCCGGCGAGACAGCGTAGCAGTTCCCGACGAAAATACGGCGGCGGCACCAGCGCTCAATCTCGTACCACGACTTGCACACTAAGGATACAGCGTTTCGGTCTTTGTCGGAGGTCAAGAACGAGAAGACGTGCTCGAGAACTTCCTCCGGAAACGAGTACGCCATGGGAGGGCTAAAACGGTAAATTTCCAGCTCTGGATCTGAGAGCTAGAAGAAGAAGAAAGAGGGTGTGTGAGGTGGAATGAGAAGCCTATTGTATCGTATTGTATTGTAGACAACTGAAGATAAGGTTTTTTTAGAGTTTTTATATTTGGTGTGTCACCTGTGGTGAGGTTAGGATTTAACTAGTGTTTGAGTTGAGGATCCGAAGAACAACACGTGTCTTGGATGTATTTCAATCGTTGGATTCAACGGTGGGGGCCCTTATCTGGTTCAAGCGAACCGCCACCGTAGAAATTTTGTGCTGTGACTGCGATGGAGGAACCCGCCGGTCACTCACCCGTCCGTAGACAAGCTTTACATAATACTTTAAAGTTTTTCTTTTATTTATTTATTTTTTAAAATAATCACTCACTCTCAATAATTATCTCAATCTACTTGTAATTAGCATTTTTCAAGTTAAACAAAAATATTCATTCCTATTCCAACTACCTTATAAATCTTAAATCAAATGAAATAAATATATCACAGTAAGATATTGTGTGTTTGAATTCTACAAATATATAAGTATTTAATCTATTTTTAATAATAATATATTATTTCTTTGTTTGTTTTATGTGTTGGTTGGTAGGTTGCTTTTTATTTACTATGAATTTTTTTTTATTAATTTAAAAATATTGATGTATTACATACTGAATATTATAAAAGTATGTTGGTTACTTTTAAAAATATCAATACGTTCAAAAAATCAAAAAATAAAAATTTCAGTGCTTGCCTCTTGTTTCAACATTATAAAGTAAAATCGAGAGTAGCTTGTGTGTTACTTTTAAGAGTATAGCGAAATAAATTTAAAAAATATTTTTTGGTATAAAAATTATAATTAATTAAATAAGAAATATGTTGTTCGTATTAAATGAGTAAAATATTGTTTTTCCCCAAAATTTTTGAAAGTTATAATGGCACCGGTGTATGAATAAATTGAAAACATTGACTTTTGGAAGAATGTAAATGAATAAAGAACATAGTGGTGATGGAGTAAGGGAATCTCATGATTCTAAATGCACGGCTGGATCTGACGGACGGGATTGTGGATGGGACCACCGTGGAAATTATATTCTACTACTACCAGCAGTAGAACGAGAGAGAGAGAGCAGAAGAGAGGAATGGTCTGATGTGATATGTGTTAAAATATAATCATGATTTCACTGCCACCCAATCATACTCTGCTAAGTAATAAATTCAAATGCAGAGTTTACAGCAAAAATATTCAAATGCTCAAAATAACGTGAAATTCAAATCTCATAATCTTAACTTTACAAATTCCCATTTTATAATATATTGAAAGATGAAAAATTGAAAAGAGAAGCAGCAAAAATGTAATTATAGAAAATGAGTGGGCAGAAGAGAAGGGATGATAACTTTATGAATGTCTTATGATGAAAACTGGTTGACAAGAGAATTGTAGGAGGTGGGGTGAACAGTGTGTTTTTAGTGTTACAGTGATCACATCTCTTCACCTGCTTTTTCATTATTGATGCCATGTGTATTGTGTGGTCTAGATCCTTACTTCAAACAAAACTCACCTTCCCATTTCAATTCTCTTTCAAAATACATCATCAATTTAAATTAATTTTAATATCTTTATATACATTTACTGACTGCTGTATCGAATAATTTTATATGGGAAAGAGACAGCTGCGCGTCATAATCATTATTGGTATAGCATGCAAGTTTCTATCTTGATGACTTTTGGGATCGGATTTAACTTTGTGTCATGGGCACAGCTGATGATTAAATTATAACAGGCGATATTGTTATTCCAATTTTATTTTTTCTAATATTATATATTGATATTTTGGGAGTAAAAAGAATATATTTTTTTTTTATTTGAAAAAAAAATGAGAAAGAATTAATTTAATGATTATGATAGCATCCAATCCAAGTCATTCATGATCCAAGATATAAATACTCATAAATGTTGGCAAATTTTGTAAGTACTAACTGTGTAAGATATGAAAGGACAGGACAGATTAATAAATGCAGCAATAATCCAAGGGGGGGTAAAAGCGTGGTTGCTATGGAGGATTGCGACTTTGGTTGAGCTTTCCAATAACGTAATCTATGAATTTCAATTCTTTCATCACCGTACCACTCATAACTAATAGCAACCTGCAATCCTACCGACCAAATTTGATCATAAATTTTCTATATTTTCATAGGTCATAACGCCAGTTGGCTTTTTTTTTTATTATTATTATTGGAAAATCGATAATTTTTTATTAATTGAAGTAAAGAGATTATAAATAGACTTGTCGAATATCAATATCGAATAGAGATAATTACAATAATCAAATCAACAATATCACATAAATAACATATAACTATTATAGTTACAAATAATACCTACTATACAGTAGTAACAATATCATACCACGCAGGGGGTTCGAACCCATAACCTGTTGGCTTTATTCCTTACAAATTTACATATTTACTATCCCAACAAATATATATACATTAAGGTCCAGATATCATTAATAAGTTTAAAATTATTAGTTCGAGCTCAACCATATGTGTGAATCTAATATAATTTATGTTATAGTTATTAAATTGATGTATTAATCGAATCGATGTATCATTCAATTTATTGAAACATTGATATGATCATATAATTATTGCTTCTAAAAAAAAATTATGCGTTTAAATTCTTCGTATCAATTAATTAGTAAATACTTTCACAAATAATTAATATCTTATGGTCATGACTCACTTGCGGTAATTAGAGTCGAAGCTATATTTATAATTTTCTCTTTCCTAATTAAAAAAAGAAGGTAGCCACATTTTTTCATAAATTTCAAATATCTTCTTTCCCCCCAATAGATAAAATTATAAGAATTTATTAATATATCAATCAATCTAATGTATTTATACTACATGAGATAGTTTGAATCTACAACATGGAAAATAATAGACCAAAATGACCATTTCACTATTTTTATTTTAACTTGTCGTATTTCCATTAAATCAAGACTTATATAAAAATACTCGTATTATATCAAATTTGACGTCATAGATATATCAAGAATTGTCTCACTTTTATATAATTCTATCATAATATATTGTATTATTTTTAATTATATTGATGCATCGTATTATTCAATATATTAATGTAATTATATACTTTGCATATGGGGAAAAAAATATGATTGGATGAATAATTGAGAAAAAGAAAAGGTTGTTTTCAAAGGTGTGCCCACGTTTGCAAGTACTGGACACTGCACAAAATGTTTCCGGTACACTATTGCTAATTCTTTCGCGATTAGGTAATGACCATACCACCCTTATCATGATTAGGGTAATCAGTTCCCTGGTAGCAGTAAAGGAGGGGGCAATATCGTCAGTTCCATCAGTGAAAGGGACAGTATATAATGGGGTTGGGCACTGTTTCAGTATGGACTCCAAAAGCTGCTGATACTCTGTCAAAATTTGAGTACGTTAAAATTTGAATCCAGTGGCCCAGATACAAAGTTAACCAAGACAAGATCTCAACCGTCCATTACAATGGCGTGTTTGGTAATAACAGATTTTCACCGCCACGATACACGCCATTATCTTTCTTCCACCAAACGCAGCTTAAAAATTGTAAGATTTTTTTTTAAAGAATATATTGATATTTCTATATGAACCAACATATTATTTTATTATTTTTAAATCGATCAAAAAAATCAAAGTAAAACAAAAAAAATTGTACAATTATGAAATGTAAACTAATAATCCACATTCGTATGCCGTAAAACTTGTATGACTCGACAGCCTTTTTAAACTTTTATTAAAACAATAGTATGATGAGTAAAATAGTGATAATTATTATATTATGTTATGTGCTCAGAAATTAAGGTGCAAATCAAGTATGCTGAGTTGTAATGCACGTAAAGTTTGATTTTTTTAGCAGTAAGATAATGAGATTTAAGAAACTTAATTAATTATTATTTAACTAATTACGATGAAAAAATAATTGAGAATTAATTATTATGCCCACGCATGGCTCCCCGGGAATCTCTCATGGGACGGATTGGACTTTGCTGTATATTTATTTATATAATATAATGTAATATATATTCTAGCAAATGCAACAGTACTGCCACACAACTACGTGTTTTTTGGGAAATGAAATTCTAATTCTAGGGTTTATCAAAAATTTAAATTTAATATAAAGTTTATTATCTAACTATATTTTATTTTATTTTAATGTTAGGCGATGTAGTGTTTAAATTGATTTAATTTAATTTAGATATAGGGTTTAGGCCCCATGCTTCATGGTCCAATGTTATTTTGATGCACATGGGGACTATTACATGTTACGATAACTTGTACTTATGTGTTCAACTATATATATAAATAAATTAATTGCGTCTCGTAAGTAACATGAGAATTAGCAATTAGGTTAGGGCAGGGTGGTGGTGTAATAGGGCAACGGACATGAGATTTAGTAATCATATGCATCTCTGCTTTCCATACTCTTTGCTCAATCTTGGGAACACATTTTCATTTTTTGAGATAAATACTAATATGTCTGGTGGGAATTAAATTTATTACTTCGAACCTCAAAGTATAAAATTTATGATCGCATTAAACTTAATTTTGAAATACGTTGGAAACGACTAAATAAGGCATACATTTAAAGAAAACGAACAAGAATTGATTATGGTCATGGGGTCGGAATCATGGGTCGACTTTCCTTCAGTATTTTGAGGTTTGGGATTAACCTGAAAAGACAAGATTAGAAGAATCGGGATCGTCCCAGTGAAAATAATAAAATAATAAGAGATCAAATATTTGTAAAATTGCATACTATGATAAAAATGGATTAATACAAGGAGGTTTTATTGCAAACAAGTTTGGAATTTGGAGATGAGAGTTGAGGAGTTTGGAATGTAATTAGGGCACAGGGTATCTGTTCACTAAACGACGAATGAATGAAGGGTGGATCATTATTAGGAAATAAAGTAATGTGTGCAGGGGGGGTTTACTTGATTAGCATTATAATAAATCTCAATTAATTAAAATATATGCCGGCTTAATTAATTCCAACTGTGAGCCACTGATTTCTGAATAATCCTCCTATAAAAATCAGCAACACGTGATTGGAAACTTAAGTTGGATTCAATTAACGTTAATGGCCCCCCTTCCCCCTAATTGCTTCCTACTTCACCTCATTGGTTAAATCATTTATTCCATGTTTTCAACCCTCTTTTTTAAAAAAAAAAATTATAAAGTTTTTACGAAATATTTCATTGTAAGAGGTATTATTATTCAGTCTGAATTCATATGAGTTCATAATTTTATATTATCCGGGCCCTTTTAAACAAAGCAGTTCAAATTATGTAGGCATAAATAAGTTGAATTGCTCCATTTTAAAGAACACAGGAAGGTAAATTAATATTTTATTTTTTTATAGGGAGTTAATTTGTTCATTTACAATATCACAAGAAGATAAATTGCATTAAACCCCATAAAAATGGCATCTGCAGACCTTCCACAGGCATAAATTAAATGTGACAACACACTACGCATTCAACTGATTCGTCATTATGTACATACATTGACATTGATGTGTGACTCATGTTTTTTTTTTTTTTAAAACTTATAATTACTCAATTATATTAATATTTAAATTAAATAGTTGAACATTAAATTAATTCGACTAATACATCAATATGTCTGAATTCATTATGCCCATAATAAGTTCATCATGTATCTTCGCTTGTTGCTTATATAACAATACAACGACCCGTCATATTTGAAAATAAATGGCTGACTCGTGTTGTAATTGGCCACTAACAAACGGTTAGGTTCTGGAATCATATGTTGTTATATATTTTTATTTTTATTTTTTTGGTTTAATCTAAATGGCTGAGTCGTGTTATAAAGTAAAAGGCTGATATTATTATATATAATTTAAAAATTCATAATGAATTGAAAACGTCTCTATTTAAATGAAATTATATTAAGAATAAAGGAGTAGTGGAATTGCAACGAAAAGTCTACTTCTTATAAGTTGCAAAAAGGCAATGAATGAATATGCATGGTGATGAATGTACCTCTTTGTAATCTTCTTTTAACCCACCCCCCAATAATTTGCGTCCCCAAATTGGCTTACGCAATATCCCATTAATGATTTTTCGTCTCTCTTTAGACCGTCCCATGCACCATCTATTGTTTTTTGAACATACAAGAGTGTGAGTGTGAGTGTGGGTGTGGGGAAATTTAGGTGGGTTAAGAAGTGATGTCAACTTAATTAAATATTTTCTGTTTATTATAAAAACTAATATGATATGCCTATGTTTTTCTTATAATTAAAATAAACGTAAGGTAATTAATGAGAATGCAATAGGAAAAAAATGAATTAATTACGAACAAATATGTATTAAAAGATAAAATATGACAGGACAGAATGAATTTTATATAACGAGTGAATTAATGAACAAATATAATAAATAGAGTGATATATGCCACGAAGTAAGTAATTTGGACCCACTAATGACGTGGGATTTTGGATCAAATTACGAGTTGAATATAGTATATCATAATTTGTATTTATCTATATTATTAAGTTAAAAAAAAAAAGAAAAGAAGGGGGGGGGGGGGGGGTTATATGGGTAGGATTGAATAGCATAGGTTAGGAGCAAGAAATGGCGAGTGTGAAAAGTGGAAGGCAATTAAAATAGTTGACTATAACCCAATTTAAATTGGGGGCCCAATAGTGATAAGCGGGCCCCTCCTCTGCAATCTCCCCCTACTGCCGCCCTTGGACTGTCTTTTCTAGTCTTTCACCGTCACTCTAAATATATATGTATTTATTAAAAATAAATAAATAGTTTTAATTTCGACCATCATCAGGTTACCAAAAATATGTCTTGGGGTCATACATTATGCAACCCAAATAAAGCCTTATAGTAAAGCCCCATTAGTTTATGTTAAAAGATAATTGGATCATATGATAAATTAAAATTAAATGAATAATTAAAAAAAATTAAATTGACAGTAGTCAGTTTACAGAGATTTATATAGTGGTTCGGTTGCAAATGATGGGATGAGTTAACTAAAAGGAATAATGAATAGACCCAGACATGACGTTCAATGCCCGAGCCCAGTATAGAAACAATTAGACGATCGTTTTGCTTGTATCAAGTTGGTTATCCAACAATAGAATAACTGAATACATTATTTTTTGGGTAAATTACAACAGGCTCTTTTGATGATTATTATAATTATAAATAACTCATAATTATTAAAAAAATTACAAATAACCTCTTGTAACTAACGGTCGTTAACAAATACCCTCATTTAACGAGCAGTTACGAGAGGGTATTTGTTAGACGACCATTATTCTATGAGGTATTGATGGTGTAAGATTCGGGAGGTTGTTGATTTAAGCACGGTAACTCGAAACGACGTCGCGAGGCAAATAACTCTTACAAACTCTTCCAAAAGTAGGGAAAGTAACTTGTATAAAAAAATGAATTCGATCCCTTTACAAAGGATTTCTCCCCTATTTATAGTAAATTTCATGGGGTGAAAGTATAATATCGTCCATCAACCGCCTTCAATCCAACGGTCGAGATTTAACTGCTAAGGGTGCCTTGGTAATTTGGCATCACCCCACTAACCTACCTATAACTTCTACTAATAACTTCCACTACATGGAATTTTCGTAAATAATTGGACATTTGGGGGGTATTTTGGTAATTTTTCTAAGCTAATTTATTTTGCTCCATCAGCAGCCCCCAACCTACAAATGCACTTGGAAAATTTGGAAGTTCCAATAAGCGGTTTGTATTTGATGCCACTTTCTTCCTTGACCTTCTTCTTCTGCCATGGGTTTCTTCCCTCTTGGGACCCTTCTTCGTGTAGGCTCTTTCTCTTTGGAGACTCTTCTTTACTCCACTTCTTCCTTTGCTAGAATTCCTTGTCTTCTATGTGCGAACTTGGTGTGATATTCTAGCTTTCTTCTTCTTGCTTTGTTCGGTCTGTCTTTTTGGTCTAAGCCGCATTCCAGAAAAGAAATGTTGACATGAGTTGGTTCGAGTATATAGCTCTTCATCTCTTTCCTTGTAGTAATTTTTGTTTTGAGACTTCCAAAAGTCATCCTTCGTCAATCTGAAAAAAGCAGCAACAATGCTCCAGCCCGAGTGAATTTTAGGATGTTAGACACTCAAGAAAATATTCAACGAGGCATCGTCGGGGGTTCATCGATTCCGGGTCGAGGCATGGCTGAGGCGCCCGGCCTCGACCAAATCCCGCCTCGGCCGACGATGTCTTGCTGCCCTTCATTCTTCCTCTCCTGCTCGCTGAAGTTGTTGATTTTGATCACGAATTGACTTGGATTTAGGGCACCAGGAATTCAACCGAGTGTTCATCTGATTCGCTAGATTCTTCCAGAAATTGAAGTTTAGAAAAAAGTCTGGAATCTCCTCGATTTCCTTCAATGGCGCAAACCCCCATTTTAGACCTTGATGTCGCGCGTCGACCACTCTGCTCCCAATTCTTTCGCGTATTTGAAGGATTTCTTCCGACGTTTTGGGATCTTGGTGTTACTTCCTCTCTTGAGGCCCTTCGATATTTTGTTTATCTCTGGGAGAGTTGTTAAGGACTCGTTTTTCTAACTCTTCCTTTCCACAGTTATAAAATTTTTCTAGAGGCTTAGTGTGTTTGCAAGCGCGATTCGCGATTCCGTTCTCGTCTTTCATCAAGGAAAGGAGATGAGGTTGCTCGCTCCCTCATCCTCTACAAATTCGTATGCCGCCATGGAGGCGAGGGGGACCTTGCCCCTTTGATGACTATTTGTGATTGCTCTGCGTCGCGTCATATTTGTATCACCTCGCGTCGCGACGCATCACGTTGAATTTGTGTCGCACCATATATCGCATTGCGTCAAGTTGCGCCGCGGCACGTCCCGTTGGGCTTTTCGGAAGCTCTGTAGAAGTTCTATGGGTTGGAACACTCTTGGACCTTTGTGGGAGGTCTTTGTCATTTCTGGGGAACTTCTTAAGGATTCATTTTTGTATGTTATCAAACTTGGTTCCTCCATTGCTCATTATATTAAGTTGTTTATTCTCGAACTAAATTTCATATGTAAGGGGCAATCCCCTTCTTATAAGCAAAATATTAAACTTAACATCTTATAAGCAAAATGTTGAACTAAATATCAAGGTGAAGGGTAACCCCCGTCTTTTTGGATCAAATGTCAGCGTGAGGGGCGATCTCCCTCTTTCAAACAAGATATTAAAGTGAGGGGTCATCCCCCTCTTTTAGGTAAAATATTAACATGCGGGGCCATCCTCTTCTTTTAGATGAAATATTACTGTAAGGGACAGTTCCCTTCTTATAAACAAGATGTTAAGGTGAGGGGTCATCCCGCTCTTTTAGGTGAAATATTAACGTGAGGGGCCACCCTCTATTTTAAATAAAGTATCAATGTGAGGGACAATCCCCCTCTTTTAGATAAAATATTAATATGAGGGGCAATCCCCCTCTTTTCAATGTGAGGGGCCATCCCCCTCCAACTTTTCAATGTGAGGGGCAATCCCTCTCTTCTAGATAGAATATTAATGTGAGGGGCCATCCCCATCTTTTAGATAGAATATAAATGTGAGGGACAATCCTCCTCTAAGAGTGTCAGTGTGAGGGGTCATCCCCCTCTTTTGCTAAATAAAGTGTTAAATATGAGGGATCATTCTCCTCTCTTACTAAATAAAGTGTTAAACGTGAGGGGTCATTCCCCCCTCTTCCTAAGTAAAATGCAAGTAATGAATCTACAACAAGTAGACAAGAAAATGTGTACATTTCATTACCATTTTTCTGGGTTACAAAGCGTTCGAAAAAAAGGAATATACAACATTAAATAAAACGTTTTTCTTGAGGTTTAGCAATATTCCTCGTGTGTGGACGTTTCCCTCTCGTTCATTTTTCCCGACTTGGTACATTCATACTTATTTGGCGTCCACTTTGGCCATGTTTTATGTCTCATTGACTAGATTGAATGGGTGCTCTCTCGTGCCTCGTCGCGGGGGTGCTCGATACTCCCTCAGGACTACCGAGTGTCCTTCCACCCAACTTCCTTTAGCTTCCTCCAGCCTCGTCCTCAAATTTTGGAAGACTACCCTGCTGGTTACTTCCGTCTGCCAGTCCGAACGGGTGTTGCAAAGGTCCATACTTCCCGCTGGGGCGTGAATGACGTCGGCATGCTCCTAGCATCGTCGGAGTTCTTCACTAAGCTCCGTGTATCATTACGCTCTGTAGGCCAGAGGCGTCCTCACTGCGGGGCCTGGCATGCTAATACTCTACCTCCGGAGTGATCACGTAACCTTCTCATCATGCTCTGCTTAGTCCCTGCCGAAGGATCCAAAATGTGGTTGGTAAGAAAAAAACCGCTCTTATGCAGCTTACTTCCAATTATCGTGAGCTTTGCTGCCCTAGCTTGAATTACCCTTGCTTCCTTGGGGTTCCTTGGGGCTCCTTGGAGTCTTGAGGCAAAATCCCAAATTCTCAATCTTCTTTAATACCTTCTTTTCAGTTTGGTGGAACGCTCTTCACCATCAAGGCTTCTTCCCACACCACGTCCACTTCGTGTCGTTCTTGACTTAGTAGGGTTATTCTTTCACTCTCCGAAAAAGCCACTGAGCTGGCTGACTTAACGAGTCAGTTTGTCTCTTCCTTGTACAATCGCGGGATTTGTTCTAGGGTGAACTCATCGAGCTTCCTTTTTAATGCTTGGATGTTTGCTAAGTACTTGGTCATCTGCTTCCCCAAATTCGTAGCCTCCATTCCATTGCTTGACCACAAGTTGAAAGTCGCTATCCGCCCTCGCATATGTCACTTCTGCGGCGTAAGCTAGCTTTCTCCCCCTGCATAGGTCGCCCCCATGGCGTAAGTCAGCTTTCTCCCCTTGCATATGTCGCTCCTGCGACGCAAGTCAGCTTTTCTCCTTGCTCAACGCATCACACTTCGACTCGTTCTTGGATCCGCTGGCGATACTGCTGCACTCTCGCCAAAGATGATACGGTTGGCATCGCGTTTTATTGCTCTCCCCGCAACTCCTTCAGCTTGCCTTGGTCTTTGAGCGACCGTCTCAACTTGCTTCGTATCTATTCCTACTGGGCCTCCCGAGGTAATCCTCATAACTTAAGCAGTTGGGAGGTTGTTCTTGCTAGCTCGTTCTGCTTCCTGCTTTACTCCCACGTGCCACGTGCCTGTCTCCAAAAGCGGTTTCCTGGAGTTTTTGTTTCCTTTGTCTCACGAATTCTTGCAAGTAATATGTTCGGATCAACTCCTCGACCCCATTCTTCAAGTAGTGGCATTCCTCCAAGCTATGGTCTCGATCCCAATCCTTGTCGCTTGGCTGTATCGAGCGTTTGAGTTCGCGAGGTCCAGGGGTGTATTGAGCCAAATCCCCCGAGGGCACATGTCTACGTTCACGCTTACTTCCTTCTGCCCTAAGGGGACCATTTCTCCCTGTCTCTCCTTCTCCTGGGTGCGCTAGTAGACTCTCCAAGGCGTGGCCTTGCTCCTGCTGAGATGGAGCCTCGACCTCTTCCTGCCTCTCCTCCTCCTGGGTGCTCTGGTGGATTCTTCAAGGCGCGGCCTTGCTCCTGCTGGGGAGGAGCCTCGACCTCTTCCTGCCTCTCCTCCTCCTTGGTGCGATGGTGGACTCTCCAAGGCGTGGCCTTGCTCCTGCTGAGGTGGAGCCTCGACCTCTTCCTGTCTCTCCTCCTCCTGCTGGCCGTGCGCTTCCCTTCTTCTCTCGGGTTCCTCTTGCCCCCCGTTCGCGCTCCTCGCCCTCGAACGAGTATGCATCTTCAATGCCTAGACCAGGTTTCCCACAGACGGCGACAAGCTGATGGTGTAAGATTGGGGAGGTTGTTGATCTAAGCACGGTGACTCAAAACGACGTCGCGAGACAAATAACTCTTATACACTCTTCCAAAAGTAGAGAAAGTAACTTGTATAAAAAAATGAATCCGATCCCTTTACAAAGGATTTCACCCTATTTCTAGTAAATTTCATGGGGTGAAAGTACAATATCGTCCCTTAACCGCCTTCAATCCAACGATCGAGATTTAACTGCAAAGGGTGCCTTGTTAATTTGGCATCACCCCACTAACCTACCTATAACATCTACTAGTAACTTCCACTACATGGCATTTTCGTAAATAATTGGACATTTGTAGCGTATTTTGGTCATTTTGCTAAGCTAATTTATTTTGCTCCATCAGGTATTTATAATTTTCCATATAATGATGATATATTTGTAATTGTGACAATTTTTATAAAAATCCATTGTAATTTATCTTTTTTTTTAAAAAAAAATGAAAAGCGAATTGTTGTTATTTATTAAACCAACATGCAATTAGCAATAGTCTACATGTATAAAGAGAGAGGGTAATAGATTATATTTTTATGTATGTGTGTTCTCAATTTTCTCCAAGTTAGTTTAATGTGTCCCTTTTTTGTTTACTTCAATTTCTGATAGGCTGATTATTGATTTGATTATGACCGACAGACACGCCTTTAAGTTTAACCTCATCATCCCATGCCTACACCTAACACCATGACTCTCTTCACCATTATGCCTAATTTGTATTCAAATTCAACAATTACAACTATCCCTAACAAAACTAGTATAAAATAACTATCATCACTATCACAATTATACTCATTTTAAATATCATATCAAAATTAAAAAAAAAAAAAAAAAAAAAAAAAACATCGTAAATTTTTTTTTGATGTCCCAATATCATTTCTATTTGTTAATTTATTTATTTATTTGAGTTCAAGATCTATAATTAGCTAACACCTTTTTGGTAAGTAACAGATTTTGTAATAATTCTTAAAGCGAGAATTATGGCAGTTATTATTCTTTTTATAATTGTATTACAATTATATACTGATACATGAACTTATATGATTAATCTTTTAAAGATTTAAATTATCACAATTAATAATTATAACTATATCTGATTTACTACTATCAAAAATAAAAATTAAATTACGTGATAATTAATATACATATGTTAGAACATAACACTTAGCCAGATCAAATAAGTTTCAACAATTATTTGAACCCACATCGTGAATACAATAATGTTCGACGTTAACAATTAAACCGTAATAGTTTTATGATTTGAGTTTGGTGTGAGAATTGGGTAGGAATCAGTCCCGGCAGTTGTGCAGATGTCTACGTCCTCTGCAAATTGTCAACAGGACAATCTTATTCTTATGGGAAGGAAAAATGTCAAACTTAAACCAACTCTTTTCGGTGCTAAATTGATTTGAAAATTGGAATTCTTCATCAATCATTAGCGATGTTAGACTAGCTTTGTAGGCTGCGGCATTTCTTGTTTGCTCCAACTAGCCTACACTTAAATTTATATTTATTCTATTCAATTCTCATCAAATATTTAATTCCCAAACTATTATTTTTTATGGTAAATATTTCTCTAGATAACTTTTATTTATACACAATGATTTTTTCGTTGTGAATTTTCTATTCATATTTCTGTAAACATATATTTATTTTATCTATCCAAAAGTATATAAATTTTAAGGATAATTACACTCTCTTCCCTGAGGTTTGATGTAATTATACGTAGATCCTCTATGATTTGAAAAATTATATTTAGTACCTTGAGGTTTGCTTCTGTCTAATAAATAGGTTCATTCGTTAGTTAAAATTTATCAAATTTATTGATATTCGCCAAAAAAATTGAATTAAAAGTGATATTCGTCATTGATTGACTTATTACTGATTGATTTTAGATTAAATGAATCTTTTTATGATCAAATTACCCTTATATATCATCACACGTTAATGCATAGATGGGGTATATTTTCACCGTTATTAAGGGTAATCTAGTGTTAAAAGATTTATTTAGCCCCCATTAAGTCATTAATAAGTCAATCGAGGGTAAATATTGATTTTCATTCAGTTCTTTTGTTAATATCAACAAATTCGGTGAATTTTAACTAATGGAGAAACCTATTTGTTAGACAGAAGCAAACCTCAGGTGTATTAGATGTAATTTTTCAAACCACAAAAAATTTACGTGTAATTACACTAAACCTCAGGGGTGGGGAATATAATTATTCCTAAATTTTAATACGATTTTATAATAATTATATGAATACATCAATCGTACACCCAATATTTCTTTCTTTTTCTTTATTTTTTTATTTTTTTGCAATAAAAAAAGAGATCTGAAACCAACCCTTCAAATCTATAAACAAAGTAGGTCAACCTGGAATTACCGACTCAATTGATTTTGGGGGTCCTCTCAAATTACACGCCTATTGCTATTCATTGATCTAACCTTATTCACATTTAATGTAAATTGCGAATGACCTAATTCTAGGATTATAAAACGTGGATGGAAGGATGAATCTCCAATAATATCATCATCCCAATCCCAGAATACTTATCCTCGGACAATAACGGGTGAAATCAAGACAAGACATGTACAATTATTTTCTTCAAAATTGGTTGGTTGCGTGATTACAACCATGTAAAATTGAAAAGAGATGCGACTGTGTCTGTGTGTGTGTGTGGTGAGAAATTAGAATAATGATGAGGCATGTGAGTTGTTGGTCAACCTGCGTAAGCATATTCATATTGTCAATCATAATATCAACAAAATTACTACTGTTCCTCAAATATCATCAAACCATCTTTTTTTCTTTGATTGGTTTACACAAATAATTTCTACTTTTTAGATAATTACACGTACAACTACCATAAATATTAATATCATTTACACAAATCAATCTTATCTTTTAAAATATTAGTCATACATCCTCTGAAAATATTAACATTAATACACAAACTACCCATATTTTTTTTATTGTCAGGGATGATTTTTGTAATTATGCAAAACAAATATAGTTTGTGTAAACATGTCATAGTTTCGGGAGTGTAAATATAATTATCCATTTTTTTGCATTGTTATTTTAATTATTATGATGGATTTAACATCCCATCTTCCGCAGTAAAACTTAAATAATACAAAATATTGAACTTATACAAAAAGCAAATTTTAGTTCATTTTCAACCATTCATTATACACATTTCGCGTGCGTATATTAAATGAAATAAAAAATGAAATGAATTTTTCAATGGAAAATTCAATTCATAACATAGAATGAGCATTAAAAATGTGGATGATGGGCCTGATTGCTTTATCGCAGCATCCCAATGTGGTCCTCCTCAACCCAAACTCCACGCCCCCACGCCCTTTTAATCACAATCATTCCCTCTCAACCTCTTAACGTACGATGGACCACTTACTAACAACCCACAAAAATCAATCTCTAACCAATATTACAAAATGCACAACAATAACCTACAAATATACCATAGTTTTTTTACAACATATCGAATTTTCACCCCCAAGATAATGGGCTTGGGCCCAAAGCTGGTTGTGGGCTTGGCCAACTTGGTTATAGATTTTCGGCCCACGTTTTGTCCTTTGAGAACGGCCCAACTAGGCCCATGTTTGGGTTTACGTTGCAAAGTCTTTTTTTGTTTTTTTTTGTCCCCTTGATATATATAGTTTAGTGAATATAAAAAGTAAATAGATATATTAATTTTTGAATATCTTGACCGTCGTATTATAATTTTCGACCGTTAGATGTGTTTTTCTAATTGAGGAAGACGCTCCTCCTTCCTGTACGTTAACAGTGAACAACTCAGATTCCAATTTCAGAAAAAAAGGAAAATATTTTAAATCATAATTTAGGGAGGGTGGAAAATGAAATATCTCTTGACCTGTCTACCCTTAACACATTCGTCCAAGTCCTACTGGGTCCATTGAGAATAAGTCCGCAGCTTTGGGGGTAGAATAGTCAATAAATCGAGAATTTGAATTTTGCATGTGCTATCATGCGCCCCACCGCCGAGAATGGGCTGAAAACACGTGGCGGATTTCTGTTGGAGAGAAAGTGGGAGTAAGACAACATGCGTATTTCGAGGTGATTGTGAGTTTAAATTGCAGCACAGTCTTCTCTTCCAAACTGATAAGAGTGGCATTATTCTCAGAGAGAGAGAGAGAGGCAGCCAAAACGGCGTCGGTTGGAAGCAGAGGAGAGGATCATTTCCAGGTAAAACCCACCACCCTTTGTTAATCATTTCTGTCTCGGTTGCTGTTCTTGCGGATGCGTGTACATGCTCACATTTTTTCTATCCATCTTGTTTACACGCAATGGATGTGTTCGTATGTGTAGAAATATACGGTGTTTTCATCTCTTTATTCAGTAGTTTCTTGGAATCACTTAATGATGGAGTTGTTGTATTAATTTACCAAGATAGTAGAAAAAGGTTTAAACTTTGATTTCCTCTTTAACTCTGTATTTTCCGGGTGATTTTTACTTTTTTTTTTCCCCGGAAAAATCTTGAGAAATGGTGCAAGAACAGCAAAGAATTTACTGAAAAACTGTGAATCTGATACGTGTTCAATGTCTTGAGGTGGGCTTGTGTTAGGTGTCTTGCTTCCCTTGTGTTTTATTTCAGTTTTTTCCTCCTATGTGTAGCTTTACTTTCTGAATTAGATTTCTTTGAGGATTTCTAAATTTTTGAAGGTAAGAAGAAGATCAAATGGTGGAGGGAAAGAACAAGGAATCATCACACTGGTGGTGGTTTGACAGTCACAACAAGAGCAATTCGAATCGGTCACCATGGCTTCAGTCCACACTCGCCGGTGATCATCATCCTCCTCTTCTCCTTTTTACTTTTTGCTAAATTTCTTGGTTTTTTGAATAACTCTCAGTTTCTTGCTTTTGGTGTCAGCAATTTGAATGTATTTGCTTTTTTCCTACTTTAGGGTGATTATGTGACCGTTGGAGATCTTTATAATTTGAACTTTTGATGCGAGAATCTTGAAATGAGAGGATCTTGTTTGCAACAGTTGAGCAATCTGAATGAATTGAATTGTTGAATCTGATTCATGTTCCATGAAATTCTTGGCAGAGCTGGATGATAAAACAAAGACAATGCTGAAGCTAATCGAGGAAGATGCGGATTCCTTTGCCCAACGTGCAGAAATGTACTACAAGAAGAGACCAGAGCTCATTAGCATGGTTGAGGATTTTTACCGGACTCATCGGTCGTTAGCCGAGCGATATGATCAAGTCGTCAAGTCGGAACCCGGAACTCGCCTTCAGACACCATGGTCATCTCCATTATCTTTCACCAAATATCGGCTTGAGAAATCATTGAGCTTGAGCTTAAGCGATAAAGCATATGATAGCTACTCTGAGGCCTATGGACCGGAGGAGTCTGAGGAGTCGGAGGTCGATGATCCAGAAGAGGAAGAAGAAATGCTGCAAAACCACATCGACTCCGAAACAGAGCAAGTGTCAAGTGGTGCTGACAATGAGGAGCTAATGAGGCTGAGGGAAGAAGTGGAGAGACTTAGAGAAGAAAACAAGGCTCAAAAGGAGCAACTAATGCAGAAGGATGAAGAGAAGAGGGAAGTCATCAGACAGTTAAGTTTAGCTATGGAGTTGCTGAGGGAAGAGAACGTGAAGCTGAGACAACAATGTCTTGCCAAGAACACTCCCAAGAAACAAAATCAACCTGAGTACAACAAATTGAAAGAGGGTTTCTTTGGGAAGTTGTTCAATGGATTTGCAAAATCACAGGCTAATCTGGTGGCTCTTTAGGGTCTTTTTCTAAAATGTGTTTGCGCCGTCGTTATTATGTAGTATATATATATTACCATGTAAGAACTATATCCCCTAGCACCGTAGGAATTTGTTTGAACTAGAATTCATATGTTAAGATTGTTGCAGCCATTCTTTTTACTATCAGTTGTATTCATTACTGTAAACTCTGTAAGTTGTATTCTTTATACATTCTTTTATGTGTGTAGTAATTGCTCATTTTCATTCAATATCTGAAATGTAACTCTTCTTTCTGTCTGAAATATAAAGGCAGAAACATGTATTGCAAAGCTGTTTGTTTATGTTTTCATTTTCGACTTTGAGTTTTTGAACCAGTAATTAAAGTGAAAACACGTATTCTTATTGAAAATATATTGATTTGATATAACAGTCTATATAAAACACAATTTCATAACTAATACAAATATATTCCCACTTCGTGTAACCTATACACAATTGAATACACATTTTCCACTGAACGAAAACATAAACAATTTCATGAAACAATTATATAAGCAACAAAGTAGAAATCTTTGGAGCACATTATTCTGCTATATCAAGAATCCATAGAAATGCAGAACACCTCAATAGCCTAATTCCCAGCAACAATCTATACACTACTGAACATGAAAACAAGAAATTGATTCATAATGTTCACAAAGAAACACCAACTTGCCTTCAACTATGCACACTATAAAGCTGCAGTTACCCAAATCCCAGCAAACAAAACCACCATTGAACTCAAGAACACCGGCAAATTCAGCCTAACTGAAGAAGAATCCGGCATCGACCCAGACGGTGCAAACGCCATACCGGGGCCGGGAGCCACCATTGCATCAGGGTTTGGTGGGCTTGGACTTGATGGGATTAGGGGCATAGAAGATTCACTTGGAGAAAGGTCAGAGCCTCCAGGTGAAGGAAAGAGAGGAGCAATATCTGGAGATAATGCTGGTGGTGGTGAGGATAATGGAGCAATAGGATCAGGTAACAATGCAGGTGCAGCAGAAATAGTAGAGGCTGGCAAGTTTATGCATAAGGCTGGTGATGATGAAAACGCCATAAAAAGGGCAGTAGCAAGAACAATCAAGAATGGAGTTATGGAGTCAGAAGCCATTAATGATGAGGAAATAATGAAAAAAATCAAGTCTTTTTTTGTAAAGGGTGCTGAAATAAATGCAGTTTCTTTGATGGAAATGAATGATTGTGGGAGTAAAGATTAAAAGGAGGTGGGAGGGAAGGTGATTGTGGGCCCGGAATGACAGATGGCAGGGGATGATTGGAGAAAACAGCTAGACATGTTGAGCAAAGGGACAAGATTTGATTAAATGGCATTTGTTGTGTGAGAACATGAATGTTGGATTGGTGCTCTTGTCCTTTTCCAAAATGGCAGCTTTCTGGGCACAAAAGTCTCTCAAGCTCGTGTCTGTTTAGAGCATATTACTACATGGTACTTCAAATTGCAAAATTAGTCCACATTTTGGAGTGATTTTATACTTGACCCTATATTTTACAAAATTTTAAATTAGCTTCATATTCCGTTAAGAGTTGAAAAAGAGTTCGAAAACATTGCAACAAAGATCATTTTCTGCAAGTTGTGGGTTTTTTCTTTTGCAACGTGGGTGTCCTTTTTGCATCGTTTTTGGACTTTTTTATAATTTTTAACGAAATATGGAGTTTATACAACATAAAATTAAGTATAAAATGACTATAAACTATCAGACTAATTTTACAATTTTGGCGTACATGGTACAATAACAAGCTTTCAAATTGGAATAATGTGGAGGCTCTCTTAGGTTTGGACTTGGGGGAGTGGTTTGATCTTTGGAAAGGGGCTCAATCAAGAAGACAATGAGGGCACATTTTCCCACAAGATTGAATTTCAATGTTTTGAAGAGGACAAAGAATGGATTTAAAACTTTGGTGACATGAAGTCTTTTTATTCAATTTACTAGTCAAAAAGTTGAACCTAATCATTTACTTTATTTAATTTTACCACAAGCTCTTCTTTAGACAAAGAAGAATACTCTTCGTGTGATTGATTTGATTCTGTCAAAAAATTGACTTCTTTAGAGTCAAATATTCACTTAAGCATATGGGCTACCGGTAAGTATTGACAAGCCCAACAAAGATTTGTGTTTCACTGTCCTGAAAACCCAATTTTATTTCTTTGCACTGGACTGGCCCATTAGTTTACAGTGCTTGAAATTGGCTAGGCTTGAATTTTGGGCTTGTATTGTCTAGTCTATAAATTGTGTAAGTTTTGAAAAAATATTTTATATGGTAAATTATAACTACCTCCTATGAGATTTAGCATAATTACAAATATTCTCTTATTGTTTGAAAAATTATAAATACCCTCCTAAAATTTGTAACCGTCTAACAAATAATCCATTTCTATCCATTTTATGGGTGAAATGGCCAAAATGCTCTTATGCACTGAATTATTTTTTATTTAATTCTTAAAATTTTTTTGGACTACAATGTGCAGGGAGAGATTTATTAAGTTTTTCACACAGAGGAGAAATAATGAAATTTGCCTCGGTTTATTTTTCTACAATTTTAATAAAAAATACAAGGGCAAAATGGTCAATTTCGGGCTTTTGGTTAAAAATTACAAACCTCAGGAAGTATTTGTAAATTTCCGAATAATGAGGGGGTATTTGTGATTATTCCAAACCTCAAGGGCTGTAATTTACCTTATTTTATAAGATCAAAAAATAAGATGTTGGGAGCTTATAATTTTTTTTTTTTTAGATAAAGTAAAAAATTCCTAACTTACCATTCAAAATCATAACAAGTTAGTTATATTTTCTTTAAGTTAATTATAAGTTCACCATTAGTAGCATATTATAAGCTCTATGATTTGATTTAATCCAAATATTTGAATTTCTTCCTTTTCGAATTAAACCTGATATCTTGTAAATATTTTATAAAATGTGTGAACTTATAAGATCTTGTAAATAAATCTAACCAAATGCTATCGTCATCAGAATAAAAAATCTTTAAATGTCCAAATTTGACATTAATATACTTATATGTTATACAAATAACATAAACGTGTGGTACATAATTACATATATCAAGTTCATAAATATTGAAGGAATCCCGTTATATATAGGCCTTGTTTGTCTCATGTGATAAAATTAGACATGGGATTGAGTGGGATGAGAAAGGAAATGATAATTAATCCCATCTCATAATATGTTGTTTGGTTTGACGCACGTATTGTATGTGATATCTGATGTAATAATGATATATGGTGTTTGGTTGAATGAATTACAAATTATGATTAAATGTAAAAAGATCATTAAGGATATCATTTAAAATTATTTTAATTTTAATATTGTAGCTTGAGAATAATTACAAAAAATAAAAAAAAAATTCATATAAAAAAGAGAACGAAGGTTTTCTTTAAAAATAAAAATAAAAATATGAAAAACATTTTACTTTCTGAAATTTAATAACTTATCAAAACTCTAATATTTTTCAAAAGTCTAAGAAAAAATAAAGTAATACTTTTTTAATTATATTTTATTATTAAATTATTATAATTTGAAGTACATTCTTGTAAGTATGTATATAGTTCACAAATAAGGACAAAAACAAAGTGGAAAAAGTTCATTTTCATCTTATTTTCATGAAATAAGTGATTTTCGTGAAAAAGTGAAATAACCAACCTGCTTAATTATGTATGAAAATATGGATAAAGAAAACTATGTCAACTTTAAGTGGAAGGTTATATAAGAAATAAATATTTTGATTGTAGCTTAGCCTAACCAATATTGGGATACATTATCCCAGAAATTAAAATTGTTATGATCAAGCCCGACATTAATATTGAGATTTAATGCTATGAACCAAATATATATTTATACATAATAAATAATTTTATCATGGATAATTGCAAAAGGGGCCATATATAGTGTATTAAGTAGCCACCAAAATGAGAAAACTTCATGGCCTAGATAATGGTTTGGCTCATAGGTTGGCTAAGTGGGCATTTGGTTTAAATTGAGATGGTCCCCCCACCCCCCCCCCCCCTCCCTCCCCCCCCCAAGTTCTATGTAATGAAAATTATATGATAAATACAATCAATATATTCAGTTAAAAAAATAATCAATCATATAACAAGTGAATAGTATTTTTTCAATAATTATTAACTTCAACCAAATCAAGTTGGATTAAAAAAATTTCCGTATGAAATGTTTAATTAATAAGAGAAAAAAAAACTATCCACCAATCAAGTTGTGGCTTAGCCACTACAATTCAATCTCTCAATAAATGGTTGCAGCATGCATTTACGTCCTTTTGATTTATTTAAAATATCCTTACAACTTAAACATTAAATATCATAGCATATAAATATATACCCATATAGGCATTTATTACTACCTAATTAATGGTTTTGCCAATATTAAATTGAAAGGATAATTTCACTTTTGATATTTTAAATATAACTCTTTTTCACTTTTAGTATTCCATATTTTCAAGTCATCAAATTTGGAGACCCAAAGTTTCTATTTTTCATCCATATGAGTACCGCGTTAGGTTGATCGTTAAAACAAACGCTCAACCCAATGTTGGAGGAAAAATTGGGTGGTTCTTTGTCTATTTAAGAGCATGTTTGATTGCCATTTCATACACCACACAAAATAAATTTGAGTGGAATTGAGAATATTTTGGCAAAAAATAAGAGGGATGATATAATGAATTAAATAAGTACATCTTTTTTAAATATTTTTTTGTTATTTATTTTTTTTGTATTATTTATTGTTTAAATATAATATATTAAAATTTTTTACCGTAATTTATACAAATAGTATAATTTGAAAATACAGTCAACACAAAATCAAATTAACTAATAATATTTAGAAATAAAATCATGTATTTCGATTAGAATAATCCTAAAAATTTGATATTTTTATATATAAAATATAATAATAATTTAATTCGATGTAGTAATATTTTATATATAAAAATATCGATGAATATCAATTGTTTAGCATTTATCCTTTTCTTGTAGTAAAATATGAAAAGGTAAAGAATTAACCAAAAGAAAAAAGAGGGGTTAATGCATAAGATAGGTATAATCTTGTCTATTAAAAAAGGTCAAAGACTGAAAATAGACAAATTTATTTATTAAATAAAAAAAATAAAAATTTTAAAAGTAATGGCATTTGACACTAATTTGGGTGAAGACGGGGTTACAACCCCCGTCTTTAGAAAAGACGGGGGTTGTCTCCCCGTCTTTATGGGGTTGCCTGACACACCCCCATTCTATTTTTTTTTGTGTTTTTTTTAAATTTTGTTTTAAATTAATTATATATTAATATTAATTAAAATTTTAAATAATAATTAAATTAATTATATAATTAATATTGATATTAATTATTTATTATTTTAAAATTTTAAATTATTATTCATAATATGTTAATTATTTTTTCTAAATAATATAATTAAGTTTTTAATAATTAATAAATATATTTATTAATTAAATATGACCTATAATATTACATTGCGTAAAAAATAAAAAATATTATAAATTAGTGATGATTATAAATTATAATAGTGACCACCAGTCTCATATGTAAGTCGTTGGTATTGGTGTCGAGGTTTTTTTTTTTTTTTTCCACCAATCGGTTCTATTGGCTCATTTATTTTTTAAACTACGATTAACAACTATATTATCTAATTTTAATTAGTTGTCAAGGTCTTTTTGTTCTCTTAAAAAATTGATAAACGTAGTTGTTAATCAACTTAGTTTAAATTTTATAATATTGTGTTGCTAGCATGGGCGGTCTTTAAATTTATATATGCAAAATATCCTACGTTATTATGATAAACAAAAGTTACCTTAACCACGTAATTGATAAAAATATTTAATTCACGGGGAATATAGAATGGGCCCTAAGTCTTCTTCTTTAAAGAATGTGATAACGAGATTTCAACGGCGCATTGTAAGAAGACTTAGCGCCCATGCCAGCAACACAATATTATCAAATTTAAACTATGTTGATTATAGGTCATATTTAATTAATAAATATATTTATTAATTATTAAAAACTTAATTATATTTATTTAAAAATAATAATTAATATATTATGAATAATAATTTAAAATTTTAAAATAATAATTAATTAATATTAATATTAATTATATAATTAAACTTAATTATGATTTAAAATTTTAATTAATATTAATACATAATTAATTTAAAATAAAATTTAAAAAAAATAGAATGGGGGTGTCAGGCAACCGCCTGACACACTCCATTGCCTGACACACCCCATAAAGACGGGAGACAACCCCCGTCTTCACCCAAATTTAGAATTGGTGTCAAATGACACCAATTTTAAAATTTTTATTTGTTTTTATATTTAATAAATAAATTTGTCCTGAAAATAGGTCAAAAAGTTAATCATTCGCATTTATAGCCCGTGTAGGTCACTCTCCGTTTTTTAATGGGGAGAGTTTTTTTTGCAAAGTTTATAATTATAGGACTTTTTTTTTCTTCTATTTAATTAATACAGGTAAATTTTTAATAATTTTCTTATAACACAAGGGGGTATTGAAGCAATAACGAAAGTTGAGAAGAAATATGAATTGAATAAGAATATGCTTTTTGCAGTAGTGTGAGTTGTTTGTGAACTTGTGTAAATGAAAAATTCGTTATCCTAAATCAACTGAGGAAGCTGATATGTATAGAGGAAGACCCCCAATGAGTTAGGGGTCTTGTCTCCCATGAACTCAAGAAGGTGGTTGTGATGAGTAGGTCTTCCCAAAATTTCATGGCCTAGATCAAAATTTCACAGCACGTGTCGTGTTTGTAGTGGTTTGGCTCGTATAGGGGCTATGTGGGCATTTGGTCTTATTTTATTATCTACCCAACTAGGCATTAATTACTACCCAATTAACTATGTTTTTGTCAATATTAATTAATTTGAATTTTGGAGAACTATTCGGGACGACCCAATAACCCTTAAACGTCCAAATTATCTTAATTATCATTTCATCGATCATAATCCAAAAGTTAGGAATTCTTTTTACATTTGCAACGGTTTGTTTGGCTTTCTACTGCATGCATTACTCATGAGGGTTTTGTGGTGATATTTGCTCCAAAATCGTCAGCAGCAAACGGTCACGTGAAGGTCATGTGGGTCGTGTCATTAGTATCTATTAGTAGAGTAAAAAAAGACTAAATTTATTATGTTGTTTAGATTTAATTGTATTTACTGTCCCATATATAAAGGGTAGTGACAAAATAAGGATCATAGATATGGGGTGTAAAATAATTATATTTTTAATTATATGCATATTATAGCTAATTATAATGATGATCAATGAATAATATGTTCCCACATTAAACGATAACGAGGACTCGATCAATATATAAATTTAAAAACTATTTTCTCTAGTGACATGTCGTTTTAAACATAAATTTATGAGATCGATGAGATGAGAAAGTATATGCTGCATCATTTAGAATCGTATATGGGAACAAAGTCATGTGTCCTTTCTCAAATCCCTCGTTTGGAGGACTTATAATGATTATAGTGTGCTACCAGTGTCATTTGCCATTCAAAAATCCCTTGTTGGAGATATTTATAGTAATGAGTGTACCACTACCCTTCTTAAATAGAGTCGATGACACCCCAAATTAAATGGAGATAAGGGACTTGAACAACATAATCTGTTCCGGCATATAAGCCCAAAGGTGACTTTTCTCTAACGAGATGTATCTTTAATTAAGAACAAATATGTAATACTTCAAGTGTATAAGTCCAAAAGCCCATTCTGTCTAACATAACGTTTTTCTAAAATTGGTGAGATTTTTGGACCTATATGTCCAAATATGCCATCTTCCTAATGAGGCGTATATCTAAGAATAAATTTGTAAAATTTTCAGAAAAACGAATAATACTATAAACGTTTCTGGTCGAAATAAAAGGATAATGCAACGCTATAAAAGATCCTCACTTGACCCACAATTATCCTATCACTAACTCAAGATTCGTGACTTATAAATAAAGAATTAACACAAAATATAACAATTGTAATTGGATTATTAGGTTTACATTTTTCAATTGTTTTTAAGAAAGGACATATATGCATAACAAGTAAGTAATAGCGACCATTAACGAAATATATGTTATCTGCAGGTCAACGAATTGGCCAAACAGTTAGATAGATCCCTTTTCTCGAAGCCTATGGAGCACTAGTGTCGTGTAGCAAAGGACAGACTGATGGTCAGCATTCCAAGTATTCGAATAATTGTTACATTAATAATGGATAAAGTACATCTACCTCTCTCCTGAGGTTTGACATAATTATAAATACTTTATTATTATTTAAAAAATTATAAATACTCCCTTGAAGTTTGTAACTGTCTAACAAATAACTCATTTCTATCCATTTTTATGGGTGAACTGATTAAAATGCCCTTATGCATTGAATTATTTTTTATTTAATTCTTAAAATATTTTTGGACTACGATGCGCAGGGAGAGGTTTGTTAAGTTTTTTTACACAGAGAAGCAACAATGCAATTTGTCTTGGCTGATTTTTCTACAATTTTAATAAAAAAATCAAGGACAAAATGGTTAATTTCAGGCCTTTGGTTAAAAATTTACAAACCTCAGGAGGTATTTGTAATTATGCCAAATCTCAGGGAAAGTGGCTGTAATTTACCCGACTAATAATTTATTGGTTGTGGTTGCTACTCTATTGAATTTTATTTGATGTAATATTTTTGGGGATCAGATTTAAAAATAACTAGCCATAGTTAAAATTGGATGAAGATATAATAAAAACTAACAGAATGAGTTTGTTGTTGAACAAACGTTAAGATCAATAGGATTGATAATTTTTGAAATAGCGAAAATATATCTGTAATTATGTCAAATTTCATGAAAACTCATGGTAATTTGGCCTGGAATTACTCCATATAGTCGCATATTCCTAGCTAGTAACCATCTTCACGTTACAGGGACTTCACGCAATAGTATAAAGGGTAAAAATGTGAAATTATATTTTTTCTGAAAGAATTCTTAAAATTACAATTACACTCCCTTTGAGAATTTACTATTTACACCCGACACACTTTCATTAGAATTTGGACGAAAATTGCTGACATTAACAAAAAAATATATAAATTTTTAATTTTATCCCGCATTCATAATTGTAATATATGTAAAGTAAAAAGGATGTAATTGTTATAAAATATTATTTTTAAATTATAATTATTGGATAGAAATACTACATAGCAATATTAAATGGGATATAAAATTAAAAATTTATGTAATTTTTTTTTTTTTTTGTAAATATCAATATTTTTCATCTAAACCCTGAAGAAAGGGGGTCGAGTGTAACAGAAAATTTTTCGGAGGGAGTATCAGTGTAATTTTAAAATTTGTTTAGAAAAAAGTATAATTTTATATTTTTAGAGGGGATCTAAGTATAATTAACCCTATTATAAATTTATAATTCTAATTGGTGTATAGAAGAATATTAGAAATAAATACTCCATTACTAATACGTGACTCCTTTATTTATTTATGTAATAAAAGAAAAATAAACAGAAACATGTCTATATAGTTGCATTATATTTCATGCATTAAACTTGCGAATGATATTATAAAATTTTCCCACAGCATATAATTTTTTAAAAATCCTCCACGATGGCAGACCAAACAGAAGCAGCGGTGATCATCGTCGGCGGCGGACCCTCCGGCCTGGCCACGGCGGCGTGTCTTCACCAGCTCTCAATCCCATACACCCTTCTCGAGAGAGAAGACTGCATCGCTCCCCTCTGGCAGAAATACTCCTATGATCGGGTCCACCTGCACCTACCCAAAAACTTCTGCCAATTGCCCCTAATGCCAATCCCAGCCATTTACCCTAAATACCTATCAAGGAAAGAATTCATACAGTACTTAAACGACTACGTTTCACGCTTCAGCATCAGCCCCAGGTACCGGAGATTGGTGGAGACTGCGTCGTACGATGAGATCGCCGGAAAATGGAAGATCGCAGCGCGAAATATGGGGTCGGGCGAGGCGGAGGAGTACACGGCGAGGTTTGTGGTTGTGGCTACTGGGGAAACATGCGACCCTAAGATTCCTGAGGTGGAAGGTCTGCACAGTTTCACGGGAGAGGTTTTGCATTCGACTCAGTACAGAAACGGCGAAAAATTCGTCGGAAAAAAGGTTTTGGTGGTCGGGAGTGGGAATTCCGGTATGGAGATTGCGCTTGATCTTGCAAACTCCGGCGCGAAAACCTCCATTGTTGTACGGAGCCCGGTAAGGTTTAGTGTTTCCGTTCACATGGGGAAAAGCATGCATAGATAGACACTTAGACATGCGTGCCATAAATTTTATAAATATTTTTATTTTATTGAATATTATAATTTATTCCTTATATTAAAATGAACCGTTCTAACACGTCATTCCTATATATATATATATAATAAATAGTCTTTTGCAATTTTAAATTGTATGGTTATAAATAAGATAAAAATATAAATTAATATGTTGCATTAAAAAATAAAAATAAAAAAATTAATTTATCAATTAATGTAAAATTTGAAAGTTATATAAGTTAGTTATCTAATTCATTGAAGGGCATTTTTAACTTTCTGAAAAAATAGTATAACGTTGTCATTAATCGTTGTTTGTACTTGTGGATGGCCTTTTCTTTTTATATTAGTATAAATATGTCATTGTCTTATATACAACCTTACATATAAAAACTGTTTGATAACTTTTTCTAATGCATTAATTATCAATCTATATTTTACTCAAATTAAATAAAAATTAACTTTGTAAAAGATATGTTATATTAATAGCGATGCTTATATATAAACATGCAAATAAATACTAACATGTTATTTCAATTCGAATTAACAATAAACTTAAACAAAATGAGAATAAATTTTATTTTCGAGTACATGTAATGGGATGAGATTAGTTTTTTAAAGGAACTTGATCGGGTAATTAATTCAATATGAGTTGGGAAGCATGTATCAAAACTTTCACTTTAAAATTAAAAACTCTCTTCCCTTTATAATAATATAGATGCAACCGACACATGTGCGGATGGGTAGGGTAGAAGGTCTGCCACACGTGTAGAGAAAATTTCTTGTTTTCATCCATGTGTATAAAAATAAAAGACATTTTTCACTGATAAATGACGATTTGTGACGCCTGCTATATAAATTTTTTATTGTATCGATAATTCCTCTAAATTAGTTTAAACTGCATAACGTACCTTTAAACGGAAGCAAAGTATAATTGACAATGTGTTAATTAGAGTTAAAGTGAATATGCATCTATAATGTCGAGGGGTACTATCCATGCGGGATTGACACTGCTGAAGTATTTACCGTTGAAGTGGGTGGACTGGATGGCGGTGATGATGAGCAAGTGTGCGTATGGGGAGTTGAGCAAGTATGGGATTCAAACGCCCAAAGAGGGCGGGCCTTTCGCTCTCAAGAACAAGCATGGCAAGTACCCGGTTATTGATGTTGGAACTCTTAACAAGCTCACCTCTCAGGAGATTCAGGTTTGTATATCAAGTCAGGTTTGATCGAACCAAATTAATTAATTATATATATATATATATACATAAATTACATGATGATATATGAAAGCTAGACTTGTCAATGGGCGGGTAATATCCAGACTCGTACTCATTACAATAGTTAATACTCAGACCCAGACCCAAGAGTTTTATATTAGACCCAGACCCGGACCCATGCCCATTGAAATAAGTCTTTTGGGTATGGGTATGGTCTAGACCCTAAAATACTCGTGGGTATGGGTATTGAATGGGTAAAATTTAAAATTCTTCAAATTTGTAAATTTTTTATATATCATTCGACTCGATTTACTTCATGTAAAATTAGTTAAGCTCGACTAACATATGAAGATAAGATTTGTTTGAATTTGAATTGTAAAAACTCATTAAATTAAAGTTGAACGCAATTTTAAATTGATAAAAAAAATGTATTTCAAAGTTAAAGCCTATTTTCATACTTATTTTTTCTTACCGTTTATCAATTTATGTTCATATCTCGAATCTATGTAGATTATGTAATTGATTAATAATGGCTAATATTTGAGCAAAGTCAAGATCATTATTTACATTTCAATTATCGATGTTCGATTTGCATATGTTAAAAAATTGAATAGCTTTTTTAATTTATTTTATCGATTGCAAATTCATGAAATATTTTTATTAAATTAATTTTGTAATATGTTTTGATGATATCATTATAAAAAAAATGTGTATAATGCTTTATCACTTTAACAAATTAACATAGGTAAGACCCATATTGGACCCAATTACTATGAGTATAGTATGGGTAAGACCCAACGGGTATTATATGGGTAGGGTCTGGGTAGGACCTATAAATAATAACTATGGGTATTTATTGGGTCCGAATCCGAGTAGGGTAATACCCACCTATTGACAGGCCTATATGAAACCGATGATCGTGGTTTAATTCCCTTTTATGCAAAAACTGCATGCAGTTATTTCCAGGAATAAGAAGCATAAAGGAAAACAATGTGTTATTTGAGAACGGAACGGAATATACATTCGACGTGATTGTCTTCGCCACTGGGTTCAAAAGATCCACCAAACAATGGCTCAAGGTAATTAGTGCTATTCGAGTTACAAGTAGAATTTGGTAAAAAATGTTGTTTGTTTTCTGTTGGAAAAATTATATTTTTTAGTCCGCCAAATAGGCCCAATATTAATTTTAATCTGTTAAATATGTTCAATATTAATTTTAGTCCGGTAACTATGCCCATTTTTTTTTAAGTCCATTAAGATTTAGTCTTCCGTGGTCGATTTTTGATTTCTTGGCCGGAAATATTACATGACATGCCAATTGGACATATTTTGATAATTTTTAAACCTATGTGGCAATTGAAATGATGTGGATTTTAATTTGAATGCCACCTTGTACAAGTGACAACTAATACATGTAGTTGTACATGTGTATAAATTGTCGTAAATTAACCAAATAGTTGCCACGTGTGCATTTTCAGCTAATTTTCAAAATATCGCCGGAAAATTGAATAAAAAACCCTAATTCGGACTAAATCTCATCGATTTAGTAAGTTACTGGATTTAGAAAAAAATAAACATAATTACCGAATTAAAATTCATAATGAGCAGACTTAACGGACTAAAAAAATAATTTTTCCTTTTCTATTCAATTATGTTTTGAAATGACGTGCAGGGAGACGATTATCTGTTGTGTGATGATGGGCTTCCAAAGCACAGTCCTCCTAACCACTGGAAGGGTAAGAATGGGTTGTATTGCGCTGGTCTGGCTCGACGAGGATTGTATGGAGCTGCGGCAGATGCGGAGAACATAGCCCATGACATCAGGCCCCAACTTTGATTCAAGGAGACATATATTGGACTCTAGTCTTATTATTACTGGTAGTCATGCACACTCGATAAATATAAGAAAACAAATATATGTACTTGGGTATAATTATAGATAGATTATGTTCAAGTCTTGTTGAAGCAGACAAAGTTGTAGTTTTTCTGTTTCAATCCCATGCATGCACCTACGCCCCCGTGCGCTCAATAGGTATCGAACTTAACATCTCAATTATAAAATGTTGGGTCTCAAAAGTGTCACCAAGAGATGCAGAATGTGTAGGGATGGTAACTGATCGGGTTTAGGACAAGTTTTGCCAGGTATATGTATAAAAATCTTAAGTTTATGTATTAGATATAAGTATTAATATATTATACATATATTTTTATATATGTGTAAATATATTTTACATAAGTATGTATAAAATATACCTAGGAAAAGACAAAAAATTTGAACAGGTTTGGAGTAGTTTCGGGTCCAACCCACTAAGATCTGGACCTGTCCCAAATCTCATTTAAGACTTTAAAATCCGCACCAATTGAGGTGAGTTTGGGTATAGAATGAATCCATTATCATCCCTAATAATTTAGAATGAGTTTAAGTTTGCAAAATATATTATATATATATATATATATATTAGCTCAATCATGAACTTATATATAAAGAGACAATATGAAAATGCCCTTAATCTAATATGAAAGAGAGTGATGCAAGATTGGCATTTTGATGTCTACATCAAGACGAGATTATGTGTAAAAATGTCAAAAACAGGTGGCCACACCCTCCACCTCCACACATGCTTCTACGTTTTGAATTCTGTTTATAAGCTTAGAAGCGAAAGCTAAACTCTTCAACAAGGGGAAAATTTTAGCCCAGGTTTGACTTATTTAAATTTAAATCAATTATATAACAAGTATAATATATTTATTATGTGATTAATATATAATTCAAAAAAAAATAACTATTCACATGATAAATATATCATATTTACTCTATAATTTATTTAATTCGATTAAATCTGATCTCGTCAAAAAAATTTCTCAATAAGGATAACCTTTTTATGGATTTAAATAGTTGAGGACCCACTACATTTTGGCTCTACGTACACACATGAACCACCAATCTACTTTCTACCCAAGATTAGTACGCAACAACGAAAATGGATTAAAAGACAAAAAAACACACACACACACTAAATAGCAACAGCTTATCGAATGATTTTTTTCTTCTTGTATTTTATTTGATATGTACAAATTATATATATATAAATTGAAATAAATTTAAGTACACAAACCCAAATAAAATAATAGAAAACCCCCGCCACCACCACCACAAAACAAAACAAAAATATCTTCTATCCATGGCCGAGCAAAGGGAAGAAGCGGTGATCGTCATCGGTGCCGGGCCCTCCGGCCTGGCCACGGCGGCGTGTCTACACCAACTCTCAATCCCATACACCCTTCTCGAGAGAGAAGACTGCATCGCTCCCCTCTGGCAGAAATACTCCTACGATCGGGTCCATCTCCACCTACCCAAACAAGCATGCGCGCTGCCCCTAATGCCAGTTCCCGACACTTACCCCAAATACCCATCGAGGAAGGAATTCATACAGTACTTAAACGACTACGTTTCACGCTTCAGCATCAGCCCCAGGTACCGGAGATTGGTGGAGACGGCGTCGTACGATGAGGTCGCCGGAAAATGGAAGATCAAAGCACGAGACCTTGGCTCCGGCGACGCTGAGGAGTACAATTCGAGGTTTGTGGTTGTGGCTACTGGGGAAACATGCGACCCTAAGATTCCTGAGGTGGAAGGTCTGCACAGTTTCACGGGAGAGGTTTTGCATTCGACTCGGTACAAAAACGGCGAAAAATTCGTCGGAAAAAAGGTTTTGGTGGTCGGGAGCGGGAATTCTGGTATGGAGATTGCGCTTGATCTTGCAAACTCCGGCGCCAAAACCTCCATTGTTGTACGGAGCCCAGTAAGAACTACTGTTCCCTATTCCTATTCCTATAGATGGTAAAAGCATGTATGGGTAGGTGAAAGAAATTAATTTCAATCAAGTTATTGATATTAATAAATGTAACTAGTAATTACATATACAACTATAATAATTTTTTATAGGGTTGACTTCATATAAATAAATTTAAGGGTAAATTACTTCGGACTCTTGTGAAGTTTGCTATAATTTTTAATGTTTCTTGAAATTTTAAAAATTATAAATATTTTTTGGGATTAATGGTTTTCCAACAAGTATCGTTACCCTATCACAATGCGGTATTTATTAGATTATTGTTAATTCTAAAAGAGTATTTGAAAATTTTCAAAGAACGAGAAATGATTTATAATTATAACAAACTTTAGACGTGTCCCTTGTAATATACCCTAAATTTAAGGGCAAATAGTCCTATCATCTTTTCTTTCAATTTAAGGAGAATTGTAATAACATTTTTTCTCACATGGTCTTGTTAATTTTTAAAACTTTGTACTTTGTTCGTGCAAATAAGACTATAATACGTTATATAATGACATTTCATGCAGATTCATATATTAACGAGGGGGATGATGGATACAGCAATGAGACTTTTGAAGTATTTATCATTCGAGTGGGTTGAATGGGTGACGGTAATGATGAGCAAGGCTGTGTTTGGGGCGGACTTAACCAAGTATGGGATTCAAAGGCCAGAAGAAGGCCCTTTTACCGTCAAGCTCAAGTATGGCAAGTTCCCTGTTATTGATGTTGGAACCTTTAACAAGATCAAGTCAGGGGACATTCAGGTAACATGAACAAGATCAAATCCCATTTTGTAATTTTCTTTTCAACTTCTAAGGAAGCAAACAACATTATTTATCCGAATAGGATTTAACGTAATTATGCAAAAAACAGGTGTTGGCAGGAATAAGAAGCATAAAGGGCAACAACGTGTTGTTCGAGAATGAAAAGGAATATACGTTCGATGTGATTGTCTTTGCCACGGGTTTCAAAAGATCCACCAAACAATGGCTCAAGGTAAGAGGAGTTGCTTGCTGCTGCTGCTGCTGCTTACTGATTGATAATCAATACTCCTCCTATAGCTATGGCTATGGTTATGGGTAAGAAGATTGATTAATCATATATATTTATATTTTGATTGTGCTAAGTGCAGGGGGACGATAATATGTTGAATGATGATGGGTTTGCAAAGAGTTTCCCTAACCACTGGAAGGGTAAGAAGGGGCTGTATTGCGCTGGTTTGGCCCAAAAAGGGCTCTATGGAGCTGGCATGGATGCCCACAACATAGCCCACGACATCAAGTCCCTACTCTGAGAGAGATACTCTCATTTTATTTTACTATTCATGATATCATGTGTGTAAAACCTAAAAGAAAATCACAAAAGCAATGGAGAAAAAGATTGTTCCGCGCTTGCACAAACTTGGATATTATTCAAAAGACAGAGGTAAAAGTCTGGTGAGCTTGATAAATATAAGAGAAACAAGCAACATGTATGCATCTTTATTTAATAGAGAAAGAAACAAGCAACATGTATGCATCTTTATTTAATAGAGAAAGAAACAAGCAACATGTATGCATCTTTATTTAATAGAGAAA
This sequence comes from Sesamum alatum, assembly GCA_034509735.1. NCBI lineage: Eukaryota > Viridiplantae > Streptophyta > Magnoliopsida > Lamiales > Pedaliaceae > Sesamum > Sesamum alatum. The sequence goes on from JACGWO010000009.1 coordinate 4,355,383, forward strand.
GAAACAAGCAACATGTATGCATCTTTATTTAATAGAGAAAGAAACAAGCAACATGTATGCATCTTTATTTAATAGAGAAAGAAACAAGCAACATGTATGCATCTTTATTTATCGTATGTTGTATACTTGTAGGGTAGGGTAGGGTATGCAAATAGTCGCAAACTATTTATTGAATATGGGTTCGAGTAGGATAAATCGTGCCAATCGGCAGGTCTAATTTCTCCCACGAGTTTTGGTTTCAATAGCACTTGTCTTGTGTCCTAGTTATAAAAATCAGATAGAATTGACCTTACTATTCTACATCACCTAATACAACAACAACTCAACAGCCCCAGACCAAGCCCCCAAGTAAATTGTAAAACGAGTAGGGTTGGGGGGAAGGGCGGTCGATGGTTTCAGGGGCCAATGCAGCCCCTCAAATAAACCTACACTCTACAAAAATTAACTTCTGCACCATAAATGCAGAAATTTTCAATTATTATTGAAATGGAAAACTTAAGGCAAAACTGTAGTAACAATTATGCCCAAAGAAGACCGTCATGAATGATCTCTGAACTTGAAGCAGGGCTGTCACCAAACTCACGTTGATCTATGGGTTCGTTTTGCACAACAGAGTCCACATACGGATCCAAGAGATCGGCTGATCTTTCTGATGGGATTCCGTAGCCTTTGAGGATGCTCTCTGAAGCAGCTAAAGCTGATTCCCTCTCCAAAACAACCAAGAAATTGTCTTCAAATTCAAACACTAGATATTTGTCCTTGCAGGCTGATCAGATGTCCGATAGTTAGTGCAAGACCGGTTCAGGGTACAAGGAAACAAATACACGAGATGCTAGTGCTTACAATCAACTAGATGAGCCAGGTGATGAATATTTCTGATCCAAGTTCCATTTAACTTCAAAACCTGTCATAGTTTTTCTCTCTATAAGTTCAACCCCACAAAACTGCAGAATTTGCATGCATGCATACAAAGAACAAATAGACGGACACAAAAGAGTCCAAAAGTAGCTGTAGTTGACTTGCCTGTTCGTTGCTCATATCTTCATATCCAATGTTTACTTCGTTTGCCAGAACCTGTATAAAAAACGAAATTCTGAATGGTACACCAAAGACACCATGGACACAAGTGCATTATGAAATATAAACTTCTTTTGTTGGAACCATTTGCTTATGATGCCAGCTTTACTTGCAAAAACTTCAGTTTGATTGATGTCACTGTTACTTAGCAGTTTGAGTGTTAACAAATAAACTGAAGGGAAACTCCAGGAGAGAAGCTGCTGCTGGGGATGCATAACCAAGTGCATACCTGTGATAGGATCACTATCTGTTCTCCTTTGAACCTTGGCATAGAGTACCGTGCTTTAGTCAACAATTTTAACTGGCAATGAAGAAGCTTCTAGTCAACCAGAGAACTCAAGAAATACATAATATATCATATATGTATTAAGTGCCTAGGGACGGAATGAAAGAAGAGAAAAAGGTTACCCCAATGCTTTCTTCACATTCTTCCCTGTCAGAACAAACATAAATGAGGTAACAGTCAGTGAATGCGATTATCAAAGTATCATCCCCTTAAGATCTATGTTCTAGAATGGCTAATGGGAAAGTCAGTCAAATAACTGCAACAATTATCATAAACATACCCTATCAGAGGTTCTGAAAGAGGTGTAAACACCAAACCAGCAACTATTAAATATGAAGGTTGATCTCCTTCAATGTGATATGGAACCTTCAGGTGAATATAGTAGGAAAAGACCATTTAATGTCAAAGCCTTTAATCCTGTATTGAAAACTGAACAGTTTCATCATAAAATGAAATTCCAATTACCAAATGTACTCGTGTATCCAAAATGACTTGAACTTTCATAAATTGCCCTCCCCTAATAATGCCAAGTTCTGCTGCATCACCTGTAAATCTGACAATGAGCATCATAGTAAGAGCATGAGCATCAGCACAATAGAAAATAAATGAGATCTTTAATTGGGACCCAAAGAGGAGTTAGTTTCCTAGAAGATCTGAAAATCAAATGTACAGTCAGATCCTTAATTCAGGTTCAGGGAGGCATGAGCTTTGCTAAACTACATTATCATACAAAAGAAACATCAAAGATAACAAGGAGAGCGTTCCATCCATAAGGGGACCTGGGGAAGAAGAGTACACTGTGACAAGTGGGAGCAGATTTGTGCACAAATAGTATGTCTCTTCCCATCTCTTACGAGAAGTATTCATGCCACTGACATCAAAATAATTCACGATAAAAATGAAGATGTAGCTTAGGTGTTAAAAGTGATATTCTTTTGGACACTGACACCCGGGCACAATAACAATAGATGTGCAATGGAGAAGGCTTGTACAAAAAATGGTGACAGTTAAATTAGAAATTAGTAAATGAAATACAGTATTAAGATTGATTTCATGATGAGTTCCTATGAAATTCAATATCATGCAAAAGTAAATTTTACTTTTGACTGATAAGATAGCGGAATGCAATGCGCTCAGATGACCGGAAAGGTACTGTTCCTTCACACCCAACGCGAACATTGTCAAAGCTTACTATGACATCCCCCTGGAAGACAATTAAAGAACTAAATGTTACTTGACATGCAAAAAGTAGAACATTTATTTTGTTCCAGCAGAACATAGAACTAATGCAAAAACCATTATCAGTGAGATTAAACGCAATAATGCAATTAGCTCTGTTACTCAGTGTAATCAAGTTTCAACATGATTTATTTCTTTACAATGCTATGCCAAATTTACCAGAACAGCAAGCTTTAAGCAGCGCTCCCAGCTGAAACTTTATTTTGTCTTTCATTTTTTAAAAACTGAGAGTTCCAGAAACAGGTCAGTTTTATCTAATAAAGTTTCAATTCTGCAGTAAGACAAAGGGTGCATAATCCAGCATGAATCCAAGATATAAGTGCTTCACCAGCTCTTATTTGAAACAAGATCGATTAATAGCACTAATTCCATTTTTAAAGCACCGAGCTTCTATTTTGTTTCATATACTTTCTCATTGAAAACAGAAAAAGAATTCACTTGTCATTGTTTTAGGAAGAAGCAAATGCAATTGAGGAACTAAAGGACCGAAAGCATATCTTTTTCACAATCTTATTGGAAACAAAAATTGATGGATACCTAGAGGAACAACAAGGAAACAAGCTGATGAATAAACTGAAGTTAGATGTTGCAAGAAGTTTAGGGAATCATGAAGGACAAAAACCAATAAATGCGGTACCTAAACATCAAAGTAAGTGACAGTTATTTGAGGTCAGAAAAGATCAACGGAAAGCTCTAGAAGTTAGAAGGTAGGCATACCTCCTTCAAGACATCGTTGGCATGGGAAGTTGGTTCAACCTTTCGCACAAGTACACCCTGCAGACAATTAGGAGACTATCAGGAGGCTAAAATCGGCCAACCACATAATAAGAAAAAAGCAGCAATACAGCTGCTTTAGTAATCTGGCAACGGAAAACACCTTGTTCAGGCAAACGTAACCAAAATGAAAGATGATATTTACCAACATAAGTATCAAATTATGCACTATTTTTAAGTACATATCCTCATATCAACTTGTCTCTGCCAGAGAGGCATGCCAATACCAATAGGAGCTACCAGAAAAAAATTACACAATGGAGGAGTCTAAAGAGCAAACAAATAGCAAAGGGAAAAGATGAAAGAAGAACTGAGTTAACAGTGCCTCGAAATTAAGAGCATTTTTTCTCAGCAGGAATGACAAACAACATAACTTGCCACTTAAGATCTGTACCTCACAGTGTGCTTCATTTGTGAATGATGCAAACATATATTGGCTTCACCAGATTATAACATCCGAAAGCATCATCATGAATGCCAAAGCAAGCACCCCGTATTGCCTCATCAACTCTTAATTAAAGTATAGCCAAATTACTCTTAGTATCCCAGATATTAATCCAACCAACTTATTACTTAAAACTTCCAGATCGATAATGAATGTCAAGGCATACATTGATATAGAATAATAAATGCTAGAATACTAAAAACAAACCATAATCCATAACCACATTCCATGAGAAAAAAAGTTCTTGGCAACAAATTATAGGCTGAGTATCAAATAACAGCAACACAAAATATAACTGTCAAACACACAAATCGGCGGTTCTTCTAATCCAGTTAATAAAAAGAGAAAGACCTCATTAGTTGGCACATTTAAGCATGCCCGCAAAGCTGGATTCTCCAATTTTTGCAACAACACACCAAGAGAAGGAAAACCTGTGAATTCAGCATACTTCCATGAGCAGCAGGAAATATTATCTTCAGGATTTATCAAATGCTCTATTGCTCATAGAAAACAAAATATATTTAGATGATTCAGAAAGAGAATTCAAATGAGGTTGCGTCAATTCAATGCTTTCTGTGTAGCATATCCTGGCATCACTTTGTCAAGGCAGATTCTTGCTGGGGAAAATATAACCAGGTAACAATGGAAGCCCAATAAAAGAATGACGATAGTCACATTTCTTTAACTTTGTGCAATGTGGTTGGAGTAAGAAATAAATACTGATGCATCCCCTACCAATGTCCAAGGGGTGCATGACTGGGTGGGCTATGCGACACCAGAAAAGGAAAATGAAAACATGAAAGGAACAGCAAATAACTGCACATGCCAGAAACAAAATAACACCTAGGACGTATGAGATAAATTATTGTTATACAGGGACGGACTGAGACAGGAATAAAACCCTCAATATCTCACAAAAGTGCACAATATAATACTTAATGAAAGACTCTGACATTAGTCAAAGAAAAAGAACTTGCTACTATCATGTCAGCAGCAAACACTGACCAGCACACCACATGTGAAGTAAAAAACATGGTACAGCATCAAACTCCTTGGCTTATCTTATCAGTTTAGTCATTGCACAAAGCAATGACTCAGTCATGAGAATTTGCATGGAAGTCTTTAGCTCTTAGTTTCCAATTCAGGATGGTCAATAACGAATGATCTGTTAATGACAGGATTTGGTAAATCTTCCTGCTATTTCCAGACGACCAGCAATCAGAAGCCATGAATTTCGACCAGTTAAAAGTATATGTTTAATGTGATGTCTTGACACACCCCAAAATTATTAATTATTGCAAGCCAAGACCACTTGCTTGCCTTTCAGACCCTCAAAATAACATATCTCATCCAGTCAACTACGACATCTCTGCAAAATATCTCCTGTCCTTCTAAATACACCATTTTAATATTTTAAAGCCAGCACTCGTGGAAATCTGTGCTGAGCCTCACTCTTAGAAACATTAGCATGCAGCACATAATTGATTAAGTAGTGGATCTCTTCAATGATGAAAAGCACCATATAATGAAAATTACTAGTTCATGGAAGCCTCACCAGTGTATTTCCCGTTCCTCTCATAATCTTCAAGAAAATGAGACACAACTGTCGTCGGAATCACGTAGCCAATATTCTCAACATCATCAGATCTGTATACCTAAAAGAACGGTCCTCTGAGAATATGATAGAAAAAGAAATGGCTGATGATGGACAGGAAACCATTGGGTCACTCAAACGAGGGCCAGGAACACCTTAAAGAAAAATATGGAAAAAACTCCTGAGGCACAATGGATTCACAAAAGCGAAGCCTAATATTCAGTTGTACCAAAATAAGGCGGATAAGTAAAAACAGCTAACATCAAAACTTCCAAAATTTATAAAAATCAAATTTAACTAAAAGAGCCTACCTGGAAAGCAACCCCAATGCACTCTCCTTTGTCATTGAACGCAGGGCCACCGCTATTACCTAAAATAAGATTAGCATAAGCAATGGAAAATGGTATAAGGATGGAACATAACTATGGGAGAATATGAGTACTGTAAACCATAAGAAGCCTGAGAAGTGATGAGTTAGCAAAATGACAGATATATCTGATCAACAACAAATAGTTCCAACTCGAAAGTACAACTCCTAGTTTCACAACATATACTTACCAGGATTTATTGCAGCATCAATTTGAATACCAAGTAACTCAGAAGATCCATGAGCATATGATGTTACCTGAAAGTAAATGACAAGTATTGACCTTAATAGATACAAGAATCAGGACTACTGAGTTGGATTATAACTTCTGCTCCTCTTCTTCCTTCATGTAAATGCATCCATAGAGACAGAAAATTATCTTATAAAGCTACCTGAATAAGTGTATGATAAGAGCATCAAGTAATATGCACTATAAAGTGAGATAACCTCCACAATACATGAAACAAAACGAATGTAGTTGTATATATTTAAGCTCCTATTTTTCATTAATCAAACTTAACTGATTTTGTCACTCTAACCTCAGACACTGACAGACCAACTTATGTTATGTCATTCTCTCCAAAGGCTGCCTACCGTTATGCCAATCTCAAACATGCAAATTTCCCATACTTTTATAATTTCAAAGAATGAAATTGGCTTTGAGCCTTTAAGTATCCACTCAGCAACATGCAGGTTTGTTCCATCAAAGCTCAAAAGAGTTAAGAGCTTCATTATTTGGTATAACAGTACTAGGAGCTTATAATTAAATACAAAAGAAAGACTCTACAAAATCACACACCATAGCAGAATGTTTCTTTCAGGAGATGTACAAGCTTGAACACTGAATATTGCTCCTTCATTGGTATTTATTGAACAATCCCAAGTGTTTAAAAACGGAAGCCCTTCAAGACATTACTTTTGGTTGGACAGGAGGATCGTATAACAAAACTGGAGCAATTCTCGAGGACTCTTCAACTGAAGGAGGAGAGAGACAGACACAATAACACGAGCTCACTGACCAATGGCCCCATGGACATCCTAAATTTCACAGGAGATATTCTTCCTTGTCCATATTCATAATTGACAGCACATTCTTAAAAAAAGCAAGAAACTTGTGCTTCATGTTGCCAAATTTTCCTTCTTCTGAAGTTCAGTTTAGCTTTTTAAAAGGTAAAGAGCTCATACAAGTTGCCAGATCAGGAATATAGGCCTCGGGCCAAAAATGATGCAAAAATCTTCCTAAAGGAAAATAGATAATGACATCTATCAGTCTACAAACCATAGCTGAACTAGATCAAATGATGCAATTTTGAAAGACAGCTAAGAATTGAACAGCTGAAGTTCATCTGAATCATCAATAATTCTAGGTTGCTTTTAACTATAAAATTACATTTAAAAAAAACAAACAAACAAACAAACTTGAGGTTGTTTGTGTCTGGGCTCATGCACTTCTACAACAAAATGTATGTATTTTCCCACATCAAGGGATGGATAAGACATCTTTTCTACTCTTCAGCAAAATGATAAATTCCAAAAGGATTAAAATTCTGGTCCCGGCAGAATGATGTATCCTGAGTCCAAGATGACTCATCCAGACAACAAAATAAACTTTAGTTTCCATCAGGATGTAGGCCAAAGCCTCAAATTCTAATCAATGGCTTGGTAATTATATGGATAATATGTAACCTTAGAGTTTCATACAGTGAATCAAACCTCAATTCTTGATACGACCCCCTTTGACACTGAAATGGTTTCTCCTCCAAGAGGATAACCAACAACAGTCACTGCATCCTGCAAATTCCAGAGGCATAAAGGGAAACATGGGTAAGAACAAGTAAAGAATCAGTTTAAGGCAGTCACATCAAAATCAGACACAAATGATGCCATTTGGCTAAAGGCATGTATCCCCTGCAAGTCTCAAAGTCTATATGACGTATGTGCAATAAAAGCAAGCTAGGCACATGATGCAGACACACATGGAACAAGAAGTATAATTTTAGCACAAAGCTAAACTGAACGCACTTGGAAAGACAGACATAAAAAACACACTCAAGTTGAGATTTCGGAAATATTTTTTAACTGAAAGCAGATGTAAACCAGTTACACAAGAACCAAGCAAGAAAATATGTTATTTATTTACCATCACATTCAGCTTCCTATCTCTATGAGACCTATCCAAAACTATAAAACAGGGTATTACAGTTTTCTCCCCTTTTACAAAGACATGGCGTCATTTGTTTTTACAAGTGAAAAGTACTGGGAGACATAAGAACAAGAAAACACAAACCATATGGAAAATCAATGTATTAGATATTAAGAGATGTATCCAGCCCAACATAGTTACATTTATCAATGAAATGCTACCCATGTAACTTTGATCTGTGGATTTCTATTAGTTCCCCAAGTAGAAGATGACTGCACATTATAGCAGAAAAAAAATGGAAATTAGCAATTTATGCTGGCATCGCCTGTGCATGAACAGATAGCACCAGAAAAAATAAATGCAATACAACAGAAGAATCAAGAGAACATAGTATTGCATGCTTATATATAACAATAAAGGGGCAAACAAGGTGTCTTGCTTGGCAAGCAAAGGAAGATGAAACAACTGTACCTGCAAATTAGGCAAGCATCCCAAATGGAGAGGCTCAGCTCCTTGCCAAAATTCCTTGCTTTCAACAGAAAGCAGAGCTATATCACATTCTACACCTCTTGCTAGGACCTGTAATTATGACTGAGTACAGCGTAAGTGCCTCATCGAAGATACGATATGAATTTCTCTTTCCCCTATTTGTTTCTTTTTTTTCTTTTTGGTGTCTTTACTTTCTCCGTGGATCAGAATGAGCATGTAGGGTTAAATTAACTTCATTAGCATGCATCTGAGAGATATTATTCAGCGTCTCTTCAAACTTAAAGATTTAGAGTAAAAAAAGACCTTAGTGTTTATTTATCGTTCAGACTTCAGATGAGAATTAACATTATCTAACAGATCAAAGGCCAAATGTCAATAGGTTAGACAGCATAAGATATCAGATTATTCATTGCTTAGGCTTTCATCTCTTATAAGTGGCTGTGTCATATATATACCATTTTTGGCACCTGTCTGGTAATATTAGGAGGTGTCATAAAAAGAGTAAAAGTCATATATATAGTAAAAGAAGAAGATAATGGCAGTGCGTAAATGAATCTCAAAGAAGGCTACCTTAGCAACATACTTTGTATCATCCCCTCTTCTTTTTACTTTGACCTGCAACCAGACAAAAATTAAACAAGTAAATGAAGGACACTTATAGCGCAAATGAGGACAAGAAATCAATGAGGAAGCTGGGTAGGTTTGAATCCTTAATTGCCAATCCATTAGCTTAAATCCCACTGACTGGAGAACGGTACAAAGTGCGCTCACATTCAAGACTTGCTTAATTTTCTAATAGTATTAGAAAAATATTAGCTAACAAGGAATAGGGTTTCAAATGACACTGGATTTTAACAGAAATAGAAATCAAGGCTAATGAATACAGAGTAAAGCATTGATTTTTTTGCCAAAAGATTTTAAATTCCTTAAAAATCCAAAACTATTGGAACAGATGTGGTCCATATGTAAACATGGAGCAAATTCGTAAATAAGAATACTTTTGATCTAAAGGAACCCTAAATTGATAGAACCTGTCCAGTTTCCGGAGTCAGTTAAGAACTGTAGCGGCAAGAAAAGTTACATACATTGCTATCGTTGCAGACATAATAAGGATATCCATTATGCCAGACAACATTTGTTTGTTTTAGGAACTTGATAATGTAATTGAAACAATTACCAATGATGCGAATACTGATATGACATTTATAAGAGAAAAATGAACTTGAAATTGTAACTGAAACCATTTCTTAAGATTCCAATATTTATATCACATGGACAAGAGAACTAGAGAAGTATAAGAATTACTTGGGAAACAAAAACATCCATAAATTGGTATACCTCTATACATCAGACTAAAGTACCACACATTTATGTAACATGTCCATGAGCAAGAGATAGAAAGGGATCAAAAGTTCAGGGGTTACCTGCGTATTATGTTCAACACAGTGTGCATTTGTCAACAGCTTTCCATCCCCAATCATGAAAGCACTGCAGGGTGCGCAAAAATTATCATCAGTCTGAATCAAAAAGGGAGGTTACAATTAAGAACATATTTCAGAAATGCTTTTCAACTTAGGTTTAAGAAAAGATAACAGCTTCTTGCAAAATGAAACTCAGAGACAAGGTGTTACAGACATGCCTTCCTGTACTTGTATACTGTCGTTGTTTCTGCCAAGGAAGGGAATAGTCTGGAGCAGTATGAGTACAGTAAACCTAAATGGCACAGAGGAATAAAGAAGAAAGAATTAGCAAAATAGCATAACATATTAGAATTTTCTACAACTTTCAGCACAAATTCCAATCAAGAGGTCATTTGAGACTTTAACAAAGTTAACGTTGAGGGAAGATACACAAAACAAAACACTGACAAAGGAAAATAAAAATGAGCACCAGTATTTTTACATTTAGAACCAAGTTTTACAAACATATATGAATAATTGCAAACAGCACTCATTGACTAACTAAACCATTAATGTTTCATGCTTGAAAAAACTAAACACTGATGAAGAAAATAAAAATGAGCATCCTTTTACAACTTATATGAATAACTGCAGGCAATACTCATTAACACCGTTACACATTGATGTGTCAATTTCAAGCATCAAACGTATGGCCAATTCCAAGCTTCATCAATAAAAGAATTATAAAAAGTTCATATTTGCATCTAAATCATTTCAAGGTGTTTGGATTGATATTATTTGGTATATACAGAGTAAAGCATACGAGGACAAAAGTAATAAGTAAAAAATGAGAAGGCAAGGGCTCTAATGCAAAATGTAAGAAGCATAAGCCTGCAAGCAAAAGGAAGGATCAAGAAAAAGTTCATTTTGTCTTTCTCATGGGTAAAAACAAGTCGAGACAATGTAAACTGCAGCCAAAGGAAAGGAAAAGAAAATGAACGATATTAATATAACTAGAATATTAAAAGATATAGATATTCACCTTAACAACAGCATTAAGGAAAGATGCATTCTGAAGATTACCCGCCTCAACCTGGGAAAGGTAACTGATTAGGCTTGAGGACAGAAATGAAATCAGCTAAAATTGCCCCTGGTATTGCTACCAATAGTAAGTCATAAAAAAATATTTGCACAATATCATAAGCTTGTTATTTCGATTTGTAGCATGCTGGGTAAAAATTTAACAGAAACAAGTGTCAGAGATAATTACCAAATGTCAAATATAAGGATGACAGTTTCACATGTAGCTGATAGGAAACAATAGATGAGCAGCGATAACTGCCTTGAAAAATTGCAGACAATGTTTCTTTATGCTAAGAAGACAAGAAAACTATTATTGTGTTCTACTAAAATCTTTCATATCATCACTAAATTACCATTTACAAGCAAGTTATTGAACAACAGCAATGACCATATTTGACTAATCCCTGGTTCTCAGGCACCATTCACATCAACATCCCCTTCCCACCCAAAAGGAAAATGAACACTTAGAGAAATGATAAATACACCTGCTGACTTTATTGACAATGATTAAGGTTAATGGATCCAGTTGCACATACCTGTTGTTCCTTCAAGTCAACCAGAATTCCCTGGCTCTCTTTCTTCTGTGCACTAAGTGATCTGAACACTGTTGACTGGGACCTTCCAGCTTTATTAGAATCACTTCTACCATCAGAATTTGAAAAGGACCTTTCATCTCTTGATCTCAGCTGAAACTTCTGTGTGGTAACTTCATTCTGGAATCAACAACAAGATATAAGGGGCTTAGTAGGCAAAGGCTAATCTTTTTCAATAAACAGGATATACTGGACTAGACTCATAAGGCTCCATTATACCTGAAAGCCGAATTTACACAGGGATTTCTTGGGTTTTCCTTGAATCGAAACTTGATTCTGGTCATCAGAGAGTTTACGAACACCAGACAAATAAGTCGCCCTACGCGAAGTGGAGAAGAGGCTGCAGGCGGTGGTGCAGCCGGTGGAGAACCAGCAGTTTGCGGCTGCAATTGCCATTAAACGTTCAACTATGAGGAGAGAGTGAAGTAGGTCTGCGGTTTCCTTATCCTTTTGTAACGTATACAAAAACGGTCAATTTGATTAGCGCACGCTTTGGCGCTCCCATGTTTTCTTTTTTATTAGGGGCGAAAATATTTGAACTCTTTAATTAGGATTTAGGACAAGTTTATTTAATTAACTACCAATCATTGTGAGAAAAATTGTACTCGTCAATATTTCAATAAATCGAGCAACATATATGAACAATCAATATTTTAATATAACAAAAAACTATGAATTAAATGCAAATAAACAAAAACAAATACCCCTCATTTAGTGGAGCTCAAATCCAAAATCTCATACATAAATTCATTTCGAAAATTGGAGTTTACATCTTCATACATTACGGATGGACCTTTGTACATGAGATAAATAAATACGAAATTCTTTTTAGCAACAATCATTTAATATTCAAATTCCATGAAGTAATAAATAAAACTAAAAAATTATGGATCTAATTTTTTTTTTCTTGTAGCTATTCAGTCGATGTGGCACGTCTTAATGCAATGCAAATAATGTGATATGTTGAGGCGAACATATAAAGCAATAATGTGCTTGTTGTTGTTATTATTATTATTATTATTATTATTTCTTGTTGAGACGTAAGAGATATATAATATAGTCTCTCGTCATGGGGTTTAAGAGCGATATGCTTGTTTGCACGCCCTTAGAATGTGAAAGTGGAGAAGAAATGTTGGCTGCAATGGAGATAGCCAAGAAAGAAGGAGCATGCATTGTGGAACTCTGCATTGGTTCTATGTCCTTCTCCCACATTTCGGAGGTTGAACGTCTCTTCACTCTCAGAATCTTACCCTCAATCCTCTCTTTCGGGTATTTTCTTCTTATTTTTTACTCTATAATCTTATGATGATTTATTGCAAAATTCTTGGTTCTTCCCGCTCTATTCTATTATGAATTTTATTGATATTTGTCGGCTTTCGGAGTGGTTTTGGTTTATTTATTTTTTCGTCACCTTTGATGGTTGTAAGTTAAGTAGCATGAATATTTTTATTGTTTTGAATGGTAAGTCTACGTATTTTCCTATTGTTCTGTAAAATTATTGTGAAACTTTTAATTATACTACTATAATTTTAATATTTTCACCTCAGATCAGCATATTATTATATTTAAAGGTGCAAAATTCAAGCATTTTTTTTTGTATGAATATGTAAAAACATAATTTTAACATTTAAACAGGATTGTCAATTGTCACATGTTTGATGTGCTCTGGTGGTAGATAATTCACACAAAAAATGTTTGAACTTTGGGTGCATAAAGAGAAAGTTTAGAAATATCATTTTTCACAAGGGAAAAATGCAAGCAACTCCCTATGATATTATAAATGTGCAAATTATTTTCCTATAAAAATTAAAATAATAATTCACATCCCTGTATTTTTTTAAATAAATCAATTTACCTCCCCATTTTTTTTTTAAATTGAGCAATTTACCCCTTTATCTAGAGGGGTAAATTGATCCATTTTAAAAAATACAGGGAGATAAATTGCTATTTTTTTTATAGGGAGTAATTTACTCATTTGCAATATTATAAGGAGATAAATTGCATTAAACCCTTTTTCACGATAATGTATAAATTACATATAAGTTTTTTTAAGATGAAGTAGTTACTATTATTAGTAGTGGCAATAATATTGTCATATTGTGGGATTATGATATGATGTCCGCGGGCCTCATAAATCTTAATTAGGGCTTCGACTTTTCTCAGGCCCAATTACCCTAAACAGCCACGCAGAAGATACTCTGAGACGACCCGGTTAGAAATTCTAAAACGGGCCCTTGAATTGGACATCGAATTCGTCGAAATTGATCATGAGGTCCGTCGCCGACATCTCAATTCCCTCTCACTATCATCTCTCTCTCGGTCTCTCTCTCTTGATTTGTCTACGTTTCAGGTGTGTACTAAGGAGTTGATTGACGAACTCAAGAGACAAAGATCAAAGACAAGAATTATTGTCTCAAATTACGTGAACAAAGGAGTTCTTACAAGAGAAAAACTCGCTGACTTGATCATCGACATGCAATCTACCGATGCAGATATCATTAAACTTGTGATCGATGTCAAGTCCATTACAGATGTAGCTCCTCTCTTCCACATGCTCACACATTGTCAGGTATAATTGTTCTTTGTAATAACTTGACAGATGCTTTTCCTACTAATCCCCATGCTGCAGGTACCACTGATTGCTAGAGCAATGGGAGAAAGAGGTCTGATCAGCCAACTCCTGGGGCCAAAATACGGTGCTTCCATGATATATGGATCTTCAGGGGGCAAATTTATACCTGGATTGCCACCTCTAGTTAGCATCAAACATGTATATAAGTTGGAAAATATGAATGCAGACACAAAAATATTCGGCGTTGTCTCGAATCCTGTAGGACACAGTAAAGGCCCTCTGCTGCATAATCCTGCATTCAGACACACAGGGTATAATGGGATTTATGTGCCTCTCTTAGTCGACGACATCAAGGAATTCTTCAGAGTCTACTCCTGTAATGACTTTGCTGGTTTCAGGTATGTGTTGTTTGCCACGAGGATGTCTTTTTTTCATGTATTTTTGTGCATATCTGAAGCATGGAGTTGTTTGTAGTGTGGGAATACCGCACAAGGAGACTGCTGTGAATTGCTGTGATGAAGTCCATCCTCTAGCTCTGGTATGTTTCCAAGTTTCAATTGTGCTGCAGAAACCGGGAGACCGGTTATGTGGTTTGTAGTTAACGGGTGCTTGCTTTTTCAGTCGATAGGAGCGGTGAACACCATTGTTCGGAGGCCTATGGATGGGAAGCTTGTCGGTTATAACACCGATTGTGAGGCTTGTATAACTGCTATTGAAGATGCATTTAGAGGTATCTGCCTCCTCTCTGTTTTGCTGTCAATACGGAGTATAGTATCTTGAATCTTGAAACTCTTGAATCAGAACGTTTTGTTCGAAATGGAGAAGCATTGCATGTTTCACCAATTGCTGGAAGGTTGTTTGTATTGGTTGGAGCTGGTGGTGCTGGACGAGCAATAGCGTTTGGCGCGAGGAGCAGAGGGGCCAGAGTTGTTATATTCAACCGCAATTTTGGTAGGAACTTAACTCAAACTGAAGCCTGGGGATTGAGTTTCCATCTGAACTAATTCTACATTTCCTTTGTGTAAAGAAAGGGCTAAGGCTCTTGCAATGGCAGTGTCCGGTGAAGCTCTGCCATATGAAAGCTTAAACGACTTCCGGGCTGAGAAAGGAATGATTCTTGCAAATGCTTCTGCTGTGGGTATGGAGCCGAATACAGACCAAACTCCTGTTTCCAAGGTTTAGTATCCTCCTCCTCAGCCATCGGAGAGTAGTCCGTTTGATGTACTAATTGGATAGTGCATCCATGTTTGCCTTTTAGGTTGCTTTAAAATCATACGAACTGGTTTTTGACGCGGTTTATACGCCAAGAAACACTCGGCTATTGCAGGAGGCTGCTGAGGTTGGAGCCACGGTTGTGAGTGGTGTAGAGATGTTCATCAGACAAGCTCTTGGCCAGTTTAAACTGTTCACCGGTGGATTAGGTACTCACCCACCTCTCATTTACCGTTTGCTCGTTTCTAATTTAAATCGTTTAGTGATATACATTTCGTTGTTGGCCTTTTCCCTCGTTCCAGCACCAGAAGACTTCATGCGCAAGATTGTACTCGAGCAGTTCTGACGCCGTCTTTAAAAATATGCTCAAGGGGACTGTTTGGCGAGATATGAAATGTGTAACCATGCTACTGGAGTTTTCAGCAACAGAATTCAGATTCTTTATTACTCAATTTGCATTAGTCACAAAGATAAATGGTTTACATCAGCAGTTCTTTACTTCAAAAGTGCAGAAACTGTGCCTCTTTTACAACATATCCTAATTTCTCTTTCCTTTTCCGCCGACCAAACAGATCTCATTGATCCTTTTACTAATATAACATGCCTTGTGGCTGTCTCAATCAATCTTTATCATAGCCCACCAGTGATCTCATCAGTCTATTCTTATGTTATTTGGTACTGTATATAATTGTCCTAAAACCGACCGAAATAGCTCTAGATTCTCGCCAAGAAAGAAAAAAACAAAAGAAGCTGGCCAACTTCATCAGAGTTGATCACCTTTGGGGAGACTCAAACTCCTGATTGATGTGAAACCACCATCAACCACCAGATTATGCCCACTAACAAACTTGGCATCATCGGACGCAAGAAACACAGCGGCGTTTGCTATGTCGCTCGTTTCACAAATAGCTCCGCGCAGCACGCTGAAATCGTGCACCATCTTCACCAGCTGCTGTGCATCGACCCCCGGATAGTACTTCTTCAGTTCTTCCATCACAAAAGGAGTCGGAATAGCCATAGGGGATATGCAGTTGATCCTAATCCCATGACTGCACAGCTCTGATGCAGCTGACTTCACAATCCCTATCACACTACTCTTTGATATGGAATAAGTATGCTGTGCTAGTCCTCCAATTAGGCCTGTCACGCTGGCGGTGCAAAGGACAACCCCTCGTTGTCTGGGGATCATGACACGGGCCGCGTGCTTGACCCCGGCCAGGACTCCTCGGACATTGATTGCCATGACTCGGTCGAATGCAGCCAAGTCGAGGTCGACTACGCTAGGCGGTGTGTGGCAAGCAATGCCAGCATTGTTATACATGATGTCAAGTTGGCCGTGCTCGGAGACTGTGAAGTCCACTGCCTGTGAGACGTCTGATTCTACGGTGACATCGCACGGGATAAACACAGCGTTGGGGCCGAGTTCTCGGGCCGTTTCTTGGCCTTGATCTTTCTGGATATCGGCCAGCACTACTTTAGCTCCATTGCTGATGAACTTGGTTGCTGTCTCTTTTCCTATGCCACTTGCTGCACCTGTGATCAGAGCTACCTTCCCTTCTAGTTTGCTGAAGGAAAAAAACAACCATATTAAGTTAATTTTGTGCTTAAATGTGAAAATTCTAGACATTCAACTACTCAAGTTGAAGACTTCTGTTGGAAATCTAACACATGAGTAAGAGTAAAGAAATCCAATTTAGCATTTAAACATGAAATTCATGAATAATTCAATGGTTTAGATTTACTTATATTGTTGAATCAGCAGATTAATAAGCCAAAAGAGACCAACCCTCAGATCAAGAAAGCTTATCTACAACTGAAAAAAGAAAATTAAAGTAATTTATTACCTTCCTGTGTGGGCAGAAAACTGTCTGTGAGAGCTTGGAGCTACTAAAACTCTTGAACTGGAACACTTTCTGAGGAATTTACACCAAAAAATCAAGGCCCAGAAAAGGGAAAATTAATCTTTAAAAAATAAGATAAACATTAACATGATGTAGTAAAAACAAGTGCCAGATCTCTGAGTTTGAGTACAGCAGAAGTGGTAATAAGAAGAGGAGAAAGCCGGTGACCTGAATCCAGCCCTCAGCATTTTCTGCTGCTGTGAGTAGTTATGAGTTAAAGCTCTGAATCTGTGGGTGTGGGGTTCAATTATGCACAACCAGTGGGAAAGAAAGAGCTTATGCTTCCGCATATATATATGTCTGTCTCTCTGTGTGTGTTAAAACTAAAAAATATGTGACAAGTCAAACAACTGAGCGTCATGCAAATTTAATATTGCTCATTATTCTTCAAAGAGTTTTAATTACGCAAAAGGGCAATATGGGAACTACAGACATCTGATACTGTCCAACTCAGAGTCATTTTTATGATTTCTTTGATATATTGTAATGTAATTCGTCTGAATCTTTGTAATATGTGTTTGAAAAGATAAAACGGCAGAGCTGATGACTGTTTGAATGCGAGGAGATTACTGTTGTTATAATTTTATGGGATTAATGTCTTTTTAATGAAATTAGGGGAATAGTATTCTTAAAAAGTGATGAATATCTCAAATTTCTCATATGCAAGATCTACATAACAAATTTCGTCAAAATCACACTGGGAATGTCGCCGTGATAGCTCTCCAATGCTTAAATCAAATAAATTATGAAGAGATATAGAAAAAGGATTATGTAATATTTGAAAAATAAAACGTGTAATTGTAGGTTGAAACATGGATAGAAACAACTTCTTGTCAAAATATCATACGTGGAGTAGCTACAGCCATTTAATATTGTAGCGTGAATGATCTCGAAGAAGGCCCACATATGATATATGCAATGGGCTTAAAGAAAGAGGAGTGTTTGAACTTTGAATGCTGTTCTGTTCTTTTTTATAGAATATATATATGAATGCTGTTCTGTTGTGTTTTATTTAGATGAATGGTGTTCTGTTCTTTAGCAACTTGCCTTGTCACTTGTCAAAGCAAAGCGCCGACGTGCATCAATTCATTCATTCCCATTCCCTCTCAAGAGTCAAGACTATTATTAACTATATCGGTAAAAAGGTAAAAAACACAAAGCCCAACACTAGTCAATGGTAAAAAAAATGCTTGGAGTTGGAGAGTGTGACGGACAAGATGTTGTAGGAATTAAATAAACACTATAAAATTATTGGATAATTTTACTAGGTGTACTTTTTCAAATGAGAACACAACGGAGGGCATTTGGTCTAGTGGTATGATTCTCGCTTTGGGTGCAAGAGGTCCCGAGTTCGATTCTCGGAATGCCCCTCTCCTTACCAATAACTTTTTTATTTACTTTATCCCATCATTTTGGGCCATCTGCACTTTAGGTTTACAGCCCAGCTGAATTTCTCCTGTTTTTTATTTGTCAACTCAAACTTCACTGGACTTATTATTAAATGGCCCAACTGGAAAGGCCCAAAAGAAAAACACCAAGAAATTTTCAAAAAAAGAATGTTTAAAAAATAGGTTAAAAAGGAAGGTTATCATATATTTGGGGGCATTCCGAGAATTGAACTCGGGACCTCTCGCACCCTAAGCGAGAATCATACCACTAGACCAAATGCCCAGATGCTATTCATATCGAAGAAGACATCTTTAATTGGGTAGATCTTTTTTTCTTCTTTCCCTCCAAAACCTGAGAAGCTCTATTAATCATCTTCCCCGTTTTGCGCTCTCTCCATTTTCAAAATTCTCTCTTCTTTCATTTTTCCTCCACACCTTACACTTTGGAGTGCAGTTTAATGAAACCCTAGGCGCTGAAACGACTGGATTTTCTGTGTAGTCTTCACTCTGCTTCCTCATCGGCTCCTACTGTTTGAGGTAAATATGCTTTTCCATGGATCATTTCCTCTAATAAATGCTCACACAATTTTGTTTTCGACTGACTATGTTGTTTTATTATCACTATTTTTGGGCGTTTCCATGTTGATTTTACTGTATGAACAGATGCTTATCTGTCACTCTTTTGTGAGATTTCCCCCCCTTTTTGTTGCTATATGAGTTTTATATCGGCTATGATGATGATGATATAATCAATGATCAGGTTAATGAATAATTGAATTAACTCCGCGAATGAAGAAGGAATTTTATGGCGCTGAAAAATGTTGGAATTTTGCTATATAAATAATGTTGTTAGTAGAAAACTTTTAACTTTTATTAAGTAAGCTGATGCTATAACAAACTTTATGTGGTCTGCGAACAGGATAAGAAGAATAAGTTTAGGGTAGGATGGGGGATGAGTATAGATACACTGCCCCCGCAGATGACACAGTTGCATTGGATAGCCCCATCGCAGAATCTTTGCTATTGAATCTTGATATGAACACTGATGTTGTGGATGTATGTGAATCTCCTCAACATTCGGGAGATCAGATTGAAGATTACTCCGAGAAAGACGTCGTGCTTGACAGTGATGATGAAGGAAGAGAGCAAAATGAGGCTATAAATTTGGTGAATGGGAAGAGTTCTCCAGTGATTGCGAGATTTTCTGGCAGGGATGCGACAGGCTTGCTAAAAAGGCGGCAAGTTCCTTCTGGTAAACAATACTATGACTTGTCTGATTTATAAATGAAGTGGCTGAAGCTACACAACCTTTTATATGCAAGTCTCCTTTTCCTCCTTGTGATACAAAAATGAGGCTTAAGCTATTAATTGCAGTACTCTTTTTTCTTGTCTTAACTTAAAAATTCTGGGTAAAGAGAATGCTCTTATGGCAGCTATTGTATGTATGCCATAAAATGGCTGAACACACTAAGATCAGTCGAAAACTGGGGACTTCCTCAAATATATACATGACACCAAGATGTGTTGGAGTATAATTGCTTCAATCCTTATGGATACTAGTGGTCCTTTGATGATGTCTCCAAGAATTATTAACTCAGGTCTATACTAATCTACACAAGGAAGGAATTTTCTTTTGATTGGATAAAGGAAATCTTGTCACACATGGTGTTCATTTTCATCACTATACCATGTCATTTCCTTGATTTAGCTCTAATTCTCCATTTGCCACAGGTTATTTCCGGAGGCTGTGTAACAAAGTCACAGGGCGTGTATTTCGTCATACTGATTCACCCAGGAATGCTATGTGTAATGGGGAAAGTAATGCTGGAAGGAACTGTCTTTACAACGGTAGTAGATTTGAAGAGCATTGTGTTGTTATGGAAAGAGCATCCAGGTCACCAGATCTAAAACCAATTCCCACGAATACTAAAGAATTTCACATGGACAGACAGCACCCAAATATGGTTAGAGAAAGTCCGAGTGAAGATGCACTTGATGAGAGAAAGTTGTCTTCATATGAGTCTAAATCTATGGATATACAGAAGGATGCAAATTATGACTGTGACCTTACAGAGATTAATTACATTGAATCGCCAGAACCTGCAGAATCACATGGTAAGGCCCTTGACTTTGTAGATCGCTACCTATCGCTTACTGATTTGGGCTCATATAAAGATGTTGGAACTAGACAGACTAACAGGATAAGATCACCTCCCCCTTTGAGGTCAAAGGGGTCTCAAAGTTTGGCAAAGAGGGTAAGCATTGGATGTTGTGCTAGCAAGTCCATGACTTTTGACTGGGCTGAAAAACTAATTGAGAAGGACGAGTACACTTCCCGAAGAAAGAATGATTCATTCTTTGGATTCGAAGGTGACAAATCTGGATGTTTGCCTGTTTATCAAGAACCAGACAATGTTATCTTGCAAAAGGGCATGATCTCAGGTCTCCAGTCAGAAGAGAAGCGGCCAGAAAATGTATTAAGTACCAATTGTTTAAATAGAGATTCACCAAACTCCGATGACATTGAAAAAATAGAATCAAATTCTGGAATTTGCATTGCATACGATTCCACGGAGTTGGACGAGCAGTTTGATGCAGAGTTGTCAAGAAAAAATATGGAAAAAGGTGAACAAATGAGGTCTGCACCAGATTTATTAGATATTGGTATGGACACTCAAATGGCTGCTGAAGCTATGGAAGCATTAGTACATGCAGGTCCTCCCATGTTTGATGCTTGTTTTGCTCATCAAGGTTCAAGCAACACACTTTTGGACTCTTCTGGGACTGTAAAAGTGGATAGTAAATCAAAAGATGCTGCCTATCCTGACGAGGCCTTTGTAGGTTGGAGATGCAAAGGGAAACGCTCGAAATGTGTAAAGATTTCTACTGTTCAGGACAAAAATGCATCTTGCTCTTCTGCAAAACAATTTAAGAAACGCAGGACTGTTGCTCAGTTGCCAGCAAGCACAAACATGATGACTGAGAAACCGATGACTGGGAAATGCTTAAAAAGTATAAATCCAGGAGATACCAGGAAGATGCAGAGTAGCAAATGTGGTAAGCCTCCTGGGATCAGTGTGCCACAAGACGAATATGGATTTACAGAAAGAGAGAGCTTGAAAGGGTTTCAGAAAGTTCATTGTGTGTATGGAAGAAGGTCAAAAGAGACTACTCATCGGGTACAGTCTGATTCCCCTACGAAAAGACGAAAGGTAGTTAGTTTTCATAATGATGTACGCGAAATAGGACTCGCAGCCACCTGCTTGAAGACTGATTCTGGTTCATCTTTCAAAGTGAAAACAGAAACATCAAAAACAGATGAAAATTCCTATCTGGATGTGGCTGATAGGAGTCTACCGCAGTTGAATCTTTGGATCTACCCAAAAGGGAAAAGATCACGTCAACGCGTGCCACTCCATTCAATTAGATCAAGTATTCAGTGTTCTGGACCTGCAGCAACTGAGAATAATGTGGAAAAATATCCCGTGGTGAATGAGGAAGCACACAAGAGGAAGCTTTTAGTCTATACGAGGCGACATAAATTTTCTTTAGACAGAGAACACATGGGAAGCTCTTTAAGGTTTACTGGTGAATTGAGTTCTCCATCAGTTAATGATAATGTCGTTTCTGACGGACAAGTAGAGAATTCCGTTGAATTTGATAGAGCCAAGCCATTAATGCAATTTGGTAAATTGGATGACGGCAAACCTTCCTCTCTTGACCCTTCAGGTAATGTGAAGTCAGATGCATTGTCAAATGGGCATTCTATGACTTTGCAAGTATTTGAAGGTAGTGACAAAACCAAGCAATCATGCAACCACGTTTCCAGATCTCCCCTTATGAAAGAGCTTATGAGATTGGGTTATGCTGAATCATTACCTGATTTTCTGCCAAAAGATTCAAGGAGGCGAAAAGCTAAGGTGAAAGTTTGTATTTTGTTCAGCCAGAACTTGAAGACAAGCATACTCAAGCAGCAGAGAAAGGTACTCTTCTGCCACAGAATTGACAGTCATACACTTCAATGATAACATGGTCAGTTAAAGTTGCATCTTTTCTGATAAATCTTTGCGGCAGATTGTGGCGCGATTAGGGTTTTCCACTGTATCATGCTGCTCGGATGCAACACATTTCGTGACTGATAAATTTGTGAGAACAAGGAATATGTTGGAAGCCATTGCTCTTGGAAAACCTGTCGTAACGCACTTATGGCTTGAGAGCTGTGACCAAGCTGGCTATGTTATTGATGAAAAGAGTTACATCCTGAGGGATGAGAAAAAGGAAAAGGAAATTGGATTCAGCATGCCTCTATCTCTCACTCGTGCCAGCCGGCGTCCACTTTTAAAGGTGATACATTGGTTACATTTCAACAGAAGCTGCATTCCATTGAAGACATGTGCTTTAAGGGTTCCTTTTGATCAACAGGGCTGTAGAGTCTTGATCACCGCGAATGTGAAACCTAGTATAGATGTGATAAACGTTTTGGTCAAGGCGGCTCATGGACAGGTATGTACACGTCGCCTCTGTTTGCTTTCACTCCAAACTTCAATAAGATGCCTTTGATTGTGACTGGGTTCCACAGACGCATCAGAGTCGATAAGAAGAGGAAAATATAACTTTAAAATGCCAGACCTTCCTTATTTTGAGTTAGAACACGAAGAAGACAATGGTAAAAGACAATCTTTAACAGTTTCTGGTCTTTCTTCATGGGAAAAGGAGTTAACGTTGTTTATCCATCAATAGGATTTGATAATACCCTAGCAACTTTCTGAAACTACAATATCTTTGAAATCTTCTCAGGTTGTCCAAAGCACAGAGAATGTCAAAACAAATTTATTAATTCTCTCATGTGAAGAAGATTATAAGATTTGCTTGCCATTTCTTGAAAAAGGTACATTTTTTGCTCTTTTTTCCCCCTAACTTTGGATGAAGCACTAGTTCCCATCACTACAGTAGTCATGTGCGTCACCTCTCTATCTGCAGGAGCTTCCATTTATGACTCAGAGCTTTTGCTGAATGGTATAGTAACCCAGAAACTGGAATATGAGAGGTAAGTGAATTGATGGATCTGTCTAAATTTGTATCCTTTTCAACTCTACCTTAATTTCGGAAATTTCCTCCTAAGTCTAACTTTGTTGTCATGAACTATGCCTACTTATCTACAGGTATCAGCTTTTTAAAGATTTTAGGAGAAAACAGCCTCCGTCGTCTGGTGAAACGGCTATTCTGTCCTAGAGTCCCTATCTGACTGATAGAGTTTGCTCATGGTGTTGTTAAATGCGCACACGGGACAAATTGGGACGGACCAATCCCACCCTCCTACTCCCAACCGATGTTTTCTGTGACAAGGGACTTGACCCCTTGAATTGATTTTACGTGTTAATGGAAGTCTCTACCTTATCCAAAAAAAAAAAAAAAAAACTCCTAGGATATTAAATTAAACGGATATCCCTCTTGCGCAGCTAGAATTTGAATGTGTACACTTTCCTTTTGCAGGGCATAAAAAGCCCTGAAAATTTTGCCTCTTTATTGAGATTTTGAGAAAGTGTAAAAAGTAGTATGGCTCGTGGAAATAATATAGCCTTTCATAACGTAAATGTGAGATTTTCTACAAGGCAGACTTTTTAACGCGGTTGGGCGGGCAATTATCCTTTTTTGGAAGTTTAACCTTGTTCTTATTTTTATATTAAGAATCTGCAAATTATATGAGAATGAGCCGTAGAATTTGAATTGTAGGATTTATTTTGTTATATTGGCATTGGAAAGAATTATCACAACTTCGCAAAAGACAACATAAATTCAATAATAGCACTCAAATTAAGTGATATTTCTGTTCCAATAAATTATTAATGTGCCCCATAAGTCATAAATTCAATTCAAATTTTTTAACATTATGTTTGGATTGATGTAATTGAATGTAGGAATCTCAAATACCTAATAACAAAATATTGGATTTGTTTAGATAATTACACATTAGAAAATATTTTTAAATCTTTCAGCTCTTACTTTAAAATTCCGTGTAGTATTTATAATGCTAAATTTTTTTAATACTAAATCAGTTTAAAATTCTTTGTTCAAATTCAAATATAGACTTAAATTTAAAATGAGATAATTATGCTTACACTCCTAACTGATAATCTATTCACACAAATCATCTGTACTTTTTGGATAATTATATATATATCCACCATAAATATCAACATAATTTATACAAATTATCTTTATTTTTTGAAAGATTATACACACACCTC
Source organism: Sesamum alatum (assembly GCA_034509735.1). NCBI lineage: Eukaryota > Viridiplantae > Streptophyta > Magnoliopsida > Lamiales > Pedaliaceae > Sesamum > Sesamum alatum. The sequence continues at coordinate 4,380,194 of JACGWO010000009.1, forward strand.
GAAAATTCAACATCATTACACAAATTACTGTTATTTGTTTGTTGTTAGAAGTGATATTTGTAATTATATAAAATGCACGGATAATTTATTTAAACAAACTATAGGTGAGAGGATGTAAATGTAGTTATTCTAATTAAAATTTTACAATTTTGAGGTGCAAATGAAGAAAAATATTTTTATGATGATAAAAGGATCGTGATAAGCCTCGATTCCCTCTGAATATGCCCGCGAGACCGTAATTAACAAGCCCACGAAACTCTTGAAATTGTCGCCCAGAGTTTGGGCCTTTGACCATTAACCACTCTCAAACCAGCCCACCAGGCACAAGTGAAGATCATTTTCCCCCTTGTGGGAGCAGTAACTGAGTTCTTAATCTGAGCCAGCCTCAGATGTCTGAAATTCGAATCTACTCCTTTTTCTTTCACCCCCTTTCGTTTTCTCTCTCGGTCCTAATTCTGAGCATCTGCGTGTAAAGGTTAGTTTGAACTTCATTGTTAATTTGCGTGAATTCTTGTTTTTATGGTATCTCTAAGCTGCTAAGGTTGAAAAAGATAATAGCGAATGCAGATACGGTGAGCAGTAGGCAATTTTTGTCTGAATTACGACTATTTGTGAAGGTGTTCTGTAGAATTATAGCTGTTATTCGAGAATTGGTACGTAATTCCGCTGTACTCTGTTTTCTGTTCTTTTGCCTAGGAATGATTATGGTGAAAGAAATTTTGTTAATTTAGAGTTGAAGTGTGATTTTATTGTTTTTTCTTAAATATCTTCATCTGTAAATGACCAGAGTAAACCACAAAACAACTTATGCATTGTTGAATTTCAAAGTGGTTTGGAGAGAATTTCAATATAGAGGCCATGAGTTAAGAAAATTTTTACTTTTGTACCGAGGATAATATCGGATATTATCGCAGTTACATAATAGTTTCGGATGTGTATCCAATATCATCCGATACTTCGAACCATGGTTAATGATGGCTGTCTTTTGGTTTAAGCTACAGAAGTCTAAATTAGATGTGAAACTAATGTGACACAATGAGAATGCGGATTGCATTGGGGAAAAGAAAAAGACTGTAAGGCTGAAACTCATGCAGCCCTGAATACTTGAAAATTGAAATATGTTAGCTTGCTGTTTTGATTGCTCTCACTTTCACTCAACATGCTTGAATTACTGAATCTGGGAGCCGTTCTTTAAGTCAAAACATTCCTCTTCTGGTGTTAGATTGAATGGCAAAATAATATATTTCTGAATCTTGATCATTGCAATTATTTGTTTTCCTTAATTGGAGTGATATATTATGCAAACTGATATATCAGCAATTGGTATTAGTTTCCTGAATGTGAACAAAATTGGTATGTTTGCAGTATATCATTTTTCTTTGAGGGACACTTTACCTGGCCATGAAAAACAAGAGAAAAAATCGTGTTGCTCCCAAAAATACTTCGAAACTCGTCATCTCGGATGAGAAGCCACTGAAGAAGGGGAAAGAAACTGGTATTGCTGCTGAATCTACTTCAGAAGAGGTAGTTTCTGGCAATAAAATAATGGAAGACAACAATGGTGATGCAAAAGAATCTGTTCCAACTCCTGTAGTTAAGAAGCCTTGTACGTGGCTTAAGCTTGATATGCTTGACCCTCAAGTTGGAAGTAAATCATCAGTTCAGAGTTCTAACCAAGGCAAAGAAGCAAAGTTCACTAAAGTTCAAGAGATAAAAGACAGTAAGAGGAAGAGAAAAGAAACAGGTGATGCTGTTGAGAAGCATATCGACTCACATCTTGAGAAAAAGGAGAAGGGAATTGTCAACAATAGGCATGAAGATACAAAGAAGCGGGATTCGGAATCTGGGAAAAATCTTGGTGGATTGATTTTTATGTGCAATGCGAAAACTAAACCAGATTGTTTTGGTTACAAAGTAATGGGTGTCCCAGCAAGCAAGAAAGAGGTTGTGATGAGCATCAAGCCCGGGCTTAAACTTTTCCTCTATGACTATGATCTCAAGCTTATGTATGGAATCTATGAGGCCTCGTCTGCTGGTGGCATGAAACTTGAACCAGCAGCTTTTGGTGGGGCTTTCCCTGCTCAGGTCGACTTTGCTCTTCTTTGATTTATCTTGTTTCCTTCCTCAGTTTGCAATATGTTTTCTAATTATGGAACGTCATACTGCAGGTCCGCTTCACTGTTCACAAGGATTGCCTTCCACTACCTGAAAGTATGTTTAAGAAAGCAATTAAAGACAGCTATGATGAAAAGACACGGAAGTTCAAAACAGAGTTAACCAAGAATCAAGTAAGAAAAACTGCTCCAGTTTCTGTTCTTGGGGTTCCTACATCTTTCAACACGTCTTCGTCTGAACTCTAACTTCATTCTTTTTCTTTAACTAAGGCCATTCTTTCCTCCGCAGGTAAAGCATCTCATAGATTTGTTCCGTCCAACCCCATGGTTGCATCCAAGTAGCAGATCTGTAGTTCAGGAAGGTAATCAAATTATCTGCCCAGTACCAGCAGGAACTTTGTTGAGCAAGGAATCCCTTGAGAGACAAAGATATATTAACAGTTACAGCATTACCGACCCAGGAGGAAAGTCTATCCCTTTGCATCATGAAAAACGGTTGTCTGAGTACCATGTCTCCTCTAATGCAGTTCTTCCTCAAGATCCACTTTTTCTCACTGAGCTAGAATACAGAAGTAATGGTCTTCGACAAGGAAGGCATCTCTTGCCAACAACACCAGGTGATGATGCTAGAAATACTTGGGAGCCTAATAAACTTGATCATGACTTAAAGCAACTCCTAGTGAATCCAGCTTCCGCAAGTGGTGATCCATCTGTACAGCACAGAGAGGTCAATCAACCCGATCCATTTTTCCTCAGTGAAAAGGAGTACCGCATTTATGGCCTTAGAGCTCCCCAGCAAATACTAAATGCAGCGTCTCCTAGGATGACAACTAATGAAATTGTAAATGACCCTGCCAAGGATGTATATGACCCTTATGATGAAGCCACCACCTCATTGGTGAATCGGTATCTGACAATGCCAAGGCCAACAGCAGTCCCAGCAGAATCATATCCTCTGCCAGTGAGAGAACCGTATATCAATGGCCTAAACCACACAAGTGACATGAAAACTCATCCTATAAGAACAGTTCCTGACAGCGAAAGAGCTGTTGCAACTTATACTTTGCGTGATCAATCCGACTTCAATCCAAGGCCATATTCACTTAACGCTTCTTGTGAACCATCAGTGCTCAACCAGGGCTTCTCTCTGCAGCGTCAAACTGACTTGACATCTGCACCAGTCTCACAGCGCTACTCTTTTGCCGGACCTTCTCTATCACAGCACAGATAAAGTCTTTTGCTCTGAGCATCACTATCAGTGCGTGCAGAACCTCGTTCATCCACTGGTGAGCCGAGTATTGCGATTTTTGCCTAGACGGCGCTGTTGTATATTATTCCCCTTTGTTCAATTTCATAAATTGCCAACTGCTGTGTTGTGATAGCATGTTCAATCAAGTTTTGTGCAATGTAATTATTTATTTGCATGGCGACTTAACTCAGGAGGAAAACAGACTCCCTCAGTAGCCTCAGTAAGAAGTTATGTTGCTGTGTCTGGTTGAGTGCAAAACCTGCTACTTCAGATCTAAAAAGTTTGATCTTTCATTTCAATTAATGTTCATTCACAACTCTATTTGGTGTTTCAATGGAACAGCCGTTTTCAGTTCTTTTTCGTTTTGTGATCCATAAAAGAAGGATGATGAAAGAGTGACATTCGGGGACAAGGAAATTCAACTGCATCTTCCGTTCTATTCAATATATTCAGCCTGTTACGAGTATAAAAATTAAGGATAATTATATTTACACTCCTGGTTTATAGTCTATTTACACAAACTACCTTGACCTTTTGTATAATTATAGAAAATCATCCTTGATCGCCAAAAAATAGGGATAGTTTGTATAATAATATCGATATTTTTTAGGGGTGTAACTGTAATTTTCTAAAAGAATAGGGTGGTTTGTGTAAACGATACTTATATTTTAGTGGGTGTATGTATAATTATTCAAAAGATCCCTAGTAGGTTAAGGAGTGTAAATATAATTATCTCTAAAAAATTATGTTATTTATTTTTATTTTTAAAAATATAAATGCTAGAATATATTAAATAAATTTTAAAGTAAAAAAATTAATCCCAAAATTAAAGAAAACGGCATGCAGACAACTTCGTTGGAATGCCCAATGAAAAGACATGAAACTGTTTTGAGATAAGAAACAGTGTAACTGAACTTTCGATTTTCCCACCTTCCCATCACTGCAGATAAATGACATATAAATTTTATAATGTGAGTAAGTTGCAGTTGTTATTTTATTTTAAATACAAGTACATTATTTTTTAATAATAGTAGTCGTGGTAATGATATTTCTAGCTAACACATTATATTAAAAAAAATAAAAAAAAGAATATTATTTATATTATTAAAAGAAATAGTATTACAGTGTCATAAATTAGCAAAAAATACACTTCTTTGTTATTTTAGTATAAATGAGTGAATTTCTGGATAGGGGGTAATTGAGTTTTTTGTTGGAACTAAAAAATTTGACACCAAATCTATGATAAACATTTTAGTATGTTTTCAGTTTTATTTAAACAAAGGAAAGAATAGAAACATCATCCGCCAAATAAGACCCATCGCACTTTCTCCCTCTGCGCGAAGTCCAAACCTTTTTGAAAGCTTTAATTCAATAATTTCATACGCTTGAAAGAAAATAAACAAATTAAAACGTTAGGTTCTCTCGAATTTAGCAATGGCGGGCGACTCCTCATCCGGTAACTCTGACTTCATTTTCCGTAAATTATTGGAATCTGATTTTCTTTCGTGCAAATGGTTTGTTATGTTCTCTATGATTTAGTCTTGTTTTGTTTTCTGTTCGTTGTGTTCAAGATTGATTGTTTGTGAATTATTTCTATTTTCGGTTGTTTTTTAGTTGATTTGGTAATACTTCCTTCTTATCATTTCTGATCTGTAGCTTGAATAACAACTGTAGGATCAATTAAAGCAAGATGGGGAGTTTCGCCTTCCGATGTTGCTTATCACTTTGGTACTAGTGGAATGTCTGTTGCTGCTGCAACCGGCATTACTCACCCTTTAGGTTATTTCTTTCTCTATTTTAGCTCTTTTTTTGGTTTTCAGATTGTATGATATGGCTTAATTTTTGGGTATTATTGTTGTCTTTGCTATTTTCATCAAATAATAAAAGAAGCTTATTGAAGAATTGGTTTATGCTTGATCTCGTGTCTCCTCGTATGTTGGGAGAGAATTAAGATATCAATTTCGATTTCTTGTCACTTATCCTGTCCTCAATGCATTCAAGTTATTCATGTTATTATGTGGAAATGTTTGATTTCAATTTATGCCATCCTAGTTATTCATGTTATTTCTTATATGAATGTAGATTGAGTCTTTGAATGAGATTTGACAAAAAATGTACAAGTTACTGAGTCTAGTTGGATCACCTGATTTGCAAGTCAAGCTTGAGATTATTGAACTTTGCTGTGGAGTATGTGATTTAGTTTATGTTGGAATACAGATGTTCTCAAAGTTAGGCTGCAAATGCAACTTGTTGGCCAAAGAGGTCCATTGACTGGCATGGTGTGTATCAAGATTTAATTTATTTTTTAATGAAATAAGTTCCTTTGTTGATGATCTGGGCATTGAGGAGATTTTGCAGATACTCATGTTTCTGGTTGCATGCAGGGAAGCCTTTCTATGCAAGTAGTCAAAACTGAAGGACTTAGGTCCTTGTATCTGGGATTGACACCTGCATTAACGAGGTCAGTTCTCTATGGAGGTCTCCGTTTAGGCTTATACGAACCATCAAAATATGTCTGTGAATTGGCTTTTGAGTCCACCAATGTCTTCATGAAGATAGCGTCTGGAGCATTTTCTGGCGCTGTTGCAACTGCACTTACCAACCCGGTGGAAGTTCTGAAGGTACTGAGTGCCTGGATTTTGAACTACTTTTAGAAAATTCCAACTCCTCTGCTTTTTCAAATAGGTACGGATGCAGATGAACACAAAAACCACTAGTGGGCCAATTCAGGAAATGCAGAAAATTGCTTCAGAAGAAGGCGTGGCAGCCCTTTGGAAGGGAGTTGGACCTGCAATCGCCAGAGCTGCTGCCTTGACTGCATCACAGCTAGCAACATATGATGAATCCAAGCAGGTAATTCCTAACCATCCTATTATCAGTTTCAGTTGCTCATAATTCAATCTCGTACTGTTTTAGTTTTTCTTGTACTTCAGTGGAGTCAGAAATCGTGCCTCAATTCTTCCACCTTAACAAATGCAGGTGCTGATGAGATGGACTTCTCTTCAGGAAGGATTTTATCTGCATCTCATGTAATCTGACTTCCCTTATACATTCTTTTGTGCTTATATACTCTCCTGTAGATGTTTCTTTTTGATTGGTTTAGCAGTGGGCATTCATGTTCAACTGTATAATCTGAATCATTATGAGTTTGTAGCTGCAATAAAGGCGCCATGGATGATCAGAATATGGGATCTATGTCATAGTTTGATGAAGAAACATTACAAAGGTTGAAGTGGTTAAGAGCAAAGAAGTCGAAAAGTATCTCAAGACTGGTGTAATTAATTACCAGTGCTACACTATAATACCTCAGTGGAAATAATCTGGACATGAAACACAACATGAATAAATTGGCAGAAAGACAATTTTCTGGCTTCCTCTTGACTGTTAATAGTTCATTTGCTTCAATTCCGCGGGGGGGGGGGGGGGGGGGGGTTGGTTTCTCCTATGCAACATTAAGTGGGATTTTTCAGCTGTTTCTAACTCTAATTTACCGTCTTATTAAGTGCGAGTACCATAGCAGGCACAATGAGTACCATCATTACTGCACCTATTGATATGATTAAAACCAGACTTATGTTGCAACGAGAATCTAAAAGAGTTGGAAGCTATAGAAATGGGCTCCACTGTGCGTACCAGGTTGTTACTTTTCCTTTACTTCTTATTTAGCCTGAGTTTTATTCTATTTTGGATTAAGCTGTTCTTCGAGTTATTGCAACTCCATGTTCATTCAGAGATTGGTATGCTTTTTTATATATGAGTTAGTTTTTGTAGTGTTTTGGTTTGAAGTTTGCTGCTGAAACACATAATAATAGTTCAATAGGAATTCTCGTTTTTTGTTGAGATCAAGTAGCACTGCTGCGTTAAGATATTATCATTGTTTGTGATGGAATCATTGTATGTATGGACTTTTGTATCGATAGCAGCAGAAAAATAGGACAGGTAATTTTTCGAAATGCAAATGATTGTCTTCCTACATACTTGTCTGATATACCATCATTGTGTATGATTTCAGGTTATGCTAACAGAAGGTCCCCGAGGTCTTTACAAAGGGTGAGTTTTATGTTTACTCATCAGCCCACAATGATAAATGCCTGATGTTTTATTGGCAACATCTTGAACTGTTTTAGAGTTAACAAACTTTTTAATACTGAAAATTGACTAGGGGCTTTGCCATTTTCGCACGACTGGGTCCACAAACGACAATTACCTTTATCCTCTGTGAGAAGCTGCGTGAACTTGCAGGATTGAAGGCACTCTAAGCCATGGACATCGCCGTTTTCCAGTATTCCCAATTTGGAATCTGTTATTTTTGTTCCGCTGCTAAAAAGTAGTAAGATGAACCCCGAATGATGAACTCAAGACAGATCAATTATTTTTCAGATTTCTTAATTTTCTTGGCGATGATTTCCCAAGCATAATAATAGGTAATTTGTTCTACAAATATCACTTAATGTCTCCTTGATTGCTGCCTCTTATTGAGTTTCACTTGGGGCCAGTCTGTATCTCACTGGGGGACCATTTTTCAGCATATATTATTGTCTTAATTTGTAACACTAGTGATAATGACTTGTTCCAAGATGATGGTGTTTCCTTTTTCTCTTTTTCATGGATTCTATATCTCACTCTTTTCTCCATTGTCTCACTAGGAAAAAGTGTGATGGTATCCATCCAGCCTGATTGATGGATGAATAAACATACACTAATAATTACTCATTTGCATTTGACCTTGAGAAAAAACACAGGTTTCCAGGATTAGGAAGTCCCAGAAGGAAAACAGTAAAGAAAATACTATACTAATAATAGAGGAACAGGAGGAGTCTGTTGGTTACTGCATATGTGTAAAAGATGATGTAGTGATAATGGATAAAAGAACAGAGGAGTAGGGGACAAAGATAATGTGGGAGGTGGTGAGAAATGGTAATTTTTGAAAAGGGGTTGAGAGGCAGGTGTTTTAATTGGCGGGACAGTCTGTCATTCTTACCATTTCCCCTTCTTTTCGTTGCCTATTTACCACACTCTGCCCTTCCTTCTCCTTTCTCTTTCAATTTCATGTCTCTTTCCTTTCCACTTTCTTCTTTTCATCAATCAATTCTTCCTTCCAAAATTTAAAATTCATTTCATTTCATCCCAATATTAGATAAAATTACTTTAATTGAGATTATAATTTTTAAAAATAATCTTTACTTTTAAATTTAAATTTGTTTATGTATTTTTCTCATTTTTACTTATATTTCATTTCAAATTTCAATGGAACAAGTCTGTCTGGGCCACTAACGACAGGGCCCAATTTGTGGGGGCAAATAAGTCAAATCAGGCATTGCAGTTGGCACTCGAACTCAAATCTATTATTACTGTTTAGTATTTACTACAACAACAACAGTCAACAGTCAATTTTCTTTTAGTTCAACGGTTGGGAAACCGAAAAGAGGGGCAAGGTGGTAAATAGGGGTGAAATCGGAGGGCAATCCCGCTGGTTTCAATTATTATAATGAAATAAAATGGAGAAGATCCCAAGTAAGTTTGGCATCTAGAAATTCCCAATTATTTTAGGTCCGTTACCAGCGAAGACTCGGCGCACAACAAGAAAACACACTCAAACACTCCTCTCTCTCGGATCATCATTAAGCCTTGCGTTTCGTCAAGGAGAAGGTAGACAAGAGAGAGAGAGAGAGAGAGAGAGAGAGAAGATATAGTTCTAGAGAGATAAAAGGTCTTCTCTCTCACACTCAGTAATGGCGGAAGGGGAGAGTGTGAAGTTGTTCGTGGGTCAAGTGCCCAAGCACATGACGGAATCGCAGCTTCTTGCAATGTTCAAAGAGTTTGCTCTAGTGGATGAAGTCAACATAATTAAAGACAAGGTCACGCGTGCTTCTCGAGGTTTTGCTTTTTTTTTTTTTTTTTTTTAACTTCTCATTGCATGATTTCTTCAAATCTTTGTTGTGAATTGTGATGGATCGCAATGTGTGATTTGCAGGGTTTCTTGAACTTCTCTTTGTCTTTTTTTTCTTTTCCTTATTTTATGTACTTGAAGTTCTCTTTTTTTAATTTTTCTTGTTCTTTTAGATTTCTTGAACTTCTTTGTTGGAGATTTATGGTTTTGTAATCCCTAATTTTGGCGATGTCTGTGGTAGGGTGTTGTTTTGTGATATGTCCTTCGAGGGAGGAAGCGGACAAGGCGGTTAATGCGTGTCATAACAAGAAAACTCTGCCTGGGGTTAGTGTAATGTGTTTTGCGTGTTTCTTACGCCGTGAATTAGACAATGCCTTCTGTCTACTTAGAGTACAAAACTGTTGCTTAGCTTGATTTGATGTTGAAAAAAATATTTAAGGAAAATAAAATCTAATCTGGAGAATTCTGGTAGTGTAGAAGTAATCTAATATCGTGGAATCAGTAACTTGGTGTTGCGTATGTAATTATTTATGGTTTTCTTGGCCTCTGTGAACATACATGGCAGTTGATATAAGTGCTGGAATTGCATTTAGACTAATTTTGATGGAAGTAGAATATTATCCTAGAAAGTCAAGAATTCCGCAATGATAGACTTAATTGAGGTTTAGTTTTCAGTTGTTGAAACAGTGATGCTCCGGAGAACGATTACATTAAGTAATAACAATAAGAGAAGCTTCCTTTGTTTTGTCCTCTTTCCCTTATCAGGACTTGTGTATGCATGCACATATTTGCTTATGAATTCCAGCCTACCTGTTTTAGACGCGGTGACAATTGAGGACTAAAGGTCGTTGCATTATAGAGAAATATGATGCATGAAATAAAAGTAATGATAATTCACCAGTCTCTTTTGTATTTTCTGATCCAATTTTCTACACATTATTGAGTTTCCAGAAAATCAAAGATTTATCTGAACAGTATCTCCCATCAGTATATCTTTGTGTGTGGTACATGTTAAACTGCCCTGTTGTGAGCAAGAAAGACGAACTCCTATTTGTAGTAAGCTGACATTCATATTTTATTTTTACCTGGTTCGATCTGCTGTTTTGTGCCTTTGAGTTACGCATAAACAGTGTGATATTGTACAACATACATATACCATATGTTATTTTCTTCTCAAATGTTAGCTATTTTTAATAGATTTAGTTGATCTTAGTCTACTTGCTAATCTGTTGATTCTATTAATCCAATCTGAAGTGTGAAAGGTAATGGCTGACTTCCTTACATTAACAGTGAAGAGATTTATGCTTGAAACTATTCAAAATTGTGAATTGTGTAACTTTGTAATTTTACTTAAATGGGTCATGTATTTATCTTTGACCTATGTGCTTGTGTGGTACCTTGGTCTGCTTTATACATGTACTGACTATGGTGATGTAGACAAGTCATGGTTTAAAGCAACTTCAAGTAAAAAGTACATTTGTGATCTCAAAAGATGCAAGTGGATGAAGAATGCTTTACAAATTAACAGTGAAAGAGTAAATGAGGAATTGTTCACATCGATGGTGGATGTTAACACTAAGATGCAATCTCATTCAAGCTTGTCATATTAATGACCTATTTGGGGATCCCATTAGCCGGTGTTCAAGGGGCATCCCCCATTTCTGGGTGTTGATAAATTAGCCAATAGGTTGTACTGCTGGAAATGTGTTGCTTGACTTGGAAAGAAGGATACTTTGACCCAATTGTCACTTGTTGGTATTTCCTTGAGAGTCTGGATAAAATTATCACCATCTTTACTGTTGACTGGGAAGAACTAATAGTGAGAACAAGATAACTTTCAGGGAACAGTTGAGAAAATTTGACAGACAGTAGATAGCAGAGTGGGTTGAATGACTTAACCGTCTTACCTTTTTGGTGCTTTATGAGAGCAAAGCCAAAAAAGAAAATAATGCTATAAAAATTATCTTCATCTCTTGAATGCATGCTCAAAATATATAGAAGCAAACCTCTTTCCAGCCTTTTGATGAACCGAGTTTGAAATTCCGTATTGGAAAACAAAATTTGGCAACATTGTAGCCCTTCGAGAGTTACCCGATATCATGACAATTCAGTTGATATAACTCCATATTTTTAGCAGTTCATTTTGTTTTCTTGGATGGAACTTTAGTAACTAACTTTTGTAATCAAGTAGAATACTCTTGACAGCTAACTGTAAGTTGATCATCTTGGAAGCATTCAAAGGAAATTAGGCATACAGCAGGATAGGCATATGTAACCTGTGTATAAGAAGCAGTTGTGCTTCCATGTGGAAAATTCACCCTCTTTGGATTTCTGCTTGTTTTTGTTATAACATGATACGTCGTGTTTCTTTTCTGATATAAGGGCGACGTGTTCTCTGTCTCCAATTCAGGCTTCTAGTCCGTTGCAAGTGAAGTATGCTGATGGCGAGTTGGAAAGGCTAGGTGTAACATAATTTTCATTCTTGTATTATCTGTTTTCATTATGATGGTAACTGTCAGATGTGACAGTTCTAGTTTCCTTCACCCTGTCTGAAGTATCTTATTGATTTTTCTTCTTACACTTGTGTTTTGCTTTTGTATTAATGAGCTTTTCTCTCTTTTTTTTATATCTATTCTTTGTCTCTAAACAAAAATGTCAGAGCACAAACTCTTCGTCGGTATGCTTCCAAAAAATGTTTCTGATGCTGAGGTCTCTGCGCTATTTTCACAATATGGAACCATAAAAGACTTGCAGCTTCTTAGAGGTTCCCAGCAAACTAGCAAAGGTAAAATGGTCTGTTATCGCACTTTCTGCCCTTTGCTTGGCTTTTCTTGAGCTTGTTTCTGGCACAAATATTAAGTGATGGGATTTTTTTTTTTAATGCCTTTATATCTAATATAAATCTTTTTTGTTTTAGGTTGTGCTTTTCTGAAGTTTGAGACAAAAGAACAAGCACTTGCGGCCATGGAAGCCCTCAATGGGAAGCATAAGATGGAGGTGTGTGTCAGTCTTGCAATTAAGTTTATGACTGTGTCCAAAATCAGCTTATGAAATATGGGGAGGGCTGGAGATGTATGAATTCTTTCGGTGTTGAAAATCTACTATGTCTATAGATATGCCATTGTATGTTTAAACTCATGAAAGTGTTCTGATAATGTTCTGGTCATGACTTACATTACTGGAAAATTTCTTGACATTGAGTTTATTATGTTCTCATCCAAGGTTGAAGCTGTATCATAACAGCGCTTACACTAAAATGACAATTGGGATTGAGGATTTCTTAGTTATATATATGTACTTTTGCTTCCAACACCTGTTACATTAGATTGCCTAGAAACTAGAAGACTGATGTTAATCAAGGAAAATATTATCAGAAACCTGTAGATGGCTGTTAATCTAGGGGGGCTTGTATGCAGCCTCTGATGTTAGGGCCTGCAGAATGGCCCTAATGCAACTAAATTCTTTCTACCCTCTAAAGACTGCTGAAGGTGGGGATTTGGCTGTTACTGTTGGAATGCAGTTTTATGAGATTTGTATATAGATATTGTTGTAGCTAAACCTAAAATAAGCTGACAGTTTGTCTTTTTTCTCTGTTCGAATATCCGAGGGGCAATATATGTATTTGCATTCTTTCATGAGCTCCAAGAATTTACACATCATGCTTTTATGTGAACATCTTCTCAGTGTCATTAACTTATGCCAGGACAAAATGAATCCAATTCTTGTTGGGTTTTCCTTTACATGCTATATAGTTGGAGACTGATTGGATTCATTGCTTTCTCCAGAGTATATAACTATGTTATTTAACTTTCAAGTAAACAAAGCTATATCCTATAGTTAGTAAGTATTTTAGGTCGGTTGAATTGTTGAACATTAATGCATTAGCTCTTTAATAGGGTTCAACTGTTCCTTTGGTGGTCAAGTGGGCTGATACAGAGAAGGAAAGACAAGCTCGAAGGGCTCAAAAAGCTCTTTCATTGGCATCTAATGTGCCAAATACTGACTCCAGGCAGCATCCATCTTTGTTTGGTGCTTTACCAATGGGTTACATACCTCCATATAATGGATATGGTTATCAGGTTTGTCCTCTTTATAATTGTAAAAGATTTTGAATGGATTAGAACACTCTATTTTCTTGTACTTTGCATTTTACATAATGTTTCTGTCTTTTGGTCCTTCTAGTTGATGCTGAAGGTACATTTATATCAATTTCTGCTCGCCTTTGTAGACTCCGGGGACATATGGACTCATGCATTATCGCCTACCACCATTGCAGAATCAACATGCTTTTCACAATCTGATTCCACCTTTAAACCAAGGAAATACTGTACGTGGAGCCACGCCTGATCTTTCATCTGGAATGGCCCCAAGAAATTATGCGCCTGCAAGTTATGTAGGATCTGCTTATCCCACTGTTCCTGGGGTTCAATATCCCATGACTTATCCTGGAGGAATGATGAGTAACCGACCACTGGGAGGTTCTTCCGGATCTCTGTCACCTTCTACTGCAAATAGCCAAACTGCAGCATCTTCAAGTGTCAGTACTAGTTCTGGGGGCCAGATTGAAGGTGGTTGGAATTTTTTATCCAATACCATGTGTGCATTCATCTTTAGGTGTAAAATTCTAATGTGAGAGCAATTTTCTCTGAAAGCAGGTCCACCTGGAGCTAATTTGTTTATTTACCACATTCCTCAAGAATTTGGTGATGACGAGCTTGCAAATGCCTTTCAGCGTTTTGGTAGGGTATCGAGCGCCAAGGTTTTTGTCGACAAAGCAACTGGAGTCAGCAAGTGTTTTGGTATGATCTCTCTTAGTTGCTATTGGTCTGATGCAATTACTGCATATGTTTACCTTCTAATTAGCTTCTATCTCCAGGATTTGTCAGTTACGACTCACCACTGGCAGCACAAAATGCAATTAGTATGATGAACGGCTTTCAATTAGGTGGTAAAAAGTTGAAGGTTCAACTTAAAAGAGATAATAAGCAAAACAAACCTTACTGAGGCAAGCTTTGGATGGAAGCAAAACTACCAATCACGAATGATCACATGAGATCTCAAATGTGGAAAATGCTGCAGTTTGAGCGAATTGGGTGGATCTTAGCCATTCAAAAGTTGTTTGCAATATTCCATCCCTGTGGATTGAAGCCCCAGAAAGTTGTAACACTTCATTGATCTTGTGCCATTGTACTTGTAGTCTGTAACATTGATATTTATTGGGCATTCATTATTTAGTTTATTGATTTTTACTTTAAATGCGTTTTTGGTACAGCGTCTCTCTGAATTTCATTAAAAATGTCTAAATATTTTCATTTTTATGTTCTCTGTTCATCTTGTTTTACTTGTCGAAATTGTTTCAGATGTCATAATCCAGAACTTTGGAAATGTTCTCTACATCTTGGAGCTCCCAAATGGTCTCTAATGACCTTTAATGGGTGAAGATTTTGAAGTAGTTGCCACAAATCTGATTACATATGTTTCTTTAGTAAACAAGGCGGTTTAACCAGTTTGTCTGTCTGTCATGTGTGTGTTGATTCAAGTTTAAAGTTCATATATGCTTCAACAGAATTTATTTTAGTGAATATATATGTCAAGTTTAGTTATATTTTGTATCCCAAGTTTGTGTTGTGTTTCTGAGAGAGTGTTGATATATTGGTCTTTCTTCTGCAAATATGAATTTAAGATTTCTTTCCCGGGAGAGAGATTAGTCTCAAAATTACATGTGGTATAGACCTTTTATTAGTTGGTCCTGGTAAAACCCCCATGTTAAAGACTATTTAGAATTCATCTCATTCTTTTTCTTTTTGCAGACATGGAACATACTAGTAAGTCCATTAGATATGAGAATTGCTTTCAAATCTATTAAGTGTATCTTAAAATTTAGTTATGAACAACGCATAAAAAAAACAAATCTAATGGATGCACTAAGTTCGTTGCAAAGTTTATATGGCACTTATCTTATACCCTAATCTATGTGGATGGGTGTATTACAATCACCCCTCCTTTAAAATACAACATCCCCATTGTTGTTATGTGGCATACCTCATGATTGGTCGCTAGGTATTGGGGTTGAAAAGGTGGCATCCACGCGCGAAGCACTCTATCCCCATAGGTTTAGGAGGTTTCTCCTATGCGCGTAGCACTTTATCCTGTGTAGCACTTTATTATCGATTCTGTTTAACAATCGACTTTTACATCATTTGTCACGTTCTAGGTCCGTGAGCCCGTTAGATGCGAAAATTATTTTCAAACTTAAAAAGGAATATCCAATAGATGCAATGAATGCACTTACTGTTCTCGTCAAAGCTTACGCACCATTTATCTTATATCCTAATCTATGTGGAATGGGTTATTACATGCTACTTTGCGTGTTGGAGGCGTGTGGTCTCCAATGCGATAGACATGATTTTTAATTTGGTGGTGCATTTTGATATGCAGCAATGTGTTGAGTTTTAACTTGGGGCGTACATAGTTCGGTAAACTAACCAAATTGAATCAAACAAAAACTTTGGTACAGTATCAGTAAATTGTACTGTACTGAATACCAAATTTTAAAAATATTATATATATAAATATTAAGTATCGAATCTATATATAAAAATAACTAAATTTAATTATTTTAATTAATCTAACAATTAAGTAATGAACAATAATTATTTTGATGAGATGTAGGAACTTTTTTTACATGATTTAATTATTTGGATATGTTGGTGGAATTCCATCATGTTCAAGTAACTAGACTATTTTGAACATTGTGTTCGATCGGTGGTGACTCTAGATAGGTTGTTTGCATTAGGCATTTTTGAAGAAATTGATTAGGTCAATAATGGGAAGCTACAACAGAGTGTGGCATACGGAATATAATTAGAGGTAAGCATTGTGAGAAATGAAGGACACGTTTTCAGTATTGGTGCCATTTTGTCAAAACCAAACCAAACCAAGACAAGAGGGATTTCAATTTGACTCTCTTTTCTCTGTAGACTTTAAGAAATATCCTGTTCGAGTTCAACATTGAATGTGTGCAGTTAGTCGCAGACGCGGTTGGGCTGGGCTGGCCGCCGCAAGTTCTGGTGTGTACGAGTATGAGATGATTTAATGCGGAGTGGACACAAAGTTTTCATTGTCTTAGTTAGAGGAGCGTTAGGGGAAAGCGACTCACCCAAATTAATTCTCCCATCTATCCACTTTTTTCTCATCATCATTATGATATTATTAGCATTATGTATTTTGATGGTGGAGTTTAGGAGTTGCAACGGGGCAAGTTTGGGTGTGGACCCGAAGCCCACCCCGCCAATTCCGACAAGGATCTGGGATCCGTCCTGTCCCGATTATTTTCAACCCGGGACCCATTTCAATACAAAATCCATCAGGGTGGGTCTAACCCAGTAGACCTAATTTTTTTTTTATTTGGTCTACAAATTAAAAAGAATAAAACTAATATATCAATTACAAATAAAATTAATTGCTTAAGATTCAACTCAAATTCAAGTCGAAAAAAAAATCAAGTACAAATAAAATTGTTCATAATAGAACAACTCAAACAATTCATATTGACTATTGATTAATAACAACTTCTTCGTCTTCCTCATCGTTAAGTATTGTGGGATAATTTTTCAATTCATCAACTATTGAACAAGGACCTAACAATAAATAAATTAAATGATACAATATTTTATTAGTGTTTATTCAATCATAATAAAATAATATATATATATATATATATATATCTAAATGAGACGGGTCCTTAAGGACCCGCTACCCGCCCCCACCTTCAATTTTTTGAATTCGGAGGAGCGGGTCTCAGACGAGTTTTGTCGGGTCCAAATTGAATTGCCACCTTTAATGGATTCCGTTTAATAATTTAGTGGATTGAATTGAAATAGTCCGTTTTGTGGGACTATAAATCCCTTTAATAATTTTTAGTCCGTTTTGTGGGACTATAAATCCCTTTAATATTGGGAAATCATAACAAGAAGTTGTACGTATGATAAGTGAGCGTGACTGTGAGAGATTTCAACACTTATGGGTCAGGATTTTTTAGACTTTAGTAGCCAAGCACAACGGGAACAAAAGGGCGTTCATCTCATTCTCATCTACATCTACTCTCTTTTTTTTTCCTTTTCGACAGCACGCCATTTCCATCCATTTCTCACTAAATTCAATATAATAATACATGATTGACATGGAATCTTGTGTACCTCTGGATTGATTCATTATAACACCAAAGTCAATATTGGAAATTTAGAATATATTTTGTCATCCTCCATCTAGAAGTAGTATGATATTGATACTCAGCTGCAGATGGTGCCACATTGATCAAGCAAATAGGCATATTTTACCTTATAAATACATTCATTGTATTATATTTATGATAAGACATATATTTATTACAACAACCAGCATTAAGATCTTTACTTCATATTATTTTATCTCAACCTCGAGTTGACTTAAACATTCGAAAATTTTAACTGAAAATCTCCCAACAAGCCTAACAATCTTTCTTTTCTCAGGTTCCACACTTCATCTAGGACACTTGGTCAATCTCGACCTTCGACTCGGATCACTGTAATACTAGCGTTATTTTTCAAACATGTACCGCGTGAAATACTATAAGGCAGAGTTGACTAGTTAATGTCTCCGGACAAAAATTACATATTTTTTTATCAAACGTTGAGAGTCTTAGTAATTTTTCAAGTAATGAGGATATATTATTAATTATGCTAAACTTAAAAAAAAGTTGGTTGCAATTTCTTACAGTATATGATGAAGTGAATAAAAAGTTACTCAAGTTTCATTTTTTTTTAGACTAAATGGATTTTTTTATTATAAGTTTAGCTACTACATTTAATGTATGCAGTTCATGTAAATTATTTTCTCCAATAAAATGTTACGCGCAATATATGTAATATGTAAATACATAATAAAAATAATAATAGAAATGTTAATTTTATTTTCATACGAGGAATTATTGGTGCATGTTTGGCACGTACTATTTAGGGAGAATAGGTGTTGGTCACACGTACTACAGCTACTAGGTAGGGAAAGGAAAGAAAGCGGTCCACAACACCTCTCTCTATATATTGCTTCTAGAAGAAGAGGGTCGTGTCGTAGAGTATATATTATCATACCCATACCCAGTCTTTCTAGAAGCATAATAAACACGTTTGGGATCAACATGCAAATAATACGTGAGAAATACCATCAATTCAACCCCCAAACAAAAAATTAAATAAAAAAATTAAAAAAGAAAAGGTCGGCCCCCAAAGATTGCCCAACCCATACAGTAAACGCACCACAGCTATGAAGTGTCAAACAAGACAGCCCACCTCATCTTTCCATTTCATTTCTTTTTCCCAATTTGTTTCGATTTCTCTCTCTCTCTCTATACATATAAATGTATATATTGACACGCATTGCATCTGACTGTATGTATGAATATTCGTGTATATTTTTGATTTTTTGAGTAATAATGGAGGATGGAAGAAGAACAACACATATGTTTGATGCATCTGCTTACTTGTTATTCGAGGCGAGCGGCGATTCTGAAGCACAGTGTTCCGATGCCGGCGCATTGGACTTGGAACCCGGTGCCGCCGCCGCGGATGACGATGCGCAGTCGTGCAGCTACGGATCGGTATCCGATGGTGTGGGCGTACGTGAGGTTGATATGGATCATGTGAGCGGCGATGATCTCCGCGGCGCGGATTTCTATTATGAGGAAGAAGACGACGGCGGAGGTAGCGAGGGAGAAGAGGATGGCGTAGTTGATCAATGGCGCGGCAAGGAGAAGGCGGCGGTGAAATCCAATGGTTGTGAGGATTCAAATGCGAAGACGATGAATGAGAGAGAAGGGGACAGGCTGTTCTGGGAGGCTTGTTTGGCATCTTAGAGTTAGAGAGAGAAAGCGTACCTAATTATTATTTTTGGGAGGCTGAGAAACAAAAAGAAAATTGGTGAGTTTTCAAAAAATTTACTTTTTTTCTTCTGTGAGTATATATATTTACAACAAAATCAATTTCCTTTTGACGAAATTGTCAAAAAGAATGAAACTTTCGTATAGTCTTGTGTTGTTTTTCATATATAGTCACAATTGTACATAGTTTTGTTTGAATGAAAGTGAACCTTTGCCAACAACACTTGTTGGCTCAACAATTCTTTTGCAGATACAAGTTTGTATGGATTTCATTTTTTTTTTTTAATCGACGTGATGATTGTGTTGATGGATAGTATATAAGTATCGTTACGATTAAAGCAGTATATAGTGCGAAGGTGTTCGTTACTGGATAATATGTAAGTATTATTACAATTATAGGACAGCATGATGACAAAAATTGTCATTAATGAATAGTATGCAAGTACTATTACGATCTTATGATCTTATGACAGCACTTCGAGGTGAACTATAGAATTTTTTATGTACTTTTGATGGGATTTTAAATTTTTTATTTTGAATTTTATTTTAATATATATATATATATATATATATATCAGGTATATAAAAACAAAAGAAACCGGGGTATTCAGACTAATATCTTGTGAATTTATGGCGCATTAGTTCTTTGTTAATTGTGAGATTTTAGGTTGAAGTCTAGTGCTTGTCCAACTTCACGAGAGTACCTAATTTTATCATTTGCGTGTTAGTATAATATATATATATATATATATGTAATATTATACATATTATATTGTTTGATTATTAATAAAACTTAAAATATGTTTAGAAATTAAATTGTATTGAGCGTGAAAGGGAGGAATGGATCCATAGTAGGGAGATGGCAGGACAAGAATTGCAATCAATTGACAGTTTTCTTGAGAAGGATGTTGCAAATGTTTGGTGAGTGATAATTATGGGGTCTCCTAATTGTATTACATCCGATGACTCAGCTAAAGTAACAATTTTGTAGGAGCTTAGAAGAAATTAAAGTGCAGACTTGATTCGGTTAAATTTGAATTAATTATATGGCAAATGTGATATACTTGACGTGTGATTGGTGTACAATATAGGAAAAGTGTTCAATTATATAACAAGTGACACTTATTATATGATTGGTTTGATTAGGCCAAACTTACTTCGGACAAAAATTTTCGGAACCTATAAATGTCTTTGGGTATTATTTTTTTCTAGCAAATTCATGATTATTGCCATTAATACCAAAATGGAGCACTATAAATATAGTAATAATCCTTGTCAAGAATATACCACTCACCACCTCATTCAAACGCAGGACGCCATCGGGTTAAGAGACTAATGCTTCTGGTCATTCTTGAAATTAAGATAGTAAACGATTCGAGACGAACTGAACACGTTTTTCTTTAAATTTGTTTGAATTATTGTTGAATTTTTCAAAATATGCATCTGAATTTGATTTTGTTGTTAAATAAAATTTATTTGAATTAAATATGAGTCGAGCCCAACTATTTTAATACTTTTAGATATATTTTATTATTTTTCATTAATCTACTCGAGCTCGAAACGAGCTGTTTCGAGGTCGAAAGCTTATCAAATATTGAAATCAACTAATGCTAATGGAGAACACTAGTCGTGGCGGGCATAGGGTGCTTCGATACTAAGAGGTTTACCTAAGCTATGACAAACATCGTCCACCTACGAGTAGAAAAGGGTTCTTTTCCATGACAAGGGGTTTAATGTGTTCATCCACTCTTCTACTAATTACTATTAACCAGCTTCTTACGAGTGTTGATAAATGGAAGGTACTTCAAGAAAGTGGTCAATTTTCACAGAAAATGTGTAATTTCTTTAATTTAAACTTTTTTTTTTATTTCAGTTTTCATTTTGTGGTGTATAAAATGTTATATTAATTATAATAAACAACAAGCATGTAAAAATTGTTTGCTCACAAAAAAATTATTCGACTTGCAATAAATCAGTAATATTCGACTTGCAATAAATTAGTAATAAATCAATCAGATAAGATATAGATTGTCATTCAATTTCTTTGTTAATATCAACAAATTCAATAAACAAAAAAATTAAATATAGTTTATCAAATTACATAAAGTCTACGTATAATTACACCAAACTTCAAACTTCAAGTGACAGTTTAATTATCCCTTTCTTATACACAGTTTGTATGTATGCATAGGAAAATTTGAGGTATGGATAGGTGCTCAGCGTTACACGAGTTTTTCAGGACTAAATCAAGCTTTCGGATACAACTAAATTACAGTGAGGAAATGGGTTCATCGGTTTTCTTGTTTCCTGCACTAGTTAGAAGAACCTTTGCTGGTGGAGCAAAGAGAGAATGAACAACACTATTTCAGCCCTAAACTGAACAGTGACTTACAATCAATTCAAAAGCAAACCACTCTTGTGTCTGATCAATTGCCTAAATCTAACAACAGAAACTAATGTACAGAAGCAAGCATGGCTATGCAGAGACAGACATCCTCAACTCCACAAGAATCTATCTCCTAAACAACAGGACACGACACGACACTAACTAACCATGTAATCGGTTAAACAGATTCTGCCACGTTTTCTACCATATCCAGGTCGCCGGTGAGTGCTGTTGTTCCTGGCAAATTTTCGGTGTCCATCTTCTGGCCTGAAGAAATGGAAGTTATTCTGGAGTCCTCACCGTCACTCATGGTAAGGCAAGAACTGCCTATTCTACTGTCGGACAACGAAAGCCCGGAATCCGCATTTAAAGGAGAACCGCTTGCTGGACTCACCTGCTCTCGGAGCAGAATTCCTTCAAGTTGCTTCCGGAATCCATTTTTGGCATTTTCATTCTCGTCCAGTTGCCTTAAGAAGCACTCTTCTATCTCACCCAATGACTCGACTTCGTCTTTGTCCTCTTTGCTGCAGGGGCTGTATTGAGCTTGCTCGTCATCGTCCGAGGCAATTCCTGTTGATTCACAGCTGGTGTCCATCTCTTGCTGACTATCATATTCCTCATCCGTTTGTCTATCTGATGAACGAGATGACAAGGGAGAGTACCCTCCATCAGCTGCCTCATCACGGTCTCGTAATGTTTTCATGATCAGTGTCTTTAACAAGTTCATTACTTGAACAGCGTGCATAAGAGCTGTTAACGGATCTGACATCTGCCACAAACAGCAAAATAGAGGGCTGAGTATCAAAACTAATTATTTCGGATATTACAAGTAAATCAGATGGTTTGTTTGGATCACCTTAGTCATATTTGGGGCAAAAACCATAGCAATATTTCTGGCATTCATCTTGTTGGATTCTTCTTGCTCGACGACATCAGCCATGAGATCAACTGCCCAGTTGAGGAGTGCACTCTCAGTTGGTTTTAGCTGCTTAATGAGCTCAACAGATTCCTCTTCTGTATTGCATTGCAATACCTGTTCCGGAGAAAGACCATCAAGCACTCCAGACGGGAGCTCCCGAAACCAGGCTTTGATCAAACCTGCCAAACAGTGGACGTCAATGTCTTCGGGCACATTGCCCCTATTCAGCTGGTCCCTCACATGTTCCTCCTGACCATTCTCCGGATTTATCCGAAAAATTCCTTCAGACTACAAAAATATTCAGGCAAAATCGGGTCAGCCCTTGAACATTAGAGTCAAAGAGTTAATATGTTCTTGCTTGCTCACCTTTAGACCATCTTGTGAATATAACCTTTCCTGCATTAATAACAGAATAGTTGGGACACTATTGCCTCTTGTGTCATAAGAGCACTGCATTGAATCCGCCGAAACGCCAAATACACTGACACTGCATAATTGACATTATAAGATCAGTAATATCAATCACGAACTTTCAACAGACGATATTATTTCTTGAGTGTTTATCCGGTGTAAAAACAGTGAACAATGCCAATAGAAAGCCATGCACATTAAGGAAACTGGTGTATAGTACCACCCTCAATTCAACGACGGATCGACCGGAAATAGCAATCAACTTCGATCTCGCAATATCTTTCGGGGTCCCATAACTCTTTAAAGCACTAAAAGCTTTTAGTTGCATCTACCTATCTTAACTCATGAGTAATAACTATGGCAAAGCCAGCTCTCTTCAATGTTGTACCACAAAACTGGGAAAAACAGCTGAAGAATACGATTGCTAACAACTCATTAATTACATTCCTTCCCAGGTAAATGAAATATTACAGAAAAAGGCTATTATGCAAGAGAGTAAAGGCTAATTATTTAAAAACCTGAGTAAAAGTTTCAAGATTCTTGAGTTCTAGAACACTAAGCATATTCGAGTTTCTTGACCACCAATCACAAAACATATGAGGAAATTCATACTCCCAATTTACTGATCTAACAAGTCAAAATGCTTCAGTTTTGCAGTATCCAAATTTTCATTGCTTTAACAGCTCAGAAATCTTGGAAACCCTTCTGCCATGGAAGACCAAAATTATATATATATAACCTCCTCACCACCCTCAGTATCTTAATGAAATTTCCATGAAAATTTGCACCAAATATAAACACAGAAACTTCGTATAGAGCATCAGATCTAAACGCATAAAAGACAAAATACTGAAAATTTCATCTAAAATTTGAAAGAAAAATCACAAAATAATGATAAAGGGGAAAAAGGCCGCAAAATAGACCGAAAAAGGGAGAAATCTTTTGAGTTCCTTTTACGTACCTAGCGCTTGGAGCTCTACATGGAACCTCAACCTCAAACTCAACGGGAAGACCCAAAAACCCGTGGAATCTATCAAAAGTGACATGGGTTATGTGCTGAACATTGGTGGGCCAGCCGATTTCCATGTGATGGACGGCGGAGATCACCTCTTGGTCTTGCCTCTCGACACGGCATGTAGACACCATGGATTTTCTCAGAGCTGATAAAATGAAATCCAGCAACGAGAGCTGGTGCTGCTGAGGGTACTCTTCCTGCTTACCGTGCTCCTCAGCCACAGCAGACTTGGAGCTCTTGCCTCCACACCCACCACCCCTCGTCACCATAACCACCCCAGCCATGCTTTCTTCCCCCCCTCTCTCTCTCTCTAAAAACTTGTTTCTCTCTCTAGAATAAGTGGGTTTGAAGGAAGAAGCTAAGAATGGAGTTGTTTGTTTTTATTGAAGTGATGCATTGAAGGAAGGGAGTGGGTTTTTTGAAGTTTGAAGTAACGCTATATTTACTGTTTATTCAAACGGCCACTCATTTCAAATTCTTGTTTGTCTACTTTTGGTTGGCCCTCTCTCTCCCTTCTCTCTTGCTATTTTATTATTTTTTTTGGACCATTTTGGGTTTTTGCTGTGGGGGTTATTTCACTTTTGCCATCCACTGTTGATAGTTATCACAACTCACAACTACGACAATAAGCACCACAATTTTACCTTCACTTATCCATTCAATCTCGTCAGCCCAATAGTTGCTTTCTATTTATTTTAAATTCGAAAAATAAAATATTTACTGAAAAAACAAAATGAATTAAAATATACAAATGTAAAGTATTTTTTATAAATAAATTACAAATCGATAATATTGACGGATTTACATAAAGTCCAAGGGTAAAAAATGACACAATTAGTGCTGCCTTTGAATGGTAGAGGACCGTTGGGGAAAAGGGGATTTACATTGCCTTGAGCCTGAAAATCCCATTTCTCTCCCTGTCATTTTTCTATTTAATAAACACAGGTATTTGTTTCATGCTTGCAATTTCTAATTATGGAGATTGTGTGTCTGCAAATTTAAATATTTATTACCGCCAAATGAAGTGTAGGTTTGTCAGCGTTCAGCCTTCATTAATTACTTTGGATAATTAATCTGTCTTACATCTGCTATCATGGCATTAATTGCCAGATTAACGAGCCTCGTAAACATATAATTTTAGCCTAATAAATTAAAGCAAATAAAAATAGGGAAAAATGCAAGCAAACAAGGGAATAAATTGCTTTTTTTTTTATATGGGGTAATTTACTCATTTGCAACATCACAGGGGGTAAATTGCATTAAACCCAAATATTATCTTTTATTTATGATTTCTTCTATTTTGCTTTTAGTCCCCTTGTACACCAATTCGATACACCTAAATAAGGTATTTATTTTGCATTATAAACGCCCAATTAAAGATTTTGATATTAATTACTGCTTGAATTGAATAACTATAATAAATATAATATAATTGATACATAATATTTTTTATTTTGTCAATCAAATAATTCATATCACAAAGTAAATAAAATCTCAAGATATCAATTTACACGGTATATACTAAATTTCATATATATTCATTTCATGTTGTGACAGTTAATGCGTGATGTAACATATGGTGATAAGACATAAGATTCGCAACATTTAAATTACGAATATACTTAAATAATAATTGCAGACTCATATATAAATCTGCGAAATAAATAAATGTTAGGCATCAATTGTGTATAGTGAATTGCAACATAAGGGTGCACGAATTCCCATACTATGTTTCACTAAAACAAAATGCGTAATAATTAACATTCAAAAACAGCAAAATCATCACCATTCACAAACCAGAGGAGCCTTCTTGTGTTGCTTGAAACCGAGGAATTTAGATTTTGTTGTCATTTTTGGTCCCACCGACATCGACTTCGTACGTGGGAAAAATCAATACGAAAATGACTTGCACTAATGATAATTATTTATACTTAAATTTAAAATATATATTAATATATACTATGCACATACAAATAACAATTAATAACATCATCGTGTTTAATTTTTAATATAACAATCATATCCCTAATTCGTTACAAAAATAACTCAACATCATTTTATGACCAATACGTCGATTCTTTTGTTATGTCGGTTATATTTTAAGTTGGTTTATTTTGTTCCTTTGTTTTTTTTATTTGAAATGAATTTATTGATTTATATATTTTATTTATATTTATAATATATTTTTAAATGAGCACTCATGAACGACGTACCATAACAACTAATTTAATAAGAAGGGTGAATTGAAATATTAGTATTATTATTCTTTTTATTACATATCAGTAAATCAATAAATACATCGATATTTTAGGAATAAACACACAAAGTAATAAAGTGGTATTACAACAAACTAATATTATGTAAACCAAATAGCCATCACAATAAATTCACTTTAAATGAAATATTAGCATTAATAATAAATTAATTAATGGAAAATCCATGAGGGTGAAGTGGGTGGGTCCCATATGTGTTGGTAGTGGAATGATGCAGAAACAAAGTCGTGTATTCAAAATTCAAATCTTAGGAGTTAGGAGCGTTGCATTGCTTTCTATTCATTCTATCTTCTTATTGTCTTCTCAATTTGATTTGACCGTTGGAGGTGGACATCTCCATCTCCTCGTCGGATTCTGCTTTGCTTTTCTGTCTTATTCTCTCATCCATCATGCCTTTTTAACTTCCCTTGTTTCACACACACACACACACACAGAAAAAAGAACAAAAACAAAGAAAGTCGCTTTTGTCATTAATATGCCTCATAACCAGTTATTTTCATAATTTTGGATCTTCTATTGTAAGTCCATGTCACATTTTGTATCTTTATTTAATATATATATATATATATAGATTATGTGCATAGAATTTATTTCTAAAATATGTATGATTCGGGTAGCAGATAGCGATATATGGTAACGTTTGGAATCAACAATCTCCACCTGACACCTGAAAAGTATGGGTACCTGAGAAGAGAGCAAACGTGAGCCTGGTCGGGATCGTCCCCGGCAAACACCCTCGGATGCTTAAGTCAACACAAGCTTAAGATGGCAAATATGCGATCTAAGTAGGATTGTATTTCGAATGTTATCAATGAATCTTGCCATTAATGCGGTGGAACAGGAGTATTTATAGAACCAAGTGAATGTACTTGCCTGGTCCACGTGGCGTCGTCTCAAAACTTCAGCTGTCAGGAGGCCAAGGGTCCAGATCTCGGGTCTTCTTGAACGGGTTCGGGTCGCGGATAGTGACCCGATTGTGTTGTGCGCTGGTCATTAGGCCAATGTGCAATTTTGACCCATTTTCAAGGGTATTTACGTCTTTTCGACATATATGGGGTATAACCCCTATCAATGTAAATGGATGGCATGTGACTTTCTTTTGGTCCGGTATAAAATCATATATAATAAATTTTGATAAAGTTTAGATGATATATGATAAAGTGTAAAAACGTGCATAGTTCGAATGATAAGATATAATACTAATGTGTTTAATTGAATTAAACAAAATGCATGAGCAAACTCCGCGGACTCCATAACAACTTTTGCTGTAAATATTAAATTATTTTTTTCAAACACTTAAAACTTAACTTTCTTTTCCCACTTTCATCTTGTTTTGAGAGGCTCGTAATGTTTATCGCATTTGAATTTATAACTTTATTTACGACGTATTCTTACTACGAAAACACAAGTGGTTGCAAAAGAAGATTGTTGAAATTATGCATATAATAGTTATTCAGATATTATTTGAAAATTTTATTTTTTGATTTTATTATGAAATTGTTCTACATCAACAAAAGATATTTGAAAAAGTTGCAATTTATTATAGACACTCCCATAAAACTTACACCATATTAATCATTGTAATTATCGAAAATTGAAAACTAAACGTATGAATCACTGCAATGTTAGAAGGTTCAAAACCAACAAATGTTTTGTATATTTTGTCACATCATATATTATACAGTTTTTGTAGTCTTCAAAATATTTTAATCACTTTAATTTTATGCCAATATATTTTCATCCACGTTCAGTAACTAATGATTATGACGAACGTTGAACTTCTCCATCAATTTTTTTCCAAATGAAATTGCACGTGAAATCAAAAAAATCCAAATTCCAGTCTCATTGAAATCCCCTCAATCGTTTTGGGCGTCCTCCAAGGCAAGGAAATTTTCGACCAAAACGGCATTCCAAGCTATCCAAAAAACAAGTGATGTGTGTAATGTCGAGAACGAAACGATTAGTAAAAGAATTTGGAGTCTTGACTCACACAACAGGCTCGGAGTATTCATTTGGCGAACATTGTTCGACGTGCTCCCAACTCGAGGTAAACTCAATCAGATTTTCCGGATTCAATGCACTGAATGCCCACTTTGTGATTTTCAAGTGGAAGATGCACATCATCTCTTCATGCAATGCTCTTTCTCGGAAAGGACTTGGTTACTCTTTAAGTGGCAAGTGAGACTCCACCCCTTGTCTCACTTGCGACTTAGAGAATGGTTTCTTCTTGTTGCAGACCCAAAATCAAACTTTTTCCCACCGAATGCGACCAACAGGAGTTCATTCAACTTGGGCAATCACAATGGATCTCATTTGGAAGACACGAAAATGAGAGACTGTATCGAAAAGAGCCAAACCTGCGTGGAAGAGCTTGCAAGAACTATACAAAAGTGCTTAGCCAGCCAATTGCTTGCCCGTGCAACTAGAAGGAACAAAACCTTGGGGAATTGTGAATGGACCGCGCCCACCACTAAATTGGCTCAAAATAAATTCGGACGTCGCACTCATAGAGACTAAATGCGTGGCTGCTTTTGTTGTGAGAAATCATGACAGTCTCATCAATTTTGCTCTTTCAATGGAAATATTTGCATATGATGCGTCTAATCCTGAGCTTTGACCAATCATGATTGCGGTTGAGAAGTTGTACGATCTGACAGCCGAAAATGTGATCTTTGAGACAGACTCAGCGAACGCAATTAAATGGATCAAGGACCGTCATGCAGACATTGATCGAGCAGCCTTGCTGGACGTCGAGAAAATCAAGAGACTTTGGAAAAATACGCCTAAATGGGACTTTCGAAAAATTTCGAGATTGTGTAATGGTATTGCTCACGGGATGTCTAAATGGGGACACAGAACAAACTTAGATGGCCCTATCCCTCCCTCAATTTTCCCGAGGCATGTATTTTTTGACAAGGGTCTTACATTCCTTGAACATCTTCGATTTTTTATCAATGAATTTCATCATATATATATATATAAAAAAAAACTAATGATTCTGCCTACATATTGATTAATAGCCAGATACAGTAAATAAATGAAAAAAAGGAAAAAGAAAATAGAAAATCAATAGGCATCGGCTTCCCGCTCCGTCGTTCTTATTTTCGCACTGGCATATTTATGTGGCGGGAAGATTTATACTGACCCAAGAGCAAAATATTTACGCACACTCAGAATACTCATTTTGGCACATCCAATTGGTTGATTTCCTTGCAGTGCAGACAGTTTTCAGCGGTGGTTAATGGAAGACGAACCAGTGGTGCCGGAACCGGCGACTCGCCGTTCGGTTAGTAATTGATTCCTGTTTACTGATTTAATGTTGCTTAATTGTGGTTCCGAACCTAGTTTTGGTTGATTTTTGATTTCGTATGTGTTTTGTGATGTTTGTGTTCGGGTAGAAAAGGGCTAGGGCTCCGGTTAGGACTGCGGATTTTACACGAACCGACAAAATCGAAGATGAATTGGAGGAAGAAAGGGAAGAATCCTCGGATGAGTTTCAAGAATCTCGCCGAAAAATTAAGCGGAATAAGGCTACTGAAGGTGCTTCAACTTCGGCAGCAGCACGAAAAGCCGACCTGAGTTTCATCGGTAGCCTCATTTTTCTGATATTGTTTAATTTATATAGTTTTATGCTATGTATGCTGCGGTGTCTGGGGTACTCTGGGTATAGAATTGGTGAAGAATCTGTTCGAATTTTAACGCTAGCATTTTATTCCAATTACAGGTCTTCAGTTGTCACTCGTTACAGTCTTTTCCTTTCTTGCAGTTCTGCTAGAAGTTATGGTTGTGTGTGAAAATTATCTATTATTGTCTGGAAGTGTTTAGACTACTTTCAGTAAACATTAATTTTTGAGACAGATTTTACTATTGGTGATTTTTTTTTTGATTGATTATTGGTGAACTCTATATTCACTTTGCATCATTTCTGTTCTGATCTCATTGTTTTTTCCACTCTGGGAATGGATGGTTGAGTCAAGGAGGTGTGTGGCATGCTTTTGATTATGCTTTTTGGGTGATCTTAATTGCTTCTTCTAGCTCATTCATGTATTTTTATGTAAAGGAGTTGAAGTTGAAGGCGGCTAACTTAGTTTATGACTTTGATGCTATTGATTTGTTTCCTTATGCGTGTAATGATGACGCAAGTACATTTGTTTCGTTTACAGAGGTTATTAAAGGTGATGGGAAGGACATCCCCGATGTAGTTAAACGATGGGTTGAACAGTATGAAAGGAACCAAAAGTCCGCAATGGCCGGACTCTTATCCATGCTTTTTGAGGTTATTATATGCAGTGTTGCGATTAATTTGTTGTTGTTGGATTATATCTCTTTGTTCTGCTAATTCAATGTATTATCTTGGGCAGGCTTGCGGAGCAAAATATCGTCTTCATGAAGAGGATATAGATGAGACTGATGTTGATGATGTGGTAGTTGCTCTTGTTAACATGGCTAGAAGAGTATCCTTTTCTTTTTTTATTGTTAAATATAAAATATCGTTCCATGGCTTTCCTTATATTTTTGGTCTTCTCAATGGAATTCTTGTTTGATATAGTAAAGGACTATTTTGGTTCTTGCATATGCAATTTCTGTTATCTCTCCCCTTCTGCCACACACAAGCACCACTACTTTCCCATGGAAGATGACGACAAGAAAAACTAAAAAGATATGTGGAGACTCAAGAGTTTTGCTTAACAACGTGCAACTTAGGGTGAAGTTGAAGATTATCAGAGTTCAAAAAGGGACTTCAAGCATTTCAAAGATAACCTTGTATATTTCTGGGACAATTTGGTCAGCGAATGTCAGAATGGACCATTATTTGATCAGTCATTATTTGACAAGTGTTTAGACTACATTATTGCCTTGTCATGGTAAGTACTTGATGTTAAGTTAGCAGGAAGATGCAATATAACTCGGTACTCTTTATTAAGATTATAGCTATGTGTTTTGCAGTACACCCCCCAGATCTTATCGTCAGATTGCCTCACTGATGGGACTTCAACTTGTCACCTCCTTCATCAATGTTGCGAAAATGCTTGGGTCTCAGAGAGAAACCACGCAGAGACAGCTGAATGCTGAAAAAAAGAAAAAGACTGAAGGACCTAGAATAGAATCACTTACTAAAAGGCTATCAACGACACATGAAAAGATAACTACCATGGAAGAGATGATGCGGAAAATTTTTACCGGGTATGATCTCTATTTTTTGGTCATTGACACTGACAAGATATTTTTATGTTGTTCTCTTGTCCTTTTAGGCATTCATGTTCTTTTTTATGCTTTAAATTCATTTGAAATACTTATATTTTGAAGGTTATTTGTGCACCGTTATCGGGACATTGATCCAGATATCCGAACGTCATGTATAGAATCCCTCGGTGTGTGGGTACTGTCATATCCCTCACTTTTCTTGCAGGATTTGTATTTGAAATATCTTGGATGGACATTGAACGACAAAGTAAGTTACAAATGGTTAATTAAATTTTAGAGGTTTGGGGTTTTATTTTCTTCCGAAGTGCTGAATAGTTTCTTTTTATTTATTCTGCTTTAAAGAGCGCTGCTGTAAGAAAGGCTTCTATTCTGGCATTGCAAAATCTTTATGAGGTGGATGATAATGTGCCCTCTCTTAACCTTTTCACTGAGAGATTCTACCCACGGATGCTTGAACTTGCTGATGACATCGACATTTCTGTGTCAGTATGTGCCATAGGGCTTGTCAAACAGCTATTAAGGTATCTACAGATGACTTGAGAATTGTGTAATTTTGAATTGTAACACAATGCATGGTGAACATACTTAAATTTTGACAAGGGGTTTTCTGCGATGTTGCAGGCATCAACTTGTGCCTGATGAAGAACTAGGTTCTTTGTATGATTTATTAATTGACGATCCACCAGATGTTAGGCGTGCCATTGGAGCACTAGTATATGATCATTTGATTGCTCAGAAATTTAATGATTCACAGTCTCGCTCAACAGGTTTCTTTTTACTGTTTCCTGGTGCATCTGATATTTGTAGTCATTTGTTTTAATTAAGAAACTCATTCAATTCTCTTCCAGGCAGCGACAGTGATTCTTCAGAGGTTCATATCAGTCGAATGTTACAGATACTAAAAGAATTTTCAGCTGATCCCATCCTGAGTTCGTACGTCATTGATGATGTCTGGGATTACATGGCGGCCATGAAAGTACGTAACTGCAAATAGATCATATGCGATTTGGGTGGTTTATATTCAAATGTTAGGAGTAGTAGGGTTACAGAAGGACAAAACATCATGGGCCCTACGATTAGTAATTTAGTTTGCTTCATTAAGGGAAAGGGAAATGACAAGAGCTGACGAATCTGGAGATAAGTCAGTGGTCTTTCTAACCAATGGCAGTATCTATCACTCTCATCTGACTAAGGAACATAACCTTTTTGTTAAAAGATGAAGCTCTTGGTGAATAGAAGCATATCTGGTTTCTGAATATTTCCATTTAGGTGGTTGCCTGATTATTTACAGCTTATAAAGATAATTTAGCTTATTTATTTATGCTCCCTGATAGATAATATAGTTGCATGATTCATGACACCCTTAACTTCTTAATTCTATATCTGTCCCTGGGATGTTTTTGCATACTTATTTAACTCCGTTCTCCCCTCCTCATCTCCTCAAGAATGTGAAGTAAATGTATTAATGCGTACAAACAAGAGCTGCAAAACTTTGGATCGCTAGAGATGAGCGTTATTCCCATAGTTTGACGCCCTTGATGGAACTTTATTGGATGGTTATCTGATCCTTTCTTTGAATTTTAGCCTGGCTGTGACCTTGCATATGTGTCTTCTCTTTGAAAGAGATTGTGATACTTGCAGGATTGGAAGTGCACCATTCGTATGCTTCTGGAGGATAACCCATCAGCTGAGCTTGATGATGCAGATGCTACAAACTTGATTAGACTTCTCTTTGCATCAGTGAGAAAGGCAATAGGAGAAAGGATTGTTCCTGCAACTGATAATAGAAACCCACATCACACCAAAGGTCAAAAGGTAGTGAGATTTCAGTTGTATACTTTTCTTTTCATAAATTATTTCCACTTAGCATTCCAACTATAGTTTGTTTCTTTGTTCAGTTGTAGCTTAGCTTGCAAATGCACTCTATCATTCTGTTTGTGAGTTGGAAGATTTTATGATTCTCCTTGTTACAAAGTTTGATTTCTGTATTCTGCACAATCAAATTAAGTTATTTTGTTCTCTAACAATTACCAGGAAACGTTTGAACACCATAAGCGTGACATTACAGTTGCCATGATGAAGACCTATCCTCAGCTTCTGCGCAAATTTATCTCTGACAAGGACAAAGTAGCACCTCTAGTTGAAACTATTGTTTACATGAATCTTGAGCTTTATTCTCTTAAGAGACAAGAACAGGTGACTTATTAAATTGCCTGGGTATGTGGATTAATGAACTTAGATTACAATAAATACATTAAAATCATGTTCATTTGTGTTTCAGAATTTTAAGGCTACTCTTAAACTAATGAGAGAGGCGTTCTTTAAGCATGGGGAGAAGGATGCCTTGAGATCATGTGTGAAAGCGATCAAGTTCTGTGCCACTGCAAGCCAAGGCGAGTTGCAAGACTTTGCTCAAAATCAGGTCAAAGAGCTTGAGGATGAGTTGATTGGCAAATTAAAATCTGCAATAGAAGATGTTGTGGTATGGATCTACTTTTGAATGGATGTTCTCTGTATTAGCATGATGTTGTGAGGATTGACATTCTCTGTTGTGCAGAATGGTGGTGATGAATACTCATTGCTAGTAAATCTGAAAAGGTCGTATGAATTTCAGTTGTCGGACAAAGTTCCTCTTGAAAGCTTGTATCAAGATCTTGTACACATTCTTCAAAGTTTCAAAAACATAGATGATGAGGTGTGTAAACCAACTATTCTAAGTTCAAGGGTTGATCCTTTTAGGTTTGCTGATAATAGCTGCTTGTGCCAAATCAGGTTGTCTCCTTTCTGCTTCTCAATATGTTCCTTCATGTTTCCTGGTGCTTGCACTCTGTTCTATCCAGTGAAACAGTTTCAGAGGCAGCTTTATCTTCTCTGGTGGAGAAGCGTGATGCCTTGCTTGAACAACTTGAGTACTTTCTTCATAATCCTTCAAAACTTAGCAGTGATGGTAGATGTAAAAATCAACTTGCATATAGGGTAAGCATTTTCTATGCGCTTTTTGCATCCTTTTCTGCTGAACTATGAAATAGTTTAGTTTGCCTAAGCCTATGTGGATATTTTGGCTAGGTCTGTGGTATCCTTGCAGATATTTGGTGTCTGTTCAGAAGGACCAAATTTGCTTCAACGAAGCTGGAAATATTAGGGTACTGTCCAGATGAATCCACTGTTGATAAGTACTGGAAAATTTGTGAACAACTGCTCAATGTTTCAGGTAGCCAACTTCATCTCTTGTAGACAGTACTATGTTGTGTTTGTGCATTTAGTCAATAGCCTGGAACTGAGCTGCAGGCATATTTATATTATTGCACATAATTGCAGAAGAGTGGTTCTTATTATGGCTTCTCATTAATTGTAAGGCAAAAGGTTGTAGTTCAAGCCCCACTTTTATTTGGGTAATTTTTTTTCCCCTTCTTGGTAGTTCTTGGTATATTTTGGATGGAACATGACGACTCTGCGAAATCATATTCCTGCACCTCAAGTGCCATGAAAATCATTAGTTTTTTTCAGGCGCCTTTAAGTCTGGGTTCTTAGGCACTATCTGTAGGATTGTTATGCATATTTACTGCAAGCATGGTGATTCTCATTTCAAACTACCAAGTAGCTAAGCCTTTCAAACTGCAAAAGGGCATCTAGTTTTATGTTTCAGATCAAAGTTTTCTACATTTTACTTTCTAACTGTGGTATTTATACTGTTACTAATAGAATTCTCATATTGTTATTTTTAATGCATGCCTGTGTCTATAAATTACTTGCTGACTATCTTTTTGTTTGTGTATGCTTGTGCTTGTTAATATCTACTGTTGTGTGAACTGCTGTTCTTCTAACTCTCTGATTCACTGCAGATGATGCAGAAGATGAAGAAGAAAACAGAGAATATGTGGAGGAGACTAATGCCGACACTGTCATGTTTGCTCTGGCCAAACTAGTGGCTACAGATACAGTTCGTAAGGTGGCTATACTGGTTTTTCTTTTAGTACCATCCATAAGCTGATTTATATATCTTCAGATACTTTGGTTCCATCTGTGATTTGTCTTTATTGGATGTTTATTACGATTTGTCTATTGTCAGGGAACCATAAAGACTATAGATAACTGCTTTGATCCACACGTGTGGTGACTTTGTGTCTAACCAACAAGTTCAATGACTTTTCTTTGACGGTATTCTCACTGCAGGATCATCTTGCCCCAGAGATAATTTCTCATGTGGAGAAGTATGGGAGGAGTGTCGGTGAGATTGTTAAGCATCTGCTCACTGCCTTAAAAAAGAAGGGTGATATTTCAAATATTATTCTAGAAGCGCTGAAAAGGGTAAGAACCAGTTGTTAAAGATATTACTTCATAGCTGCTTTACTTTGTGATATTAAAGTCTGTTGTTCAATCAAGTTGGTTCTATCAGTGTCTTGATTTAATATTTCCTTTGTCCATGAATGTGATATATAATTAGCTGATATTGGAACATAATTCGAATTCCATGATTTTTTGGTTATTTGGGTGGTGACATGGTACAAAAAGAGGATGCAGTTAAGATGCATAATAACATAATTGAATAACGTGAGCATCATGGATTGTAACTTCTCCTTAATGCTTTCTTATACTTCTCTTTTGTTGATGTTTGGCTAGGCCTACCAAAGGTATCTGGTAGTAACTTCCTCTGGCAATGATGAATCGCTATCAAGCAAGTCGTTTCAGGAATGTAAAGATCTTGCTGTCCGGCTGTCTGGATCATATGTTGGTGTTGCTCGAAATAAGTATAAAGCTGAAATTTTGAGTATTGTCAGAGAAGGAATTAATTATGCATTTTCACATGCTCCAAAGCAGCTGTCTTTCCTGGACAGTGTAGTGCTGCATTTTGTGTCCAAGCTTCCTGCAACTGACATTCTTGATATGTAAGAGCTCCTACCTCCAGTTCGATTCTCATTTAGGAAGCACAACATGAACTAATACATTAAGAATACAATGAATAATGTTGACACCAATTATTTTGTGTTTATGATGCATCATTCCTTTTACTTTTCTTAGTAACTATATGACTAATCTTCAGGTGAGGGGGGCAAATATTCAGCTTGTTTTTTAAGCTCTGGGAGGTGGGGGTTGTTGAAAGACTACCTAATTTGTATATCCACTTGTGTGTCTATTCAAGTATATGTTTAAGCACATGGAATGTGGGGAACATATAATCCAGGTCACAAAATGATTGGAATCTGTAACTATGTGATTGATCAAGGATACGGTACTGACATTGTTCTTAGCATCTGTAGTATTTGTATTTACTTGTAGATTTTAAGATGTTTAAATAGTTACTGGCATGCAGTTTCTTGCTCTCTCTCTAATTTCTTTTACAACATATGAATTTTGTTTGAGCCCCCTCTTTCCTCTTCTTGTGTTACTGAACATGCAAAAGCGTACCAGGTGCATATATTGCTACTTATTCAGTTTTACACAAAGGAAACAATCTTCTGGATATTTGATCAATCTGCATCTGGTGTGCATACTTTCTGTGATTTTTTTTTGGTATCTTAGTAAAGTTAACCTATTAGTTTGTCTTTTTATGACTAGTATGAGAGGAATTGAGAGAAGAACTGAAAATGTGAAGACTGATGAAGACCCCAGTGGCTGGCGTCCCTATTACACATTTCTGGACACCCTTCGTGAGAAATATCTGAAAAATGAAGTTGTAAAAGGTACTTCTGTGCTTCCAGTTTTTCAGATCTTTGTTGTCTCTTTCTGTTTTTCAGTTATCTTTTTTTCTTAAATGTGTAATAGCATCCCCTTAAGTATCCATTGGATATGATTTTTTATTTCTATGAATTTCTGTTATGGTTGTTTAATCCTGTTCCTCCTAGCATTTAGATAAGAGCAGAGTTGCTACACCTTCCAGATTGTGAGGATGGTAGGAAACCTCATTCTTTTTTGTCTTGTGAGTTTGAGGGTTGCAGGAATTCAGGTTCATTTTTATTTCTTTTATTAGCTGAGTATCAAATAGTTGCAAGTTAACATCTCTTCCTCTGTTGGTAGTGCCCTGTACTTGGGCTCTGTCTGGTTGTTCGTGCAGCTCTGTCCAATCTTAGTTTAGCCACTGCTATTTGGTATTGGGATTCTGTTGCATTCTAAGGATCTTATGCTTACTACCCAAATTTGATGTGCATAAACTGCAGATGGTAAAGAAGGTACGTCTGTCAGGCGTCGAGGTCGTCCACGTAAGAAGCAGAACCTACAAGGCAAAAGGCTTTTTGATGATCAAAGTTCAAGTGAAGAGGAGGATTCAATCAGTGGATCTGACCAAGATGCAGGGGTTGAAGAAAAGCAAGAAGATGACGAAGAGGAGGCACCTTTGATACATTCACTCAGAGCATCATCCAAGCTAAGATCTATACGGGTTTCTAAGGAGGAGAATAGGGACCAGACAAGAACAGTAGATCGAGCAACAGAAGAGTTAGCTACCCCAAAAACTTCAGGTACATATATATTATTCATGTCAACATGATCTAGAAGTGGATTTAGAATAGAACAATAGGAGATATATGTGAGCAGAGGTAATAATAATCTCAAGAAGGGCTGATTTGTGCTTCTACTTTTCCTGGATTCTGCAATCTCAAGCATTGGCATATCCCGTCTAAGAAAATGCCCATTATTTGTGCATTTAGACATTTTTGGTTATTCCTCCTTTTATTCTTTCACTGCTGTAACTGCTGGTAGCACAGTGCTAACATTGTCTAAGAGGGAGATCAGCCCAAAATGTGTCTTATTTTTTTCTTCCTTTTCTGCTGTCTGAATATATATAGAGTCAATAATTGTGATATTTTATTCATGTCTTTAGTAGAAATAAAAAAGATGACCTTTTGACATCGTCTATGTATCATTTCACTTTCTGGG
Source organism: Sesamum alatum (assembly GCA_034509735.1). NCBI lineage: Eukaryota > Viridiplantae > Streptophyta > Magnoliopsida > Lamiales > Pedaliaceae > Sesamum > Sesamum alatum. The sequence goes on from JACGWO010000009.1 coordinate 4,418,442, forward strand.
TGTAGGGGCTTCCAGTTAGCAACCACTATGCCAAACTTAAGCGATTTCAGCACTGAAGAGTTGGGATGGTTTGCAAATGATAAATGACGTGTAAATTATGAAGTGTATTACAGTTGTCTATACCTTTGTTCTTTTGTCTCGTCTCTTATCTCCTGGCTTCTATAGCATGACTCTGTAGATGTATAACTACAAGTTGGCAGGAGTTTTGTGTCGGTCATTGTATGTCTTCATTTGCCAGATTCCTTTTGTTTCCTTGTTTCTCTGTGTACATGTGAATGCATCTTGGTGAAAACAACTTTGTGTAAATGTGAAGTCATGAAACGGCTCTCAAGAACCAGCTTTATTTCACTATATTACAAGGAATAAAGAAAGACCGGCAGCTGTGATGAAGAAATGAGAGGGATTGTAGCTTTCTGATGAATGCGGCTATATCCTGACAGTAGGCTGACACCGACATCCATCTTGAAGCATTCTTGTGTTTCCCTTGGTATAAGGAGTTCAATTTTTTGGTATTGAAACTAATTATACTTGAACTGATTTTTTTCTAGAATCACTATGCTGCTGTGCCCCCTGCATTTCATAGTTCACCCTTTGGGTATGGTTTTGCTCTTGAACACTTGGTGTTGCAAGAAATACTGAGCATTAGAGTTGTCAATACTTCCCACATTTCATTCTATCCTAACTGTAAGAGTGACAAGCTCGCCAACATGGGCATGAACTTGGATGCGCAAAGAGTTGAGCAGAGCTTATTCTAAGCATAATCTTAATTTTGCATGAAAAGGCAATATGGCTCCCCGGATGTACTTTTTCACATGATGAATCCTTGGCGTCAACCTTGTCCAGTTGATAAGTACGATGCGTTTGTTGAAATGACAAGTCTATGGAAAGCTGAAAGCATCTCTCTGAAAAAGTTCTAGCAACCAAATTCCATAATTCTAAGCAAGATGACCCAATCTCTTGAGAGTAGTGGGTGCAGAAATGGTGCTTCAGTAGCAATAATGTACCTCAAATATTGCTATTAACGTACTTAACCAAATCAAAGATTGTGTCTGATTCTAGGAGTATTAACTAATCTAGACCAAAATGCTATTGATCTTGATGATAGGCTGAAGAAGCATACTGAAACAACTCTGGTCTCTATACAACAACCTCCTCATTTTGGTAAAACAAGTGCCATTTTACGATCCCAATTCAAAGTTTGGCTGGTGTCATTCTGATGATTGAAGTCACCATACAATGTCCCTGATGCATAAGTTGATCTCGCATGTCAAGTGGACTACCACATTTTTAGGCTACGCATTACCTGATCCGGAATCATCAGTAACATGGTTGTTGATCAGGCAGAACCTGGACTTATTTACTAGAAAAGCTGAAATCATAGCCTGGGAAGGGGCAAACGGTTAAGATCGCAAAGTTCCAGTCTGAAACCTCCAGGAGAACTCCTAGCTATTTCTGGGAGTGTGGAACGGACCACACTACTGATCCTCCGAAACTGGTTGCTGGTCTATGGACAAGAAACACTCAAAATGAATATAAGGCTAAGCAAGCTCCATGAAGAATTGTGGTCTCGATAATACATCTTACTCTTGCTTCAGAAAAAAAGAAAAAGACATCACACTCTGTCAATGTACGAGAGTAGAGGTCTCATATACAGAATGCCAGGAGAACAACACATGCATAAATGGTGTTCAAACACTTTGCATCATGAAGATCATCATCACTCGAATTGTCAGCAAAGAAGTGCGGTCACATACTGTTATTCAAACACAGATTAGAAAGAGTCAAGATACAGCATTTTATTACCAAGTAAATCATCAGAACTCGGGACTAATCTTGAAAGTTCTAATCAAAGATATTCAGATCAAACAAATGCTACACTCTATCCCCTCTTTAGCAATGGAACTTCATAAAATTGATAACAGGCCCACAATAGAATCTGAACACTGATGTATCCGTAGTTGCAGTTGCATAAATAGCTAGGTGATGATGAAAAGTAAATGTAAATGAATAATAGAAACCGAATTAGGTGAAATTGTTCCACAATAGAGGATCCAACAAAATTCCAGCGGATGGATCGTAATGTAGCATCAGAACAACAGAGAAGAAAATAGTACAGATTTAAGCTAACATAACCGACAAAAATCAGATCATAACAGGAGACAACTACCACATTCGTGATATGGAACTCACTGTTTTCATCTTCTAGCAGCAATCCTCAGCATTGGAGATATTATACCCTGAATTTCTAGCAATGACTGCTGTATTCTGATCTCCTCTTCGACATCCCGCTTTAGATTTCTTATATGACCTCTTAACTGATCTGAAGATCTTATGTCTTCAGCCCGCAATTCAACAACCTTATTAACCAACCTTGTCAGCAATCCTGCATATCTCGGCATTGTTGAGTACTTCTGAAGAAAGCCTAACAACAATCCAAGCTCGTCCGTGTCCAAATTGGATACACATTTCAGCAACTTCTTCCGAGATATTAACTCCTCCATAACAGCCACCACGTTCTCTGGATTTTTCCCACTCAATACAGCAACCAATGCCTCCTTATGCCTAAACTTCTTCAATAATTTATCATACTCTGCCAACTTGACTTTCTTTGGCCTCTTAATCAAGTAATCTCCTTCTGAAGGCTTCACGTTTTGCCCTCGATGGAAGTACCTAAAATAAGAAGGCCTTAAAACTCTTCTTTGAGGCTCATCCTCCACAGCTCCCAACCCTACTGGATCCCCCAAATCCTCGCTCTCCACCTTACCTTTCCTTCTCCCAATATACAAATTCCCTTTCGAAGTCCCTATTACTCTTGTCAAAGAATCGGGCGAAAAGCCAACCGAGAAAAGAGGTTGTGGAAACCTCATGGTATAAGTGATTTTGAACTTTGCATAATCAAAAACTTTCATATACCCATCCAAAGAAACACTTAAAATCCTGTTCTGCTCAGCCTCATCTCCACTAACTCTCCCAACCTTGCCCATACAAAGAGCTGTCACTGTCTTATTGTGACTCTCCATAGAGTACAACAACTTCCCACCTCCAATTACATCCCATATTTTCACAAAATTACCACCTGCGGTGGCGATCAAACCGCCAGATGGCAAGTAAATCACACTTTCCACTGGTTTTTCATGATTTAATTCAGCGACAGAAACAGCACTCGATACCCTGACATCCCAAACCCTCACCTTATGATCATAAGAACCCGAAACAAACATATCATCGCTCACTGGGGAAGCATCACCACATCGCACATAATCCTTGTGCCCCTGAAGATTCAAAACACACTTCTCAGCCGCAACGTCCCAATACTTAACTACAGAGTCGTCGCCACCAGAGAAGAGGTGGAACTTATCGGCTGCGCGCGGGTAACAGACAACGCGCGCCGCGGCCGAGTGACCCTTTAAACGGCGGAGATGGTTGCGGGACTTTGCGTCGAACACGTGGACAGTACCAGTTAAATCTCCAGCAGCCAGGAGTCTTCCGTCGCATCGGAAAGAAGCGGAGGCGGCGGCGTCCGAAAAGTCCTTAACAGTAAATTTAGGCTCGAGGGTTTTGCCGGAAAATACGGTGAAGCTTGCGGAATGAGTGGCAGCAAAATCGTGGGGAGCTACGGGGGAAAAGGACAGTGAAGTAATGGGGTAATTCAGAGATTTTGATGGTGTGGTTTCGATATCTTTAGGAATTTTGAAGGACTTCCAGTACTTAGATTCTGCGGTGGGAGTGGATTTACCGGAGGTGGGTCGGAGTTTTGGTTTAACGGGAAACGTTTCCGCCATTGTTAAAGGGGATGTGAATAGGTTTGGAGAACTGCAGAGAGAGTTGCTTCCAATGTGATGGAAGGAAGGAGACGCGGAAAAATAATTTGAGGGTTTAGGGTTTAAAACTTCAAGCAGCCTATTATATTTAGAGTTATTTGCATGGACATCCCCTGAAGTTTCATACTTTGACAAATACCTCCCCTAAGATTTGATATTTTAGCAAGGACCCTTCCTGAATTAGTTGACCGTTAAATGTAAGGGTAAAATTATAATTTTATTTAATATAAAACAATAAGAATTATATATGAAAACAATATAAATAATTAATGCGGCACCCAACATTGACATTAGCATAAATAATTTTTAATATGTATATTATTCGATTATTCATTTGATAACTTGAGCAATTAGTAATTTTTTCATCATTTATCGCAAAAACATAAATTTATCAAGCTAATTCCAAAAAACGGATAAATAATTTATTTACCATTTCAAAAACCAATCCAGTCTCATTTTATTAATTTAGTAGAAATAAATAAAATAATATAAGAAATTACTGAAAAATATTCATAGGATGTCAATGTTTATTTTCCACAATAATTAATTATTTCATTTTATCATAGGTTCTTATTATTTTGTTTAAAGTAAATTTATAACTTTACTGTTGTATTTAATCGTTGACTAGTCATCCAATAAGTCAACAATTAATTAGTTGAATTATCATCATTCTCCTTAATGAATGAGACGGATATAAGCTCAAACCCAGATGATATCTAATCCCACTCCCATTATACCAACAAAAAAAACCAATCCGATAACTTAGGGAAGATCATTGTCAGAACATAAAAACTTATGAGAGATCCATGCAAAACAACCCCCTTTTTTTAGGGCATGTTCTAATAATGGCTAAGGTGATTGAATCTCATATTCTACTATTATAGTTATTTGGTCTGAATGTTGAGCGTACTGTGTGATAAGATAAGCACATAAATAATTAAAAAATAATAATGGGAAACTCGAAATAATTATTGGAGAAACAAGAATAAGTAAAAATTTAAAAAACTAGTTTCACAATTGAGTTATGACAAAAAATAAAATAAATTCGACCCAATTAAGTGAGATTATCAATCTAAGGCACTGTAGATTTTTAATCTGGATATCATTTCAAAAAATCGCATTTATGAATATGTAGCCTATGAAATTATACTTTAAATAATTTTTATACGTGTATCGATTAAAATGCTGTTAAAACAAATTTATGCGGAGCTATATAGTATATTATGAAACTTCTAAAACCAGCAAAATTATGACTAGTACATTCATTATTACGAACGTAAAAACACAACACATTAAAATACCATAAACTAATCTATGGTATCAAATCTCTATTTGTTTTCACTTATCTTAAATGCATTAATGTATACTTACTCTAAATATAGATAGAAATCTAACTTCATGCTTATAATGACATAATTGCTATTATTTTTGCAAGGTAAATAAGCAAATAATTATATAGTTATTTTTGTAATAGGAATAAAAATAAATCCAATTGCATTATATTATAGTATTTTTACAATTTATTCGCTACAATATATATATACAGTATGTACTGTACATATATACGTATTATAATTTTTCTCAAGCTCTAACGTAGAAGCCTACAGGGGCATAATAGTCAATTCAAGGTGTATCTCTCCTTAGGTGAATAGCAGGCAATTATCTACCTACACCACCGCGGCGTACGGTAGCATTGCTTGTCTCTCCACGCTCTACTATTTATTAGCGGAAAATAGAAAAAGGAAACGAGGATTGAAAAGATTTGCGCACTGCAGTAGGAGTCTCTCTCGAATTTCCCCCACTTGTCTCTCTTTTCTTCAATTTTCATCAATATCTTGCTTCATTCAGCAAAAGGTAACTCTATTTGTTTTAATTTTTTTCATTTTTTTCTGCGTGCAGGTGTAGTTAGGGCTTTTTTGGGGTTTAATTTCCCCCCCTTTTTTTGGTTGTTGCAGGAAGTTTCCCCTAAGAATTTGTTCGTAGCACATACAGAAAGAGAAAAAGCACGTAGACTTGCACGTAAACGTCCTTTTTGTACTCAGCAATCATGCATATGTATATGTATATATATATATATATATATAGATGTTTCCGTGAAAGCGGAAACACATACTTATACATGCTTTTTTGTGGTAAGTGTGAATATTTGGTTATGTGCATTGATGTTTGAAGAGGGTTTTTGTTATTTTTTGTTGTGTGCAGATTTTAAGGAATGAGGGCACTGAACGAAGCTTCCACCAGCACTGAGCTAATAAACACTCTGTTTAGAAGCAGGAGCGAGGTGGTAAGTTTGGTGAAATCGAATTGATGCGATCTGTTAACGTTGACGTTCGTTATTATGTATGTTGGCTGTTGGCATGAGTATGCTGTGGGATGGGACCAGTACTTTTGGGTTATCGTATTAGGAAGCTTTATGAAGAACTCCGCATAACATTGAAACAATATACGCACACTTATATTGTATGTTAACGCCCACTTGAAATAGACCCTCCTGCTACGTGTGTCTTGGGGTACTTAGGTGGGAAACACGGTGGTAATTAGACAGGTTAAAATGCTTTTCATTTCTGATGTCATCAGGAAATTTGTGGGACACTTGGGATGTTTCTATTTTTTCTTTATCCACTCAGTTAACCAGGTTGTCGTTGTTATATTTCATTCAAGCTTTTCTTTTGTGCTTAATCATATCCACCGAGACTTTCTATAGGCTCACACTTCCCATAATAAAGTGAAAATGTGGACCATTGCAATATTCTGGGCAAGGAAACTGATCAGAGAAGTGGATAGTGGTAAAAAAATATCGTTCTTGCTCAGTAACCATGCGCAAAACAATTCGCCAGTGAACTGATTTGTGCTTACCTCACTAGATGGTTTCCAACTCACATGACAAATTCCTCCCACTTAAATTTTAAGGTGTTTCAATTAGTTAGACTCTGCATTGAAAGGTACTTGAGGTTGCTTAATGACCATATGCGATTTTCATAAAGGCCCTTGATCTAATTGCTGCTGTAAAAGGACTACACGAGCTTAGCCCGCAACAGCTTAGCAAACTAATCAGGGATTCTGGGAACAATGTTGTTCGCCACATTGCTGAAGATGGATCACACATACAGGTTGTTAAGAAGAACTAGGTAGCTATTTTTTGTTAGCAGCCATTAGTTTTGCTATTTAAACTCTGATAGGAATAAATGATATGGCATGATTATTGCAGGTTGACTTGGAAAAATTTGCAAGGTATCTTCCTCTGCACCTTATCGCGGTGATTATGGCTTGGGAAAGGGACAAGTCCACATTCAAGTACTTGTTATGTGGAATTCTTCTGTTGCATTCCATGTGTGATCTTGCATCTCGGGTGCCCAAATTTGAGCAGGTCATCAGAAGTTATACTGTATTTGTTTATCATATTAAGCATTTGATAACGGTAAAAGTTTGCATAAATAGGATAAAATGACCAAAGTGCCACAAGGGTCATTCGTGGCGGATGCTACTTTATTCTCTTTGCTTAATTGTTTTCCTACAAGACCTCCCCCAGCATTCTGTTTTGTTCCCATATTATATTTGCTCTCTTCAATTTTATGAGATTTCTAATGTATAAGGAAAAACCATATCTTTTATCAGGAAAGCTTATCCTGATGCTGAAGAGCTAAAAGCTTTTAGCAAGTCTATTTAGCTTATAAACCATTTTATGGTACTTTCCAACTTATTGTTCCTAGTTTTAGGGTGTTTCTTTTCCTAAGCATGTGGTATGGAAACTTCCTGCGAGTTCATTTTCAACTTGTATATAGGGTTATCAAGAGCAAGATTTCCCCTAAGTTGTGTTGTTATCTCTTACTATGGCGCTTTATACTCCTCACCGTACTTTCTCAAAGTTCAACAATAACATGCCTATTATCGTTTCTTTGGCTCTGAGCGTTCCTTTGTCCATCTTCTCCTTTATCATTGTATTTTATTGGAAACTTGTATCTAGTATGGGCCAGTTTCGCATAGTGAATGAGCTTTTCGTACATTTATTCTCATTATATCTGTTTTCTTGACATGCCTATATTTATTCAGATTACCCACTGTCATTCATATCTCTTCAAATGTTTGCCACAGATATTGCTTGATGATGTGAAAGTATCAGAACAGTTAATTGACCTGGTCTTCTATATTCTAGTTCTCCTTGGTGCATACAGACAGGTTATTTTCCATGGTCTTGAATATTTGATCTGTCTCTCTCTCTTCATTTTGCCTGTGGATGTGCACTGATTACATATTCTTTCTAGGAACACGACATTCCGAATGATATGGTTCTCTTGCACTCGGCCTTGGTTGCCTGCAGTCTGAAATTGCTAACGGTGATTGTTTCTCCACAGTACCAAGAGGTTGCTCAAGTGCTGGTTGCATACCATAAGGTATTTTGTGTGAGCTCTTTAGGTTGTTGGGACATGATCGAGATGAAATTTTAGTGAACCATAAGAAAATTTTCACCAAAAACATGTAAACACCTTTAGTTCACATTTGTTCCAAGTTTCATACTGCTGTAACTTTAACTGAATATTCCTTTTCAGTGTTCTTGGCTCTCTATCATTCGGTATTGCTGTTCAGTTATGTCATACCTCAGGATGTGCATTTTTGGCAGGTTGACATATTTATGGACGCAACATTTTCTGCTGTTTGTATTGATGTTCAATTTCTCCAGACAAAGCTGTCTGAGGAACATGGCGATTCCTCTGCAAACACTACCCCTACTGCTGAAGAGACCTTGAATCATCTATGCCAGCAGTGTGACTCCTCTCTGCAGTTTCTGCAGTCTCTGTGTCAGCAGAAGATGTTCAGAGAATGCATTGTTAAGAATAAGGTTTTTCAGTTTAGATTCTCATATTTGATCTGATTTAGGGTTTTAATTGAGAATATTTACTCTGCTGAAAGAAAGTCGAGCCGGGAACCTTCTGGTTTTGCATGTCAGAGTTCACTAACTGAGGGATCTGGATAATGTGATTTATTTTCTTAATGTGTGAGGTAGAAGGAGAATGCTATTATGTGGTCATTTGCAATTTGGTTATTTATTTTCTGATAAATGTCTTGATCTTCCAGAATTCCTTAGAAAAGTTTATTACTCATTTCATTTAGACCAAAAAGTTATCATTACATGCAAGATTACACTGCAATATATGTTTTACTGACAGTACTTCTTTTGAGCTCTATTAACTATTGCCAGCCGTTATTAGGAGCTAGTCTAAATGGTTAACACCTGACTCCTCATGTTGAAAATCAATTATCTTAACAGCATGAAGATTTTTAACTTTATCTTCTCGCCATACCTTTATTGTGATTTTTTGATATAATTTCAAGTTGTCTCAGAAAGGTTGTGTCAGATCTTTTCCTTTTAGTTTTATCTAATTGGTTGAACTCAAATTTCAAATTTGACATTGATGTTTCCAGCCTGATTATTTTCAGTTTTTGTTAAGTCCAGGAGTTGTGCGGCAATGGCGGTGTTCTTATACTGGTCCAGTCAGTTATGAGCTTAAAGATATCACCTTTGTACACTACATCCTTGTATATTGCTTCTGTCTCTCGGCTAAAGTCGAAAGCCTTATCTATTGTGAGTTTAAGTCCAAGTGAAATTAGTGGAAATGAACAAAGATTAACCTTCTTCTTTCATAATTTGATGTATTTGTGTCTGGGCATGTTTGCAAGACCTTCAGTATTTAAGTACTGCAGCTTTTTTTGCTGCAGCTCTTGTACCTCTGTGAAGCAGAGAGTGTATCCTACCTCGACGAGGTTGCCAGCAATCCTAGAAGTCAAAATTTGGCGAAGTCTACTGCACTACAGGTTTTGGTTTTCCAGAATAAAAACGTTTTTTCTTTTCTGATATAAAGACTTTGCAGATGATATGCATTTGTTTTTGCCTGAGAGTAGAGAAGCACTCTTCCAGAATTCTTTAGTTCTGATGATAAAAAACTGTTGAAACTTATCTCACTTTGAAGATACCCAAACACACATTAAACTGGTTGTTTGTCAGTTATGATTTTTGCATCATTTTTCTTATAGTTCAAGCATATTCAGAAAACCACGGAGAATTGGGTTCAAGATGAATGATAATAGTATCTAGTGCACGATTAGCATAGCAATGTGTGCATTTTCTCCAAACCTGGTTCCCTTGTGTCCATGAGTACCATTCTTTCCTTTAACATTTTGAGACAAAAAATTGGTCCCTAGTTTTTTATCTATCTTTCTTTCTTTACCTTTTAGGCTTGTGATTTTTATTTTGTAATCTGTCATAAGGCCTGGTTAAATATCATTAAGCGAGTACAGTGGGTATTTCTTTTGGTTAGGTTCTTGAATTACTGAAGAAAACGTTTGGTATAGATTCTAGACAGTTAACTGCTTCTCCTGAGATAATCTATCCAAAGGGGCAACTGGAACTTAATGCTATGCGCCTGGCAGACGTCTTCTCAGATGATTCAAATTTTCGCTCTTTCATCATGATAAACTTTGTAAGCTTTTCAACAATATGATTTCATATTGATCTTTACAGGGTTAACTTGGGTCATTCTTGTTTATATTAATTTCTATGTCGATTTTAGTTTCTGATTATTCTTTTATCTTTGTTTTTCATGATTAAAGGCCGAGGGTTCAAAAATTGCCGCATGATTATTTAACACTTGGGTGCAATATTTAAAAAGCACAGCTTTGTATATTGAACTAACCTTTGTTATTAAAAATCATAAACCAACCTCTTGGATCTCAGACACAGAGCTGCATCGAATACACCGTGTATTAGGCAGGCTTATGAAGTCATCTTTCTGATTCAAACACATGAGGGACGTGCTTAAAGCCTTAAAGACACTGTTGGGATGAAATCTAGGTCTGAACAAATGGATATTTATCTATAATATGTAATTTTCGAATTGAGAAGTAGGACAAGACTAGGAACTGATTAGTACTTACATTATCATGCATTTATTGAGGACCTTCGTGTTGCTTGAATTGGTCATATAAGCAGAAATGAAATTTAGGCTTTTTTGCTTCTTTTTTTTTGTCCACAATACGTTAACTGGTAAGCCTGCATGGCACAAGCAGAAGTGTGCCTGAGCATTTAGTTCTTGACTCAACTCAGCTGAATAAAGTCTTACTTGACCAGTATTTTGGAAAAATGGAAACAAACAAGAACATCCAAATCAGTCCCCATTCAAGGTCTGTAATAATTTGGGACAGTTTCATTGTTCGATTAATTTCAATTTGCCTGAAATTTTTAGCTTAGAATGAGTGTTTGTTATTTCAGTCACTTATTAAGAAATACCATGAATCATCTGAACCATGTTTGTCCTGGCTTTACCTCTTTCTTGATATTGACTTTTATTTATGGCTTGGAAATTCCTAGATGATTGAGTTATAAGCTTATGGTTTTTTATTCAATATATCATGATATATTGTTCATGATATGGGTAGCTTGTCTCCAAACTTAATGACATTGGTACCCTGCATGTCAACATCTTGTATTCTCCGTACTTTTGACTGTTATTTGGCTACTGGAAGAAATATGTTAAGATTATCTTATTCCTGACGCTTTCAATTTGTTCCTTCAGACGGAAGCTCTGGCGGCCATCTTTTTACTCCCTCATGGAGAGTTTTTGTCTGGTTGGTGTTCATCTGATCTTCCAGTTTGTGAAGATGATGCAGCTTTGGAGTAAGTATCATTTACAGCTGCCGGATGGTTTGAATTGCTATCTTTAAGGGTTAAATGCAATTTGCTCCCATGTGAAAGTGGAAATGTGCAAAACACCCCTGTGAAAAAAAAATGCCGACAACCTAACTCGGGAAAAAATTAAAGAAGCAACCCCCCCCCCCCCCCAACAAGACTAGCAGTGTCGTGCACATGCGATTTTTGTGAATATTTCTCATTTTTTGTCTCCATAAAATGACTTATATACCCCCTTTGCATACACTGTTGGATCCCATTTGGTTTGATCAACGGTTTAATTCTTAAATGGTATAAATCAACGGTCCACAACTTATCTTAGATAAATCTGTGGTCTATATTAGCTTTATAAAATCTAGTCAAGATCTGGTACTACAAAAATCAACAGTTTATATTTTCAAATAAATTATTAAAAAATATTATAACAAATTATCTTTATGAATATTTTTTTTTTTTTTCATTTTCTGCCTTACAAACCCATTTCTTCCCCACACCGGCACCGTCCACCTTTCTCCCCGACCCTGTCTCTTCCCATCTCCGCGCAGCAGGCCCCGCTCGTAGCCCACCCTGCACAAGCCCCTCTCCCATCCTCGTGCAGCCATCTCCACCCTCACACCGCCATTCCCGACTCAATACTCGCTCTCCATTTCTCCCAGCAACTTTGCCTTCAAATAAGGAAATTTGGCTCAACCCAACTTCTTGGGTGAAGAGAGGATAATAGTGTGGATGGGGGGGGGGGGGGAGACAGGAAGGAGATGAAGCGTTATATAAATTATATGTATGTATAGATATATTATTGAATATATTTACATTAAAATATATATCTACTTTCAACTATATATTTATATAGTAGAATATATTATTTTTTATCTATATATTTAATTATCATATATATATATTTGTTTCTATATAAATTTATATTATGTTGTAATAATTATTTATTTAATCTTGTGATGTTTTAAGTTATTTTTTTATATATTTGTTTATATCCAAATGACTCTGGACTGCTAAAATATAAATCATTGATTTATACCTATTAAATTCTGACCATGATGGTAATCAGTTTACATCCTAGGGTTTACAACTAGGGGTATAAAGGTGATTGTATACCTGAAAAAAAAGAAAAAAGAAAAATGACTCGCGGTCAGGGTTTTTTGGCTTCTTTCTTTTTTCTCAAGGAGGTTTGTTTGGCTACTTTTTTCATAGGCTCCCCCCCCCCCCCCCACACACACAGTCAGACTTTCACAGGGGGTAAATCGCATTTAACTATTTTCAAATTAGTTAAAATATCATTCTCAGCTGCCGCAGCTTGAATTATTCTTTCTGTTAAACACAGACATCTGGATTCATCTATGTTTTCCTTGCAGTGTACCTCGGTCATCCTATGCCCATCAGAGAACATCTTTATTGATTAAAGTGATAGCAAACCTTCATTGTTTTGTTCCTGATGTATGTCAAGGTAAACTGATTTTGAAAATTTCTTGGTTTAACTTTGGGTATTATTTTTGATCTCCTTATATAAGTATTAAACTTTGGTTCAACCCAGATGAGAAGGACCACTTTCTCAACAAGTTTGTTCGGTTCTTACATAAGGAGTCTCAGAAATTGTCAAATGGATTTTCATCTACTTTTGATGCTGAAAAAACTACTATGGTTAGCAAGAATTTAGGTAGGAACTACTTATCACTGTTGCCTTGGTAAGTCAATTGAATACTCCTGTCTATATTTCTTATGAGTCTTTTGCATGTAGGTTCACTGTTAAGTCATGCAGAGTCTTTAGTTCCAAGATTTTTAAACGAAGATGACGTGCAGCTACTAAGGTAATTTTAATTGCCCTATGTGGCAGGCGGTTGTCAGGCGAGAAATATTTCCCTTTACTCAATTGTATGTTGACTGATGGAGTCCTCTTGTGAAAGGTCACTGTTCGCTTGGTGCAATCATACTTCACTGTGATAATAGGCCTACTTGACACTTCACAGTTGTTTGTGCATCTGTTATTTGATTATTCGTCTAGGACTATATTCTAATACAAATAATCTTCTTTGTAGGTTATTTGTCAGTCAATTTGAGTCTCTGATTGTTCCTGCTGCATCTGAAGATCATCTAGTTGAAGTAATTCTTTACTCCGTTCTGTACTAAGTTTTGTTGTTTTTCCCTGAAAATATCAAGTATTTTGTTCTATCTTTGCTGTGAGAACCTCTTTCAGTTTCTTTATTACTAGTTTCAAATTGTCATTTTATCCCAACTCATTGCTGTCAAACAACATGCCAGAGGAAATTTAGGTAAGCAATTGTAAGAGATTAGTGTCTTAAGATGGATACTCAATTGTGGTTGTCCGGTGAATATTGAGACATTATATTCTAAATTGATAATTATACTAAATAATATAAACAAGTACGCCAGTATTACTTCAAAATAATACCTTATCCTAAAGAACATCACTTTAATAGCTGTATATGACCAGGATTTCTTATAGGTTGAACAGGCCAAGCTCAAAAATGAGAACTTTGATTTTTGTTGTTATGTGTGGATACCTACTTGGTCCATGGGATACATGCTTCAACAATTATCCATGTAATGGCATAAATCCTGATTCCTGTACCACTATTTTAACTTATGTCTAAAGTTAGCTTTATTTTCTTCAATTGGTTGGCACCCACTTTGTGCCCTTTAGGATGCTCACAATACAGGGGTGCGCTCTTCATCCTTACACAGAGAAATAGCATCAAATCATGACAATAATGATATCAACATGGAAGATTGTACGCGAGAGAATGTTGCTTTCCAAGAGGTGGACCAATTAGACCAATCTGTTGATGGGCAAAGGAAAACTGGGACAATGGAACAGGGTAAACCTAATGGAGCCCCTACAAATTTGGCAGAAATTGAGAGAGATGCTCGAACTGTTGAAACTAGTGGTTCGGATTCTAGTCCAACACGAGTAAAGAACACTATTATTCGGGTGGATGTTGACCACATCAAAGGAAGTGTTCTTGAAGAAACTCTGGAGGATGAAAAGGTTGACGCTATACATTCTGATGAGAAGCAACAAAGGAAACGAAAGCGGACTATAATGAATGATAAACAGATAGCACTTATAGAATCTGCACTTGTAGATGAACCTGATATGCACCGTAATTCAACCTCATTGCGTATATGGGCTGACAAACTAAGTCTTCATGTGAGTAGAAGTTTCATTTTTATTTCTTCTGATTTCTTCCTGGTCCTATAATGCTTTTTATCTATGTGTTTTGTTCTCTATGAATGTCATTTGTTTCTGTAGGGTGCGGAGGTTACAACTTCCAGACTTAAAAATTGGTAAGAGAGCCATCATTTTCTGCTCTTCGGATTCTACATTCTTTTATCATGTGATTTTGGTTACATGATGGTTGAAGTATTTGCTTTGCCAACCTATCAAATTTTGTGTTGATAGTTGTGAATGGGATCCTATCTTCATAATATTGGGTCAGGTCATTTTAATCTGCTCCGATGGGTTCTCATTTTAGTTGCAGCATACAGCCTAATATTTGCCCGTCTTGTTAAAAAGTTGAACCTAGAGGAAACATTTTGATGAATATTGCTGCACAAGACAAATATTATCCCGTCAAGCTTGCCAGTTGGTTTTGTCCATCATGGAGATCACATGGAATCTTTAACATGCTTGCATGTAGTTGTTTCGCAGTCCTGAAATGGTTTCTAGAACTTCCCACCATCAGTATTCCTGATAGAGGGAATATTAAGTAATAAGATGAAGTTTAAGACTGACGTCATTTTATAACACTGATCAAGTACGAGTTCATATAGTTTGCTTCCTCAAGCATACTGGTCAGGTGTAAATAGCCATGCTTTGTGCTAAAGGGTTTTAGAACAATAAGAGTGCTGGTCAATAGTTTAAAGATATTCACTCTTGTGCCCATAGCAGGAGTGGGACATAATGTTACATTTTTAATTCCTTTGTCTGGGTTTTGGACAGGCTCAATAACCGAAAAGCTAGGCTAGCCCGTGCGGCGAAGGATGTTCGTGTTTCATATGAAGGGGACAGTCTTGACAGACAAGGTTCTGGACACTTGGATTCACCCCACAGTCCTATGGATGATGCTCGTGTAGCGTCTGCTGCGAGAGGGAGTGTTAGGAATGATGTTATAGACACAGCTTTGCCAGCTAGTGTTGATGAGAACTTGGGGACTTCAGTTGCAGCACCTAGGGATACTGTAAGACCTGGTCTATACTTTGAGCCAGGCCAATATGTAATGCTTGTTGGTGAAAAAGCAGAGGAGGTTGGGAAGGGCAAGGTATTTCAGGTCCGTGGAAAATGGTGCGGGAGAAACTTGGAGCAATCCGGCACATGTGTTGTGGACATTATGGAACTTTCAGTCGATAGATTTGCCAAGCTTCTGCATCCGGTGGAAGCCACAGGCAACTCATTTTATCAGGCTGAAAAAAGACTAGGGTTGATGCGAGTATTGTGGGATTCAAACAAACTGTTCCAGCTGCCACCTCGGTGAATTTAAAGGGCGTATCTGCTGGAAAGGATCTGGTAAGTGGTAGTTCATTTCGGTCTTAACCACTCAACATGCATAATAGACGCATGCTTAAGGCATTCTGTTGTTTCGAACTCAGGTTAAATGCGTCACACTTGAGTTGCACCAGGAAGACGGTTATTGAATGAGGCTGTAAATAGTTAAGTGTAAGGCCCTGCATCTGGTGCTGCTAAGCACAACTTGACAGTTGACCAGTGAACCTGTTAAAAACGCCGAGGAGGCCCTCTTTTCACGAGCATATAGCCACGGCCATGGAAATATGTGATGAATTTTGTACAAGAAATTGAGGGCCATTTTGTTCCTCGGCTTCCAACTGAAACTGTAATTTCCTAAGTTAATTTATGATGATTCTGTGGTGGTTAACTTGTTTTAATCTTTTTTTTTTGCTTTGGTCTTTTAAGTCGGCTGCTAATGTATGTCTGGCATAGTTGGGATTACATAGTCGTAGAATGCAGTCTCCAGTCGAGACTTATATATTTGAAGGTCGTATATTAAATACATTGTAGGATCAACTAAAACATGGAGAATATACCAAGTTGGACAAAATGAGCATAACGAAATATATTTATATTCATATTTTGTAAGGGTGTATTTTAATTGTTGGATTTGGATTTGAAGAAAGAATTTCAAATGATTTTATCTGAAAAGAATTTGAAATTCATTCACATTCATCAAAATATAGTTTAAAATCACTGCAAGAAAATATGATATTAGTGACAAAATATTAAATGATAATTTTAAAGTTGTCACGAAAAATATATATTAAGTGATAATATTTTTTATTTTGTCATTATATAATTATTAGTGACAAAAATTGTGTATAAAGTTGTCACTAAATACAATTAGAGACTCATCTATAGTGATAAATTAGAAACAACACAATATAGTGGTAACAATTATTTATTGTTACTAGGTTGTCACTATACGTGAGTTACTAATTGTATTTAGTGACAATTTTGTGCACATCTTTTTGTCTCTAATAATGATTTTTACAAAATAATAGTAATTATTAAAATTATAAAATTCATTATTGTGACAATATTAAACTTGTCACCTGATTTCTTTGTCGCTAATATTCGATTTTCTTGTAGTGAATTGGAATGGAAGGATTTAAAATTATTTAAAATTGAAATTATCCAAATAAATTCAGAGAATTTGTTATGATGGATTTCATAATTTCAAATTTTTCAATTCAAATGCATCTTTAAGGATGGATAGAACTTGACCCTTAAATGTTGAATCCTTATAATGTGTAACAACATTCAGAACTGCCAACTAGTAGGATAATGTTCAAATGTTATTGGTAAAATTACAAGTAGTAGGATAATGTTCAAATGTTATAGGTAAAATTATGACCAACATTTTGACGTTTGATATAATTTGATATAATTTTAATACCTTGATACTTTTTTGTATTTAATGATCGTTTAATAATGAGCTTAATGTATTAGTTTTTGTTAGGTTTTCAATTATTTCTTGTGATAAACTTATTAAAATGTTTAAATTGATCATGAATTATAATTTTATTTATTTTTAAAATTCTTTAGAAAATCTTTATGGGCTAAATGGATTTTTTTTTATGTATCTTTCAAAATTTCTATTCACTTTGTTTAGATTTTGTATTCTTTACTTTTTAAAAAAATATATGTATATCACAAGGGCAAAGTTAATAATTTTATATCCATTTAAGGTATAAATAATTATATCAAATAATTTTTTAAATATTGAAGGGATTTGTAATTATGATAATATCGTAATTTATCCAATTTTATTTGTATAATTTATTTAACCAACACCAATCACTTGTATAGGAGTCCAGTAGAACATGTGTATCAGAAACGCAATAAAATATTTGGAAAAGGAAGGTCCATAAAGGAGTAAGCCCAAGTTCATTCCGGTGAGCATTGCCGTCCAAGTGCTCGATCAAAAGCCTGAACCGGCCGCAAGAATTGCTCCATCTCCGTTAGGCTCTAGCTTGTGCTTTTGTGTATGTGACTAAGACAGAGATAGCAGCATCGCTGCCACTCGGGGGAAACCGGAAGAAAAGATGGAGCCTGAAACAACGTTGCAGCCTCTTAAAAACATCGTGCCAGCGGCGCAGAACAACATAAACGCCAAATTCATACTTCTCGACAAAGGAAGAGTGACACTTGAAGGACAATATAAGACTTGCCTTGCGCTTGTTGCGGACGAGACGGCGGCGGTGCACTTCCAGTTGTGGGGTGACGAGTGCGACGTTTTCGAGCCTGGCGATATCATTCTATTGACCAACGGCATATTTTCCTACAGTCGCAACAATCTCGTTTTGAGGGCCGGTAAAAGGGGGAAGGCGGAGAAAGTGGGGGAGTTTACATTGGCCTTCGTGGAGACCCCCAATTTGAGTGAAATACGGTGGGCTCCTGATCCTAATGACTCCAAGAAGTATGTGCAGCAGGCTGTGGTTTCTCCACATTCCCGTATTTTCGTGCCTCCACGTTGAAGGTGCTCCTGATTACTACTACGAGGTTTAATGGTCAGTTTGTGTGTTTGATGTCCACTATTTAGTAATGGAAATTGGAGTTCTCCTTCTTATAAGCTTATTCGTTTGAAACTTGGACTTGTTCTTAGGTCTGTCCAATGAATTTACTTTTGATTTTGACTCAATTAAGTTGCAAAATTGTTAAGCATGTCGAAAGGGGTATTTTCTAGAATATGGATCGATGGAAACAAAACCTATGTCTTGTGTTTGAGAAGATGCACTAAATTATACTAAACTCTGATTTATGCTTGAATAATCAAAATTAATGGATATGGCTCAAGTATTTTTCTCATTTTCTTGGTTTCTTATAGGTTTAGCATTTTGCTCGTCTTTTTAGTTGCAGACCATCTTTCTTTGGTACAATAATGCGTTGTGCTTCCGTTTATCACTTTATTCATCCATTACATTTCTCCAGACTCTGCTCAGGTCTGGAAGTGATTATTCTTTCTTTTCCCGCTCATCTCCTTATTTCTTTTTTCTCAAAGTTTCTTTGGAGTTCTCTTTGCATTGCTTTATTGACCCCAGGGACCATGAATTTCTGCAAGCAGATTTACCCAAGTTTTACAACTCTCGACGGAGTCTACAATGCTGAAATGTCTTTACACACTTTTTAGCTCCTCCATTGAAACTGCATTTCTAATAGTGAATACTTGGGAAACCTGGAAACCCAGAATAATTTGTTATCCAAGAAAGTAAACACGCTTCAGCCCGTCAATCCGTAAAACCTGCTTGATACTGATTGTTTGACCCTCAAAAATCAAATCACCTTCCAATTTTCTCGCCCACTCCGTGAATCACTGCTCAGACCCCTTACGCTGATTTCTCAGCCGAGGTATGAATCTTTCCTTTTGTTCAATATGCAAAAGCTAATATTAAATTAGCATGCAGTTCTTCAGCTTTGGTTATCCTCTTTCTCCACTTCTTCTCTATTTTGTATATGAATTATTAATGCTCTGACTGTGGGTTTTTCGTCGATGATCTAGCCCTTCTTTTATTTGCATGACATTCGTAGTTATGTAGTAATTGTTAAATAAAGTTCCGTGTGATTGATTAGAGGTGTTGGTTGGCCTCTGTACTGAGACTGATTCTATGGAGCAACAAAGTTATAGTCTCTCTTAATTAGGCTGAAGAATTACATTTGAGAAGTTTCTCATATCTCTCTGTTGATTGAGACTTTTAATACTGTGTCGCAGTTATTGTTTCAATTGCAGAAAATTATGGTGTTCATCCTGTATCTCTCACGATGGCTATACCATATCTTTTGCTTTTTGACGTGGTGGCAAAAAAAAGTTTCCCTGCATTCGTTTTTATACTTGTAGCTCTTTCATTATTTTTTCGTCATATCCCTGTGCTACGAATATTATATTTTGATCGTTACATATTTATTTTCTTCATGATAAGAACTCACGAACTTGCTGTTATAGGCCAGGTTGCTTTCGTAATTTGTTTTTTTCCTCTTTCATCTGTGAGTTAATGCTTTGACCTTATTAATACAAAACTTATTGATAAACTAAGAACTTGATATATGGTTAAAATGATAAATAAAGATGAAGGAAATGGAATGTCGTACGAAAGGGGGAATTTATTAAACTTCAATCAACTTCCATGATAAAGGCAACAACAGATTAAACCCATACACGCCTAGAAATCTTGAGATGTTGTTTTAGCCTCTTTCTCCCTCTCTCCAGTGGTCATCGGGAAAAGATTCTGGTGAATTTTTGGTACCACTCCAGCACTTGGAATGGTAACATTCTCTAACAACTTGCTTAACTCCTCATCGTTTGCCACTGCCAGTTGTATATGCCTTGGTGAAATCCGGTTCCTCTTGCTCATCTTTGCCTGATTCCCAGCAAGCTCCAAAGCCTGTATCAAGGAAACAAGGAACCCTAATCGATCAACCAAATCCAAAATTATATTTTTAGGAGAAATGAAGATAACAGAGATTTATTGGATGCAAAAGCATTGCCTCGTTAGCAAGGTATTCAAGAACAGCAGCTAGGTACACAGGGGCACCAGCATTGACTCGCTGGGCATACTTTCCTTCCTTGAGGAATCTGGCGATTCTGCCCACAGGGAATTCAAGGCCAGCCCTCACAGAACGAGAGACGGATTTGGAGGCCCTGGACTTTCCTTTCCTACCCTTGGTTGAAGCCGATGCGGCGGAGCTCATCTTTGATTTGTATTCAGGGTTTTGAAAACCCTAACGAAGGAATTGAAATTATCAAAAATGAGGGTGTGGCAATGAAACAGCGTATTTATGAGTTTATATAGAAACTATCCAGGTGGCGGTGGTGACGTCAGGTGGCTTCTGATTTGTTCATTTTCTGTTGCACGGATCGTTGACATGGCAATGAAATATTTTGAATTTTGAGTTTGGTGAATATTTTTGGCGCGTGAAAGAGGAAAGGTAAGTTAAATTTGGTGAAACATTTTGGTTGGTTATAGACAAAATCTAAGTTAAATTTGGCAAAACATCTTGGTGTGTTATAGACGAAATTTAAGTTAAATTTGGCGAAACATTTTGGTGGATTGTAGAAGAAATCTAAAAGCTCGTATTTTTCTAATGTGGACTTCTTTTAAGCCCATCCCAGTAAACAAGATTTCTTGCACGCTCTATGGTTCTTGCAGCTATCGCATTACTTCTCCACTAAATATCAGCATTTACTTATTTGTTTGGCGTATATGTACCCTTTGTATATGTTCTGTGAAGATGAGACCCTCTAAACGCAGATTGGGTTGTTTTCCGAACTGCCTTTTCCATTTTTCTCTACTGTCTTATTCTTTGAACTTATGTATTCCAGAACTAAATCATGGGTATCATGTAAAGGACTTTGAAGTCGTATCTTCTGCATTGGTTGACAATCAACCGGATGCTGGGCTAGTGATTAAAGAGGTGCTAGAAGTGTATGATAAACTAAAAAGTAACTGAACTTGGGAAACTTGCTATTTTGGTTGGTATTGTGCTTTTGGCAGTGAATAAGTGTGCCAGTATGCTTTGGGAGGTGACATACTCTTCGATAGGTGCAAGTAGCATGTTTTCTATATGTACATTTTCTAATGGGGGATGGTTGGTTGTGCATACACTTTGAATGATTATGAGCATCCTAGCTTATCTCATATTTTTATGAACTGGAGGTCGACTGAACATATAGTATATCCTTCCACTTTTTACCTGTGATGAATTGGCATTAAACTGAATCCAGAATTCACGCAGATTATTATGTAATCCGTTTGTGATAATGATGCCATTTTAATTTCATTTTGTTGTATTCTTATAATGTATTGTGCATATGACATATCTATATTCTTTAACATGAACTACTGTATGCATAACAAAAGTCTTGAGTATACATATTTCTGAATCTTGTCTGTGTCAACTTTTGTCCTCGTATTTATGGCCTGTCCTTTTATGTTCAATCAATATATTAATTGCAGCCTGATTGGATCAGGAACTATGAAAACAAAAGTTGCTACTTATCATAAGAGCTATGAGCATTTTGTGGATGGTTCCAACTATTTCTGCTGGTTTTCCCCCACTTTCTCATGTATTCAGGAAAGGCAAAACTTAGTTTGGGTAATGCTGTTTGTTGGCGAAGATTGGCCATTGTTCCAGAGACATTGTTGGGTTATGCTTAAATAATAATTATGCATGCTTCTTTATTATAAATCCTTTCGCAGCTCAGCACTGTTGTTACTTGTTGCATATTTCCAGCTGGCTGCTTATAAAGTATTAATGTTGGATTCTGGTTTCTTTAGGTGCATAACATTCAAAGACCTCCAAACTCCTATGGGATGACCAAAGTTCACTGCCAACATATGATGTCACTCTCTGATCTTCTCTACAATGGTGTTATCCCGCAAGAAGCCGTTATGGTAAGGGCCGTGATAGTAGTTGTTTCGAAGTGAAGCAGTGGAGCCCCTCAAATGGAGTCACGCAGCACCATCACCGTCAACACTCAGGCATGCAATTTGACAAAGTCTGGTTCTAGTGCACACAGCTTGAGAGTGGTAAATAACAGCTAGACTATAAGGTGATCCATGTTGCGATTGAGTTGCTTTCTCAAATCTGTATAGAGCAAGCCAGAAAATGTCGTGGAACATGGGATTTTGTGGTGCGTAGAGGAGAAGATTGTCACGTACCTTTGTGCTGTACATTGAAGATTTCTACAGTAACTTATGGTCAACGATACAATTGATAGATTATTGATTCAGGGGTTGATGTATTATTGATTTTGATTGTGTATCAATAAAAAGCATCATGAAGAAATGCATATTCTACATGTATGTAGTAACAGCTAGATTGTAAGGTGATCCATGTTGCGAAGTGTTCTGTTTTGTAGCCTTGAGCAGTATTTCTGCCTACATTGGCGGTTGTCTTGTGGCTTCTTACTAATGCACAAACAAAAAGCAAAAGAAGATTAGAGACGGTTGTGCGTAAGGGCAGATAAAATGCGCCTGAGGATGTGTTAATCGCATTCGTGGTCACGTGATACTGGTTGTGGAATAACGTATATGGAACGAAAAAAATACCCGGACATGGAGATGCGGGGGATCGAACCCCGTGCCTCTCGCATGCAAAGCGAGCGCTCTACCATTTGAGCTACATCCCCGTTACAGTATGTTAAATAGTTTATTGATATGAGACGTAGAGAACATAATATGATATTGATAACAATCTCTTGATCTAAACAGATGGAGTAGGTTGGTGGGCAGATTAACTTATACACGCGAATTGGGTGCATGAATAACTTCATACAGGAAAACGCACATTCATCCACAATTCTTGGGAGTGACCAAGACCACAATTTGCCTCTGTGAAGAGGCAAACTCTAAGATGTTATCATAAAATGAAAAATTATAATCACTGCACTTTTTCAGTAGACTCCAAAGAAAAGGAATTTATAGCCAAGAAGCAATTCCAAGTCTCATTTCTACTAACAGTGGCCTCCAATTGCTCTTTCTCTTATAAAAGATAACAGGGAAGAACATAGACTCGTCTCACTAAATTCGCTACAATAGTGCAGTGAAGAGAAAGCCATGCTTATCTTCCAGCCTAATCAGCAGCAACCACTTCATCCAGAGAGAAACTTTACCAAAATGCAATGGATAATAACAATCTAAAGAAAGACTTTTGAGTCCCCAGCTAATCAGAGTTTTGAAGTCATTAAAAACTAGTATGAGACTAACAATTATAAAAGCACACATCAAAACTAACACCAGTAGCATTAAACAATTTAAAGGTCCACACAGACTACACAAACAGACATGGCTACTGTCCTCTCTCCACACTTTTCCAATGTAAATTTTACAAGAAGACGTAAATGTCACACCCAAGTCTCAGGACAGGAAAAGCAATAGAAATTCAAGGATATAATCAGTTAATATGAACTTATTCATCCAACAGCAACAAAATCGACACAAATTCTCATATCATTTCAAAATTAGGATGTTAAGGAGAATATCTTATATGTAGAAGCTGCAACCAATAATGTAAAAGTAACTATATACGAAACCAAGCTGCAACAGTTAGATTATACAAACAGCAGAGACCAGAAGAAGTAAATAAAATTTGTACAATAGAAACTCAGGCTTCTCGACAAATCTTCAGAAGAATAAAGTAGGAAATTGACAATTAATGGCTGCAGATATTTGGGAAAAAAAATAAAAGAAGAGATTATCATTCATTCTTCCAACAAGAGAAAAACAGGGTTTTCACAAAGACCAAACATCATCACAAACGAAAAAAATGATCCAACCCTTTACAAAGTATACCCATCAACCCAGCCGTCTAATTAATGACAAAAGACCTAAAACTCTTGGGAAGCAGAGCCAATCTCTTTGTCCCTTCCTCCAGCTTTCTTAGGCAACAAAGTTTGGTGAATGTTCGGCAAAACACCACCATTAGCAATTGTCACATTGCCCAACAGCTTGCTCAATTCCTCATCATTCCTCACCGCCAATTGTATATGCCTGGGCACAATCCTGTTCTTCTTATTGTCCCTCGCCGCATTTCCAGCAAGCTCCAAAACCTGAACAAAGTAAACAAATTACAATCAATTAGAATCCAATCAACCAATCGGCAAAACCAAACCCAAAATACGCCAAAATCAACGAAATTTACAGAATACAAGAAACTCACCTCAGCAGCGAGGTACTCCAGAACGGCGGAGAGATAAACTGGTGCGCCGGCGCCAACACGCTCAGCATATTTACCGGCTTTAAGAAAACGTGCGATTCTGCCAACGGGAAACTGCAGGCCGGCCTTGGAGGAACGGGAAACGGATTTGGAGGACTTCGGCTTGCCTCTGCCACCTTTGGTTGTTGCGGCGGCGGTGGAACTCATCTTCCAATACAGTTACTAGCGATTCAAAAACCCTAGAAATTACAGGAAACCGTAACCTGCAGAGATTCGGAAGCGGAGAGATGTTATAGAAAGACGGAATGAATGTGTGTGACAGAGAGGTTTATATAGAGAGTAAAGCCGGATTTTGATTGGCTGATGGAGGTGAGGCGCGGATCGCCAGCGTGGCATGGGAATAAGTGGAGCGAATACTAAAAAGGGCTTTTGAAATTTTTGACTTTTGGAAAACCATTTTGGCGCCTCAACAGGGAAACATCATTCATTTTCTGAAATTCGAAATTTATCTTATTTTGATTTAGGAAAATTTCAAAAAACTTGTAATCTGAGTACATTATCGCTTAAAACGACATTTGGCTTGTCATGTTTTGATGTTGAAAATACAAAAATTTGCTTTTGATTAATTTATTCTTGACGAATAAACAAAAAAAAGCTTCTAATCGAGAATTATGATTGTCTTTGTACCTAATTAATCATTTTATTATTATTCTAATCTTTGTTGCCGTCATAACATTGTTTCTTTTTTTCTTTAAAAAGATATGATAATGAAATAATCAATTTGATTTGATAACACTATAAAATAAAATCGATATGAAAAAATCACCTTTTAAAAAAAAATAAAAGCCCAAACAGTTGCTCAAAATTATAAAAATATGACTGAAAAATGATAACACGCATTTAATCAATTAATTATTTTCAAAATGATGTGATATACTCTATTTTTGTTATTATAAAAAAACCTTACATGCACAACTTTATTGTTTCCAATAACTGCTTTAAACATATGTGTTTGCAGAAAAGAAGAGCCGGAAGGTTGAAGAAGAACTATTGAGTGTAATTTATTAGTAAATGAATTTTAAGTGAATTCATGGGCAAATAAACTACAAAGTTAATTCAAGATTTGGTAGCTCAATATCCCTAATATTTCACTTGCAATATAATTTGTTTATTTTAAACTAAACTTAGTTTGAGTTACAATTTCACTTCATATTTGTTTATCCACTTTCCTTGTTCTTTAACTCTAACCCCAAAGAATCATTTTGTTTCACAAGAAATGGTAAATAAGCTTAATTTGTATTTGCAATTTCAGTATTTACTGCTTTAAACCTTTAACAAAATGAATCAGGGAAAAGTTTGAGTGAATAAAATCGCAACGTTTCATTTAGTCAAAAACAGATGAACATTGGTATTTCATCACAACTTATAATGCCCAGAAAATTTACATCATATCAACAAAATATTCATTTCCTCCAAAAGTTACCGATTCCAACAACCAAGAGGGCAAGAACAACTACTACTCTAGACAGATATTTGAGAAGAACCTAAGCACATATTACGACTAAAATTCTTGAGAAACAGATCCGATTTCACCCTTTCCTTTCCCAGCAGCAGTCTTCTTCGGCAGCAGATTCTGATGAATAACAGGCAGGACGCCGCCGTTTGCAATCGTCACAGATGCGAGCAGCTTGCTCAACTCGTCGTCATTCCTCACCGCTAGCTGAATATGCCTCGGAACAATCCGATTCTTCTTGTTATCCCTCGCCGCATTTCCAGCGAGCTCCAAAACCTAACATTAACAAAAACACGAAACATCAAAACAGACATTCAAAAGAGAAGAAGGCCAATTGAGAGACATTATTTCACTCCGCTTACCTCGGCGGCGAGGTATTCAAGGACGGCGGAAAGGTAAACAGGCGATCCGGACCCAACACGTTCAGCGTAACGGCCTTTTTTGAGGAAACGGGCGATCCGGCCGACGGGGAACTGGAGGCCAGCTTTTGATGATCTAGAAACAGCCTTTGATTTAGGTTTGCCTCGGCCTCCGACGGACTTCGCTGCCGCAGTTTGTTCACCCATGACTTCTCGAGAAATTCCTTTTCTTTTTCTGGAGGGAACCTGAAATTTGAATAAGCTTAGAAGAGTCTGACTGAGCTGTGTATGAAAATGGAGGTGAGTAGCGATTATATAGGATATAATCTGTCATCTCATTGGTGGATTGGTGCTTCACGCGGATTGCCAACATGGAATGGCTTCTTCTGGAGTTCTCGATGCTGATTGGTTGCTTGGTGGTTCACGAGGATTGCTTACGTGTGAAGCTCAGTTCCTGCTTATTTTAATCTTCTCTAATTGGATTCTAAAGTTTGAAAATTGCGGGGGCCTTATTGGGCTACAGAGGTTATTAATGGGCTCAAGCAAAAGCCCAAACATTCTAAAGTGGGCCTCGTAAAGCCTGTTCTTAAGTCCACCTTTGACAGCTACGTCTAAGGCCCATAACTCAAGAGTGGCATTAGAAAAAGGCAGAGGTCATGTAGGATTATCAAAATTAATATCCATATGAAACATTATTAGAGAAAATATTAACAAAAAAAATATTGATTTTTACATATATTAAGCACTTAATATTAATAATTTGTATACATATCACACACTTTGACATAATGATGTTTACATAAAGCAAACCAAAACTCCAGTAGAACAATACATGAAACTACATTTTTTCCTATTATAAACAATAATTACATCATTGTATTAAAATATTCTTCAAATTCAACACATATTTTCAATAGTTATAAATTATACACAATGAACATCCTCAAATATTAGACAAGCCCTTTTGATTTTTTTGTGATCAGAACTTGATGTGGGAATATCTTTAACTAGGTCTTCATAAACATTTCAGAGAATTTTTTTTTTTTTTGAACAATAGAAAACATAATTTTATATATTAAAGCGGATCAAAAATCAATTTAAAATGGGAGGTTGTTCTTCTAGTACAAAAAGACATAACATCATAAACTAAAAATTTTCGATAAGCATGATTGTTGTTCCATAAAGATCTGTATTGGTGTTGCCATTAGAGCTGCTGTGTGAGACAAAAGATCATTAGCTTTGTTGCCTTCCCTATAACAAAAGGTTGCGGATGCTGCTTCAAACTCAGATAAAATTTGTTGGGTATCCGGGAGCAAAGAGAGGAAATCCATCTGTGCTTGGTCCCTCCTGCAAAGAAGAAGTAATAAGGTTTTGAGAGTCTGATTCGATAATGATTTTATTTATGTTGTATGTTTTTGCTATATAGACTCCTTCCCTCAATGCTCGAAATTCCGCCATATTATTTATAGCAGTACCAATATATCCTGAAAAAGCCAACACGAATTTATCTTCTAAATTTCGAATATTCCCCTAATCAAGTATAACTTATGCAACCCCACTCTTTCTTAATATGTATATAAGTTTGACTTACAACAACTCTATGGGTTTGGGGTCTAATGTGTTGGCTGGCTTATTGCATTGGCATCTGAAAGGAGTAAGATTCCTTACACTCACAATCCTCAATTGTCAATTCCTTATCCCTCAAAATTTTATAAGTTGGAGCATTGGAAGCAAAAAGTGTAATTTTGTCTTTAGCAATGTCTGGAAATGGCATCTTTGTCTATGGATCCATTTCAATTTTCAACCATCTTAAAATATACAACATTTTGTGGGTTGGTTCTATTGAAGCAAAATTAGTCACTGAAAGAGACTTTGTATTATTATTCACATTTTAATTTGTCCAACAAGAATTTATGTGTTTTTTATGAGGGCATTTTTATTTTTAAGGAAATTAGTCAAATATATTACAAAATATTTATTTCGAATCATTAGATGTTCAGTTCAATTAACGTAACTTTCGCTTGAAATAAATTAATAAATCCATTGACTCATATATTTGTTTTCTAATAAGAGATTTAATAATAACAATAATTAGGTAAGCAAAAAGTGGAGTTTTGTTTCTAGCTAGTGATGATTATGTAGGCATGAAATGATGTTCCAACTAATTCAAGCATTATTTTAGAGATGGGAGAAGCAATTTAATTTCCATTGAAAGAGACTATAATTATTAATAATCTTCAAATAATTGACTCACTCACATGTTGAAGACATTTGAGCAAGACAAGTTAAAATTTTAATTATTGGAAGAGTCTGATTAGAGCTTTAACAAATATAGTTTCATCTCAAATTCAAAGAAATTATATAGTACAAGTAATCCCTAGATTCATATTGCAAATTTGTGGAGCTATTTTTGGATTTTTTTAAAGATAATTACATTTACACTCCTTGATTTATGATATGTTTACACAAACATACAACCACCATAAAACGTCAAGATTATTAACAAAAATTGTCCCTAGTTTTTGAAAAATCACACATACAACCCAAAAAACGTCATCATCATCACACAAACTACCTCTATTTTCTGGCTGTTTAAGTTGTTTATGTAATTATGCAAAAAGCATGAATACTTTGTATGGTGAGATCAGTTTCAATTAAAAATATCAAACTGAAACAAGGGAAATTAAAAGTTGAGACAACTTTTGTTTTGACAAAAACCTGATCAATCATCTCTTCACAAAAAGGGAGTTCGACCCGAATTCAAGATTTCTGAGGATCACAAAATCCCCATGAATTCAGACAGATGTACATGAATCAGCAGCCATGGAGTGGAGTCAGACAAAATGCAATTCTAAGACCATACAAAAACACGAACACTGCAAGATAACTCACAAACTGTACATAGACAGAGCAAAAGACTAACAAAAAAGGCTAAAACCATGGTATGTTTCCCAAGATCTAATCCCTTTCTTTCACTTGATCTAAAGGGATCACAAGAGAAGGATGGTTCTTGAGACACTCAATGTCACAGGGCAACCTCCCATCGAGGCTCTTGAGGCCGGTTTTCGCCCCACGGGACAAAAGATAAACCGCAACCTCCACATTTCCTGCCTCAACTGCCCGAAGAAGAGGCGTATAGCCCGAGCCATCGACAACATCAACACGAGCCCCTTGACTACTAACCAAAACCTTCACACTTTCAATATGCCCTTTGAATGCTGCTCTGTGCAGAGGCGTCCAGCCGTTTTGATCCTTTCCATTAACGTCAGCCCCACGAGCCAGGCAACTCTTGATCGCATGCACGTCGTCTATTCTTGCAGCTCTCTGCAACAGGTCCCCTAAGCATAAAGAATCGTATAGGTCCAAGTTGCCCCTTTCGACTGCCAAGGCAAACGCGGTCTGGCCTTCTTTAGTGACCGCGTATTTTGAATAAACCGAGTGGTTTAGCAGGAATTCTACTGCCTCAAAATGGCCTTCTTGTGCAGCATAATGGAGGGGAGTCCAGCCAAAACGGTCCGTGCTATCGACATTGCTTCCTACTGAAACAAGAAACTGAAGGGCTTCAACTTGACCATGAATTGCTGCAAGATGAAGGGCTGTTTGGCCCAGAGAATTTACTGAATCCAAGTCGATATCCACGTAGCCGAGACAGAGATTCTCCATTATGTCCGCCTTGTTCATAGCCGCTGCAACGTGTAAAAAACGGTCAATCTTGTCGTCCATTACATAACCAGATTGAATCAGGACTCGCACAGCATCAGCTTTTCCTGACTTGACAGCCAAGGACATTACCGACTCTCCCTCCGGATCCCTATCATTAACATCAGCTCCAGCCTCAATCAGGGCCGAAATGAAGTGGGAATTCCCATTAACAGCAGCCACTCTGAGCAAACAAGTGAGCTGAGATTCATCACAGCAAGAGATAGCCTTTGAGAAAACAGAGTACATGGTCTCAAATGAAGATGTGAGTAGAAACTCCGCGGCTTGTGGGCCGACAAAGTAGATGGGGAGAGTTGCATCCTTAAATATGTGCGGCCCTGGCTTGGAGAAGAGGCGGCGGAGATCATCTTGATGGGCTTTTCCGGTGGGAAGAGTGGAAGATCGGACTAGAATCGTGGCCGGAGCAGTGGACAGAGGAGGCTGATCAAATGGCTTGTTGAGTTGGACAAGGAATGATGAAGTTGAGAGAGGTGGGAGAATATAGAAAGGTTGCGGGAAGGAGAAGATTTGTGGGTCGGAAGTTGTGAGGGAAATGGCGACAGGCATGGTGTGCATCAGGTTGGTCAGCTTGAAAGTCTGGCTACACTTTAGGCCTCTGTTGAATAAGACGTCGACCGTCTGCTCGTCCGGTTTGATCAGCCTGTCCATGATCTTCCTTTCTTGGTTGATCTTGATCAAGAATTGCGGAGGAGACAGTGGTGTTTATGATGGGTGATTTGTTGTTTCTGTTTGTTATCAAGTATGAGCCAGTGTTGTTAATGGCAGTGGATGAATGAAGAAAGTGACGTTGAGAAATTTCAAAAACTGAGGAAGTTAGTTTAACGCCAAGTTGAGGAGGGAAAAGTACAAGCAGTTTTTGGAACTTATAGTGAGAAATCCAACTTTTAGCTAAATACAAATTCACCGTTCCAAACGCAACCTTAAAGAAATTGTTTCGGGGTATTGTCCAACTTGATCTCCATGATTATCCCAGTATGCTAAAAATTCTAATTTCTATTGGACAAAGTACTAAAATTTGGAGTAGTAAAATTCAATTTCATAAAACTTGAACTTGTGGAAAAGACACATACATATACATATAGGGAAATTTAATTGAGATCGGATTTCGTTAGACTTGAATCAACTATATGTCTAATATAATATATCTGTTGTGTGATTGATATATAATTAAAGTATAATACACTTATAACGTAATTGAATTGATTCGACAAAATCTGAGTAAAACAAATTCTCTTTTTAGATATGAGGTTTGTGGGCTTTCAGTTATTAAAAGAGCGGTGTGATGATCAATGTGATGGGGGAAGGGAAGATCCCACACACCAAATAGGGAATGGCCCAAATAAAAAAGGTTTTATATTAGTTGGGGCTAGGGCTTATTATGTGTAGAATATGTGGGCCTGGGCCGAATCAGTTGTTAAGGAATGAGGAGTAACATACACATATGTTATTTATTAATTTGTAATTAAGTTTAATCTATTGTCTTTTTCCATATATACATTTTGATACAAAATAATTAATAAGTTGTGGAAATTAAAAGTAAAGGTGTGATGGGAATCTCACATACACACATAGATGTGAAAAGGGTAATGGGCGGGGATTGGAAAAAGTCAAAAGGAAAAGGATTCCCAATCCCATACTTTTTTATCACCCCAACAACTTCTTATCTCATGATATCTCGCATCATATAACCATTCACACACATTCACACTTGTCTTCTCTCTCTTTCTCTCCAATTTTAGGGTTTCAAACAATTGTTATTGTTGTTTATTGGAGTAAAGATGAGACAAGGGAAGAAGAAGACGATTATGCCGTAACTAGAAACACGACATATATATCAACAATGTGTGTTTTTGAGTGATATTGCATGAGGAAGGGAACCAACGTGGAGGGCTGGAGGATGTGAGATGTTAATAATAATGGACGGTGGTCAGAACAAGATAACAAGGGCAGGGGAGGGGGAGGCGGAGGGTAAGAAAGGCAAGGCGACAGGCACACCTAAATAGTTGGGGGGGTACTGGAAGAAAAGAAAGGTTGAAAAGGGACAATAGGAAAAGACAAAGGAGGAACAGTGAGTTTAGAAAAATTGAAATTGTTTTTGTTTTGGTCCAAAAATGAACACATGAGTAATGAGTGAAGCTCTTTTCCACTTGCTGGGATTCACCCCTTTTGCACAACAAGCCAAACCCTGTTCCCACTTGTTGACCTAACACACTACCCCCCCTTAATTTCTCTCTCTCCCCCTCCTTTCCTTTTTATTTACTTTCCTTTTTCCCTTTTAATTACCAAAAAAAAAAAATAATAATTTCAATCACCATCATGAATCAGAACATTATGTAGATTAATTATAAAAAATAATAATAAATTAGTTATGATTTATACAATTTATGTAAATAAATAAAGAAATTGATATTTGGAATGAAGTAAATGTAATGGCAATGAGGAGTTGGAATATTAAGAAAAGAAGTTAGAAAGAGTATATATATAATAGGGACAAGTGTAGGGGATGCGAGGAGGAGAAAGTGAAATGTGTAGGTAGGGTGGAGGTGGAGGTGGAGGTGGAGGTGGAGGTATGACGGCAATATGTTTGGTGCGGTGCGTGTGGCACTGGCACATGCTTAGCCACCTCTATATACCACAATCAATCACTACTAAATTCCCAACACTGTCCCCTCATTCCTCACTAATACCCCCTCAATACAATTATTATTCAAACTAATTATCTAACTTAACTAGAGTCTGTCCTATTTAACTCCATATATTTATTTGATGATATTATTATATTGATACACATAATAATAGATTGGACCAAAAGAAGCTTAAACGCTTAAAAAGAAGAAAGAAATTGTGAGAGCCTAAAAAGTATGCATGAGCAAGAGATTTTAAAAGGGTTGGGAAGCCCAATTCGAGTGAGAGGGGGTGCTCCCTGAGGAGTTCAGGTGGTGAATTCACGTAGGACTACTTGGTTCACATCATCCAAAAATTCGGCTGTACGAAGTGATAAAAGAAGAGATAAATCTATATTATTGATTAATGATGATTCCACCTCTATTTATAGTGATGGAATTTAAGGATAACTACACCTATAGAAGAGACCTACTTGAAGTAAAACTACACCTATAGAAGAGACCTACTTGAAGTAAAATAGGAAAAGATAAGAACAAATTTAAATATTCTAACACTCCCCCTCAAGCTGGAGCAAATATATCAATCATGCCCAGCTTGTTACACATAATATTAAATTGTTTTGTTCCTAAAGCCTTGGTAAAAACATCTGCTCTTTGCTCTGAAGAAGGAGTAAAGGGAGTGCAAATTTTCTGACTCATGACAGCCTCACGAATGAAGTGACAATCAACCTCAATATGCTTTGTCCTCTCATGGAAAATAGGATTACTGGCAATATGAATAGCTGCTTGATTGTCACAGTGCATAGGTACAGGATCATTGTTCGTAAAACCTAACTCTTTCAAAAGATTCTTTAACCACAAAACTTCACTAGTGGTGTGAGCCATAGCCCGATATTCAGCTTCTGCGCTTGACCTAGCAATTGTAGTTTGTTTTTTGCTACGCCAAGTCACAAGGTTCCCACCAACATAGGTGCAATATCCAGAAGTAGATTTTCTATCATCCTTCGACCCTGCATAGTCTGCATCAGAATAGGCTTCTATCTTTGTGTGTCCATGCTGTTGGAAGAATAATCCTTTTCCCGGGGATGCCTTTA
Source organism: Sesamum alatum (assembly GCA_034509735.1). Taxonomy (NCBI): domain Eukaryota; kingdom Viridiplantae; phylum Streptophyta; class Magnoliopsida; order Lamiales; family Pedaliaceae; genus Sesamum; species Sesamum alatum. The sequence goes on from JACGWO010000009.1 coordinate 4,452,449, forward strand.
TATATTTCAAGATCCTTAGAACAGCTTCCCAATGAACTGATCGTGGCTTATCCATAAACTGACTAACTAGGCCAACTGCAAAGGAGATATCAGGTCTAGTTACGGTTAAGTAGATTAGCTTGCCAACAAGTCTTCTATACTTTGCCTTGTCCTCCAAATAGTTACTATCATCATTCCAAAAATCAGGATTAAATTCCATAGGAGTGTCCACCGGTTTAGTGCCGAGTAAACCTGCTTTCTGAAGGAGATCACAGGCATATTTTCTCTGAGATAGAGAGATCCCATGCTTGCTATGAGCAATTTCAATCCCCAAAAAATACTTCGGCCTCCCCAAATCTTTAGTGACGAAGTGCTTCCTTAGGTATGTCTTGGCTTCTTCTATCCCGGAAACATCACTACCGGTGATTAAGATATCATCAACATAGACTGCTAGAATAACCGTACCTGATTCCTTAATTCGAACAAAGACTGAATGATCTGCTTGGCACCGTGAAAATCCAAACTCACCAATAATAGTACTGAATTTATCAAACCATGCCCTTGGACTTTGTTTAAGACCGTAGATCGCTTTCTTCAATCTGCACACCATTCGTTGCTTCTCCCCCTGAGCAACATAACCTGGAGGTTGCTCCATATAGACAATTTCCTTCAAGTCACCATATAAGAAAGCATTTTTGATGTCCATCTGATGCATTGGCCAACTGAGATTAACTGCCAAGGAAAACAAAACTCTAATAGAGTTAAGACGAGCAACAGGGGAGAATGTTTCAAAATAATCTACCCCATATGTCTGAGTAAAGCCCTTGGCAACCAGGCGAGCTTTATATCGGTCTAGGGACCCGTCAGCATGAAACTTGAGGGCGAACACCCATCGACAAGCGACGACGTCGACGTTAGGAGGTGGATGGACAAGCTCCCAGGTTCCCCGGGAAAGGAGAGCCGACATCTCCTCATCCATCGCCGCCTTCCACTCCGAATGCGAAAGTGCCTCATAATAAGAATTAGGGATAGAAACAGATGATAGAGAGACAGAGAAAGCACGATAAACAGGACTAAGACATTTATAGGAAAGGGAATGAGCCAATGGATGAGCAGTGCAAGACCTTTTACCTTTGCGAAGGGCAATGGGAAGATCCTCCGCAGACATAGGGGTCGGGGTGCCAGGAGCTGCAGCAAGAGGAAGACTTGACGGATCAACAGGCATGGTAGTCGTAGAATGAGTACGCCTGCAATACACCTGTAAAGGTCGTGTAGGTGGTTCGGTATGGGGAGGATGTGAGAGTGCCGGGACCGGTAAGGGAAGAGATGGAAGAGGAACATAAGGGGAAGGGGTCTTAGAGTAATAAGCAGTGGACTCAAAGAAAGTAACATCGGCAGAGGTAAATGACCGGTGAGATATAGGATCATAACACCGATACCCTTTTTGTGCTCGTGAATACCCCAAAAATATACATTTAACAGAACGAGGTGACAGTTTATCGAGGTTAGGAGAATGGAGATGAACAAAGCACACACACCCAAAGACTCGAGGAGTTAACCCAAAGAGAGGCTTACCAGGGAAAAGACAAGAATACGGAATATCCCCACTGAGAACACTAGAAGGCATACGGTTAATGAGATAACAAGCTGTGAGAATAGCATCCCCCCAATAGGATTTTGGAACATGCGTATGAGCCAAAATAGTGCGAGCAACATCGAGAAGGTGGCGATGTTTGCGTTCGGCGACACCATTTTGTTGAGAGGTATACGAGCAAGAAGATTGATGTAAAATGCCATGAGAATCACAGAAGTTAGAAACTGCTTTTTGGACATATTCAAGAGCATTATCAGTACGGAAAATACGAATATTAACAGAGAACTGAGTTTTTATTTCATTATAAAAGGAAGTGATTATACTAGGTACTTGAGACCTATCCCTGAGTAAATAGACCCAAGTCATTCTTGAGTAATCATCAACAAAGGTAAGAAAGTACCTAAACCCACCAATAGACTCAATACGACACGGACCCCAAATATCAGAATGAACTAAACTAAAAGGAGAGGAACTACGGTTGTCAAGACGAGGTGGAAAGCTAGCACGATGGTGCTTTCCCAACTGACAAGACTCACAATCCAAGCGTGTAGACTGAATAGGTAAAACCTTCTTTAGATTAGGTAAGGATGGATGACCAAGACGACAATGCCACTGAAGAGGGGAGACAGAGGCAGAAAGAGCACGAGCATCTACAGGTGTAGTATGATCTAGAAAGTAGAGACCACCACGCTCATGACCGCCACCAATCGTCCTCTGTGTTTGCAGATCCTGGAACACACAGTAAGAAGGAAAAAAAGTTACCGAGCAGTTGTGGAAGCTGTGGCAGGGGCAGTGGAATTAGCCACAGGGCGATGGAGGAGCTGTTCATATTCTTCACGGCTAAGGGTAACCAAATCAGATTCATTAGCAGAAGGTTCCGATGTTGTAGGTTCACCATCACCTTTAACTGTATTGGCCCACTCCGGTTTGCCATATTTGAGCCAACATTTTTCCACAACATGATTAGTTCGACCACAATGGGTGCAGTAACGGGAGTTAGTAGAAGCATTGGAGCCTCGACCACGACCACCACGGCCTCGGGAGGAGTTTCGACCGCGACCACGAACTGCCATGGCTGAGGACTCGGTGGTTGGACCAGATGAAGAGTCAGAGGATATAGTAGCCACGCGGAGGACACGAGACAGAGCATTGGATAACGTAGGCACAGAGTCACTGGCTAGGAGGTGATCACGAACCGATTTCAAATTGTTGTCGAGGCCGGACAGGAACTTCGCCACCAAAAAATCTTCCCACTGAGTCTTGCGAGTCTGAGCATCACAACTCAAGGGGTGATATAGCAAAATTTCATCAGATGTGCCCTTCAAGGAGGCAAAATAGTCGGCTACTGTACGGCCATCCTGTTTGAGGGAAAAAAGTCTCTCATACAGTTCAAATACCCGAGAAACGTTCTTTTCCTGAGAATACATGTCATGTAAAGTATCCCACATTGTTTTAGCAGAAGTGAGAAACATAACATTGGAACCGACAGTTTCCTCCATACTATTCAGAAGCCAAGTCATAACCGAGTAATCAGCTTGTTGCCAAGTCGAAAAATTAGCATCAGTAGAGGTTGGTGGAGGAGCCAAAATATGATTAAGCTTATTTTGAGACCCAAGAAACAACCGAAAGGCTTGGGACCAGAGGATATAATTCTGGCCATTCAACTTGACAGTGGTGCCAAGAGCACCTTTATGTTCAACGGTAGCCATGATCAAGGGGGATAGACAGACAGATAGATAGGACAGCAGTAGCAGGGAGAGCAGTCAGCAACGAAAAGCTGATTCAGGTGAGCATCTCAGATCGGGCGCGGCGCAAGGTGCAACGCCGGAGGCGGGCGTCGCGAGCAGAAGTGGCGGAAGGGCGGGGCGGCGCAAGAAGAAGGCGCGGCGCCGCGAACAGAGGCGCCGGAGGCGCGAGAGAAAGCGGCGACGGCGGCGACCGACGGGTGTGAACGCAAGGTGAGGGGCCGACGGCCGCGGCGGCCGAGTGACCTGCGGCGGCGGAAGGAGGTGGCGGTGGGTTGCAAAAAACTAGGGTTAGGTTTTTCTCTCTTGTTTTTTTTTTTTTTTTTTCAGAAATATATATAAATATATATATATATACAACTTCTTTCTCACTTTTTCTGAACCTGCTCTTATACCATGTACGAAGTGATAAAAGAAGAGATGAATCTATATTATTGATTAATGATGATTCCACCTCTATTTATAGTGATGGAATTTAAGGATAACTACACCTATAGAAGAGACCTACTTGAAGTAAAACTACACCTATAGAAGAGACCTACTTGAAGTAAAATAGGAAAAGATAAGAACAAATTTAAATATTCTAACATCGGCGAAATGGACAAGTTCTAACAGCTAAAACTGAGACATGTGGCAACAGTAGGAGGCGAGTTAGAGACTTTTGTATCCCAAAGGTAACCGTTTGCCCGCAGATAAAGGACTTCTCGTTGATGAGGATGCCTCCAACTGAATCCAAAAAGATGTTGGGTCTTGTCGACTCAACTAAAGTTGAAAATGTGAATAAGTTTCAACCGCCAAAATCAGGACAAATGACAACGAAATAAGATGAGTTGAAAGGTGTCATTATGCCAAAAACGACTACTTTCTCAAAGATCAAAGAGCCCACCTGCGGAGGGGCTCTATCATCCACGAAAGATCAAATTTTTTTGACTTATCTACATTAATTTTGATCTTGTTTACAAATAATAACATCTATATTAAAAAAAAAAACACACACACACACTTTGAATTTCTACCTCAACTCGATCCTTCACACTCTATTAGTTTCTATAATTTTATTTCATTATCTTGTTTACACAAACTTTTGTTGGCATCATGTATTTTCATCTAATAATTTACTTTTTAAAGAAAAAGTAATTGAAGAGAAAGTGGGGGTATAATATTGTGGTTATAATAAAATAAATAGTATTTTTGTAAATAATTTGGAAGGGTGTATAAAAGTCCAAATTGGGGGTGACTTGTTCAAAACTTGCATGGATTAAACAAGTGTAATGTGTGGAAAGAGTGGAGGCATTGTGTTTGGGAATAAGCAGAGTTGGAGGGAGGTGTGGGCTGTGGGGGGCGCCTTGTCTATTTATCCAAAAGACTGCACTGCACTGCACCTCTAAAGAATCTTAGGATTGCTATATTTCGGAATTCCCTTTTATTATTATTATTATTATTACCCCTATCCCTTTATTATTAATATTTAGAGGGATGCCCACCATTTTTTTTATTAAATATTAAAGTAATTAAAAGCCCCTTTCACTCTTCCTTTCTTTCTTTACCACATCATCCTTTTTCCCACCTTCCTCTTATAATTATTATTATTTGAAATAGATGTAAAATATGTGTTTATAAAAAAAAAAAGTGGGTTGGTCTAATATTATAGAAAAAAATATGTTATTTGTTCTTTGTTGCGTCTTTGTGTAGGGCAAGAAATGGAGGAGATAGAAATCTTTGTGGTTGAGTGAGAGAAGAAAAGGTCCAATTCCAATCAATCATGAGGATCTTCACACCTCTTCTGTTTCTTTTTACCCCTACCAAATGGATCACATTCATTCACCGGTATAAATGCTCTTATTCCATTCCAAAATCTCATCTATACTTAAGATATAGAGTAGAATTCATATTGAAATTCTGAGTTTTGTTATTAATATTATTTTAATACATGAATAATTACAAATGACTTAATTAGTATTTGAGTTTTAATAATAATATTATATTTGTACACAAATAATTGTAAATAACAATATCGTTTTGATATTCAATTGATATTTTTTATTTATTTTATTTATTGTTTTTTTTAGATACTGACCTTTTTACCCTTAGATGATAAATAAAAACTAATAAATGTATTAAGAAAAGTGAATAAAATTTAATCGATATATTTTCTGACTTTCATGTTTTATATTTGAGAATTATGATTTATACTAATATTTCATTAATTTATTTTTTTCTACTCAATTTATTTATCAATATTCATAAAATAAGTCAAATTGCATTGCAACCTTAGAGAAGTTGAATTTGCATTCTAGTTTTAAAATTTTATAATCTAAAATTGAAACTTTTGAATCTATATCTAAATTTTGCAATTAAATTTTTAATATCTCGATCAAATGAAATAAATACCTTTTTTAGGATGAAAATTTTGATTCCCTAAGACTTGACTATTAACATAAATTATTGGATAATGAGTTATATATATATATATATATTGAGAGATAATGACAGTAGATAGTATAAATAAAAATTAAAATATAACAATTTTGATAGCAAAGTATGGGTCATAAAAAATATATCAATATAAATTTCTGTAAATTTTTCTTTGGTATATTACTAAGGTTAAAATTATAGAAGAATATAACTATATAAATAAAATATAAATTGGACACCAAAGTGATATTTATGGTGAAACTCGGGTACTAATTAAATCATTTGTAATTACTCATGTGTTAAAATAACATTAGTGGCGAGACTCGAGTACTAATTAAGTCATTTATAATTACTCATGTACCAAAATAACATTAATGACAAAATTCAAATACCAAAATAGATTTTACTTCTTAGATATATATCTTTTCTTAATTTTGTTTTAAAATTCGTGTCCTCTCATGTTTTTACATGTGATCAATCTAGATGTTGAATTATGTGATACTCATCGTTTAATTATAAAACAATAGTTATAGTTCATTTGTTTTTCTTATTAATTGAATTGCAGCGATGAATTTACTTTTGAATAGTAGTTATGTCTCAAATCGAAATATGAGTTTTAAAGAGAATTCTTGTCCTAATTGTTTTTTTCATAGACTTGTACTACTAAAAAGAAAGAAAAAAAAAAAACATACACTTGTATTGCTAAAAAGAAAGAAAAAAAATAGTTCATTTGTTTTCCTTATTGATTGAATTGCAGCGACAATTTCACTCTTGGATTAGTAGTTATGTCTCAGATCGAAATATGAGTTTTAAAGAGAGTTTTTGTCCTAATTATTTTTTTCATACACTTGCATTGCTAAAAAGAAAGAAAAAAAAAAACATGTGAGTAAGAGGAAGTTTTGCATAAAGTGCAAGAATTCTTTTTTGTAAATTCTATAATTTATTTTCTTTAGTGAGTTTTGAAATTTTGCCTAATACTTCACATGAATATGTTAAGGATGAGGCGCACCGAAATATGCATGTACTAAAAGAATATTTCATAGATATTAAGAATAACATAAATTATAGTGCGAATTTTTTCTTTAAATAAAAATCAATTTATACATCAGTTAGTACATTTAAACTTAAAGAACTAACCAATACATCTATATATTTCAAAATCATTCAATATATCCAAAAAAAACAAATATATAAAAAAATGAATATAAAAACAGACTACATACCGATATTCATAAAACTTGAACACACAATCTTCGTAAAACTTGAACTCACAATATTCGTAAAACTTTAACTGACGATCAATTTTCCTTGTGAGGGCTAATAAGTGGGGAATTGGAAGCAGTAACAATGTGCACATAGGTGTTGAGAATTGCCAATAAGAGGCATGTATTTATTGAAGCAACCTCGGATATTTGTATTTTGAAGATCCCTCCACATTTCTCGTGTGATCTTTTTATATCAACTTTTTGTTGGTTTGTGGAGCATTATGTGTGTTAGGCCCTCCCTCCCTCCCTCCCTCCCTACCCCATCATTGCATTCCCCTCCCCCTCCCCCTCCCCCTCCCCTATTACATTCAATACAATGTCTAAATTCCACTCACCCCTCCACATTTTTTATTTTTTTGCAATAAAACCCCCAACATTTAGATAAAAAGCAAATTGGCACCTTTGAAAAGTAAATAAATTGACTAAATTATCTATTAACAAATTTCCATATTTTTTTTAATGAGATGTTATAATTTTACATCTATTGGAACATGGTATTTTAAATTTGTATAGTGGCATATAATAACATGAGAATAACGTGGGGATGATCACTATTGACATGTGCTTATTGGTTTTAGTTTATCATTTCTTTAATTTGTATGATTATATTTCAAAACAATTAGTCTTTTAAATACAAAAATGGGTCGTGATGTGCTAAAGTACTTTTAGTTACCTACACCTTATACAAAAAATTCAACGAAAAAATTATAAAAATAGTTTAATTTACTTATTTCCCTTGGGGAGTGTATTGAAAAACTTCAATTGTGGAGGGGGTGAAGTGCAATTTACCAAAAAGAAAATCCCATTTAACGGATAGGGTCCGGGTCCGTGGGGAGGCGGAGCCATGGTTTCTGTATAGTACGGATACAATGTATTTTTTGGTATTCCAGCTTTTGTTTTTTGAAACCAATATATATAGTAAAATAAGAGATAAATTCAATTTATTTCCTTGTGATATAAAAAATAAGCAAAAATTTTTATGTAAAAAAAAGAATTAATAAATTATCCTTGTGATTTTATAATGAAGCAATTACCCTCACTGTATTTTTCCTTGATAGGGGATAATTTGCTTTAATTCTCAAAATACAAAAAAATAATTTATTAATTATTTTTTCATTGAGAAATTTTTGCTCATTTATTGTATTAAAGTGTGATAAATTGCGTTTATTCGGTAAAATAGTATAGATATATGTGGTTGAAGTGGAGCCAATAATAATGTATCTCTTTCTTTTCTTTGTTTCTGGATTTCGTATCCATCAGTCCAATCCAAAAGTCTCAAGATCACAGTGGCCACGTTTCAATCCGCGAGGGCATGAGTCCCTCCTGTGGGACCCACCCCTTCCCCCAGCTTCGTCTCTGAATAAGGAGGGGCCCTTCCTACCTCACATGACCAGCACGTGCGATTGCTTATGTGGAAATATATAATTACACCCCTCAGAGAACGACAAAATTCAAAGCCCCCCACCCCCCAAAGAAAAACGAAAATAAAAAAATATAATAAATAATAATGGGAAAAAAGAGGGAAAAATTAAAGAAGTGCGGGGCCCACGAGGGGGAGTTCTGACAAAAAACATGCAGTCACGCGTTTAACGCTACACGCTAAAACACGTGTCGCCCTCTATCCGTGGTGAGATTGTGGTTTCGGAGGGAAGTGGAGGGCGTTTTGGTCAATTGAAGAAGCGGGGGTGGGAGTGGGGGGGAAGCGATTTCTCGCCGCGTGGCTAAGAGGATTGGCGTCGGGCGCACGCAGGAAAATTGTTTTTCTTGATTTCTTCTCTTTTTGTGGAAGGCTTATTGCTTCCAACTACGCCCTATGGACAGAGCCCTTTTGGCTACTTCCAAAAACATTTTTTCCTTTTTCCTTTTGGGTGTATTTGTATATTGGGCTACATTTCGTGATGAGCTTGGCACATACTCCATAAATTTCATTTTATTTCTACGTATATATATATATATATATAATAGTCATGCGATCCATTTAACTCATTAAATACAAGATTGATATTTGAATATGTGAAAAAATATATTGATGAAGAGATTGTGGAGTGATTACTTATTTCTCATCATAAGATGAATGTTGATTTTGATTGTATTTAAATGTATATTCATTCGATTAATTAAATATGATGTTATAGTAAATTATAAGTCTCATTAAAAAGACGTTCTTTTAGTTCGGGATAGATTTTAATTGTCGAATGAGTATGTTGTCTTCCTAGTGCCAAGGAGCAACACAAATACTCCTTTAAATTTAATATCTATAGGCCTGGTTTCAAGGGGCATGCATGTTGTCTATTTCTGGTTGCTCTCGCTGGAAGCACCAGGAGGGGAGCTCGACTTTGCTGCACAATGAGCATATCGTGTGTTCACGACTGATAAGTGTTCAAATTACCTTAATTTTAGTAGTGTTTTGATCATCTTTTGATATTAAATAACTCATAAATCACGTAAAATTTGGTGTTTGCAACTAAAAAGAAACTTTTGAAGTCATATGTGAAGAAATGAAGCAAAAAAGTGAAAAGAAAAACTCAACAAAAATTCTATAAGAAAAATGAGGAATAGATTTGAAAGTTCGGCTAGACGTGTGCACGTCTAGCGACACAGAGAAACTAGCGAAGGAAGGAAAGAATAATGAATTTTCTGGACTTGAAGGATCGTCTAGCTAATTTGACTTGCAAATCTTTAATTGTTTGTTAGTGTAATACTTAGTGGCAATGCAACATTATTCATCATGTCACAGTGGTCGATCATGTTGTAGGCAATGTACAATCTAGACTAAATAAATCATCGTATGAATTATTGGTTAGCACTAGGCTTTTCTAATTGTTAATGTTGTCGATAGATTAAATTTTGAGATTTGATTATGGAATTAGCAAACAAACGTTCTCTGGCTAACGATACGATAAGTAAAGTTGAGGTCGATAGGTCGTACCAATTGCCATAACTAGTTTATATATTTTGTTACCATAACTAATTTATCTATTTTGTATGACTGTTATCTTTGCATATATACTTAACAGTGGAATTTAGAATGATTCCGTCTTCAACTGAAAATCTCATCTCACATTTTATTCACTCTTAGAATTATCTCGTAGTTAAGTAGTAATCTGAATCAAACCAAACACCCCCCCGTTATTTTGCTTTCATTCGAAAAATTTAATTTAGAACCAATCTCTGTAGATTCGACCTTACTCACTACTTTTACAAGTTTTTATGTGTGAATTATTTTTTCTGGATTCGACACTCATCAATGACACCCAAAGCCATTTTCTTTTAGACTTTTAACCAAGGAACAAAATTGACCAACTCATTACTGGCTCTGAATAACACACCGAGCAATAAAAAGTAAATACAATCGTAATAAGAAAATGAATAAAAAAGAATTATACATGTGATTTCTTCAAGCTAAATAAATTGAAACTTGCAGAAAAAAGTCATACTATAAATTAAAATAAGGCTACTTATAAAAGTGGTGGAAAGTGTATGTTTACTTTGAGATGACTTTTCTTTTGTTTGATTATTTTGGAAATCAAAATAAACGAAAAAAGAGTGCCAATCACATGATAGTTTGACCAATAGAAGCAAATTGTATTAATATTTATATATTGCAAGAGGAGAGTATATTGTCTTTGAAAATTGATACTCCCAAGACCAAAACACCATACATACATATTGCCTTTGTCTTTTTCTAGTGGGGATTGCTAACAACACACCCACACCCACTCCCACTCCCACTACCACTACCACATACGGAAAAGACACCAAATCCAAATGAGAACAAAAACGGAGCAAGTAACCTAAAACAAACAAAAATGATGAATGAATGCGAGTAGTTGTCGTCGTTGGTAATAACTGCACCAATACTTATACACTGCACTTAGCAAAACCCACTTGGTCATTAGTCCTTCTAAGTTTATTCATTTTCCAGTGTACTATTAGTAATCCCCCTTTTGGCTCAGGCGCAAAAGGATCACTTCAATCACATCTTATCTTCATCTACTTTTAAATTTCTTTTAGGTTAAATATTGCAAGAAACATTGCTCATATAGATTTTTATTTTTTTTTTTGTGTGTGTGAGTACATATATGTAACACAAAAGTTATACATACTCACATTTTTTTCCGGGTAAATTAAAAATAGAGAATACAAATTATTGTTGCTGGCGCCCAAAATGAATACAATTGAATAATTCACCATCTCATGATTGATAAATTAGATTTATTGTTATAACCCAGAGTTTTCGGCAAAATTGATCGATTGGAACCATGATAATCCATTTTTATATGAATCGATAAGAAATGTTTGCACCTGTGTGTGTGTGTTTTTTTCCGGAGCAACGAGGGTTCTTTATGATTTCTATTTGAATATAAAGACTACTCAAAGAATGATCGAATTGTATGTTTTCTATTAATAAAAAAGTTGTAGTTAAATCAATTCGATTTTGATGATGTATTTTTCGAAGAAAAAAAAATCACAATTCAGTTTTAATTTTTGTCATAGTAAATAAAAAGGGGAAAGTAGATGACATAGTAAAATTGAATATTTTGTAGTTTTGCCTTATTGTGAGAGTGTGAAATAGAGGGTAGGTAGGTGCAAACATTATTAGTTATGGACATAATAGTGAACCAAATTGGAATTATATTATAATGGTGAGGGCCTACTCAGACAGTTTATTTTGGCCGCTCCCATTTGTCGTCTCTCTCGTCTCCGCTCCGCCTCCGCCTCCGCCTCTCCTCCGTCGTTCTTTTTTGCCTTTGACTCCCACCCCAATCTCCTCATCCTCTCTTTCTCTCTCTAAGATATTTCTCTCTCTTATCCATTATAGTAATTTCACGTTAGCTTCGTTTTTCTCCTTCTTTCCACCATTTATTACTTCTTTTTCTTTTTTAAATTCCGAATATTATTTATTTATTTATTTATTATCCTCCTTTTTATCTCTCTCTCTCTGTTGTTGTGTGTTTTCTTCTCTTGATCTTTTTTTAGTTCTGTTGGGGTGAGAAAACTGAAGCCCTCTGTCTCTGCATATCTTCAGAAGTGTCTTCCTTCTTTGTTTGTTGTTCAGAGAAGCTCAATCACCAGAAACAGAACAGCGAAAGAGAACAGAGAAAAGTTGGAGTATCAGCCCACATAAAACAGAGTCGGGGATAAGTAATATTAACTAGCAGTAAACAAGATCATCTGTCTTTCCGGGAGATCATCGTGTGGGATTTCAATCAAAAGACTGATTCTTTAGCAACTCCCTCATGGCAGGCAGTAATGAAGTAAATGCTAATGAATCAAAGGTAATTATTATCTTCACTTTCTGACAACAAGTCTTTTCTCAAGAGGGTTCTCTGAATTTTCATCATTTTTTCTCTAATTCTTGCGATTAATCTCGGGGGTTGAGCTTCTTGTTCGAGGAAGAGTCGATTATTGTGGTGAAAGGTTGAATCTTTAACCGTTGATTATGCGGGCTCGGGCTGTGCTTATCCTCTCTGTATTTTGTATATGTATTTCTATTTTCCTCCTCCTCCACTTTGTTTTTTCTTGCTCTGTGCTACTGATTTAGCAGTCCCCATAAACCGATTTCATGCTCGAGTGTTGGTTTTTTTTTTAGTTGGTTTTCTCTACTTTTCCAGTTTCCTTTCTTTTTATGGATGTGCATGTTATTTTATTTTCTTTTCAGAATTTTCCTTTACGGCTGATTACCTTACCTTACTGAGTTGGATAATACTGATTTGGGATGCTTGTGTATATTTGTTCAATTTTTCCTTCTCAATTTTTGTTTGACTTCTGATTTTTCAAACTTAACAAAAACTTGTCCCCATTTCCTCTGTGCAGAGAGTGGTTCCGCTTAATACATGGATTCTGATATCACAGTTCAAGCTTGCTTACAACCTGCTCCGGCGGGACGACGGCACATTCGACCGTGATCTGAATGAGTATCTTGACCGGAAAGTGCCTGCAAACGCTAATCCCGCTGATGGGATTTACTCTTTTGATGTTGTAGATCGGGCCACCAGCCTGCTTTACAGAGTTTACTTGGCTGCCACTGAGAATGAGCCTCAACGGGGAATTCTTGAACTGGAAAAGCCCTTGAGTAGTACTGAAATTGTACCCGTAATCATCTTCTTCCACGGGGGAAGCTTCGTTCATTCCTCAGCCAATAGTGCTATCTACGACACGTTCTGTCGACGGCTCGTCAAGACTTGCAAGGCTGCTGTGGTATCTGTGGACTATCGTCGATCGCCCGAACACCGCTACCCGTGTGCATATGATGATGGGTGGGCAGCTCTTAAGTGGGTTCACTCCAGATCATGGCTTCGGAGTGGGAAAAATTCTAAGGTTCATGTGTATTTGGCGGGGGATAGTTCCGGTGGTAATATTGCTCATCATGTTGCTGTTCGGGCAGCGGAAGAGCCCGGTGTTGAGGTGTTGGGTAATATTCTCCTTCATCCGTTGTTTGGCGGGCAAGAGAGGACAGAATCTGAGAGAAAATTGGATGGGAAATACTTTGTGAGGATCCAAGACAGAGATTGGTACTGGAGAGCATACCTTCCCGAAGGGGAAGATAGGGACCATCCAGCATGTAATGTATTCGGCCCCAGGAGTCGTAGCATCGAGGGGATTAACTTTCCGAAAAGCCTTGTGGTTGTGGCTGGATTGGATCTTCTCAAGGACTGGCAATTGCGTTATGTCGAAGGCCTCAAGAAATCTGGGCAGGAAGTCACACTCTTGTATCTCGACAAGGCAACAATCGGGTTCTATTTCTTGCCCAACAACGACCATTTCCATTGCCTAATGGACGAGATGACAAGCTTTATCCACTCTTAACTACTGTTTATACAAAATCAGCTTAATTAACTTCAGTTACAGGCAGCCATACATAATAGAAGCTTGACAAATAACTCCCACGGCTCTTCCTCCGCCCCTTTCGTAAGTAGCAGCGGTTGATGGTGTGTAGTTATATGTGATTTGTGTAGAAAGTTACTCCTTTTGTCGATAACTTTGTCATTTGTGGTGGTGATATGATGTTTTGCACCTGGTGGGGTATCGGTCTCCTTGAAAAACGTTCGTTGCCCGTCTCCTTCCATGGAAGAGGAATTCCACATTGGAAGCTCAGCACAGCTCAGCTCAGAGACTACAGTACCTCAGTTATAAGTATATTATAACTCGTTTATGGACTTAAGCAAGCAACGGAGCAACTTGATTTCAAGATTACCCCGCGGCCCTGACTTCCTCCGGTATTGTTGGAGGAGGAGGGTCGGGGGTAAATTGTTAATGATAGAAACTACTAATTGAGTACATGGATAGGGAAATCCATGCTGTTGTGATCTGTACTTATACGTCTAGAAATTATATATAATATTTTTTGTGTTAATATCTAACAAGAATGCACCCTTCTTTGCCTTACTATTATGTATGTTTATACTATATAGTAATTACAAGAATGGTGTGTAAATTTGAAGTCCCCATGAGCAGTATTTTTGCTGTGTGTTGAAAGCGTGTGTGGGTCATGAGACGATTTTGATGCAAAAATTGGCTTCCCACACTATTCCTTTCCTCCTCTTCTTATAACCATTTTGGGAACTCTTATTTAATGTTCCAATCATATCCAAACGACATACGGTTTTTCATTGCCCAAATAAAGTTTTGAATCGAATTCTTCGATTCTAGTTTGTGTTTCTTGGGGAGTTTTATGTGAAGTGCGATTGTAATAGTTTTTGGTATCCCACGACGATGGATGGATGGATGGATGATTCAGTACCTTAAAGGCAACAAAAATACCACGTAGAGTTAGAGTTGCTTTCTCTTTGTCCAAAGTCGTTGCTTCTTTAATTGGTCATGAAAACAGCGTTTTTTGTTTTTCAAGTGGTGGACCATACACACACATAGAGCGTCCCGTTGTCTCTCCCCCCAACAACACCAAACACCAACACCCCCTCCACTCCACCAACATTGCTGCACGTCACAATCTTCCCCCACAAAAACAATTAAAATGATTAGACATCAGTCCAAACAATTCCATCTCCCCATCAACTGACGTTGATTTGATTAATTCTTGGCAACCCCCACTCCCCCCTTTATTGTTTCTTTCTTCCACACACACACACCCCATCATATCTATCCATCTTGATAGTTTATACAGTCAGTTAAATATTCCACATTGATTAAAAATAATATATCTTTTTAAAATAAAATTATGAAATTTACACAAAATTAGAACGAAGAATACATCTAACAATAATATGCTGAAAAAACCTATTGTTGAGGTGTTAGGGACCACTTTGAAAAAGAGCACCCCTCCATAAACAAGGTTTAAATTAGAGTAGTTGGGATTGCTTTTTGGCAAGTGTTTTTATGGCCACTAAATGGTAGAATAGAAACAGCTAAGGGTTTGGACAAAAAGCCCACAAGATGACAAAACCCCTTCTTTCCCCACTGTTTCACATTTGACTTTTCTGCCTTATTACTCCGACAACAACAAATCTCCTAATAATAATAATCACTTTTGTTCTTTTCTTTCATTATTTAACTTTTGGTGGGTTTCTTCTTATTATTGTTGTGGTGGGTTTGTCGTTTTATGTGATTAGCTGGTGTTAGTGTGTGCAAATTGTGACAATCTTAGCTCATTGCCGTGAAAATGGAGGGTCCTGATTAAGACATAATTTGTTTGTTAGCGGCTTTTGTTTGTCACCATCTCACTCTTTCCCACATTAATCTATTCTTTTCTACTCCCTTCTCATGGAGATTTCGCGGCGCTCTGCCTCTTCATACTTCATACTTAACAAACACTTCTTACTATATACCAATGTTTCCTTCTACTCCTCCTAATAAAATTGGATTTTTATCGTTTATAATTAATCACTTTTCTTGAATTATGCAACAATTATATAATAAATGTGTAATTAACTTATGTTTGATGAGACTCGATCTGAATTAAAATTGCTTATTTGATTTGGGTGATTTTTGTAAAATATTGTTCTCTCTTCCGGATTAGCTAACAATTTATATAAAATGTTTTTATGGGATATAAGGCGAAGAGATTATTAAAAAGCTCTTGAATTGGGTGTTATGTATTATGTATCTGTATAGAATAAAACTACAGAATTTTAGTAGCAATATTTAAACTTTGGGGGAAAATGCAAACAACCCTCCTGTGATATTGCAAATGAGCGAGTACTCTCTTGGAAAAAATAAAATAGCGATTTATCTTCCTGTGTTTTCTAAAATGGAACAATTTACCTCTTTATAAAGATTCATTTTAAAGAACACGGGAAGTAAATTGTTGTTTTTTTTTATAAGGGGATAATTTGTTTATTTATAATCAAATGTGTGTGCACAATTAATTTAAATTTTTTAAAAAATAATTACTTTTTAAAAAATAAATGAATTAGATTAAAAATATTGAAAATATATATAAAAAAATCGAAAATAATAAAAGAAAATGAGAGAAGAAAAAGAGATGTGGAAGTTGATAAGATAGAAAATGGAAAGTTGAGAAGAGAGAAAAAAAATAAGAAGATGAGAAAAGAAAAAAATATATATATTAAGAAAATAAAAAAATGGCGGACCAAATTTGAGAGAGACACCAAAGAGGTGCTCTCCCTTAATATAATAGTATAAATAGTATAAATATCACATGACGGTAAATTATGTTAAACTCTTCAGTCTTTAGTAAAATTTAAATGAGTTGGTTTGTATTTTAAATATATGTTACACAAGTCGATTATCTACATAAAATTAAATTTCGAATGCTATTAATTGTGACATCATTATATTATCATAACTATTGTTTTACGAAAATATGTTTTAAATTAATTAATAATCAATATGACCTTCATTGTTAGTTAAATCCAAGTGGTTATTTTGTTCTTTATTTTTGATATAAGCGATAATTATATAATTAAATTAATATTTTAATAAATTAAATAATATATAATTAATTCAATTAATATATCAATAAACAAAATAAATTATAACAAACACATTTAAAGTGAACAAATATACATACATTTATTCTGTTCCGATGAAATTCGAACACATGATTAATTACTTGATCGTTTGAACATAATATTTTAGGTAAGGCCAATTGATTTGTTCATATCATGTTTGAAATTATCATAATTTGACATTTGCAGATGACGACAAATCATAAAAAAACAAAAAAGTCTAGAAGATTTTTATTTGATGGGAATAAACACGTGGCGATGGGGGTGTCCATACGCAATGTCAAGTGGTCTATTCTAATGGTCCAACAAAACCAAACGTGCAAGATATTGCTTTGAACTGAAAAAATATGTGCTGTGTTTGGTTTTATTTTCTTTTTATTTTTAAGATGATGAAAAAATAAAATTAAACATAATATTATTCAAAATATGTTTATTAGGTATTTTAAATAATTTTGTTACATTCTCTTATATATATATCCACCCACAAATAAATAAATATTATTATATACATATATATTTATAAAAATATATAAAAAATACATGATTTGACAATGAACAATATTTTTTATCTCCCAATATACAACATAATACATACAAACAAAATAAATATTATTATATATATATACATATATAAAAAGATATAAAAGAGACATGATGTGACAATAAATTATGTTTTTTTGTCTCCCAATATACAATACAATATATATAATATATTTTTTCAACTATTTAAAACTAACTCAAAAAACAAACCCAAACATACACCCTATTTATAACACACACTTATTTATTTTAATTTTCTCTCTCTATCTCCACAAAACAAAACAAAACATTCCAAAAATAAAACCAAACATAATGATCAGGTTTAATGCAATTTACCTCCCTATGATATGTAAATGGACAAATTATTTTCTTATGAAAAAAAAAATAATAGCAATTTATCTCGCTATATTCTTTAAAATGGAGCAGTCTATGTAGTTACACTTGTGTTAATTCATAAAATTTAGGTTATTTCTAGGAAGAATAAAGCTTAATAAAAATGTGTTTCCGTGACAAAAGAAAAGGTAAAAGACGAATCCCACTCGTATAAAAACCTATTTAAATATGCGAATATTACATAAATAATTGATTATTACATTGAAGTTCACTGAGTTTACATACATTAATTAAGACCGACCATCAGCCCAAAATACACCCAAAGATCTGCATGCCACGTAGGCAAACGATGAAGAAAACAAGATGCGGAGGCCTACATCTCATCTCGTGTGAAAAAAAATTGGATTTGTATAGCAATTTTCTGATTTGGGAATTAGGGTTTTGGTAGGAGGGACGAGACAGGGTTTATGATTGTGGAACCAGAATGGAGTTGTTTGGGCTTCATATAATGGGCCTGGGCTTAAAGTTTGGGCCAAACCAGTTATACATACTACTACTAGTACATGTGTTCCAAGAGATTGACAAGTTTATTGGAGCAGTGAAGTACTAAGAATGGACAATTATTTCGAGGTCCTGACATCAAACGAACAATGTTTTTCTTTTGTGTTTTTTCTTGTTAAACTCCATATCCACGCACTCGAGTACATATTCAAATTCAAACACAAGATCGTCTGTAAGAAATTTTGAGTTCGAAACGTTGAATTGTCCCCACACAAAATATCAAAAGAACAGTGTTAGGCATACGGCATTCATATAATTAGGGGTTAGAACGAGGAGCACATACCCTAAACCCCTAAGTACCCTTTTGAGTTTGGTTTGATTAGACGGCTCTAACTCTAGTTAAATGGACCACTACCACCATTGATCCTAGTATTCTAGTCATTCATCTATGTATATGTCCTAATAATCTCTCTCTTTGAATGATTTTTGGGAAATTCTAATTCGAAGTTGGTTCAATCAAATCTGAATCAATTATATGACAACTGCAATACACTTGTCGTGTAATTGATGTACAATTCAGAAAAAGTGAATAATCATATAGCAAGTGTACCATACTTACTCTATAATTGATTTGGTTCGATGAAATCTGATTCAGGCAAAAATTTCTAATTTTTTTTATTTGTAAATGTAAGAACCCTCTTAGACAAAAGTATTGATTTGACTTAAAAAAGGAAGAAAAGACAAACATTTTTCTCTTCCACCTTATTAGATATGATATATATAAATTATAATATTTGTTGGAGTGTAGAGTATGACCTAATATTTTATTTTTCTCCGACAATACTTCTTAGTAAAAATCGATACTTTAATAATTTAGTATGTTTTAGAAACAGAAAAAGTAAACAGTGGTAAAAGAAAATTGTGTCCTGCACGAAAATTACACTCAAATGGAGAGAGAGCAAAGTTTAGGACATCTGATCTGACACTCAGGTTTCATTTCACTCGGACAAAGTCCCTACGCTTCAAGAAACCCATGGGTCACGACATTGACCTCAAGCCCAAAATACCTAAAACCTCTACAATGACGAGAAGAAGTGACAAATACTTGTATCCATTCCACACAAGAAACCCGACTCTCAATATCTCCATTTTAAGTAACAAAATCGGATTTCTTGCATCATCATCATCATCATCATCCCTCTTGATAGGCTCACTCTTTATGCAAGAAAAGGTTTGTGGAGGTGAGTGGGAAGTGACTCAGCTTACGATTACGGTCCTTTTTCAACCATTTTTTTTTTTTATTACTGTTGTGTTTGTGGGATTTTGTTGGATTTTGGACACTGCTTTAGGGTTGAAGTTGGATGAGGATGACTTCTTTCTGAGTTTTTCCTTGAAATGGGATTTGGTTCTTTCTGGATATACGTTGATTCTGGTGGTCGACCAAACTCTCAAGAATTACAGTCTTGCTTATTTCTTGGAATACATTGAACTTAGTATAGAAGACTAGTGATGATATCTAGTGTCTTGTTTCGAGGTATCGATGATGGAAATTGCCATGGTAATAAGAAAGGATTAATCGGAAAGTATGAATGGGTTAGGATCAAGAGAGGAGAATTTTTAGGGATGAGAAAATTTAGGTATTATGTTCATGTTCCTTCACTAATTATTACACCAATCAAATAATACATCGGGGGCCAGTTGCAATGAATTAAAAGAACAGAAAAATATCAAAAGGGATCTTGATTCTTGGGTTGATTGAACCTAAAGTTCTTTGCCCTTTCAGCTGTTTTTGTTTCTTGTTCCTTAATGTCCAATTGAAGAAGCCCTTGATAACTTAGTTATCATGACATTGAGTTTATGTTTTCACCAACAAAACAAAACAAAAGTTTATTACCGTTACCTAACGTGTTCATATGTAGAAATGAAATATCTTTGGGGCTTTAATTCACAGGTGTTTGCTGGTTTGGCATGGTTATAATTCTATCCAGTGATATGAAGAGCTCGTAATCTATCTTATAGATTACGACACTAGCATTGAAAGTATGGGTTATGCGTTTAGTAAATTGGAGATGGACTCTTCACTTCTTGATGGTTCCAGCTCCAATCATGATCTTGCCAGTAGTTCTCACCTCAATAGGCAGCTGAATTCCTTAGACCATGAGATTGCTCAGCTGACACAGCTTCGATCAGGCCCCCATGAGCACCTGAGCAGAGTTTTGCCGGGGAGGCGTGACTTCCCCGTTTCAACTGTAAAAATGTTGGCTGGCCGAGAAGCAAATCTTTCGGGAAGAGGGAGGTTTTCATCGGGAGATTGTCGTCATGTTCTCAGTAAATATTTGCCGGTTAATGGTCCGTGGGTTGTGGACCAGCTGTCAACCAGGGCTTATGTATCACAGTTTTCCGTTGATGGCTCGCTTTTTGTTGCTGCATTTCAGGTATTATTGCTTTCTGTGGAAAGCAGATTCTAACACTACATCACAAGGAAACTCCTCGGACGGATATTCGTTATCACATTTTATACTGAGTGCTTTGGAGGGTTATCGAACTTCTGATGCTTAATGGACCTATAGGCAATCCGTCAGGGTGTTACTAAAGTTCATATTTGTCCTTGATCCCTAGTCTTGAAATTATTAACTATTGGTGTTCTTGATTCTTCTGAACCAGGGAAGTCAAATTAGAATATATGATGTTGAAAGAGGAATGAAAGTTCAAAAGAACATTCTTGCCAGAAGCTTGAGATGGACGATTACTGAGACGTCCTTGTCACCTGATCAAAAACACCTCGTAAGTTCTCTTCTTTTATTGATTTGAATATCATGTAAACATTGCTTCAGCCTTTGAATGTTATGAGTCTTCAAAGTGTTTGGGGTAATCTGATAATGGTATATCTCTTGAAATTGAATGCTTTAATCGCAGGTTTACGCTAGCATGTCCCCTATCGTCCATATTGTCAACGTTGAATCTGCCACCAAAGAATCTCTTGCAAACATCACTGTATGAAGTTGTTATGTTACCTTCCATGTTTTGCATCATTAGAGCGATCGTGGGGTTCATTTTCTATGGTGACTGACTAATTTTATGGACGTCTCTTGGTTAAGAGCATCGCTGAAGTCTGGCGTTTACTGTGCAGGAAATCCATGAAGGTTTGGATTTCTCTTCTCCTGATGAAGGGGGATACTCTTTTGGAATCTTCTCCCTGAAATTCTCAACTGACGGGCGAGAAATTGTTGCTGGAAGCAGCAACGAGGATATATATGTTTACGACCTTGAAGCGAGAAAAGTCTCTCTTCGAATCTCAGCACATACGGTACATGTTGTAATTGCTGCAACACTCCTTGAAAGATTGTCGAGTTGTCACTTATACATATTTCTCTTGTCATGCAGTCTGATGTCAACACTGTATGCTTTGCTGATGAAAGCAGTCATCTAATCTATTCAGGAAGCGACGACAATTTCTGTAAGGTAACTCCATCGATATCTTGCCTGTAACGAAAGAGAAGATAGTAGTCTTATTATTTGTTTGAAATAAACGAGTCGTCTGCTTGCGCATAGGTTTGGGATAGACGGTGCTTTATAGCGAAAGGCAAGGCTGCAGGGGTCCTGATGGGCCACCTTGAAGGCATTACGTTTATTGATACCCGTCGAGATGGTCGTTATCTCATATCCAACGGGAAAGATCAAGCCATCAAGCTGTGGGATATACGGAAAATGTCGTCAAATGCTACTTGGTATGATGATTCCTTCAACTTCAAGGCTTACTTTTGATGTTGGAAAGATTAGGTACACGTTCGTTTGGCTTAGACAGCATGGTTGCTCTGTTTTCAGTTATCGAGGATACAGGAATTATGAATGGGATTACAGATGGATGGACCATCCACCGCAAGCAAGAGACCTAAAGCATCCATACGATCAATCGATAGCAACGTATAAAGGTCACTCAGTCTTGCGGACTCTGATCCGCTGTTATTTCTCGCCAGAATACAGGTAAGCTTTGTGGGAATTGATTGTGGTCGTCAACATGGAAGAAATGTACCTATGGAAAATGAAAATGGTTTGCATATTTGCAGCACTGGACAGAAGTACATCTACACTGGATCTCATGATTCATGCATCTATATTTACGATTTGGTTAGTGGGGCGCAGGTAGGGAAGCTGCAGCACCATAAGTCGACAGTGAGAGATTGTAGTTGGCACCCGACATATCCGATGTTGGTTAGCTCTTCTTGGGACGGAGATGTCGTGAAATGGGAATTCCGTGGGAAGGGGGAGTCCCCATCTCCTGCAATTGCAAACAAGAAAAGACTTGGAAGGAGACACTAGTTTTACTAATCATGTGATTGATTCCATTGTATAGGAGGGTGTATGGAAATTTGTAGAATAACCGAAACATGTAATAAGGGTTGGCATAAATCATTACCAACACACCATCCTAAAATAAAATCTCAATCTCCCAGAAGACAATGCGTGTTGTGTGTGTGTGTTTGTATAAAATATTGGCATGGAGATTGTGTATAAATATAAAATAAAGGAATGTGCATGGGGTCGTCTTGTACAAGAAGAAACTTGGAATCTCCTTAGTTTATTATCTTTATAAAAAAAAGGAAAAGAGATTGGAGGGGAGGAGATTTGTGGGGCTGATAAAGAAGTAATTTTTGTCTTGTGCTGCACAAGTAATTAATTATGACACCAGATTCGTTCACCTCATCTCATGTCATGTCCACCACCATTGCTAACTTTTTAATAAACTCATCCTAACACAAAAATATCCATGAATAGATGATTTCATTGATAGATGTGAAATTTTCAATCCAAAGAAGTTTACTACTTTCCATTTTAAATTTTAAATTTTTGTGCTGAATATTGATGAATTTTAATTTTTTTTAATACAAAGTGATTTGAAATTATTTCTCTACTTTTAATCTATCAATCCAAATAGAGTTTAAAAGAACTTTTTTAATTTAAACAGTGGAAGTGAAAGTGAGAGTGAGACAAAAGAACAAAATGATGGACAGAATTGAGATATGATTAATAGACAGACTTAAATCACAAGTGGAAGCCATATTGCATACTTTTCGATTCAAGTCTGCAAATACATTACTAATAGAAAAAAAAAAAATAAAAATCCCAAAAAGCAATATAAAGCTCTTATTTCAACTCGCCTATCCCCCACCAGGAGACACTCTTCCTTCATAACCCAAAAAATCATGTCTATATTATTACTTTAATAAATGTAAAAGAAAACAATAATTATATATTTATTTTTACTTGACCCTCCCTCAACATTCTCAAATCATTCTTACTTTTTGCAATGCACAATTCACACAAAATGAGCCCACACAAACCACATTTACAAAAACTTCAATAAAGACAACTCAAACAAATTCTGTCCCATCTATTATTATTATTATTATTATTATTATTATTATTATTATTATTACCTATGACTCTCCACACCATATGCTGCAAAGACAACATCCCCCTTTTCACAACCTAAACTAAATTTGATTTCTTCGAATCAAATCAATCACAACATAATAATAATAATAATAATAAATAATAATAATAATAATAATAATAATAATAATAATAATAATAATAATAATAATAATAATCTTTCAGTCGTATATCAATAATTTGAAGGGACAAAGAAAAGAAACGAATAAAAATATTAAAAAAAAAGTAATTAAATAAATCTATAGAGAGTGTAGTAATTACAAAAAAGGATTCGCAACCATAAATTGCAGCTGATTGATTTATCCACAGTTGAAATTTTACTCATCGCCTAATTACCCACCCCAAAACTAAGCAATAAAATTATTATTTTTTTAATTTTTTCCATTTTTGTAATAATATTCCCCAGCAAAATTAAATTATTTCACTCCAAGAATACAAAACAGAGTGAATTCCCCATGTTACCCTTTCCACTGCACGCATTGTGCAGTAGGCCTGGTTTTCTGCTTGCCAGCCTTGAGAGGGCAGGGCGTCTGTACGGGCAGGACCATACAGTTATACTGTAGACACAACGAGCTGCTCACTGGAATCTCCACCCTCGGATTTATCTCCATCCCCGTCAGATAATTATGCTGTAAATACAGTATCTGTATGCTCGCTGACAACAGCCGGTCCACGAAGCTATGCGGTACCTGCCCGGTGAACCGGTTGTTGTTCAGATACAGGTTCTGAACCGTCGACAACATTGGGGATACTTCGCCTGACAGCCGGTTGAAGCTGAGATCCACCGTCTCGATTTTCACTTGATCCACGGGTTGGACCTGACCGTAGAACTGGTTTCTCTGCAGTTGGAGGTTACTGATTGGGAAACTGAACAGATTAACCGGGATGCAGCCTGTCAACTGGTTCATACTCAGGTCTATGTAGTTTAGCCGGTTTAAGCGGGCTAGTACTCTGTCAACTGTGCCGCTGAGCCGGTTCCATGACAATGAGAGGTACTGGAGGGAGAATGGGAGTCCATGTGGGGGAAGAGAACCGGAGAGGTCGTTGTGCTTTACATCGAGTCGAGTTAGGGTCTGAGAAACGAACGGCGGGATTGAGCCGGAGAGCCGATTGTGGCAGAGAATGACGTTGGACAAGGCGGGCAGAGTTCCGATGGAGAATGGGATACTTCCGGTGAGCTGGTTGAAGCTAAGATCAAGAGTTTGTAGGCCGCGGAGCTGACCTAAGCCCGCCGGAATTTCTCCGGAGATAAAGTTCCGGCTGATAGCTAAAAACCGCAAGTACTTCAACTGAGACAATGTATGGGGCAAAGACCCCATGACCCGACCGGGAACAATGGTTAACTCAGATAGAGCGGAGAGTT
This sequence comes from Sesamum alatum, assembly GCA_034509735.1. Lineage (NCBI taxonomy): Eukaryota > Viridiplantae > Streptophyta > Magnoliopsida > Lamiales > Pedaliaceae > Sesamum > Sesamum alatum. Next base: position 4,477,567 of record JACGWO010000009.1, read on the forward strand.
TGCCAATGGCAGGGTCGAGCCTCCCTGTGAGACCTGGCGCCCCGGCGCGTGGATCACCGAGATTGAGGGCGATCACTTTATTTCCATCACAGTAAACACCGGCGAAATTACAGGGATCCGAAGTGAAATCCCAGGAAGCAAAATAGTTGGATCCTGGCATATCGTTTAAGCTCTTCCGAATCGACTGCAATGCCAGGAAATCAATGGGGTCAAGCATTGCATGCGCGAAAATCAAATGGGCCAAAAAGAAAAAACCATGGGCACACAACAAGCAGCACTTCATTTTGGGCTGTTAGTGACACGCAATGCAGAAGAAGGGGTTTGTTTATAAAGGGTTAGTGAAAGTGCTTTTCCGTGAAGCTTTAATGGAGGCAGCATCAAAAGTTGCAGAGAGAGAGAGAGAGAGAGAGAGAGAGAGAGAGAGAGAGAGAGAGAGAGAGAGTGGCTTCACATGAAAGGAATCAGGAAAAAAGAAGGAAAAATTTGACCAATATTCAAGAACAAGAATAAATATATGGGTTGTTCTTGGATATGTATAGCTTGTGGGAGAAGGAGAAGGTGAAGAAATGGGGGAATTGGCAGTGTGTGTGAGTGAGAGTATATGGACGGTCTGTTAATATTCCGTCACAGTATGATTTGACCTTTTTCCATCAATTTTAATTTCAGGGCATTTTGGGTTAGAATTAATTGTGGGGGGTTTTTGGTTTGTTACATAATTTACATTAGGGGAGGTTCGGAGAGAGAAACGGCTGTCCGAGCCTACATGGTGAGGATAACAAACCAGGGTCGGGTTTCGCGGGAGTTATTTTAGGGTAGGGTTCGGGCCATGGGGAGTGTTTGGGGATGGGGGATGGTGACCAGTGGAGGCACGTAGTAAATGTGAACTGTAACAGAATAGTGCCACGTATGAGTAGAGGCAGGTTAAAGTGACAGCTGGAACGTGGTCCGATCAAGGTTTCATATGATCGTGTCTCCCGTGGTCGTGCTGGTGCAGTCTACAGCCCACACTAGACTTGCATGAGCTTTGACTTAATTTGATAATTTTCATTATCTTTTTAGTTGGATTAAATATTGTGAAACTATTTTAATTTCAATAAATCTTAACCATTACTGAGCATTAGAATTTATTGAAACATTCTTAATATTCGCGTTTGATAATTTTCTTTTTAATATAAAATTGTTATGACTTGATAAAGTTTGTAATGAAAAACTCTTATATTGAAAATATATTATCCACAAGAGCAAGCCTTTACAGCTAACCATACATTCATACACTTATTGTGTGCTTCAGAATTTGAACGAACTTCATATATCTCTTCCATGTCGCTGTCCACATATTGAATTCTTTTGCCATTTACATTTTCAACAAAAAATTTCGGTGGAGGATACGAAAACACCCTTTTCCTCCTTACAAATTAAAATGCATAAATATCTCCGTATTTCTTATTCATTCCTTTTTATATTTTTTGTGGGACAGACCAAATTTCAGTGGATAAACCTGATTTTAAACTCTCTTTTTAATGAAGGATGACGTCAACTCAACCAAATGACATACAATTTCAAATTTTGATGCAACGATGTATGCATATTATATTTGTATTTTAGTTCAGATTTCTATAGGTGAAAAATGATTTTGAGGTTGGGAAATGGTTGTGAATACAACACATCTTTTTTCTTTTGGTTTGTGTTTTTTCCATTTAAAGTTAAGGTATCGTTGTGTACATACTTTTTCTTTTTGGTTCTTTTTAGATCTCATCTCATCATCTCTCCTCTATATGGGTGGGCTTTCAATTGTGGGAGGACCATTCAGCTGCCTGCACAGTGCACACTACACCATTTGTTGGGGGGCATAAAAGCAATAACTACGTTATCAGATCTATTAATGATGTCGTATATTTTTTAGGGTTATTAAATTAAATATAGGTAACAAGGTAAGAGTAATTACAATAGTTTGGAAATATATTAGCAGCGCATATTTTGTAATAAAGTAAAGGAATGGTCACATCAACTAGATTTGTATGAAACTAATATTGTCTATAATAATGAGATATAACCTCTTAGGTTTTGAGTTATTGTCACTAACTAGGAATTTGGTGGTGATCAAAACATTGCTATACCTTTCGTATTTAATTCATGATTGAGACGATATATTAAAAACAAATATTGAACGATGATTTGATTCGTATATTATTTTAAGACGTCATTCCAACTACTTATTGTCTTCAATTAATAAATACAAATTAGTTATATTATAAAATATTATTATATTTATCAAAAAGTTAATTGTATTCTTTTAATAATTTTACATCAGTCACGTAACAGGGTAGACCGAAAAGAAAATATGGCATTAAGTAGTTGTTGGAACTTGGAAGGTTAGATTGAAGAGAAATATGTTAGGCCAATTCATGAATACGAATCAGAGGTGTAGCGTAAATGAGTGAGCAGAAGATGCAACCTTAAATTAATTGCGGGTATAATTGTTTAGGGGTATATATGCGAAAGAGGGTATGGGAAATTAAATTATGTGGTTGGAAAATTGGAGTTTTGTGAAAAATGGAATAAAAGAAGTTGCGTAAATATGTGGGGAAATATGGAAATAGGTATGATTACAAGTGTAGAATAGAATAGGGGGAGGGGGGGCATGGAAGGGAAGGGAAATCAAATTATGAAACCAAAAGAGAAGGGATGGGAATGGGGGGATTGGGGGATGTGTGTTCACTGCACCAACCCCAACAACCAAACTAGCCCCATCATCATTTCAAACTTCCAACCCTGGTTAAACAAAATTACAACCCACAAAAGCAAAAACAATCTATAACAATATGCATGTAATATACATTTTCAAAATAATTATATCTACACTCTCTCGATCTATAATTTATTTGTATAAATTACTCTTATTTTTTTTTGAAAATTTACACATAAACCTCCCAAAAACGTCAACAACATTACCTAAATTACCCTTACTCATTAGTTTCAAGTATGATTTCTATAATTATGCAAAAGACATAAATAATTTATGGAAATATATCATAGATCAGGGGTATAAATATGATTATTCCTTTTTTTGTTCCCAATAGATCAGATGTAACCTCATCTCAAAGTAAAATTGATCCTTTTATAAACAGAGCAATAATATTAAATTCCACATCATAATAAGATTCTAAATTTCAAATTCTACATAAAAATAAAATTCATTTTGGAAACAAATTCTGCTTACTGTTGGACCAATTTATTGGTGTAATGTGACATATATGATGCGAGATATTACACGGAAACTTTTAATATTGTAATACATGTGGTTAAGGCTTTGCTTTGGTAATCTAAAAGATGTCATTACCTGAAAACTCCAATTGGTGTTCTAGGCTAGAAGAATGTCATGTGTGTATATTTATATAGCTTAGGTATGATGTCTCTTTCATCCAGCTATGCTTCAAAATTATTACTCTTGGGTGTGTGTGTGTGTGTCCACCCCACCCCCCATCTCCCTTCTTCATTGTTTTCATCCTCAAAATTCACAAGAGAGACAGAGAAAGAGAGAACATGCCTGGCAAACTAAATGGTGAATCATTTGACCCATCGAATCCCTCATATATGTTACGTGTGACCATCCAACAATTTTTCATCATGACCACCTACAAAACTAATGATCAGAGTCTTGTTTTTTATAGGTTTAATAATCAAAACTCACAAATATATATTAGTTGCCTTCGTTACAAAAACCAATCTGAATATCTTAATCATATTATTTCAGTAAATTTTACGGGACAAACAGTTGCGTATTCTACTGATGATTCTTGCAATTCACCCCTAGCGATGGGAATTGGAAAAGCAAGAATCAAAACTCCGTATATTCTGATTATCTGAAAAGCAAAAATCAAAAAAGGAATATTGAAAAAGAAAGATGGACTATATGTAACATCAAGTGTAGCTGTAAAAGGCCCCAAAACGGTAACAAATTACAGGGACTTCACAACGAGCATGCTAAAAAGCAAATAAAGGTGCTAAAAGATTCACAGGAAAAAAAGCGAAGGATAGAAATCTTGCCTATAAACACTCTTGTTTTGCCCTTTGAGCTTTAGTAGAAACCTGCCAAAAATACTATGGAGAATTAACCAGACGAATATTGGAATTAGAACTAATTAATGCTCAAGAGAACGACCCGTCAACATAGAGCACGATTGGGCCCCCACGGGAAAAGCTATGTATCAAAGTCAAAATAGTGCTAGGATAATTTAGATAATGGGTGCCAACGTGATCCTGGGTCGGTCCAATAATTCAGGGCTTGGAATTATTCACAGTTTTGGTAAGCCACACTACAATCCTCCATACACTACTACTACAGTTGGTCGGTCAACAATAGACCAAGCACTGACTAATTATGGAAAATAAATGCCAAAGATTTAATTACCTGAAAGGCTTGACGCAAGAATAAGAGGTATTAATAGGATCCGCACTTCTTCAAGTTGAACACTGTAACGCAATCAATCGTCCAAAATGTGAAATTTGAACATGTAAAAACTTTGTGCAGCACTTTGTTCGCGTTGTCTGCAGTGATACAATCAGCTGGGCCTTATTTGATCATTCAAGGATCAGAGCTGTTCATGGCGGTACCCTGCTACAAACAATGAAGAACTGGTGAAAAGGGAAAAAGAGAGACTAGTAATTAAGAAGCCGTTTGTTCAACTGCTGTTCAAATTTTCATTTCTTCATTTTCTTTTCATGGAAAAAATTGTTACACAAATTGGAAAACACTAGTTATCAGTCGTCTCTACATAATGGATTCCAACATCCAAAAGAAAGCAAATATAAAACCATTCTCCGGAGTCGATATTCATCCTTTGGGATGATCCCTCCAGAACTTTCATGAATGTTCTATATACATCGGTGTACACACTAAACAGGGACAAACCACAAGTTATCCCGTATGTGGTATAATTGCTCACATTCCTTCCACTCAGGAAACCGGAATTTACTTTGTACAACTAAATTAAATTTTTAAATATCATGTCCAAGCACGCACTGTATTCTTTGGGCAGAAGAATCACTTAACCTGCAATCAGAGAAAAGAATGCACACGGGATTAGACACAAGACAAGGCTAAAAAGATGGTGAGCTAGTGAAACTAAGTGCCATAAAGAGATTGGATGATCACATCTTGACTTCAGAGTCCTACCTTCTTCAGAAAAATCAAACATTCCACCAATCCATCCTTCGTCTTCGGGTTTTTCCTCTTCATGGCTATTACCACTGTTACCCATCTCATCAGTCCCAACTTCAGGGTTGTTACAGTACTCTTCCTTAAATAAGTGCTCAAAACCTACTGTTTCCTCAGTCCTTGAAGGCATAACATCTACAGCAGAGTCAGTATTGTCAACATTCAATAATGGAATCTCATTCCCCAGTGAGGATGACCTACTAATGGTAGCATGATCAACAAGAAAATTGACAACGTGGCTGTTTGCCGAGGGGATGGGAATAATGGGTCTGTATCTCTGGTCCACTAAGGAAACCTTGAAACTGCCACTCTCATCTCTTTCCGTGTTCAAGTCACTTGCAGCATGGCTGCTAACAAGTATTGGAGATCTATCAATGCTCATGTGATCCAAGTCAAGCAAATTCTCCATTCGTCTAGATGACCCTGGTTAAGAAAGTGAAGGAAATGAGGTTGGGACCTAAAAGAGTATAATAATAGTTGATAGAGTATAAGGTGCAGGCTGAAATTTGGAAGAGGTGATCCTTCTTGCAGTTAATTAGGCAACAATAACGGCAGTACACAATAGTAAGACCATCAATTTCGATAAAAGAAATTATCCAAAGTGGTGGCATATCCACGGCACAGTTACTCAGTACCCATAAGTTAATCACATTTAAACTGGGAGACGAAAGAGAACCTCCATAATTTCATGGGGATATAATTTTGCAAAAGATCGAAGGGATATATATCTTACCTCCTTCGGAGCTTTCAGTAGAACTAAATGAAGGTGGCTTTGAATGACAAATAATACTTGCTTCATTGGTCTTTTCTCTAGCTTGACAACTATTCGAGGAAGCAGTATGACATCTTCCTTCACAAGCTATGGATCTGCATAAAACAATCAAGTTATAGCTAGTGCACCTGACCGTACTTTTCGGAACAAGAAGTAACAAGGGGACAGATAAGAGGTAGTAATATGAACATACAACCAGGTAAACAAAATAACCATTATGGAAAAAGCACTCATATATAATCAGGAGCAAAGAAAAAATAATCATACCACTAAATAGATGCACCAAAAGAAGACCGCCGCATAACACTCTCTCTAAGTTGCATATAGAGGGATAAATAATGTAAATTGTGAGCTTCTCAGGTTCGAGTAGTCGAAACGATTCATTAGAATTAGCACTTGCAGCACTTCTATGTACCGGTTAACTTTCATAAGAATCCATGTCGAAACTACCATACTCATACAATCTTAATATCAAATCCAAATAACAACAATATGCAGAAGCCAGCATAACAGTCAATGGATCCTTCCACCAACTGATTGAGAAGAAACGAAATAAATCTCCAAATCAGGGGCAGATTGTGTACACAAGGCAAGACTAAAACAAAGAAAAAAGATGTAAACTAGAATAAGAGCAAGGGAAAAGGAATTCACCGGTCAATCCAGCCAGATCTTGCTCTAGGAAAATTGTCAAATATTGGCAACAAATCCTTGTGTCTTATTTCAATTTCATGTGAAGGAGCCATCTCAATTTCAAACTCCCCACCCAAATAACATTCTGCTCTTGGAGGTTCCATTAAGTTGAAATGCATCTAAATTGACAACGCAGAATAGTTACATAAAGACCACCATAGAACCAAAGACATGAATATCAAAGCAGAAGTACCTTTGACTTTTGCCATAGGGGCAATCTGCAGGAGTTTATTTGCACTTCAGCATTTGAAAGATACCAATGCGATCTCTCAGAGGACTTCAGTGAATCAGTCTTACCTGGCTTCTTCTCTCCAGCACTTGCATTCTCCTTTAGAACCATTTTGGAGTCATCATCAATCTCAAGATCATTCGATCCATCAAAGAAACTCCCAGAAATACACTCCTCCCTCTCCATGTTATCCAATCTTCTGCACACATCCCACCATTGAATAGGTTCAACTTTCACCCTTAACTCCTCACTCTGCGCATTGGCTTGTGGAGCTGATAAAGATTCAGTTTTATTCTCACTCGGTTCAAGCCCCATAGGGGACATAATTTCATGTTGAACCACAAAGCCTGATGGGGCATAAACTAAGATATGCTCCAGTGAGCTACCACTCAATTTAACATCCAGTGAACCAACAGAGTTAGACTTGTGGAAAATTGCAGCAACAGCTCCAGATGGAACCCATAACTTACCCACCATTGAAGCAGCAGCATTGCTAACTGAATTAAGCAAGCCAGAATCACTGCATTTTATCCTGGTGACAACAGAGAGGGTGCAAGAAGGTGGGGGCAAAGAATGTTGCTCATTCAAGGTGAAAGTTGGAGTAGACCACCATGGTGGAGTGGAAGCTAAAAACAGAGAGGTACCTCTCCCATGAGCATGTAGAGTTTGAAACCCGTCATCTCCCCCAAAGGGGGACAAAACAAATATATGGCAAGTTCCTCTTGATGATACAATAGCAATCCACTGACTGTAATGACTAAAGCAGATATCTTGGATGACCTGATGAAGAAGTTAACAGAGGCCAAGAAATTCAAAATTGTTGAGACCTAGAAAGAGAAGATGTTACTACAGAATATATTGCAAATACCAGTGAGCATATACTTACAGCACTAGTCATTCCCCGATACAGCTTGTAAAGATGCACATAAGAAGTGCTCCAGTCACCAGTGCCTGATCCACTGCCTTTGCAAGAAGGCATGATTCGAAATATATTTATGTTATTTCCATGTACAGAGGCTGTAACCAGAAGAGTCCCACTTGGATCAAAACATAAAGCAGATATTGGACTAGTATGAGCCCTAAATTGTGATATAATCTCAGAGGAAACGAGGTCCTTCACGGCAACCTGCATTTGACAAATTCAATAAGGAAAAAGAAAATGTTAGTTTGACTAAGTTTAAACTTAATAAGTAATAAAATTTATACTTCCCTTCTCAATCAGTAATTATCCAAAATGAACAAATAGTGAAGCTATCACTAGTTAGCACTTACAACGCCAGCATTTTCTGGTTCATATGCTGCTCGCTGCCCAGCTTTCCAGCCCGGAGAACTAGGACTATCAGGAAGGAGCTCTGGATAATACTTAGATAATTTCTTATATCCCATGTCTCCTAGGGTGAGTAATCCAGCAGCTAAGTGTTTGCTGGATTCCACTGCATAACGCGCCATCATTGTGCCACTGCCAGGATATGTCGATGGACTAACACTTGAGCTGAGGCTCTTTGGACTCACCCGACTAGTATTTAACAGGAATGGGCGATTAGGAGAATAAGCCAACCACCTTGGCCCCACAGCCATTGGACCATAACCTGTGTTGATTCCGAAAGATCCTTGCTCCCCAACTCGAGGAACAGGATAGGTGACAACTATGAATTTCTTCTCAAGAGTAAGGGTGTCAAAGCAGTAAACCTGCTCAAAATAGAGATAAACAAATTGGCCCTCATCTCATCAGTGTCACTAAAAATCTGGTTCTTAGGTGAATGTATCAGCATGTTACAAATGCTTAACAAATATAAACAAACCATTTGTTTGAACGGGCCCCATCCGACATAACAACTATATATCCTATACATAACAAAGTCTGCAGTTGTACTTTAGTTAATCTTCCATTTGACTCAGCATTCAAAATGTTTCCTAAGGCAGGATAGCTGAGAGAATAATAACAAACCTAATATGCTCCTTGCCACAGCCTTACATGGAAAATGCAAAACATAAAGTAGAAGAGATCAAGAAAGAAAAGGAAAGGTTGCATCCAAATTTCAGAATAAGGGAAAAGAAATATAAACACTACAAGCCACCAAATGATGATTTACTTGCCCCACTATTTTGTAGGCATCTCATTTAGTTAAAGGAAATGCTACATGATAATAGCTACTTGCTTCTTTCACTCTTTTTTTATCTTTTTCTTGAATTTTTTGTGTGTGATTAAGAAATGGTATATTAATGAATCTCATATTGATGAATACTTACTTGTTCTTCAAGGCCAATAGCTACTACTCGGCGGCTGCATCTAACCATAAATACTGCCGACTTAAAGTCAATAACCTTTACATATTCGTTTGATCTCATTGAGTAAAACCGGACAGAAGTAGGAGGGTCAAAAGAGCTGCCATATGATGGCTCTGCTGAACCATATCTGACATGCGCTGGCACAGTATGTGGGCTGAATCTTGCATCCTCATTTCCTCCAACAATAACCAGCATTGGATGAGAAGAACTGTACTTTCCAGTACCATCACAAGTTGCAGGAGCTGGAAGCATCTGTAAGAAGGTAACTGGTCCCTCACGCCTGGAAACCAATTCGCTTAAACCAGAAGCATCCTCAACATCGAACACTTGAAAACCCTTTAGGTAACCAAGTAATAGGACATGCCTCAAGGTAGTCGGACTAAGCTCTAACTTATCAAAGCCAGCCCACAATACCTGATTAACAGAAAAGTCAGCCGTATGTCAACAAATGAAGCACCCTGATTAACGAAAAGTTGTCATCAAAGAAGCAAACCAAACGACTGTTGACCCTGACACAAAGCTTTTATGACAAGATGAAAGCAATAATTAAGAGTTTCTGTTGCTAAGTTTGAGTGAAGGAGTTTAAATATGTTGACTCTAAATAAACATTACAACATAGTAGTGAGGAAATGTATTGTAGAAAAATTAGTCAGGTCGTATTGATAGGCAAAGATTGGAAATAGAGTACCACATCACCCTGAGCAAATTGACAGAGGGCCATTGCCTTATTGCTTTTTTTCTGAATTGAAGACATGATTAAGGAAAACTTTTTCGAGATAAAAACCTATGGGCCATCTATCCTTCTCCAAGCATCCATCATGCCCTTCCTTTCCTATTTTTCCCTAAATATCAAAGTAATTTGAAATTTTGTATCATTTCTATGATTCTCTTTTCCTTTTCTCATTAAATCCGTGAACCAAACAAACTGTAAAGATATCAAAATAAATTATTTCAATTATAAGAACTCAAACTAAAGCACTGAGGTAAAGAAAAACAACAAAGAAAACCAATTTAGGAGAGAAATCTTGACAAAATTGTTTATGATCACAAAAACATAAACAACTTATAACTTTAACCATTTAGAAGAGAAGTCGTATTCATGCAGTTCTTAATGATAACAACAACAACAACAAATAAAACATCTGATGATATTTTGTAATTATTGACTCCAACCCAATCAAAAACACAAACAACTAAGAAGATCAAGCAAAATCAGTTTAAATACTAAATGATTGGTGAAGTTAAGAAAACAAGAATAGTGACTACACCAAACAATTGGATAATTTTCCGATGTTAAGAGTCCCAATTTAATCAAGAACATCAAACAACTAATTCATAGATAGAAATCATCTCAAACAAACCAAGAAAATCTGAAGTAAAGGAATACAATAAACTCAGCGAAAGAAAGAATAGTACACTCAAGAAAGAAACAGGTGGAGTTGGCTTTGAAATCTTTAGAATGGTTTGCACAGCTTTTCCAAATTATATATTAAAAATAAAAAATAGGTTAAATTTCTATAACTAACAACTCGAATTCAATCAAGGACAAGAAACGACCAAATACAATAACAGAAACAATTTCAACCATACGAATCACAAATACCACTAAAGTCAAGAATCGCAAGAAGTAGGCGATTACAAAAAGGGAAAAAACGAAAACGTAACAGAACTGTAGAATATAGACTTCGAAAGAAGTTATTGATATCGACCTGCTCTTTCCGATCGTCTCCGGAGGAGGAAATGGATGCGGCGACGGAGGCACCGGCGGAGCGCACAGCGGTGCTAGCATTCGTCGACACCGTTTTGATACAAGAAGAAATAATTCTCAAGGAATTAGGCAGCAGTTTGCTGTTCTTCCCCTTGCCTTTCCTCATTCTTAGATACAGTTTTCCTTACTATCCTCACTTATATATCTATCTCTCTCAACCGTTCCCAACCACCACCGCCTCACCGGTAACTTCCGATTCTAGTCCACCGCCGTCGTGCACCGCCGCACAGGCCGACGCGTCAGCCGTACTTCCCTCGATCATCAAATTCTACGATCGCCGGATAAATGACGACAGCGCCGCGAAACACTCGCAATATTTTCCGATTTTTCCTAATTTAATTGGCTAGTTTTTGGTGAGTTTATGGAGTTTGACTTGAAGCGAATGCTTTTCTTTACAGTTTCTGGACTCGCCACCATATATATATACCCGCACGCGATCCCCCTCCGCTTATTGTGTTGTTTGCTCTGTAAGCAAATCTATCCGCAGACCAAAACTCAAAATTTTAAAAAAATAAAAAATAAAATTCATTTTAAATTTATTTTTAGTTACAACAGCCTCCCTACAAAAATTATTTAAAAAATTACAAATATTTTCTAAAATTAATGATTGTTTAATAAATTAATATCACAAAAAAATATTTATTAGATGATCATTAATTTTATAATTTTAATATAATAAAAAAATATTTATAATTATATGTATTACAAGTTTTAGAGGAGTATCTTATAATTTACCTTATTTTTCCTCTTTCACAAAATTATTGCTACATTTATTACTATTTGTTTCAATTTTGACCGGAGCCTGCCCCTGCCCTTGCCCTTGCTTGCCAAACATAAGCTCCTTTTCCCAAACCAACGCGTTATTGGAAAATAATATAAGTGCCACACTTAAATACGTATCAAAATTTAATTTAAAATTCAAATAATAATAATAATTATTTTAAAAATATTTTAATTAGATAAAAAAAATTTAAAAATGTAACAAAATCTTGAAAACATATTGAAGAATAATCAGAGGAGAGAAAACTGAGAGTTGAGAGGAAAGAGAAAAACGAGAAATCAAAAAAAGAGAAAAATTAATAAAATATTAAAAATAATAAAAAATTAATAGATCATAAAATTGAAGACACCAATAGAATGCTCTTCAATTATGTATAGTATAAATGGACAAATGAATCCATTTCAAGTTAATCACTATATTAAATTATCTAAATTACAATCGATGTCTAGTATTTTTTTATCATTATGATAATGATATCATAATATTAAATGCCCCCAATATGTTTTACTAGACAATTATTACGTAATGAATGATATAATAATTGTATTAAAAAAAGACAATCTTACATTTTAATTTAACTAAATAAGATCAAAGGAACACTACTACTAATGATCCAAGTTTATCTTTCTCGGGAGTCTTGATTCTTGAGATCACCGTTGGGTGCGGGGAAAGGGAAGAGGAAGAAAGAAACAACAGCTGTTTCCGTGCAGACACAAATTGGGAAAGGCAAAAAGGATAAGTATATTTAGGCACTCGGATAGCTGTTTGCCAATCAAGAAACAGCCCTACTCCACGTCCCCTTCAACATTTGTGGTCTATATCCATAGTAGGGTTAACAGCTGCTAACCTACCCGACCCCAGACCAGATGGGTCTTTGAACCGGGTATGGTAACATAACTGTGTAACACTCACTGAGCCGAGATAATTTACATGTAATGTGAGAACATTTATATATTTTACATAACAGTGTCTAGTGCTATGATGAATTTTGGTCTGTGCGCAAATTGCCTACTTCTCTACATCTATACATATATGCTAATATTAACCAAAACAGTGTACCATTTAAGCTTCAACCGCCATCTGTGTCTGCAGACTTAAGCCGAAGCTGTACTTTTCGGCACTGAAAAGCTCCTTATAATACTTCTTCCAACTTGATAGTTTTTTACATTTTTTGATGATGTCCGAGCTCCCACAGCTACCTCTTAGAAGCAGCAACACCTGCATCCACCAACCGAACGCTGATCAATACACGTTTTTAACGTTATTATACGATGATAATGTCGCAGGCAAGCAAGCAAGGCGAAATTGAACGTGCCTGACTCATTCGAGGGCGTTTGATTGAAGATTGCTGCACGCAAAGGGAAGCGGCCAGAATCATGAGATTCATTTGCATGGGGTTGTAGGCTTCCGCAAGCGAGGGGTCTATAAGCTCTCTAATTTTGTTCTTCTTCAGCAGAGGTTTAGCCTATTAAACAAGTAAACAGCATTAGCAACTTTCTGAATGCTGTTCGGAAGAAAGCATGTTGTAATAAGTAGCACGGGAGGGCAGGAAGTGTAGGCCTACCCACATAACAAGGCTTTGCTGTGAGTAATCGAGGGCTCGTCTCCCAGTGATAAGTTCCAGCAGGAGGACTCCAAAGGCAAAAACATCAGTTTTCTCATCAACTATTCCGTGCATCAAGAACTCGGGTGCTAGATAACTGCATACATCATGATTAGGAGCAGTCTTTCTAGAGTTTTAACGTAGACATTGTACTGAAATAGATCGATAATAACAGGGGAATGGCAGGATCTACATACCCAAAAGTGCCTTCAAATTTTGAAACAGTAAGGTGAGTCCATCGGTCTGGCAGCCATTTCGCAAGGCCAAAATCACATATCTGAATTGAAAGAAACAATTTACTCAGACTATTTACGGACATCAATTGGATTTATTTACCAAATGATTTATCGATATTTAAACTCACATAATTCACATGTTAAAAGATCAAGCAACTATGTTCTACCAATTACCCCGTCCCGAGAAGTAAATAAGCAAGAACAGAATTACCATACTAGGGAGAAAGCTACGAGCATTTTCGGAAAGTACCTGAGGTTCAAAGTCCTCTGTAAGCAGTATATTTGCTGCCTTAATATCTCTGTGAATGATCCTCCTTTGACAACCCTCATGAAGATACAGCAATCCCTTAGCCGTTCCCACTGCAACCTTGTACCTAATATCCCACTCCACCTTCTCCCTGGAACCTGTAAAACAACAAACAAAAAAACTCCAATTCAGACCCAACAAATCACCGGAACGACGAAAAAATAAAAGCAAACCCTGGGACGAGACACTCACTATGAAGCATAGAAGCCAAGCTTCCGATGGGAGAAAATTCAAGGACAAGGTACATTCCACCTTCAACCCCATAGCCTATCAATTTAGCCGTATTTGGGTGATTAACATGTGCCATAATCCCAAGTTCTGACAGAAAATCCCCTATTCTTTCTTCCATGGGTCCTTTCATCAAACGTTTGATCGCAACAAGCTGCCCCCCACGTAGACGACCTCTATATACCTCAGCATAACCACCTTTTCCAATCAAATATCCTACTCAAGACAATAAACAACATTAACAAGACTCCCTAATAAAATGGTGCTTCTCAAAATTTAAGGTTAAAGTGACACACATGTTACATAGAGCTAAGCTAACCTTGGCAAAAGTTGCTGGTCGCGGTTTGGAGTTCGGAGAAGCTAAAGTTCTTCCATTGAGGCTTAAAATAGTTGAGATCAGCATCTATTAAGGGATTCGACGTGCTGCTAACTTCCTCCCTCATGCTACCACTAAACCTTTTTGATAAATTAAGAGGATGCAATGTGGCTAACTTTCTTTTCGATTTAAATCTCAACAACCGGAACAATTCGGCCCATCTTGAAGCCGGTTTCGGATCGACTCCTTCTGATTCCGAAGTACTTGCTTTCGATGAATCCGTTTGAGATTCTGCTGTTCTTAAGAAGTCCTCAAGAACAGTATCAGGTGAATAAACATTTGCTCTTTCTTTCTCTTTCTCTTTCTCCATACTTCAAAATCACAACTCTAACAACAAACAGTTTCAGCAAAATTAATGAAAATTTTCATTGAAAGTAAGCAAACAAAGAAAGCAAATTAAGGCTACAGAGAGAAATCTAACAGAGCATTCACAAGTCTACCAAGAAATCAAAATACATCAGTTTTCAGCATAATACTGCGAAGACTTCAACAAGAACAAAGAAAATAAGGCGAATTTCAGCAAAGGGGCAAGAAAACCATCAGAAAAACAGGAAACACAAGCACGAGCGACAGTGATATCGTATGTACGCAGTACGAGAAAAGCAAGCATAAAGAGAGTTCATACCATGAACAGAAGCTCACAATAGTTGGAATTCTGTCGACAAATCCCGGACAAAAAAGAAACCCAGAGGCGGACGGGACATAGGGGATGCGAACAAGACAATGTGGAGATAAGGACTTCAGAAACAGAGGGGTGATTCTTGTTTTGTTCTTACAGAGAGCAAAACAAATCTTGAAACTTCTGGGTTTTGTTCTTACAACCCCTTTTTCCTCAGAAACAAAACCACACTTGGGTTTTTTTCACTTTTCTTTATCGTTGTTGTTTATAGTCGGTGGCGGTAAGTGTGCATGAAGAAATGGAGATGATAATTATGTAAGGTGATTCTTCGAAGACAAGCTGGCGCTGCTGTTGGGTTTACATAACATGCCTGCCCCACACTCCCTCCCTTTACCCACCAAAAGACCTTTGCCTTTTTTCTCAAGGGAAAACGAAAAACAAAAGCGAAATCCTAGGGGAAAATGACGGGTTTTTCGATGTTTTCTCCGTCGGTCGGAGTTTGTGTGAGGTATTCGAGTCAGACACGGTGTTGGTCTGCAGCAGGAGCCCACGTGTTTTTGCATTGATGTCACCGTTTAGGCTCCACCGGTCAACCAAGTTTAGCCATTGTAGACTACAATTTCAACAAACAACTACTGAAATTATTTTATTTATGAACTGTGGATTAATAATGTGAAACTTAAGGTTAACTAATATGATTTTCAGTGATCGATACTAGTGAATAATGTTAACCGGGGTCTTTGGTCGTTTCAAGGTATAAAGGTTTGAGCCATCCCGTCGTATTCTTCCATTGTTCGAGTTCAAGAATATAAAATTGTGTGAATAAATATAAAGGATAATATTTATCACTTTCACTTAAAAAAAAATAAATAATAAAATAATATTTTGGAATATTTATAGGTTATGATCAATTGTAAGATCATTACTTATAAATTATAGATTGTATCACGTGTATACTCGTATTCGATTTTGATTATTAGGTTTTCAATCAGTTGAGTCAAATATTTTTATATGCATAAAAATGGTGAAATATAGTATGGACTCTTGAAGTTGTGATTTAAATTTTTTAAGAGGATTATACTTATTTTTATGGTAATTGTTGGATAACTATAAATTGCACATTGTGGATTGTTGTGTAATAATTAATAATGAATATAAAATTATTCTGTGATATAATGTATGCTTAGTTGCAACTCAAGTAATAATAAAAATAGGCACATTTTAACTCTTTAATATCAAAAGATCACAGGGAAGTTATTATTCTAGCATACTTTTGTTTTTCATTTTCTGATTCTTTAAACGTTAGTATGGGGTTTTTACTCTTCATGAGAGTTGTATGCCTAGTATTTCCTAGGCCCTTTGTTATTTTTGCAAGCGTTGGAGTACTGGATGTTTGTCTATATGTAATTTGAAATGGAAAGTGATATTCTTAATCTCGATTCTGCTTTATCTCTTACGGAAGAAGAGGCTACGAGTGTTGTGATTCCACAGTCCGACTGGGATAAAGGTGTTGATGGCTATAGATTTACGCTGGTTGGTCATCTGTTGTCGCATCGCTTGATTCATTTTGAGGCTCTTAAAGTGAGGTTAATCCAACTTATTCAAGCCGCGAGGGGTGTCACAGTTCGGAAACTCTTGGAGACAAGATTCTGTTGGGTGTTTAATCATGAGGAAGATCTTCGTCAGGCTCTCGATATGCGTCCTTGGATAATTGACCGTAATCTGGTAGTCTTACAGCCACTCTCTCAACCTGAGGATCCTTTGTCCATTTCTTTGGACTGGTGCCCATTTTTTGTCCATATCCATGATCTTCGGTTGGGACAACGTTCAGTGGATGTTCTTCGTTATATTGGTAATTACGTGGGGGTATGGCTAGATGCCGCTAATATTGAACGGGACATTTCCTGGTTCGAAAATGTTCGAAACCGCCTGAACATCAATGTATCAATCCCCTTGAAGCGTGCTTTGCGCATTCAATTGGATACGGGGGCCTCTTGTATTGTCCGATTTTCATATGAACGCCTGCCTAATTTTTGCTATCTCTGTGGTAAGTTGGGACACATTAGTAGGTTTTGTGATCTTCGTTTTCAGGATGGCTATGTTGATCTAGGTGCTAATTGCCCTTTTGGAGCGTGGCTCCGTGCGCCGGGTCGGATGCAGCGAGTGGGTGGTACCACGGATTCTATCCTCCCTACTTATGTATGGAGCTCTCACCAGACGACAACTTCATCTAGTGACCAACGAAGGGGTGCTTAGATTTTTGGTAACTTCAGGCCGGTGCAGGGAGTCTCGTCATCGTCCTCGCCACGAATTTCGATAGCCACCACAACTGTTCCGGTACGGTTGGAACAGCAGTTGGCCGCAGCAGGCAGCAGGGAAGGGGGAGTACAGTTTCGTCAGTTAGTTGATGAAGAAACTGACAGCTCGAATTTAGGCTGAAGCATTTCCTCTGGATTGGGCCTTGACTGTGGAATGTCTGTGAACCCTGGTGGGCTAAGAGTGTCGTGTCTTGACCAATCTGGATTGAGGCCTGAAGTTTTAGTGCATGGGCCGACATCTAAGGACCAATCAGGCCTGGACCTGATTAGGAGTGTTGGCTCCTAGTCTAAATTGAAGGCGGCCCAAATCACTTCTTTTTCCCATCGAATTTCTTCACCTGATCTGGAGCCCTTCGCCCCCAATTTCTATAATTTGCATAAATCTCCGACGAAAAGCCCTCTGACGTCTGAATCTCCCTCTAATATAATGGTGTTCTCTTCACCGCCACTGGTTGACATACCTCTAGAGGATATGATTAATTCCCCCACTACTCGGATAACGGAGGATTGGTGCGCTGATGTTAGACGGCGAAGTAGGGAACGGGGCAGAGGGCCTGGTCGAAGCCGAGGCAGGGCGACCAGTGGTGTGCATTCGGGAGACAAGCGATATTGCCGTCTTCTTTTGAGGTGGGTTCATCATCTCGCCTTTGAAAACGTCCTTCAATGTCTTCTTCTCCAAGGTCTTCAATTACTCCATTGGCGGAGGTTGCTCGGCAACCCCGCCGCTCCTCATGAATTGTCTAGCATGGAATTATCACGGGTTAG
This sequence comes from Sesamum alatum, assembly GCA_034509735.1. Lineage (NCBI taxonomy): Eukaryota > Viridiplantae > Streptophyta > Magnoliopsida > Lamiales > Pedaliaceae > Sesamum > Sesamum alatum. Next base: position 4,495,766 of record JACGWO010000009.1, read on the forward strand.
GGGGTCCCGGGATAATTCGTCGTTTGTGTGAGTTAATCAAAACTCATAACCCTATGCTCATCTTTCTGTCAGAAACCAAGTGCTGCCGGAACAGGGTAGAACGACTCAGAAGTTACCTTAATTTCTTTGGCATTGTTGTTGATCCTGAAGGTCGAAGTGGTGGGTTATTATTATTATGGCGCAAGGATGTTGTCGTCTCCCTTATGAGGCTATCACGATACCATATTGATGTTTCTGTCTCTCATGTAGAAAAAATATGGCGTTTCACAGGCTTCTATGGGGATCCAGAGGCAAGTCGTCGTAAACAAGGTTGGGATATGCTCCGTATTTTACACCAGCAGTCTTCATTACCGTGGATGTGTTGTGGGGACTTCAATGCCATCCTATTTAATCATGAAAATGATAGCCGATGAATGGCAAAAGAGAGAATTTCGCGAAGTATTAGTTGAAGTTCATCTGGAGGATTTAGGATTTGAGGGTCCAAGTTTCACTTGGTGAAACCGGCGGCTCTGGCCAGATACAGTTCGGTGTCGACTGGACAGGGCGGTGGCATCTCGGGCTTGGTGTTCCTTGTTTTCGGTCTGTCACGTTCAAAATTTACCAACCATCTATTCTGATCATACTCCGCTTCTCATCAATCTGGAGCAGGTTTCGAAGGGTTGCGGTTATCCCTTCAAACGCCCATTTCATTTTGAGGCTTTCTGGGCCCGTTATGCAGAATGTGCAGAAGTGATTTCAGATGTATAGGTAACGAATGCATTGGGGACTTCTGAATTTCCTACCATGGACAGTTTGGAACATTGTGCAGAAATGTTGGAGGCTTGGAGTCGGTCCACGTTTAAACAGATGAAGAAGCGAACTACGTGGCTTGAGAATCGTATCTGGGAGCTTCAGCAGAATGTATTGAGTTCTGAGGGCCATTCTGAACTAAGTCAGAGACGTGAGGAGTTGGAAGGTATACTTTCAGACCAATCTCTACGTTGGAAACAGAGAGCAAAGGCTTATTGGTTTGTTGAAGGCGATAGAAATACAAAATACTTTCATTCATGTTCGTCTATTAGAAACAAGGTGAATAAAATTAACCGTCTTCGTGATGAATCAAATGAGTGGCAGTCAGGCAAGGAGGAAATTCATGGCATCATATCTCGATATTTCTCGGCTTTATTCACGTCAACAGACCCGAGTTCGCAAGAGTTGGACAGTGTTCTTCACGGGCTGACAAGTCATGTTTCAGTGGAGCAGAATTTGGAATTAACTTGACCCTTTGACGCTGATGAGGTAAAAAATGCGTTATTTTCTATGACTTCTCTTACCTCCCCCGGTCCGGATGGTTTTCCCCCATTTTTCTTTCAGCATTACTGGTCGATTGTGAGTGGACGGATTACTTCTTGTGTGCTGCACATTCTTCAATCTGGTGTTATGCCTCCCAATTTGAATCATACAAACATCGTTTTGATCCCCAAAGTTAAGTCTCCTGAATCTATATCACAGTTCCGACCAATCAACTTATGTAATGTAGTTTATAAGCTAGTCTCGAAGGTGTTGGCCAATCGCTTAAAATGTTGTTTAGATTTGGTTATTTCTAACCCACAATCTGCATTTGTAAGTGGTCGATTGATTTTTGATAACGTACTCATTGCTTTTGAATGCAATCATTTTCTGAAATTACAGAAAAAGGGAATAAAGGTCTGTTTGCTTTGAAATTGGATATGTCAAAAGTTTATGATCGTATTGAATGGCCCTTTGTGGAATCTGTCCTTCGTCGTTTTAGATTTGCGGATTCTTTTGTTAGACTAATCATGCTATGTGTTTCCTCTGTTAGCTTCTCATTTAATCTTAATGGGGAGCAATTTGGTCATATTGTTCAATCGCGTGGTATTCGCCAAGGTGATCCTCTATCACCTTATTTGTTTATCCTCTGTTCGGAAATATTCAGTCTGTTATTACAGAATTCAGAAATGAGGGGATTCATCCAAGGTATTTCAGTGGCAAGATCGGCCCCAAGAGTTTCTCATCTCCTATTTGCAGACGATTCACTACTATTTTGTTAAGCAACGGAAACTGCTCTTATGACCATTGGGGGTATTCTACACCGTTATGAACGTGCATCGGGTCAAACGATAAATTACAACAAATCTGAAATTGTGTTTAGCCCAAATCTGTCAAGAGAGCGGCAACAGTGTTTGGCGAAAATTCTAAATGTTTCAGTTGTACCAAAGCTAGAAAAATACCTGGGGTTACCTACAGTTGTGGGTAAAAACAAAACGAGTGTTTTTCAAGGCCTACGTGAGAGGATTTGGCTGCACCTGATGGGGTTGTCGGAGAAATTTTTGTCAAATGCAGGTAAAGAGGTAATTATTAAAGCTGTGCTCCAAGCTATTCCAACCTATATCATGCAATGTTTTCTCTTGCCTAATCATTTGATTCGTGAAATCCAAAGGGCCATTGGAGATTTTTGGTGGAGTGCTCCTAAATCTAGACGAATTCATTGGATTGCTTGGTCACGTCTTTGTCAACCGAAACAGCTTGGAGGACTTGGTTTTAGGGATTTTCGATGTTTTAACCTAGCACTGTTGGCCAAACAAGCATGGAGGTTGATCACTAATCCGAATAGCCTCTTAGCTCGGGTTATGAAAGCGAGATACTATCCTCGAACTTCTTTCGCTGAGGCTACTGTTGGATCTCGGTCCTCCGCAACATGGCGGAGCATTATGGCAGCCAAGGGTGTTACGGATGCAGGTTGGCGTTGGCAAGTCGGAGATGGGGATTCTATCCATCCTTGGTTAGATCCTTGGTTGCCAAGACCTATTCATTTCCGGCCAATTACTCCTCTGCCGCGTCATTCTGAGGCTTTACGGGTAAGTGATATGCTTTTACCCAATGATAATGCTTGGGATTTGGCTAAGCTTCAACAATTATTCTATGAAGAGGATATTCAGTGTATTCGTTCAGTTAATGCAGCAGGAAATTCAGAGCCGGATAGATGGGTATGGAACTATACGAAAAAGGGGATATTCTCTGTCAAAAGTGCATATCAAGTGGCTTTGCGTGTTATTGCACGACGGGCGTCTAGTAATGCGGAACCATCTAGTCTTCAACAATCTGCAAGGTGGGGTTTTTTATGGAATGCGGTGATTCCCGATAAAGTGAAGCATTTGGTTTGGAGGCTGTGTCAAGAGGCTATTCTGTTGTTACAGCAATTGAATCAGCGCCATATAGGTACCGATTCCCTTTGTCCTATTTGTTCATCCTCTTCGAAGGATGCGCAACATGCTTTTCTCACGTGTCATTTTGCCTGTCAATGTTGGGCTCTCGTTCCTATTTCATGGAGCATTTACTCAGATTGGGGTAATTCAGCAGAATCTTGGATTTGTCATATCGCAGTTAATTGTTCGAAGGAGGCACTTCAGTTGGCGCTCACGATTATTTGGGTCATTTGGGGTCATCGAAACTTAGTTGTATTTCAGGAAAAAGATAGTTCGCCGGCTGCTACTGTCTTATTTGCTAGAACATATTTGCAAGAATTTCAAGAGGTTCATTCATGCCATGCGCGGCTATTAGGCTAATTATGTTTAATTATGCCTGTTTATGTTTAGAAACTGATTGTACAACCTGAGTTGTTGTTATCTTTATCTATAATAGAAGTATTTTCAGTCCAAAAGTAATAATAAAAATAACTTTATTAAGGGCGTAGAAATAGCTTGAGTTTTGAAAATAAATAATTTTATAATTTTTTTTTCTTGTATTCCATTGTAAAACTAACCAAAGTAGATTTTTCATTTCAAATTTTATTACATCTTTTATTTTAATTTATATACATGCTGCGTTATAAAAATTACGGTATTTATTTTGTATAAAAAATTATATACACAACATATTTATATATATATTAAATAGAATAAATATACAATATGATTATATACACAATTTTGTAGTTGTAATTCCTAGAAGCACTTGCATCCAAAGCTCGTTCGTTTCTTTTTTCCCCCTTAATTTATTTTCTGATTTTCCATTTTCTTTTTGGTTTGTAGGAAGAAAGTTATATTATTATCTTAGCAATCACGCCACACTCACGTTCTTGTTCCTAAAATTGCTTTTAGCCAAAAGGGCCATAAAAAATAATTTATACCCTTGCCATCAAAGTCGAGGGTTCATGATGATTACAAATTTGAATTTCACCAATGCATAAATATTATTTTTCACATTTGACACTGAACTTCATGCTTCCATGTAATGAATCAAATCATTTTTATTCGTGAGACGATTTTAGATGGACGTATCTATTGTAAAGATTACCTGTAATTTGATTTACTTATATTATGTGTATGGACATCAAATAATTAATAAAACTTAGTTAAGAAATAAATACAAAAACGAGATGTATAAACATAAAAAACTGGATTCAAATTTTACCAGACATGCGGATATTTATTTATTTCTATATTGACACTGCAAAAGGTAAAATAATTCTCCATATTATACTGTAGACTGCAAAGACTATTATAAAAATAAATAATTTACAGTCTGAGTTATGACCAAACTTACTATAAATATCGTCCAATCAAATTCAGGTCTGTTTGTTTATATTTCATTTTCAATGTCTAATTTTGCAAACAGTAATTAAAGTGAAAACATATTTGTTACACGTATTATTATTTAAAACATATAAAATGTAGGGGATAGGCCACTAGTAATTATCAACTGGGATTATTTAAATCTTTAATCATGAAATCTTTAAGTAACTGATGCGGCAAGGCAATTTGTAATTTCTGTCCCCCAAACGTGTTCTAATCACTCCATTCATCATTTCAACCACTGATTTGCATCTTTATCCGATTAACGCTTTTAATTGTCGTTGTAATTATATTGACAACTATGTATGAGATTTACTCATGATCCATATATAATTAATTTATTTCCTTTCTTTATTATGCGGGTCATCATTATTAGTTTCGTACATCTTAAGTCTACTACAATAAATTATTAAATAAATAAATAAAATTTAAAGATTTGAAATAATATTATTATCAAGGTCGCTAATTGGAGCTTTGGAAATATCATTATCATACTGATGTGAGGTTAATTGAGGTAGAAGTCGTGTTGCCACTAACTTTCTTTTTGTTAGGTGACTTGTTATATTTAATGTGGTGGATTTCAGATCCAAACATGACATGCCATGTTATCTAACTTTTTATTTTTAATCGGATTAATTACATTTACATTCCTTAATCAATTTATTTACACAATTTTTTATGTTTTTTTTAATAATTACACATACAATCACTAAAAATGTCAATATTATTTACATAAACTTTTCATGTATTTTAGAAAAATACACATACACCTCCAAAACGCCAACATCCTTACACAAACTATCCATGTTTTTTGATTGTCATAAGTAATACGTGTAATTATACAGAAGGCAGAAATAATTTATGTAAACAAAGCATAAACCAGGGATGTAAATTATCCGTTTTCCAATATTGAAATATGTGAAACTTTAATATAGGTCTGTCTTTTATGTTACAACCATAAATAAAAGATTAACGACTAGATTTTCATATAAAACATAGGTTTAAATTGGTTATTTCCTAGCCATGAACTTAGGGGATTTTATGGGAAATTCCCTCCCGTCATATAAATGGTCCTAATGCATTAGTGTCATTTATTTTGGTTTAATTACGATGTTGATCATGGCACACATTATTGGGAGTTGATTGTGCTGCTTGCTTACGTAAATATAATTCGTGGCATTAATTTTTATGTAATTATATATTAGGTGTCATTTATAGTCAAATTATGAATGTGTGTACAAAATAAAAAAAATGAAAAAATTACAAAGTGTAAAATGTACATAGTTTGTAGAACTTTCATACGTTTGAAGTTGCTCAAGATCAAATTTTGTATAAGGAAAATTTATTGTGAATTACAATAAAATTAAAAGCATGGTTGTTGGGCTCAAATAGGCTCAAAACGAAGATCTACTATTAACCATCAAGTTGTATTTTAGATGGTGCTAATACAAAAAATGGTTGAAGAATTATTATCGATATAATAATATACATAAAGTTAAAAAAAATAAAATAATTGGTAATGATGAAATTATTATCTTAACAAAATTACTACAATAACTCAGCGAAAAAGTGACATGTAAACGTAAAAGAAATCCCACTAACTTAGCCAACTTCATCCCCTTCTAATTACTACTTCTGAACACAAAAAAATAAAAAAATAAAAAAATGACACGTAGTTGCAACTGTAATATTTTTAGGCTACTTTGTTTATCCCGAAAAGGGTAAATTATATTTTTTGTTTCTATCATTTGGGTCAAGTTCAATTTCAATCCTGATTTTGATTGTTAATCTTTACAAATTATTACAATTTTAGTCCTTAGACTTTCTTGAGTACGATTTTAATTTCTAATTTTTACAAATTATTACGCTTTTGGTCCATCTGGTTTCCTCCTTCTTAATATCTTTAAACTCAATTTTACAGTTGGACTAAAATCATAATAATTTGAAAAGATTAGAAACTAAAATTGTGCTAAAAAATTTAGGGACCAAAAATAATTTTGACCAAAGTATAGGGACCAAAATTATAATTTACCCTCCCAAAAATATTACGCAAGCCCAATATCTTTTATCACCATCACTGGTCGTTTACTATTTGGGCTCTGGGCCCAGTTTAAGTAGCCTCATTTTGAATAACAAACGTGCTAGGCCCACCTATCATAATATAGTTAAATGTTTGTATTTAGATTGGGCCTAGCCCAACCTGTCAACTATCAGGCCAGAAATAGCAAAGGGCCGAAGCCCACAGTTCCGATTCCTCTCTATACTTTATTATTTTTTAATTAAAAAAAGTCATCTTTTATCCCTCAACATTGTTCACATAATCAAAGTAACAACAATCAGGCTGCTCGAATATCCGAATCAATATAAATGAAGATCTCTTTATTTTCTAAACTTTTAAAGCAAAAAAGAAGTATAAAATAGTATTAAATTTAATACATTTAAATAGGTATCACGTGTATAAATTATTTAGTTTTAAATATTATTTTGTATTAAAATTGAGGTTAGGCTTTGTTGCAGAACAGGAGTTTGTACGTTACAACACTGATTGGGTTGTTTCAGATAAAAAATGTCCAAACTCTTGTCTTAATAGGCAATTAAGAGGGCATATATCTTTGACCTCACACTTTTGCGAATACATATATAAATAAATAAATATGCATGATCACAACGATGCATAATTTGGGGTGGGTAAGGTGGTTAATGAAATTTATACTCACAACTAATGAGTTGTATCTCCAAAGTCAAGTAAAGTTGTACATATATATAGTTTAAGCCAACCCATGCACGTCTAACCAATCATATATATATATATATATATGTATATAAATGTTGTGGATATTTTATGATTTTTGTTTATAGTTGATGTAAGCGAAAAATGATTGTTTAATAAGGTTTGGCTTGAGATTCTTGGGCCTCTGTTTTATAAGATATAGAATGGGAATTTGTAAAAAAATTATTAGCACTCTCATACTCAAATTAGTACGTGAATAAGGAAAAGTAATTGAAAGCAAAAAGCAATTGTAAAGCAGTGGAATAATAACAAGCCGATTCAATTTTTTCGTGTGCAAATGAATTTGAAAGTTACCCATTAAAATGAGAGGGCTCTAGTATTTATAGGTGACCTCCTAAATCGTTGGGAGAAGGCCAAACCTTCTTAGATCCACGTGGGAATGGTTATCTTCCTGCCGCTTGGATTCCCTTAGATTTGAGAGAGCTGTTGGCTTCCTCTTGGATAAGGACACCTCTAGCGGGTAGGATCATCCTTAGGGATAAGGGTGATCCCTCACGAATAACATCTCCTTTGAGCTTCCAACGGAGTGGTTCAAATAACACCTCCAATCAAGACCGTCTAGGGTCCGAGTAGCCCAGCTGACAGCAACCAATACCACGACAGAGGTGGCTTGTGGGAGCTCCTATGATATGGAAACCTTGCCAACGTGTATGCGAACAACCGCCACTGAGGCGGGGCATGGAGGCCCCTAGACTTAGGCCTAGCCCTAAACGAGGGCTACTCTGAGTTGAGGCCTTCAAGTGGGTCAGTGACGGAGTCCTGCTTGGGTCGCTTGGCCCCCTTGTTGGACTTTTGTGTTTTTTGGGGCACCGGTAATTATATCGCAAAATAATTACAGATAAAATGTTTAAATAATACTTGCCATTGTCCAAAAATCATGATTGCCTTATAGGTGTTAACGGCTGATCATGATCCCAGAAATGACACTATTAACTTACAACAATTTCTCGTATCATTTGCATGACCACAAGAAGACTCGAAACTAATGTTTAATTACGTTGACAAAATTCTCAAATACTTGTTAGAGAAATTCTCAATTTTTTACTTGTACAAACACTCAAATGATTTCTTTTATATAAATTGAAAACTATAATCGTTATATGAAATAACCACCCTATTAAATCATATTATAAATTAGAATAAGTATAATTATAAATTACATCATAAATCACAACAAAAGAGACCATTATTAATAAAATAATAAACTCACAACAAAATGAGGTCATTAATGACAACCATAACATAGTTTTATGTTGGAAATAATGTTATTTACAACAAAAGATAGTTACATCATGCAAAGTCTAAAGATTGAAAAACAGGAGTGAAAGGTTTAACCTAATGATATCATCTTGTCTTGAGGACGACAGTGGTGGAAACTGGAAAAGGAAAGGAAACGACCGTGAATTCAACTGCTACTCTGCTGAATAGTAAAGTATTATAATAGTCAAAATTCTGCTACCAGTTAGTCTCCTCCTCTTTTCTCAGAACCTGCCTCCTCCACTATGCTGTTCTATCTCCATTCTTGGCGGCCTGCTGCTAAATGAAACGAAACTCATCTCCCTATACTCTTCTTGAATTACACCACCCCGTAATCATCTTTGTATATCTCTTAGATGTGTCGTTTCATTTTTGTTCTTCTGTTCTTGCTATCACTTTCCCAGCTATTAATCGCTCCATCTCTCTCTCTCTCTCCTCGGCGGACTCTTCTCCAGAATGGCACCGTTTCTTCCACCTGCCCGCTACAATTTGACGTTTTGCGGCGGTTGGCCCCGGATTCCAAGCGTCCCAATTTGGATACCCGCTCCGAGTGCCAGTACATTCGCCAAGGCCTCCGCCTTGTTCAATCCGAGTATCTACGCCTCACCAACTCGTTTCTCCCCCCGCCCGACTCGGCTGAGTCTTGCTGGGATGCTTATGAGTCGCTGGTCAACGAGTATGTCTCCAATTTCAACATCCGCACCCGCTGCGGTTTCCAGACGCCGTGGATCGCCCGCGGTTGCATGAACATCACGACTCGCTCGGAGTTCGAGGTCGCCGTCCCTCCATCCGCCCTCGACCACGTCGCCGCCGCCTGCAACCAGTCCCTCCTCAACGGCTCCCCCTGCGCCTCCTGTACCACCGCGCTTTCCAGCATCCAGGCGTCTTATCTCCCGGGGCCCTCAATTGGGAACGTGTCCGATTGTACGGCTTACCCCTTTATCTACGCCGCGGCTTTTAGCAATCACTTCGGCCCCACAGATGAAGGTACGGCGAAGTGTTTGTTTAATCTCGACTTCACGTCGTCTAATTCTAGTAGCAAGAAAAAGAAGATTGTGATTTCTGTCGTTGTGGTGGTCTGTGGTGTGGTTTTGCTTCTGGGCTTTTCTGGTTTCTGGTTTTTACGGCGGAAAAGGGCAAGAATTTCGAGACGGAAGTGGAATAACATGAAAACTGATACTAATGTGAGTTCTGGACTGGATTCAATTAGTGCGAGTACAACGTTAATTAGGTTCACGTTCGATGAAATTAAGGCTGCGACCAAGAATTTCTCTAGGGAGAATATAATCGGAAAAGGAGGGTATGGCAATGTGTACAAGGGTGTTTTGCCGGATGGGTCTGAAGTAGCCTTGAAGAGGTTCAAGAACTGTTCTGCTGCTGGAGATGCTAGTTTTACACATGAAGTAGAAGTGATTGCAAGTGTTAGACATGTAAATTTAGTTGCTTTGCGAGGGTATTGCACGGCGACGACACCTCTAGAAGGTCACCAGAGGATCATTGTGTGTGATTTGATGAAGAATGGGAGTCTCTATGATCATTTGTTTGGGGTCATGGACAAGAAGTTGAGTTGGCCTACACGCCAGAAGATAGCACTTGGGACGGCGAGGGGGTTGGCTTATTTGCATTATGGCGCTCAGCCGGCGATTATTCACAGAGACATTAAGGCTAGCAATATTCTCTTGGATGAGAAGTTTGAGCCTAAAGTTGCGGATTTTGGATTGGCGAAGTTTACTCCTGAGGGAATGACACACTTGAGCACTAGAGTTGCCGGGACAATGGGATATGTGGCGCCCGAGTATGCATTATACGGACAGTTAACTGAGAGGAGTGATGTTTATAGCTTTGGGGTTGTTCTTCTTGAGCTGTTGAGCGGCAAGAAAGCTCTTATTGCTGTTAATGACGGGCAACCAACTCTAGTGACGGATTGGGCTTGGTCGTTTGTTAGAAAAGGGCGAGCAATGGATGTGGTTGAAGAGGGTATGCCGGATTTGGGTCCACCAGAGGTGGTGGAGAAGTATGTTTTGGTGGCTCTTCTGTGCTCGCACCCTCAACTCTATGCTAGGCCGACAATGGACCAGGTCGTTAAGATGCTGGACATGGACGTGCCTGTTCCATCGATACCTGAAAGACCACTTTCTCTTATTGCAAATATTGATGATATCGAGAGATCAGTGAGCAGCAGCGGCTCAGGTCATTTGTCGACACCTGCTGGTTATCAGCCTTATACATTTGAGCAGCAAGATCATCCAGAAAAACGGAATGAAGATGATGAGAACCACAGCGGTAGATAGCATTGCGAAAGGCGGCTCATCTTTTCTTCCTTAACTTGTGATGGTTGGCTGATTCTTTTGTTGATTTATTGAAGTTCTGTGATTCATTAAACTTGAATCACTCATACCCTTATGTAAACTGATATGTAGAGTCAAACACTTCTTGTTCTTGTAGAGATATGAATGAGAGTGCATGATCAAACACTTCTTGTTCTTGTAGAGATATGAATGAGAGTGCATGATCACTGCATCTGATGTTGCCGGGAACGAGTGTGATTTCATGTTTTCCGTTTGGATTTCCAGTAATCCACACATCAAGTGTTCAGACAACGATTTCATAAAAGTAATGTAAATTGAAGTATTAGTCGTATGGATAGTATTGAATAAATCGTTCATTTTGGTGTTGTTGAGAAGTTCATGGAACCGTGCATGAGTAAGTTTCGTCGAACCAAATCAATCAATTATATTGTGACTTTTCAACTCTGCCCGTTTTATTTTTCACAACATCACACGTTATTTAACACCAACACCCCCCCCCCCTAATTCCAGCTGGCGAGGGCATGTGAGTGTCACATGATGTGATATGCAATGATTTTGGCTTTTATTTGTCATTTTTAGTGGAACATGGGATCATTTTTAAAATTTCGTAAACTGAAGGGTGAAGTGTGAAATAACTTTATTTTATGTGATTAAGTTTGCAATTTTGCTTCCATCTACAACAATTCTCGCAGTGATTGCAGGACCAGAAAAAGGTGAATTCTTTAAATTTACTACCCCTTTTCTTGTTTTGAAAATCACTTTAATATTCTGAAAAGAGACTGATGTGATTTGGAAATGAACAGTCCGGTTTAGAATTTAACCCTATTTGGGTTAAAAAAGAATTGTTTTTTCTTGTTTTAGTTATAATTTCCTGTTTTCACTTAGGATTCCTATGTGTAGAGAATTTGGGCTATATATAATAGTAGCATATGGAATTTCTTACTTGTACAAACCAACAACTTCAAAGAATCTGCAGCAAGAAAAAGAATACACAGTAATTCATTTGTTTACCTGGAGGATTTACTACTTATTCTCAAACTGTAATTATTAATTACTGGTGATGGTAAATACATGGTTCAACCTTCCTCACCAGTAAATTTATGTAGCAGAAATTAGGCAAGCACAAGCAAAGGTTGTGATAAAGTTTTCATGTGTCCTTCCTTTTTTTCCTTTTTAGTAGCACTGAGTCAGAAGTCTTGAATGAATCAAAAAGTCATAGGTGGGGGCTTCACTTTGGTAGGTGGAGATATTTTGCCAATTTGTACATCACATCTAACATTTTCTGCTACCTTAACATCATTTACAGACTCCTACATCTCAAGATTCTTGACTGTGAAGCTATATGTAAGAACATGGGATATGTTTGTCCGCATTTTTCAGATGCCTTGTAAGAAAAAACAAGGCCATTTGAGTTTTCAATTGCTGTTGAGGACTTATCTTCTGATGTTTCTTGGCTGTTGTGGGCTTAAACTAATGTATCACCATCACATGTAAACAGTGCAGCTAGTAATAAAAATATGATTCTTACTAGCTCAACTTGCTTGAGTACAGATGAGGGACAACTGGAGTTAGGCATCAGCATTAGCATCAGCCAAAAGAAATCCAGTCTTTTGGAAAATTTTGTAATAAGGGACCATCACTGTTGTCTCTGCCTGTCCTTGTTAGACAAAACTATCACCAATCTATTACATGTATTGCTGCTCATATTGGTGGGGTGGGGTGGGGTGGGGTGGGGTGGGGTGGGGTGGGGGGTGGGCTCACATCTAATATAGAGATAAATCAGTGCTTGAGGTATTTGAGTTGGAAACAAAGACTTCAAGATTAGTTCTTGACTTTATTTGGCTGCTCAATGTTATATGCCAAGGAAGTCAATTTTAAGCAGTTGTATAACATTCAATACCCCAACAAAGAATCAGAAGATAGGATAAAGATTGTTTGGCAATCATTCATCAAGCCTGGATTTTTCAGTGGCATGAAAAGAGGATAGCGATGATAATATGATAGAATTTCATAAATATCCTCTTTGATCAGCTAGATAAGCATGTGTTAGTTACTATCTCTATATGTAAAGAAATGCTTAAGTGTTATTTCTAATGTTGACAAATATAAACATGTTAACTAGTTCTAGACTTTCTAGTTATACTTCTTGGGAGAGTTTGCTTCCCTTGGACAAGGGAATTTCTACACAGGGTTGCTTTTGTTCCGCACGTATCTACTTGGTCTGATAAATCATGTCACGTTATTTTGTTATGATCTTGAAGTTCACCTCAAGATGATGAGGTTGAATGCCTTGATGCTGAGGGCAGATCTGTCGAGATATATAAAAATAATTGAATCCCATGTTGTACTAAAAACTTCTCACCTCTACAACTTTAAATGGCACCAACCACAAACTTTGTTGTTTAGTCCTACTCATTTTTAGCATTTGGTTCTGAATAATTCCCTTAATCACATTCTTTCTTCTGTTTTCTTGAAGTATCCACTTTGGTAAGTGAAGAACAGCCGAAGACAGCCATGGCTAACAACAAAGACATAGAGAACGGAGAGAACCGTGTGCAAGAAGAGATAAGAGCTCCACTTCTTACAAGAGTGGAGATAGCCGGAAATGGTGATGATGAGAAGACCTTGAAGAAAAACAGCAACGAGGAGAGATGCATGGTGTATCTCACTACATTCGTTGCAGTCTGTGGTTCTTATGCATTCGGATGCTGCGTATGTGATGAGATTCTTACAAATCTTGTTCTCTCATTAGAACTTTGAGCGGCGTTGTCATAATTCTTTTTCACACTTTGCAGGCAGGTTATTCATCACCTACACAGGCTGCCATCAGAGTAGATGTAAACTTATCCCTCGCAGAGGTTGGTTGAAAACACAGTATACTCTCTTCTATGTATTGGTCATTAGTTGCCTGAATTCTTCTTCTCACAACATTCTGTACCATCTCATCTAATTGATTTGAGTGATGAACATTTATTATTAGCCGGATAGTTCACTATAGATTGAGAACTACTCATGTATGCATACTGCTTCAAGATTCAACTCTAAGCCTGTTTTTCAGACTCTTCTACGACGTTTCTTTGCAGTACTCATTGTTTGGCTCCATACTGACTTTTGGAGCAATGATTGGTGCAATCACTAGTGGTAAAATCGCAGACTACATTGGTCGAAAAGGGGTAAACTCTTGGGATTCTTATAAGTGTATATAACTACATTATCTAGGATATTGAACTACTTGATAACAGTTATAGCTATTGAATGTGAATGCAAGCAGGCAATGATAGTGTCAAGTGCACTTTGTACAGCAGGATGGCTCTCCATTTACTTTGCCCAGGTATCCATGGCTAAATTATCTAATATATTTGAGTAGATACATAAAAAGAAGAACTAATTTAGCATGTCTTATAATTGCACAGGGGGCTCTGCTTCTGGACATTGGAAGATTAGCAACAGGATATGGGATGGGAGTTTTCTCTTATGTGGTAAATCTGCTGACCTGCCAATAGGCATATAATCTTACTAGAGATAGAGGTTACACGTCTGTCGTTTTTGGTTGATAGGTTCCAGTATTCATAGCTGAAATTGCTCCCAAGGATTTACGAGGAGCTTTGACAACCGTCAACCAGGTAAATCCTAAGAAAATTAACGTTTCTTGACATAAGAGATTAGCAAATACTATACAGTATTACAAGGCCGTGAGCGTTTACCCTCAGCCGATGCAACTGTTGGCGCGAGAACTAGATGATGAAACTTACTAGCTCCTCCTGACACTGCAGCTTATGATTTGTACTGGAGTATCAGTATCCTTCATCATAGGCACATTTTTAACATGGAGGACTCTAGCATTAGTAGGTATGTTATGCAACAAATCCTAGTTATATTTCCATGCAAAGTAAAAGAAAAGGAGACAACTTTTTTCAAATAAAGATACTAGATATACACCAAGAGACTTACTTCTGAACTGGTCCAGGCATACTCCCTTGTGCTGTTCTGCTTTTAGGTCTTGTTATCATTCCGGAGTCTCCAAGATGGCTGGTAAGAATCCCAGTGCATGAATAAGTACCTGCATATTATGATTGAAAGATTGCAGAGAAGCTTACTTGCAAGTAAAATATTCAGGCAAAAAAAGGAAACCAGAAAGAGTTTGAAGCTTCATTACGGAGACTTCGTGGAAAGAATGCCGATATATCTGCTGAGGCAGCTGAAATTCAAGTATTTCCATGCTCTTAAAACTCGTAAATGTCCTCTTCATTGACATCTCATAGGATTAAGCAGATGGCATTTATTTGCTTGACAGGATTATATAGAAACTCTCGAGAGGCTCCCGAAAACCAGACTGCTTGATTTGTTTCAAAGGCGATATCTGCAGTCAGTCAAGGTATGAGACTCTGTTCTTCATCTTGCAGTTCTTCTCCTGATAATGAAAGTCTAAGCTAAACTTTCTAGCTTAACTATAAAACCAATCAATCTGTCACACAGATAGGAGTTGGGCTCATGGTCTGTCAACAATTTGGAGGAATAAATGGAGTTTGTTTCTACACCAGCAGTATCTTCGAGTCCGCAGGTAAGATACCACGAACGATGATTTTCTTTAAAACTAAATACTAGAAAATAT
This sequence comes from Sesamum alatum, assembly GCA_034509735.1. NCBI lineage: Eukaryota > Viridiplantae > Streptophyta > Magnoliopsida > Lamiales > Pedaliaceae > Sesamum > Sesamum alatum. Next base: position 4,511,309 of record JACGWO010000009.1, read on the forward strand.
GAACTCCCCGGCTGAGCTTCAATAATATCACAGGATTCCCAGCCGATATTGGAACTATAATCTACGCGATTCTTCAGGTAGCTACTGGTTTCACCTTGGAGATATCAAAACAATTTCAAGAGAAAGGGGTGGTATGGATTTTAATCAAGTGCATATATTTTCTCTCCATCAGGTCATAATCACTGCACTAGGCGCTACTTTAATCGACAGAGCCGGAAGAAAACCGCTTCTAGTGGTAAATTTCAGTATAGCTGCCACTATTCATTGGAGTATAGCGAACTCTGTTCTGCATTATCAACAATTTAAGGATAAGTTGTCTTTTCCTCCAGATTTCTGGAGCAGGACTGGTCCTAGGTTGTCTACTGACAGGGAGTTCATTCTATCTGAAGGTAATTAATATTCATCTTCTTTAGCTTTCAGTATTTCTTCTGTTTTTCCTGTCTAAACAATGTGACTGAGGGCGGAAAATACTCCGGGCAGGATCATGGACTTGCGCCGGCTGCAGTTCCTGCACTTACTGTGACTGGCATATTGGTGAGTTCTTAAAGTTAAACTGGCTATTGATATCAATCTCACAAACACATCCTTCCTAATATGAAAGAAAAATTAGAAAAATATATTTGGAAAGAACCCTTCATCCAAGAAGCTGTATTCTGCAACCTAGGTTTACATAGGGGCTTTCTCAGCTGGAATGGGAGCAGTTCCATGGGTGGTGATGTCTGAGGTATGATGATAACTCTTCCTGAACTTATTATATAGGCCCTGATGAAAGATCTAGAGTTCAGACTAAGAATTACCTTAACTGCAGATATTTCCTATAAACATTAAAGGAGTTGCCGGAAGCTTTGCAACGTTAGTGAACTGGTTTGGAGCATGGGCTTGTTCTTACACTTTCAATTTTCTCATGAGCTGGAGCTCCTATGGTAAACAACTACTTTTGAATGAGCATTTCTATCTGAAATTTGCTAAACTTCATTGTCCTAGCCTTTGCATGCCAGCAACAAAATAGTTATGGTCTCCAGGATAGTGATAATTACGATGATGACAGGGAAATACAATGGCTCTAATATAATGTCTGAAATGTGGTTGCAGGAACATTCATTCTTTATGCTGCAGTCAATGCTCTTGCCATACTTTTTGTGATTAAGGTGGTACCTGAAACCAAAGGAAGGACCCTGGAACAGATACAGTCAGCAATTAACACTTCATGAAAAGCTTGAGAACATCTCTTGCCAGAAATCTTTTCATCAGATTCTCAACCATTCAACATTGTGAGAGATGCATGCTGTAAAAGGTACATTTCGTTGCCGTCAGGAACCTAGAGAATTTAGTAGAAATTCATGCATTGATTGTGTGATTGTACCTGAAGCATAAGGTATTCTGTAATCACTAGCAATTCCATTATCAATCGATTAGGGAACAAAGGTACTCATCGTTGGTCGCGGATGGTCAATGTATTTTACTATTTCAAAGAATAAGGCATCAAATTTTTCGCTATAATAAACATGTTATTCTCTGAATCATAAACATGGGATGAATGAAGTTACAAAGAGAGAACAGCAGACATTTCCAAGTAATCGACAAGTTTGCAGTTTCTAATGATCTTGGGAGGTTTGTATTGGCTTGCTGGTGCCCCATTTTTTATGGCTTCTTCAAGCAACCGATCAAAAGTACCAGGCTTTACGATCGATGCTGATAAAGGGCCAACTTCTCCTCTTGCCTTCATAACCTGATACATGCCACCCAAACCATCCTCAAGAACAGAGCAACACTTTCTTAGAGCATCAATTGATTCCGTAAATTTGTCATTCTGCAAGAGAGAGGACTCGTCTTTCACTTCAAAGAAGATCTTCAACTTCTTCGGTTCTGATTCCAAGTCCATGAAGCTTGAAAATTCCAAAACATCTGCAGCCAACTCATCTCTCAGCAGAAGCTGAAAACTTCCCATGGCAGACAACAGATCCTTTTCAGTAATTATTTCGTCAGAACTTTTTGGAGCCCTCATTACGAATTCAATTTGTGGGGAAGTGTGATGGAAACCGACAACTTTCACAATATCACCCAAACGGAGACGATACAGTCCTCTAAAAGTCGTCACGACCAACTCATACAACTTCCCCACCTCTAAACCAGAGAGGTCAACAGTTTGTTCTTTTTTCACGGTAGTTCTCTTGACATCAAATGGAAGAAACTCAAAATAAGCTGCAGTTGGAAGGATCACATAGTGGGTACGCTCCAGCGGCTGTACTATATCCAAGTTGATAGCCACACAGCACTCTGATGCAAAGTAGTCTGAACCTAATATCGGTATCTCCCCTGCATAGTATTTGAGCTTTGGATAGTACTGAACCATGCTTCCTGTGGTGACAGATTTGACATAACGGGCATTAGGCCAGAGTTTACCCACTATCCCTCCCCATGATGTTTCTTCACAAATTAATCGAACTCTCTCAGATAAATCTGGTCGAGGCCCTCCAAGAATCTCAATAACAGACTGCCTCATTGTAGAATCACTAACTTCTGAACTGGGTAGCCCATTTTCTAGATCCTCAGACAGCTTCTTCCAGTGTGTTTCAAGAAGGGAAAAAGCTTTGATCAAGCCAGCAGCATATGGTGCTCTAATACCATCTATCCTATCGAAATGTCTAAGTCCACAAAGAAGGTGACAATACATTTGCTGGTTAACATCTGTGCCTAGAAAAACCTCTTTCGGGCTGACATAACCAGACAGGAACCTCGATGTGTTTGGATTGTTGCTGTACAAAGGGAATGCAGTGGCAGCCATTGCCATGAATCCTCCATTTGTCCGTGTTACATTACCTGCATATAAGAACCCCAAAACCTTATTTGCTGACGATCTGGGTGGGAAAGACCTACATACAGATTTAGAAATGCAAACTTTATCATGAGGCAGACAATTTCAGCTAATTCATTATGAAAGAAAAATAAACAATCACGATTGCTACCTTTCAAGAATTGCAGTACTGCCTTGATGAGCTAAAGAAGAGACTGCTCTTCCAGGCTTTGAATCGAAACAAGGAATGAGTTTTGGCTTCATGGAACTTGTCCCTGAACTGTAATAAACACCCAATCCCAATTCTTATATTCCCTTCCAGAAAAAGTTTAGAAAAGAAAAAATTGATCAATAAGGTCTTCCATACTTGAAAAGAAGAACTCCGAGGATTTAAATAAGTTTTGTTGAATTTCACTTTTTACAATACTCTCAATGAAAAAAGCCGGAGGGCCAATTCCAGAAGATATTAACTTTATCACCATTTCTTCACCATTAAACATCACCTTCACCAAATCGGTATGCAACTTTTCGTTGAAAACTCTAAAAGCTACATCCCCTTTTCGATGCACTCTAACAAGCATCAAGTTTTGTTCCGTATATAAACTGAATACAGAAAGAGGAAAGTAGAAATGAGCAGATTACCTGTAGAAGAAACAGAGGAGCGGGTCAACGGAGAGCAGGGGCTGACCATGATCATCGCGTAAAACGCCATCGGCGAGCTTGCTTATGTGATCGGCGTAGTCATCATAGCATGAGAGTGGGACGGCACTGCGGAAGGTAGCGGCGTCCAGCGGCGTTTTGTAGCCTCGGAGGTACGGCTGGAGATAACTGACGCCGCCGTTGCGCTCGAGGATGGTGCTCAGCGTCTCGAGCTGGCGCCGCATGGCGTCCCGGAAAGTGTCCTCGAGCTTCTCAATGACGTCAACGTCGGTCATCTTCTGCGGCGGAGTGTTCTTCAAACGACTTCGTTTCCTGAAGGTGGCGCGATTTCGCGGTGAAGTATGTGACGCCGAAGACAACGGAAATATTTTGGTTTGATCAGTGTCGGAATTTGACCACAGTAAGAAAAGGGAGAATTCGAGGAAGAAATGGTTGAACTTATTTTCTGAGTATTGGGCTTCTCAAATTAAGCCCATTGGGCCTGTAGTTCACATAATAGATGACAGCCCAATGGGAAAACTGGACTTCAAATAGGGCCCTCAATTCAAAGTTGAAGGGCCCAAAGCACTCTAACCACAATTGGCGACGGATGCTAATAGAAATCAAAATTTTGTTATTTTTCCACGAAGGAAATTGATAATTGATTTGTAGATTTAACGTTGTATTATTCATAGATTTGAAAATCCAGAAATACAATAAGTTCTTTTCTTCTCAATCTATTGTTTTGCAACGTTATCAAGATTGGTCATTGGAGGTCGTCGCCATCTGTGATGGCGTAAGGCATCAGTTCTCCAATTATATATAATTGTATATATTATTATATAGTAAATTCAAATATGTGTACATAATTAATTTAAATTTAAAAATTAATTATTATTTAAAAAAGATATTAATCAGACAAATAAAATATATATATATATATAATAAGAAACCATTGAAAAAAAATGAGAGAACAAAAAGAGACGTGAAAGTTGAGAAGATGGAAAAACATGAATATTAATACAATACTTACAAAATAAAAATTGACAGACCACAAAAACAGTGAGACACCAGAATGGCGGTCTCAACTAATAATAAAGTATAGATAGATATCAAAATTTTTTGAAGGAAAATATAAGCAGCATTCTTGAAAATACAGATGAAAGCATATTATCATAATGCAATTCACTGCATATTCCAGAAAACCTATGCGCAGAAGAGAGGGAGAAAGAAGAAAAAAACACTTGTACTGAAGAAGAACTTGTCTACAAATGAATCTATACAATCATGGTTACATTGTCTCTTTAATCACCTTTTTTTCCATCTATCATCAGTGTAAAGAAAACAAAAAAATATATTAAATGAAGAACAAAGAAGGAAGCAGCCATAAAATCTTTCCACCACTTCTCTCCTCTCTCTCTCTCAATCACCAAATCAAACTCAGCAAATAGCCAAAAGAATAAATAGAAAAAGAAAAGGCAAAGATAAATTTTACCAATTTATACAGCCCCTCAAGAATGTATCTTCCATATACCCTTTGATGGAGAGGAAGAATGGGTGATCTTCACCGTTCTCGTTCTTTGCTGCCTCGCCTTCTTACTCACACATTCTTGAGGGCCACTACCTACTTTGATCACATCAACTTTCACTATATGATGATCGGAAGTTCCTTTTGAAGAAAACACCGAGTACGATCCTGGAACAAACTTATAAGGCGCATCGGCTGATGATAATATGTAATCTACTCGAGTCCCGTATTTGCACGTTCCTTGTACGCCTGCATGGTTTTATAACTTTTAAGACACAGCTGAAAGAACATATATAGATCAAGATATCCATTTGGGGGGAATAAGGTTTAATCTTACTCTGTCCTTTGGCTATCATTACAACAGACTCGCATTCTCCTGCGAAATCCTTGGCATCTGTGTACTCTTTACTCTTTAGATACTTCATCACCTCAACCTTGGGCGTCGGTTTTCCCATCTCTTCATAGTACTGAAACATAAGATCAGAAGGATTTCAGACATATTGGCTTATGGTTTTATGCAGCAGAAATCATCAAGAACTCGATAGACAACAACGGATTCACCTTAACAATATCCGTCCATCTTTCTTGGGAGTAATCAGTTTCGTCAAGGGAATTTAGGCCACCGGCTAAAATGTGTGGCACGCCGGTCGACTGGATGATGGCATTCACCTGCTTCATCCTCCAGTTCTCATCTAAATGATCAAGAAGAGTACAGAAGAAGTTGATTTCTCCAGCTTGAGGGACATCAATGGTGGCTTTCAATACATTCCTGCATTCAATGCCAATACCTACATATCATATCAAATTCTGATTTCTAAGACTTTATGGTGTACTTTTTGGTAGGTGTTCTGCCATTTTATTCATTAAATTCTTGTGTGTATTCATTTGCCTATGATGAAAGGAAACCTCCACATTTACTATTTCAAGAGCTAACATCAAAATTCAGATTTTTCATCAAATTGCTCATCTTCCTTTTGCCACTACAAAAAGCCCACATGCAAGATTCTTTCTTTCTGGGAACCAGCTAGCTGTTGCAGGTAGTGGAGTGGAAGGCAATAAAAACTAGTATTCTGTCTCTACACCTAATCTTTGTGTGTGCCTCTCTATGAAATCACCAATTAATGCCCAAAAAACATCAAAATGATCAACTAGAGGGAACAGAACATCTAGACAAACTGACAGTAGTTAATACTCAGGTTCTTGCAGTAAATTCCTAGTAAAAGTTGTGTGAAAACTGAAACACATTTGTGTTCTAAAAAATCTTGAAAAGAAACAAAAGGGAATTAATCAAGAACCTGAAATCAGTGTCATCAAAGATCTTCTGAGCCTTCCACCTCTTAATCGGCCACTTGGACAAAATCGCATTCCCATACTCAGGAGCCCAACTCTCTGCAAAAACATAGTTCATCCCCAGAGCACCAGCCAAATCAGACAAAGGCTTCATGTTCTTCTCCTCCTCTGCCTTCACATCCTGCAAAGCTAATACATCCGCGTTCAGCTCTCTCAAGACTTCAACAACTGTTCTAGTACTCCCAATATCGCCGTACTTTGTCGTGCTTGTGAACATACTGTTTGACCTCAACGGAGTCTTCCCTTTAAGAATCTTGCTTATGCTGCCCCCTCCTGATGCATCCTCCAGCTTGTCGAAACTCAACTGCCCACTTCGCTTTAACGATATCTCGTTGTCGGGCAAATTTATCGACACCCTTAATCTTGATTTCGCAAACTTTTGCTGCCGGGAGAGATTGTCTTGCGCACTCATGGGATGCAGCGGAGACTGCTTGAGTATGCTCTTGGGCCGATCGTTCATGGATTTCGCCCCTCTAGTACTGTGATCAAACCCAAGATTTTTCCTTGAGAAGTCTTGGTCTTCTGCAAAGTCCAAACTGTTTGATGATTTGCCTGAATTAGGGACCGCTGGTGCCATGGAGAAGAGGGCAGCATTAAATGTTGCGACCCTTATCGGTTTCATGCCTCCCAATTCATTACTGGGATGAATGACTGCAGAAGAGATGGTGTTCAATGATTCCTTCTGATCGGCGAGAGTTCTTGAGTTGGACTTTCCAAACTTTTTAACGACGATCTTGGGGCGAGAGCGGCGGCGACCCGGCCATCCCAGTCTTGAGCAGAGTCGCCTGAGCTTTTTGTTGAATAGTTTCAGCATTACTGTGCAAGAAAATTTGCGGCTTCTCAATCTCTTCTACTAGAGAGTTGAAGTTCTGTTATGATGCCAACCCCATTTCTAGCATGAAAAATGAATGATTATTGGGGAAATGTAAATGCAGTGATAGTTATGCGTGTGTGTGTGTGTGTGTGTGAGAGAGAGAGAGGAGTGTTTGGATGAAGGAGCTGAGATTGTTTGAGGTTGAACCTTTACCTGGTTGGCTCGAATTTCAATTAATTATATGACAAGTGAAATATATTTGTCGTGTGATTGGTGTACAATTTAAAAAAAATGACCAATTACATAGTAAGTATATCATATTTGCTCTATGATTAGTTTGATTCGGACAAAAAGTTTCGATCAATCTTTGGCTTCACTCCTTTAATTAAATTGATAATTATAATTAAATAATATTAAATAAAATATAAATTATAAGACCAATCATACTATGAGTGATGATTTTTTAAAGAAAATATTAAAAAAGAAGAATCGATAATTTATTTAGTGACGCATTTGGCGCATATTATTGTGCTTGTAGAATCTAAATCAAGGAAATCTCCAGACAACCTAATGCAAACCAAACAATTCCCAACTAACAATGTTTTGTTAATTGAAAATTTAAATTAAAATAAAGAAAAAAAAAAAGACAAAATTACTGAAAATAGACCCATATCAAAGGGAACACCCAACTGCTACAAGAAGGAAACAGGGTGAGGATGAGTAAGTACGCGTTTGGACAGTAGAGAAATTTGGATTATCGAAAAACAGGTAGGCCTAACTGCTCCCCAATATTATAATGTAAGTAGCAAGTAATTATCCTATCTGTTTGTCTATCACAAGTACTTTTTATGTTAATTAATTAATGCGGGTGACAAGCTGGCTTTTGACAGACAAACACAGCGTAAGAAACTTCATCATGCAATGCATGGGACGCCACGTCACCAGAAACACGGCGGTCTGAACTCCCATGCACCTTTATTTTATTTTATTTTATTTTCCGATATAGACCCGAAGACTCTCTCGATTTCAAGTTTCAACCTTTTGGATAATAAATAAATAAATCAATATTTTTTTTTTGAAAAAAAAAGTTTTAACCTTTTGGGTAGTTAGCACCCGGGTAAGACTCCTAGACCTTAGAAACTGCATAATGTGTTAGCTCGTGAGATGCATCTTATTTCGTTCAATTCAATCAAATTTAGATAGTGTTTGATTGTAAGAATAATTTTCTCGTTCGAAAGAAAAAATCTCAAACCCATTTTATTACTTTCAAGAAATACATATAATGTCGACCATAATTATACGATTAAATGTAGACACCCTAACGTATGAGGTTATTTGTACTTTGCCCCTCAACTATTTATTTTATAATTTGTTTCCCAACTTTTTATTTTATTGCACTTTGCACCTTTTGGAGAATAATAATGAAATATTTCGAAAAATAATTTTGGGTTGGGTAAAGTTATAAGGGTTTAACGCAAACACCCTTTCAATGTATGGGATTAGTTACACTTTGCGCCCCCCTCCCCCCCAAAACCTGTTTTTTAAATAAACAAATAAATTTATAAAAAAAAAAAAAGAAAAAATGGGAGAAATTCTAGAAAATTCAAAGCCTGATGTGCAGATAAATAATTTTACATTATAAACCAAAATGTAATGTTGGTGCTGACAGAAATACACACATCTGCATGATGGTGGTGCCCCCATAAATACACACTCTTTTTTTTTCATTCGATGTCGCCTTTTTATTATGCATGTAATATATATATTTTGTACATATCTATGATGTGAAGTTATTTATCTGGGATTGTAAATTAACAAGTTGGGTTGTAATTCACGCAAGTTCATTCCAAAAATATTGGAAGTGAGAAGAAATTTTTATTTTAAGTTACAACTGCCTCTCATGAGATTTGACATAATTACAAATACCTCATCGTTGTTTGAAAAATTACCCAAGACACCCTTTAATTTTTCTCTATTTTTTCTTTATTATTTGTATTTTTTCTATTTCCTTTAAATTTATTTGTTTTTTAAAAGGTTGGGGGACAAAGTGCAACTGACCTCTACGTTGGGAGGGTGTCTGCATTTAACCCTTAGAATTATATCCAACCCAAACCTATTCTCCAAAATATTCTTTTATTATTCCCCGAAAAGTAGAAAGTGCAACAAAGTGAAAAGTTGACGGGTAAAGTGTAATAAAAAATAATTGGGGGCAAAGTACAATTTATCCCATACGTTAGGAGTGTCTGCATTTAACTCATTATTATATGTTCTCTCGTATCTAATATCTTTTACCCATCATATTAACTATTATCATTATATCTTTAGTTCACGTTCAATCACCTATTCTATAAAAAATAACGTTCCAATTAAACTCATTCCATCTCATTTTTTCGCATTAAAATGAGATGAAATCACAGTCAATGAGACTTATGTGTACGTTTTTGAGAAATAATGTAGGTTGAAGACATTGTCTGTCTTTATCACCACATGATCATGAATATGTTACCTAAACCCAAATCAATATCTAGCTACATTAATCATTAATTAATTTCATTTCAATTACTCTATTTTGCAATTTGGATGAAGAGTTAATATCGGGTCCACAAACAACCTTAACGTGCCCTACTTTTTAAGTTAATCCCCATACTCTGATAAAATTCAAATCCAATGAATAAATAATTCAAATTCGACTATTAACCATTTAGGTGAAAGTTCACCTACTCACCATGTAACATTAACCACACCGATCGGATTAGATTTTCGATTTCAAATTTTCTTGTATTTTTTATTTTATTTAATGAATGCAAATCACATGTATAAAATATGTATATAAATCAAATACATAATGTAATTCTTATAAATTTAATGTGTATAAAGATGCAATAAATTTAAAATAGAAAATCCAAAATGTGATAAAGGATATAATGGATTACAAGATTTAGATTAAAGTTGAAAAATCCTTCCAAACATAAATTGTTTTCGGTTTAGAAAGAAAAATCAATTATTTTTGGTGTACCAAAATTTTTGTTTTTAATTGAAATATCCAAAAGAAAATGGCAATGTATGCGTGGGTGTGTGTACTTATATATAATAATAAAATTATTAATATGTAATTTTTTACATATATTAAATTATTAGTGTTTGACCTGTGCCGGCCCACGGGATGTGTAACTAATTTTTTGTCCTTGATAAAATCTGAGACGGCATCACAAGTCCCAATCTCAAAGAGCTCAGTACAGTAAAAGTGGTAGTTATTATTAAGTATCAGAGATAATTTGGTCATGTCTGACGTCATTTCTTTTTTAAAATCAGTAACAAAAAATTACATCTATATCACTTATCCGTGATCTTTACATAAACCACTTTGAAAAATTTACAAATAAAAAAAGAAAAAAATCAACATCATTTATATAAATATTTCATATTTAGTTATAAATATACTCCTCAAAACGTCAATATCATTATACAAATAGTTCTTTTTTTTTTTACTTCGAGAGTGATTTCTGTATTATGCAAAAGATAATAATATTTTGTAAATAGGGTGTAAATGTAATGATCTCTAAAGAAAATATTTTATATACAAAATTAATTCTCATGAATCTTAATTTGTTTTCTTTTTCTTTTTATTAAATATATATACATTACGCATATAAAATACTTGTTATATATAAATCATATGTATTTTCTACATTAATGTATATATAAAAACTAAAATATTATTGATTAAAGAATTTAATATAAAAATTCAAATAGTCCCATTTCGCCCTTTTCCTTTCACTTACTCTGTCATTTTCAAAGTAGTTAATTATAGTGAGAGGTCATGGTCATACTAAAACAGTGATATTGAAATATGCCAATTATTTAATACAATTTAAATAGGCCCACTAGCTAGCAATACCATGCGGACCCACCAACCCCTATTATCATCATTCCATTAAATAAATGATATTCCCATCCATTAATATTAATGGTGAAAACAACCCCTCTATATATCAACTAGACCTCCCAATTATGATATCAAAATCTATACATTTTCATGACGGGGTCTACTAAGAAGGCCATTTAAAATATGATTACACCCCTAATAAGATTTCAAATGTTCAAATAGGACAACAGACGGGGTGTCTGGAAGGAGGGAAGAAACTTGCATGTGTACCACAGCAAATATTGTTGCAGTTTTTATTTAGCTTGAGTCAGTACTCGATCTAATGATTTGTTACCTTCACCTTCGACCATTCAATATTTAAAATGTGGAGATTGCATTTGTACCAGTACGGATATTTAGAGAATATTCTTTATTTTTCATTTGATTTCGCATGTAGTCGAACTAATTTAAGCAGTAGAGGATCTTAGATAGGAATCTCTTGTCAAGTCTAATGTTCGTTCATTTTCTCATATTCCAACACTTATCCGAATTGAACTACGTACTAATTCAATTATTTTTACCCTTGATTTCCCTCCTATTTGGGGGTGCAATAATAGAATATACTTAGTGATGATTAATCACATTGGGCGTAGCCAAACCCACACACACACGAGCAGGACCACATTTTCCTAAACCAAATGTATTTGCCATTACAGTAAGGCCATGCCTCCTTTACTCGGAAGGATGGGATTAAATCATCATAAATTAATAATGGATAAAATATAAAATGAGATTAAATTATATCACTAAGATTTTCATTTAAATCATATAGTCATCATGATTAATCAGTATAACAAGAGATTGAGTTGGATATTATAAGTAAACAAGGGTCTAAGTAAACTTAAAAAGGGCAGGCATTACAGCACGAAACAACAGAAACACAACAAACCATCTTTCTACTACTTTCCAGTGTAGAAACTAGTTATGTTCTCTCAAATTAAAATCATAATAATGGTTAAAATAATTATCAATGTAAATAGAGAGGAAGAGCAGCCAAATGGAAGGGTTTAAGCCTTGAAATATTTTTTTTTTATATAATATATATATATATATATATTATAATCCAAGAGGTAGAGAGAGAAAGGGCAGGTTTCATTTTGTGGTGCATGATTTGTATGGTTGTGGGGCAATGGGGATTCCCCATTAGCATTAGCCATATGGATATCACTGTCAAACACCTTAATTTCACCAATTAGGAGAGAACAGACTTTGGGTAGTTTTACTCACACAAAATTTTTGTTCCAACTAAATTTGATTGTACCAAATCAATTATAGAACAAATGTGATACATTTGTTATATAATTGATTATTTTTTTTGAATTGTACACTAAACACACAACAAGTGTATTGTACTTGTCATATGATTAGTTCAGGTTTGATCAAGTCAAATTCGAGTTAGAATTTCCCTTTACTTACCCGCAACATTATTCACAAAATAATACTTATATGAAGAAGAAACATAAAAAAAATTGAAGGTAGTTCTTTCAACATATATGAATAAAGCTATGAAATAAGTTGTTTCGTAATGGAAAAACGTTAATCAACGCATGCAAGACTATCCTCCGACGTTATGTAAAATATTTGATTTAAATCATAATTACTATATATATGAAAAATGAGTATGTCGCCATAATTCCACATCAGATGCAAAGTGAACCAAAAACTACTCCTCATCATTAAGTCACGGGAGCGAGTTCATATTAAATCGATGTGTTCCCATTACCTTCCTTATGAAAAGACATAGTCTATTCTATTTTTAAAAAAATTTATTTGATGCAATTTATTATATTATTAAATATATTTAAATTCAATAAGCGATTTCATAAGTTCATAATTTAACACAACGAGTAAGTTTCCATATAAACAAGGACAAAGAAACAATAGCCTACTATTAAAGTAGATATATACCCGTATTTATGTAATTTGAACCCACCTCAAACTTATTAGTCGAGCCAGGCCAGTCTATTTGAATTAAATACATTATAAAATCTAGAAAATATTGGGCTATAACATTTCCATCACATTAAATGCAGAAATAAATTAAATGCAGAAATAAATTAAATGCTAATTAATGGGTGTTTAATTGAGTGGGATTTGGGAGTGGGAGTGGGAGTGGGAGGGTGATTAAATTATGGGTGGGAATGGGCTCCGTGTTCCAATAAAATTGAGGCAGATCATAAAGACCAGTGAATGTGGCACACTCAAATGTGTGTGCACAATTAATTTAAATTTTTATAATGTATTTGTTTTTTTTAAAAATAAATTAATTAAATTCTAAAATATTAAAAATATAAAAAGATAAAAAAAACTTAATGAAAGAAATTGACAGAAAAAAAGAGATGTGGAAGTCGAAAGAGAGAAAATGGAAAGTTGAGAAGTGAGAGAAAAATAATAATAAAATATTAAATAAATTAATAATTAAATAATAAATTGACAGACCAAATTTGAGAGAGACACCAAATATGTGCTCTCCTTTAATATAATAGTATAGATAGTGATCCATCCCACACTAATTAGTAATTATTTCTGTCTATCTGGGCTGCCACAGGGACCACAAATCTTAAGTACAGTACACCACCAAATATTAATTGTAAATTTGTAATAATCAATTTCAACTCCAATTTATTTCGGGCTGCTCTGCGAAGGCTACTTAATAAATATGCACATTATTTATTAATTATTTTCGAATAAAAAAATAAGGAGAAAATAAATCGTCGACAGCAGGGTTCGAACCTGCGCGGGCGAAGCCCAACAGATTTCAAGTCTGTCTGCTTAACCACTCGGACATATCGACTTCTTTGTTCGAAATCATATTCAGCGTTTAATTATTAATCTAAGTTGAAAATATTTGAGATATCCATGAGATTTCGTTACACCACTTCTTTTTATGGCATTGTCATTATTTTGCAGGATTACTGATAAAAATTCACGTAGAAAGAGTTGAAGGGTATTTACAGTGATTTTTTTAAAAAATAATATAGTAAGTATAGTGGTTTTACTTAACTATCTTCATAAGAAGGCAATTCTATATCCTTGGGGCATTTTAAGAATTACACTAATCATATTTTCCTTCTTTTTTGAAAGCAATTAATTATGGCTACATAAACTTGTTTTCTTATTGAGCAAGTAGTAACTTTATGATTTTCATTATTTGATAGTTATTTTTTCAAGTACAAAAATTATAGGTTAATTGCAATTCATAGCCCGCATCATAATTAGGGTGGACCCACCGACGATCCCTTACCCAAGTGGCGAGGTTAAGGTCCCACAATCAATAGATCGTGGGTTCGATTACTATGAATGTAGGGTGCTGTTTAATTTATAGTATATTTGTATTATTTCTTTGTTTGCTTTAATGTTGGTGTTGGTAGATCTAGAAATATTGTTATACAGTGGACTGAATATTATAGTAGCAATTGATTGCTTTAAAAACATCGCTCATTATTCAAAAAATAAAAAATAGGGTGGACCCTGCATAATACAACTCTAGATTAGACTAATTTTATAATTCCTAAAATAACCAGGGACCATAATTGCAATTAAACTATAATTTTTAAGCCTCAAAAGAAGAATTACCAGCATATAAAAAGCAACCACTGCTCGCTTCTACAGCAGTAAAAGGGTAATACGGGTGAAAACATGGATGCGCCCACGGAGGAAGAAAAACCTTGCGTACCGGAGGCCAAAACGCAGAAGACAAAGAGAATTTCGGAGGTTCTCTGCACACCGGAGGCCAAAGGGAAGAAAACGAAGATAAATTCCAAGGTATTTTCTTGATTTTATATGTTACATTGTCTGTAGTCGTAGCAAAGTAATCTTTGTACGGTACTGTATTAACCTAATATTTTGTTAATATATGTGTTGCCCCGTCGAGAAAATCTGCAGTATTTATGTGTGTTCTTGATATGGTTATGATTGATATCCGTGGAAACGTTTTGTTTATGAATCTTGCTGATTTGTTTCTCTCACTCTTTCCCGTTTCTGGTTCGTGGGATTTTGTTTCTGATTGTTGGGGTTTTGTTGTTTGTCAATTTCTATTGCTGCGACGAGAAAAACCCAGATTATATGTTATGTACAATCTGAACATGTGCATGTGTAGTTGCTTGAATTCATGAGCAGGAATAGAGACAATTCTGTTTTACGTGTTTTTTCTTTTTCTGAAAATAAAATTTCCTTTTTTCTAGCAATAAAAGTCTGTATCCTTTTTTTCCAGGGGAAGAAAACTTATATTCAAGCACTTGGTTCGATTCCGTGTAGCCTGATTATTTTGACCTAACTCTTATCTGATTTTGTTTCAGCGTTCTCCTGTTCTGAAGAACACAATCGATACATGGGCTGCTCAATGCAAAGAATGCTGCAAATGGAGAGTAATACCAACCCAAGAAGAGTATGAAGAAATTAGAAGAAAATTCACGGATGACCCCTTCACTTGCAATAAAAAACCCAATGTGTCTTGCAATGATCCTTCTGATCTTGAGTATGGCAGTGAGCGCATATGGGTTATTGACAAGCCAAATATCCCCAAAACCCCCAATGGTTTCAAGAGAGGGCTGGTTTTGAGAAAGGATTACTCGAAGATGGATTGCTATTATGTGACTCCAAATGGCAAGAAGCTGAGGGCCTCCACTGAAGTTGCTGCATTCTTGGGGGAGCACCCGGAGTACAAGGATGTTTCTGAAGCGGATTTTAGTTTCAGTACACCAAGAATCATGGCAGACACTCTTCCTCAAAGTGTGGCTGGTAAGAAGGGATCAAGTGGTTAGGTTGATTGAGAACTAAAATGCTGGTTGAAATGGGTGTTTATGTATTAAATTATCTTCTTATGCTAGTTTTATTCCTTCATTCATTATCATTGTAAAGACCTTTCAGCTGGTGCTGTGATTTAATAAATGAATGTTAATTGCGTAAATTGTTGTGCCAAATGAAAAAAAGACGCAATAATAAATTCCACTTATATATGAGACACTATGTGCAAAGTGCAAACACAAACTCTTATGTTTCCTTCAATATCCTGCAAAAGGTTTACAGTAAAGAAACAAGGAAATAAAGGTGTTCAAGTTTTTGGAACTTAAAACACATGAACCAAGAAATAGCTGATTTATACATGAATTGTAGTTATCTTGCGAAGATTATGGATTGTCAATGAATTTGTTGTGGCTACTGAACCAATCAAGTAGTATTCTTTTCAAGTGATAAGATGCACAGCTGATCATATATCGATGGAACATATATTTGCCATGATACTGAACATCATTATGTAATGCTGCATAAGGTCAATATGAGTCGAAAATGCCAAGTAGTTTTGATGCGTTACTACCCCAAAAAACTAAGTCTCACAAAATGAAAGTTTACATTTCAATGAGAAACTTAGGTAGTTTAAGGATGACATATCATCGTCCTTCTAACGTAAGCAACATAATATTGATGTTAACTCTGTATAAGTGCTAGAGTGTAATTAAGAGTCTTCTACTTTTAAGAGCTCACAAAACATGTTTCTTTGTCTGTCTACTTTTTTGCTCAGGCACATGCACATGGGCTTGTAGACACACAGATTTAGATGCAAAACAGAGTAGTGAGAATGCACTTACAATTTGACATGAAATGGTTCTTTGTAGTCTGATTAACTATTATTGTTGAGCTTCCACTTGAAGGCCTAAATTCCTGTTGACAGATGTAATGTCTCCTTCATGATTGGTGTGCTGGAACCTTGTTATCTTCATCTTTTATCTGATCATTCAACATTCTTCTAAGTGTCAATCTAAACAGATTACTACTGCAATATTGATTGTCTCTTGTAACATCTTCAAGCATTCTAAACGTAGAAGCATTTGATTTTTTCAATTCACATATTTCTTAGCGATGTTAGAATGCACAGTTTACAGAAATGGACAGCACCAGGTATTGAAACAGATGAGTGTCAATTTGAGGAGTTGTTTTGATGCATCACTATGCCATAAGTGTCTAGATTGTCATCTGTTTGGAGGTGCATATGCATTGTCAGAGGTCTTGTAGAGACAATGGCAGGCACTTTATGGTTCTTTGAGTTAGGGAAAGTTTCAATAGGTTTAAATAACTTATATCCATTAACCTGACTTGTGCTCAAGACAGCAGTTTCAGAGAAGGGTTATAGAGTTGACAAGCAATAAGCCTTTGAAGCATGGGTTGGAGGCTTTGGTCTTAAAAACTGAAGGGGTTGAACTAGCCAGACTTCTGTTTCATGGTAAATGGAAATAAAAGAATAGTTGAACATTTGTAAGCATGTGTTTCCAAGTTATACTCATAACTGTTTTTCCGGGGTAAATCTTATGTAAAAGAACCTCTAACCTGCAAACTGTTTCTGTCTGGCCATCTGAGGACTGTTACACTAGCAAGACTCGAAGTTTCAGCTGCCTTTTTTGGGTACAATGTTAGAGTTTGGATTAATTTACTAGCATTGCTGCAGAAAAAACCAGCATGTACCCATACTTCAACAGCTCGAAGCAGAACCTCTCTGCTTGTGCAAGAGCAACGGGCATCGTTTGGGGAAAGATATCTCTAAGTTGATTTGTTGGTCCGAACTGGGGGCAATTGCATTGAACTGAGCGTTAAAGAAGAAATTAAATAAATTACAGAGATTCAATTGTTCAAGTTTAGAGCATTCAAGTGATACGCACATTGTGCGAGAGCATAAGCTCTGAAGCTTGTTTGCCCGGCGATAAATTGGATTTTACATGCAGGATCTCAATATTGTGATTATTTGCAAATGAGATTGCTGTTTCTATTTCAACTTAGATAACATTAGACGTGTATGTTGAAGTTGTTGCGGCTTTCAAGATGCATATAATTTTCTTATGAATTGCACACTTGGTTTGGATACACAACACAGTTGCATAATTGTATTAAGGCGTCAAACATCACAAAATAGTAAAATTGGGTACGTTATTACTAGAAAAATATTTTAATATGGACATTAGACTCCAACTCTTTCAGAGGCTTTTATATCTTAATTTTCTTCACTGAAAATAAATTAAATTGTGGATAAAAGAAAAACATAAAGGTAATAAATGCGAGAGATAATAAGTTGGATTGCAAGAAAGCAACAATAAGTACCAGCTATCGGGACACATTGGAACGCGTGTTTATAGCTTAGAGTTTTATTATTATTTTTTAATTATATGGAAACTAAGATAATTAAAATAAGTAAACCTTTTTAAATATTCTTTTTTTTTTTTATCAATTTTAAATATACATTTTCTTTTTAAAGTTAATCTATATTAATATATATAAAAAAAAATGTCTTTTACACTGACAGACAGTAATTTATGATATCACTGTACCAATTTCCATGAAGCCAAAAGTATCCTTCTAAAATGAATTTAATTGAATAGTTAATTCAATATGAGTTGGGAGTTGACGGATAATTTTTGTACTATAATAATTTGATATAGTTGTATCAGAATTATAAGCTCTGAATTTTTTATTTTTCCTTTATAATAGTAAAATGAAGGGTATATTTTTGATACAATAATAATTTGATAAAGTTGTATCAAAATTAGCTATCTGAGTCTAAAGCTCTTATCTTTACAACAGAATAAATAAGTATCAGACTTATAGACGTAATCAAAATCTACACGATTTACAGTTGGGATGTGAGAATAATTTGGTATGGTAAGTGGTACTGTATAAGCCTCGGCGAGTCCGCCTTACGGGAAACTGCTGATAGACAGAAGGGGAGAAATCTCAAGACCTTGATATGGAGAAGAGCCACCAATCTAAAAAGGTACTCTTTTGATCTTTTCTTTTTTTGTTTTTTGTTTTCTGTTTGTTTTTCTCTTGGAATCTCTGGTGAGTATCCTGATTTTAGTCCTGCTTTGTTTGTTTCTTTTTCTTGTTCCGTTCTAGGTGTTTGACGAAATGATTGCTCATTTAGTTTTCTCCCTGAGGTTGACGACGTAAATCACTTTCTTTCTTTTTGATGAAATGGGCATCTTCAAACTACTCTTTTTCGATAAGATCCTGTGAATCTGATTTCTGGCTCTGTGGTCAATTCCGATTATGTCTCCTTTTTCATCAGTTTTCTAGCTGTTTGATGAAATGCCCCACAGGCCCCCTTTATTTTGGAATTACTTTTAGAGAAATTCCACGAATCTGAAACTTTTCTGTCTGCCAACTTTCATTTCTTGGTTTACTTCAATCTCAAGACCTCGGGTCAAAATGATCATTTCTCGGTTATTTTAAGCTAATTCTTAGTTCCAGTTGATAAAAATCTTGTTTGATCAAAGCGTTCCTTGTAACAGCATTCAGTAAATACTAGCAACTTCATTGACATATGGAGTGTGCAATGTGGGGAATGCTTCAAATGGAGGTTGATACCAACTCAAGAAGAGTTCGAAGAAATCAGTAGCACATTTGCAGAAGACCCCTTTGTTTGCAGCAAAAAACCTGGCATTTCCTGCGGTGATCCGGCTGACATAGAGTACGATGACTCCCGGACTTGGGTCATCGAGAAGCCCAACCTTCCCAAAACCCCTGCCGGTTTTAAGAGGAGAATGGTTATGCGGAAAGATTTGTCCAAAATGGACTGCTATTATGACACCCCTAATGGGAAAAGACTTAGGTCCTTGGCTGAAGTTGCCAGGTTCTTGGACAAGCATCCCGAGTACCAGAATAATGATGTCTTAGTCTCGGATTTCAGCTTCACTCCTCCAAAGATCATGGAGGATACTCTTCCGAAGAAGGTGTGATTTAACAGGAAATGGTTACATGATGTGTCTGCTTCCATTTGTAAATCTTTTCCCCATTGTCTTAGAGAAGAACTGTGCACATTGTTTTCACTGAGAAATGACTAATAAATTGTGGTTCCGTTTGATATATGTTGTTGACGATTTCTAAATCATGAGTTGCTTCTGCAGCATAAATTCTTCAGTTCCTAACCTTTGCAGAAGTTTGTACAATGTTAATATTATGTTTCATTAGCACAAGAACAGGGGATGAGTGTCTATTGTGACGTACAAAACAGAACTGGTTTAGGAGAAGTTAGAGGTGCATGAGCTAAATGAAATAACAGAAGATTTAGAAAGAAAATGAAACAAAGTTCGACTGAAAATTTTACAGTCGCAGCACGATAATAAGAATCAATATTAGTTAACAACACAGTCTGAGAACGTCTCTCATCTATAATTGGACACTCGCAGATGAAAAATGTGAAAGTGGTAAACTGCACAAGCCAACTTTGTGAAGTGAACTCAAAGCTCCAACATCTGAAATTACTTTTCTCATTAGACACAGCATATCCAGCAGGGGAAGAGTGTGAAGTGCTGTATGGCTTTAAACTTAACCAACATTACCATCAATGAGTTGGAACAATGGAAGAAAGTATGTGACACTAAAGTCTCCAGATGCCATGATTAGCAAACTTCCTGCTGGATCTCAAAGTCAATTTCATCTGAGGCTAAATGCTAGGAAATCAGCAACAAGTACCTGCAAATTTTATGCACACTAGGGATGAAAACATATACACAACCCTGTAACAAATTACTGAGATGATATATAACCAATACATGGAAAATTTTCAGATTGACAAATATTTCTGGTTGTGAAATGATAAACGCTTCGCGAAGCTTTCCAGAATGCCCATTCTATACGCAGATTTACATTTGTGATTGACAAAGTACAGTGTTCTGGGTCCTAAAGTATACAGCATGAGACCAAACATGTTTTAGTACAGTTTTCCTCCATCTCAGTTGTATGGTTTAGGAAGTTGGTGTTTGGACAGAGCTAAACACACATTCAAGCTCATGAAATATGTAGATAGGTATATAAAATCTGAAGCACAACTTATCATCCATGTGCATTTTTATATGCTTTAAGAAGGAAAACATAAAAAAGGATGCTCACTACCTAATAGCTTTAAGAAAAACTCAGTGTTAATTTTGGAATGTCTTCTAAAAGTAACAGAAACCAAATAGGAAATTCTGACCGGCCTCATATTCACAAATGGTGGCATATGGGACTTCCTACAACGTACCAAAAGCTTAATAGAGGTCCTTTATAGAGAACTTATCAGCATACGTAAGAATTTTTTTCTAAGTTTAAAAAGAGATGAAAAATAAAATTAACATAACCTATGCTTCATGAACAGGAATGACCAAGAGTCATGGGATCTTGCTTGCATCTTTATTATTCGTTCCAGTTTCAATTAGATAATTTGATTAGCCAACTATTTTGGACATTCTTTTTCCTTCATACACAAACCATAGAAGCAGAACATATGAAGAATAAATTGTTACAAAGGAATACTTAAAAGTTCCTAAATCTTGTAGCCTTTGTAATCTTTTTCCCCCTTGAGTGTAACATAACTTTACTTTTCCACATCAATTTATTGGAGAAATATACTTTTTATGCTTTGCACGCTAGAAATAAAATGAGTTGTGCACAAATGAAATGTCGAAGAGAGGCGGCAATATACTAGACATGACTTGTTTGCTGCATGTTTCAAGACAAACATCAACCAAACATGCTAATGGAGTTTATCAAGCACATCCAAAAATTTGCACAGATGCACAACGCACAGCTATATACACATTCATTTAGAGAGAGCGATACATATAAATATATATGTATATATATATCTAGAGAGAGAGAGAGAGAGAGAGAGAGAGAGAGAGATTTTACGTGAGCCTACTGGGTCTTCTTCTCCTTGAGTTAATGCAATGGAATCTTGCTCCGCACCTTCTCGTCAATTATGCTGTATTGCACCTGAGCTATTTTATATGCTGCGTTCAGCTTTTCATCAATTGGATCTTGGTACTGTTCATACAATATAGGCAGTGACAAACAAAGAAGAACACCTGTTTTAACAATGCCAAAATACAAATAGTTATCAATCAAGCAGAAAAGGCAAGAATAACACTGCAGAAAATGCAGACTTACCAATGTAGAGCAGTGTAAGAAAGTCGAATAAACTGCCAATGCAGGAAGCAAACCACAAGCCTACAGCAAGCTAACAAAGAAACCCAAGTATTACCCCCTCCACAGTTGTTGCATAATCATATTGTAAAACATCAATCAGGAGGGCAACACAACTATACACCTGACAAAAGAGTCTCAAGTTTCCACCGATTGCTATGTCGTGTGCAATTGACAACGCATAATTTACCCAGACCCGCGTCTCATCAGCAGCCATCAGAACAATCTCTTCAGTAACCTCAAGATTAGGGATAGGTGGCAGAGGTCTAAAGCCATTGAAACAATTCCCTCGTTCAGATTTCATAAATAATCAATAAACTACAAATCAGAACACAAACCGAGTAAAACCCATCAAATATACTAGACTTCTGAAAACCCATAATAAAAAGTGAAGGAAGACAAAGAATAAATCCTCATAAATTTCAATAAAAAACCATTTAGTAACTTCCAAAGTAAGACTCAAAATAATGATTAGCCAAATTAGGTTGTGCTAAAACGTAGCATAATAACAATTGAATGATCAAACACTAGAAAATAAGTATACCAAGCATATCAATACGAGTATCTTTATGCATTTACCTATTGAGAATTGCTGCAGATTTAGCCCAAAAAAACAAGATTATGACCAGTAAGAACAAAACATTCGATATTAAGGATAGTAAACTGTATCCAGCTCTCACGAATAGGAACCATATAGTAGTTGAAACAATAAACACAGTGAGGCTCTGGTGCCATGTCCTCCACAACAAGACGTCAGCAACTGCATCACGAGAAGGAAAAAACTATTCATCAACACTACTGAAGTTAAACATACCAAAAACAAATATATATATATATATATATCATGTGCGTGCCATAAAGGATCCAATGGAAATGGATCAACAATCGCATTGAACGAGAAAGCTACTGGCATTTTGCGCACACATGATCTTGATGAGTACGTGGATTGTAATCAGAATAATACGAGTATTAAATATAAAATACCTGCACCACCACCAAGCGCGTCATGAACAGAGAACTGACCAGGTTCTCCCATGGCGATCAGAATCTCCGGTAGCTGAAACGGCAAGTTCAATATGAAAGGCCGAGAGATTCAGAGAACGGTGAGAGAGAGAGAGAGAGAGAGAGAGAGAGAGAGATGATGGAAATTTAGCAATTTTACTGTCAAGTAGAAAAGCAAATGCGATTTTTATTTACTAATAATTAAATCTAAAGCTGAAACAAAAGTTGGTTCCGCTTCAACGTGTCAAAGTAAAATAATTTAATTCGAATATTCTCAATTAATTAAATAATAAAATATTGTTTTATATTTAGTTGGATTGAAATACAATCGATTTTTTATTTAATCTAGGGATAATTACACTCCCCTCCCCTGAGGTTTGGTGTAAATACACCTAGATCCCCTGTGGTTTGAGAAATTACATCTAGTATCCTTATTTTTATTTTCATTCAACAAATAGGTCCTTCAATTAAAAAACTTGATAGAATTTGCTGACATAAGCAAAAAAGTTGAATGAAAATCCATTTTTGCCCTTAGTTGACTTATTGCATGTCAACATAAATATTTTTTTTGACCAAACTACCCTTATACATTTCTTTTTTGGAAGGACCCCTTATACATTTTACACACTTATATATGCGAGTTTTTACTTATAAGTACATCAATCATTAGGCTGAATAGTGTAATATATGTAATAAATTTCTAGTTTTATCATTCAAGTATTATTATATTAAATAATTATAAATACCTTAACATATAACAAAATTTGATGCAAAAATTTTCGGCTAACAATCCATGAATAGATACTAACATCACAAGATCATACCATAAAAATCATATTCAACATCCATAAATAGTTACTAACAATCCACAAGATCATACCATAAACTACACCTAAAGATTTACAATCCAAAAGTTCGCATCTCTAGAATCCGAAATTAGAATAAGTTGCCTCCTGAACCTTCATCACATTAAAAATATAGTTATGTGAGCAACAAATAAACCAAGATAATCAATTTTAGTTTTGATCCATAAGTATCAGTTTCAGTTAGACTCTACATCAAATTGCCATGTTCCTCATACTTCCTCTGTAGCAGCCAATACTGAGGCGTCGATTCATTTTCTGTATATATGGGCAATTTTGTCCTTTTCAATCTTTCAATTTTTCATGGTTTTTTTTAACTTTTTTTAAGTCACTTATTATGGGTAGAAAGGTAAATTGAATACTTATGTTAGGAGGTCTTCACATCTTTTATAATCAGGGGTACTAGGTGTAATTTTCTAAACCACAGGGAGTTTAGGTGTAATTACACCAAACCTTAGGGAAGGAGAGTGTAATTATCCCTTTAATCTAATAGTTATATTTAGCTTAGGATAAAACTCAAATTGGACGGAAAATTCAACTAAATTTGGACATTAGCTTACTCTATAACCAATGACAAGAAAGCGTGAAAAGTCAGATTGAAGCATTTCCTGTTAAGTAGAAATTGTTATAACAGCTCTCCAGTGGCATCTGGTGAGCTCAACTAACTTCTGGTGGTGGTTCAGATTTCTGCATACATTTTACTTTAAAACCAAACAACCAATGCCTTGATGCAACAACTCTATTACATGAAAAAACCAATCCTTAAACAAGAGCATAGCATACAATTCAATGGCCATCTGAAACCAGCTTACCTGTGGATTACATTTACTGTGTAACGTCCGACTCAGAACGTACCGTTATAGATGGAGCACTACAAACATAAAAGACTACGGGATTATGCAAAGTTACAAGGTAACGCATTTGCCATTTGACAGGGATGATAACGATTCTAAACCAAACACCACTTAATTTCCTCGATCATTGTTCAGGCAAAGAGGAATGAGTAGGGTAGTCTATCTTCACTGTGTTCATCCTATATAGCTCAACACAGAGATTCAGGATATGAGCACAAGATAATACTCAAGCGCCTCTAAGTCTCCTCACTATCTGAATCCTCCTCTGAAGATTGTTCCTTCTGATGCTCATCGCCACCTGTAGATGGTTTGCTCTTTTTTCCTTTTTTCCTCTGTTTTTTCTTCTGACGTTTCAAGCGCTTTTTTGCTGTCCGCTCCTCAGCCGCTTTTAATCTCTCTTCCCTTCTCTGGTTGAATTCAGCTATTTCTTTCCTTTTCTGGAAGTCAGCATCCATCCTTGCAAGCCTATCTTGTTCTTTCCGTCTCATTTGACGATACTGTCACCATAAACACCGCCATGAGAAATTCTAAAGTTCAATTTCCATATAAAGCTAACATGGCAGCCACATTATTAAGTTAACAAAAGAGGGGGTTTACATAGAACTGTTCTCAAGTGACTTAAACTTTTACAAAGCGGCTATGCATGGCATACACTAAAAATATGAAATGACGACTAATGGTTATGCAAACAATGACAGGGCAATATAATACACAATTGAAAGAAATGGTTGTATCCTTGTCCTTGCTCCTCTCTCAGAGTAGGAGATCAGCCTCAAATTAACAAATGAACTAACAGAAGCACAGGCAACGACGGACATATGTATGTAACTCGACCAGGGGCCTGGCCCAGAACTTCCATGAGATTAACGCATAAACAGCTTAGGAAAAAAAGGCTGAACCTCAATCTCCACATAAAGTTTAAAAGATAATGTTAACAGAACTCATTTTTATTTGTTAAAATATGGATCAACTGCTCTTGTGAAGTATATGGCACTGCTGAATTAATTCAAATCCTTTGGATTTATAGATAGGTTTCAGTGCTCAAAAATCAATCTGTAAATTTTACATTCAGTAGGGGATTGAGTTCCATAAGATTCTCCATAGCCTTACGATACTTACTCTGGCTAGTTTATGCAAAAGCATTCTGCAGTTCCGAGTTCAATAAATGAAAGGGTAAATCAATAATAAAAAACTTCCAATGCCGCATAGCATTTCCATTAATAACCTAGGGGAACAAAGAACGGAGGAGCATCAAGTCAAATGACATCAAGGTTAGTCCCAGAAGAACTCTGGCAATTAAAATGCCAAAACAGATATCAGGTTCCCAACAGCTGTGATAATCAGCCATAGTTTAAATCCAACCAACTTCAAGACAGTGATCAGACATCAGTTGACACATCTGTCTTCTGAGTAACTAAAATACAATGAATACATTACCAACATATAAGCCTAGTAGTTCCAAGAAATTTGATAAAAGAAATAGGGAACAAATATTCTTCTGTCCACATACGATTTGATTCTCTTCAAGGAACTTAACAATATAGCCCAAAAATACAGATGAAGTGGTGTGACGCGGACCTTATGACTGATCTTTCAACTCTGTGTTTTAGACTCTGAAGGTGAAGATAGCAAGGGAAACCACCACCATCTATTGTTTTTTGAACACATAAAACCCAAATCAATGAAACAACATTCTGCTGGATTTCACAATGCCTTGATAAATTTGTGCCGAATAAAACAAGGTGCCAAAGATGTATTCACAAATATTGCCTTCTTAATCACCCTGTTCAATCGCAGTAAAGCTAAATCGACCACTAAACATTCAACAAAAAATGATAGTCACCATAAAACTTCACTATTTATATGTCACATTGTATCCCGTAGCTATGAATGGTATGGGATACCTGATGAAAGTCACCGGAACCCGACCCGGCAGAACTGCCAGAGGTGTTGCTGACGCGAACTGGAACACATTCGATAATTCGTCGGAGCTTAATCTCGAGGTCCTCGTCCTCGGGGTTGGCAGCAGGCGGCTTGTACTCTACCAGAGCTGTGGATGAAGAAGAAGAGGGCTGGGGTGGACGCGGAGGGAGAGCGGCAGGAGCCCTGTCCGCCACTGAAACCACCTGCAAGTCTCCCGCGGCGACCGACGTCGCCCTTCCCGACGATGATGACATCAACGATTCTACTGTAGAACACCGAAATCCCTAGGGTTTGAATTTGTGAAAGCTTATGGCAACCATCGCCGGAATCTTAAGGAAATAAATATAACAACTTATAAACTACATTATTTTGAGCTCCAGCCCAAAACAATTTAGGTCGGATTAAATGAAAATATGAATTTGAGGCAAACAATTTCAAGTATTCTGTATTTTTTCAAATATATCATAATTATATTAATATTTTAATAAATTAATCGATTAAGCAATATAACAGTTCAACAATATATCAATACAAAATTAAAAATATTATAAATTAAATTCACATAAATTAATACAAACACACTTAAAACTTCTTCACCACAAATATTTTGTGTTATACAAATATAAATTTACTAAATTGATAAAGATATTAGTTAAAATAGATCATCAATTTAAACATAATCTTATAACATTCACGAGTTATTAATTATTTTTATTTGCACAAGATAATTTCAGACCATGGTGTTATATATGTGCAACCAATATACGCATGCACAATTTGTTAAATTAGAAAACTAATGACAATGGTTAGAAATACAATTTACCCCTAAATTAATAAAATGTAAATTTAAGCTATCGAATTAATTTTTTAAATGAAAATACCGCAAAGCGGTTACATTTACATTGTTCCAATATATTTTAAATATTTATCACTTTAAATCAATTTTAAACCGTTTCATAATTATAGAAAAAAAGTGTAATTTCTAACTATAACATGGAAATAATTACTAAATCAAGTAATTTAAACTATAATTGAATTAAGTAGTTAGCATAATGAATAAAAGTTAAATATCAACATGAAAAAAAATGAGTATAATTATTTGGAATAAAAAAGTAGTAACTAATAAATTAATTTTGGCTCCTTGAAATGACAACAATTACATCCTTATTAACTTTGATATAAGTTTTTGAAAAACTTGATGACGTAACATGTAGTCAAATTTGGAATAAAAATACATAGATATACTTTTGTCTAATTTTCTAAAAATACATACATGAGATATAGGGATAATAACACTCCCCTCCCATGATTTGATGTAATTACATATAAACTCTTTATAGTTTGAAAAATTACACTTAATATCCATGATTATACAAAATATCAAAATCCCCAACAAAAGTAATCGATTTATCTTTGCACCTATAATAAGTGACTAAAAAAATTAAAAAGAATATGACAATTTGAAAAACTAAAGACGCAAAATTGCTCGATATGTACAGAAATAAACAATCGTCTTATACTAAAAAGACAAAATCACAGGGACTATGTTTTATTATTATAAAAATATCACAAGGGATGTAAATACTATATTTATGTTATCACAACGATATATTTGTTATGATTAGGTTATCATAATGTATGTCTTCTATAATATTTAGTTAATTTACATAATATAGAATATATATATGGTTTTATAATGTATACATATGTAAAGAGTTATTTTTTTTTTACAAATTTAATTTATTTATTGGTTAATAATATTAATATAATAATACTTTAATGATAAACTAGCAATTTATTGAATATACTACACTATTTACTCTTATGTTCTAATTTAATTACATATAAGTACAAATACATTTATAAGTGTGTGAAACGTATAAGGATATTTTAACTAAAAAAATATTTATTTAATCTACAATAAGTCAACCAAGGGCAAAAATGAATTTTTATTCAATATCTTTGTTGATGTTAGCAAATTTTATTTATTGAAGGATATATTTGTTGGATGAAAATAAAAATAAGGGTACTAGGTGTAATTTTTCAAATTACAGGAGTCTATGTATAGTTACACCAAATATCATGGAAGGGTAGTGTAATTATCCCTAAAATATAAAGATATCATTTGTTTTTATAGAAGAAAATTAGTTACTTAAATACTTTGTTTTATTATAAATTAGATACCGTGGCGCAGTGAAAATAAATATTTACATTACATTGATTTTTATTTTTATTGTTTGGTATTCATTTATACTTAGTTTTTAATCTTTAGAAATTGAATTATTAGATAATTATTATTGTCTTCTATATGTAAATAAAATATATATTTTCTCTTCGAAAAAAATGAAAGATTTGAAGTTAAATTTAAGTAGCAAATTATTAGAAAACCTCTGCGCACTAAGGAAAGTGGAGACCGGAGAGCTCGCAGTGATCTTCCTGAGGTTAAGGCAGCATTTCGATTTCGTCATCCCTACCGCCGGCGGAAGTCCTCCAGGTATCCTTCACATCGCCTCAGATTCTGGCTTTTGAACCATTATCAATTCTACAAGAAGCATCATTGTTATCAATTGCTTTCAAGAGAAATAATTATGTTATAGTATGTAGAAGGAGCTAGAAATTTATGCTTACCAATAGGATTGTACTCTCACTTCGAATTGGATCAACTGCGGGATTTGAGCGGGCAGGGGTATGGCTTCTATGTTCTGGTGATTTGGTGGTTGGGAGTGTGAGTGGACGCAATGGGTAAATCTATCGTCGTCTCAGTGTATTTGAGCTATTTTCCGGTGAATAAATTCGATTTTAACTATGAAGAGCAGCTGAGTTTAATTCTTAATTGAAATTTATGGGGAAAGTTGTGGTACTGTCTTAATTCTCTCGAACCGAGTTGCCTGCTTCAAATCTAGTTGGTCCTTCACCCTTTGGCAGTAGGGAATCCATTTGCATTTTCGTAAGTTCATCATAAAATAAGCCTGCAGTTGGCTATTTGGTTTACCTATAACTAGGAAGTAATTATTGATATGTTCAGATTTCAGTAGTGGGGTTGTGCACATACATGTTCTTATGCATGAGTTGTAAGTTGCCGATTTGATTCTCGAGATCAGTGGTCAAGTATTTTTTTCTGCTTACTGTACAGGCTGTATAAAGCAACCAACAACAATACGGTATGGCCAATAAGTTACAGATTCAAGGGGATGAATCAGTTCTTTTACGTGTCACTCACTCCAACATCAAGAGCTTTTCTGCTGATGTTCGCTTCTCTCTACAAGTCAGTGCATTCTACCAATCAGTTTTCTTTGGCCAATGCTGATTTTCATTTCCATCTTTACATATTTCTGGTTCTAGTTTCGATATTGATTATTCATGAAATACACTTAAATACCCACCTGCGGAAATCAAGAACTTGGTATTTGCTTTCACTGAGTAGCATTTACCATACTGACTGATTATTCAACTTGCTTCATATGTGTTTGATACATAATGTTTGTATTTGTTATCAGATGACAGTAGAAGCTGTGAAAGAGAAATTGTGGAGAAAGTGCGGCACTTCTGTTGACTCAATGCGCGTTGAGCTTTATGATGATACAGGCGCTAAAGTTTCAGATCTATCTGATAACACGAGGCCTCTTGGTTTCTATTCTCCGCAAGATGGGTTAGTTCTTGACTTTTCAATTCAGCATTCTTCCTTCGTGATGAACTATAATCTTCTCACATTCTGATGATTATTTCAACATTATTAATCATTTTTATTTTCTCATTTTGAACTATTATAGTGAACATCATTAGTGGGGTATTTGCCATCAGTCGTGGTAAATTCTTACAATAAAATGTCAACAAGATTGACTGTTTATGATTTCTGGTGACCTTTGAGGAGAAGCTTTATCAAAAGTGACCATAATTACTCTTGAAGTATTAGATCGATGATGTAGGATTTTCACACCCTTTTTCTGTTAACAAAAAGAAGAAGTGGATATAAAAAGTGTCCACCTGTGTGTGTGGAATTGAAACAAACCGGGAAGTTAGGGGATGGTACTTGGTTTTACTTAAATTTTCCACCCACTTGAATTGAGCTTAATGTATTTACACTTTTTTTGATTGGTACAGTTTTTTGTTATTTTAATATTGGGGCTATCTATTTTTGCTTTTGTTAGTTTTCGGCTGCACATCATTGATCTTGATCCATCATCAGTAACATCTGGTGGTTGGCTGGAAGATACGTCCCTTGTGGAGAAATACAAAATCTCAGATGAAGCATATGACAAACTTGATGGTATGTCTTCATATTTGCTGGCTGAATTTGTATATGTAACAAGCTTAGCCTCAGATAGAACTCTCAAGATCTTGATCTTGTTTCTCATCTTTCAAAGACCAAATTCTTCAGTTAGTTATAGATATAGAGAGTGTATTGTTAGTTAGAATTGGTCTCATCATTAAATCATATGCAATGAAATTTGTCAAGTTACTTGGCTTGTTCTGTGCTCTGTATCTATATCTGCCTTTTCAAATTTAATTTTCACACGAATGCCGCATTATACCCATATTTAAAATTTACCATATACATCTACATCAGCAAATTAATTACTGTACCTTACTTATTGATGAGGTAAGGCCCAAATAATTGGATTATCGTGTGTTTCAGGTACTTTCAGAAAGTTTAAGGAAAAAATTGGACATCAACATTCAAATCCGGAGTCTAAAGTATGCATTATATTCTTCGTTTTTCCTGCTTATAATGTTCTGATTCTTCCAAGATTCTTGGAGGGTGATATTCATTTAATTGGTCAGAATTATCCTTTGTCTTCATTAACAAAGAAAAAGTATGGAATTTTGAATTTACCTTCGAACTTTTTCCGTCTTAAAACTGAAATAACAAATTCTGCCAAGAAGCTCACTGACTTTCGTTTTCTATTTACAACTAATCCAGTAATTGCTGCTTTTGGTTTTGAAAATGATTGCTGTAATTTGATTTATTCCTTTGCTTTGGATCTATTTCTTGTTCTTTATCTTAGTTTCTTTCTTACAAACAGATTCCAGACAACTACATGGAGGATCTTTGTGCAAACATAAAGGTTGGTTTACTTAAGCTCTTTCTTTCTCTTCTTTTAATAAGGTTGTAACTTTTGAAAATTTGCGCGTGGACCTTCAACCAGCAAGTGCACATTTCTGTTATAGATTCTTTCGTAAGGTTGTAACTTCAAATAATATTCTACTGCCAAATCTTTTGACAGTTTGCCTTGGCCGATTTTATGCAGCTGAATGGCTTGTTTGAGCTGCGAGCCTGGAGTAATGGAAATGCCTTTTGATGTCTTAGATTTTGAAAAGCATAGATAGAAAACAAGCTTACATTTTGTTGAAATGCGGCCTTTTTGTTTATTCCCTGTTTTTTGTTATATTTCATTTGATTCTTTTTATTGCCTTTTCATGGTGTGCAATAATTTTGATGCTAAATTTATTTGTTTTTGCTCTTACTCTATTTGTTGTTGATCTTAACTTAGGTGGGAGATAGATGTCAAGTTGAACCAGGGGAGAAAAGAGGGGTTGTCAAATTTGTAGGTCGGGCAGAAACTCTTGCACCTGGTTTCTGGGTTGGCATTCAGTATGATGAACCTCTAGGAAAGCACGATGGCATGTATGTGATTCTAAACTTCATTGGCATTTCCTACACTCTTTCCCAGTAATTAACAACCAACAAGTTTCATGCCGTTAATAACTGTGCCATAAAACATGAAGTTGTAATACTCATCTGAAGTAAAGTAAACATAGAATGAAAAACATGTCGAGGTATCAATCTGAGCATAATAGCATTATCTCTTGTCCTCGTCTTTTTTATGGTAATTAGGTCTCAAAATTCAATTTTCTTTCCAAATGGAACAGTGTTTGGACATTGTGGTACTGGAACTATTTATCATTGAAATTCGGTGATTAATTGTTTGAGCCATCCTAAATATTTAGGAGTTATGGAAAAGGAATGTATGATGCTTTAGAGAAGGTTAATAACATCCCCAATATATATTATTGTTTTAACGAAACTTTGGAGTAGGATGACTTCCAAAATGTCTTCCTCTTCTGTCCCACACATTTGGATCATCCACTATTGATTTTTGCAGGGTAAAAGGAAAGCGATATTTTGATTGTCCCCCTCTTTGTGGTGGAATGGTCAGACCAGATAAAGTAAAGGTTTGTGCTCAGCAACAAACTGGTAATATTATTTCCAAAAAAAAAAAAAACACTGTTGATAATATTGGATGGTTGCTATTAGATGTTGGAGGGAAATCATACAATATTACAGGCCCACTTGAAAATTTGACTCTAATCCAGATTACTATCCATGTCTGACAGAATGGGTGCAATGTTGATTGTTCTTTTATTTCACATGTTTTCAGGTTGGCGACTTTCCAGAACGAGATCCTTTTGAGGAAGACGAAATATGAGTCGAGACTTAGGTTACATCCGGCATCTATGAGAGTATGATTGTAGAACATTCATATTCTCGTCATGTTTTGGGGGAACAGACTGACATGGAATGTAACATATTTAGAGCTTCCTAGAGCTAAGCCTGATTAACACCGTTCTGTGGGGAAATTCTAGTACTATTTATGACTTTATACCAAGACATGGTTCCAAACTATCTGATAATTTGAACGATGAGTGACAGATGAAATGTGTGACTCTATTTGGTTGATGATTATTTTGATTGTACATGTTATGTTTTCCCAGAATTTGTTAAGGGCATGTATCATTTTTCTTGGCAGATTATAAATGTTAATGGCTCCATTTTCATCCTATAGAATTTTGATGATAGCGATCCTAAAGTTCAATTTCGACTAAGCTCAGTGTCAGAGAACAAGGTTTTATTACACACTTCACTTCTACAAAATGTTATTGGAGCCGAGCATTTTTGAAATATTACAAAATATGAAATGTTCAATTGGAAGAACAAAGAGATATACACTAATCTATCATACACTACAATGAAGAAAAGGCAGAATAGACATGCATCAACCACTCTCATTGCTTCATTTTTGTCAAGAAACAATTTCAAGAGTCTCCCATTCCCTTCACTTAAAAATTCACGTTCACTGCCTAAAAACCCCTGCAAATATGCAATGACAACAAAAAGGAAAACAAAGAAGCTAGATTTTGCATTCACCTTTTGATATATATATTTACTGTCAGAAGATATGATATATGGAAAAGAATGAGACTATACAAATAACATTTCATTTTCCACTAGAACAAGGAAGGCTGTATGTATCAAGTAGCCTCTCCATCCATATATTACATACATGCCCAATGCCCATGACTCCAAAAACATGGGAAGCTCTCACCTTCTAACCGGAAGTTAGTCGATTGATCCTACGGTCAGCATTTTGTCATGTCAAGGTACAAAAAGGGCTGCTGCTGCTGCTGTTGATCTGCAAGAACTAGTCGGTGTTGGTATACTCGAGCAGCATATGTGGTGACCGGTAAATCTTCACCAGCGTCCAATAAAGAATCTCTTCCACTCCAAGTTCACCTTCTGCTCTTGCTGCGTATATGTCCTCGCAGATGGCTATCAGCCTGGACGAAGGAGTCGACAATAGTACTTAGCAGAACAAGTCATGTGCAGTAATCAGGCAACCTCAGACAGAAATCATAGAATACTGTTTCATGATCACCACTAACCCAAGAATTGTTGGAAACATTGTGATAACAGTATTACCTGTCGCATAAGGGAAGATTCTCGTACGGTATCCTCATCCGCAAGTCAGAGCATTGCAGTCTGATAAACCGGCCAACTGCTAGTACAAATGTGATGTAGAGACCCCAGATGCTGAATTTGCTGAGAGTCTCACCTAGAAATCCCTCTAGAATAGTATTGTGGATTAATAACACCCGACGCATCCTAAACCGTTGTTTAGGTCAATATTCATACATGATGGAAGAGTCGATACTTACGTGGGGTTTCCTCTGATACAATGACAGCCATAGGCCCCGACAAGCCTCCACAACCATATGCATCCAAAGAATTGATGTCATGGAATGACCACCACTCGGAACTGCCATGATGTAAGATAAGATCCGCGCTGACATCATTTACCTGAAGTAATGTGCATTTGAACTTGTTAGCATGTATTTCTGGATTATGATGTAAGAAGATTCAAAAGCATACCTCCATTGCAAATGGTCTAACTTCTCCAGAACCGGTGACCCGGAAAAATCTTGGATAAATGTTGAAAGTCCTGAAGCTGCTGAAGGAACCATTCAGAACCCCCTCAACTTCTGATGAATTTGGGAGATCTAATGGATCAACACTTCTTTCAAATTTCACAGTCTCCTTGCCTTTCGGACGGTCCCTTGTAAGAACCCAAGAAAATTTTATTTCCATGTCACCACTGTTAAGGGACATGGTAAACTGCTTCTGGACCACGTTTGGGACTAGCCAAAGGGTACTTGCGTCAGTTTGGCAACAAATGAGCTGAATGTCGTTCACGTTATAGGAATCCAAATAATGCTGGGATCAAGATCAACGCTTGAGTCGACTTGATCCCATGCAAGTCTTTCGCAGAGAGTTGTGTAGTACAAGGTCAGCCTTCCGCCGGCTGTCTTGATGTCCAGCTGAAAACTGGCGTCATTGATCGGATTGGCTATGTTTGTTGGATTACCGCTGCTGTACATCTGTAAGAGAACGGTCAGTTTCTGTTCATCAAAAAGTACAAATCCTTCGAATGCTGTTTATCGTGTTTATTGTCTGATTGTTGATAACGTGCTTGTATGTAATATCAGATAATTGCCCTAATCACCCTTTTAAATTCACCTATGTACCGAGGAGAGGACGTACAAACGATGAAATCAACTACATCGCATAAAATCATCCAAACCAATCAATAACATCAGAATATGCAAAA
This sequence comes from Sesamum alatum, assembly GCA_034509735.1. Classification (NCBI taxonomy): domain Eukaryota; kingdom Viridiplantae; phylum Streptophyta; class Magnoliopsida; order Lamiales; family Pedaliaceae; genus Sesamum; species Sesamum alatum. Next base: position 4,546,833 of record JACGWO010000009.1, read on the forward strand.
TAATCTGGCAAACACCAAAACTAGATCAAGACAAATGCGAAGTCTTTTTCCTTACCATCTTTACTTACCATCATCGGAGCCCAAATAACACAGATTAATATAAAGAACAGACAGATGCCGTTGCAAAACTTAGTCGTCCTTGTCTGCTTCTCTCCTTGTTTATGAGTAGCTCTGTTCAGAACATTGTCGCACTTAACGAGGTACAAGCTTGCGTTTATGTCCTCCAACTGAAAGTGATATAAAACCATCCAATAGTAGGCTGAGTGCATGCATGCATTATATGTAGAGCAGTTCATCAATGTAAACTTGAAGAACTTACCTTCAGCCAGTCATACATTGTCAAAGATGTAGTTGTACACGACCAATCAAGGACGCATCTCAATTCGTATAGAAAAGGCAAAGCACGATACAGCCTGTATCCTAGATAGTTAACACGAGAAACTTCGCTGGTGAGGAACTGGCGATACAATGTGCTTTTGTTAGGAATACCATGACGAATCTGCACGGCTTGTAGCGCCAGAGAAACTGCTTTAGTAAGATATATAGCTCGAAGGGCAAATCCAGCAGCATTCTGCTGGGAACCATCCATGTTCCAAGCATAATCAGTGACAGCATATGTGGACAGAATGAGGTTGAAAAGGTAGAAGATGACCTTTCCAGTCGCAAAAGAACACAAGTATATGACACGATCGACAATCATCAGAAAGAAGATTATCTGCACGAGAAGAGAAACCAAGCAGATTAAGGAACCAAATAATCCAAAACAAGGACAGAGAGACACATTGCTTACCATTAGAATAAATACAAACTCTTTAGGGAATTGATCCTCGAGCTGATAATATTCAAGAAATTCACTTTTATTTTTTATAACAGATTGATAGAATATGGCCACAAGAAAGAAAACGGCCAAATCAGCCCCAAAGACATAGGCATAAAGATCGATTTCTCTTTTACCGCCTCCAATCACTGAGACTATAGGGTATGGAAATCCGACTTTTTCAGTGAGTCCCGTGGATATTGCTTTAAGTATCTCTTTCCCTACATCAGCTGCTGGAGTAAGAGAGTTGAACTGTTCTGCTGGTTCACATTCAGCAGATGGCGAGGCATACACCACCTCAAAAACAACCAAGGCCACATTTGCATTTTCGGAATTTTTCTCAATGCTTTGAATTTGAACCTTACTGGCACAAGGGCAATTATTAGGCTTTTCGTTCTTACAGTTTTCATCATGCACAAGCTGCAGAAGCTGATTTATTCCAGATTCGATCCTCTCCGGTTGAATCCCATCCTTAGGCCATAGTTTGACATCCATGGACAACTGAACAAAGTATGGAGGAGATTCTGCTTCTTGTGTTAGAGATTTCCAGTGCTTAGAACAGTTCCCAACCGCCATTTCAATCATTTGTTCCATTAGATTGAAAACCTTCTTTGCTTTATCACTCCAGCTGGAACCAGATTGAAGCTCCTTGCAGTTCATAAATTCCCCGTTAGAATTATTAAAGCCAACCGAATACCATTCTCCGTCTTTTGCAGTTATAGAGCACTGTATCAGAGTAAATAAATACACCAAAAATAGTGGTAGCAAACTGATAACAAGTGATGATGTTATCCTTTCCGTAGGAAACCCCAACTCGCGCAGAAGGCCCGACTGGATACTGAAACCACAATGTTGGATCATTATTTGGTACAAATACTGAATCAAAACATTGAATTCTGTATAGATAAGCATGACAATCCAGAAGACGTAGTTCGGCCCAGTATTCACACATAGAGCATATAGGAATAAAGCCGCCAAGTAAACCATGGAAAGCAAACTGAAATTCCAGAGAAAAACAATGATAAAACAACAGTAACACACTACATCGTTATTCGATCTCATCTGGGACCATATATAATAGACTATCCGACCAATCTGCAGACTGGCAGAATCAGAAGTTCTACTCTTCTCAGACTGCAGCGAAGAAGAACGAATGATATTTTTATGTTTAATATCTGTGCTTCCTCTGTCATTTGAAACTTCCAAAGACGAGGGCTCATTTGAATCAGAGTCTTCAGATGTAATATTCAAAAAGCTAACAAGATTGCTAACTGCCTGATTTCCGATTGACTGGACTTGGGAAACACCATCGCCTAGTAGCTGAACAGCAGAAGCTAATGAGTTTTCTATTGATTGGCTTTTACCTCTCTTTGATCTGTCCAAATCATTAACAGCATTATCACCAGCATACTCCTCAAGTTCAGTTATCTCACCAAAAGAAGCTTCCATTAAGTGTTTTGTAAAGTCTACAGCAAAGGGACTTTCCACTCTTACGGTACTGGGATATTCGTTCATATTTGATGAGAAACCTTGATCGGAACTGATACTGCCATCCCGTTTCTCAAAGTTACCAAAGTCTTGCATAGTAAGTGAAGCATTCCTCCTCCTCCTCACACCTCCACCAGTGGGTGAATCACTGCCGCAGGCCGTTGTGGAATTCATACCATGGAGCTGAATTTGAAGGTTGAGCATCTCAGATTTCATTTTCTCCACTTGTAAGTTACGCTGACTTTTATCCTCTTCAGATTTGCGTATGTGCTGCAACTGTTCAGTCTTCCAAGCAGCCTTTTTCTCTTGCTCCTTAACAATTGCACCAATTTGTTCCGCTTCAAGATATCGAAATACATAATTAAACTCCGAGGAAGAAAACATATATGACTGACATGATACCAAAATAAAAATGATCATTTCTACCAGAACAGATCTTGAGGTAATCCTAAACCCATAATCATACTTATAAAATCCTATCACCTCATAAATGTAATCAACTGTTTCACACTTCCCAGAGCTAAAATCACCAAAAAATGGAGACTGGTAGGCCAGAGAGAGAACAATTACAGCAAAGTTGTAAATGCGCAAATACTTGAAGATCTTATTCTTCTTCTTCAGTATGGTAAGCCTCATGCGGAAGAAAATAAGAGCAAAACCCAGGTATCCAAAATGCAGAATGTCATACTCCAAGGTACCCGTTATCAAAATCAAAGCGAGCACTAGATCCAATAGATGACAATAGCAGTAAACCCTCAAATAATCAAGAAAAGTCCACATGCTTTTGGTTTCAAATGAGAGATCCCGCCAAACAAAAGCATTTTTACGCTGAGAAACCATCTGCTCATACGTAAATGACCATGAAAAACCAGATGCATGATCTGCACGGAGTTTGAAACATGTGAGCATGAAGACCACATAATAACTGATTAGCATGCGAGGATCATCAACTATAAGCCCTGCCAAAGAAAGCAATGCACATAAGTGAGCATAAAACAAATAGAATTCAGCAGAAAACATCATGACAGCAACCTCATGATTATAATTGCTCCTGAATAATCTAATTCTCACAGTCAGGGCAAGAAATTTTAGCTTAAATTACATAAACAAATTGCGCCTTTAGAAGCTTACATAAGATTACGTGTACCTTTGACAGTTTTTGCACACATAATGTACTGGATTTGTTTTTATTTGGTTCCAACATTCCGTGCGAGAGTTTTCTCAAAAAACAAGTTCGGCGTAGCACTTACTGATGAGCAGTATACATATGGATAACCATAACTCTTAAAAGTTTATGTAACTTCCATGACTAACTTTATCCAAGAAGCCTTTCATCAAGTTCCCAACATGAAAGATTGTGAAAATAACAATCCTGGCAACGCTCTTATTTAATGTGATTGCTATTTTTCTTCAAAAAACCAAGTATTTATACATGCACAAAGAAAAGAGAAGAGGAACAACCTATAAACCTATAAAGATACAGGAAAATAGTTTCTCGAGCAGCAATTAACAAAGTAAAGAAGAAAAAATCACTCACACGTATACACACACATACATACCCAGCCAACATTTTTCACAGTAGTAGAAATATATATTTGAGTTTTTCCAGCAATCATTGCAGCGTGCATTGCTCTCAGTGGGTTGTCGATTCGAAGGCATCAAGCTCTTCCACATTGCAAAGTATTCAGCAAGAACAATGGTAGCGAACAGAAAGACAAATATTGGCCAGAGTTTGCGTATGTTAGGACGTGGCAGAAGAATACAAGTGGCAAGACATGCAATATAGACCATAGAAATCGCATTTAACAAAGCAAAACTGGCAAGCAGTAGTGCTATCATATTGATCTCAAGGCCAAAGAGGTTGAACATGTTTTCTGTCCAAAACTTCAAATAAACTCTTAGCGTTGTCTTCTGCATTTGAAATCTCTCCTGTCTCAAGGCAACAATCCGTTTCTTCTTCCACTTGTAATTTTCACTCGTTGTTCCCCAGATATAATCATATTTTCTATTGCTGCCATCACAAGCACCTCTGTGGGAGGACGAACCATCGGACGGTTGATAAATATGAGCCCTGAGAGCTGACCATGAATTTCTTTGTTCCATCCTTTCTGAAGACAGTTCACTAGATCCAGATAATGACTGGTTATCCTGATCAGAAGTTGAAACAAGGTGAGAGAGATCTTCCGCCGAAACAAATAAAGGACAAGGTTCCTCCGATCCATCTAGATTCAACAGAGAACTAGGGATCATTTTCAACCAGCGGAAAACATTGTACTGAAGAGTACATGCAACAATCACCAGCACTTTTGGCCTCAGGCCTGCTTCTAGGCCCTCAAAACTGGGTCTATAAACCTGTAGACCCAGGAAAAGAGACCAGTCATGGTGCTTTTGACCAGGAAACATTTTAGCCTGTTTACCCCACAACTGAAATAGATATTCAGCTGTCACCAGCAATCCCGTGTAAATCAAGAATGATGTTGATGGGGTTCTGGACGATTTAGGCAATGCTGAACAGAAGACCAGACCTAGAAGATAAAAAAAACCAAATGCACTTATTGGAGATAATGATGTGTAAAACAGCGCAACAAAAAAAATCTTTTGACTGTGCCAGATCAAAAACCGTTTAGTGAACGCCGATATTCCCAACTGCAATGGATCAGGATCTTGCGATTTCAAGTATTCACTTTGTCTTCTCTCATAGCTATAAAGTTGCATGACAATCATGATTGCTAAAGACTCTGTAAGATTTTCTAACAAAGAAGCCTCCGTGTTATAGCCAAAGCTTACAAGAAGATCAAACTTTGTGGACATCCATGTCTCGAAAGTGGGGAAAATGCTTAGGATATAAATGAAAACAAAAACTGCAATTGCATATACTTTGAGTGGAACCCATAGACGTCGTTTTGTCCTCTCAACAAGCTGTCTTCCAATGATCCAGACAAGGAGAAGAAAAATGTAACCAAATGATATGAAATTGGGTCTGACATGGTAGACGGCGATAAGAATGGTGAGAAACGCAATATAAGTTCCAAATGATCTGTATGTACACAAGACCTTCTTCCCAATTGCATTCAGAAACAATGCTACCCTTCTTTCTGAAAGAAAAAGACGAGCACATGTGAAATATAATAATTATAGTTGATTACTTTAAAAACCACCACAACTATATCTATAGTCCATTTTTATGGACGGAGAAGATACAAACTAGGTCGAACATATTGTCTCACCAAAAACCTACAGAAACCCAATTAGTATGATTGTTCTTAAGGTCCCTAAACTCTAAAAGCATTAGTATATTTTCTCTAAAGCAACTGTGAGGGTAAATATAGTTGTAACATGTGAAATAAATGGGAAATGACAACAATTTAACCTTGAATAAAGTTATCTGCGTTTGGATAGAGTTACCATACCATGGGAACAACTTGCAGAACTGTCTCTGATGTTGGAGGTGGCATATACTGACAAAAGAACTGATTTGCTTAGACCAGCTCTCAGGATGCTAAACCCAATTGGGGGACAGGCTGTGTGCTGAACAATCGCAGAAAATGAGAACAACATTTCAAATCCATGGTTATAAATGGCACAAAAGCATGCAAGTATAGCTATTTCCAGGAAGTCCCGAGTACTATCACTTTCAAGGAGACCTACATGCGTTTTGTAGCCAAGTAAAAAGAAAAAGTCAGATCTGGTGAAATACAATGGAAAATTGCTGAAGGAAAATATTGAATAATGCAATTACCCAAACATGTAAGAAAATTAAGATCAATAAAAACCATACCTAACTGTGATAGTACGTCCAAACTTATAGAGCCTTTTTGTTCCAGTTTTCTGGAGACCAGATTAAGCTGAAGAATGTACAAAATTGCGAAATGAGCCTCGCATAGAAGAATAAGAGATTGGCGCATCCTTTTATTGACCTTATGGCTCAAAAGATATGCAAAGAAGAATATCACTGAAAGGAAAGAAAGAGTTTATGTACCAATAAGAATATTGAGCAAGCATTAAACTGCATCACATAACCAATTGTTCAATACACTAGGTTATTAGAAAACAATAAAAATAAAAAGGAAATGTACACTAATTAATCCATGTTTTGGAGTTTCACATACTATAAGCAGCATGCATGAAACCAGGTTTCGTAGCAATTAGGAAAATCAGCAACAGCATGATAGGCCGAGAACATTTGCGCAGCCCCCAAGCAATTGTAGCCACCACTAAGACTTTTGCATCTTCTTTTACTGCAATTATATATGAAATGAAGTAAAACAATCAAAATTAATGTGAAAAGAAGGTGACTTCAGCAGAAAGAATTTGCAGGACAAGTGTAACAACGAGAGGAACACTAATATTGTATCCATCTTTGTGTACAATAAGGGGATCAGAGTATAATAATGTGCCATCTAAACCAAATTAGAATGACAAATCACAGGAAACTTAAAGAAGTTTGTGGTGAGGCTAAACCTGAGAATCCCAGCTAGTTGAGAAGGCATGAACCAAGCAGTGCAACGAAAGGTGATTAAACATTGGCCATTCCAATGTAAGAATTGAACCAGAAATATGCTTTCTCAAAATCAATTACAATTGCAAGCCAAGAAATATTATTACAAGGGCAACCCAAGCAGATTCACATTAGTGCTGTAGCTAACAGGTTAGCAGTCAAACAACCACAACTGGCTCGTGCAAGACTCACTTAAGCAGCATCGTTTCAGACAGTGGCATTTACAGTCAGTGATCACAAGTGAAACACATGTTGGCCAAAAGTGTAATAAAGCGAAAGAGCACACATTTATTTTTCTAGAAACAATTTAGTCTCAAATTGCCAATGCTGGAAAATGAATTTCTACCTTCCTCAGTCTCATTCTCAGTAGATAGCCTTTCCTCATTTGATAGGCACAGAAATACTGAATTGTTTACAAGGTTCCCAAGAGCTACAAGAATTCCAAGACAGAACTGTGCTAGAAGGAAGAAACCAGGTATAGGATAGTGCCATAATCCAACCATCTCCCAGATCTCCATATCCTAAGTGGAAAGGAGAACTTTTATCAAATTCGCTCAAACTCATACTTTTCAAACTCAACTACAAGGTTTACAAGATAAGGAAGTACCTTTCCAGCTTTCAACTTCGTGTATGCAAAAGCCACATTAAAAACATAGGTGCTCACAGCCCACAAGAGAATAAAGACAAGAAGCAAGCCGTTCAACCGATGCAAACGGAACAAAGATGGAAAAGCATACAAAATATAGCCAACATATGCAAGTAATCCAAATGCACAAATACTTGCGAAGTGGAAGCTCCAATACGAAAGCGCGAACAGGGATATCTGCCACATTTACATCTAAAGCTTTATAATATAAGAAAGGAAAATTGAAGAAAATGCTTAAAATTACATTATCATGAAACATGAACTATTAACATCTTTGTTTCTATCAAGGTTGACAGTATCAAGTTTGCAACCACCTACCGGGAAGCCATAAGTAAACCAGTTGATACTAAAAATCCTGAAAACTGGTCCCCTTAATAAAATGTTGGTATGCCTTACACCAGACCTGCAAACAACAGGAACAAGTTAACAAAACTCAAAGTGTTGAGCCATAAATTTTAACATAAAAATGAAAAATGCATCAAAACAATCTTCGGCCAAATGTCTAATACTCAATTTACTAGGGCGAAACTTCGCGCACTGTGATAGAATCACACTAAGAGTATCACTGTCATCTATACTATTCAAGAAGAAAGAGGGTTTTCACTGATAAACTCTGGTTTGTGGTGACAGACCAATTTTCTGACACACCAATGACTTCCTCTGCAATGACCTAACAAGAGATGCATTAAGGGCCTAAGTTAAAATTTACTTCTCAATTCAATTAACTGCTTATGGTCACGTTTATTACAACCCATCTATTACTGCCATTATCATCTCTCGGTTCTCAATCTCATCAATCAGATTTTTCTCCCTTATAATATTTCAATCTCTCTTTAAATGAAAGTTAAAGTCCCATCCTTTGTGGCTAAGATTAAACTTTCATTATATGGCCATTGAAACTCTGGAATTAGTTTCTTCCAATATAAATGTAAAAATCAAGGATATGAATTATTTATAGGTTGATTTTATCACAGAAGTTCTGCAGTAGAATAGATCATTTTCGCTTCAAAACTCTCGATTTGGAGCACGTATTTTGAATTTGTTATACTAAAAATAAAGTACACTTAATATCATATTGCGATTTATTTTCATTCTATTTATGCATTGTGCAACTTTCATTTAAGTTTCACGAGCACTTGACAATAAATTCAACTTTAAACTAAAGAAATTTATAGAAGCTATATCCGTATTTGTTTAACTAAAATGGTAAGTCTAACTAAAAAATTAGAAGGTCATCCACATTTTGGTGCTCAATTGGATAAGCCAAAGAGGACATGGTAAAATAAGAATGACTTATGGCGAATCCATTGCTCTGGACGTATATATTATTTATGATCGTATTTACATGTGAATAACATGTCCCAATTCCTTCATTAATCAAGAAAAATATGAACAACCCTTCAGTTACAGTCAATAAGAACTTAAGCATGTACAAACCGTGCATAATAGTTGCTACTAGAAAAGCAGACGTTATCTATATGAAGAGATAGTATACTGATACTTGCATTCCCAGAGTTAGCCAAATAGGCTACACAAACTCTCACGTAGCTAGGCGCTACGCAATAGCTAAAATAAGCATTAAGTAGCACTTACCTCAGCTGGTGAACAAAAAAGGAACTTCTTGAGGGAAGAAGTTGCTCCGTCAAGTTGCCTTCTCTCAGCGACATGATGAATTCCATGTCTTCTAAATCATGTTTCACACATGACAGCTGCATAAATATTTCAGAATCAGTTATCACTAGTTCAAAGTCCAGCTTTAGCTCACCACTTAAGTTTTTACCGGAGATGGACTTCATCCTGTAGTAGTTAACTTTATATTTGAATAACTAAGGAACTGTCTTGTGTATTCTGACCGTTTCATTATTATCAAGAAAAAAGAAAAATCACCATAATCCAGACAAATATTACAATAAAAGCAATTAGGAGGAGATTTTGAACACAAGTTCAAAAGTACATAAAGGGAACAGAGGAGGCTGAGGTACAAGAGAAGGAATGGAGGGAGCAAAAGAGCCCTTCAACAATCCTAACACCAGGAAGTCTTCTTCTACAATTTTGTCATCGCACTACCTAACCCACACTACACAAATCAGTCTCACGAAATATTAAAGTTTTAGGACATTGCACCGTCATATATGATACACACACAGCAGAAAGCTGATTTGACTGGCAGATCAGAGAGTAAGGTTGATCTAAATGGAGAGCAATGTGCTAACTTGCATAAAAGAGTGATATTTGGATTGGATGCTCCATTAAGTTCCTCTTAAAAAGTAAAAAGGCACATTAAAAGAAAATATAGACCAAGATTTCGACAATCACGATCACCAAAGTGCATCAACTTATAAATCTACAACATAATGATGATGGAACTGAAAGTGGACTAGCAGTAGGCTCTTGTTCCTTACCCTGAGTCAAGTGTCAAGAAACCATTCTGAATGAGAGTGTCGATGTATATCTACAGGAATGGATGTACATTATGTCATCTAGGGAGAATGGGTAATGGATCGAGGATATGCTTACAGTGAATGCAACATCAAATCATAAACAAGTTATATGAGCACTTTTACGATCATTATTTAAAACTATGGCGTGGAGCCATACTTAACCTTCACCCTTACATAGTCTTCTAATCACCATGTATCATAAACATAGAACTGTAAAGAGAAACCAATCCACCAAAGGGAAAAGATTTATAAAGTTCATTCACACTGCTTCAGATCATCAATAATGTCCAAGACCTTTTTAGAACCTATATTACGAAATCCTGCCTCTTCCTTCCTTTTTCCTAAACCTAAATCCTAAAATCTACTTCATGTCTCCGATAGAACAGCATCAGAACTCTTATGACATATTTTTTGACATGTTTCCTGGATGTGATTGACCTTATCATTTCCAGGGCTAAGTAGTTTGAGTTGATTTCTTCACATCAAAACCTAATCTCTTCTGAGGAAAGCTGATGAAGAAGCAAAAATTCCAAGATCCACAGTGATTTTCCTACACATGATTTATGTGGCTTACCAGTATTTACGAAATAACCAAAAAACAGTTTCTTTAAAGTGATAAACGGACATTTACCTATAAGCATCACTAAGTTGGCCTGTTTTAACCAAATTGAGGAGTTGATTTTTTTACATGCCCGTGGAAGTGAACAAGTACCTTTTTGTTGCAATTCATGTCACATTTAGGTAAAAGGATCCCCCATTGGGAGAAATAGATGGGAAATACTTGACCTAGATTTATTGTATCTCCACATTGGGTTTGAGACATCGTTTGCTTTCAGACTTATAATTCTTTAAGTTAGATACCATGCTTTAAATGTTTTGGTCCATAGCCATTAGAATGGTTTTGCACTGTGCTTAAAAACATTATTGTCCAGTAGATGACAGGCAATGAATTACATAAGACAAATCAGAGCCTAATGACTATCACAGAAAATAAAAGGCACAATTTAAATACAAATTCCAAGTTCAATTTATGTGGATCACAGACAGCATGGCAAAGTAGAGTTCAAGTTAGATAAAATGACAAAACTGTACATATGACAGAACACCATTAAGAGACATTTTTCAAGCTAGATATCTCTCATACTTGGTCCATAGCCATTAAAATCGAGAAATAAATTTTTGCATTGTACTTTAAAGATTTTATGTGTATAGCACGGGCAACACAACTCGTAAAAAGGCCTGATAACGATCATGGAATATGAACGGTAATACTTAAATACATACTTTGAATTATCATAGTGAACATGGGCAACTCGAGGTTGAGTGGGAAACTAAGACAACAAAAGCATACCATATAATAGAACACCATCAGAGAAGTGCCCGAACAAATTTGTTGCCAATCAGAATCAATGGATACTTTGTAGAGACCGATTGAGTTAGAAATTGCTTGAAAGCTATGCGGAAACCCAACAGGAAGCTGATACACATAAAGTAAGCAAATGCTAAAGCCAGCGTAAGCCCAGAGCAGCTTCCACCACCTTCAAGTCATGTATAAGAAGATTAGGTCTGATGCAAAACTGAAGGTAGAAACTTAAGTAGTTGAGCTTTCATTTGCGAGATTATCTCTTTCAAAAGAAAAACAAACTTGTAACACTGGAGGATAAAATACCTGAAAAGACCTAAGAAGTTGCTTGTTAAAGACCAATCAACAAGACCAACACAGCTGCAAATAAAAAATGGTAAAGATAGCCAAGAAGGATTGCTGATCCCTGAAACCAACTGAACGGCCGGCAGCAACAAGCAGGAAGCTAACCTAAGACGATAGCCTTTGATTTGGAGAAAATAGAAACAGAGAAAGAAATGATAGTCAATAGAATAACCGCAAATCTGATATTGAATATTACTTATTCCACACCCAAAAGAATAAGAATAAAAATAAAAAGTGAAGTTCTAAACCTTTAACTACCGAATATGTAAAAAATTACCAGACCAAGTTTCTTGACAAATTTTTATTCAATTCAAATTTGGAAAGAAGTCTCAAATGAGAATGCATGCCAGGTATTTCGTGCATGCAGTAAAATACCCCAATAAAAGATCTACCACCTTGGTGAAGTTCAGTCTCTAATAATTTCCCAGCAACACTGTTTCTATATTAGTACCTCTCCAACAACACCAGAAGCATAAGATTTATTATAATATAACCTTCTCATTTTGCAGACTCCATGGAACAACAAGATGAGTACTATAAAAACACTTATTGGCACAGAAAGTATGACGAAATATCACTCAAGAGTAGTTTTCAGTGTTCTTCCTCCACTTATGGGTTCGGACAATGTCATCGACAATTTCAAACTTAACGCATGCCTGCTATCTCAAGTGTAATAACATGAAGGAATAGAAGTATGCTTAACCCAAATAAAAACAGATAGAGGTTACAGTCAACTTGGACAAACCTATATGTTTAGCAAATGAAGACAGGTAAACCCAGAAAGAATCTTCGGAACGCCAGAAAGAACCTTGAAATTCTACAAAGCCAAATTTGTCCCTCTTGATCTCAATGAGAGCAATAAGTACAACTAATAATTCTATAACCAGGAAGTAGATAACTCTGGGAGACCTCCAGGAGTGGCCCCTGCAAAAGAATACCTTATTGAATAGTTATTAAGGAAGTCGCATATCTTATTATTAATGATATGTTGAGAACGTAAGTTATTAGCATACTTTCTTATTAATAAAATGTCAAGCTTAAAAGTTTAGAGGTAACTACCTCGTTTTGGGATATCATTGGATTATACTACTTCTCAATTACCCTTGGTACAAAAATATGGATGTTTTTAATATAACACTGTCAATTCTACGAAAAAAATGCTGGATTATCTATTATGCCTTAGTCACAGTTACAGGGATAAAATAGTTGAATTGTTTGGTTAACCATCAGAGTTATTGGTATTCCAAAATGGTATCAAATTGTGAAGTTTTTACTTTCTGTCTTTTTTCTTTTCTGATATTGCATGGTGACCGACTCTCAAGTTTTGTTTGTCTCTCTATTTCTTCAAGTTATGTGGTTTAGTCCTTTCATATGCTGCATCTGATTCTTTCTTTTTGAAGTTCCGTAATTGCAACTTATGTCTGCTTCATTCAGAAATTGACATGCTTTTAAGTACTGGTAGTTCATGATTAGGTGCCATTTATGGATCTTTACCAAGATTTCGCCTTGACCTGACAAAAGGAAAAGAAGAAAAAAAGAAATGGAGAGGTATCCTGGATCTGTCTTTTGAGCTTAGATCATTGAAGAATGGAGAACCAGCCATGAGATGGGGAAAATCTTACTTGATAAGTCCAAGTAGCTTTATCCACCAGGCATCTGCAATGCTCCATTGCGGATCCAAAGAAGCGCATATAGAAAGAAAAAGCACTTGCAGAAGTATCACAAATGAGGAGTATATGAAAACAAACCACAAAGATAGATTTCTTCTTCTGAATCGAAATTCTGCAGGAATTGCAGAAAAGAAAGTGGGTAGGATGCAAACCACAACATTTGGTTAGACACTAGAGAAAAGAACATTGCTATTATGCTTGTAGAAAATCATACGGCAAGTGATACCATCAAACTAAGTATGAGCATATAAAAGTGTAATGAAGTTGATAAATTTCATAAAGTTAAAAAGATGATCGGGTAAAGTAGCCTTATTCAATTCCGAACCAAAGTGTTACCTTTTTTAGGGGCAGTAAACCGGAAAAGAAGAGAAGTCAGCAAATTAATGAGAGAAATCAAGCTCCAGTTCAGTAATCCAGCTGCAAAAATAACAGGGATTGTAATAAAGAAGAGTACAATCAAAAACAACAAAATCACTATGCATTACATCAAAAACATGTCATACAGAACAACTATACCTGTGTAGAGGATACATTTTAAGCAGTGACAGTCTAAAAGATCAAGCAATTTGTTTTTAAGTCTCGACAGTAATCTTTAGCTTATGCTACGAGGAAAGGCAAAAAAAGACACTTCAGTCTTACATAGTAGGACAAAACATTTTCGTCCTTCTTCAAATCCCTATTTCTTTCTTGCAATGTTTTCATTGCATATCTATTCTATCAAGACAAAAGAAGACAACGACAAGAACAATGTCAGTTCGTTGGTGTGTTCTCGGTCACGGCCTCTCCTATCCGCATTCTCTTCAAATTTGATCAGTTTAAGAAATCTTGTACTGAATTGGGACGTAAGAAATCAGCAGCAATCGATATATCAAAGAAAAAGCTCAATGCCCATACCTATCAAAAGCAGCAATGGCAACAGGTGCCCACTCAAGATACTTCTCATTGTTGCCACTCTCTACAATTCAATATCATATCTTCTCCAAATTTCCGACACGGCTTCTTTCGTTCTCGTCAAGAACTGAGTTATAATAAAAGAAACCCGTCTGATCAAGAAATAGGCTTCTGCAGGAACATCAAGAACACGTGTCAATGATTGGCCCTCAAGAACTCAATACCAATGCAGTTTAGGATACGGGTTTTTTCATTCTCATCAAGAACAAGCGCAAGAAACCCGTCTGATCAAGAAATAGCCGTCTGCAGAAACATCAAGGATTTGCAACAATAATTTTCCTGCAAGAACTCAACACAATGCACTTCTTCCATCCATTCAAGAAAATGGGACTCAAGTCCTTGATGATATGGGCGCCAGTTGATCAAGATTTATACGAAAATACAGGGTGACAATTCTTTTGAAGTATAGAGTGTGATCTCCAGCGTGAAAATTGAATTCATCAATTGGAGGGGGATTATTATGTAGACAAATTATAAATACGGAGGCGTCAAAATCGCTGTAAAACGTGGTCTTTAAGCCAATGAAGTGTTTGCCAGAACATCGTTGTGTTCTTCCCGTTGAGGCAAGAGAGACGTTGCTGGATTTTCCATACAAGAAAACATCATCGTCTCTGGATGGATATTCTTGTCTTTTCCACTTGATTTTCCATATAAGAAAACGGAGTTGTTTTTATTTTAGTCCCTGCATTTTTTATTTATTTTTAAAATCATTCATCATTTTTATATATATTTTTCAATTTTATTCTTCTGATGAAATTTTGGCCTAAATGATCTTCATCCAAAGTGTACCTAAAAATTTTGATAAAATATAAACAATTGTAAAAGCATCCTCTTATTTTTTAAATCAATTTCAATTTAATTTTTTATGACTGTTAAAAAATTATGGCCGTCAAAATTTGATCGTTTGAACAGTTGTAATTTGGCCAAACATACTTCTTTATAAATATATGGTGAAATTAAAAATGAATACACAAATCAAATTTAACAAAAGCAAGAAAACTCCGCAAGAGATTTATAAGTATTTAATAGCAATTAACTCAAATTTTTTCACCTATTTCATATAAAAATCAGTCATCAATCATGTATCATTTCAACCAATTATTGTTTATACATTAATTATGCATTCTTCAAGTTCAACCAACAACAACAACATCAATGTAGCAACCATAAAAAAATACGTAAGATATACTATTATATAAAAGAAACACCTTTTCTACTCACAAATGGCGGTTAATGACACCGCTGCACCACTTTTTTGTAATGTTAAAACTAACCCTCAATTGATATGATAACTATTTTATTCAATTTTTCATATTTTATATTAATTGATAAATTAGTTTTTAATTTCTTTCCTTCTTTTTTTTTAATCTATACTATTATACAAAAGAAACACATTTTCTACTCACAAATGGCGGTTAATGACACCGCCGCACCACTTTTTTGTAATGCCAAAACTACCCTCAATTTATGATAACTACTTTATTCAATTTTTCATATTTTATATTAATTGATAAATTAGTTCTTTCTTTCCTTTTTTTATTTAATGTGATGTGTTAGTTTATATATTTTACTCTTATCAATAATATATTTTAAAGCGTGAAAATTATGAACGACTAATATATATATATATAGGAGAAATAGCATTTTTGGTCCGATAACTTAGACCATTTTCACTTTTGGTACCATTCGTTACGGGATTAGCAGTTTTGGTCCCATAGCTTACACAAATTAGCATTTTTAGTTCCATCCGGTTTTTCCGTTAATTTTTTAACGGAGGTTGAGTTTTTGCCGTTAAGTTTTTGAAATTGAAGGTAAAATTGGTGTCATTTGTGCTTGGGATGATTTTTGGTGGGAAAATAACTACTATTGAGAGCTAACATAAAAAAATTAAGAAAATTAGGGCAAATAAACTGTTATGAACAGAGTTAATGGAATTGCCTTTTTGTCAAGTGTGCTTACATCGCATTACTTGAATTTTTTGTGGGTCATCACTTGTTTTAATATTTATAGATTCATACAAAATGATAAATTGCAACATAAATAAAATTAAGGAATGAAAGATGGCTTTTTGTGAAAGAGGAACACAGCTAATGAAATTGCCTTTTTGTCAAGTGTGCTTACATTGCATTATTTGAATTTTTTGTGGGTCATCACTTGTTTTAATATTTATAGAATTCATACAAAATGATAAATTACAACACAAATCAAGTTAAAGAATGAAAGATTATTTTTTGTGAAAGAGGACAGAAATCACATTTATTTGCCCTAATTTTCTTGATTTTTTTATGTTAGCTCTCAATAGTAGTTATTTTCCCGTCAAAAATCATCCCAAGCACAAATGACGCCAATTTTACCTTCAATTTCAAAAACTTAACGGCAAAAACTCAACTTTCGTTAAAAAATTAACGAAAAAACAAGGTGGGACTAAAAATGCTAATTTTTGTAAGTTACGGGATCAAAACTGCTAATCCCGTAACGAATGGTACCAAAAGTGAAAAGGGTCTAAGTTAGGATAAATTGCATAAAACCCCCTTGTATTTTAAAAATTTAGCTAAAAACACCATGTGTTACAAATATAGGCAAAAAAAACTCCTATGTTTTAAAAATTATGCCCTTTTCGTTAACTGCCTTTAACGGCATTAATTTTTTTTTTATTTGCCCGTTATACCCTTAGTTTCTTAGCCATTGATCTTCATAAGTACAAATGGACGATCTAGATTTACCGATTTTAAAATATATTTTTTATTTATATATTTACACAATAATATATATATATATTATACATATATAATATATATACATGTATATACTATTTAATTACACCGGTCGCCGCGTCTGAGGGCGACGACCAAGGCATCGCCGTGTTTGGCCATCGCCCCTATACAACCGGCCTCTCCATCATTCCCGATCTGGGCGACGGCGAGCGACGGCGCAAGCATTGCCGTCGCCCATTTCTGCTTGGGCGACCGCTGTCGCCCAGATCTACGGGCGACAGGATCGCCCATCCGAGAAATGGGCAACCTCACCGTCGCCCTTGATCTGGACAACGGAGGTCGCCCATTCTGCTTGGGCGACCGCCGTCACCCAGATCCATGGGCGACGACGATCGCCCAGGCGACGACAGGTGGTGGTGGTCGGCGGCCAGCGACAAGGGTTATTTAAAAGATATTTCTATTTTAAAAAATTAAGTTAACATAATTTAATTCTTTTTTACAAAAATAGATATATATAAAAAGTATTAAAATTTTATTTTAAATATATTTTATTTTAATATTATTTATAATAAATAAGATAAAAATTTGATATAATTTTATGTATTTTAATATTTGGGTAATATTTTCTATAAATATATATAATTTATTGAAATGTATTTAAATTAATAATAATTTAATTTAATTAATAATATATATTTATAGCTAAATTTATTTATTATATAGATATTTAGATTTGAATTTTAGTATATTAATTTTTTTAATTGTATTCTTCAATTCAAAATTTGAACATTTAAAAATTTTATATATTTTTTAGGTATTTTGACACTTAATTAATATATTTTACAAATAAATAATTTATTAAAGTATATTTAGATTAAATAATATTTTAAATTAATCAAATATATAATTTATTAAAACAAATTAAATTAAAATAATATATAATATAATAATACATATTTAAATATCAATAAGGGGGCAAAATAGACATTAGCACACTTAAAATAACCCAAAAAATAACCAAAAACGAAGCCCATTCGCGCATCAGGCGCGTGTCAACCACTCTCCGTCAATTTCTAATGAAGAGGGGTTTTTCTGCTGTATTTTCAATAACACGGGCGGTTTTTTGCTTATAAACATAACACAGGGGGATTCACGCTATTTCACTAAAATACAAGGGGGTGTTATGCAATTTATCCTCTAAGTTATGGGACCAAAAATACTATTTTTCCTATATATATATATACTATGCCAAATTGCCAATAACATTAGAAGAAATATAATATTTAATCATGTCTAATTATCATGGTTAAAAATAAATAGCCATAGTAAAAAGTTAATGACCACAACCACACAATGATTGTTGGCCGTATTTTTTACATATGCGGCTGATACATTTATCATGGTTAAAAACCATGATAAAAATAATTTTTATGGTGGATAAATTAAATTTTTGCAGCGATTTTATTTAATCGTGGTTAATAATAATTATTTATTACCGCTTTGGTTCATAACCATTAAAATCATAGACAATAGAATTTCGTTTAGTGTACATTCAATTTTGCCTATCAACCTAAAAGTATATAAGATAATGCCAGAACATATACTATGACATAATATATACAATGCCATAATATATAAAACTCACAAATTTTTCTTTTTTATTTTTTGATAAATGTAAAGGAAGT
This sequence comes from Sesamum alatum, assembly GCA_034509735.1. NCBI lineage: Eukaryota > Viridiplantae > Streptophyta > Magnoliopsida > Lamiales > Pedaliaceae > Sesamum > Sesamum alatum. Next base: position 4,565,451 of record JACGWO010000009.1, read on the forward strand.
ACGAGATTCGAGAATGTCCTTCAAAAGGAAAATTGGCTAAATCCCACCAAAAGGATGTAATTAAAAAATAATAAAAATGAGTTTAGATATAAATTTAATAAAAGAAAAATGAAATTGGAGTTGGTTTTATGACGTAGTATATACTATCATGGAACACATCACTTTCATAATCATTTGATTATGGTAGACGGAACTACGCCTTTAATATCTTTAAGGGTAAATTACATCTACCTTCCCTGAGGTTTGGCATAATTACAAATACCCCCCTGTTGTTTGAAAAATTACAAATACCCCCCTGAGGTTTGTATTTTTTAACCAAAGGGCTAAACTTGACCATTTTGCCCTTGAATTTTTTATTAAAATTATAGAAAAATCGTTCAAGGCAAATTGCATTATTGCTCCTCTTTATAAAAAACTTAAGAAATCTCTCCCTGCACATTATAGGCCAAAAAAAATTTAAGAATTAAATAAAAATAATTTAGTGCATAAGGGCATTTTGGTCAGTTTACCCATAAAAATTGATGAAAATGGGTTATTTGTTAGACGATTACAAACCTCAGGGGGGTATTTGTAATTTTTCAAACAACAGGGGGGTATTTGTAATTATGCCAAACCTCAGGGGAGGTAGATGTAATTTACCCTATCTTTAATGACATTTTCTTTTTTATAAATTTAAAATATGTCATGTGTGTTCGAATTTAAAAAGTCCACAAGTGTCTAATTCGTATATGAAAAAATTCAAATATACTTAAATAATTTGAAAATCTTATATTATTGTACGTTCAAGATAATAATTTATAAGAATCACATCCGAAAAGTCTCAATTCTAATTTCATGCTTAAACCTTAAGTCAGTGAGGTCGTAGAATGAAGAATAGGAATGTCATGCGAGTATTCATGGGATTGTACCTAGAGCATGAAAGTCTAGTGTTTGTAAATGTCGAACCGTATGATTTCACATGGATCATTGATCCAAAGATGATCGGATGATCATCATGAGTTCGTAGGTATTCGGGTTTAGGGTTGGTACAATCCGAATATAAGAGTTGCAGATTTTAACTTATTTTATGATTAATAAAATAATTAGAGGCAGTTTTGTAAATTTTCAAAATCTTAAAGATAACCCCCACCTTGTATAAGTATCTTCAAACATGGATGATAATTACATACATATATACATACTTCAATTTTTATTATATTTATTTAATTAAACAAAAGCGAAGGAAGATAAAATGAATTTAAAATTGCTAGAATGAATTAATTTTAAATGTTTATAAACAAACACTTATTGATAAATCCAATTGAATAAAGTGAAATTTATTTTATATAATAAATAAATAATTTAATAACATTTAATTCATGCATATTATACCAATCAAAGTAATTACGTATAGATAAACAGAAAGTATATATTTACATTAATCCTTATTGGATTTAAAAAATCCATATTATGCCAAGGCGCAAACGACGTCGTATGCTGAATAATGTCCAGTTTCCATGTTCCAACCGCGGAACTCCTCTCACCTTACAGAAGTTATCAACTCCCCCATTGCAACAACGTTGAAGAAACATGACTGCTCTAGCTTCGACGTCTCTGTGCAGCGGTCAAGTTTCAAGATTTCCCCCGACCCAGATTCTAATTCCCAGAAATCATGCGCAAATCAAGACCCACCGGTTTCAATCCAGAGGTTTCAGAATACGAGCTAGTTCAAATGAGCTAGAGGCAGAAACAGATCAATGGTCTGAAAAAGACCTTCAAGAACCCGTTCAAGCAAGAGAGACTGAAGAAACGAGCAAGATTTCAAGTGGGCCGGCATCCGCTGCTCCAGCACTCGATAAAGATCTTAAAAAGGCGAGCTCTTTTTTCTCTTTTTTTTTACTGATTTCTAGTGGGTCTATGTATTATGTTTCAGTTAGTGTTTTCCGGGCTTGGTGATGCAGCCCATATGAGTTTATATGTGTTAGTTCAGTAATTCACTGGTTTAAGTACAAATTTATATGGGTGGCACTGAATTTCCGGTGTTTTTTTCTTCCCTCTTTGATGATAGATTTAGGCAAATGGAGACTGGGTTTTGGTTATTGGTTAAGTATGTGAATTGATTTTCATCTGTAGGACATTGTTGTAAGCTTTCAAGAACAGCACTTCTATTTATTGGTCTGTGTAATTTGTTTATACATGTAGTTCAGATCCTGATTGCATGTCTGCATGCAGCATCAGGCACAAATAGGAAATTGTGTCGGTACATATAATGAGATAAATTAGGTTGATTATAGAAATGCTTGTTGGTACTAATCTGTTGGCAAAATAGTAGTAGAAAAACGTCTTGATTCCACCATAAAAGTTCAGCTTGTAGGATCTGTCTTACCAAGTAGTTGCAATTTATGACAACTAATGGACATACCTATGGTTTAACTTGCAAAAACATTGACTTTGTTGGCAGGAGAAGATTGTTTAGTAACATAGACTAACATGTGAGAATAAGGACAAATTCAAGAAGAAATTTATTACACGAGTATTCTTGGCTTCTATGATTACTTATATTAATAATGACACAACTATGATTATCTGCTTATTTTTCAGGTCGTAGTTCTTCTGTTTCATGTCATGGCTAGTTTTCAATTATGTTTTTGATCTGTACATGCAAATAGCGGCATCTATTTATATATCATGTCATTAGACTTTCATCTTTGTCTTATTCCACGGTATCACTTGGTAAATGCCGTTTCTGTATTGGTATTCATTACGTTATTGATTGGAGTTGCTAAATATTACACACTAGTCACCTAATATTGGAGGAGCCAGTCCTTGCTTCTGTGGTAATTAATCTGTATGCATCACTCTTTCACAGGTTGTCCAAAAGACTGCTGCAACCTTTGCACCGAGAGCTTCGACTGCAAGCAAAAATCCTGCTGTACCAGGCACTGTTTTATACACTGTTTTTGAGGTTCAAGGATATGTCTCTCTATTACTTGGCGGAGCTCTCTCTTTCAATCTCATATTTCCCTCAAATGAGCCGGACATATGGAGATTAATGGGCATGTGGTCCATATGGATGTTCAGTAAGCAACTCTTCATTTCTCATTACAAACTTGTTAGTTCTGTATAGAGTATCAATTTTTAGGCAGTCGTGATTATTTTGCACAGATTTTCTTCAGGATTTTTTGATGCTACTGAATGACCATCGCAGATAGGAAAAAGTGAAAAAAGATATATAATTTAGCTCGATATATTATCCTATTTGTTTCTGAATGAAAAATATGTGATTCAGGACTTAATATGGCTCCGACATTGACTTATGACCAATTATTTCATGAAACAACTCAAAATTTTGTCGAAATTCTTGTTTTTGATGTTATTAATGGTAGGTCTTCCGTCTTTATGTCCAAATATACTTGGTTCTTTATTTATGTCATTTGCATTGGAGTGATATTTGTCCTCCACTTTGATAAAGAAAATATTTGCTGTTTCAGCGATTCCTTCCCTCCGTGCACGGGACTGCTCCAAGAACGAGAAAGAAGCCCTCAATTATCTCTTCCTCCTTATTCCATTACTTAACGTCATAATCCCATTTTTCTTGAAATCGTTTGCAGTAGTTTGGTCTGCAGATACCGTAGCCTTTTTTGGGATGTATGCGTGGAAGGTATACATACACCTTATCAGCAACTCACATCGTTTCCTGTTTCAGCCTTCATCTAAAGCATTATTATTATGATTATTTATTTTGTTACTATCTTTTTTCGACAGCTTGGATGGCTTTCACAGAAAGAGTAGCATTTATACATTGTGGTCGGGGAGAGTATATGTTGCTTCGGTAAATATCCTAAATACCAGTTCATACCTTGAGCTGAGAATAGGTTAACTCGATGTAAAGACGATGTGTTGGCTGGTTTATCTGGGCAAGATGCAAAATGCCAGACGATGATGTTTGCAGATGGGCTTTGATTGTAACAGCCTTCTGATAGATGTTTGAGAAACATTGATCTGATATAGAAAGGAGGAACACAAATTCTTGTTGTACTAAAGAATTATGAGTTTGTCTGCATTTCTGGACAGGTACCCATTATTAGTTAGCATCTGAACACAATGCAATGATTTTGCAATTCCTGAACAACCAACTTCTGAATTCTGATACCCTGTAAGGAGGAGGTGAAGGGTAAGTCGTTCAGGACAAGATTTTTTTATGGAAGGTCTCATGTTCGAATTTTGGGTGGATACAGGCAAAGGGTAAGTCGTTCAGGACAAGACTTTTTCATGGAAGGTCTCGTGTTCGAACTTTGGGTGGGTACGTGTATTGGGTGCATGAGTGACATCAGCTATTAATTTCCTTTTTTTTTTCAAAATATTCTTGAAATCAGCATAGACTTTTGCATATATGTCCCTAATTTTGTCAAAATTAACCAAAAAGCCCGGAGGCAAAATGTGACACTCTGACAGCAATATTTCACCACTTGGGATTTTTTTTTTCCTTAGATCCTTACTGAGCCAACTACCTCCATTATTGATCCATTTGCTAATCAAATAATATTAATATATTAATTAATTAATAATTTAAAACATTAAATGCTTATCCTTAGAGAAATGAGCCGGTTTGGTGAAGCTTAGTCGAACAAATTTTAAATAAACCTAGTGGTTGAAACGTAGGGAGCCACATGCTGCTGTCCCTCAAATTTATCTTCATTCTTATTTTATTTTATTTTTTAAAATTTTATCAAAATTTTAACTTTGTCTGTTGATTTCTGAAGTTATGTAATTTAATCCTAAATATTTTATAAAGTTCTAATACAGTCCCTTTAAATTTTAATATAATTAATTTATTTCTCAGTTAATTTAGATTTTTTAATAGTTAATTAACTGATGAATAATTTGTTTTGGAAAAAAAGAACTAAAATGCTTATATTGCTAATAGAAAAAGGAGAAGTTGTTGAGATTTTTTTTTTTCTATAATAATGATCAATCTGTTTTATTATGATATGATTTTGATATTTCATAGTTTATTTTAAATAAATGTGTCAGTAAACATGTTGCTGGTCCCCTAGTTAAGTAGTGCCACAGTTGAAATTTCTCCACGTGATCTGCGAGAAAATAAATCAGGCTTATGTCTAATATCTATATTTAGATAAAAAAATTATATTTCTCATAAATAGTGATTACTACTAATTTTTTATTATGTAAATAGTATTCTTAAGTTGATTTTATTTATTTATTTTAAATATAATGTGTTAATTTATATGTATTTTTTTTATTTATAATATATTTTAAAATGTAAAATAATATTTATTATATACACGCAGTAACGAACGTGCTATGCTACGTGAACTAGTTATTATAAATAAAAAAAATTACAAGAATACTCCAAAAGTTTTTTAATGTTTTAGTTTTTAATAAATTTCCATGGATCGTGATCCAATTAATAAAAATAAATTATTTTGATTTGTCATGGATGACAACTCATGGAAAATTATTTAAAAAAACACCATGAGTCTATAATATTTGAGCAAACCGTGAGTGAGCCAACTACTCCATGTTTGAGCAAACAGAAGCACAAAAACAGTAAGTAATATTTCAGTAGACAGACAGTGAGCAGCAAAGCATCGGAACAAAATGAACCGTCTTCAATGCCTGATTTTCTTTACAGCCCTCTTGTTTTCAGCCACGGCCGCCGACGCTTCTCGCTGTGCAAACGACGGCAAGTTTTCAGTTTCTTCTTCTTGTTCTGTTTTTTTCCAGACTCCTTCATTTTTGAAAGAAGTATGTACAGTGCGCTTGTCTGAATTCTTTTACCTATTTTTGCTCAAGTTAATGTTTGTTTTTGCATTAAAATACAGGATATGATATAGTGAGGAATATCAGTGAGGTGGAACAGGGCAGCTTTGGTAGATTTGGCTTATCTCATGCGACTCTTGCCGGTGCAGTCTTGCACGGTTTAAAGGAGGTAATAAAGCTTCCGAGTTTGTGGGTTTTGTAGGCAACTCATGTATTTGGAAAGTTTTGAATTGAATCTACTCCTTAACTCAGATCCGGTTTGGTCCTGACAAGAGCAATAAGCTTGACAGTACTAAATCTTGTTTTTGTTCAGGTTGAGGTATGGTTTACAACAGTTGCTCCAGGAGTTGGAACACCGATTCACAGGCACTCTAGCGAGGAAGTGTTTGTGATTCTAAAGGGTAGTGGGACTCTATATATCGGGTCGTCGGCTAATTCGGATCAAGACCATCCTGGAACTCCCCAAGAATACCCCGTCTTTGCAAATAGTACATTTCATGTTGCAGGTGGTGTTGTTCATCAGGTACATTACATACACAGCTTGATATTAATCTTTCTTGATCCATGATGATTTAGACCAGACCAAGAGTGATTCTGAGTGCATTTATTGGTTTTTGTTGACCTGCAGGTCCGGAACACAAATGAACATGAAGATTTACAATGTCTGGTTGCCATATCCAGGCCACCTATGAAAATGTAAGCCATTCATTCACCTTGTTTTTTCTCTTGTTTGTGTAAGAAGAAATCAAGAGCAAATTAGTAAGTTGGGGTGTTTGATTTCAGGTTCATGTACAAAGACTGGTTCACGCCGCACACTGCTGCCAAAATGGTATTTCCAATGTTTTGGGATGAAAGATGTTATGAACCGGAAGAGACGAAAGATGAGCTTTGATGCACAACTCCTTTGGCTTTGGGGGAACTTAGTAGACTAAAAGGCTCAATAAACTTTGATCTTTTCTTGTACCTAGACAGACAGGTCTGTCAATTGGATTCTCCTAGACAAGGGGATACATGTTCTTACATGTAATCTCAATTTGATATCTAGATTTCACATTTTGTTCCAATAAAAGTAATTATTTTTATTGTGAACCAATACACTGTTTTGAGGAGAGGAGGAGGAGGAGGAGTACAAGTACTTACTTTTTTTTTAGTATGATGGGAGAGGGGATTGGGGACAACCTAAGATACTCTCTTTTTTTTAGAAGAGTGACTTTAATTCAATCAATTGATTGTTGGTAAAAGGACTGATACTTGCTAACCAGCTCGTTGGACTTGTGAAGCAAACTCTCCAATATTTTATATTCATTTAGGACTCGCTCGTGGGTCGTGAACAAATAACATTTATTTTATTTTTTAAAAAGATAGTTATAAAAATTATAAATAAACATGTTACAAACTCGACGGAGCTCTCTCTTTCAATCTGATATTTCCCTCAAATGAGCCACACATATGGAGACTAATGGGCATGTGGTCTATATACTAATACACCTACTATCGGAAACAAATTCTTTTAGTATTTACTAACTCCTCATTAAAAGAAATTGATCCTTTCCTTGAACAGATTTCAGGCATGATTCACAATATACAAGTTCTATAACAGCATTTATACATCAAAACAGAGAAAATTGCAGCTCAATATATTGAGATAAACATGAGTTGCAGGTTAAAGTCACAAACTCAAGCATCAAGATCAGCAAGATGTCGATTAATACAAACAATTTAACCAGAACATACAACGTAACTGGTTACTTCTATATATATACACAAAATATGTATAAATATAACAAAATTTGGGATAAAAAAATTCATCTATCTATTAATTAATTGGAGTTTAGTAAAACTCGTAGTGCGTAGAATATGCAGTGGCCATGTCTGAGTAGAGACAAAACCAATCAAAATCTAAAATTCAAAACCGGAGACAATAATTGTTTTCTTGCTGTATTTGTTTATTTTATCCATAATTTATTATATTGGGTTTTGGTAATATAGAGTGTTGAGTAAATCAATTTAGTTAAAATTACAACACTGGAGTTACTGACCCATATACAACAGTGGAGTTAGTGATGAGGTGAAAGTTTTTCCAAAATAGATTGATTTGACCGGCAACTGTAGCAATTGACCAAAATGTAAATTTGAGGTATAAAATTTAGCACTATATTATAAGTATGATATAGTTACCACTATTAGGGGATGTTCTGATAAATTCTTCCTTGATCGATGGTTTAGATAAGACCTTCAACATGCTGTCATAGATCTTCAATTATGGCAGGTAATAATGATTTTGACTGCAGTGGGTTCTTATTGAATGTGAATTCCTGCTACATGCAGGTCTGGAACACACACAAATGAACATGAAGATTTACAATGTCTAGTTGTTATATCCAGGCCACCAATTAAAGTGTAAGCCATTCACCTTCGTTTTCTCTTGTAAGATATACTGTATTCTTCTTTGTGGAAGAACAAAGAGCGATTGTGTCTTATCACCAAGTTACGGTGCATGATTTCAGGTTCATATACGATGACTGGTTCATGCCACACGCTGCTGCCAAATCGAAATTTCCCATCTTTTGGGATGAACAATGTTATCAAACGAAAGATGAGCTTTGAAACACAACTCCTTTTTTACATGTAATCAATTGTAATTTAATCTCAACTAAGAAGACAACAATTGATGCTTCGACCATTGTTTACATGAATGGTGGTTCCAAAGCTATTGTACAGTCCTACCAACATTGACGCCAATAGCTTTTCTCTGTTAGTAGCTCAAAAAGAAAAAGACCAACCAGATCTTTGCTCGATGGCTTTTGGCCAAAATAAATAACTCTTTGAAAATATGCCCTGAATAATCACCTCTTTTTTGTCGGCATGCTTCTACGTTCAGCTTCTTTCTCAGCAACGGTAACATAAAACTCTGCACCAAGCATCTCGTGTACGTCAAGATTCAAAGAGACACTCAGATTGACAACTTCCATTATGACTTCTACTGTAATCATGAAGCCTAAGGTAGATAATACTCTGATGGCATTAGCTGTCCTGCATATGTTTTGTCTAGTCTCAAGAGGTGTATATGTTTCTTCTACTTCTTCATCACCCATTGTATTCCAAGATTTCACATTTTGTTGCTCGGATTTGTTTGATAGATCCTCTGCCATGTCATCTTTCACTTCAACATGTTCACCAACCCAAACAAACCCATTACAACCGAGTATCAAGTCAATTCCATACTGGTCTAGGTAGTGGAAATGCTGTTTACGCTTCTTCACTAGATAAGGGGAAATTGTAAGTAGTTGACCTCTCTTGAGCTGTTGAAAAAAACAGAATCACAAAAGAAACAGACTGGATTAGATGAAGATAGAACCTTATTGGTCCTCTCTGACAAATGACTGCAACAATTGCAGGTTGGTTATCATTTTCAATAGTATAACAAACAATACACTGAACTTTACTTTAGCCATTGAAGCATATCTCGCCACACCCATTGGGAGGGCCAGAATGATAGACACACCTTTCCATACTTCTGGCTTCTTGCTTGTAGGTGTAGGCAACCGTCATGCTGGAAGCCTCGAACTTCAGCCTAAATTGAATTATAATCTGGTTAGGAACTTGAAAGAGAATAAGAAAGGGCAAACTGAAATCAAATGAATCACCCCTTTATCCCACTTGTGGTCTTTTGCAAGCATTAAGAGTGGAGTATGATCAGAGATGTCAACATGTGTAAACATCCAAGAAACTTACACAGATAACATCATTTTCTTCAAATATGCTGCGCATATTCAGTTCATCAACTGCAGTTCTCCGTCTCTGAAAACCAAAATCATGTAACCGGGTTAAAAATGTGTTCAAAAAGTACCCCATCAGTCGATAGGTTCAACTTCAAGTTCGACTATAAACTTGACCATTTTATACTTTCAATGGAAAGATATATGAGCATCTATTCTCAAAAAAGCCAGTATAAGCAGTAATAATGGGAGCATTAACAGCTGTCTGACAAATAATGGCCAATGGCTTCGGCAACAAGAAGAACATTTATCTATAAATTCACCATTACCAACAATTAGAATAACAGAGCAGATATAGTCTACAAGCGGTTAGAGGAGGGTCCTTATCATTGGTATATATGCAGTTTCTGTCTTCATAAGAGCAAGGAAGGAGAGAAGGAAAAAGGGCTTGATGAGCAATATATTTAATTAATCAACAGGTAGGGTGTATGAAACTAATCCAGAAACAAACATTAGTAGAACCAATTTTAGAATTTGTTAATCCAATGCCAACCTTACACTAGATCTAAAACATGACTGATATTGTCTCCAATTTCAATATTTCATGGACGGGATTGATATATCTTGTCCCATTACTAATTTTGACATGTTGCCAATATTAAGACAAAGATTATTAAATTACAATAGCAATAAATACAGAACCATGCATATTTCCAGGCACTTTTAGAGAGATGAAACTCATCAACATATCAATATATCAGACACGCGTAAAATCTGAAAGTAACACAAGCTGAAACCCAAACAACCAATTGTGGCCTCTCTCACACTGCTTATAGGATGCTTACTAAAAGTTAAACCCATAAGCATTGAAAGATACCTGGATACCGTCTGGTAAGTTCATTGAAGAAAGCATCAGCACTGCATCCTGACTGAAGTTGATCTCCAGTCTCCAGCGCTTTGGTGCAACCTTGACAGGAGAAAGGTGGAAATTGTTAATGACATTATGCTTCACACACTTTATACTACATGCAGACTATCACTGCACATATTTAACCATTGATCATATAACAACTAGAATAACGAAATTATTCAATTCATTAGAAAAATGAAAAAAGTTCAAACATGAATTCAAATGGCAGAATATGAATTCTGAAATGATTTTGTATATTTCATACAGATTAAAAGTTGTTTTAATTATTTCTCACCTCAATAACACGGCCGACAATGATATCACCAACCTCAGGCTTGTACCTGTATCACAACAGGAACAAAAAAAATCAGCCAAAAATACAGTCTTGATAAGTGAACTTAAAAAAAGTTCCATTTCAGGAACTAAAAATCAAACCTCGCCCTCAAAGTCCGAACATAGACGAGCTTATTCACGCGCTCCACCACTCCACAGAGAGTCGCCACCACGCGACCGTCCATCTCCGCCGTCCCATGGCCCCTTCACCACCCAACAATTCAATCCAAAGTAAGCCCAATTTCTGACACATTTTAAAACAAAAAAGAAGAATTGGTCAGTTGATAATACTTGAGGATGGCGTCTTCATAGTCGACGGAAATGTCGTCTGCGACAGTGACGGAGGCGTCGGAATTTGCTTTAGAGGAGAGAGAATCCAACTGCTCGAACGCTCTCTCAAGTCTCAACTTCTGGCCTTTGTTCAACGACAACTGCAATCCTCTCATCGTGTTTGGAAAGAGAAAGTGTTGATCTTGATCTGAAAAACCCTAGTAAAACCCTACAGATTGGGAAATTTGGGATACTTCTTTAAGCTGCTAGATTTACTGAAAAGCACTAAACTTAGCTGCCCTGTTTCTGTCGAAATGGGCTTCTGGACTAAATCCTTTTGGGCTTATGTTTGGACATTAGCTTGGGCTTGGGCTTGATTCGTTAGATTCTTTTCTTTTTCAAAATACTTTGTAAATAAATAAAGAGAATCATTCATTATTATTTAAGAATAATTACACTCCTCGATTTAATTACACGTAGACCTCCTATAGTTTAAAAAATCATTGATCTAGTCCTTTTTTCGACTGTGTATATCGTGCTTAAAAGACGATTAAGGGATGACGGAGATATAAACAATATCAATATGTGTCGACTGTAGTATCAAATGAGTCACACCACGGAATCAGAAAAGTTGAATTTCCTTAGAATCAGTTATTCATTAGGGTGATTGTAAACGGGTTAAAGACAATTTACCCCCTGTGTTATTGAAAAAGTTTAATTTACCCCCCTATAAAATAACAAAGTGCAAAAGACCCCCTTATACTTTTGGAAATGATGCAATTTATCCCGTTAATGCAATTGGTGCATTTCACGCACCATTTTTTTATTTTTTTCAATTTTTTAATTTATAAAATTATATTTTTACCCTTATTTTAAAATCGTTAGATCTAAAATCATTTTGATGAATGGTTCAGATTTCACCAACATTATTTATAACTATATTAAAATTTTAATATATTTTATATATAATTTTATATATTTTTAAAATTTTATATATGTTTAATTGTATATATTTATTTATATAAATATCCATATATATTATATATATGTGTGTAGAGAGAGAAAGAGAGAAAGAGAGAAAGAAACAGAGAACGAACGGGGGAAGAGGGGCTGGAAGGCGGTGGCTGGGCTGGTGGTTGGAAAGTGGCAGGCGGCGGTCTGACGCAAGGGGTAGGGGTTGCCGGCGTGGCGAGCAAGGGTGGGGGATGGTTTCAGAGGCAGCGATTGGGCTGGGGGAGGTTTTAAGATCGGGGGAGCGGGAGGGGGCAGCGACAAGTCATTGGGGGGAGGCTTCGGTTGCAGGTGGGGTGTGGGGACAAGGGGTTTCAGTCGTGGGTGGGGCTGGAGGCTGGGGGCAGCGGCGGGCGAAGGCGGCGAGCGGGGGCAGCAGAGGCTTGTGGTCGCGGGTGGGTTGGGAGGAGGAGGGGTTTCAGTCACGGCTGGGGGGCTGTGGGCGAAGGCCTTTGCAGAGGTTGGGGCAACGGAAGTCAGAGGCTGAGGGAGGCGGCGGCGGCGGTATATATATAGGGTATATAAATATATATATATATGTATATGTTATATAATATATATATATATATATCATATTTACATATAATAACTAATAATATATATAGTATGTAATATTTGGACCATTGATCATATTTAATCTTAGCCATCCATTTAAATAAATTTGTATTAACCATTGGATCGATTGTAAGTTAAATATAATCGTTCAAAATTTAAAATATAAAAAATAATTATTGTTCGAAATGATAAAAATTCGTAGGAGGGGCGCGTGTAATACACCCCTAGCCCCAGGAGGGTAAATTGTATTTTACCCGATTGTAAACATTTATAGCTTCTCGTATGAAAGCCCACTTCAAAAAGAAAAATCAAATTCTGGATGTCTTGAAATTATATGGAAAATCATACTCTTCTCCGTAGGAAAAGAAGCAGCTATAGCTCTCGTGTGACAAGGGATCGTAACACAAGAAGAAACAAGCTCAAGACCTTTCTGGATCAAGGCTGTAGTTTCTGCTCATGGCTTTCTTCCTTCTCTGGATATATGCATCGGACTTTTCGTTTATGTTGGAGGCCACACTCAGAAGAGGCCTCAGCTTCCTCACTTTCATGTCTTCACGAGGCTGGTTATTCGCCCTTGTTACTTCTTTCTTGTTAACTCTTTCCACCTCTACCTCACTTCCCTTGACCGTGACATTCTTTTTCAGGACCGTAGCACGAGCATCTCTCCCAACAGAGGCCTCCAATCCTTGCAGCTCTTTTCCTTGAACTTGTTTGCCAGTCTTCTGATCGATGCTTGGGGCAAAATGGTTCTTATTTCTTAGCCCATCTCTCTTTGGAGCACGAACTGACTCCCCAAGTTGGTTGATCCGAGTCCAGCTTTCCGAGCCATCTTTATGCCTGAAATCAACTACAATCCCAGAATCCACATAACCATTATGCTTATCAATTGGCCTGAAGGAACTCTTTCCATTTCTTGAAGAATCTCCTTCAATAGGCACTTGAACTAAACCAGGAGGAGCAGGGGAACCATTCAGCACACTGAGAATAAGGTCGATGAGCCTCTGACAGACACCGGGAGACTGTGAATCACTATCCATTTTCTGAAACTTTCAGCTGTCGGATACAAAAACAAAGAACGTCGTGAGATAGATAGGTATTCCAACAACAAGGCCACTCGATCTGTTTATCAGCAAAACGCCCTTGTCAAGATGATTCCATTCTTCAATTGGGAGGCAACAAAAAGCAGAATGCAACGATACTATGCAGTAATTTGCAGCACAGATTCCCCTTTTTTCACAGAAATCGTTTCCATGCTTGTGTCTTTTAGTTAGTCAAAAGCATAAAAACAGATAGAAAGAATCAACATCCATTCCCCTCAGCCAAAGATAATACCAATGCATGGAAAAGTGAAGTTGATGATATCTACCTTTCTTGAAGCATGCTTCATTCCCTAATAGCCTTGCAACTTTGCTTGTATCCCACTGTTTTTTTTCAGCTAATTATGCATATCTTTCTTGAGCTAATTAACCCTACTTCAAAAGGTCTTGATAATTAATCAGATCAATGATTTTTTCAGTGAAAAATATGCTTGACTTGTTAGATATAATCATAAGTTTGTATTAACTGATTTTTCACTTTAAATCATAGTAATTTTGGAGCAATAAAAGCCAAATGAAGCAAAGTGAATCAAGTACCTTTGTGTAGATATTCTGTCATATTTTGGTGTCATACATCAGTGGTATATTAACTTGTGATTGGCTAGTTTTTTTTTATTTTTCTTGAAATTTGAAAATATAATCAAGTTAGATTATAACTTAAAAGTGTGATAATATATAATACCCATGTGGATGTGACGTCAACATGTTATAGAAGATTCTTGGCCTCAAGCAACGCTCATAGCACTTAGATCGGATTTTCTGTTGCAAAGTTCATTCTATCTTCTATTAAATTCAGTATACACACGTCACATGTATAAATTTTTTTATAAAATAAAATATATAATGTCATTCTGATACACGTGACGTGTGTACGTTGAATGGAGTAAAGATGAAATAGACTATGTAACAAAAAAATCCGATCCTCATAACACTAAGCTTATTTTTTGCTTTTTATGCCAATGATGATAGATAGCCCAATCAACAAATTAGGAAGCAGGCATAGAAATTAGTAGGCCCAATTAGGTTGCGGGCTTAGGGCCCAATTGTAGCCCAACAAAAGTCAAGTGCGTAGAGTGCAAAACACCGGTAATCATTAGTTTTGGGAAGTTAAATCAGTTTTGGAGTATCAATGTATCATTATTCATACCGACGCTTGAAATAAGAAATCTTGCCGGAACCCTAACCCTAAATCCTTCAATTGAGCGACTCAGGCTATGGATTTCTTCAAATCCCTTCTATCAGACGATCCGGACCCTCCCAATCACGAATCTGACGCGAATTCCGCACTCAAAGCACCTCGTGACGGTAGTAATTCGATCGACGTGGCTGATGGTGATCCTGCTGATGCTTGGAGTTTCGGGGATATAATCAGGACTTTCGCAGTCCAATCCGAATCGTTGATCGAAACATACCGTAAGGATCTCGAGGAATTCGGGTCGGGTCTCAAAAAGGAGACCGAGATACTCCGCGAGACCGCGAGCCGAGCCGTGAAGGATCTCCCAGCTTCGCTGGAAGCCAGCGCGTCGGCAGCGCATGGTGCGTTGGACGGAGTGCTGAAGACAACGGCTGAGATCATTTCAAAAGAGACTCTTTTTGGGTCGGATGGGGAACCCGACACGCCGGATACGAATAGAAGCAAGAATTCGGGTCGGTATAGTTGGTTCGAGGCGCAGTTGAGTGCAATTCAGAGTGATTCGAGTACTTTTCTTGAAGAACCGGAGGATGGGGAGGAGTATAGGAAGTGGAAATCAGGGTTTCAGTTGGAGGAGAATAGGGATGAGATTGACAGTTTGATTGTGGGAAATGGGATTTTGGAGGATGTTTATAGAAGGGTTGTTCCAAGTGCTGTTGATCCTGAGACTTTTTGGTGTAGATACTTTTATAGAGTTTATAAGCTCAAGCAGCAGGAGAGTCTGAGGGCGAATCTTGTGAAGAGGGTGATTTCAGTTGATGATGATGAGGAGTTGTCGTGGGATGTTGATGATGATGAGGATGAGGATGGTAATGGGGGCGATCAAGCAAATCTGAAGGTGAAAGGAGGAGTTGGAGAGGGAGATAATGTAGCAAGTGATGGAAGTTCGAAACCTATCGAGAAACAAGAGGATGTGAAGATTGGATCACAATATGAGAATGGAGGGGGCAATGTCAACATAGATAATGGTGAAATTAGCAATGTTGGTGAGTCAAGTAACAGTACTGGTGTGGATGCATCATTGGGTGAGAAAGAAGTCAATTCTGAAGAAAGTCCCGGAGTGAAAAAGGATGAGCAACTGAAATCTGAAGAAAGTGTCATAGATAAGAATGATGAGAAAGTGGTCACGGAAGAGAAAGGTGAATCTGTTAAAAAAAGTGATGCTCAAGTGGCATCTAGCGACCATCCAAAGGAGGAGAAGGAGGAGGATGTGGAGTGGGATGAAATTGAGGATATTGGGAGTGGTGATGAGAAAAGAATTCCAGCCACTACTCGTGGTGGGAGCCCCAACAGAGGCGACCTGAGGAAGCGGTTGAGTACTGCTGAAGATGATGAGGATTTGAATTGGGATATTGAGGATGATGATGAGCCAGTGAAAGCTTGATGGCATATCAGTGATAAGAACTGTAATTATTTAGTTGCTGATATGCGGATGCTCAGCTGGAGCTCGATACCTATTTAATTCAAGTAATTGTTACAGTTGATTCAGAAACTGAGATCAATTGTCCAGTAATGGCTTCTTACCTAGTAAATAGAAGAATTCAAATGTATGAAACTGAAATTTGTTTCATTCTTTTCTCTATATTGTTCATTTGTCTTTGAAATGGAGGTCTTAGCTCCCTCTACAGTTCTGTTAAAGTCCCAGTTGTTCATGTGGCTCCTCAGTGTTTCTGTTGAATGTATCAGAGCCATTTTGCTCATAAATGAAACGTTCAACTGTTGTTCCTGTTAACTTATCTTCTTTCAGTTAATTTCTGTTTTGTTGAAACTTCTGTTTATAGAGTTGATCTTTCACTAGTGCTTCTATATGGGTCCAACCTATAAACTCACTGGATCTCCGCTTTCCAGAATTAGGTATACAGCTAATGTTGTCATTTTCCCTTTTTTGTTGTTTGTGTAACTTGTGAATCTGGCTTTAAATTCTCTCCTTTCTGATGTACTTTCGAATTAATCTACTTTTCTTGTTTGCGCTTTCCAATTTAGCTTTGGAACTGGCAGAGAAATGAATTATCACGCCTACCTACTGTGGAAGTACTTCATTACACCCACCCACATATAATTCCCCAAGGTTCAAGAATTTATTAACACGAAGCTGTAACTTTGTCTTTTCCTTTACACAAGAAGAGATCTTGCTTGTTACGAGAGAATTTAAACCAGCATTGATGTACAAAACTTGAAAGCGCATTCACTAGCCATTTTGATATTACAGAAAACCATAGAATTTACAAAGATTTCTGGATTAGAAAAACAAATTGGTCTGGCCAATATATGGAGAAGAATCTGCTTTTGCACGAGGAGAAGGAACTGTAGTTGTAATCTAAAAAGCACTCCATCCTTCCTTAAGAGATAAAAGTTGATACAAGAAAGAACCCTCTATTTTTAGGACTAAACCGCAGACCTCTTAACTTGAAGCTCAACTATTTCTGGAGCCTAGAGCCAATCGGACATGATATTAAATGTATAACACCTAGCTGCCTTAGCAAAAGAGAAAGCACAAACTCGTTCTCACCACATCAACTGAAATTACAGTAGAAAATGCATCTGTAGAGCAGGAGATCATTCGCTAAGTTACTTGAAAATTCCATAGGTTGCTCAAACAAACTTAACTTACACCACATATCCTCTAAGGTTAAGGGCTGGTCACCCCTGTGTCAGAGCCCGTATCAGGTTTATGCGCATCTCCTGAGGAAGTCAGAGCAAGGTATCGTCCTCTCTGGGCTCGTGGTGGAAGATGCTTTCGTGATCCAACGGTCCATGGCAAGTACACCCCTGTACCACCACGGGGAACCCTTCTAGGGTTCATGACCACTGGCCGAACCGGAGCTAACATAACCATTGGAGCCCGCACGAGACCCCATTTGGGGATCATATTCATTGGCTCATAGCCATTTGGCATTGTGCATGGAGATGGAACCCCGGGTTGCCATAAGGTCATTGCTTTAGACAAAGGGGTTATCTCCGATCGGTTGCTTTCTACTGTTCGGACTCTGAAGAAAGTAATGCTTACCCTCTTGTTTAGGGAGGAGCACATAACATGCCTTGCTGTATCAGAACTATTTCCCCTCATGACTAAAAGAGACCTGAAAAATGTACTTGAATTAAAACCGATGGTCACTCTTTACATTATGCAGACAAGGCGTGGCTATGATACATACCCTTCCTTCAACGAAAGCATGAGAGGTCCTCTATAATTCCCTTCACCATCACTGACAAGCATGCGACCGAAAGCCATTGTTGATTCAGACAGGAGGAGGGTAGAAAGAGGCTGCTCCAAGTGAGGTGGTTTGAGAAATGGTTGAGAATATTCCCCCTGCATAATCAGAACTGTCTTGGTTCATACCCTTCTAAAATGGAGATGTGATGCAGGAATAATAGACAATTGCATTGCATTGTTGAATCAAATAGAAAATGGGTGAAGTCAACAATATGTACCTCGTCAAAGAAGTTGATGATGCAGCTGTTTGGTTTCCTACTTTCTGGAATCAAACGCCATTGAATCAAGTGGTCAATTACACCTCGGAGAAGCGCTGGGATTGGCTCAATATAGCCTGTAAATGCAGATATCACACGTTTTTTAGGGACTTGTTGCAAAAAGTATTGAAACATAAGCAGCAAAAATTATCTGCATCATTTTACATGGTTTGGGTGATAGTATGCAAATTGATGAATACGTATCAAAAACATACTTTTCTGGAATGTATTTGTTTCATCTTCTTTTACGTGCCCGAAAATAGGAACCCCAAGCTGGACCAGCTCTCTCTTGTTTCCTTTTGTCTGCTGATTGTATAAAATAAAGGTCTCCCCTGAAATCAATCGACAACACGAAATTAGACCTTCGGAGCAGAGAATAGAGTCACAGAGTAAATCACATTTTACAAGAAAGAAGTGGTCGTGTAAATTAAATCGCATCTAGTTATTAGTTTATAGGATACTGGAGATTCAATATCTTATAGCCTTTATTGGCAGATGCCCTGTGCAAACAATATAAGGTGGTAGTATTTAATGTTATAAGTAAAAAATGAATGCCCAGACCTGCTCAAGCAAACCTATAGCAGATGTCCTTTACAATCTCAAAACTTCTGGCCCAAAAGGAAACAACTAGTTTAACTATAAAAGCATCACGAATCACAGGATCCACCTGAGAGTTCACCATTCCGACCAGCAGCTCTTACTTCATTCACAAAGTCACTCAATTTAGAGAGCTCAACATCAGTGAATATGTCTTCGTACAACTTAAGACCTCTAACAACATTCACCTGCCAAACAACATATATATACCCATCAACAATTATGCTTCTGGCTATACAATAAAAGCGAAAAACAGTAATCAACAAATTAAAGGACTTCTTACCATGTGCCCTTTTACTGGCTCCTTAGCTACGAACCCTTTTGTCATCTTGATCTGGTCACGGCGTGCCTCACATTGGTCGTGGTTAGAACATAGGTCTATATGTTCTGATAGGGGCTGAACTTCTTGAGATCCTACATTCCATATTAGACAGGTGTGAATATACATAAATATTAGACAAAATCCAGAAATTCTTTCCTCGTATTTTTTGACAAGGTCGTTCCCAGTCAAAACTGTTTTTATTAAGGATCAAACATTTCAATAATATCTATCAATCTTTATTTTTACACAACGACAAAATGGCAGTCATTGGCAGCATTCTGAGTTGAACTATTCTTAGGAAATTAAGGAGATAAAAATTGCAGCCCACTTGACTTTCAGAGCAGTGAATGACATGTAACCAGAGATACTGATGGGCAGTGCTGTAGATCAACAGTGTTCAGTGTTAACTAAAGGACCATTTATTTCTCTTGGGAGTAACGATGAACACTGCACAGACTGAACCTCGGACTTGCCACAGCATTAAATGTCTGCTAGTTTCTTATGTCCTTTTCCTCCCTCCCCCCGAAAATATTTCCTAAATTCCTAAACTCATTTTCTTATATATTGCTAAATAGAAAAGGTTTTGCAATTTGCAGTCCGAGAATAAAAAAATTAGAACAAGAATACATCACTTCCCTTTCACAACCGCTGGAAACATTCTCAGCCTTTGGTAACAACAAAAAGATACGATGGCAGGCACACCACTTTTCTTGTAAACCAGTCCCACTAACATACCCAGACAAAGGAAAAAAGGAGAGCACTATCACTAGCAATTAGCACCTTTCAGAGAGCACTCAATGGCGAGTTGACTCAATGGAGGTCAAACGAGTAGAAAATCCGAGTCAAGGGAGAAGTGGGCCAATGAGAAAAAGCCCACCACACCAGAGACAGACAGACAGCCATGCCGTCCGTCAAAGATCAATGGCTGAGACCAGCCCGCCGCCCCATCAAATAAGTCAAGGACAAAACACAACACAATAATTTTACTTTTTTTCTGGTGTACCTCACGCATCTCAAGGTGGACCTCCCCCCTTAACAAGGATTGCAAGCACAACCAAAATTTTGCATTGACATTGATCTAGTTCTAGCCCCTCAACGAACTTCTCGATTTCCTAAAACTGTCCATCAAATCCTCGGGGAAATACCAACCGCTTTTACTCCAAATAAATCCACAAACTCACATTTACTCAAAAGCATCTGATCAATTTTAAGTGAAAAATGACAAGCCTCCACCACATAGCAGTGGAAAATCATCTGGATTCTTCCATAAAGCCACTCTCTCTACACCAGTCTAATTCACATCGCTATCTGGTGGAAAATTCACTTTATCACGGAATTCAACCTCAAATTTTTTAAATAAAAAACTGTATATTTTAAATAAATCAATATTCTAAATCAATCACCTTACAATCATTACAATATTCATTACTCAATACGTAAATAATTTCAAATCAACCAACAAATTCAAAGTAAATATAAAAACAACATAAATTCTTTATTCCATTATTTTTCAATTTCGTATGCATAATATAGCGAGCATGAAGAATTTGATTTCCTGAAAGAAAAAGTTTAACTGAGGGTACTTTGAAATATAATAAATTAATATTTTGTATTAAAAAAAACGTTCAAAGAGAAAAGATACCTGAAGCTAAAACACGTTTATTTAGTGAAAATTTTTCGAGGCCTCAAAACAAACAGTGCTGGGTTTTTAGATTATCATGAAATTAGTTTTGATCTCACTGAAGAAACCATAATATAAATTATAAATCAAATAAAAATATAGATATTAATTTGTTAACAGAAGGAATTGAAAAAAAGAAGTAGTGAATATTGAGAAATGGAAAAACTACCTGTGTCTGTAATTTCAGAGGTGAAATCTTCATCCACAACCTCACCTCCGCAGTTTTCATTACTCTCCAACGAACTTTCCAGATTCTTCTCTTTCAGTTTCTCTTTGTCATCCGTTGCCGCCGTACAGTCACCGTCGTCCGCCACCTCCTCAATCTTCCTCACGTCCACGTCATTAATATTCTCCGCTTTCTTCTTCTCGGCGACTTTATTGAGCTCCAGAGTGACGTCAGCAATCGAGTAGTACTTCTGCATCTGCAGAATCGGGATCCAGTTCAATCTACGGCGGTGAATTGCCGCGAAAGCCGATTCGTACGCCGTCGCTCCACCCTCCAGCTGCGTGAGGTGGCAGCAGAGTGCATCGATGATGGCGTTAGCTGCTGCAAACTCGCCGCGGAACCACGCGATGATGGCGTCTTTGGCGAACGCCTCCGATGCCGTTGTCATCATCGGAAGCTGAGGCTGTTGCACCACCATTGGCTTCATTGCAATCCGATCGCCCTGTCCCAATACGCCGGCCGCCGGCGGCATTCCAAACACTCCGGTTAGCGTAATTTCTCAGGTGATAAAGGACCCTTTTTCTCTCAACTTTTCTCGAATGCCCTTAAACGGTAATTGTCAGTATCAGATGATTCGTTAGGCGTCAGCCCGTATTTCGGTGTAGGCTTCTTGAAAATTTTGCTGGGAAAATGAATTCCCTTAGACTTTTAGAGAGCGGAAAAATAAATAAATAAATAAACTGGAGAAAAATGGTGGTGATGAAAGCGAGGGTTTGGGCGTGGGGGGTTTATACTTTATAGGTGGATTTATATGGCTTTGGTGAGCGTGGTGGAAATGTCCGTACCTGTGGGGACCACACATGCTGACTTGTCAAAATATAGTAAAAAATAAATAAACAAATTACAAACGATTTAATGTAATTATAATTTATTAGTTAATTTAAATATTATAATTTGAATTTATTGTGATCGAAGTAATTTTTCTAGGCATATGTTAACATCAATATGGTCGAATTAACTATAAAATTTGTAATATTTATAATTGTGATTGTGTAGATACAATTGTAACGAAATATTAATAACATACGCTTTATGTGTGTGAATTAAATTATTTTTATATTTGAAAATATATATATTAAAAAAAATAACAACTATTTACACTGCATTACCAATGATATTGGCAACTGATTGTTGTCTGTACTATGTACGTAAATGTACTCTACGCAATATTAATAAATTGTGTGTCTTGAAAGTAACAAAGACGTCTTGCAAAAGATACTTAGCTCAATTGACAAAGTTGAGGCCCCATGATCCTACAGATCATATCTGTGTGGGTTGATGTTATTTTTACTATAAAGTAAGTATAATTGTTGTTCAATATTTAGGTGTTAGTTTATGGGATATTATTAATTTAATTATTTGTAATTGTCTCTATTCGATATTAGTAATAAACATGACTGAATGTAATTACTTTACTTTCAGGAGAAATAATTATTTGTGATATGATAAATCCCATGTGGAAGTAACTTTTACTACAAATTAAAGTCGGTCTTCTGCACTTAATTAATGCACTTTTTACCGAGGAATCATATCAACTCTTTTAATGCAACGAGACAACGAAGTTGAAATTACACTTGTAATTTATAAGATTAAGGGTTTGGATTATAATATTAAGTTGTAATTATTTATTTATAATTATTAATTAACCCCTCAAAAATCAGGAAAGTCAATTTGGAATTGAGTTTGTCTTAATCCAAAGTCAATATAAAGATAAATAAAATTAAATGAAAATGACTAGGTATCCAAAAAGTGCAATAAAAACAAGTTTTAGCTGTACTATATATTCCACGTACATTTAATACGATGTGATCCTGAAATTCATATCGGAGCAACTCAACATAAATTAGTTTTTATCCCATTGTTGACATTAATTATATCTGTACATTTTCTATAAAAACAAATAGAAATCATAATTATATAATTACATCGATGTTGTAATAAATTGAGTAATCGAATACATTAGTTTGATTAATACATCAATATATCTAAAAATTATAAATAAATTACAATAAACTCATATAAAGTAGACATATACCCATGTAGTCGAACCCATGACTCGAAGTTATTTATAAAATCACAATTTTAACCACTAGACTAAAATAAATACATATATATATATATATATTATATTTTCCCGATATGAATTTACATTCTTTTATCATTGCACTTAACCTTTTCTCCACTTCATCTAGTCAAGCTTGATCTTGATTTACTTCTCATCTTGAATCGACCTACTACGAAAATTCAAAATAAATATTTAAAATATAACTAAATTACATGAATTAGACACTAATTACATTAAAAAAAATTATAGTTATGTTGATTATTAATTAAACTATATAATAAAAATAACATTAATAACATTTTCTTTATTGAATTAGATATTATAAGTTAGGGTGCGTCAATTTATAATAAATACGTGGACACAAAGCAGAGATTAGGCAAAGCGCAGCTTGTGTGCTATGTGGCATGTTATTGCATATGTTAATGTACGCCACACGAGGCAGACCCTTAGCCAAGGCGGGCCCCGCATATTGTTCGAATTTGGGACCCACGCTGCCAACTGGCCTATCTCTGATCAGAGCAGTGGACCCCCAGGGCAAGTTGGGTGGTTAGCTCCGTTTGGGGTAGATTGTGACCACCAAGGAAGGCGCATTACGCACATGCACGCGATTCCATACCACCGCCACCACCAGTGGCGTAGGATATCATTTCAATTTCCCACCCATCTCTCGAGCCGGCTTGGACCCAACTGCGGCTCCACTTTTCATCTCCTTACACTTTTAATAATTTTTTCCAGAATAATTACGTCGTCTTTTTATTAGATTTGATGTAATTAATGTATAAATTTTTTAAAATTTTATATTTATTATTGATTTTCATCTAACAAATTGATTTATTTATTCATCATCCATTGTTTTTATTGAATGATAATCGAATAATTACACTAAACATCACTGAATAGTTCTCCCTAATGTTTTTATTAAATTAATTAATTATATAAATTATGAAATTTCAGTTAACATGTAATAATTTATAATTACCTAACAACTATTCTTGAAGTAAATAAATAATTATTATTAAATCATACAACATATATCATTTCAAGCAAACCCCCCTCCCCCCGTCTACCTCTCGAGCCGGCTTGGAGGCCAATACTTTTAAAAAAAAAATAATTAAGTTAATTAATTATATAAATTATGAAACTTCAATTAACATATAATAATTTATAATTAACTAATAACTGTTCTCGAAGTAAATAAATAGTTTATTATTAAATCATACGATGGTTTGCGCATCGATGAAATTAGAATTCATAACTTATATTAATTTAATATGGGACACCATCATTCCATAAAATTTGGTGCATTTAAATATGATTTTTTATTTATTTATTTATTAATACCAACAAATTTGGTGAATTTTGATTAACAAATGAATTTATTTGTTAGATGAAAATAAATGTCAAGGGTACTAGATGTAATTTCTCAAATCACAAAGAGTTTAATAGTTATATCAAACTTTAGGAGAATGCGGTGTAATCATTCCTATTAATTTTTTCATTTAAATTAAATATTATCAACCTTTTTAATGTTTTTTTTTAAAATTGTAGGAGATAATTATTGCTGCTAAAAGAGCATTGCTGTCTTGTTCCATGGAATTTCTCCTTAAAGTAAAAGTGGTTTTCTTTGGTAAAAATGAATTGATTTTATATTCTCTTGAGGAATAGTATAATCAAAAGTAAACTAATGTAAAAAGAACTTTATTAGAAAAGCTTGTTGCCAACCTCTTCTCCACCAATTATTAGGATAATAATAGTACCATATTATTAAATTATTTAAATCATGTTTCAATATTTTGGGATGATAATGTAAAAGTGCATTTAAAATATTTTTTTAATTATGCATCGGAAACGGGTTTCAGGAATAATTCTCGATTCCATCTAAAGTTAATTAATAACACTATTTCTGAAGAAATATTTAGTTTAATATAACTGTTGAATTTTTTGACGAATGATACTCTAATTATTTAAATATTTTGAGGCAGATTTTTAAATAATTGAGATAAACAATATTATTATTATTAAATAATGAAATTATCATTTATATTAGAAAGAGTGTTTGAAAATTGATTTATAAACAATTACGGAGGTAAAGCTGAAGACAACTGCTTGACTGTAGGACTGAAAAAATAATCAAATTATTCGATACTCGATTGGAATCGATCGATAAAAACTCGTTAGAACTCGATTTGTTAAACCACAAATTTTTTTTTATGTTTGGTAACTTTTGAGCTAGATTCGATTAGTGCAAAAATAATAAAATATACTTAAAAATATCAAATTGTTCAAGCTCGACTCATGTTTAATCTAATTAAAATTCGTTTGAGCTTGATTAAGACAATAATCAAACTAAATTCAAACACAATTTATAAAGCTCGATAATAATTCAAACAAATATAAACAATAATGCGTGCGATTCAACTCGACTCGAATCTTTACACCGGTAGCCAAGTAAAGCTGTGATATGAGCAGCTCAAGGGCGTGATTCCGTTTCCTTTTTAAGGCATAAAGCCAAGCTCGAGCGCACATGAGAGCCGCTATTTCAAAAGCTTCAACCTAAGTATTACTATAATTTCTTTAAAAAAATTAAACTATTTTTTACCCAAAAAAAAGGGCACAATTTTTTATTTTTATTTCCTAGAAAAGAAGCAACCTAAATTGGTGTGCTGAAAATATATTCTGCCTCTATTCCAAAATTATGCAAATTATTTGGTCTGGGCATGAAATGTTATTTGAGGATCAAAAAAGGTAAATATTTTAAGTATTTTTACAATATTTCTATAAAAAGACCTACCTGAGAAACGACAACGTCAAGTCACTGTTTAATATGTGACGATTTTATTTTATAGTTTATTTTAATTAATAAAAACAATATTTTCAATGTTCGTAAAATAAATAAAATTTGATGGAAAAAATATAAGAGAGTGCATTTTTTTTAATAGCAATAAGAAAATATCTTGCACAAAAGCATCTTATCTAAATATATATAGCAATAATTTGATCGGATGTATACTTATTCGTACTCCTGGATAATAACAGGTCGTAGTGCATATTATTCAATGTAAATTACATCTACCTTATATGAGATTTGACATAATAACAAATAGTTTCTTGTTGTTTGAAAAATTATAAATACCCTCCTAAAATTTGTAATTTTTAACCAGAAGTCTGAAATTGACCATTTTGCCCTTGAATTTTTATTAAAATTGTAGAAAAATCACCCATAGTCAAATTGCATTATTTCATCCTCTGTGTAAAAAATTTAAAAAAATATTTTCCTACGTATTGTAGTCCAAAAAAAATTAAGAATTACATAAAAAAATAATTCAGTGCATAAGGGCATTTTGATCAATTTACCCATAAAAATAGGTTATTTGTTAGACGGTTACAAACTTCAGGGGTATTTATAATTTTTTAAACAATGGGGGAATATTTGTAATTATGCCAAACCTCAGAGGAGGTAGATGTAATTTACCCTATTATTTATTTTATTATTTTTACATTTAATTGTAAAAACACGCATCTTTACACCATTGATTCCATCGAGAAAAATAAGTTCTTTTTTAGATTTAAATACATATAATCACCTTTGTAAATATGTTTATTAATTATTTATATAGTTAAAAAAAGATTAATTTCAATAATTTTTGAATTTTTTGTCCATTTGAGAAATTACTTAAGTATTATTGGATATTTGTTGTTAGGTTGATTCACTATTTGGATAGTGATTCTCCTTTATCCATCCATTGTCTTTTAGCAACTTTACGCATTCGCTTTTGGAGGTGTTTGTACGGTGGAGATTAAAGAATCGTTCACGAGGAGGGCTATGGACCATCCAAATTCCTTTGATGGGATACTTCTCTTTTAGCATTTTAGGTAAAAGCACTGAATTGTTGGACACACAAGTGGTTTTCATCACCTCCACTACCTAAATATAAATATGTTAATTCCAATAATGTTTTATTTTAATTATTATTATTATTTCTAAATAATTTCTTTGCTAATTAATAATTCTAAATCCAGAGTATAGTTTTGAAAATGTCTGGCCCTTGCAGTGAAATTGAAGAAATAAAAAGAAAACCACAATTAATATATTATACAATTTAATAATGTACATTATATCATTATGACCTTTTATCATGTCCGATTAAATTCAAGTACATTAGTGCAGTACGTATGATATTTATTTACCTTGGAAAATTCTTGAAATAATAACATAAATTAACCACAATTTATGCTTGTATTAGTTTAAAAGGGGATTTAATGCAATTTACCTCTCTATGATACTGCAAATCAGCAAATTATCTCATATGAAAAAAAAAAAAAAAAAAAGAAACTTACCCCCCTATGTTTTAAAAAATGAAGCAATTTACCCCTTCTAGACAGAGAGGTTAATTGTTTCATTTTGAAATACACAGATGAATAAATTATTTTATTTTAAAAAATACAGGAGAATAAATTGTTATTTATTTTTCATAGAGAATAATTTGTTCATTTGCAATATCATAGGAGGTTACTTGCATTTTTCTCGTTTAAAAGGAGTTTCATCTTGAAAACCACTTGAAAAAAATGTTTTGTTAATAAACTAATATTATATATACATAACTTTTTCTCCAATAAAAACCTATAATATATATATATATATATATATACGGGCATATGTTTAAACTATAATATTCTTTTCCAATCTTCGGTTTCCAATCAATATTGAATCGAATATTCCTAAAATTTGAATGTTAATGAAGACGGCTATAAGTAACATCAAGATCAATATCACCACACAAAAATGTCAATATTTGAGTTGGAATTGGTCTTCACATACATTTATGTATATGGTGTACGTGTGATATGTGATTTGTACACTTTTGAAATCCTATTTAGGTTTTAGTGTAATTTATTAATAATACTTTAGTTTAAGAATTACATTAATATTCAGTAGTAACAAAAAAAGTTATCATGAATTCTTTCCTTGAATTTTTTCTGAATTGAAAAATCGACAATACCAACTAGAAAACAAAGTTATTTTTCTTCAATCAGCTTCTTACAAGAATATCTTTATTATTCTTAAAATATACACTTTTTTTTTTTTTCATAATACGACCAAAATTTAATAATTGTGCGTGCAATGATTCCTATATTATTTTAGCATGAAAGGAGTGGCATCTTACCTCACTTGAGCAGTGGTGTATGTAAGCATCCCATATTGGTTGTATACGAAGAGTTTGAGTGACTCATAAGCTCCATGTTTTCTCTCCCTAGCAAGGTACCTATTAAAAACAAAATTATGATGCTCATACAAAGTTAAAACGAACAATATTTCGTGTAATCGGACATTGATCTAATTGTTAGGACTTGAGTACACAAAAGTAGGTATGATGAATATAGATATGTGGCATGGAAGTCATGCAATGTCATGGGCTTTTGTGTTAAAATAATTGTACACTTTTTCATCTTTTGAACTAACTCCTAGCTTGGCTTTGACAATTCAACATTAATTGAGTTTCGAGTAGAAGTCATTGTCAATATCTGAATGTGTGATAGAAACCCCCAAAGAACAAAAACAAAGGCCCCTACCGTTTGTTGGTAATAATAAAGCACAAGTGTCAAAAATTAGGCCAATAAAGAGGTCCTACGTTCGAGCCGTGTACATGTTGTTTTGATGCATGGTTGATGATACTACACGAGTCTGGATTTTTAATTTCAACCCATCGATCATATATCTGATGAGAAATTTTTATCCAAAGAAGAAAAAAAACTTTAAATTTATTTTATATGGAAAAAAAAAAATTAGGATAAGGCCGCAAATTTTATAATAAAGGTGATAAAATATTTTTATGTGGTTGTTGTACGTGCAAAGCACTCATAAGTCATAAATGGAATAATAATTAAGCTAAAATATTTTAATTAATTAACATAGTTGAAAGGACAACTGAACAAATCAATAGGTATAGGGGTCAGTTTACAAATCACATGAACTTTTGGACCCATTCACGAGAGCTATATCATGAATTTCACGTGGAAAGAGATCAAATTAATATTCACCTAAATTATTTACCCTGCAAAATTCAAAATAAATTTCAAGAAATATTTTACAAATTAAATTAATCCCTTTTTAAGATTAAAATCACGAGATTTAGTCCGGTGATTAATTTTTTATTTTCTTGGGAATTAAATAAGCCCGATCGAGTCAATTAGAGTGTTGTAGAAATTAAGTAATATATACGAGATATTTATAATCGTAAACTAAAATTATGTGTTTATTCAATTTTATATTAATTTATTATACATCTATAAAACATTAGATTTTTTTATATAAAAAAAATTAATAAATAGTTAATTTTTAATTGATGTGGCGATGTATTAATTGACTTTTGAAGGATGTTGTGGTTGAAGGAAATACTGTCTCTTGCAAAACACAAAAGGGGAAAACCCCAACCCTTCTTTAATTTGTCTACTGCAAATGGGTCTTCACTTGCTGCCGTTCGGCGTGCGTTAATAAATAATATTTTTATATTTTAAAATATATTATAAATAAAAATTAAATATATAAAATATATTATTTGAATGGTTAAATTAATATAAAACTTAAAAAGTAGAATAAGTTAATTATCTTATCACTTGACGGGCTTTTTATGAACTACAAAAAATTGATGCAACAATATCAAAACTATCACGTCACAGCACAACACCTCTTTTCTTCATAATAGTACTAGCCGTCGTGGCACAACATTCCTGCATGCATATAAAATAATGTTGCACACTTTAAAGTTATTATAAATATATATATAAATCAACACATTACATTTAAAAGAAAAAGAATTAAATAAAGACAAAAAAAAAAGCAAAACTAATTTACAAGTATTATCGATATAGAAAAAAAATTGGTATCGCAGTGTCATAAATCGCCGTTTATAAATGAGAAAGACATTTTTTTTTTCTTATATTAGTACAGATAAATTACATCAGGATAGGGAAAAAAAAAAAAAAAAAAGGCTATATTGAGATTTTTAACATCTCTTTTGGGTCAACAATTTATTTGCAAGACAAGTAGCTGCTTTAATTCTTACACATATAGCTGCTAAAACAAAAACAAAAACAGGTCTCCCTCAAGACAACACAGAATTACATGTACCAATCATTTGGTTTTGATGGTAAGGAATCATTGACCTCAACTCAACAAATATACTAAACTCGTACATGTTATAGCTGGTTCAGAATATATCGTCTAAATCAATAATCCATACCCTATTTTCTATATTCAAAGGGTACGATTTTTTAATCTGTACAAAAATATATCGTCATCGTCATCTTTCAAAAATTAAAAAAAAATATTAAATGTGACTGTTGAGATCTCTGGACCATAGAGTTAGCATTAATTTAAAACTATATATTATTCACTTTATGTTTCTTAATATTTTATTACATTATTGATGCAACAAACCAAGAAAAGCATGTTGCCTGACCACTCTGTTCTGTTCTATATATATATATATATATATTAATTGAAAGGCACTTTACTCTTCAAGAACTCTTTTAAGACACCGTTGAAATATTTGTTTTTTCACACTTCAAATCTGAGGCTGTAATGTGGCACAAGTCAACTCCACCTCTCATAATTGCATGTCCACAACACATTACAAGTTGCTGTCATTTTATGACATTACGTCATGTAAGAGGATATAATAAGATTTGAAATAAAAAATTTAATTCGAATTTTTTTATTTTTTTGTGACATGTTTGTGTGTATATTGACGTGCCTAAATTTTTATTTGACTGTGAAGGTTTGATATAAATTGTTGTTGATTTGGACAGCTGAATTTTCGGACAAGAGGTGATATCACTTTATTATTTATTTATGTATGTATGTACTGATGGGGATGGGAGGAGACAATGTTATTATGTTAAGAGGAAACGGCTCTCGTGATGAAAGTCGTCATCAAGAATCATTTCATATCATTCTTGGATTTTTTTTTTTTTTTTTTTTTGAAATTTCAAGTTCCGAATAAGATTTATAAAATCAGGTCAAAGTAAATATTTTGACTCGTATATCAGAGTAATATAAAAATTTAAATATTTGATTTTGGATTGTGTATCCAAAAATCGAATATCAACTTTTATACATCGACAAATGTACACACGTAAAAATAATATTACTAGTCATAACTAATCGACCCTAACATTATAATATTTAAGGGTTTAATGTAATTTACTTTTTTGTGATATTGAAAATGAGTAAATTACTTCTTATGAAAAAAAAAAATAATAATAATTTACCTCCCTGTGTTTTTATAAAATAGTCCCTAAACAGGGAGGTAACTCAATTTTAAAAAATACGGAGAGTTAAGTTGATATATTTTAAAAAATACAGAAAGATAATTGCTATTTTATTTTTATAAGAAAGTAATTTGCTCATTTGTAATATCATAAGGGTTGTTTGGATTTTTCCCTAATATTTAACCAAATTGAGTTTTGAGTTACAAATACTAACTCACAATTCGGGCTTAATAATCGAACAGTCGAATTTGGTCTGGTCCAGATACAACTTGATTTCGGCCCAAATTCAAGTGGGCCGAACCGCTCCAAACTCACCTCCAATTTGATATCTTCTAAGCCCAACCCATACTATTTGCAGTTTCTTTTTGCAAGCCCAAGCCCCAAGGCCCAAACTACAACTCAATGCCAAAGTAGTTTCATTTGTGTTTGGTTTGGTTCGATGGATTTAAAAGTAGGAATTTCATCCGATTCAACAGTTGGGTCGAACAGTTCTTGCAAAAAAAAAGCATTTTTTTCTTACCTTTCGATTTTCTTAATTTATCCCGTCTTTTTTGTGAACCGATCAACGATTTGGCAGTTAGACCATCATCACTGATTCGAGTTTCAAAACATTGGTTCCAAAATTAATCTTACATTTGACGGATGTAAAAGTAGGAATTTCAAACTAGTAATAACAAATTTCTTGGATTTGTTTGGACCATTGATATTACGAATGATTTCATATCTTTTAGCCCTATTTTAAACTATATTTTATTAGATATTAATATATTTCAAATTATTTTGATATTGAGTCATTTAAAATCATTTCAGTATACATAAAAACAAAGAAGATATCATTTCTTTAAATACTTTCTGGAAATTTTTTGTTCGAATCAAGTTTTATCAAATCAAATCAATCATAAAGCAAGTGCGATACAGTTGCTATGTGATTGGTCACTTTTTCTAAACTGTATACCAATCATACGAAAAGTGTATTGCACTCGTCATATAATTGGTTCAAGTTTAATCGAGCCGGGTCCAGTAAGAATTTCCCATACTTTCTTAAATTTTACATTTAACCATGACTAATTGCGATGGTTAATACTAAATAACCGTAGCGAATAGTCATTGACCACTGCCACGCAACGGTTGTCGGTTGTGATTTTTGCGAGGGTGGCGGAAATATTTGTCATGGCTAAAAGCCATGGCGAATGTTTTTACCACGGCTAAAAGCCGTGGCAAATAAGTTTTTCATGGTGGAAAAGTTAGTTTTTGCATCGGTTTTTATTTAACCGTAGTTAATAATAGTTGTTTACCACGATTTTTAGCCATGATCATTACAAACGTGACTAATATTAATTTTTTTTCTAGTTACTTCTAGGTTTTTCCATCCAAATATAGCCTTAGAATAAGAAAAAGAAAGAGAAGTTTACATTAACAACAATTTCCATTAAACAAATTAAAACACACTGTCTCAGTACTTATTCAACCAATCAAACAAATACATCCAAAACCTGAACTAATCAAACTCAAAATTTATTCATGCACACAAATTTAAGTTCATATATTAATTATACTCAAAGTTTACAGCCACTTCTTGATGTAGAACATATACAGTACCCTTCTTCACTTGAACGAACCCCCGTTATCGTCACCGACACTTGTCGTTGTCCTAATCTTAATCTTTGCACGATTAATATAGTTCACAACCTTATCATTGAAACTGTCCCTTCTCGTAGAAGTTCTTGCAGCAGCAGCAGCAGACGAAGCAGCAGCGCCAACGTTGGACGCCGTCCTCATCTTGTCCTTCACCTTCCTGATATAATCAGAGAACTTCTCGTTGCTCTTGCTCCCTTCCACTTTCTTCATCATTCTTCCATCGTTGTCATCGTTAGTCTTCGATGCTGGTCTTGCAGCCCTCTCATGACCATTGGATTCCCCATTGGCAATGAATATGTCTCTTCTAACAGCATGATCATCAGGGACAGGTCTGTCGGTTTGAGGTGGTCGTGGGGTTGGATGATGACGAGAACTAGTACTACTAGAAATGCGGTGGATTTTCGCTTTGAAAGGGGTACTGATGGAGAATGCATTCCGGATTTTCTTGCAGACACCGTCGGAGTTGCTGGCCGTCTTTTGATTACGTGCCATTTTTGCTGCTGAGGTTGTAAGAAGAATGGTGTTGGTGAGGGTTTGATGAGGAGAAATGTTGAGACATGCAGTGGGAATTTAAGGAGGAGGGATTAATTAGGTGGTTGATCACGAGATTAATGTGAAAAGAGGGACGTTTGTGAGCAACTTTAATTAGTAGGATGGAATTTCCACCTAATAATTGTTCCCTATGGAGACTTATGGATTCCTACATCTACATATATGAAATATTTTACTAGTTTTGAACCTTAATGGAGTTTCTTTTGATTCCACTTTATGGCATTCGGTGTAATCATCCATGCTGTGGATTGATGGATGGATACGGACACGACTGCACGAAAAATTTCAAAAGTTTAAGATATAATGCGGCACTGAAATGATTTATATATATATATATATATTCTTATAAAATTGAAATATGCAATGTAATGACAAAGATCAAAATATATAACATCAGGCAGGAAAGATCGAAATTCAATATTTTGAAACATTAAATAAGCATGTCTTATATTTATGTTCATAATCAAAATATATGACTTCAAAGATATACATAATTATGTCATTTTTTAAAAAGTAAATCACAGTCAATTTTTAGTTAAAGTTATGAAAAATTTCTAAGCATCCAAATTAGCTAAATTACATATTCTTCATTAATTTCATCCGCAAATAAAAGTGGAAGAAAAAAGAAAGAGAGTAGAAAAAAGAGGGGAGAAAGAAGACATTTCAATTTCATATGAAGAGGAGTTTCCTTTTCTTACTCTATCTTAGTCACAAAACTTTTGAAATTATAAAAACAACCCATTCGTATCTTAAAACGTGACGGACACTATGTCCAGTTTTTTATTTTTTTTAATTATATATTTTTGAAAATGCAAATATCATGTCTGACACATATCGAATGCGTGTCCGGAACATGTCGCTGTATCGAACACTTCACGGGGTGATTTTAATAGTGTTGTGTATAATACAGACAACTCTATCCATTCAGTAATCAGCCATGTGGTGTTGTTTTATCATTTTAACTCAGGCAGATATCACTTTCAATATTATTACTTTAATTCATAATATTTAAATTCATAATCTCTAATTTTAAAATTGAAAAAAATACAAGTAACCCCTGTGATATTACAAATGAGCAAATTATCCCTATGAAAAATAAAATAATAATTTATCTCCCTATATTTTTTAAAATAAATTAATTTATCTCTTTATTTGGGGACGGAGGTAAGTTTGAGGCGGAAGGAGCAGAAATGGAAAAAGGTCTGTATCACAGAAATAACGCAACATACCCTTTTTGCCCAGAAAGGAAACAGTGGATAATACAGCCTTTGGTTTTTGGTACGTAGTAGCTTAAGAATCAGATTCCATCCAGTCTTAAGTTTTACCTCAAAGTCTACGATCCACCATCATTTCATAGTTGTCAGAATCAGACCAATCCCAAGCCCAAATGTTGTTGGAGAGTACGTACGAGTTTCTTGTAGCATCAGCACATGATGGAATAACGTGGGGTGGCAGGTGCTGTCATTTCAGCCGAAAGATTTGATGAAAATTGGCATTGCAAGTCAGTGTGGATATTTGAAGTATAAGAATCTGGAGAATTTTTGTCTATTTTATGGGACTTCTTGTCCAGTTAAGATTGTTGTAATAATGAATGATGATAATTACCCAATTAACTAAAACACAAAATTCATTAGTATCAGATTCTTGTTTTTCATTTGTCTTCTTTCCCCATGAGAGCCCACACACTCACACAAGAATAAGAATGTTGTTGACGTAGGAGGACTTAATTAGTAGCAGTCTCTGACAGAGAGAGTCTGAAATAATAAACTTGAATATGTCGATGTAATTAATTATTCTTTAACGCAGGTTTGTCCGACCTGATTTCGTATGTATTAGTCCTCCTTACGCCACATAAACAACAACATATGATGAATTGGAAACTCAACAAGTGCCTCAAAACTGTGTCCGACAGAATCTCCAGGTTGAGTGAATTATAGGC
The DNA here is from genome assembly GCA_034509735.1 of Sesamum alatum. Lineage (NCBI taxonomy): Eukaryota > Viridiplantae > Streptophyta > Magnoliopsida > Lamiales > Pedaliaceae > Sesamum > Sesamum alatum. Next base: position 4,601,063 of record JACGWO010000009.1, read on the forward strand.
GGCGAGTCGGTGACCGGACACATTCAGAATCAGCTACCTTGTACCTATGTCTTTGGAGAAATACAATGTTACTACTGCACAAACGTATTCAGTTTTCCATGGAAAAGACAGCGTATCATATGAAAATAATCCCAGGATAGTGATGGAAAGGGGCTGCGATTGCTTGGCATCTCGTCTCAATAAGACTAGATAAGATTATAGCACAGACCGAGTTTATCTAAACCTAAACCAATCACACCAATTACCGTGTGATTAATGTACAATTCAGGAAAAATGACCAATCATATGACAAATGTATCATCCTTGCTATGTGATTGATTTGATTCGGTAGAACCTGATTTGGATAAGAATTTTTCATTACTACACGCATCAAAGAAACACACACACATACTCTGAGCTACATTTCATTTCCAACCTACATTTCTACTGGGATCAGTAAAAAATCACAGCCTGTCCCAAGTGGCCACCATTTTCTCAAATGTCTCATATGCAAACATGAAATCTTGGTATGGGGATACATGTATATCCCCTATAGTAACCAACAAGAAGGTAAACACTGCTATTTACAATTACTAGGAACGTTACATAGTAACAACAGAAGATCAGTACACAGACTCGGCATATGTGAATATAGCCTGAAACAGGAATCGCATCAGCTGTGTAATTTCCTGATTGCAGTTATGGAGAGGAATGCAGTCTCTAACTTGAGGCCAAAAAGAGCAGCATCTGAGTCATCTTAGTACCATTTTTATTGGTAAAACAAACTCCGTATAAGTCAGTGCCGGAAAGTCTTGACGACTTGGTCAATCCGTCTTCGACACAGTGGACAGTTCGTCAAGTGTGAAGAGCATGCCATACAACAGCACATATGACCGCACCTGAGAGTAGATCAATAACACTTTTCTCAATCTTGCTTTTCCAATTTAAATGAAACAAAGTTTTCAGGAGTTCCGTAGGGCGATAACTTGTTCAGTCCTAGAATTTGACTTTTATGATCCTAATTTGATAGCAGAGTCCAACAAATGGGGTGATCCAGGATGATTTAATTAAAAGTTCCAAATTATGTTTAGAGGCAGTTTTATGCATTTTGCAATTATCAATGGGAAAATTTTGCAAAAATTATCTCAAGGGCTTACGGCACAAAAACTGAATTGTACTCCTGCTCCAAACATATGACACACAGATCCGGCATCATTCTGTCTTTATTGGCACTTTCTGATCTACTCTCTGTGTTGCCATTTAAACCTGCAAATCATGACAGAAAGATCAGGCAGAATTTGATTAATGACAAAGCACATGGGGAGCACAGGAAAAAGAGGGTAGAAGTTAGGCATTCAGCACGTTACCTCCTTCCTCTTGCCCAGCTTTCTTAGCTGCAGCAGCAAGAACCCTACATGCACCGTTATCTATCAGATTAGGTTATACAGGAGGGCAAAAAGAACAGTCAGGCAGATGAAGGCAATAATGACCCATAAAATTACCTCTTTCGCATTTCCCAGTGACGCCTTCTCTCCATGATATATTGGACTGCATGCTTAGCGAGAAGATAAATTCCAAACACTGTAAAACCCATTGAGGCATATTTGTACAACCTGAAGGAACACAAACATATCAAGCACATGGAAATCATAACACTCGTGCTGGTAATAATAGGATGGAGAACATTGTATTTCCCCACAGTTCAGCATTTGATGCAATTGTGCACATGTATTGAGCACATCAAAGGAGATAAGTAATAAACCTTGACCATTTCCCAAGATTTGCAATCAGCTGATCAATAGTTTTGTCAGAGACATAAAATGGGCCTTTATGGGGTCGCTGAATTCGAATTGATCCAATATCATCCTTAACAGCCTGATGAGGGAAAAAAAGAAAGCACTTAGCGACACCAGAAACAACTTTTTAAAGGAGGAACTTTTCAGACATATACGAAACTTTGTTTTGCATGTAAAACTAAAGAATGTTCTCTTTGTTGGAAATCCAGATACAAAATCAACATAACTATTGCACTCCACAACTTCTGATTGGCCCGAAAAAGTAGTAACAGAGGTCGCATCCATCTTTCTTCATCCCCAACATCCCCCTACCCACCCCAAAATGAAAGACTAGAATAATAACAATAACTGATGGCCGGATCACTCACAGCTGAATGTTGACTGAAAAGAAAATGAACAAGCTCTATTTTAGAGGAAACATATTCCTACTAGAAAAGCATAACCCAGCATAGACCGGTGCTACTGAATAATTAATTGAGAGCGCAATATAAACAAAATAGAGTTGCAGTTCAATCAAATAATCCCTTGTCTTTTGCCAGATTTCTAGCAAATGTCATTGTTGAAGTATCTTCATTAGGGAATAATTTCAGTCTAGTTCAACTTTGACTCTTGAATCTACAGGTGGAGAAGGAGAAGGGGGGAAACAAAAAGCAAGGTTCATCTGGAGCATCATACCTCACCAACAACTGTCAAGGGTGTACCAGTTGGCAGAACACGTTCAATTCTCTTGACTCCAAGCATCTAAATGAACAAGACATCATCATTGGATCTATTAAGAACTACATACATCAGACAAGAAAAACATGACATGCGAGAAACCCAAACCTTGAGGCCTTGAAGATAATCTAATGTCCCACGCACTAGGGATCGCCCTGACTCCTCAAATACTTCACTTCCTACTGTTAGTACCAAACCTGTTGCACCACGTGCACCAACAACATGCACACGGCTAGTACCATCATCCTGGTATGTCAAGAAGCACACCCCGTTATTATATAGCTCTAAACCCCTAAGGTAAGACGTGCATCACATAAAGAGTATAACATTTCATGTCGACTGTTTGACTGTCTAGAAACATGTGCATTCAAAAGAAACATATTTGTTTCCATTGGTAACAGAGTGCATCCTGTTGAGTCAGAGTAGGAGGTCTTACAAGGTACCAGGGTACTTCTTTGCACATGGAAAGCATCAATGCTGAATCTTGTATCCACGATCCTGCATCATTATGTTTCAAAAAGTGCTGCTCTGCCTGTGAACATCAAAAGGATATTTCTCTTAGAATAGGTCAACTGGTTTATTTTCCTCATTTCCAACTATTTTTAAGGTAAGTTAAACCAATTACCGTTTGCTCCACTATCACACCTCGCAAACCACTGTACTCACAATTAATTGGTGTATCTGAACCAACCCTTCCAGAAACTGCAACAACATATGGCAACACTTTGCTTGCCGCATCCAATAATTGAGCTGAAAAAAAGAAGCATTTTAAGAAAATTTAAGGGGGGGCACAATATGATGACATCTTGTTCAACATTTTTACAATACCCAAAATTTCACATCATAATAGACCAGAAGAAAACCTTCATTCATCAGCCATGAAAAGTTGCAGATGCCACAAAAGAGTTATTACCAACTAACTACTCTGTTATGTCACCCGAAAAAACTAAAAAACAAATAAGAAATAAAAGGAACAGAAAATCTATCATGCTCCTTCAGATCAATGGTTTTGGTAGAGGAAAGCAGAAGGGAAAAGGAAAAGCAACTAAGACGATTTTCATTCTAGCGAATAGATCCCAGTTACCACAAAATCGTGAATATAGTCGAATATCATGAAAATTATAAAATAAAAAATAAAAAATGAAAGCAAATATTACCTATAAGCATGTTTCTACAAGCATTCCTTCAAGTTTTCTTTTGAGGCCAAACAAAATAAGAAGTTCCTCTGGTATTTTAGTCAGTGGCGATGCCAATATGTAAACGGAGTGTTAATATTATACAAAAGGCTTTCCAATATAGTCCATACTTGCTATTCGAGTAGTCAACTAGACCAAATTTGCACTCACATATACTCATTCTCATAGTTCATGCAACTAAAGCTCAATCTTGGAAGCAATACAAACAACACACAGAAAATTAGAATCGGAATCAGTTTAAAAGGGCATGTCAATTGACCAAAAGCAGAATCAATTTTAACTTACTAGGCAACAATCAAGAAACAAAATCAGAATAATGCAATGAAACATATTACAATTTAAAACTCAACCTAATAAGTAATTGCTAAAAAATTAAACGTACGGGGAACAATTATAAAAAGATAAAACAAAATGTAGGAAATTGCCACTCACCCAAGTCCTTTAACTGATTCACTCGAGTTACGGACTTCAAAACCTCAGCATCCCTAAACATCCCCAAAAGGTAAAAATTAACCAAACATGTTTCCCTATACACAAATAATCGGAGTAAACAAAAAACAGATAAAAATTAAGGAAAAAGAATCATAACAATTTAGTTCACCTTCCGCTGCTCCTTCCGAGAAGATAAAGAGCAGCTGCGCTCAGGCAGCAAGTGATTCCACCAACTGGAATCATCTTCAATAATTCGCAACAATTTACCAGAAAAAAACTACCAGGTCCCTATTTATCGATTCGCAATTCTCATATAGTGAGTTTCAGCTCTTCTGCATTACTGTGAAGCTAAACAATACAGATGTTTTTCACCAGAGAGAACTGAACTGAAGAATTAGGGTTTCAGAATTACAGGAGCAAATCGAAAACGAAATCCAGAAAAGTTCAGGATTAATTGAAACGGAGGCGTTTGATTGAAGGGAAAAGTGGTTGCATAAGAGATGTGGAGTGACAGAGAACACAGAATCAGATCCCAAGAGTAAACTAGAGGACGAAGCTGAGCCAATTGTTCTCCGTAAAAGCGCTACTTCTTTGCGAAGGTGAAAAAGCGCTACTTTTTTGCGATGGTGTAAAAGCGCGACATCTTTCTCAGAGCTAAATATGGGCCTTTTGTAAGGCCCATAAACCCAATTGCAAACACAGCCCGGCCCATTGATAACCGGGAAAATAACGCCGTCGTAACTTAGGCGAAATCCAGAAAAGCCCTAGCAAGGTTTGGCCTAAAACCCTGAACCTCTGAAACTGAAGAAAGTCTCTGTTCTTTCTTCTTCGCTCCAAGCATTTCACATTTCCGGCTCTGGATCACTGTCTCTGAAATGGCGTCGGCGGCAGTCAGGAACCCGAATTCGAAGCGGTTGTTCGCACTCTCGCCGCGAATTTACTCGTCATGCTGCCGAGGATCCGCCGTCTCCTCGCCGTTCCTTTCCTCCGAATCACCGATCGCTTCACATCAGAATCCCAACCCTTGGTGGAGATCGATGGCCACCTTTACTCGCACGTAAAGCTCGTACTTCTTATTTGTGGACGTATTCATTTCCTTATATTCGTTTCTGTCATTTTCTCCGGCGTTTGGAACGGCGCCCTGAGATGATGATTCTGGTTATTTATTCATGTAGAAGACTTCTTCATACCGTGAATATTATACGCATTAGGATTACGATGTCGGTTTTGGATATCTGGTGTGCGTTTGGATAGACGAAAGCTTGAAAATTGGAATTTGGGACTTTAGTTTTGGAAATTGATTCTTTGTATTAATTTAGCTGATGTATTACTTGATGGCAGAAAACCTCATGTGAATGTGGGAACAATTGGGCATGTTGACCATGGGAAGACCACCTTAACTGCAGCAATCACCAAGGTAGAACTGAAAATGGTTAGGAGTTTTGGTACTTGTACGGTCTCAATTTTTATTTCATATCTCTCTTTTGCTTTACTTTGGGCTGTTTGTTATCTTATATCTGTAACTTTACTTGCCTGGTGCCTGAAACTCATTTCCGTTGCTCCTATAAAGGTCTTAGCAGAAGAAGGGAAGGCTAAAGCTGTTGCCTTTGATGAAATTGATAAAGCCCCTGAAGAAAAGAAGAGAGGGATTACAATAGCCACGGTTGGAGTCTTTTCTATTTGCTCTTCCTGTATCTATTTTCTTCTGCTTGGGGTTCCTTTCATGCTTAGTGATAATGTGTATTTTGATTTGCAGGCACATGTAGAATATGAAACTGCAAAGAGACATTATGCTCATGTAGATTGTCCTGGGCATGCTGATTATGTTAAAGTGAGATCCAAAATCTACTTGTTTTTAATTTACAGTTATCAGAGTCGTTTTAGTCGATACAGTTGTTTCCTGTTTATTTGCTTTAAGTGAATGAAATGGATGTGCTCTAGGGACGGTAATGGGTTATTATTCAACGCATCAATAATTTTTTGGATCGGATAAAGACATCCTTCAATCTGAGTTTCAATTACATTTTCCAGAAACTTCGTTTTTCTTGTTCATTTCCCAACTGCTCAGTTTGTCTGCCTTCCAACTGGTCTTCGCTTTCTCGTGGTCCCCCCCCCCCCCCCAAACCAAAAAAAAAAGAAAATCCCATGAAGAAAAATGTTTGCAAATACCACAAGAATCAAGAAGAAAGCTTTGGGAGCTTGTATATTTTGCTTCTCTAATTGTTTGTGTTATAGAACTTATATGTATTTTGATAGATCTTGAGCTATACATATATTTTGAGCACTGCTCTGGGCCTATTTGTTAGAGCGAGCTTGTGCACTTACTAAACTGGCTAGTTTTAGTTCTGGATCGGTGGTGATTTACGTTTTTCAATTTTTTCCTGAACTCCAATCTTTCTACTTAATATGAATCACTCAAGGTTCCCCATACCTCATGAATCCTAGCTGAACCTGTTCCTTTGTGCCTACTGCATTTTTTAAGTAGAGATCATACATTGAAGATTGTAGATTGGGTTAGGTTGGGATGAAAAATCAAGTGATATCCCATGCTATGTTAGATCAGCATAACCTGAGAAGATAAATATTAAGGGTTAACATTGAATAATCGAGCTGCAAGAATAATTGGATGCTGTTATTTTTTCAGATCCAGCTCAATTTTGAGAATTACCTGAAGCTGATGAGGTAGCAAAATCTGTCTGAGGTCTTATTGATCATATTTGGTGTTGTAGTTGAAGAGGTTGTTTTTCATTCTATGTTTAACGTCAATTTGACATGTGAGTTCACCTGTTTAAACACAAAATCATGTAATCAAATCTTCTAAAAAAAGCCAAAACAGATGAATTGATAGAACAGTTTGAGAAAAACCTCTGAAATGGGTCCATCGGTTTGTATCTTTGAATGTTAGTATTTAAAAAAAAATAGGATTGGCCTATTCAAGGAAAATATGGATTCAATTTCTAAAGAAAGGTTAATTATTGATTGTGCTAATCATGTTACTTGTGGACATTGGTTCTCGTTCTCATGACTTTAACCTTGATGCAGAACATGATTACTGGAGCTGCTCAAATGGATGGGGGTATTCTTGTTGTGTCTGCCCCTGATGGACCAATGCCTCAAACTAAGGAACACATTTTGCTTGCTCGCCAGGTCCTCACTTGACATGAATTTTGACTTACTTACAAACATGCGCTGAACCTTCACTATTTCTCTTTCTCTTTTTTGTTTTAGGTAATATCAACCTTTACCCTTATTGCAGGTTGGTGTGCCATCACTTGTTTGCTTTCTTAATAAAGTTGATGCTGTTGATGACCCAGAACTGCTGGAACTTGTGGAAATGGAGCTACGCGGTAAGCTAAAAATTTGGATAAGGTCTTAATCTTATATGCTCCACTTTGAAATGTGCAATTCATTTACATCACCTTACCATTCTTGCAGAATTGCTTAGCTTCTATAAGTTTCCTGGGGATGACATTCCCATTGTCCGAGGATCAGCTTTGTCTGCATTGGAGGGTACAAATGAAGAAATTGGGAAAAAGGCTATTTTAAAATTAATGGAAGCTGTAGATACATATATTCCAGATCCCATACGTCAACTTGATAAACCTTTCTTGATGCCTGTTGAAGATGTTTTTACCATTCAGGTAACTGATACACTTTATACAATTTTCACATTCTTCAAGAACTATCCGTTTTCAAAGTCTTCCTTTCTTTTCAGCTAAACTGCCCCATATGTTCCTAGTTTCAGCTGCTAATGGAGTTACACCTTTTGATAATTTACTGTCGTTATGGTAATCACATGTTAATATTGCTGTTTGTTGTTAGTTAATCTTTGTCTTTTTTCCTTTTGGGTAAGTTTGGGGAGCGAAATGATCTTTTTGAATGATCTCTAATAGCCCCCAAGTTCTGAAGTCGTGGACAAAAGATACTTACTTCTGTCAAATGATGATGAGAATCTCTAGTTTTTGTTGAGTGCAAAATCTCTTCTCAATGTTAGCCATTAGAAAGAGAAAAAAATATCTCAATACAATGGTTTTTTTGTACCTTATGTGGTTTTTTCTTAATGAGGACTTTGTACCATGTCTAAGTTTGATATCTTTATGGTACTTTGAAGGGCCGTGGAACTGTTGCAACCGGCCGTGTAGAACAGGGTGTAATTAAACCAGGGGAAGAAGTGGAGATTTTAGGACTGTCACAGGTGAGAAATAGTTTTTTGAAACCTTGATTTAGCTCCTTCAGTTCCCTTATCTTTTCAAGGAACCCTACTGCTTCATTTTTTACGTCATGTTATTCGGGTTTTCTTATACAATTGAGTTGGGTTATGTGTTGCTACTCAACCATATGGTGAACTGGATTATGATGCTGGCATGTCTTTCTGCTGCAGAATAAAATTAAAACTACAGTAACCGGTGTTGAAATGTTCAAGAAGACTTTGGATTTTGGCCAGGTGAGGTTTCTATTTGTGCTTGCCTTTCTAATGCATTGTCATGCAGCATGTATTACTAATTTTACGTTTTGGCAGGCTGGAGACAATGTGGGACTACTTCTACGAGGCTTGAAACGTGATGAGATCCAACGAGGGATGGTTAGTCTCTTTGACGGAGTTTGACCAGCAATTTTATTTTCTTTTGGGACTTCTAGTGACCGGTCACTCTAATTGGTTGCTCTCCATTCTTAATACAAGATCCGTGTCCATTCATGAATCAATGTCTTCATATTTCCACTTCTCTTACACTGAGATTCTTAAACAGTTATATGTTATCTGGATATATGAATCTTATCCACAAAAATCCGGTTAGAGGAATGCTTTTGCAGTGGATGGTAAAACTTCCCACTTAGGACCAAGCAGTGAAAGTGAACTGTGTTCTGCCCATATTATGTACTACTTCTTTTACTTATTTGTTTATTATTTATTTATGCCGGTTCACGTTGTCTGTAGGTAATTGCAAAACCTGGTACTCTAAAAACATACACAAAGTTTGAGGCAGAGATATATGTCCTCACAAAAGAGGAAGGTGGTCGCCATACCGCTTTCTTCTCAAATTATAGACCTCAATTTTACATGAGAACAGCTGATGTTACTGGTAAGGTCGAGTTGCCTGAAAATGTGAAGATGGTTATGCCTGGCGACAATGTGACTGCTGTTTTTGAGCTTATTTACCCAGTTCCTCTTGAAGCAGGTATGTGTAAGCTTGTTGTATTGAGCATGGAATATTTGCTAGGTGTTTAGTTTTTTATCTGTTCAATTTACGAGTGGCTGTATATTAGTGTGTATGATTGCTTGCTGGTTGGTTTTCTTTCTCTAAAATAGCTTACTTAGCTATAGATCATCGCTGAGGACAAGATGAACAATATGTTCATATACTTGCTAAAGAAAATACATTAGATGCCTCTAGTTTCAGCTGTCAAATCAAATTTTAAAATACTGTGGATTAGATGTATTATTCTGATGCCTCCTTTATGACCCATCTGCAATTTTTTTCTTAATGGCAGGACAAAGATTTGCCCTGAGGGAAGGTGGGAGAACTGTTGGTGCTGGAGTAGTTTCAAAAGTTATAAGTTGAGATAATTTATTTGAGGCATTTTAATTTGCCCGTTTTCCTTTGTCACGAGAGGGTTAGAACGAAAGAGTTTCTTGTTCAGAGAAGACAGGTTATTGAACATGTCCACTGCTAATATGCCACTGCTGCAAAATGTTTTCATGGCATTGTCGGATATTTTCCAAGGTGCATTAAGAAAATTTAGAGAGAACACAAGTCCCTGTTTAGTGACTTACCTGTCCATAAAGTTGTCATGTATTTTCAACAAGTTTTCGTCTGTATCATCAATAATTAAATTTTTCCGTAATCTTACTAATTGCTTTGTCATGCCAGATAATTCATATGTACATCACATCTATTCTGTTTACTGGAAAAAAGAATTTCAGCATGGCGTCGTGGTTGTTGCTTCGAGTACTGATTATATTGTTCTAATGTTCGTGTGTGTGGATAGGATGTGTCGGACGATATTTTTGCTCTCGTATGGCATAATGTTGTAATCTGCAGTCATATCGTTCATGATAACATGCAACTCTGTTTTTGGCTAGTGTTGATTGGAATAGCAGCAGTGTCCTCATCCTATTGTGTTCTTGGATCTGCATCCGCGATTCAGCAGACCCAGAAAAGTATTTCATGAAGGAAAATCTGCTAGTGATATATAGCTAATTGATTTAGAAATAGCAGCAACCTACACTATCTTGTGTTGTCACATCTGTGCGGTCGGCCAACAAAGTACGGCGACAGTGAAAGACTATCTTTCACTCCATCTCAACTCCATTATTGTGACCTGCGTGAGAACTCTACAGTTAGCAATTATCGTTTGACAAAATTCAATCTGGAGGGGCAACAGATATCGCACTAACCATAATTTTAAAGAACAGTCGAGTTTGAAAAAATAGACCATCCTTTTATTGTTTAGGCCTCTGATTTATATTCTATTTGCATACCACCGTAGTTTTTGTTTTAATTATAAAAATCTTTCTTTGCAGTCAAAAAAACAAAGACGGTTTGTATAAATAATGTTGATACTATATATGTTATTTTTCAAAATATATAGATAATTTGTGTAAATAAATCAAAGGTCAAGAATGTAGATGCAATTATTCATATTTTATTTAATATATATATATATATATCCATACATTATAATAAAAAGTCTTTTACCGTACTAATTTTTGAACACACAAGGACACCCTTTAATTCATTTCTTTCATTCAAAGAAAAGTTTGGTCATAATAGAAATTTCAATGTTTCTTTGATAACTTCATAATTATTATTTTTTTCCTCTCAACCCAATAGTCCACGTCCCTCTTTCACTTATTTTATCATGTTTATTTTTTTTCACAAACTTTCATATTTGAAAAAATTCAATTACAATGTACTTTTTTAATTCTAGACTCACTTAATGTTTATTTTTTTTCCCGATTTTTTTTCTTTTCCATCCCCTCTTATCATGATTTTTTTTCATATATGTTTTTTCTTTTCATCTCGCCTCATAGTTGTTTTTTTTGTTTTCATATATTACTTTTATGTTTATCTCAAGATTCATTTAAGATTAGTAATACAATTTTTAATTTTATATCTAATAATACTTAAAAAATTATTAGGCAAGTGTAGCATTATTATCTTTATTCATAAGATTCGCTCATTTTTTAAGTAAATTTAATTAGTAAAATAATATAACTTTATTTTTATATCCAACATACTTCTTTGTTTTTGTCCATATCAATTATTTTGTTTTAAATTTCTAATTATTATACTTTATTAAATTTATATGATATAATCTGAATAAAATTATTCATAAATTTTACTTATTAATAATTCTCACTTGTTTTGACACGGGTACGAATTAGTTACTAAGATACTTTCCATAATTACGACATTGTGCCATTATATATTAATTAAGAAAGCGGGATTCCAGCATAGTTTCTATTTTTAACTGAAGTCGCCAAATTTCAAATCACGCTACTCCTTTGGTCACCTAATTGCCAGCGAATCTTTCACGGCTCCATCTATCCACGCGCGCGACGCTCCACGGGCCGCGCGTGAGCGTGTTCGACACACACTCTGGCGAAACAAATGAGCACCACAATTAATTCTGTGGGCCCTATCCGTAACGGACAGTTGGGGTCAATTCGCCAATGAAACTGCGCCATTTGTACTGGTGCAGACTGTGGTGCACGACCGCGTTTGTACAGTGATATATCTCAGAGCAATAATTCGCTGCCACTATAAATAGCGGTCATGATACGGTGGTAGTAATACTTTTAGCCTCTCTCTGGAAACTCTCTCCTCTTTCTCTCTCTAGAAAAGCTCCGACCCTCGTCGTCGGCTCCACCCGAAACCCTAGAAATTGAGGAATTTCTCTCGTCAATTTCTATTCAAACGGAGCGCCCGAGATTTCCTCGCAATCGCCCCGGATCAAAAACCCTAATCCATTTCCCAAAGTCTACTACCAGTCTAAATCCGTTCAAATTCCACCCAGATCTGACCTCAATTCCCCCAAATTTTCCCTTCTTGATATAATAATTGATTTGAGCCGAAGAATCCCAATTCAATTGTTTTCTGTCATATACATATATTCATTGTTGTCGATATTAAGATTGTGTATAGCGTTGATGGTAGGAATGGGTAGGGTTTACCAGGAGACATCGAAGCCCTCGTCGTCGTCGGCATCTCCGTCTTCACCGGCGGTGACGACTTCGACGTCGATAACGGAGACCGTAAATGGCTCTCACGATTTCAAGATCACGGGGTATTCCTTGTCGAAGGGAATTGGGATTGGAAAGTACATAGCATCCGATACATTTATGGTTGGTGGGTATGCGTGGGCGATTTATTTCTACCCTGATGGGAAGAGCGTGGAGGATAATGCTACTTATGTTTCACTTTTCATTGCGTTGGCAAGTGAGGGAACGGATGTGAGGGCGCTTTTTGAGCTGACTCTTTTGGATCAGAGTGGAAGGGAGAGGCACAAGGTTCATAGCCATTTTGGTAGGACGTTGGAGAGTGGGCCCTACACTCTTAAATACCGAGGCAGCATGTGGTGGGTTTTTAATTCTTTTGTTCTTGATGTCTTGTGTTGGAATTTTTGTCCAAGTTTGTGAAATGTTTTAAAGTATGTTGTCTGACTAGTTTCGCTGTTTCAGTTATATTAAAGTGCCAACAATCTTGTTTTCTTAGTTATGTTAACATAGGAAACAAAATTAAGCGAGCAAGTTGAGGTGGTCTAGTTAGATAAGAATGCTAGCTGTCTGCTTTTATGTGCAGTGCATCTATCCTGTGGATTTTAGTCTACTCGTATTAGCATTTGATAGTATTGCCTGGACGATAGGTGTTCCATGTTTGTCATTAGTCGTTATGGGTTAACTAGGTTCTTATTATGAAATGCTGTTTGCCTGCAGTTTCCATTTGTGGGAACTTTGTGCCATTTAGAGGGGTTATTGTTAAAGGAGCCCACACAGTAGGTGTTTAACATAGATCACCGTGTCAAGTTCATTTGGAGGACTTCACTTCGATTTTGGTGAGTACTAAACACAATGATCACAGGAGTTGCGAGTTTCTTCTAGACTGCATTATCTGTAAATGTACAAGTGTAGGAAAATCATGTTCCCTGTACTCATCTAATTTAACAATTCTGTACTGGAACTCTCTTGGTTTTATAACACAGGTTATTGCGGTCAACTTATTTTTATTAGAAAATGACTGGTTGTGGATGCCTCATTGCATTTGTTTTGTTTGCAGTCCTCCATTATTTCTTTGATCTATCACTATTAGGGTAGGCAATTTATGGTTACTGGTGTATTTAGTACAATTGTTCTGTTTTCTTCAAAATATTAGCCACAACCTGTCGGGCTTCTTGGCTCTTGCTGAAGAGTTTGATGTCCATAGATTTGATTTTGTTACTAAAACTAGTGAAAGAATCATCATGGGATTATGCAGTTGAGTCCGTTTTGCGCTTCTTTTGATACGGCATACATAAAGTAAAAGAAGTGCTTCAACCTTCTCGCTGCAAGATGGTTGGTGTATTGAAAAAGAAATGCACATGGTCAGTATAATGTGGAAGTTAATTTTGGCTGCAGGGGTTACAAGCGGTTTTTCAAAAGAACTGCTCTGGAGGCATCTGACTACCTAAAGGATGATTGTCTTCGAGTTCATTGTTGTGTTGGTGTTGTTAGGTCTCACACAGAAGGACCTAAGATCTACTCAATACCATTGCCCCCATCAGACATGGGTCAGCATTTCGGGAAGCTGCTGGAAAGTGGAAAAGGAACTGATGTAACTTTTGAAGTTGATGGCGAAACCTTTAATGGTCATAAATTGGTTCTTGCTGCTCGTTCTCCAGTGTTCAGAGCTCAATTATATGGTCCAATGAAGGATCAGAATTCAGAGTGTATAAAGGTTGAAGACATGGAGGCACCTGTGTTTAAGGTCTTTTCTCAATTCTCTCTCCAACCACGCCTGCCATTTCTAATAAGTGATGTCTTTTTGTGCTTATGTGTTGCATTCTTAATTGTGCTTTGAGAGCCTAACTTCTTTTAGCTAGAGCCTTAGTATTGCATTCATAATTGTCTGGCTCCTCCATTTGATTCTGAACCATGGTATACTCTGTTAGGAGTGAGGCCAGCATGAATAGATAAAGGTTAATGTTGAAGGATATTTGAGGATGACATATGGACAATGATATGCTTGTTTCCATATTCAGGTCCATCTTAATTTGCCAGCTATAAACACATAATCTTCATAAATCGTCATCTAATTTGTGTAGCTATCGTTTTCTCCATCAGTAATGATACTTACCCTGTGGTCTTTTCTGATGAGTTGAATGAAATCAAAGCATAGATTATGATGAGTTTCTGATTGATACTGAGTAGTCATTATCATGAAGTACCAATGGTCAGTTTCTGGACGCCAGTAGTTGTAAAGAGAATGATTGTGACCTCTTTAACTTGCAAGCGCTTATCTAAATGGATCTGCAGATCCATGTGACTAGCATTATATACTTACCTTCTTTGTTTTCTATTTCATTAGCATTGAAAATATCTTTCTGTACAACTTGCCAAGGAAGTCTCAGTTTGTTTATGAGTAACACGAATCTAATGCGATTATATATTTCGATATGAATGGGTATTGGCAGTAACTAGTGCATGTTCTTTGTGTTGTGAGTCTCGTTTAATGTTTGGGAATCTCTAGATAGGTCGCTGTAGATCCTCATCGTGTCTTGTTTCTTTATTTGGGCAAGTATATAAACTCCTGGAGATGTTTCACCCTTTCTGACCACCATTTTGATTACATCGAATTATGACCCATACTCCAAATTTCTGGCAAATCTTACGTTTCAATTTATTTTAGTTATTTGTTATTAAGATATGCCATCTTGATACTCATAGTTTCCTTAACTTGCAATAATTTGCTTTCTTTGCTGTCTTTTTTACCTTGCAGGCTCTACTTCATTTTATGTATTGGGATACACTACCTGACTTGGAAGAGCTTACTGGACTCAACTCAAAATGGGCCTCAACTTTGATGTCTCAGCATTTGCTTGCTGCTGCTGATCGGTATGGTTTAGATAGGCTCAGATTGCTATGTGAGGCTAACCTCTGTGAGGATGTTGCTATCAACACTGTTGCAACAACACTAGCACTAGCAGAACAGCATCATTGTTTCCAGTTAAAATCTGTCTGTCTCAAGTTTGTAGCACAGCCTGAAAATCTCCGAGGTATTTTCTTTATTTTTGCTTTTAGTTGTTACATTTGGTAGAAGGGCTTTTCTAATCAATTAGTTGAATTATTATAAGAAGTAGGTTGGGGTATGGATGTCCCAAGAGTCTGAATTTTTGGCATAATGGAGTTATGTTATTGTCTAAGTTCTAGTAATAGGTTTTGTGCTTCTTAAGCCTATGTTCCATCTTTCCAGATTTGTTATGGGTTATTGAGAACCATATTACTTGGTTCATGCCTTTGAGTGTTTGGGGTTGCTGAGTAGTGAATATAAAATATTCTGTAAGTACACCAAAAATACACAGGATCCAAAGTCGTTTCTTAGTCGCAATACACTGATTGCGATTTGTGCAGAAACGGAATTGCAATAGCTGTGACCTTTTAATTGCCATATTTATGTTACTGGGTGTTCTGTAGGCCTTAGATGCACAGAACTATTTATTGAGATTTGTAGTTTGTCTATTGTATATTATGATGAAATTTCCATAACAAATTTTCTGCCTCCTATTTTTCTGAACGAGATTGTAAGGGTCATAGTTCAAAAAGCAAAAATTGACTTTTAGTTGACTCTTGAACCCCATGTGTGAACCACCACTGATAAGTTGTATTTGTGCAGCTGTCATGCAAACGGATGGTTTCGAATACCTTAAAGAGAGCTGCCCCCATGTCCTGACCGAATTATTGGAGTATGTTGCGAGAATCAATGAACACTCTATAGCTGTTGGCAAGCAAGGAATTGAAGGTATTCTAGATGGAAGTGATGTCAATGGCAGACGTGTGAAACAAAGACTATGAATGGTTTGCTTGCATTATTGACTCCCAATAGCTGATAAAGAGAATAGTCTTAGATCCTTCTTTAGGATTATTATAAAAAGAACATTTTGCCAGCTGCCTGCCCATCTAGTTTGACACAGTTGTAAATGATGGTTCTGTTCGTTCCTGTTATTGGTGAGCTGAAAATGGCTCTTTTCCAGTGAATTTGCTTGACATCTTCGCTGTAGTTCATCGTGGAAGTGTAATTTGTGTATGGTTGCCCTAACTCATGGTGTTAACAAACTTCGTCTGTAATGAATGCTAACATAAGACTTTCAGAACTTTGAAATGATTCAGTCCTGCTAGGTATCCACATTGCCTTGGGCATGAGGCATCCTCTAATATTATCTTCTATTGATCCACTGACCAAAAAATTTCAAGAAATGTTGTCTCAAGTGTTGTACAAAATGAAATTGTCTGAGGGACTGAGATTGTGATAAAGACTGCTGACAATTTAATGCTGTAAACTTGAGGTCTCCACCTTCAGTTCTTACCTTCCTATGTCCATGTTATTTAATTGCCTCCTTTTTCTCTTTTTATCCTAATGCCCATGAATCATGACTGTACAGGTAGCAATCTTTTTCTGCTGCAATGTATTGAGCAAAATTCAAACAAACAAACAAATTAAAAAAATGATCAAAATGCATATAAAAAACAAATAATGTCAATTTTTAAAAGTGGACTATGGTTAAGCAGTACCTTAACAAAATATATGTTTGCATTAAAGATTAAAGTTTTGAAGATTTCATTTGAAAAATTATTGACATTTATATAATAAAATAATAACAAAGCCCTTGCCGTAGTTGTATTCCCATTTGATTGTTGATCATGTGTTTGATTATGGAGAAATCTTTCTTATCTAAAAAAAAAAAAAGAATATTTTGCACACACTTCACTACTATTAAAATATATATATATATATATATCATATCGGTTATTTACATTTTTTCACTTAAAACACCTTTGATACAACATATTAACAATAATCTTACAATTATTTACTAAAAAAGAAAATATCAATCAAATGCACATGCCATCCCATTTTTTTCTAAAATATTAACTATTTTCAGAAAAATAGAAATTATTTTGCTCTTGTTGAGAGTCGAACTCAAGACCTCCCGCTTACTAAACGGGTGCTCTAACCAACTGAGCTACAAGAGCTTTGTCAAACGTTTTTCAGCGAAGAAACATTAATCTATAAAGTGTAAATTAACAATCTCAGTGACCAGTTTGTGAGAATTTTAATTAGAAGAGGACTCTAGCACGCTCCAAGCAAACTTTGGGGATCCTTTCTGCAAAACTCAACTCTTATTTTCCAAGGGTTCTTCTTCACCAGCACTTTCGCCAGCCCCCATTCCTCAATCCTGATCGACGATTTCGAGACAGAGAGCAGCAGCTCACAACCATTTTCTCTCACTAAAAATGGTACTTGATTATCGTCTCACGCATATTCCTTGTTGCCTCAGTTTGGGGTTTCGATTTGGCATTAATCTCGCGCTTCTTTTGCTCCATCTTTGCAGTTGTTCTTCTCGTATTTCAAGGATTTGGTGGGCAGAGAAGTGACCGTGGAATTAAAGAACGATTTAGCAATTAGAGGCACTCTTCACTCGGTGGATCAGTATCTCAACATTAAGCTCGAGAACACTAGGGTTGTTGATCAAGACAAGTACCCTCATATGGTAATACTTCCCACGTTCCTAAATTCCACCTGTTCGTAGGGTTTAGGGTTTAAGTTTTGAAAAAAAAACGTTATTTTCAGTTGTATTTGGGTTATACGTTCACAGTTTATGTTCTTGTCTGTTATTCGGAGGAGAATCTATTCTAGGGTTTATGAGTTTTCGTACTTTTTTGGCCTGGGCTTTTACTAGAGGTAATCTTTGTCCTGATTTTAAATTATTTAAGCATGCTTTTTAAGGCTTACACTTGGAAACTAGGGTTTTCTGTTTGGATCTATGGGCTGAGAAAGTTTTGGGAGATGATTGTGGTACTTGCGATGGGAATATGTTGAAAGATGGTTGTGAGACTGAATACTTCATCTTTCCAGCCTGTTTCTGCATGAGTAATGCTATGGTTGATTTCCTCTCCTTATGTTCTAGAGTCGTCATGAAAACTGATTATCTCCATGCTTGTGGATTGTGTATTGAAGTATGTGGTTTATCTAATTCCTGGAAGCTGCTAATCCTGGAAACCGAAATCTATACCACAAATTGGAGGTCGCCAGCCTTCTCTTTATTTAAACGGTTTTAGAACCATCATCAAGGTTTACTGCAAGTTTCTCAATTTAATATGAAGCAATTAAATGGAAATGTTAACTAATATGCGTTTCGCCGGCGGTGAGATAATACATGTTTATTAGATTGAAGTTTATCTTTCACTAGTGGTGCTAAATTGGTATAGACTTCATTTCCTAAGGCAGGGTGAAGTTTCCTTTTTTCTATTCTTAAGTCTTTAAAGAATTCATGTTGATATACTGTTTGGGGGATCAAGCAAAAATGACTGTTGTTTGTTTCCAATATATGAGCGTGAAGTTTCTTGCATCCATAAATCTTCATGTGAACTATATAGGCACCAAGCAACATAGCTCAATTTCCATTCATCTTCTGTGATCTTACAAGGTGCTTCTTTCTAAGTGTTGGCTACTGATTCTAGCCTTCCCATGCACAAACCTCTTCTTAATACATGAGGCCACTGTTCTGTTCAACCTGATATTGTGTCCATGGACATCTCATTTGGTGGTTCCCATTTTCTCTCTCGCTCTGCTCCAATAATATACTTGTATTTAACTCTGGCAGCTTTCAGTTCGGAACTGCTTCATCAGAGGATCCGTAGTCAGGTATGTTCAATTGCCACCTGAGGGAGTTGATGTTGAACTGCTTCATGATGCCACGCGAAGAGAAGCACGGGGCGGCTAGTTCTCTGTGTCTCCTACCTCTATGTTATGAGTCGAAGAAGTAATAGACCCTTCATTGGAAAACTTGGAGAGATTTTATTCTGTATTATTCTGAGGCGTGTGGTATTCATTGGAAAATGGGTAAGTAAGTCAGCATTAAGGAATGGTGGTAGGGAGACGTTAAGTATTGAAATTTTGTTAGCATGACTGTGATATAGTTGAGAGAATACTCTCTTCTTGCAAGCTCGTGTACCATAAACTTGAAGAGTGGCTATGTGGTAATATGATTGTGTTGATCGCAGTCGTTGCTTTTGGACAAATTTTATCTACAGGCAACCCACATGGATCTTTTTCATGGACAATGTCAATAATGATAGGAATAAGAAAATTTTCACAATTATTTATATATATATTATAGAAAAAAGTATATTGGACAAACTTGATTTATGTTGTGGGATTACTATATTAGATGAAATTCCATCTCACTCAACAATCACAATTCACAACCATATAAATGTATGACTCACATGAAAGATATTTGTGTGTGTATAAGGATTTATCAAGAATTATATGTACAATTTTGATAGAAGATTATTTGTCTGAATTTAGAACAATAAAGAGTAATTACATTATTTTTTTTTTAAGAAATTTAAAAAGTGTTCACTTATATCGAATAAATTTTGAGTGGATGTCCTAAGTGAGAAGAGATGAATCTATTTAGGCTACATTTAAATTGGCGGTTTTGAATATAAGTTTTAGTAATTAATTTTTTGAATTTATTTGTGTAATTTGAAATTCAAATAATTTCAAAATGTTCAATAATAAATATGAATTTATATTTTGTTGAAAACTGATTTGTTTCAAATTTTAATATAGAGTTATCTTTTTTTTTTTTTTTAATTCTTTCCTCGGATTAACATGATAACATGACGGAAGATGTTCTGTTTACAAGACGTAAACTTTATGTGGTTTAAAAAATTATATAGTATTCATTATGTTTGTTTTATATATAACTTGGTCAAAATTTACAAAATTTGTTGATACCAGCAACAAAAGTTGAATGAAAGATCATATTTATCTTCAATTTACTTATGCAGGTCAAACAGATATTTATAATCAAAATATCCTTATATATATATTCAATGCATGTGAGAAGATAAAACTTCACCGTTATATCATTAGCTTGGTTAGAAATGATTTATTTGAACTAATATATATATTTATAAGTCAATTAAGAATAAATATAAAACTTATTAATCAATAGATGTATTTGTTATATAGAAATAAATGTTAAGAATATTAAGTATAATTTTTTAAATTATAAATTATATAAAATTTATATTTAATTACATTAAATATTAGGAGAATACATTATAATTATTGGTTGTTTATATGTTGCAAGTTGCAGATGTGATTAATCTACTTCCACAGAATCACGATTTGGTCCGCTAGAAAAAGCGACTTTTAACTAAAGATGAACTGTTTAATCCACAAATGGAAAAGGGAGTGAAAACGAGGTTCCCAAATCCAAGGCAAAGAACGAGTAAAGAAAAAGGGTTTATGAGAAATCTTGCTAGCTAGCATTAGCAATAGCATCTGCACCTGTCAACAATTCATACTCCCTATTCGTCTGCATTTTCCAGCTTCGTCTCCGCCTCGGCGTGGCCATGGAGTCCGGCGACGAGCCTCCGAAAACCCTAACATCGTCGACGACGAGGTCTCTTGCTTATTTTGAATGAATTCTACGTTTAACTGCTGAGAGAATCATTTTATGAATCGGGATAAAGGGCGATGTTGGGAATGTAGCACATAAATGTCTGTGGTATTTTTTTCGTGCAGTTTTACTTATCTGATGATTGGTGCTTTTTGGTTGCTGAGAAATTTGTTTTTGAATTGATCATCAATGTGAGAACTGCTTTGAGGCTTGAGCAGTTTTTTACTTTTATTGTTGAACGGACGCTTGTTGGATACAATGCCAAGATGTTGCACTATTGATGGACCACCGCTCATTCCCGCTGCTTATTTCTCTCAGTTACTCGGAATTTTGTAATGCTTTTGAATAAGTGCTAGCTTTTTTTAAATGAGCTGCTTTCTTGTTTTGGTGGCTTCAAAATTCAATCCTCCTCGTGTAAATCTGAGTAATAAGGTACTGTAATGTTGTTTGCTTTTAGTAAAGCTCTGGTCCACAATATAATTTGACATTTGTCCTTTCACGGTAGCTGATTGATTTTTCACTTTGATGCGTTGCATGGGTAGTTCAGAGCATTAAATTTGATAAATGACGGGAGTTTTCTTACTTGCATTTTGTCGAAGATCTGAAAAGTTCTTGACTGATCTTGAGGAGGAGAAAGGTGTAGATAAGCTGGTGCTTTTGTTTGTGTCTTTGTGAGGATGCATCAAGTACAGAAATCATCTCTTTTGCTGTTGCATTGGGGCTAGTAGTTGTAGATTCTTCTCTTTTCTTACTTCAATATCCCAAAACTTTTTAGATGAATAGGAAAGACTTGCTTTAGATATAGATACGACAGTTCTGAATGGAGCAATATAGAAACTAATAAATTTGCTCCTGCTTTTGATGTTGTCCTCATATAAAGAAAGAAATGGGAGCAGCTTTCTGCAGTGTACACGCGCTCTTGCAGATGGATACACTGAGATGCATGTGAGGTGTGTTAGCGATGTATCATGCTCGTAATTAGTTGTGTATTTTAGTAAAGCCTCCATACAATTTTTAATTAAGTTTATCTCTTCAATGGTTTCTTCATTCATACGAATATGTTTTGAACCTTTGCTAATTTTTAGAACATAATATTTACATGGATCTACTCCATTGTCAACACATATGTAGCTCAAGCTAACTTAGTTATGTTCGGTTGTTGGATACCTAGCTACCTACCATGCCACATGTTTGTCTTATTCCAGGCACAAGTGTGCAGCATGTTTCAAGCAGTACAAGAAAAAGGAGCATCTTATTGCGCACATGAAAACCTCTTATCATTCTGTTCACCAACCTAAATGCGGCGTATGTCAAAAACATTGCAAATCGTTTGAATCACTACGGGAGCACTCTACCGGTGAAATATGCTATTCTAGTTGGGTTTTACATTCCATCATTGATTGTGGTGCTTCTTTTTCGTATTTAATTATGTTAACATCTAGGTCCACTGGCTAAAGTAAATTGTTCGAAGATTTTCGCTGAAAGAGGTTGCAATCTCTGTATGCAAACTTTTGACAGCCCAGTTTCTCTCAGAGAACACCACAACATATGTTGCCTACCTGCCCCTGCTCTCTTTGTGAGTTAGGACTGAATTCTACTTTTAATACCACAAGAGCTAATGGGGTGTCTGCTTACTGTGGATAATAATGACTAATTATTACGCGAAACTGCCTCCTCATGCTACTTCCGTACTTAGTTCAACTTTTTACCTTGTTATACAGGGAACAATCAAGATGCCTTGCCCAGAATCTCAGATTTACGATCCTCCAGTAGACATTGAAAATGATACTGCTAATCATCCTGAGGCTGTTGCAATGGACTGTGAAATGGTTGGCGGTGGAAGTGATGGATCACTTGATCTCTGTGCAAGGGTATGCCTTGTTGATGAGGATGAGAAACTGATTTTCCATACTTATGTAATACCTCAAATTCCTGTTACCAATTATAGGTATCTGATTTTCATGTATTTTTTCCTTTTAAATTTTCTGTTGGCAGCGGTTAGTTACTTAGTGACCATTGTTCTCAACAGAGTTGTTGCTTCAGGTACGAGGTCACTGGTATCACAGAGGACCATCTGAGAGATGCCATGCCACTCAAGGAAGTGCAAGAAAAGATTCTTCAGATTCTCTATAATGGAGAATCAATTGGGAGATTACGCTTGAATGGTGGACGAGCTAGAGTTCTTCTTGGTCATGGTCTTGAGCACGATCTAGATTGCCTAAAAATGAATTATCCTGATCATTTGCTGAGGTAAACTTATTCGGTGCCCACGAAAGGTTGTATTACCATTTTATGAAGTACAAGGAAATTGATTCATTTGTCCATGCAAGATATAGAAGATTATAGATAAGATATAGATCAGCAACCTTTAGAGACTGAAAAATCTGTTATTAAGCAGCAAGTTACCCATCCTTTGGCCACTCAGACAGAAAAAGGAAAGGAATGATGAAGGAAAGTAAAAGAAAGAACTACAGTTGTTTCTGAATGGACAAATATCTTTGTCTGGTGAAATATTTCTCCGAAAGCAACTTGCCAGAGTTCCCACTAATATTTCTTGCTTTGACCTAGTAAATTAGGAGCCAACCATTCTCCTTATGTGGCTGGATAATACTAAGATCTGTTTATGTGCTTCAATAGTCAGTAACATTTACGTTTAAAGAAAGGTTTTATATCATGTAGCTAAAGACTACACATCATGTGCTTTAACTCTTCCACCTTCACTAATCTGCAGGGATACAGCAAAGTACCCTCCTCTGATGAAGACGAATCTGGTGAGCCACTCGCTCAAATACCTAGTCAAGACCTATCTTGGGCAAGTTCTCTTTTCTCTTGATTATTCGTGGTCTTCCGCCTTCCTTACTGATATCGAGATATAGTTTAATGTAGTCAGAGTTGCATAGACAGTGGTTATATATCTTATTGACATGCTTGCTTCCAAGAAGACAAATTGATCCTGGATCAGTTAGGGCAACAATTATTTTCTTCTTTGTTAAAGATGCAATATGTTTGTCAAAGCAAGTTTTTGTTTCTTCATTTCCATTTAAAGTTTGGTTACACTCGGCTTGCTTTAGATTGAATTTTGCAAGAGGCTTGAATCAGATATAGAACAAGGGACGGCTTTACCTGGTTAACTATGCAGTGAGGGCAGGAACCACTAAAACTACACTCACTCTCCCCACAGAAGAAAAGAGAAAATGTTCGTTCCGCTTATCTCACATGGGGCCTTGACATAACAGGTACGATATCCAGACAGGGATGCACGATCCATATGAAGATTGTGTATCTGTAATGCGGTTGTATAAGAGACTACGCTCCCAAAAACACCTAACAAAAGGAATGGAGTTCTCATTACCTGCTCGGAGTACCCCAAGCCTGACAAACGGTCACGATTCATGGAACTACAGGGAAATTCAGAATATGACCCCAGAGGAGCTGTTCAATATCTCAAAATCTAACTACAGGTGCTGGTGTTTTGATTCACGACAGCCATTGCATTTGTAACGCTAAAAACTTTCTCAAATGGAAATAGAGGAGTTGTATATATCATCAAGAATCAGCAGCTGCAGTAGTGCTGGTGTTAACCTGAAGCAATTTTGCTTGGAATTGTAGATTTATGAACTCTAATTTAATAATGATATCTTGATTCAATTGTTTGGTTGGATATGGAGTTGACAAGGACATGATTTTGCACCCCCATAAGTTTTGTTTGGATCCTATGTTACTTCAATTATTGAATGGATTGGCATGAATGATGTATGTACAGGAAAAGACTTTGCTGCCAGACTTTTACATGTATTATTACACATACACTGTATTTCTAGATATTGTGGATGCTTATATTTTTCAAACTTAATAGCTTGGATTTATTGTATGAGAAAAGAGATGAGACATTTGAGGACATTAGTCCTGTTTTTCTGTAGATGATCATAAAAAATAAATTATGGTCATAATTTAGATTTACATTTTTTTATTCCAATTATATGTCTTAAAAATAAACACTCCGAAAATAGTGTAGCTACAAAAATTACAATTCAAGCAATATCTAAATTAAAAGATATGATTATCCTGGATAGTATTTTATTTTTATTCATTCGTTGTTTATGATTTTATTTATTATCCAAATATATTACATTGAATATTCCATCAGATATAATATTAGTATACGTGGTACATTCAAATGGAAAGTTGAAATTGAGGAAAAAAATTAAAAATAAAAAATTAATAACGTAGTTAAAAAAATAAATAGAGACGTTGAGATACCACTTGAAAAAAAGAAACATCCCACTTTAGGGACAGTGATAGAGTTTTAATTATAAGAAAATGAGATATAAATAATAGTAAAAGATTTGACAAAATGAAGATAGAAAAACATTAGAATATATTCTCCGCCCACAAGATTGACTGCTTTTGGTCTTTACCCTCTCGCTTTTCTTCTGCTCTCTCTGTCTGCTGCTGTTTCAAGTTTCAACTTTCAAGTTACACACACACACACACACACCCACGAACGGTGTAGCCGAAGCTTCTTAATCTTCTCTTCCCCCCAGAATTCCATGCACTGAGATCTGCCTCTGCCCTAATTTGCTGCGATTCTCGGAGTGGAATTGGGATTTTAAGATCGTATGGCGGCGGAGGGGGTGAAGCAGCGACTGTGGGACGGCGTGTTGGAGCTGACCAAGGCCTCGCAGGAGAGGGGCACCGACCCCCTCATGTGGGCCATGCAGTTGTCCTCGAGCCTCACCGCCGCCGGCGTTTCCATGCCGTCTGGCGAGCTGGCCGAGCTTCTAGTTTCTCATATTTGCTGGTCAAACAACCTTCCAATCGCCTGGAAATTCCTCGAGAAGGCACTTACTATTCGTATCGTTCCCCCTATGCTCGTTCTTGCACTCCTCTCCACTAGGTTTTTTTATTCTCTAATAATTTCCTCCCCTCTATTGTTAAATTGACCTTTTATAGTACTCAAACCCGTGTGGGCTTGTTATCCTTTTGGCTATATTTGTCTGATAATGCAATAAGGTGCACTGAACATGGTAATGTTCCCTGGATAATGTTATGCAAACTAGTTTAACAGGATGCTGTGTATCTTTCTCACGGTGTGATGCCACAACGGAGATATATGCATAAACAAGCTCAGACAGCTGACAGGGTTGTTATTATGCAGGGTAATACCGAGCCGTAGACGGTACCCTGCAGCGTATAGATTGTATATGGAGCTTCTTAAGAGATATGCTTTTTCACTGCCATCTCTAATCAATGGTCCCAACTATCACAAGTAATGTTTTGTTGCTTTTAAACTGTATTTTACTGGGTTTTGATTTGCTGAAATGTTTGAAGGTGATAATTGAAGCAATGGATAATTTAAATTATGAGATCTCTGTGTATCTTATGCTATGTCACTGTTTCTACTATTGCTTGTTGAATGATTATATACTTAGTTATGGGCTTCAAACATGCATGAAAGGTAGACGTGTTTATTGCTTTTCACATGAAGTTCATGTTACAAAGAGTCACCATTATGTGGAGATTTCTTGATTATACAAGCAAAAGTCATGAGTAGTTTTGAGCGAAGCAGAGATTTGCCCATTTATTCGGACATGTTTTTAGTTGGCCTTGTGATCATTTGATGATTGAGGAGGGATAAGTCAAGTAGGAGTTGAAATGCAAGCCATTTTTTTCTGGGCTTTTTTAATTTTCAACACAAAGCAGTCAATGAGTTTCGGATTTATTTGGAACACGTACCGCTTTTTGTTTTCCTACCACTTGGTTTACCTTCCTTTCACCTTTGCTGGCTGGTAAATGTTGTTCTGTCTTCACCTTCAAATATGAAAATGTGTTTTCCTGATTGGTTTTTGCATTAGCTTGCTTAATTCCATTTTCAGGGAATAGGAACTAGACAAAAGAGGTCCACCATGCATGTATAATAAGCTCCAAAGTGTTAAGTGTGTCTTGTCATTTTACTATATGAGTATTTGCTGTATAAGTTTTCGTACCCTGGGTGAATTTGAGCATGTGGCCTCATAAAACTTCTGACAAAATGCACATGCTTTTTCTTAAATCCCATTGAGTATCAGTCAAAGTTTACCCGAGAAAATGTATCTTCTGATATTTCCTTATTAGTTGCATATATGACTCCCATCTCATCTGCATCTTTTGTCCTGATTATACTTTTGAAGCGGCGAAAGATGGTTATTCTGGAGTTGGGGTTTCAACATTAGCGATCTTTTTTCGTCCTTCACTTCTCGAAAAGCTAAAGATCTATTTTCTAATTGAGGATGAGCATTCAGAATTAGTAAACCTCTCATGTGTGGCATCTTCCAGTTGTTAACTGGTATTAAATTGAATTCATTGTCTGACTAACTTCCACTGTATTTATATCAATTGATTTCTGAGTGATCAAGCTAGTTATTCCATACTCTGTTTGGATCAGTCAGCAGAATATTTTTGATATGGAAATGACATCAAGTCATCAACAACCCTCCAATTCTTGTAAATTTCCTTGATTGATGGATTTAAATGCAAACATATAATTCTATAGTGGCCATTCATGAGATTCTTAGAATTGGACAACGCGAAGTCAGTCTGTTGTTGCTCCAGAAACACATGCTTTTATAATATTTCTCCTGCTGCAAAAATGACAACCAAATTGGTGAAATTATCTATTATTAACTCTTACTGTACATGAACTTGACTCTTGCTTTAATCCGTTCCTCGGAGAAACTTCTGGATTTTGTTTAAATGGTTATTGTCCTCTGGGGTATGTGTAAAATATACTAGTGTCGCGAGTTCTAAACTTATGTTCAGCAAAAAAGTATGGTCTAGTTAGTTGGCAACTATTAGAGAATTAAGTTTCTAAATAATCTTTCTAGTCACTGTAATCTAGTGAAATTCTGATATTGAAGTTTGAAAGTGACAAAAGCATGTGCGTTCTGTTTAATTGAATTGAATTGTTGACTATTTTGGCATCGAAACAAGTTTCTGTTGCTATGATTGATAACTTGAACCATCGAATTGCAGGACTATGGAATCCATTAATGATGTCCTCCAGTTTTACCAAATATTTGGAATTCAGTCCTCTGAACCAGGGCTACTTGTTGTTGAATTTATATTAGCAATTGTATGGGAGCTACTTGATGCATCACTTGATGATGAAGGCCTACTAGAACTCACCCCTGAAAAGAAATCAAGGTGGCCAATCAGGAGCCAAGACATGGAAATAGATCATCTTGATGGTTTTGAAGGGAAAAGAATCGAACGTCAGGCAGCATTTAGTAAGATAAATACTGTAATGGCTATTGAAATGATTGGTGATTTTTTTCGAAACAAAGTAACTTCCCGGCTCCTTTACTTGGCTCGTCGGAACATGTAAGCTTCTTGTTTCTTTCTCCTTTCCCTGGAAACTTTTCGCACTCCTTCAGCACTGGGTCTCTGAGTAGATGACAAGTAATACGTGGTTTTCTCTTAGTATGCATACCCTATAATTGGGAGCTGTTGACTTCGGCAGGGTCGCACACTAGCTCTGAAGCATGCATTTCTCTGTTTGCTTTCAGGCCGACGCAATGGGAATGCTTCATTCAGCACTTGAGACTGCTCGCTGCAAATTCGTCATCTTTAAGAAACTCGAAAAATATCTCTCCGGAGGCACTCTTGCAGTTGACATCCAACACACGCCAAGTCCTGTCTCGTGAATGTAAAACAAACTCACAGCAGCAATTTCATGCAGTAACAGCCAGGTCTCCTATGTCATCTGCTGGTCAATGCCATGTTCGTTCAGCACTTTGGCTTCCCATAGATCTTTATTTAGAAGATGTAATTGATGGATCACAAGTGAGAGCTACTGGTGCTGCTGAAACTATTGCGGGTACCATTTCTAACAATGTTCAAAAGCTAATACTGTGGGTATAGATTTGTTCAACCCAGATTGGCATTGCAGGTTTAGTGAAGTCTCTCCAGGCTCTAAATCAGACCACTTGGCAGGACGCATTTCTTGGTTTGTGGACCGCAGTTTTACGGCTTGTTCAGAGGGTAAGAGCTACCCAAAGTACACTGAAACATTTACCTTTTTCCTAGTATAGTCTTGAATCTTTGAAATATTGTCCTTGTTTCTCTGTTTGGGGATCAAGTAAAGCTCTATTTGATGATTTGAACCGGTCTCCCATGAAATAATGATGGGAAAATGCTTTCCAGTTTCCTGCTTTGTTGTCCAAAGCTGGTCATATTCACCGAGCATGATGAATTATTATATCTCTGCATAGAAAGAAAGCAACACAAAACTTTCCGAAGGAGTTAGCATACTGTTTCCTGTCCTTCCTTAGAAAAATCATAGGCCTAGAGCATGGACTCAGATTCTCTCTTGCTCCTAGTGACTTGTATTTCTTACCAGGACGAAGAAAATTTGTCAAAAAATGCAGTTGCTCTGTCTCTCTCTCTAAACCAAAACGCAATATGCTGACATTTTTTCCTTTGCCTCTGTTCAGGAGAGGAATTCAAGTGAGGGTCCAGTTCCTCGCATTGATACTTGTTTATGCATGTTATTGTCTGTTGCAACACTTGCAGTTGTCAATATTGTTGAAGAGGAGGAGATTACATTGAGTAGTGAAACGGAACAGAACTCTATCAGTCAGAGAAAAAATATTGAGTCAATGGGAAAGCGTCGTGAAGACCTAGTATCCAGCCTTAAGCGGTTGGATGATTTCGAAGGGTTATTGACTGCTCCACCACCTGTAAGTTCATTGGCTAATCAAGCTGCTGTGAAAGCGATGATGTTCCTTTCAGGCCTAACAGTTGGCAATGGGCACCTTGATGGCATAAGCTTGAATGACTTGCCCTCGAATTGTTGTGAGTGCTTTTTGTATGCCCTGCTTTCATGTAATTATATTTCATCTTTTTAATTGTTTGTATGAGTCATGAATGTTATTTTCTAAACTTTCACTATTTGTAAGGTTATTTTGCTTTTTGGTTATGTGTATATAGACTGAGAAGTCTGAGATGATTCAAATGATTCTTTTATCTCTACTGTTTACATCTTGGACTGTAACTTGCTTGTGTCTTCGTTTCTTGTATGTCCATATTATCACTCTTTATTTTAATTTGTTTTTGGGTTTGCCATCACTTGTTTCCAGTTCCATGATAAACAGGGGGCTGTAACCTGTGCAACGATTTATTTCTGAGCACTTAGCTCATTACCTCTTTATCTTTCTTGATCTTTCATATCTCTCCTTACGGTGAATTGACTCCTCTTAACCTTTTTATGATCATTTTCAGCTGGAAACCTTCGCCATCTGATTGTTGAGGCTTGCATTGCTAGAAATGTTTTGGACACGTCTGCATATTTGTGGCCTGGATATGTAAAAGGTCGATGGAACCAAATTCCTCGAAACATTTCTGGGCAAATGCCTGGTTGGTCATCATTGATGAAAGGGTCACCATTAACTCCTCCAATGGTCAGTGCCTTGGTGTCGACTCCAGCTACTAGGTATATGGTAGTTTTAGTTTACATTTCTGTTTGCTAACTGATGTAGACTACCTCAGAAGCAAAAGAACCCAAGAAGGAAGAAGTTCTTATAGAATTCAGTTGAGCTACTAGTTTGCTTAGCCCCTGAATACTTTGTTGCCTGTTACAAGGAAAAAGGATTTCAAGAAACAAGATAGGGATTACAACATTATTAGGACATGTAAGACTTCAAAGAATAATAGGAAATGGGCTACTCTGTTATTCTCCTTTAGATTTCTCTGGGTCATTTGTTGGTGGGGTTGGGAGAAAATTCATTTGTAATGTAGACCAATTTACCATTAGCTGAAACAACCTTATTGATGGGTGTCAAATTAACTCCTAGCTGTCACTCTGTTATCTGTTAGATGAACTTTAAAATCCAAATCCACACAAAATTTAGCACTTTACCATGCTATTATGTTAAATAATGTTTTGGCTGAGCCTGGCAAGAAAATCATATGTTATTGGTTAGAACAAAAATTCTTTTGACTTTCTTGTGTTTGGGTAAGTCTCGTGAATAGGAGTTGACAAGCAAATATGTGGATCTCAAAATGTGTGATCAAGTAAACATCCCTTTTATTTGTCAACCATGGTACTGTCATCAGTTGAACACTATGTCCTTTAAATTGTTGACTTAGCTGTTTATTTATTACCCCATATTAGTAAGAGATGTGAAACTTGAGCTTGTTAGTGTTTTTGTAATTCAACCTCAGTACGAGATCCTCCTTTTCTCATATATCCCAGTTGTAAGGCAACTGAGTTTGAGCTTGTGGATTTGATATAAGCTTAGCAGAGATAGAGAGAATGTATGAGATTGCTGTGAGCGGTACGGATGATGAGAAGATCTCTGCTGCTACAATATTTTGTGGGGCTTCTCTATATCGTGGTTGGAATATACAGGTAATGAATTTTGAGTTGTGTAAAAATTGAAACATAATATATTGATTAGTCAAGTACAAAGCATTGTGGCCTCTTTTTGTTTTGGCTGGTTGCGTTATAAATTTTCCATTACAATCCTTAACTGGACGGTAATAGAAGCTCAAGATAAGGTCATCATTTTGGACAGGATGTTTCTCTTTGTAATAACTCCACACCTTCCTGTTTCAAAAAGATAATATGTCGATTTGTCTATGCTTGCAGGAACATACAAGCTTTTTGATCACAAGATTGCTGTCGCCAGCTGTTCCAACAGATTTTTCTGGGAGTGAGAGCCATTTGATAGGTTATGCTCCATTTCTGAATATTCTTCTTGTGGGGATATCATCTGTTGATTCTGTTCAGATTTTTTCCTTGCACGGCCTGGTGGGTCCAACTTCATCTATTTGATTCATACTTTCTAGTTTTATATCGGTGACATTGTTACCACACAGAGAACAATAAATTTGACGTTTAGGACACATTATTATTACTTATGGTTGTGGGGCTGTTGCCAAAATGAATCAGAGACCTATAAGATATTGTATTCTTAATATTAGTACTTCGACAAATATTTTTGTCTTTGGACCATCTTTTGATCCTATTTCAATATTTACACAAATAAAATGTAATTGGATAGCATGCACACAACTACAACAATTTATGGGATAGTTATTAACACGAGGACATCATTGGAAACAAGGAGACATGCAAACTTTCATAACATTTCCGTGTGCTAATACACTTTGACTATGCTTTATTTATTCCAGGTTCCTCAACTTGCAGCTGCTTTGATGCCAATCTGTGAGGTCTTCGGTTCCTGTGCACCCACTATGTCTTGGACTCTTAACACAGGGGAGGAAATTTCTTCCCATGCTGTATTTTCAAATGCATTTTCTCTGCTGCTGAAGTTGTGGAGATTTGATCAGCCACCTCTGGAACATGTGAGCGGAGATATTGCCCCAGTGGGATCCCATTTAACCCCAGAATACCTCTTAATGGTGCACAATTCCCAATTAGCTTCACGTGAGAACCCAGCAAAAAGTCAAAATAAAACTAGTAGACAGTCAAGATTGTCATATCCTTCTCCAAAAAGGCCCGTATTCATTGATTCTTTTCCGAAACTTAAGCGCTGGTACAGGAAGCATCAAGAATGTATTGTTTCTATTCTTTCTGGCCTGGTACCTGGAAATCCTGTTCATCAGATTGTTGAGGGACTCCTGAACATGATGTTCAGAAAAATCAATAAAGGAGGTCAACCGCTGACTCCTACAACTTCTGGAGGCAGCAGCTCTTCTGTCTCTGGATCTGATGATTCCTCTCTCCGTCTTAAGGTACCGGCTTGGGATATTCTCGAGGCTGTTCCCTTCGTCCTTGATGCTGCCCTTACTGCCTGTGCCCATGGAAGACTCTCACCACGTGAACTGACCACCGGTTAGTCAATATGTTTATATTTAAGTCGTGCTTGTGGTATTTCCAGAATAATTATACTTGGTCCAAGAATAATGCTGTTTTTGGGAGATACTTTAGTCCGCTAATCAAATCCATTTGCACTTGCACATGCGAGAGAGGGCATTTATTTTCCACATATTCTGATGCCTGCCATGAGGTCAATTATGACTAGCATGCATGTATTATTTTCTTGCTTCGAGAATGCTGTATGCATGAATGCATCATTTGATTTCAGTGTAGGAGGTTCAGCTGTTCCTGTTAGGTATAACTACGTCTGGAATTCCTCATCTACGATCTCATTGGGTCAGATCATGTAATGTTTTATGGTAGTTTTATCTATTTCTGAATGAGCACATTCAATAATCTGTTTCAGGTTTATTAGATGCAGAAATCCTTATAGACAGTTGAACGAGAAACAAAAATAGGAACCCTTCTTAGAACCTGCATCTATTATTGTAATGGAAACTGAATGAGTATGATCTGAAATATCATTGCTCATGTCACTTCTATGGTCCTATTTTCAGTGATATAATGTTGTTCTCCAAGTGTGCATGCTGTCAATATATTAACAGACAATACCATGGTTTATTTTCCCAGGGCTCAAAGATCTTGCTGATTTTCTTCCTGCTTCTTTGGCAACTATTATGAGTTACTTTTCAGCAGAAGTAACTAGGGGTCTCTGGAAGCCTGCTTTCATGAATGGAACTGACTGGCCAAGCCCTGCTGCAAATTTGTCCATGGTTGAACAACAGATAAAGAAAATTTTAGCTGCCACTGGCGTCAATGTGCCATGTCTTGCAATAGGTGCGCCTTATAGATACGTGTCTAACAACTCAAGTAGAGCTGTTATTTCCCTCACACATCCTGCTTCTGCTGCACTTTGTTGTTTGGAATTCTCATCATACATTTGATTTCAGAAATAGATCAAAGAACAAGGTGTTCCATGATGAATCCTTATCAGCATGAAAGTTTGATGCTAAATCTTTTGTCATGAAAGCAATTTGTTTGGAGTAAAAAGTTTTATTTTCTATTATGTTGTAATAATCTAGTTTCTGTGTCAGAAAATGAGACTCCCTGGGTCTTTATGTAGTGAGGAATTTGTTCATTACAAAAAACAAAAAGAAAATAACTTGTTGATCTAAATGCAAATCCTTGATCCATGTTATGCTGATAAGTGCTTTCCTTGTAGGGGGAAACTGTCCAGTGACACTTCCACTACCATTGGCAGCTCTTGTTAGTCTGACGATCACGTTTAAACTTGACCGAGATACTGACCGTTATTTAAACTTGGTCGGTCCAGCCTTGAGTAACCTTGGCATAAGTTGCCCTTGGCCATGTATGCCTATAATAGCTGCTTTGTGGGCTCAAAAGGTAAAGCGTTGGAGTGACTTTATTGTGTTCTCTGCATCCCAGACTGTGTTCCACCACAGTAATGATGCTGTAGTTCAACTCATCAGAGTCTGCTTCACAACAGTCCTTGGGTTAAATTCTTCTTCTGTTGCAAGCAACGGCGGCGTGGGTGCTCTTTTGGGTCACGGCTTTGGTTCTCACTTTGCAGGTGGCATTTCGCCAGTTGCCCCTGGAATACTTTACTTAAGAGTTCATCGAGCTGTCAGAAATGTCTTGTTTTTGACTGAAGAAATCGTGTCTCGTCTAATGCATGCTGTCAAAGATATTGCAAATAGTGGGTTGCCCAGAGACAAAATGGAGAAGCTCAAGAAAACCAAATACAATATGAAGTACGGCCAGGTTTCTCTTTCTGCAGCTATGAGTCAAGTGAAGATTGCGGCTTCTTTGGGGGCTTCTTTAGTTTGGCTTACGGGTGGCTTGAGTTCGGTACAGTCTCTAATTAAAGAAACGCTACCCTCGTGGTTTATATCTGTTCATGGGGCGGAGCTCAATGGAGAAGAATCAGGAGGCATGGTTGCAATGCTGGGCGGCTACGCACTCGCATACTTCACCATTTTTTCCGGAACATTTGCATGGGGAGTCGACTTGGCTTCACCTGCATCTAAGCGGAGACCCACCGTTCTTGGGAAGCACTTGGAATTTCTTGCGAGTGCCCTCGATGGAAAAATATCTCTCGGCTGTAACAAGGCCACTTGGAGGGCATATGTGACAGGTTATCTGAGTTTGATGGTGAGCTGCACCCCCAGTTGGATGCTGGAAGTTGATGTGGAAGTTTTGAAGAGAGTTAGCAAGGGACTAAAACAATGGAATGAGGAAGAACTGGCTTTGGCTCTTCTTGGAATAAGTGGGATTGGTGCTATGGGTGCTGCTGCTGAAATGATCATAGAATCTGGATTATGAATTTTGTCCCAACACTTGTTTAGATTTGTTTTTTTTCTTTTATTCTTCTGTTTTTTTGGGTTAGATAAATTAGTCACTAGTTTTAGTTAGTTTAGCTATAGATGATGTTAATGTATACATACTAGGAGCTAGAGCAACAGAATTTTTAATTTTAATTTTCTGTTAGGCACCATTCACTTTGTGTATATAGGATAACTGGACGATAACATAAATTGGAATTAAAATTTAGATAAAAACAACCTGGTATTGATACTAGATCAATTCCTTAAACAGGATAAAACGTTATTCTTTGTTTACTTTGCATGGTAACAACATAATTAAGATTCAATTACTCTATTACCATTAAGGTCATTTTAGAAAGAAAAAAAAAAAAAAAAACCGGGATGTAATAATATTTGATAGAAGTGTGCTTTAAGAAGTGTAATTACAATAATATAATGTTTTAAATAATGAAAAAGGAATTCAATAAATTATAGAAAGAGATCATCTTTCTCCCCTTTTCCGTCAAATTCTGGCAGACTTTTTTGAAAAAATTTTATTCGAATTAGGTTTGGCTTAATCAAATTAATTATAGAGCAAGTATAGTATATGTATTATGTAATTGGTCATTTTTCTTAAACTGTACACCAGTCACTCAACAAGTGTTTTATATTTATCATATGATTGCTTCAAATTTAACTGAACCAAATCCGAACTAGAATTTCTCGACTTTCCTTGACCATCACCACCCAAACAACTCAGTTATTTTCAGACAATTAAGTGCTATTTGGTAATTAATATCAGGACATAAAAATCTCTTACAAGCCTTATCATCAAGTAAAACGCCTCCAAATGCTACATTAGAAATGACTAGTTTATTCCCTTTAAAAATCATATTATATATTATTATTATTATTTTAAACAACTTTGAGAGAGAGAGAGAGAGAGAGAGAGAGCAGATTAGCTGGGAGGGGTTTAAGAAGGGTGGTGGGTAGAGAGTGGTAGCTAAGAAATGGAGGCAAGAGCTTTGTATCTGCTAACATGCACCGCTCTCCCGCCCTTCTCCAATTCTTCACCCTTATCAAGATTTCAGAAAGCTTTTCCAATCACACCTACTTCCAAGAGTAAGAAGCTAAGGAGTTGTTTCTTTCTTCTTAGGTTTGGTTCTTTATTCAAAAATTGAAGAAAGATGTCATCTTTTTCTTTCTTGTTGTTTTCAAATCATCAGCTTTGCTTAGATGCAAGAAGATAGAAGAGCGAGACTTATACGGACTTCCAAAAGATTATTACGATGATGTATGTATGTATGTGTTCTGTTCTCACTTAGTTGTCTCAGTTCTTGCGATTTCCCTTTGTGGGTTTTCGTGACATAGGGAGCCAATGTAACCTTTTTTTGAGCTTAGGAATGGCAAGCAAGGCAGAGGGAAAAGACAAAGGAATTGCATAAGAAGCGGCAAGAGGAAGACGAGGAAGAGGATAGGAAGGTTGATGAGTACCGTGAGATTGGGTTGCGCCTGAAAAGTTATCCAGATGAAGAACTTCGCAAAGCCAAAAAATTGGTTTCGAGCTTCATAAGATCGGCTGAAGAGGTGGAAGAGGTATTCGATAATCATTTCTTAACTCAAATTTCTGTTGAATACTTTACTTAATTATAACTGCATTAAAGAGAAAACCTCTAAGTTATGGGTTGGATTAAACTCCGGTGGTTCTCTTTCGATATTCAGTTACTAATGCTTTTCTTCCTCGGAGAAGAGTTCTTCAGCCCACTGAGTTATATTTTGGTTGTTTCTAAACTTATATCATATTAGCTAAAGTTTCAAGCAATATTGGCTGATAATAGTTATTTATCATTTACTGCAGAAAATTGAGGAAGCTGCTGAGAAAGGTGAACTGAGTGAACTAGTGTTATTGGTGATATGGAATCGCCTAGATCTCGCTAGACGTGATGTGAGTTATCATGCTGTGCCTCTGTTAGTATCTGGAAATGATTGCTTCCACTGTTTTTTTACATGTTGCAAGAAGCCCATACCAATAGTAGTAGATGAGGTTGGAATATATTATATCAAGCACAACCACATGCTTTTGTTCTGGGAAGCATTTAAGCCATTTCCAGGATACACCTTTTGAGCCTCCTAATCCTTCCCTAGTTATCTCTCTTTAGTGTCTATATGATAATTTAGATCTACAAAATCTTGTTTCAGGATGAGAAGGATGCTGTTAGAAGTCTTGATCTCCTGTACAGGAGGGTCGAGGTATGCATCATTTGTTATGTTTTCCATTCTTATTCATTTTTAGATAGAAGGCTTCAATATCAGGGTAATGATGATTTTCTTCCTGGTAATGCCGTTTTTGGCCTGATACTACATTATTTGACTTGCATGGTTTTCCTGGATAGGACACCATTTTGTTGGTGTTTGACCATTTTTTTACCCTTATCATAGTACGGTGTCACACTGTCTAAATCATATTTATGCCTTAGACTGAGATATTGAAACGGGAGGCTACACCAGCAATGAGGTTACTTAATGATCT
This sequence comes from Sesamum alatum, assembly GCA_034509735.1. NCBI lineage: Eukaryota > Viridiplantae > Streptophyta > Magnoliopsida > Lamiales > Pedaliaceae > Sesamum > Sesamum alatum. Next base: position 4,638,529 of record JACGWO010000009.1, read on the forward strand.
CTTGAATATGCATGATGGATTTGACGATGATGGCTGGCTAAAGGCATGTAAGAAACGTATGGTTGAAACTTTTCCCAGAGAGGATCCTTTCAGCATTCTTGTACCACCTGGATTTGACATTGATAAGGTATCACTTACATGTGCTATATCACTCTATGTTTTGAATTTTCTGACACAATAAGACGCTGTTATCAGGTTTTTCTTATCTTTTAATATAATTCTCAAATCTGTCGAGGCTTTGAGACATAGTTTTGATCCCCCTGGACTGGAAAGTAGAGGAATAATACTGGAGAATTGTTACCAAAATTGATTTTTCAAAGAAGTTTCTAATAAATACGTAGCCAGTTTGATGAACCTTTTCAATTCGCTCATGCCTTAATTGCGGATTGCATGCTCGTTTTTGCACCTATGTGTGCCTACATATTCCGTGCTTTATAAGTGCATCAGTCTGCTGTGAAGTTTGTCTTTCTATTTTTTTATTTGTTTCTCCTAAATGATTGGTTGTTCCATCTTTATGTTTAGCACCAAGGACCAATGAGGCCAACCATTGAGGCTGATGATGTTCTTTTGAGGGTAGATTTTGTTCGAGAAGTCGATGCACTGCTGCAAGAGATTCGATCCGAGCAAAACGAAGCACTAAATACACAAGCTCTTGATCCAGAATCAGTTGCTAGCAGGTTAAAACAGCAGGAGAAACAACGGGCCATACACCAAGTAGAAGCTCTATTGGATCTGGCCATTAATTTGATGTGGTAGTCATACTTTGTGAGAATTGTGTCATTGTCCATGAGTGGTGAAATTCCAGCCAGAACCAACAAAAGCTTAAAGTGAGATTTAGGAGTTACAGTAGAAAGTCAGTGTCTATCGTTACGTAATAGTCGCTTTTCTTCTCCCATTTTCGGCCTTTTTTTTCTGCCATCAGTATATATCTCTATGTTCTATGTTCCAGCCTACAAACTCTTGGAAGAAAAGTGAAAACTAGATGTGTAAGTTTTGCAATGCAGATGGAGGATAGCGGACCGTTACGGTATCCAGTTATTAGAGATATATGCCACAAACTCTCTTTTGGTAGCAATATGATTTGCCAACTCACTTGTTATTCTGTATGGAATATAGAAAGAACGCTTCCTGACTATGCTTGTAGACTTGCCAGTAAGCTGTGTATGTGTAGGAAGAATATGTATTATATATGAGGCCTTGTCATTGTCATAAATGCAGATTGACAATATAGAAAGCTAGTCTATTTCCCAATTTTGACGTTGTCTAATCTTCTGGGAAGCATATCATCCAATACCATTTCACTAATATTGACATTCTAATCCAGGGACTTGGCATAAGGAAGCACAACCGAAATGCCAAGGGATAATCCTCACAAATGTCCAGCAGCATCTTTTGTTGCATTTTCAGGAGTGATGCCACCAGAAACAGAAGCACTTTTACTACCCATGCGGGATCTCTTGGTTTCGACAAGTGGATTGTTCTCCTCCTCATCAATGGCTGCTGCTTTCTCAATCTCAATGTTTTTGAACACCGGGTGTACATAAGCATCCCGTAGATAAGCTTTCAAGTTCAGGTTCGGCTCTGTAGCTCTTTCTAATGTGTCCTTCACCACCGCATCCTGTTCAGTCACCAAAACTTATCTCACTGTCAAACGAGTTTATATGAACATAGTTCCGTTGTCTGGTATAAAAGTCTATCTCAACTGATTGAAAATCCAGCATATGTTGTCTTGTAGATTATCATCATAACGTCCAATGGAAAGTAAAAGAAATTCAGCATGCACTAACCTGAAGTGGGAACCTAACGAAGGCTGACTCAAACCGGCCTTTGCAAAATCGATGAAACCAGATGGTCAAGACGGGAAGTATGAGCAGCACTGGAGTTGATTTGGCTATACTCTTTGTGCTCAGCAGTCCCATCAGCAGTAGTTGTGAAATTACTAGACCTATAACCACACGCCGATGCACATCTGGCCAAAATGCAGCCCCACTCTCATACTTCTGATCATATACATTGATAATCTGAAAATGAGTAAATGTAAAAAATCTCATTACTTCCCTAATCTTGAAAGTAAAAGCATCTTTCCCTGTAAAATGCATAAAACCACAAACAGATAATGTTTCCAGGATAAGGCTCCTTCAAATGAACCCCATATAGGGATCCCTACCTGATGGCGAAAGACCACATAGGCAAAGGCGAAGAAGATAATGATGAAAGGTAAAACAAATGGTGTGACCACTGCGTAAACAAGTCCCAGCAAGAAATATAGTTGTATCCGAGGTTCTGATGAGGCGAAATTTATGCAGCCAGGATCCATTGCCTGCTCCCTGTCCTGTTCTGTCTTAACCAAGAATGTATTCTTGAGGTGGAACAGGACTAGAGGAACCAATCTGAGGATCTCTGCAGCGATCCCGGCCCAACCATCAACCATAATATAAGTAATAAAGAAAGTGCCTTTCATTGGAATGGCAACACCCACTGTTATTGGAATCCTGCAAGGTAGGAGAAACTTAAACCATCAATGTCAGATCAAAGAGGCATGGCATTTTCAAGCATGAAATCAATAGTTAGTGCATGCTAGTAATTGGGAACTGTGACCTGATGATCTAATTTAAGTATCCAATGAAATTAGGAAGGATACCAGCATCTTATAGTTCTTTAAACAAAGAATTACAGGATTTCTAAGTTTTGTTGCTGACATCTCATCTAGTTCAAATAGATGGGAGAAAATGAGTGGTAGAGGTGGTAAACGGAACAAAAAAAACTTTGCCAACGTGTAGGTTGAATTTAACTTCACTGAAAAATAATACGGTGCTTGAGGGATACAAGATCTCCATAACTAAACAGAGAAACTGTAATATTAAGTCAGAAGTCATAAATAGATGATGACAATAGAATTAAGATTAGACGGAAGACTCTCTTGTTCTTATTGCCTGTTTAGTCTTAACAGTGATGTGATATCAGCAATTACTCAAGCTAGAAGCAAACAGTAACCTACTCTGATGGGGATTGGTTAAGGAACTTATGGAGCTGCTGGAATGCTGCTCCTGTGACGATACTTCCAAGGAAGACATTTATGAGTAAAAACAAATGATATTTTGCAGCTGATCTTCTGTCCAGGGATGAAAGAGATCTGAGTCCTTCTATTTTGGACATCATCATGAGAATTGTTGGAAGAAGCGCCAGAAATATCTTCAGCGCTATACCAGGAAGAAAACCTTGAATAATAGACTTGATCTTTTGCCTGAAGAAGAACAACTCAATTATGAAACATATTGAAGAAATAAATGCACAAGTAAAATGAGAAGCAGAAAAAGACTCTAACAAGCTTAAAGAATATGACATTGTACACTAAGAAATCGAGCATGGTTGCCAAATACTAATGTTTGCAGGCGTGCTATATCCGGAGCATCTTTTTCTTTACCCGACTTAGTGCACAGGCTTATATGTCAAGGAATGTGGTTGCAGAATATGAGATCAATGCTAACCACAAATCAAGAACATGGTTAATGAGAACTCAAATTTATAAATCCTGAGGATTACTATGAGAAGAGAAACAAAAACCATCACCTGTGTTCCTTCCAATCGTTAACTAATGATTTCAGTACTATTTGGCATACTGAGAAAATTGAAACATCGGACAAGTTTGGAAATGCTTCACAAGTCTTCCATTAGTTCAAACTAAAACTTCCATTAATCTTATATGCTGAGATCCAATAACATGACAATATGGCATGATATGCAGCCATGATAATCCAGCATTAAAAAATAGAGATTCATAAGAGGACACTTCAATTGAGACAAAGAAACGCTTGAAAGAAATGAACTTACTTTTCAATCAATGGTTTCAGGAACGGAAGAACCTTTGTGATACCTTCGATACTTGCCAAGGATTGTACAAATGCTATAGGTATCATGAAAAAGAATGTGAGAAAGAACATGGCAACACCCATCAGCAGTTTTCTTATATTAAGCTCAACATAGGGTATTGCGAGATTATCCCAGTAAACATCACGTGGTTCAGGGGCCCATTCTGTCAACCAAATAGTTGGATTGCTTGCTTGTTGAGTTTGAGCACAAACAGCTGCTGCCCATCGGCTCTTAAATGAAACAAATGCTGCAGGAACTATGGCCTTTGGGTCACTTATGACCTTTTCCCTTTCTGCAGCTTCCTGTACCCCAAGAAAAGAAAATAAGAAAAGAAAGCATACAAGATCGAGTCTTCAAGGTATTAATCCTCAGGAATCTAGGTCTGTCGAGTAGCTGAAAAACATTGGTTAAGGCAATTGGTTATCCGCAAGCGCATCAAACCTGGGAATCATGTACTCCCAAAATGCTAATCATACCAATAAGCAATACTGATAGGCCATGGTGTAAAAGAAGGTATATCTGGGTAGTTAAAAAGCAAAGTAAGTTTACATGACATTATGTAGTGTAGCAGGCTTACTTCTTCAACTGTCTTCCTGATTTCTTCCGTGTAGTAATCAATGGCATCCACAGATTCTCCCCAAAGGCCCCAAAAACCTGTCTATAAACTTTAAGAAAATGAGATGACAAGTTTATTCTAAATGATGTGGAGGATATATTCAAGGACATCTAAGTAAAGTATTATGAGCACATTCCACTGAGCAACCAAAACCATAGTCAAAACTTTTGATTTCCCATGAACAAATAAATAAACAGAAAACTAACTGCTCAAAACATTAACTATACCTTTGTCATTGGTCTGCTTTTGGGGTTTCTCTCGTATCGTGTTTCGTAGTAAGTTCGCCAGTTGAGTAAACTCTTCTTCTGTTCAACCAAACTGGCAAGCTTGTTTGCATTGTATATGACCTGCATTCCAGTTATTGAAGAGCTGTGTAGAATTAAAAACCTCAGAATAAAATACACGATTAACTTCTACACTTAATCTGCTAATTCGAGTTTCCTTTCTGGTTTTCCATTAAGCTACACAAAGATTAACTTCAAGACTTTACTCTTCCAAATATTATAATCGAAGTAGCATAAATGCGAACCTGATGCATGAGATAATGATTAGGATGGTTTACGCAAAAGAAATGCCCCACATGCTCACTAACTGATTCATCAAGATCTGGAGGAACATTTCTCACAAGGACCTGAAATGAAACCCGAATGATTGTCAGCACAGCTTAAACAGTAGAAATGGCAGAAATGAGGTGAGGTCTCACAAAAACAAATGTACATCATAAATACCAAGCATAATTTACAAACTCACAGTGAATTGATCTGGACGACGACTTTCAGAGGCTAGGAAGTGCAACCTCTTGGTAGTTATGATCTCGTATTCCTTGTAAAGGACATAGCATGTCCAAAATGTGACTATATATGCCATACTTATGTGTGCAATAAACCTGAATGAAAATAAGAAAAATATATGCTTTATCAAAGAGTAGAGCACAGAATAACATCCAAATTGAAATAAACATTAACAAACCAATAAATTATATTCATCCTTTTCAATCTATTAAAGGTACAAAGGTGCATAGTCCCTTAATCAAATGAATGAGATGGCACTGATACCATCTTCTAAGAAAAGAAATGTATCTAGCAAAGATCAAACTCATAACATTTTCATGGCATCTAAACATGCAGCAGCCCTTCCTATGATTCATGACACAAAAATCTTGACCTACAGTAGGATGCAGCACAGAACTTATGAAATTATAATAGCTTTCATCAGCGGGTTATACTGTAGATGTTAGAAAAAATATGTGTAAGTCATTAATCAGAATGGTGGGAGCACAACATTCTAATATGACATTTACTACATCATTTTCATATGCATGTTTTCCCATAATAGTATTGTTAATGTACTCCAAGCATCTTAGTGTGGGGAGACTCCTGTAAGGTAAGAGCACACATAAATATCACTGCAAGAGGTGCAGCAAACAAGTCTAGTTGTCACCTTAAAGATCCTGCAGGAACATTGGATATAGAAAGCTTGTCAATGTCGCTGTATGTTAAATCTTTGATATCGTCCAGTGTTTGGCCAGTCCAATTGACTGGCACCAATACGGCAAAAGCAAGCAGAGCAATAGGGACAAAGATCTTCAATCTGCATTCCAGATTGTTTTTATTACCGTGATCCATGAGAATTCAGAAATATAAGGAAGAGAACATTTGATGTGTGTCTAAGCACCAAAAAAAAAAATTAATTTCAACATGGTAACACTAAAGTCATAAGCCCAAACCTTCTGCACCTACCCAAGAAGGTAAATCCTTATATACACAGCAGAATCGAGCCCTGCATGCTCTATCAGCTCAGGCTCTGGCATTCTTAATGCTGCAGGCATCCAAGTCCAGAACTTTAAATAGGTTCTGTAGTCTAAGTTAACGAACTTGTTCACTATAGGTCCAGAACCCCGTGGGCTCGATCTTATACCCTTCTTGTACCATTTTGGGAAATATACTCTATCATTGATTGGTTGGAGTCGTAAGAATGCAAACGCCAGAAGAAATGCCAATGCAGATAAAAGATTGATAGCTGCCGCTGTGCTAATATCTTGAACACTAGCCATATTGTTATGTGAGGATTACTTATCGCCTGCAACGGAACAAAGAGAAGTGAGATCGGTTTCCCAAGTCTGATACATTAAGAGAATATAACCGCACATGAACAAAAATTGAATTAAAGGAAGGATGGCAACGGTCTACATCTCCTCTCAATTCTAGTCAGTGATCTCCAAAAATAATATACATACTTGGAAACGTTCCACACTTTCTTCAGGTATAATCTTCCACAGTTGAAACGGATGGATGGGGTAATTCCCCGGTACCTATTCGTTGTAGCTGCCTTCCCTTGAGCAGAAAAACTTTTTTATTCAGTCAGTTCAAATGATCCCCTTGAGCTCCAAAAACTTGCAGAATATCCTAGAACATTTGTGCTCCTTAATGACCAGAATATTACCTAAAAAATCAAACATCAGGTTTCACGTTTCAAACAACTCCAGGATCAAAATTATAATATTGAATTGAGGATGAGTCATAGCGCAAAGAGCCATGCAGAAACAAACTAGACAACAATCTATGTGTCTATATTATCTATAAACACTGAAAGTTATTATGTCTTAACGTCTGACATCAACGTTGCCTCCCGAGCACGAGGCCTAAGAACCCAAAACAAAAAACAGAGGGATAGAGAGACACAAAGAGGCAGAAACCAGATGTTTGATAACAGAAATACGATAAAACCAATAAATCATTACATATAAGTACAGTTCAAAACTAGGTTATAATCAAAAGGACACGAGAAGGATTCAGCAATTTCAAATATTGCCAAAAACATCAAAAAATTCTGATCCAAGACTTCCGCCGATTCAAGACATAAGTAACGAAGAAACAATGGAGAACCAATCGAAAGATAAAAAAACCGACGCCCTTTTCTTTTTCTTGAATTCTTGTTACCGTTACTTTCAAAACCAGCGCAACAAAGCTCTCTTACCTATGGCGCAAAGCGAGATGCAAACCCCTAATCTCCTCGGCGGCGATGAATCGGAATTGACGACGGGAAGAATGAGGCGGAAATTAGGGCATCTCAGAATTGAAACTTTTGGGGGGCGAAAGGCGGAGGGTGGGAAAGCGGCAAAAAGCTCGAGGCGGACAACGGGTTCTTCGGTTTGCGAGTTCCCTGCCCCTTCATGACAGTTTGTTAACGTTAAACTGCCGTACGGATAGAACACGCAAATTTTCAAACTCCTGATGACGAATTTACCCCTCACATAAATTTATAGGACACCCTGCGCCTTTCTAAAACGATCCGTTGTGGTTTTAGTTTACCCTCAATTAAAAACTTTACCATAATTGGTCAAAATTTCATGCGAGTAAATTTCAGTCGTGCATACATATATATATAGATAAAATTAAAAATTAACGATTACGTTGATATTTTAATAAATTGAAATATACCAATCAACTTATTTCACGTGAATAAATTTGAGTTATACGTAATTAAATGAATTATATTTTACCGTAAAGAGAAAAGACTTGATCGCACAATAAAATTCAATATATTCTTACTTTAAATGATAAAAAAACTATTATATCATGTTTCAGCAAGAATTTAAACACGTGGTTTATAATTTTATATTTTTAAAAAAAATTGAATTATAATTAACAAATATATATATATATATAAAACATGGAAGCCACATAGGAGTTGTCGCAGTTGACTGGTTCTTTGAACTTTAGGATGGTAAGCGGACAATTGGAGGAATATGCACGAACGAGATGCTATATATAGACGGGTGCGAGCACATCTAAATTTGGAATAATATTGGAAAATATTTGAACTGGAACCGACCAATTCATCCACTTATCCAACTGTTATATTGTAATTTTTGGACATAGACAACTCCGAGGTCTCCGCCGTTGACAATTAGTGACTGAAAAGGGCAGTGATGTCCACATGAAATAATTGAAGAGGGCTTAAGATGACAAGTGCGTGGGAATTGGAACACCACATGGACGGACACATGCCACAATGATTCAATTCCTTGGAATTAGGCTGATTTTGAGTGGAAGTTAGGTTGCTTTGAGGATCAATAAAGCAGATGTTGCTCAAGATTATTTACTCCAAATTTACACATCTCAACGCGGTTTCGGACATATTAAATTAATTATTATTACATCAATGCCGCTTGAGTTATGTCACAATACATCTTTGTTCTGTTAACAATTACAATTACCCAACTGAAATTTGAATATTCTTACATGCTTGCTAAAAAATTAGACAAAAATCCATTAATATGACAACAAATCTTGCCGTTTGAATATTGGAAACAACGTACGCATCCCCAAAAACACATTCATTTATGGCATTGCATAATATTAATTTGGAGGGTCAGAAATACAGAGCAACGGCACCCACAATTGGGTGAAGCTGTATGGCCACCCATACATACATAACAAAGCTGCCCCACCCCACGCGGCCAATCATATCCACTCCTCATCTATAATTGGTCTCATATACTAATTACTTACAGGTTTTTCCCTGAAATTTTATATAATTATAAATAATTTTTTATTATTTATAAAATTATAATATCATTAGTAAATGAAAAATAATTATGTAGTCCTGGAATTCCAGACGGGTATGTGGAAGTAAGAATTTACCCTTGTTGGTTATTTTATTTTTTAACAAAAATACTTAAAAAAATATGAGAGTTGGTAAAATGAATAATTTATATAGAATATTAATCCATAAAATATTTTTAAAAAAATTAAAAACTATATAAAAATATATTGTATAATCTAGTAAAGGCTTTTAGACAATTCACTTCAAAAATTGGATGAAGACCTAACGAAATGGACTCATTATTAGACGGACAATAAAGTTAGAAGGGTATTTATGTTTTTTCAAACAGCGATAAAGTATTTATAATTATGTCAAATCTCATGAGAGGCGGTTGTAATTAACCCTTTCATTAATTCACTAGAAAAAAATCAATATTAACTATATTTGAAAAATTATGGTAAATAACTATTATTAATTAACTACGGTTAAATAAAATTTGATACAAAAATTAGCTTTTCCACCATGAAAAACTTTATTTGCCACGACTAAAAGTCGTGGTAAAAATATTCGTCATGACTTTTAGCCATGTCAAATATTTTTAGCTACCATTGCAAAAACCACGACCGACAACCGTATATAAAGAAAAGATTGGAGATTAAAAGAAAGATTACTAATTATATATTTTTTAAGAGAGAATGAAATTAAATTATGAGAAAATAAATAAAGAGATAACAATGCTGCATGCAAACGCATGCATAAATCTACACATAATGATAATTAAAAGTTTCAAAAATCTTCACACACACGACACACACTCATGTACTCAAGAAAGCTAGAAAGAAAGTGTGTGTAATTCTTGACCAAGAAAAACAGAGGCCCAACAAAAATATTTTCTCCTATTTTGACCCTCAAACTCTTCCATCTACAACATAATGAATATGCCTCTGTTAATTGCCGGAGCAAAACACCACGACTTTGGAACTGTGAATTAACGGCTCCGTTAGGTTAATATGGACAATCTTGATGATGAATCTGAGTTCCTCAATTCTGAGCAAAACTATCGTACTCAAAGTTGTCTGATTCTAGATACATATCCGTCCGTTGCTAACCTTGATATCATCATGATTATTGCAGGACCCGCCGTCAGCATCGTCATCATAGTCGTCATCATCATCCTCATCGCTACCAACGCTATCATCATCGTCTTCTGCGTCCTCGTCGGACGACAGGGGTACCAACCAGCACGCGCCGTGCAGGTGCCCGTTCAAACACACGAAATACTCCAGCGCGCCGTCGCTCGAGCCCAACCGCCTTGCCACGCTCTTCCTCGGAATCAGCCTCGCCGCCGTCATGCTCCACACGCGGGCGCCGCAGTAGGGACACTTCACCCCTGCCTCGAACTCGACCTGTCTTCTTATCAAATAGTCTCGCGTCCTCGACTTCATAAATGCCCGAAACACCCCTCTGTATATTCCGACGTCGTCTTGCTTCTCCCCCGTCGGGTGCTCGCACGGGTCGCTCACGTACAGCACGTCCCCTCTGCAATTCTTCGCCAGGAAGCTCCGACCGGAAGTCTTGGAAAACCGGGACGATTTCACGAAATGACCCGGAGAGGGCTGACTCAGCCTGAAATGCCGAGTCGACTCGCAGCCGCCGCAGAAGAACAAGAGCTTGGCCAGCGCCTGCCAGCCCCCGATCATCCGGCTGCTCTGCGAGCCCTCTGTCAGCGTGGACATCATCCGCGGCGCGCGGTACAAACAGAGCTCCCGCCAGAGGAGGCGTTTAGCCAGGGCACGGAGCCTCCGGTTGACCGCCGCCGTTCTGCAGAGAGTGTGGATATCCCATTTCAAAGACTCGAAGACTAATATGAGAACTCGCTCGTTGAGTATCCCAGAGTCGGCTGGCTCGTTGAGCCGCGGCATCTGGGTCGAACTCTCACTCTCACCCATTTTCAGACACATTATCCAGTGGCGGTTGAAACGGTGTCGACAGGGGTTTTATAACAGGGGAGGACACGTGGAGGGCAAAGCTTTAATCAGCGACAAACAAAACTCAGGGAGGAGACGATACGTGTGCACTCATCATTGGGGAAGCAACACGTAGCTCTCTGTGATTGGTGGGTTCCGGCCCTGAGGAAAACATAGTGGAGAAATAGAAAAAGCCAAGAATTGGTTTGCCCCCGGCGATGGGAAATGAGGATCAGGTCCTGGTAAGAAGGAAGAGGGTGCCACGTGGTGGGTAGAAAATATCATTTTCGTGGCTCGAAATATCTGAGGAATACGTGGCGGATGAGGAGGAAGAGCAGCAATAAATATCTGGGTTTATATAATTTTAGTGCAACCTACTAATTGTGGGGGTACACGTGGGGGTAGGTTTTTGCAGCCCACGTAGAAAGTTTGACTTTTTGGTGACTGTTTGCATGTGTTGTCACATGGAGAGGGGCATGGGGGGGTTTAAATTATAGGACAGGATCTATGAAAGTGGAATTTTGAAAGGGAAAGATTTCTTTCGGACAATGATTCTTTTTTCATAGTAATCCCTCTATAATTGTACATGTGTAGTAATAATAACAAACTTTGTCTTGTACATTTTCATTCTTACCAAATTTACAATCACTCCGACAACTATGTCACTATATGTGATTCAGCCTCCTCTCAAGTACTTATTAGTTGTCCTTGAGGATTCATTCATTCCATTTTTTCACAACACACACAAATGTACAAAACTTATTAGATAAGGTGACAATAGTGAGATGGATACTATTTCAATCACCCATTAATTATGATTTGTTTTCATGTTCTTTTATAATTACAAAAATCGCCACTGGCAGTTAAAAGTCATAGATAATTTGTTTGGATGATGTTGACGTTTTTGCGATGTCTACATGTAATTTTTCAAAATATAGATATGGTTTGTGTAAATGATATCAGCGTTATTTATGGGTGTATGTGTGACAATCAAAAGATATTGATGATTTGTGTGAATGGACCCTTAGTTCAAAGTGTTTGGAAATAAAAGTTAAAAATGAGAATAGTTGAAGTTATAGTATTGGGAAAAAATAACGTTATACTTCCAATTTTATAAATAAGCTATAAAAGTTAATAGAAAGTCGTTTATAACTCCTGGCTTGATTCAATATAATTAAAATGGTTCAACTGAATAAATTGTAAAACAGTAACATTTTTTTTTAGCTCATTTTCAATAATAAATTGATCATAAATATTTAAAATAAGCGTTTGCAAACGCGGAGTGTCACTTTGCTCCCACTCCCACATCTTAATTAAGTTAAAAACAAGTGAAACATATAAAACAATGAATAAATTCAAAAATCACATAATTTTTATTATTAAATTAAAAATACAATGGGTGGAATACTTTTACGGAGTTTTTAATTTGCGCAGCCGCTTCCACTTCCTTAAACAAATTAAAACAAATAAATAAGGCATCAAATTATGAGCACCTCCCATATAATCTTATGTAATTAGGAACAAATTAAACAATTAATACTAGATCATTAATTTTGGGAAATTAGTGTTTAATTCCTCAATTAATAGTCTGGTTAATGCGGGACATGTCTGCCTCTGCCTTAGGAATTAATGATTAACTTTCCCCTTACGGAAAAGACAAAATAGACCCCCTCATGTAGAGTGGTCCTGGTCCATCTTCCTCTGCGCATGAACTGTTTCTCTTCTTTCAATGCTTAGGGCTTTGATTTAATTATTTAATTTTTCCCTTTGGTATTAATTAATTATTATAGTGGTTATTTTCTTAAATTACGTGGCGCAGACAGCTTACGACGTTTGGCTTTTGTACGATATGTTCGGACAAGGCATACGTAGGATCCACCACGCCACATTCCTAGCTAGAAGATGGATTAATTGACACTTGTTCTTTTGTTAGGGGCATAAAGACGAATGTGTGTGGGGTTGAATGTAGGTAGGGTTTCTTGATGTTTTTGGTAGAATCTTCTATTCCAAAACATTTTGTCCACATTTTTTTGTGAGTTCAAGAAAATTTGAATGTGAATAAATAAACAAACAAGATAATTTTAAGCTAGTGGGCTACATTTTCTTTTTTGGATTGTGGAGGACAAATGTTGGAATTGGATTGTGCGATCGTGGATTTTAGTATATTTGATATCACTAACAAGCGAGATCGACTGAATTTGTGTTATGTGGGTGTGATTCAACACGTTTACACCATATTTCTTTAATAAGTCAAGAGTCGCTTCTTTGAACAAATGAAGGGGTATTTATACTAATGGGAAAAATGTGTTATTTAAGGATGTAGGGGAAAAGTACTGCTTTACCCCTTTACCTACCCCGATTACACGGCTAAGATTAATATGCTGGGTAGGGTAATTTGACACGCTTCACTAATTTGGCAGGTCTTGACTTTTGACTTTCTTGTGGTGACTCTCTTCTTTTCTTTTCCTGGAATAATATATTTCCTCCACTAATATTATTAATTATTGATGCCGTTATTAGTTATAAGTTATATAAGTATTGATATGTTATGTCGTTTTTCTCAGCGGGAAAGATGACATAACTTAGTTTTAGATGATTGTTTTTTTAGTATGCATGGTTCTAACAATACTTGAATCATATGAAGAATTCCCAATAATATCATGAATTGGATAATGAAAAAATATGACGTAAAATATTTCTTTAAGGTTACTAATTTGAAGTGGGGAAGATAATCAATATTTGAGCACATATGTTTGCGAAATGATCTTTTTAATATAATAGTTAATTAGGTGTTTATAAATAGTAATTTTATTTATTTTTAAATTATATAGACAAATTAATTCGACTTTGTGCGTTAGACCCACCAGGTCTGGAGTTGGGACGAGTTTGATGTTGGATTGGGGTTAGGTTTGGAGTATGGAAAAAAATTAGTGTGATATGTTTCAGGTTCGACAAAACTCCAATGTTGTTGTTCTCGAGTCTAGTGGATGACTACCAAATGGTAAAAGCATATTTGAATTAAAAAGTTTGTGTGTTTAGGATACGTGGATGGTAATTGAACAAATTTATTGGTAATCTTGTTTAACTAGCGCTACTTTTCTTTAATTCCTCATCAAAACATATGCATTACTCCTCAATTCCATGATAATGAAGGTTTCGGTTTTATTTTTCAATTATATTATCTTTTTTAAGTTATAGTTACTTTGCAATTAACTATAAATTAAACTATTTAAAAATAAATAATTTGGATTTGGATTTAAGGATTCCTTAATCTGCATGTTTGGATAATACTAAATTTGAAGAAATTCAGATCATTCCATTCTCATTTTAAACCATGTTTGATTGAATTTTGATGAATTTCAAATTCTTTTCAAATTGAGTCATTTGAAATCATTTCGTCAAATCAAAAGCCATCCATCCAAATACAATCTATACTAATATAAAAAGGAAAAATTTTTCTCACTCATAAACGACGGTTTATGACCCGCAACACCAATTTATTGGTCATGTCGATAATACCCATAAGTTAGTTTTTTTTTTTAATTTTTTAAATGCAATATATTGATTTATATATATATATATATTTATTTACAGTAATTTTAAAATGTATTTCCCCCACCCCCAAAAGAAAAAAACTTAAAATGTGTAATATTATTTTATATGAACGCATGAATGACGTGCCACGACGACTAGTATTTAAGAAGTCATCCACAAGTTGGGCTAATCCAACTCCTTAAACTCTTTTGGGCCGGCCCAAATATGAAAGTAGAGTAGTCCAATTGCGAAACTCCATCCCTTGTAAAAGGTACAGAAAGCCCATCAAGCGGCCCAATAGTGATTTGGGTCACCTACAAAATAAGGTAGGCCCACGTGCTGGCTGCTGCGGCTCAGTATCTATAGACGCTCCTTATCCCGCACGCCACCGGCGCACGTTAGAATCGCCCCCCTTACTGAAAATAAACCAACTCATTCATATCTGTTTTTCCCCAATTTCTCACACCTTTTCTTCCACAAAACACTCACCCACAAGTCCACAACCTTCCTTCTCTAACCCCCACACACCGCTCCTCTCCCAGTCGCTGATAAGAGTTAGGGTTTTGTACAACTACTCATTTAAGTCTGTATAAACCATTATATCAGAACAATTGTTCTAGTTTGTATTGGGATTCATGTATACATATGTAGTAGGGAGTTAGGGTTTTTGTTCTTTCTTGATTTTGTCTTCCAATGCCTGGGAGTTCTTTGTTGGTATAGTATATTAATGGCCCCCAGCCGAAGAAAAGGTGCCAACAGAGCGGCGGCGGCGGCCGCCGCACGCCGGAAGTGGAAGGTCGGTGATCTTGTGCTTGCAAAAGTCAAAGGATTTCCAGCCTGGCCTGCGACAGTATGTAGTTTTTGTTATTTCTTTGGCTCAATGATAAGTTTTCTCAATTTTATTTCCACCGGTTAGTTGGGTTTTACTGTTTTACAGTTCCTTGCGTTCTGTGTATGTTGTTTGGTATCAATGGATCTGGCTTAAAAATTTTAGTTATCGCTTTAAAAGTTAGTTTTGTCCCTTTTGAAGTTTATATCTGCATGAGCATGCTGTTTAAAATTGAAATTGAGTAAGGGTAACTGTATGCTCTGAATGAAAAATAGATTCAGAAATGAATGTGCAGGGTTATTTATGGATTCTTTAGAAGTTGGAATGCACTACTGTAAGTTTTGATACAATTGCAGCACTAGTTAAATTTTGAGATATCTGTACTCTACTATGTCTATAGTCCAGAATGTTTCCCGTAGAAACTAGGTTTCTTGGTGATGAAGGTGCTAGAAAATTCAAACAATGCTATTGGACTTCCAGTAGATAATATTTTAGGGGTAAGTTTTTGGTAATATATCCCATATAATATAATGGGATCAGTTGATATAGTGTTTCTTGTAATCAAGGTAGAAAGTTGGTTCTTCTGTAACTTGTATTCATGTATCCGCACATGAGGGCTTTCTGCCATTCCAAAGGTGTTTGTTTCATTATCCTGTAGGCAGAGAATGTGTACATGCATCTAGTGTCTATCTATCTCACCACGCTCCCCTACTCCTAACAAGGCCGGCGGAAGGAATGCTCTGCTCGTCTTTTCAATAAGATGCATATATTCAGATAAGATATCAGAAGTAGGTAGATGTTGAAAATTTTCTTTATCTATATATGTCTATCTTCCTTGTATTGGTTGCTTACTATGTGGCAAATATATGTCTGGATTGAACATTCTGCGAACCCTGTCCTGTCACCTCAAGGAAGTCCCCGGCTCTCTATCCTAGTTCAACTGCCCAATTCTTACATTGGGAAGATCCTCCTCTCTTTCTTCATTTAAGGAAACATATTCTTTCAATAAGTATCCCGCTAAACCAGAGCATTCTAGTATAGGAGTCCCAGCCTCTAACATATTAGAATGTAAATTATGAGATGGGATATATGAACGATAATTGTATCTCAGGACTTGTCACTTAGACGTCTATTTGCATATTTGGATTGCACATCAGTTCCCATATGACGTAATATGCTTTTGGTTTGGAACTTTTTATTCATTATTTGTTCTAAAAGGCAATCTTTTCTGAGGAATAGATGGTTGGTAGTTGAGAATTAAGATGTATTTAGAATCTGGAATAATGGAATAAATTTCAACAATCATTTGGGCAGAGGATTGCGGGCAAGTTTGGCCATGGCCATTCACAAAAAGTGCCCTGCTAAGCCTGCAAGGATTCAAGAAGACTATTTTCCAAGGATGTGGGATGTTAAGAAACAAAACTGAAAGAGATTTTTGGGTTCTCTATCGTGAGAGACCAGATAGTTGCCCATACTTCTTTACATGTATTTCTTCAAAACCTTGTGATTTCTCTAATACTATAAACCACTCGACATTTTGGTCAGAGGTAAGTCTTGGTGGAGTAGAGGGGTTGGAGCTCCTTGAAGTTAGGAGCGTCTGTACATCCCTGACATGCAAGCTACAGGTCAATGCATCAATTCATCAAACTTAGTTAGACATTGCCTAAACATGTTAACAGAATTACATGAGTAATCCTTCTGAAATTAAACACATGTAATAGACCATTTGCATTCTATTCTCAAGGACCCATTTCTTTTCATTGTAAGGGAACTTGGCTGTCTATATGGTTTAGTTAGGAAATAGGAAAGAGACCAAAACAATTAGTGGTTTGGCTTAGAGCGGGATATGGATACTTCTTTGTATTCAAGAAAGTTCCATTCTGTGGGTCATGAAAAAGTAGATCGATTTGGTATCAGGCATTTAAAAGTTGGAGCAATTTGGTGAGAGAAGAGGCACTAGAATGGACAAAAATATTTCACTGCTCCATGACACCGTATATTAGTCAAGGCCTTTCATCCACAACCATGGAGAACAAATTGTGTCCATGACATCATATATATCTTTCATATGCTGTCGAAAACTAGAATTGTACGGTTTCCAGGCTATCACAAAGTCCTGTAACCCTTAAAATGTGTGAATGTACACTTTCCCCATCTTCCCTCACCACTGCTCTTAATGAACTTCCGAAACTTGTTTCCAAAACTCGTGAAGTGATAGCAATATAGTGCTTCATGGTGGTTGGTAGTGGATTTGACTGGGTTGTGGCTATATGAGTTATTATGCTTGTTGTCCCTCTGTAAATATGAGTTGAATGGACATGAGACCTTGTGAAGTTATTATATAAAATATGGCAGACTTTATTCATTTGTTTCTATTTGCTGAAATAGATTTTTCTTCAGTGGTTCCATGCATTATGACTTTAGATTTCAGGGCTGACAGACTTTTGATAGTGGATTCTTTTGGCAATGGAAAGGTCACTGATGTTACCAAGTATTGTTTCTTTCTTTTCACCATGGCAGGTGAGTGAGCCAGAGAAGTGGGGTTACCCTGCTGATTGGAAGAAAGTAGTGGTCCACTTTTTTGGGACTGAACAAATGTGAGCTCTCGTGTTTCTGATGTTACTTTCAAAATATTTTTACTTAGGTTCCCTTAGATTGATTTATCGCATTTGTTTGCCTCATCATGTTTTTGATTCAATTAAGTTGATGATCTTCATCGTTGGAAATCTGGACTTCCAAATTTCTAGTATCATGTTTGATTGACGACATACAATTGGTGTATCTTGTAGATACTTTCGTGTGTCACATTTTTTCTTGTTAGTAGCATGACTGAATACACTTCTACTATCCCTATGTCCTTATATTTTAACTTCCATTTTAAATTGTGGAACTTGAAAAGCTTCTGGCTTCAGAACATGGGCAGTTTAAGTATTTTTCTCCCCCCTCTTTTCCTAATAACTAATTTGTATAATTCCCTGCTTTCAGTTCCTTTTATTAGGCAATATTTGGCTGCACCCTTGTGTAGCTATGCACACAAGTTTTTGCTTGTGAGAGCAGTTTTATGGATTATTCTTGGTAGGCGTATGGAGTCAGTTTTAATCTAGTATATCACTATATTGTTAATCCTTAATTCGCAGCTCAGAAAAATTGGATTCTGATATGTGGAACTGCATATTGGCAAAAGCTGTTATATTGCAAGAGTTAGCTTCACCATGAACCTTAGTATGGTGAATCAAGCTTAGTAGGTTCTGAACAGAGTAATATGAGATAACTGACCGCCTCAACATTAGATTATAGTTAGCATATGATATGAGAATTAATTGTCTCTTCCATTTTGCTACTACATATGTTGTCTTGCCAAATACAAAATCAAGCCAATTTGGTGATGTATTTTAGTTGACTGGACCTACAATATATTTTCTGTACACATTTGCTGCGGCACTTTCTAATTGAGGTCTTCACCAAATATTTTTGCCACAGTAGTTTTATGTCTGAACATTGCTGATAAGTAATGGAAATTGGTATATTGGATTTATGGGTTGAGAGTTCTGTCGCACAGTGGAGGAATGAAGGTTTGTTGTTAATCGGGTGGTGTCAATGCTACATACAAATTTCCCATTTATTTTATTGATAAGTTGATTGCTTCACAAGATGAGATCCCCAGTTGAGAAAATCAGATTAGTCAACTAGGGTGTTGAGTTGGATTATTTTTAGAATTTAGGAGGAACATGAAATGGTGTTTGGGAAGCCCGGTTATGGTTTGTAGTTTGCTCTTCTGGGTGGAAAATTTTCACTGCTGGTTGAATGTACATATTAATAGGAGGTCCCTGATAGCTTCTATTTGCATTTGCTTTGTATCGTTTAACTCTATTCCTTCTCGATATTTTCATGAATAAGCAGCTTTTGGTTTTATCAAAGTTACAGGAGTTTAGCTGCTTGTTGTGTTGACTGCATATCATTTAGCTCTATTATATACTGAATTATGTCACACATTTGCTTTGTATTTACAGTGCCTTCTGTAATCCTGCTGATGTAGAAGAATTCACAGAAGAGAAGAAAGTGTCTCTCTTGGGGAAACGCCATGGAAAAGGTGCTGATTTTGTTCGTGCAGTAAAGGAGATAATTGATTGCTTCGAGAAGTTGAAGAAACAGGACCAGGTTAGTAGGGCTAATGGCACTGAGGAAACTAACATCACCAATATAAACAACTCAGAGGAATCCTTGACTAAAGCTGTGAAGGATGAAGCTGCTGTAGTTACAGTTAAACCACTTTCTACGGGGACCAGTAATGATTTGAATTCTCTAACTGAAGTTGCTGTAGCTGCAGCAGCTGAAGATGCTTTGCATGATGAGGAGATCCCGTTGGTGGAGGCACCTTCTAATATGGTGCCTACAGGATCACCCGAGTGTACCACTTATTTGGCAAGGAACAAAACCGATGTTTCCAGATCACAAAAAAGTGGCTTAAAGAGGAACCAATCTGCTCAAAGGTCAAAAAGTTCTTCGGGGAGAGATGCCGGTAGACTCCGAGGTATGGTGCTGCCTTCTATCAATAACACTAGGAGCTCTAGGCGCTCTGGTCCTAATGCATTGCAGGATAGATCTTTGAGACGAAGTAAAAGGATTATGAAATCGTCTGATGATTCTGAGGAAGAAGATGTCGACTCACATGCCCTTGAATCAAATGATAGCATCGAAGAGAGTGATCCTGAAATTATGGCAGTGGACGCTGATAGGCCTGGTACCAACGACGGAACCAGCAACTTGGCTCGCAAGCAGGAGCCTTTAACTGAAAATGATGAAGAGGAAACAGAGTTAAATCATAGGTTGGACTTTCAAACTAACACTGTCATCCTTAAGAAGAAAAGGAAGTGTAATCGGAAAAGACACAACACTGATACTGTTGAGGCAACTGAACTCAATGTAATACCTTCAGATGCTGAAGTGCTCAGGACTGGATGTTTTTCACCAAGTTTTAGTGAGAAATCGGCGCAGCAATATGCTAAGGATGACGGTGATGAACACTTGCCTTTAGTCAAAAGAGCCAGGGTTCGTATGGGCAGACCATCACTGACAGCAGAGGAAGAAATCACTTTCCTTCATAAAGAGGAGAAAGGGTCTGGAATTCCCGAAAGTCTTTCTTCGCAGCCCTCTGGGCCCTGGAGCTGTGAGGTGAATGCTCCCGCTGATGGGAAATCTGCTGCCATTAAAGAAGATCAAAGTCATGGATGTTTATCACGTGTAAGTCCTGCTAGAAAGCCTCACTCTTGGGAAGCTGGAAAGAATTTTGTGGATGGGGAGGCTGCTTTACCTCCATCCAAACGCCTTCATCGTGCCTTGGAGGCCATGTCTGCTAACGTGGCCGAGGTTTGTCAAAGAGCTTCCAGTTGTTCACCTGCTCCGAATACTCAGAGCAATGAGCATTTTCCTTCTTCCATTTCAGAGTGCTCTGAGCTGTCCGCAGAAAAGAAAGCTGTTATTGAATTGGGATCAGGAGCAGTGGGGAATATGATCAATGGTGATTCTCTATCGAGTGCTTCTGAGTTCTGTGCCATGCCAAATGTGGAAACATCGGAAGATGATGCAAAACCTATTATAGTTGTATCGGATTGTGGTAAAGCAGACTCATCTCAACATGTGGAAGGTGCTGATATCAAATGTCAAAAAATGTCCCCATTAAATGAGTTCCCTGCAGAAATTGAGCATCATGTAAAACTAGATTCGCTTAATGATGGTGAGCGAGTGGCTCATTTAGACAGCAATGCACCTGGTTTGAAAATGTCTCCCATTGATCACTGTGAGACTGAACACTTAGATTTGAACAAAAATGCTAAGGAATCTGATTCTGATACTTCCCACATGGATTTAGATAGAATCAAACAAGTTGCTGGTGGTTCACCTAGTATCGACACTGGTATCCCGCCTGACAATGCAGGTGGCATGGGTGTGTGTCATCACAAGATGAATAATCTTTTATCAGCTGAGAATAACCAAGACGGTAAGAGGTAAGGTTTTGAATATGCACCATTTCTCAGTCTATGTTCTGTTTCTTTTCCCATAAATAACATTGTGTGTATAACTGTTGTACCATGTTTTGCTTTTCTGTGTTCATAGGTCTGAGTCTGTGGAAGAAGTGAGGCCAGCATCCTTGAATTCAAATAATATTCTCTCTGTTACTCCTGTGAAGGTTTTGAATAGTTGTCATCATCAATCTCTATTTCATTCTACTTCTGTTTCCTATGATCAGATGGATGATAAAACAGTTTCAGTCACTCAGTCTTCTTCGTCGTTGACTGATGGGCCAGACTCTGTCGCAAGGGAATCTCCTCCCAGTTCTTCCATATGCCATATATCGGCATCAGATAAAAATAATTCTCTTGAAAATAGTTGCTCCTGTGGTCCTGATGTCCAGTTTCATTTAGAAAAAGCTAAACTTGCTGACAAGTCTAGCAGCAAAGGAGATTCTTTGTCGTCCTTTGAGGCCATCATTAGATCATTGACGAGAACAAAAGATAGCATCGGTCGTGCTACGCGGATTGCAATTGACTGTGCAAAATTTGGTTTCGCAACCAAGGTATACTTCTCCTGGTAATAAGAATTTTATTGGTACTATATTTTGATGAGAACGGTTAAAAAGTGGCACATGTTTTGCTCTCGGATGGATGACTTCCATTTTAATTCTTGTCTGCTCTTTGGTTGTCTGTTTATTTAGTCACAACTCACAACTTGGCCTCTATCCATGATCTGTAAGAACTCTTGCTTAATTTTGTAGGAACTCTTCACTGTAGTCTCCTGGCACATCTCCTTATTCAAGAAGTTTTCTAGCTAATGACTCTTTAGGAAATGTAGCTAGTTACATATATTGCCTGGAATTGCTCTCTCTCATTACTATTTATGGATGAGGAGCTATGCAGTTAGATATTAGCAGAGTGCATCTTGGTGATAATTCAGCATTTTTTTGCTCTAGGTGGTTGAAGTACTGGCGCGTAATTTGGAGAGCGAGTCAAGTTTACACAAAAAAGTTGACTTGTTTTTCCTTGTTGATTCTATCACTCAGTGCTCCCGAGGCATGAAAGGTAACTTAAAATTTAACTTTTTCCTGTTGGTAAGTGGTCTATTTTGTGTGGCCTGCATTGTACCTGAGTTCTTGTACAGTTGCAGCATTGTATTGCTTGCTTGATTTTATATGCTGAATATGTTTGCTTGTTCAGGTGATGCTGGTGTATATCCCTCTGCAATCCAGGCACTGTTGCCCCGTTTACTATTAGCTGCTGCCCCTCCTGGCAGTAGTTCTCGTGATAATCATAGGCAGTGTTTGAAAGTGAGTCGAGTATTCACTGTATTATATATACTTTTGACCTTGTCCTGCTCATGATCGTTATATTTCATAATTTGTGGTGATAATGTTCTCTTTCCTGGTTCGATTGCTAGGTTTTGAGAGTTTGGCAGGAGAGGAAGATTCTTCCAGAACCGATAATTCGCCACCATATTCGGGAGCTTGACGCCCTTTGTGGTTCATATCCTACAGCCGGCTCTCGTCGACCCTTAAGAAATGAAAGGGCTTTTGATGATCCTATTAGAGAAATGGAGGGCATGCAGGTTGATGAATATGGGAGGTAATTCTTGCCTCAGTTTAGATGAAGAATCTGTTGTATTAAAAAAAAATTGTTTTTACATCTAGGTAGAATGGTATATCTACCTCCACTTATGAGCTTCATCTTTTTCTTTTAGCAATTCGAGCATTCAGCTTCCTGGTTTCTGTATGCCTCCTATGCTGAGGGATGATGGTGGAGGAAGTGATTCTGATGGGGAGAGCTTTGAGGCTGTCACCCCAGAGCATAATACTGAAAAACTTGATGGAGAAAAGACTCAGATTCCTGCAGTTGGGAAACGCAGCCATATCTTGGAAGATGTCGACGGTGAGCTTGAAATGGAGGATGTGGCTCCCTGTTGTGAAGTTGAAATTACATCCACAAGTAATATTGGTAGAGCAGATTCAACACAAATGCTACATCATCAATCCAACAATCATTATGCAGCACCATTTACCCCCCAACATACTAATGATGTACAACCGACATCTGCTCCTTTGCCAAGATCCCCGCCGCCTCCCCCTCCTCCCCCTCCTCCACTTCCACCATCATTTTCTTGTCCTACAGTGCTTGATTCTGTTACAAATGGTTCTAATTCAGAGCCTTATTCGAGTTCTCAGGTCTGTTTCTGTCCTAACTTCATACCCATTCTCACTATGATGCTGCTACCATGTTGCTAACAAGTTAGCAAATTATTTAGTAATATTGTTTTACTTGATCTTTGTGTGTCTGCAGAATTTTAACAGCAATTTGCAGGAATCCACAGTGAACCAGTCTGCTTTGTCCAGATTCGAGCCAACAAGTCGGGATGCTCCGTATCTTCATGTTCATGACAACAAAGGTATTCAAGCCAAGCGGCCGAGACAGATGCCTGAAGCCAATAGTGCTTCCTCGTTCAGTGATTGCCCTGCCTCATATTTATCTTGTCGAGGTTCTAATAGCATCCAGCCAACTGATACTTTCAGCAAGGGTTTTCATTTGCGCCCTCCTCACCCTGCTCCTTCAAATCAATTTTCATATGTCCAAGGACAACGGATCCCATCGCGAAGGGATATCCCACCTCCTTCCCATCTCAACAGATACCGTGCACATAATGCAGAAAATGGAAAATTTTACAGGGATCGTGATAGAAATAAGTATGGCCCACGCGACAATATTGGAGAGTGTTGGAAGCCTCCATTTCCATCCTCTGGTAACTATGGCTTCTGCTGCTTGTATTCTAGCATTTTGGGCATCTTGATTAATTTTTACATTTATATCTTGCTTATCCGGACCTTTGTTATCTTCTTACCCAGGTCCATGCTATTCGGATGGTAACAGGATGGCACATGCACCCATATCGTACAGTGGGCCACCTCATGAGCCGGCATTACCTAATAATAGGTGGAATTTCCCTCCACGGCCCATGAACGACAGACATTTCGATCCCTACAGAACACCTTCTGAAGGTCCTATTCCTGTTGCAAGTAGAGGTGTGCAATCTATCTTTTTTTTTTTTTGGGTTGAGAAAAGTAAATCTGATGTTGCCAACTTTTTGCAAATTCATTACCTCTGATTTACGTGAATAGATTAACATGTGTGAGATGATTGTCTTTGAAATTCTATTGCAGAATCTTCTTCAGCCTTGTTGTGAAATACATTTTTGCTGACATTTCTTGCAGCAAGCAATATGCGGGATAGTTCTCTAGTGCTTATATATCCTGTTGATATTTTCATACATCTATTCGCATGATGAATATCTATTTTCGTCTTATGCCAATATTCCCAAAAATTTCATCAATTAGGTGTGGATACTGTAAATGACATTTATAACTTTGCTGCATCTTTTTTTGAGAAACTTAGTATGAAGGATTGATGATTGTTTGTGAGGTACGTGTGCTGTTTCGCAATAATCAAAACATTGATGTTTAAATGCACTCCAAAATCATCCAAAACAACTAATTTTGTAAGCAAATTAAATGATTCAACCTGTTGGATGGTCCACATTGGCCGTAAATTTAGTTGTATGAGAACCAATGGATGAATAAACTGAACATGAGCTGAGTGATTCGAATGACAGTTGAAGAAAATGGTTTTTAAAGATTATTTAAAATGAAAAATGGCTATTTAACATTTGCTATAAGAGATGATATATGTTGGTACACCTGCGATTTGACATCTTTACTCCAACTTCATTCCTCAATGAAGTTTTCTCCCCTTATGAAGTTGACGAGAAGAGTCTATTAATGTGGATAGAATCTACCTGATTTTCGGATTTATACAGACAAAACAGTCCTTGGACTATTAAGTCGGCCAACAAGCTATGTTCAAATATTGTGGAATATGTTGGTGTCAGTTTTGCTGTTACCTCCAGATAATAGGGCACGGCATCGGTCAAGTGCACACTACATGGATGATAATATGTCAAGGAGGTGACTGGCAAATATATGTTTGCTCTTCTTTGAGATGGCTGTGTTTTATTATGAGTATTGTTGCCCTTGATAGAAGTGAAAACTACTTTAAGTTTGTTTCTCTAGTTCAGCTGTAACTGGGTTTGTACAATCATCATCGATGTACCAGATAGAAGTACTGGTCCCAGTTTTTGTTCAAACTTGTCGTCAGATGTGTTACTCCTTTGCGACCTTTTCTAATTGCTTTATCTTTCAGGTCCTAATTTTTGGAGACCAAGATGATTTGTCTGAGGAGCTGCTTCAAGCTGGTATTATTGGCCAACCTTCTATATAGTTTTCCTTCCCCCCCCATATTCCTATCTGCTTATTTTGGCCATCTCTGTCAGGATGGATGTTTTGTTTGGTGCTGTGGCTCATCTGAGAAGTTTCTTCTTATGATTGACTACTGTGGGACAGTTAAAGATATTGACCTTGCTCCGGCCAAAGAAGAAAGATGTCATGCTCATTTTTCGATTGTATATATATATATATATATATGTATGTAGCTGTCTCTGTCCATATGAATAGATGATGATTTGAGGCTGTTTGCGCACGGAGCTGCGGTGTTACCTAGGCTGTTAACTCCTGTGTATTGATTGATTATAATTTTTCCCAAATTTTGTTGAGCGGAACCATACAATTTATTACTTGTAGGCTGGTGTAGAATTTGAGATCGATCTTGAGGCAATGATCTTGTGATATGTGCTTGCACCCATTCTCTCCCGATTGCTTGTCATTGTATAAATGTCAACTGAACTGTACATTTTGAGTAGTTGTACCTCCCCAGCTGATCAGAATGAGTCGCGCTCAAATTGCATCTCAGATACTTTGCATGTACTTTTCTTGTTCCTCTAGACTTCTTAATTTGAATTTAGTGCTCTGAATTTTATATAGTTCTTTACCCAGAACATGTAAATGTGTTCAATATCCAGACACTGAGGTTTATAGTTTTGTTGCTTGGCTAGAATAATTGAACAGCCGCCACCATATAAGATCACAAATTTCATACTTTGCCGATTAATATTCATCGATAAAACTCTTATTTGTTGAAGAGAAATAGTTTTTTATTTCTGTCCAGGTAAATTTAAAGATTAGCATTGTTAAACAAGTACTCTATGGGTGGCATGCCATAAAATCAGATCAAATTAATCATGATATGGTTAGAAACGTATCATTCATAATAATATGATTATTTGATCACTAATTACACATACATTTCATATAATGTCAACATCGTTGCATAAACTATCTTGTTGGTGATTACAGGTGATTTATGTGATTGCATAAGAAATGGGTAGTTTGTATAAATAAATTATAAATTAGGTGTAATTATATATATATATATATTTTAAAAAAAATAGTAGTGGCTAATGAAGAAAGACTAGGGGAGGACATCAAGTGTAGAATACAACCATGAAGAGCGAGAACGTACAGCAAACATTCAATGTGAAACTGAAGGCAGGAAAAATACGGCGGTTTCCGTATATTTGCATTGAATAGCAGCAGCTGTAAGATGATAAGCCTAAATTATAGAATACGTGATTTTCACACTATTCATGCGCTTATTCAAACTGCACTTCTCTCTTTCACTTTACCACCTCCACCCATGATTCTTCAAACTTCGGCTGCGAAAATTAACTACCTGTACACGGCGGGTGCTGTAATATAATCCACATACCTACAACAGCAAAAAGGGAAGAAAGAGTTAAATGGGTGCTTCTTCGTCACTCCCACAAAAATCCCTCCACGATTTCACCGTCAAGGTTCGTTTTTTTCTGTTGTCTCTCCCCTTCTGAGTATATTTTGGATGTAGAATTGTTGTTACGTATGCTGTATGGTAGAAGAATTTATGGAAATTTTCTCAAGTTTTAATTATTTTGAGCAGGACAGCAAAGGTAATCTCGTGAACCTGAATATTTACGAAGGGAAGGTCTTGCTTGTTGTTAATGTTGCTTCCAAATGGTGAGGCCCTTCTTTTTCTTTTTGTTGGGTTTTCTTTTCTGTGGTGGAATTTATTTTGGATGTTGGTATCTGGGTACATTATGATTGTCTGTTTGATTGGCTGAGCAGCGGGTTCACGAACTCAAATTACACCCAGTTGACTGAGCTTTACACCAAGTACAAGGATAAGGGTCAGTTATTTCTTTTTACTGTTTTCTTGTGATTTATCTTTTTGTTTTTTGGAGGGTTATCTTTCCAGAGTTTATCGATGAAGGAATTTGAATATCTAATCATTGATGTTCTCTTCTGTAACCATGATTTTAAGTTAAGGAAACTTTTGCTTTCCTTTATTTTGTCTTTGGAGCTTCAGAAATGAAGCTTGTGATTTGCATGGGTGCCTGTATTTCTAATGTGATTTTGTATCTCAGGTTTTGAGATTTTGGCCTTCCCATGCAACCAATTCATGAATCAAGAGCCGGGATCGAGCCAAGAAGCAGAACAATTTGCCTGCACAAGATTCAAGGCTGAGTATCCCATCTTTCAAAAGGTAAGCAGTTTCATTTGGTTACTCTCTTGTGATTTGCAAAAATATTTCTTTCTGGAAGTATTTAGCATTGGACATGTTGAGGTTGATCTATAATGTTTGTTATTTTAATCTGTTGTGCTTTGCCTCAGTTCTTTGTTTATTCGAAGTATTTGATCCGCTATACTGATGAACCATAGTGTGGGAAAAAAAAATTCACTTAATTTTGGCTATGCTATACCTTGAACTAAAGAAAGCCCTGGAAGTACCATTCAACCAGATGTAAAAGGAAAGAAAACTAATGAAGTTATAGTTCCACACCCCTGGAAATAGATTGGCCAACATGTAAGTATCGGAACTGTTATCAGGCAAAGGAATTCTTCATGTGCAAGGGTTTCGGCTGATAAAGTAG
The DNA here is from genome assembly GCA_034509735.1 of Sesamum alatum. Taxonomy (NCBI): domain Eukaryota; kingdom Viridiplantae; phylum Streptophyta; class Magnoliopsida; order Lamiales; family Pedaliaceae; genus Sesamum; species Sesamum alatum. Next base: position 4,666,790 of record JACGWO010000009.1, read on the forward strand.
TAAATAGGAGACTATCAAACACTTATTAATCTGTGATGCAGACTGGAAAATCTTAAAGTTAATTCAAGTAAGTGCAGAAAATACATTCTCTAAAACACATTATGGATGAATAAATTTTACATCAACCAAGAGACATTTAGAGTAGTTCAAGGGGTAAACTTTGGTCAAGATATGGAGAACGTATAGATTGCTAAAGGAGTTTGTCAAATTCACTATGTGTTGATGAATGGCATGTGAAATATATGAGGCAACATCATTGACTTCCATTATTTAAATGATTCTTTCCTTGAATTTCAAACCTATTATCAGATCTCATGCATACAGGTTCTCACAAGTTAAGTCAACCCTTTTCTGGAAGACTTAGAAAAATAAAAATGTTCACAAGCTCAGTTAGGCTGGTTTTTGTTGCAGCTATGCTCCGCCTATGGGCTACAGGATTAGCCGAAAAGTGTATCCGGATGATACTTTTTCTTAGAGCAACATGAATATTATCTTTAAGCACAATCTAATTGGGAAAGAGATTCATCTTACTATATGCTGCTTTGTGTGAATGAATGTTGTAAACAGGTCTTATCTTGCTCAATTAATGCTTATCTTAGTATCATCTGTTTCCAGTTCAAAACGGAACCCGTGGACACTATTAGATTCCATGAACATATTAAGAGTTATACTAGGGTAATTCTATATACCATAATACTTTTTTTGTTAATATAAATCAAAATTGTCTTGAGTTTTATGACTCAAATCTTGGTCATGATGATATGTTTTAAATTTTTTTATTGAACCTGGTGCAATCACAACTTTGGCCTTTGGTTATATTGACATATCAATGCTCTTTTTGCTTATTAAAATCTTAGTGATTTGAATGAGACCGTTGGTTTAGATTTTCAATGTCTTCGTAAAAGACTTTTTTTTTTTTTAATTAATGCTACATACTTGGGCAGGCCGGTAGGTTACTACCTGAGTCGATTTCTAAGCCTTTGGATCATGCCACATGGGTAGTACCAATGATAGTATCCAATCAAGTGCATGATCACTTCTTGCTACAATTACTTAGATCGTTTGCCTAAACTTATGTAGCCCAACCTATGAGGTCTAAAGAGAAGTTATTGTAGTTGAATGTTGAGTAGAACCTTCTTAATGTTAGCCACTGCGTTAAATGAGTATTTCCTACTTTTTAGACTTTGGAAATTCTTCTTTTCTTCCTTCATATTGGTGACTGACCAAAAATGATATGTACCTATCTACTTTAATGGTGGTAGTAGTAGCGGTGATTAGTTGGTCTATGTTTTCATACATGTCTATGGTTCTTTATTTTGTTGCTCAAGTGGCCGCCTTCACCAATTGTTATGACTCTGTCCCAGATCGTTTGGAATTTTCCTATTAATTCTTTCGAGTTATGTGTCTTTGAGCCAATCCATAGGATAGTGGAAATTATTATTGTGTAGATCATATATTGGCCTGTGGATTTGTGATGGCATTCTACTCTGCTTGATAATCCCATGAACTTGCAACGGTTGCTACCTGATATAGCAATCATGTGATATACCCAGATTTGTTGTTTGTTCCGACTTTTCAGTTACTTATTTGGTTAATGTTTTACTGTAAGGTAAAAGTGAATGGACCCAATACAACACCAGTTTATAAGTTCCTTAAAGCAAGTACAGTTGGTTGTTGTGGTTCTAGCATCAAATGGAACTTCACTAAGTTTCTAGTTGACAAACATGGGCATGTAATTAAACGCTATGGAACGGCCACCTCACCTTTGGCAATTGAGGTCTCTCCCTCTCTCCCCCCCCCCCCCTCACTCACACACACACACACACACACCCCCCTCTTATAAAGTAAAAAATGCACAAGAGTATCAAATATGGAGTTTCTTTGGACGTATGTTTCACATGCTATTTCACTTTTATGATGACAGGGTGATATCAGAAAAGCTCTGGGAGAAACTTGAGAGACTTGTGTTTCAGCTTAGACACTGACCAGAAAACTGAACTTATATATAGTCCATATAATGGAAGCAGGTGTGTTGTAAACTCTGGAATGCAGCAAATTAGATGTGTATTTGGCTATGTTACTTTTGGCGTCGTCGCTGTGACATACAAACATGATCGTATAACCCTCAGTGTCGATTGGATCGTCTGCTATGCTATGGAGTTCTGATGTGGACCATGGTGTTGTTTCCTTAATATTTCTTCGCCTCGTTTCCTCGGACTCACTGTGTAATCTGTTGTCTGTATTTGTAGTTATTTTTAAGTTCAAACAGTAGTGATTGTGATGGTACAAGACCATTCACCGTAGCAGCGTTCCTTGTTGATAGTTGTTGATGTCGAATTCTCAAGGATATTGGCCATAATCCTTTTTGCAGTGCTCGTGCTGCTACTATACTATGATGCTAGCTGTTGAATCATAAGAAACTGCTATTCTGTCGTTACCCCACCTCAATTATTTCCATTTAAGGAAAATTTTTATCCAAATCAGATCTGAACTGAACATAAAGGAGCAACGAACATTTTCACATAATCTTGAAAATTAGATGCATGAAACATTCGGAACCACAAGGGTAGGATCTATAGACTATGCTTTCTTAGAACCCTGGGGAAGGGAATCGGGGCGGGTGGCTGGCCGGGGAGGGGGTGGGCCGCCGGCCAGAGGCCGACGGGTAGGATAGGGAAACAAATAGCAAGCACACGTGTTACGATGTTGAATTGAATTTGGTCAACTCAATCTGAACTAGAATTTTTCTAACAGCTTGTAAATTAGAGCCGACCAGCGATGCAATTATGATTATGTGCTTCTCATAAAATGAAACATTATAAAATGATATAAAATAGAAAAATACAAAAAAAAAAAAAGTGTTTAGTTATGGCATAAAAATAAAAATAATGTTCAAAAGATGCAAACTATTAGAGATTTGACATTCAGATAAAGAGATAAGGTAAGGAACCTTCATATGCTTCGCTTTAGTTAAACATATAGACATAGTCTAGCACGTGGGAGTGGGCCCTTTTTATTTGTTTTATTAAATCTGGGCCCATTGGGCCCACGGCCCAAGTGAGACGTCCTAGTCATAGTAGCCCAAATCTTGGGTCAATGCCGAAAACGTGTCCACCAAATGGGTCACAAATTAGGCCCATGTCAAGTCCCCATTAATTCGCTATTGCAACGAAGAAGACACATATGAACCTTTTTTTTTTTTTCAAAAAAAGAAGAAAAAATTCCAAATTAAATGAGTTGAAAGTAGGGTTTGTCACGGCGGCAATGATGAGCGACCGGCTTGTCGGAAAAAAATTGAGTTGGGGCCATAGTTTCAATTAATATGGATTGCACGTGACGACGACGCCGTGTTAAATGCAACAAGTATTGATAGTTCCTTGTCAATTCCTGGGCTGTGCCCCATTCTCGACTTTGTGGTTACAATTTTGCTGTAGCTAAATTTCATGTTAGCTTGTTGGTTTGCACGTTTTGATGCAATGGTAAATTATAACCAGCTTTCATGAAATTTATCAAAATATCAATAATTTTTTTGTTGTTTGAAAAATTACAAATATTCACATGGAATTAATGGACGTCCAACAAATATCCCATATAATGGGTCGTCACGAGGGGTAGTTGTTAGATGCCCGTCAATTTCATGAGAATATTTGTAATTTATAAAACAACAAGGGAGTATTGTAATTATTGCAAATTTTAAGGAAGTCCGTTGTACTAACAACACCATGTAATGAATCGACGAGCCTAATTCTATTTTATCACTAATTCTTGAGATTAAATAGAAAAACACAAACAATAATCAAAGATAAATGATCAAGAAAAATATAGTCTTGGTAAAGTCAAATTTTGAGACCCCTTTTCAATCTCGTTTCTGGGGATGTTGATTCGGGTCGTGGTACTCGATCTCAAGTGTTAGTGTAGTATCTCTTCGGTGTGCTTGGAATGTCTCGATCTAATAGCTCGCCCCAGACAATGATGTCTTTGAGAAGAGATCAAACGTGAGTCTAGCCGGGATGATCCCCGGCAAAGACCCTTCGATGCTTAAGTCAGTCGGTATTTGAAATAGAAGAATTCAATCACGAGTAGTAAATGCATACCTGTAATAAATGAGGGTATCCCCTATTTATAGGGCTTTATCCAGTATACGTGGCGCAATCCTAGTGACTCCTTTACTAACAAATCGACGATATCGAATGGGTCCACGTGGCCGGGTCGTGAGCACTGGACGGATCGAGGAGACCCGACCCAAATGGAAAATGCGCAGATCCTGATGACAATAACGTGATTTTTGCTATTTTTGAGGGTATTTTCGGGAAAAAGGGGAACAACCCCCATCAGATGTGTAAGGACGAATATTTGTCATAGAATTCATGATCTTGAACCTAACGGATTAGTTAACTGCATGATGGAACCTAATTAAAAAACTACTAGAATTCAAAATAGGTATGGGGCTCAAGGGAACAAATTAATGTTAGAATAATATACTAAAATATTAATAGCATATGATGATCAATTATTTCCATATTTTTATTCCAACAAAGTGTATGTCGTCTCCTCATCTTTGTACACACTAACCTCCTATACAAGTGAACATGTCGTACGTTGCCTAGGCAATGTAGTCATACAATATCATCCTTGTCCATACCATCTTCAAATTCTACCATCAACTCTTGTCCTTTTGTTCCCTATTCATATAATTTTATGGTCTGAATTGCAAAATGATCAAGATCATGTATACAAAAATCTATTACACAACCAATTTCTAGAACTCATCCTAAAAATCAACAACAGTAACCTATCCTCCCAAAAAGATAAAAAAAAACTTTAATCACATAGTTTCGTGTATCCTCGAGATTCGTTCCAGTTTGGTCGAACTCAATGAATCAAACAACAAATATAACTATATTCACTGTGCTGGTGGAAAGTTCTTGTCCGAACCAAGGTTTTGTCGAATCAAACCAATCATACGGTAAGTGTCGTATAATTGGTTCAGTTCAGGCTAAACGTCGAATATTAATGTAGGTTAGTTATGACAGGCAACCTTATCTAAGGGGATGTAGAGGGGAACAAGATGTCCCTGAAAGAGTAGGAGTTGATAATAAGTCATTTTCGTGTAGGGAAGGCAAAGGGGACAAGACTACAAGTTTTGCTTTGTCATCTAAATGTCTTGCAGTGAAGTGAATGAACCATAAGCCCTGACCCCAACAACAGGGCCATAATTTTGCATACACCACAAGATTCCCATTTGCATATCTCCACTCCTACTCCCTTCCCTTCCACTATATATATACACAATCCACATATGTCTCAGCAGACTCATTCCCACTTCAAGAAAACCCCCAAGATTTCTCAAGTTGAATTCATTGACAAGAACATGGCAGCAAACTCAGTTTTTGCCGTTAAGAGTTTGAAACACCGGTCGGTCCAACGTTGCTCGAAGCAACTCCGGGAGCAGAAGGCTCGGTTTTACATCATATGGAGATGTACTGTGTTGCTTCTGTGCTGGCATGACTGAGAGATCTTACATTAACTGATCATGTATTGTGATGTATACTGAGTAGAGCTCTGGGATTGATAAGCTGCATCCCCACAGTACACATAGAGTAGCTAGGAAGTTTGATGTTTTGTTTTGTTTAAATTTGTTCAATACTTAGAAGGGTGATGTTGTCATCTTGATCTGTATAGATTAGGACAGACATATTGGAGATGGAGTTTGTGTAAATTAAGAAAAGGGTTTTTTGGTGTCAAAGAAACCAAGTCGATTTTGGTATTTTCTTGATCTTTGACGATGTTGTAATGTAACTACTTCTCATGGAACATATATGAATGTTGTAAAGAATCTGAAAGGAGACCATGATTTAATTGCAAGAAATTGGCTGAGTACAGTTATACAGTTTCTCTGTTTTGAAGCTGAAATCCATGAACTCTTTTAGTACCAAGTTGGTATTTCTATGCCATGAGGGATGTGGGCTGAGACGTTTTACAACTCTTAATGTCTGGTTTAACATGTGCAAATCGAGGCATTTTTCTTGTACTGTGATTTGAGGAAATTATACGAGGTTGGATTTAGGCTGCAATTGGGTTGCCATATATGCTTGATGTGTGTGCTGTCTGTTTTTTTGGTTTGAATCTATCTCAACAAGTGTGAAAAAAAAAAAAAAATAGTACGTAAAACCCCTGTAACAGTTGCATTATTCAGAAGTGTGCAATTTTTCAGAGCCACATATCATGTATGGCATTCCCCAGGTTGGGAAATGAACGTTATTCCACGAGCCTCCCACTTCTTACTTTCCTAGCCCTATTGATACCACCCATAACTGTCCAGTCTAGTATCGATGCCAGTGTTTACAGAAACAACAATGTAATTGCTCGAGTTTAATCGTGTTGATTCAACGGAACCCCTGTATACTGCAGTAAGGGCAAACAATTGGGACAGTGAAACTGATTACACCAACTCAACTTCGGTGTAGTAGGATGGTCAACTTCTCCTGATACTGAGACTAATAACAGAGTGACCACAAATAATAGAAATTAGCAATTATTAAGATGCCACATTCTAGCCTTAAAAATACATAAAAATAGAAGCTCCAAATCATTAGGTATGCTTGCTTTGCAACTCACTAAAAATAGCCAGTTGGATTTCTAGGTATCCATATCAAACTGCCCTTAGTCCTACACTAGCTGAACTTGCAAATACCAGACTTTTCCTCATAAATGAAAAGGTTATATTATTGTAACTGTACAGAGATAACTTGGCAAGTTCGTCCCCCACGTCCTATCTAGAATAATAGACAGAAAGCGAACGCCTGTGAACAATAGAGAAGAGAAACCAATCTGGTAGTAAATTTAACGAGTCAGCTAAACAAAATCTGGAAGTTGGAATAACAAAGCTGGTAGAAGCGATGTAATGATATGCGATTTCAACAAGATCTCTTTTAGGGTATGCTACCTACTCACGCATCAATTTCACGTTTGTCAAAAATATCCCATCCATCATCTACCAGTGCCTTGTGATCTTCTCTGGCTGCGTCTTCTTCAAAGATCTGTTTATGGTCTGTCTTCTTTGGAGTCTCCAACGAATCATCTCTCTCAGGTACTATTTCCACCTGATCTGGAGTCAGGCTTTTATATGATGCCTTGGAAGAAGCTAAAATGAAGCTGGTCTGGCTGGAAAAAAGTGATTTGCTAAGTGGAACGTGCTCGTCGAATTTCTCCTTTAGCAGCCTCACATCCTGACATATAACTGCTATTTCTCCTCTGGCAGAAGAGGCAGGAAAGAATAGAAGAAAAAGATATGCTTTTCAGCTTGCATTTTGCAGTACCCACAAGTGACAGATATCAAGAAACTTTACGTGCACATAATAGTAAAATGATGATAAAATGAAAACAACCGACTTTGACCCAATATTAGGCTTGTTGCGGTAAAACTGGTGTGTGTCTGTGTTTTTTTTTTTTTTTGGGGGGGGGGGGGGGGGGGGGTGTCGTCCAAATAAATTATTTTTCCACTGAGGTTGGAATGTCAAACTGGTGACAGAAACAAAAAGAAACTTCTGAGTTATGCCTCAGTTGTTTATTTTAGTATTTCTTCCTATTATCTGGAAGAGATATCAGGAAGTGCTACATTATGAATCCTTGTGTAATTGCATAGTAGTTTTGGACATGCAAGAAAACCACAGAAGAACCAGCAGCATGTAATATTTCAGAGAGGAAATGATGTTGGTTCAGCAAAGCAAAATCAATTCTGGCAAGAACAGGAAAGGAAAAAGAGGTAAAGAAAACTTATAATGTGACTTACTGCAACATATCTACAACATGACCACAATCCACAAGGAACTCCCGCAACTACAACAAAACAGTAAAACAATAGTTACGAAACCGATTGACGGATACTTTGCAACCAAAATACGAAGGGGGTATTTAGGGGTTAAGGAACACACACACACACACAGAATTAAGTCTAAATGAGCAACTTCATTCCTTGTTAAATGGATGGTGAGGTAATAGAAATAGAAACCACTTAGAGAAAGGAGGTACTACTTTTGCATTATCTTCTGCCTGTTTTCTCAGGATCCTCGACTCTTGGACCACCTTTTCCATAATTAATTCCTGCTCAGCCAGTGCTTTGCGTGCAACCTTTTCCTTTTCTAGTTTTTCCTGCTCTGCAGATTTTATGGCATTCTCAGCTGCAACTAATCGCACCTTTAAAGAACAACACATCTGCAGGAAAATGTTTACAAGAATAAATGTGGCGATGATTAACCCTCCTGAAGACTTGTTTACAACACATCTAAAGCCAGCTTAAAGCTTTGGATGAACTCAATTTCGCAGAAACATGCTCACTGAGATTGGCTAAAAAGGAAAAAGAATCTATGGATCAAGATATAGTTAAAAGGAATTTCAGAAAGAACCTCAGTGAATCAATTAAGCAGAAAGCAAAGGAACATGAAAAGCTTTAGGTTTAAGAATTCAGGAAGTACATTATCTAGACACAGATCAGATGATGTGTGCTTCTGTAGGAAAACAAAAGGGAGGACACATGAGGGAAATCTGATAAAATTCCTTTTAAAAAGATAAAAACACAAATAAAATACAGTTGAAGAAAATGAACCAGCAGATACTGGAAAAGAAAAACCTACAAATTTTCCATTTGTTTCATCCCTGTTTGTATTTATCTATTTTTCTTTATTTGTGAAACAAAGATTAAGAAAAAAGAGTGGCGGTGGTAAGAAAGAACAAAATGTCAAGGAAAGTAGCCGCTCCAAATAATTAATACTAATTTATCAACATTACCGCCATTAACCAAAATATGATATTTCTTAAAGATCACATATACCCTGCACATTGAACTCATCAATGTGTAATATGCAATATGGGCAAGATAATTGTATTTGTGATGTTAGAACAGAAATGGGTATATCTTTAACAACCTCATCAAGAACTGCAAGAGATTTATCCCTTTCAATTGACAGGGAGAGCACGCGAGACTGAAGCTCTCTCAACTCAGTTGCTAGGATAGCCTTTTCACCATACACTTCCCCAGCATGCTGAAAGAAAAGGGAAAAGTTGGTCCATATCATCTTAAAGGATGCTATACTATAGAAACAGGAAGACAAACCATGTCATTTGCCTCCTTAGCATGTGGCAGCATTTGTTTAAGCTCGTCAACCTTATCCAGTATATGGGTCCCCCCTATTGCAGCTTCTTTTTCCGCTTGTTCTGCAGCTTGCTCTTTAAGCTCCACTTCCCTCATCAAGCTGATAACAGAATCCATTGCCACGAATAATGTTTTCTGCAACATTTTACATTTATCAGACATTATAAAAAATTATAGACATGCATACAAAGTTTCAACCCAAATGAAGTTGAGTGAACTTGAACACAGCGACCCAGTGAAATTGGCAGTCAATGAGATCCAAATATTAACAAAGTGCAAAAGTCACTAGTAAATATGTCTAAATCAAACTACAACTAGCATGTAAAAGACCAAACACAACACTAATTACCAGCTATGCATTTGGATTTTGGTACCACCACAGACACAGTTTACTAGCTACATCAGATCTGTAGAACACATTGTGATGGATGATTGGTAAATAATAGGAGTTTGACACTGCTGATACCTTATTATTTCTTGCATCTGCAATAATTTCCTCAAGAACATCAATACTATGGATTTGACTAGATTGGGACATGGTGGCATTTAAAGTAGGCTCATCTTCAGGGCCAAAAATGCTGCTTGCAGTTTCGGTCTTGGAAGCAGTATGAGTTGACAAACTTACTTCTGATTGATCTAAATTACTCTCATCCATGTGAGGCACCTCTACCAACTGGGCACTGCTTTCTAAGCCAGTAATAGTTAGATCATGAACAGTCAAGGAGTCCTTAGAGTTGTTGCCATCTACATGAGACTTGTCCAGATTATTTTCTTCATTGGCAGCAGTTCCAAAATCCCTCTCTAAGTGTCCAGAAATGCCCTGCCTTTCCTGAATGAGATTCATTTTCTGATCGACACCCTTATCCACATCTTGCAGTGTTGTCAGCATTTGACGAGGGGAACTATCAGATGAACAATTGATGCTGCTTCCTGGACAACTATTACCTGAAATGATCTCCTCTATTCCGGAGTCTCCTGATACTTCAATTTGAAGTGTATTTACCTCATTCTCATCTATCAACATGACAGGTTCGTCATGAGAGAACACATCAGCACTCATTTTGATCCTATTCTCATGAGTTACTTCTGACAATATTAATTCAGCGGTGTTATCATCTCCTTCATGACACCTATCATATGTATCATAGAAGGGTTCGTAATTCCCATCATCAGCATCATCGAAAGACTGTTGATTTCCACTATTGACATTATAACCATCTTGCACTTCAGCTGAGCCCATTGTGTTAACAGATGCAGCATCCGCAGTTCGAGTTTCGACAATCGCACCTACAGGAGCTGCTTGAGTTAAGTGTCCAAACAATTGGGGAAGTTAACACATAAGAAGTGAGATATGAACATGCTAAATAATTTTGCAAGAATCATGTAAACAGTCAAAAAAAATCTGAATATTGTAAACTGTTACCTTCAGAGGATTCACCCACATAACTACTCTGACTCAAAGGAGTACCCGGTGTAGATCTTTGAATAAAGAAAGGGATGACCTCCTCCACCACTGCCACAACAGCTGCATTAACATCATTGCTGTGCTCAAGAGCAACAGCTCTAAGAGCACGATCATCAACCTGTCAACAAGGAGGGGGAACAACCAAACAACTAGTTCTTAGAAACTGATTGAATCACAATAATAGAGAATGATTCATATAATAAAATAGAAGACTTTCAGCCTCTGGGATCATTGACTACAGCACGGTGTTATAAATGATAAAACTAAATCCTGTCATTCAATGACCAAAAACATAAAATGTAATAGGAAAATATGTTTGGCATACACATACACACTAGAAAAAAAATTATTATTGGCTACAATTGTATTAGCTATGCACTAAAACCATGGGAAATATTTATTATTAGTCATGGTTAAACAAAAACAATTGCAAAAACTTGGATTATCCACCATGAAAACTTTTTTTATCATGACTACCACAACCAACAACAGATGCATGGCCGTGGTGAATAACTATTTACAACTATTTATGTTTATCCATTGGCTAATTGCCATGGTTAAATGATTTTTCTTTTTTAGGGACAGAAGCCCAAACACATACATACTTCACAGGCCAATATATCACCAAAGAAATACATGAGAATTACTGCAAACAACATTTTGGAAAATGAATGCCTTAAATTACCTTCAGGAAAAGTTCCTGCAATGCCTTGTACACTTCATTGAACCCCATTTTCTGCCAAAAAAATAAAATTAAATTATAAAATAAACTTACAGTCGATCACACTGAATTTCTCAAAATTCATTCATACATCAATTACAACACGCAATAAAACAGATATACACATGCACAGAGTGTTTAACAACATGCATCAATTCAAAAACCCTGGCATCCGACAACGTCAACTTTTATTAGAGAACCAAAACAACAAAAAAATCGAATCAAAAGAAATACGAAACGACGGAATTCCGATAATCACCAGGATACAACACGAAGTACCACTTCCTGCCGACTTCCAGTATTAAAAATTGAAATCAACCAAAAAAACACAGAACAGCTAAAAAACACAAACCTATGGACATAAAGCTTCTTTCACTAATCAGTAAGTGAAACTCTCTTCAGATTACAATGCCGATGACTAGCAGAAATAAGAACCCTAGAGAGATGAAGAAAGAGACGGAGAATTTCACCCGAAATTCCGCAGCAAAATCTTCAATACGAATGGGTCACAGGTTTATAAATAAAACGTAGATTCGTATGTACTCGAGCTTGTGATCAGGTGTTGTATCTCGCTTAATTGGGTTGTACTTTTGCTCTTATTGTGACTTCAATTGTAAAAGTCATGAAGGACTCCTCCTACGTACAAATACTTATATAGATAGGCATGACGAAGAAGAAGGAGAAGAAATTGTGATTACTTAGGACTCGAGGCGCGTAAAGAGGTCGGCGATCCAAGGAGTCCTATCCTTTGGCGCAACCCAAATGGCATTTTCGTCAATACGATGCTTCTTTTCTTTCTTCAAGGGGTCAATACGGATGCTTCTCTCAAGGATACTTAACTCTATTAATTTTGATTTTACTAAATTAGTTAAAGTCCACCAAATATGTATTGTAAGTTCAATTTATAACAATAATTTGAGTTTATTAACCGTATAAATTGATATTTATGTAATTATGTAATCAGCATTTTTATAAAAAAAAAAAAACAAGAATTATACCGAAGTGAATATTAATTTATAGTAGGATTAATTACATTTAGATCCCTTTATAAAACGTAAAATTACACTTTTTCTGAAATAAGTTTTGAAATTGCAGTTGATCCCTTTTTCGTTAGAATTTGGACGAAAATTATTTACGATGGCAAAAGAAATACATAAATATTCAATTTTAACCCTTATTTAACATTCCCGTGTATATTTTTATATTTGTAAAAGGATAAATGTAATATATATATATATAGAATTAGGCTAATATTATTATAAATTTTTCCTTGTAAGTACAAAATTATTAAATGAGAATATTAAATAAGAGATAAAATTAAATATTTATTTATTTGTTGTCCTCAACATTTTTAGTCCAAATCATAACGAGAGGGGATTATATGTAAACAGTTGAATTTTTAGAAGAAGTGTAAATATAATTTTAAAACTTGTTTGAAAAAAAGATTTTCAGAATGGTCTAAGTGTATTTAACCCTTTCTATTATAATTCAAGTTTACTTCTAGTTTCATTGAACAAGATTCACAATAATTTATAACTACAAAATTCTGGAAAAAGACATTTGCCCAAGTACATGTTAAAGTTCAATATATATGATAATTCATTGTAGTGGTACTAATTGTAGTCTAGATTCATGATGTCAATTCAAAATTTCAAGAAATGTAATTTTAGAGAAATAAAAGTAACCTATTAGTATTAGTAGTGTATATGTAACTGAAGAGTTAAGAGGACAGGTAGTACTACTGTATCTGTATGGTAAAGCATTGATGAGAGTGCCTCATGGCCACAATTTCCTATTACTATTACACAAATTGATTAGAAGAAAAGGGGAAAGAAAGAGAAATTTTCATATTTCCAGCCCACCATACACCAAACGACGACGTCCCTAACTACACACAGAATCTGAAGAAGTTGTTAACAGAGACTATGCCTACTCAAAACTGATACACTAAGATACAGATGATCCCACGTATTATCCCTCTCTCTTATGACATTGCGGTGCGGGAACTATACCATCTTCCTGCGCCTTCTTTGTCGTTGCTCCTTGCTTGCCTTTGCCAACCTGAGAGAATGTTTCAGCAAGGAGATAAAAGAGTAATGTAATCTTGCAACATTTTGGCAGTGCACAAGACTTATCAACGACGCAGTTATAGGTGCTATAATGTTGCAAGAGAGGTTGAAAATACGAACAAGTGCTGCGAGAAACTTACTGCTGATGACTTTTGACCAGTAGGCCGACGAGTTGAGGGTGCTCGAGCAACAGATGAAGCTGCAGCAGCAGCCACCACACGTATTCTGCAATAGTAGTCGTAGTCATAATAACATAGATGTGGTTGATAGCAAATATCTTTAGGAAAAGCAAAGGAGAACTCACAGCACCTTTTATGTACATCAACATATACATCTGTCTCATCAACAATTTCCTCCTGTATCAAGGGACAGACACATTCAGAAACACGAACTGGGAAACGGGAAGACAGGGAACGGTAGAGATATTTTACAACAAGAAACTGGGGGGACTATATTAGAATTTCTACGAGTTGCAATCATAACTTGAAGAAGAAATTGAAACAAGAAGAGTTACTTGCAGAAGTTCTTCAAATACATCTTCCAGGGTGATTATGCCGATGACTTCTCCATCTTCAATGTCATCTGCTGCATGGTTCCAACTGTTCGTCATAAAACCATTCTGTTGAGACTTTTCAATGTTGATTATGACACTTTTTGGTTGTCGATCATGCTTGTCCAACAATGGGATTTTCAATTGTGCATCCCCATTTGTAAACATTTTCTCTCCAACGATCACAGGACCATTAGAAGGCAAAAGCTTTTTCTCTTTCTCTCTCACTTTCACTACAGCTGCCATGTGACTACTTCCCTTCTGAAACTCATTGAGAATATCATACAAGGGCATATCTGCTGGTACCCTATAAGATGATGGATTAATTCATGTGGTGGAGTGCATGAATCAGGAAAAGTAAGAAAGAATAATTTGGAAAGATGAACGTACCTAGGCATTCTACGGATGGAAACAGCACTAACTGGAGTCTCTGTTTCTGCCCGTACAGTGAGAAGACTTTTCACCTACATAACAAGAAGCAAAAAATATTTTGGAAAAATAAACAGACATGTTCCTGTACAAGATAATTCTGCAGATTGATATTTTAGGAACTTTACACAGACCAGTAGAAGTCCAATAATGTTCTTCGGATTTCCTGAATAGACAGGAATACGACTATGACCCCGTGCAAGGATTTTTCCAATTGCTTCCCTGCACAATTGGGCATTTATCTATATGTAATTTTATGTCACCAAGCATAACTAATGGTGCTGATAAAGATAATAGAAAATAAAATAAAATGTATTCATTTAAAAGCTTCATAACTATTTCTATGGAAGTGAGTAATTTCTTAGGTCCATCAAGGTATGTTGAATCCTTGTGATGGTACCTTCAAAAGCCAAATGCTTTCATATCCAGAATTTTCAATTTTTGTCGGAAATCCAATAATTGATTGCAGAACAGAAAAGTAGCTCCAGCAAAAGCTGCATTTATTTCCATTTGCAAGAATACCATATAGGTTAAAAGTTACACAATGCAGAGGCAGAGTAATAACCCTTAAGTCTCATAGCATAAGCATTATACTTGGAGATCTAAAGATTTGTTCTTATGCCAAATCAAAATCTAAACAGCATCATACCCACCAATCCAATTTTGAATTGACATCAAGGGAAAAAGTCGATTCAATGGGTGTCATAGCCTCCTCAGCAGTCTGCATATAATTGAAGAAACCTTAGTTTATCTCCACATTTTTTCACAAAACCACTAGGACAACAATTGATGCATAAATTAATAATGCCTCATGAAATGTATCAAAACATGCAAATATGAATGGTTCATGATCTTTGATCATTGCATCTTAAATTATGGATGTACAATAAAGAGAAAATCGGGGAGGGAAAAAAAATCAAGACAATACGAGCAGTTGAAAAATAAATAAGAAAGAAAAGACTTAGGCATTACCAGTGTTTTAAACTTTAAGTAAACCCACCAAATGGACACTAAAATCTTCCATCACATTGCACTATATTATTAAGTACCTAGTTCTAATTATGGGGTGTAACAAAGAGTAACTACTTCCATTTAACTCCTAACAAAAGCAACATGCTTGGAATATCAATTAACTAGTCAAATTAGATGGCGAGATTGCTAGGTAAGTTTTGCAAAGAGAAAAGAGAAGAGAACAATAAAATTCTGCAGAATAATGCTTCTCAACTTGAACATACCTTTTCAGTCAAATCTAGTGCTCCGCTGATGATGGTTGCTTCATCATGAGTAAGTTCACCACCTTTACCTGCCTATGATGACATTAACCAAAATAAAACATGAACACGAAAACTAGGAGATATGCACACAAGCACACATAGTAAGATGTGGACATGGTTAACTCAAAGTTAAAGAACCAAATAAATATACTTTGGGTTTGTAAATATAATTCAGGATAATAAATTGAAAGGCATGCATCATACCACATGTTAATTCACTCTTAACTTAGATGGAGTACCTCCTGGCTATGAATGGATACAAGTGCTTTCAATTGAGGTCGTCTAAACAAAGCATCATTATGGCCCAAGACACAATCCAGAATCTGAATCATAAAAGAAGTTGACATCAAGAGAAGGGAACTTCAATGAGGTTTACCACAGAACGAAAATACTGTAGCATGATCACACATCATACTCCTATTTCAATAAGGTATCACTTTTATCACATTCATGAATACTAAGTAAACGCATTTGATTTCAACCACTTGAATCCTTCTCATTGCATGAGAAAAATTCAATCCAGGTGCATCGAGCTACCAGATTCCAGGAACACAGAAATTAGCTGCAGATAAAGTAAATTGCAGATTCACTGTAAAATCTACCTTTCCAATAGGGTAAGCAATAGGATAGCAAACTATCATCAAAATGTGCACAAGCCACACGCAATTTGCACCCACAGCCAACCCATATCTAGAGCATACTGCTTGTGGAATGATCTATTCAATCACGAGAATTCTGAGTCAGTTTGAGTCTCATAAATTATGGGCATTACGTAAGAAGGAACCAAGTGTACCTCACCAAAAGCTAGAATGAACGTGACGGAGAGAATGACAGCAACAACGGGATGGAACAATTTATCCAGATATATCGGAAGAGCCTGAAGACAACATTGTGACCAAGCTAGTAAAAAATTCTAAATGATGTCAAATGCAATGAGAATATCATTCTAGACACTTCAGTATTCCTTGACATATAAGAAATTTGAAGAGAAAACTATGCTAACGAAGGGAAAGGACATCTGGAACTCAAAACTCTTTCATTGCAGAAAATACAATTACATAGACTTTCCCATCAAAGAATTGAAGATAAAAACACTATTATTTAAATCGAAGTAGACTTTTCACCAATTCCAGTTCCACGAGTCCAACTCTATGGATCCAAAGCACAACCAATAATTCTGCGCTAAAACCCAAAAGAAATTCACAACTAACCTCCATGGCAGCGGCATTGCATAGCAGCAGAGTCACGAGAAGTTGATGCTGCTTTTGAACAACCGGCAAAATAATTGCTGAAAGCAAATTTCAAATCTCTTGATCACATCAAAACAATCCCCCAATTTCCATATCAAAACAAATTTTGCCGACAAACAAGAGGGCACAATCCAAAAATGAAAACAAAAGGCAGTATTACAGTATACCGGCTTGTTTCTTTTCGTTAGAGGTACCGCTTCGCTGGAGTATCTCAAGCTCCACGAGTCCAAGGGACATCAAGCCCAACGTCAGCCCCGACATGATCCCTGCGAAGAGCACGAGGAAACACGAAACACTCGCGTACACAAACCACCATGGATTCCCAAATTCAATGTCCTGAGGATCCGCATAGAAAGCCCTCGTGAGTATCCCAGCCACAGCCACCGCATTCATGCTCAAACCCATCATACAGCAGCACACTGTTCCCAGTTGACTCCCCCTTTTCACTCACTTCCAATGAAAAAACGGGTAAGTGGAGAGCATCAATTTCCTAGTTCCTATCATACATGTATCTAAAGATGAAGAACAACAAGTAGTGACGTAGAGTGAGTAGAAAGCGCCACTCTCAGAGTCAGGGGTGGGGTTCAGTGTAGTAACAAGGGAGTTGTTTGTAGGCGGCTGGCACGAGGATGTTGAGGTTGTGTCCTTTTCCGACGCCACGTGGCTGGGTTTTGAAGTGCGAGAGGTGGACGGGTGTAATTCTCCTACGGGGTCGACCGGTGTTCGAATATTCCGCGGTGGACCGGAGGTGAATGATGGCGGCGGCGGGTAGGTGGGGGGTGGACCGGAGGTGGAATGGCGGCGGCGAGCAGGTGGGGTTCTGTTGTGTTGGGCGGAGGGAAGCAGTGAACCAAATCGGGAATGAGGAAATCCGTAACGTGTATCGTATCGTTTTAGTGTCAGTGTTAATTATACTACAAGTCAAGGTATTTGTTATGACACGTTTTTGGGCTCCTCAGCATTTATATTTTAGCGACTACACAACAACTCCACTTACTCCATTTTTTTACACAGTCAAAACAGATAAATTATATCATAATTTTATTTCAAATTAAGAAGATTTCATGGCCACATCCACATGTTATTTTTTAATCAAAAGTCATTAATAGATTATTGTCTAATTAGATCACTGCAATCTCACTACTAATACAAAATTAAAGGGGCGTTTGACTAAATTTATTTAATGACAAATTGCATATTGCCCCCATTTGTTTTCAAAAGACAACTAAAAACTCTTCTATTTTTTGAAAATAGTTAAAAACTCCATGTGTTTTGTAAAAGCATATACACTTGCCCCTCATTGCTAATTATAGTTAACGGCGTTAATTTTTTTACTAAAAGACCATTATACCCTTATACATTTATATATATATATATTTAATGACCATTAAATCTTTCTAAATTGAATTAAAGTCGTAGCATCTAATGAATCTATATCAACGGTTAGATTTTAGATTTATAAAAAAAATCAAAAATTTAAATTCAATTAATTTTGTTATATTATATTTAAAATTATAAAAATAAATTATTTTAAAAAATAAAATATTTTATTTTAAACCCCCCAAGCCCACTCCTAGCCTCGCCGCCAGAGGGGTGACATTGCCCCTAGCTTGGGCGACCCCGATCGGTGCCCAAGGCTCATATGGGTTTGGGTGGTTGCTATCACGGTCACCCAGCCTTCATGTGGACGACTGCGATCGGGCGGTCACCCAGGCCTCATCTGGGCAACTGCATAAATAAATATAATTTATTAAAATATATTTAAATGCCCAAAGGAAGATGGCAAAATGGACATTTGTACCAATAAAATAATCCTAAAAAGATCAAATATGAATTCCACTCGCACATTTGGTGTGTGTTAGACACTCTCTGTTAGTTTCTAATGGATATGGGCTTTTTTGCATGGTATTACAAAATACAGTTTTTTTTCCCTATTTTCAAAATATATGGGAGTTTTACCTAACTTTTGAAAATACAGGGGGCTAATATGTAATTTGTCTTTTATTTAAGGATAAAATACAATTACCACCCCTAAAGTATCCACCCCACATCAATTAACCACCTAAAGTATTAAAACCTTAAAAAAAAACCTCTAACCTTTTAATTCCTTTAATTTTTAAATTTTAAAATTCCATTTTGCCTGTACTAAAAATTATTTTTTGAACAAAAAAAAATTAAAGGGATTTAGAAAATACCAAAATTACATTTGTCGAAGCTCTATTTAATTCTAGTTTCACTTGTTCGTCTAGCTCTTTTTATTTTCAATCCTAAAGTATTTGGAACTCATTTTATTTTAGTTTCACTTATCTGTCAAAATAAATTAAAAATAAATTTATACATGCATATATGTTTTTGAATGTTTTAATGCTTTTTATGGGGTAATTGATATGGAGTAAATACTTCAGGGGTGTTAACTGTATTTAACCATTTTATTTAGAGCATTATATTAATTATATTTAGACTCCTTGAAAATATAAAATTACATTGTCTCAAAAAAAAAAAAAAAAAGCTTTGGAAATTACAATTGCACCTTTTTTTTTTTATAATTATCCATTTACAATTGTAGCCCTCTTATTTGGTTAAATTTATTTAAAAGATCTTATAAAATCATATATCTTATAAGATGTTTTAAAGACTTATAAGATATTAAATCTTTCAAAAAATGTTTCTATAAAATAAGATAATGAAATTTATAAGGTGTTAGTGACGGAAAATTTGTAAGTAATTTAATATGAATAGTTAAAATAATATAAAAAACGTAGCAACTTTTAACTTTCATTTTAAGTTTATAAGCTCTCAATATTTTTTTTAAAACTTATAACCCATTTTTTTAAATATTAAATATTTTATAACATCTTATAATATTTCAAACATCTTATAAAATATTTATAAATATTTATAAACTCATTAAAACAACCCCTTAGCCGCCTTCTCTCGACGCCGAGACTGCCCACGTAGACAAATTTGGCGTCGAGCACATTAGTATATTAGTTAAGCCATTTTAAATTAATCATTTCAAATTATGGTAATTAATTTGTCTAATGGGCTATTGAAATAATGCACTCAATGACTCTTGTCTTTTTTAATTTGTTTTCTTAAAGAGTTATGTTTGGTTGACTATTCATAATGCACTTAATGAATTTTCAATTTTAGAATTAACTAAGGAAAATAATGAAACGTTTATTTAAAATATATTATTACAAGTTAATATTTATTGAGTTACTTGGATTGATAATGTATAATTTAAGAAAAATAGTTATAATTTGTTTAAAAATCAAAGTTCGTACGAATCTGTTATTATTTAAATTACTCGTATGATTCCGTATAATCAAGGAGGATTATCTACATTATATCTAGAAATAAAGTACTAAAGGGGTTTGTAGACTGTACTTGGTCGAATTTAAATTTATAACTAGCTATAGAAACACACATAATGTGTGGTTGTAGTTTATCTTTTTATTATGTCTATTTAATTAATGAAATAGAAGAACATAAATATAAATAACTTTTCAGAACCGACATTTTCATAAGTATTTTTATTAAATTAAAATGTGTATAAATTGAATGTTATTAATAGAAAATTTTAAAGAGAACGTCATCTATACTATATATAAAGCAAACTCTATTTTTACTAATAATTAGCGGTTACTTACATCGCAACACCAATTTTTTGGTTATACCGATAATACCCCTAAGTTAGTTTTCATTTCATTTCATTCTTTCTTTTTTAAATGCAATGTGTTTATTAATATGATATGTTTTTATTTACAATAACTTTAAAGCGTGCAATATTATTTTATATACACGCAGGGACGGCGTGTCACGACGGCTAGTTTTGTATAAAAATAAGGGAAAAAATACAAGAATCCCCTATGATATTAAGAATGTTAAAAAAACTTCATGTGAAAAATAAAGTATCAATTATATTCTATATGATATGAAAAAAAAAAAAAAAATTCAGAAAACCTCTCGAGGTCAGAATTGGTGGTACACGGGCGTTGACAGCGAAGATGGGTCTATAAAGTACATTTTTTTTTATATATATAATTTTACCCTTCCCTCTCCCATTTTTAACGGCTGCCCTTCTCCTCTCACCCCAAATCATATTTTATATAGGGTTAAATATAGTTACCGTCCCTGAAGTATCCATCATATATCAATTATCCTCATAGAGTATTAAATTCTTAAAAAAAAAAAAATGACATTCTAACTCCTTTAATTTATAAGTTTAAAAGTTTCATTTTATCCTTACTAAAATTTATTTTCTAAAAATAAAAATTAAATGAATTTCTAAAATACTGAAATCACCTTTTATCGAAGCTCTATCTAATTCTAATTTTACTTGTTGATTGAGCTCTTTTTATTTTCGTAATCCTAAAGTACTTGGAGCTCATAAATATATATGCATGTATAAATGTATTTTTAATGGTTTGACAAACAAATGAAATTAAAATAAATATTTTAATAATATAAATTCAATATATAGTAATATATCCAATAAGAATACAATATTATTTTATAACAAAAAAAGTTGTTTGATAATATCAAATAAAAGAAATAAAAGCTTATAAGGGCCAATCTTAAAGAAGTTGAGAGAAAATGCCATAGTATAATAGTCGCATAGATTGAGCAATAAATCGCTATTGTTTTCAAGCGCCTTTGCATCAACAAACAATTCACCCGCCTCAAATCAAATCATAGCTCTTCAAAATTCACAGAACCCTAAACCCTAGAGTCCAAATCTCTCAAAAATTTCCAAATGCTGTCAAAATGCGGGACTTTCTCCCTCTTCCAAATTCCGAATCCCCAAAACCCAGCCCTCGGTGTTCTACTGCGATTCACTGCCTCAATTTCAAGTCTAAAAGTGGTGTGGCGAAAGGATCTAAAACTTGATCAAGCAATCGAAAATGACAAGAAATGGCGGCTCTGTGCGCGGGTCGTCAGAGAAGTTTTGAACGAGCCGGGTCAGGTTATCCCGCTTCGGTACTTGGAAAAACGCCGCGAGCGGCTTCGTTTACCCATTAGAATTCAAACTTTTCTTGCCGGAAATCCGGGTTTGTTCGATACATACATGGACAGAATTAAGCCCAAATCTGATTTAGTCACCTTCCTCCGTCCTAGTGATAGACTGAAGCAGTTTTTGGAAGAAGAGAAGATGATTTATGAGGAAAACGAGCCGTTGATCGTGGCCAAATTGTGTAAATTGCTCATGATGGCGAAGGATAGGGTTGTTAGTGCGGATAAATTGGTTGAGGTGAAGCGGGAATTTGGTTTCCCAAATGATTTTTTGGTGACACTGGTATCCAAGTATCCAGAGTATTTTAAATTGTATGGGGCACCCGGAGAGGGAAAGTCATTCCTCGAGTTGGTTACTTGGAATGAGGAGTTTGCCAAGTCGGTTATCGAGAAGAGGGCGGAGGAGGAATCGAGGTTGACGGGGATTAAAGTTAGGCCAGGGTTCAATTGGAAGCTTCCCCCAGGGTTTTTTATCAGGAAGGAAATGAGAGAGTGGATTAGGGATTGGATGGAGCTACCTTACATTTCTCCTTATGAGGATGTTACTCATTTAGATCAAGCATCTGCGGAGATGGAGAAAAGAATGGTGGGAGTTTTCCATGAGCTGCTTTCCCTTTCGATTTATAAGAGGGTCCCAGTGCCAATCTTGGGCAAATTTTGTGAAGAGTATAGGTTCTCTAATGCATTCACGAGTGTGTTTACAAGGCATTCAGGGATCTTTTATATGTCGCTGAAGGGTGGGATTCAGACTGCGATGTTGAGGGAAGCATATAAGGGTGAGGAGTTAGTTGATTGTGATCCACTTCTTGAGATCAAAGATAAGTTTGTTGAGTTGCTGGAAGAGGGGCGCCAACAGAGGGCTGAGCAAGTGAGAATTCGTGGAGAAATGGTTCAGAAGGACATGGAACTGATGGCAGCTAGGAACAAAGAATCGAACTATCATGAGCGGATTCAGTTGTATGAAAATGAACATTGCTGAAATATGGCAAGCACAGGGAAGAATTTTCCCCTTGGGAATGCAGGTTTGACTGGGGAACGGATTGCTTGATGAGGATAATGGAAATCCCACATTATTGCAACACAATTCATGGAAAATAACAATTGCTGGATCTTTCTTTCTGGAGCCTTATAAATTACGAAAAGGATGTACAGTACCTGTGTATGTTTGTATCAGTTGTTTCACAAATGTGAGAAGCTTTAGCATATTAAAAATGAAAAGGATTCTCTGTCATCTGGCTATTTTGGTTAAGAAAACTGCTGTTGATCCATAGTGAATATTAAAATCAGTATAATAGTTACTCGGTTGTCATAGGGGCAAGTCTGTAGAATGTAAGCTATATTCTAAAATTTCCTATCCCCCTTCTGGGTAAATGAGTAATGTGGTTAGAGCATATTGGCCAATTAGTTTGTTGATGGTGTTATGCCTCTTGAATCTGATCTGCATGAGATTGTAGTAATCCATGTGTTTTGGTTTTTGGCTAAAGATGTTGAGATGATGTTCTGATGGTTAACATCTATTCGCTCGCGAATCAATGCATTGTCAATGGGATAACTCAGGTCTTGATTACTGAAATGCCTTTCCTGTGGCAGTTGACATTTTTCCTGCTGCTCCCTAAGTATTGTTACAATGGAGATCATGTGATGATCTGAAGATTTTGCAGTCCTTTCTGATTGGGAAACTTATTAGTTCCCCTTCCACAAATTCGGTGATTCCCAACCCAAGTAGCAGTTAATTTTTATATGTTGCACACAGAATGAATGATGCATTGTTAAATATTCCATGCCTAACAATCCGTTATCATGCGTGTTTCATTTGTGTTGTTCTTTGTCAATCTGAAACGATACCTAATTAAAGGACATGGAAAGCTTGTGAACGAACAATTCTATAAGTAGGGGAAGACTATATCATAAAAGCTAACGTATCTCCACGATTTTCTTCTCTGCAGGCTAGCCAAGGGATATCCCGGACATGGATAGAGCCATCACACTCCAGCTACTACTGACCCTGATGCTCCTGGTACTGTACCCGACTGCCGAAAGCAAGTGGATCCCACGCCATCCGTTACCTCGGGTTGATCCTCCGCCTCTTTGTGCATCCCAATTGGCGTTGGCGAATCATGCTTGTGCTAGGCTGCCTTATACATCCGTCCCTCCACCTTCCCCACCGTCCCCAATCCCTCCCCCCTCCCCAGATGGGCCAGACAGCAGACACCACCACCATCATGGCCACGGTCACAGTCATGGTCATGGTCACGGTCACAGACACTCAAGACATGCGCATAGAGAAATGACTCTTGAAGAGGATTGCTGTCGGTGGTTAAAAGAAGTTGACACTGTGTGCGTTTGTGAGCTTCTGGTGCGCTTGCCTCCGTTCCTTACTAGGCCTGTTCACAATTACACTGTCGGGGTTGATGGTATGTGCAATATAACTTTCGCGTGCGGATCAAGGTTGGTGGCGGTCTGATTATCCCTGCTCAGCTACACACACACAAACCTGAGCATATCTATCAACAGAGGAAGTAAAAATACAGTCCAGTTTCTAATATTACGCATGTTTTAGCTTCCGTACGTACATTTCATTCTGCAAGAACAAAACTCTGTTTCACGTATCTCTATTAATTTGACATATGAAATTCTAATACCTCGTACTCTCATATTACATTTAAGTATTACAAATGTTACTGTTTATGGAAATTTTATTCTGTCATCTGCTGGGAAAAGTTATGCCAATCTTCTCAATCTCTTTACATATTAGGAAATAGATTGAACATCAAAATCACCATCATCTCTTTGATCTGTCTGATTAATAGCATAACTAAGATAAGGAATTTTAGGAGCACCTATGATCAAGAATGGATGGGTGTCTGTCTGTCTCTGTCTGGGTAAATCTCTGTCAGAATTTATTCAAATTCCAAAGTTGACAACCATAGATTACCTTCAACAACAAGATCATCGATTCATCGGAGTCCCTTGAGATGAAACTCAGTCACTAATGAAAGTTAATCGGTTCAAATCTCATTTATATATATCGAGATTATCTAGTCTGATAATTTTATTTTTTTTCTCGATAAAATGTGTTTTTTATTTAAAATAATCGATGGGACTTCATTAATTTCTACTATTTCATGGAATAAATAGTAAAATTATTCTTTTTTTTTTGTGGGAAAAAAAGAAAATAAAGAAATGGGAATCCTGGTGCTGAAAAGGACTAGCAATGGTAGAGTAGTGATTGTATTTGGGGGCAAGTTTGCTGATATTCGAAACTTATCTAAAATGGGGGAATACTGAATAGAATAGTTGACCACTTTCTATTTGCAGCCACTAATCCTTCACCCCTTAAAAAGCTTCCCATTCGCCGCATATCTTGTCTTCTCAAACGTCCTTTCCTTTTTTCCTTTTTTTTTTTTTTTTTTTTTCCTTTTTCTCCTTTCTAAGATCAAATATAAAACTAATAATAAATCAGTAATTAATTAAAATCTATTGACTATCAACTGTACACAGTCTATACTAACATAAAAAATACAGACACTTTTTATTCATAAACGGCACCACTACAGTTGATCCTTAAATTGTTATATATATATATATATATGATGCGTTAAGTTTTTTTATTGTTATTTATAATATACGTATGAATAACGTGTTATGATGGCTACTTATATCTCAAGATATATAATTTGTTAAACATGGAAATGTTTGAGAATAGGGCATTTGTTATGTATTGTGGTTGATGATGCAATTCACGTGTAGAAAAGCAAATATGTGTGCATCCCCCCTCCCCTCCAAATAAGTTAAAGAAAAGAAACGATTTGGCTGATTCATAATCAACGACTTGTTGATAGTGATTGACAAAATAATCAATTTTAAAAATGAGTATACGTTAAAAAAAAATATTGAATTTTTTGAATAAAATAAGAATACGGAGGTTATGATATGTTAATAGCGACAAACTTATAATTAACTTGACGAAAACTAAACTAATTTTTTTTAAAAAAATAAATTAAATTTCTAAAGGATCTAGATCTTATTAAAAGCTTTTTTTCTAACCAAACATTCAGTAACGTCTTATAAGATATTTAAAAAAAATTAAATTCACCAAAACATCGACTTAAGTAGTAGATGGTAAAACAATTCTGATTTATAAGTTTCAATCGTTGATTTGCATTTCAAATGCACCTATTAAATTAAAT
This sequence comes from Sesamum alatum, assembly GCA_034509735.1. Taxonomy (NCBI): domain Eukaryota; kingdom Viridiplantae; phylum Streptophyta; class Magnoliopsida; order Lamiales; family Pedaliaceae; genus Sesamum; species Sesamum alatum. The sequence goes on from JACGWO010000009.1 coordinate 4,692,905, forward strand.
CACAAACAACTTTCCCCGCCCCCACCTCAACCCAATCGAATCATAATAAAATACTCAAGTATCGTCTTAAATAATTTTTTTTAGTCTATATCATATATATACACACATCTTATTTGTATAAAGTAATAAACATATACATTCAAATAAATCTTATTTAAATTATAAAGAAATTATGGTCCATATGAAATTATTTATGCAGGTTATAATGTGAAAATGAGTGAAGAATGATTTGATTGATGTGTGCTAATGATTGAAACTCAAATGGGCGTGGGGCTGACCTTCCCACATGTCTCACATCCTTTGTGTTTTCATTTATTATTTTTAATGAAAAATATGTATTAGTAATTTTGTATAAATTTTTGTATGGGACAAGAATATGTTTAAATTAATTAGTGAGATTATAGTTTATATTAAAATATGATGTTATTATATTTTTATTTTAATCATTATTTAAAAATTAAAAATAAAAACATAAATAAAACAGTATACATTCCCGTGAATAGTATTCCCAACTTACCCTCCACCTTTTCCCTTTTCCCAAAAAAAAAAAAGGACAAAGTTTATTTTTTATATATATATATCATAAATCATCATCTTTGTAAATATATTCTTATTCAAATTATGCCTCACTCACATATCACATTCACAAACCTTATATGTTTTTTCATTAATTCTTGCATTAATATTATTTAGAGATATAATTTATTCGCTGATTCTATTTTTCTTTTCTACCATATTATATTATAGTATTTTTAAAGTTAATTTGACAGCTAATACAAAGCCATTAAATATGTGTATGCTAGCGAGCTAATCTTTTTCATAGGTATAGAATGAGTTGAGCTTACTCGTTAATTTGATGATAAATTTATCCAAGTCTCAACTTGAATTAGAAATTTTCAACTCTATCTCGTTATATTTAAGCTATTTTTCTAATTTAATTTAAGCAAAACATACATATTCAAAAGGGTGAAGATTGTATTAGTGAATAATCCGTAGACGTCCTTATAAATAACTTATGGGCGAATAGGCCTGCTTTGACACATGTCATCAGAATCAAAATTATCCATTTTTTTTTTGTAAAAACAAGAAATCATTTGATGACATAACTCAAGCTTCAAAATTTTTATTATTACTCTTAAAAAATATATACTTATTTATGTATCTAATACACGCCTGTATCAAACAACCATATTTATAATAAAACGGTCGTCCTTAAAGGGTAATTCGGTTATTTCATAGTGGTACTACGAAGGCAGGCCGGGACAAAATTGGAAATATCCCCAAAACTGGCACAGAGAATCATGTGAGTGAACTTTCCCTCGACAGCGAGCTGCTGCTGCTGCCGCCTAATGAGATGCTGTCGCCAGCAGAGGAGGAGCAACAGTACCCCTCATCGCCGTCACGCCGCCACGAACCACCGGCTCTAAATCATACAAAAATCTGCTCACTACGGCGGCGCCAGGCCCCGCCACCAACTTCTCCCACGCCGCCTCCGCTTCTCCTCCGCGTTTCATGAACACATCAGTCGCATCAAGGCGGTGCACTCTCCATCCTTTGATTTTCCTCAGCCGGTGAATTTTCTCCAGCTGGATGCGCGCCAGCATGCTGGTGTTCATCTTTACCGATTCTATCGCCTCCGCCAGAATCCTCGCGCGAGTTTCCTCGTCGCAAAACGATTCAACTCGGAAAAATTTGTCAAACTCGGGGACCCCGATCGCTCTCCGAATCCCCCTCGAATAGTCCGCATTTGGCTTGTAAAACTCCCGAACCTCATCCACCATTCCCCTCTCCACCATCTTATTGACCCGATCAGATACGAAGGAATCGAGTACAGGCATTGCGACGTCCACCCAGAGGAAACAACACTCGTACTTGGATCGAAAATTCATGTCCACAAGTGCGTCGATGAACGAATTTGAACCCCCAACGATCATTGGAAGCTGCCCGCGGCTAAGTATCGATCTCATGGAAATAGAAGCCACGGCGCGGAAATTTGCGGCGGAGAAGTCGGATTCAGGATCGACGACGCCGAGGAGATGGTGGGGCACACCGCAGCGCTCTTCGTCGGTGATTTTGTTGGTGACAATGTCGAGGCCCTGGTAGACCTGCATTTTGTCGGAATTAATAATCTCCGCCGAGAAACGGGTGGCGAGGTCGATGGAGAGGCGGGATTTTCCGGTTCCGGTGGCGCCCATCACCACCACCACTTTCTCCTTTAGCGGGCCGTGGCGGAGCGTGGTAGTGCTTGGAATGTGCAGCAAAGGTCGTATTTGTTTGGATATAGACAGTGACATTTTCATATTTTCTTTTTCCCTTTAAAATCAAATTAAACAAAGAGAACTAAAAATACAATTCAAGAATTAGTGAGAAATAACCAAAAAAGGAAAGGAAACTTAAGTGATTATTTTGAAGAAATGGGCTTTATTTACAAGAAGATTATTGCTTTCCTATTGAAATAAAACTAGCTTTTGGCGTATATGCGGCAGGTCGAGAATGTGTTAGCGTGGTCTTTTACAAAATTCAAAGGAATAAAAAGAAAGAAAGAAATTTGAAAAGAAGTATGGAGTAATGGAGAAGTGAAATACTCCAAAATTGCATAAAGTAATGGGTCGAGAGAGTGTTTAAGTCTTGTACAAGAAGAGGGTGATGAATGAATGCCAAGAATAGAGACAATAAGAGGAGTATTTATGGAGGGGATCCTCCGAGTGAAGACACAATACAATAGGCCAATTGGCTTCACTTTCTACGTAGTCAACTCACCAACTTGCTCAATGGTCCTCAAACTAAACTAAACAATTCATATTTCTTTTCAAATTAATAATACTAACATCGAAACAAAAGTGTTTATTTTTCTTTTTAAAGCAAATAATAAGGTTGAGAATTTTTGGCATAATGAGATGATCTTGTATGAATACCAATCACACAGTATGTATGACGCATTGTCTGCTTAATTACTATAAGAAACATGGATCATTTTTATTAATCAAGTGCAAACATTCTTGTCACAAGTATAATTGTAAATATTGAAAAACATATATCAATCAGGTAACGAATATAACTTATTTATCATACATCGAAGTTTTCTAACAAATAAAGATACTCATTGTACTTGTTTTATATATATAATTAAATAAAGTCAAACCAGCACTGATCTGGTTTCAAAGCCTGGTAGGAGGGAGGGGAGAATACTAGTAGGCTATCTATTAATGGGAATATGGAGGTATAGTATTTTGATAATATGTACAAAAAGGTTCATGGTGTTGTATGTTGGGCTGTGAGAACATTTTTTTTTTTTTTTTTTTTTTTTTATAAAAATATGTACAAGTGACAGTACTATTAATGGAACAGGAAGACTCCCATCCCATGAGTTTTTGTCCTTTTTATTCGTTTGCATGTCCTGTTGCTCTTTCGGTTGGGACAGGTCACTAATCAACTTTTCAGCTTAATTATTGAAAAAGATAATGTAAGTAACTATTTCTTTATGAGAAGATAGGTGGTGGATTTGTTTTTAGCACTTCCATCACCATTATTAAATGCCAAATGGAAGTTTTTTTGACTACCTCCAGTTTCCTACAATCCAACTAATTATTTTCCAGATGTGCTGGAAAATATGATTAGAATTTTATTTCTAAAAAATATATATTCTCACTTAAAATAATAAGAGGGTATCTATATATATATATATTCCTAATTTGGAGTTTTCTTGAGAAAAAGATTGCATATAGTAATAAAGATGAAAAAGGTAATCATCAGTAATTTCTGATAATGGAATGGAATCCTTGATAATGGTCCCTTTTTCTTCCTCAACCTTAAAGTTGACTAAGGTTATCCTTGGAAAAGGAAAAGATTTATTCTGATAATTATGCTGAAAAGGAATATCTAAATTAGACATTACATGAAGCCAATAGACTTGCTGATTCGCCCTACTGCAACTTGTTGTAAGGATGAACAATTTTGGCTTCTAAAATTCCAAGAAAAAACTCAATACCTCAACAACGTAACGTCACATTGCAAATTGAACATCTTTTATGCGTTGTAAATCCTTCTACGACATGATACATATATATGTATATATGAACCATAAAAAAGAAAGAATGAGACATGCAAATACGAGTGTAACAAAAGATGTTATACAATTCAGATCTAATGTTCTGTGTTGTATATGTGTTTATACAACATGATACATGCATGTATGGTAAAAGACTCAGATTTTCCATTTTTATGTTCTTTTTTGGTCCATTCTTTTAAATCTTGTGCACAATTACCTTTTTAGAAATAAAAAGTAAAGAAGTATACTCCACAGATAGGCCTTTTGTCTCAATGCAATGTAATACAATCCTATATATGATGAATCAGTCCACTTACAACCAAAAAGGCTAAGCATAAATTTTCCCATCATGCATCATGACCATGTCAATAATTAGATAGTGATGACTATCATCACATTCCATGTAGATTGATCTCTACTGTGCTGTTAGACATAGATCTATCATTTATTTTATCACATAAGCCAATTATGAAAAGTTAGTAGTCAAGAGTGCAATCAAGACATATCTTGATTTTAGTCAGAGTACATATGCTTTCCAAACTTAATTGCATGATTTAGTATCTTGACATAGTAATAGCAAATAGATTTAAGATATCATGGAAAGCCACTGAGAAAATGGCACATAGTATTTATCTATAATTGGGTCCTTACAATCAAAAGATATATTTGTGGGTTCATTCTTCAGCATATATGGAAAGTATTGAGGTGCATATATTTGAAATGAAAAATTCAGTATATTTTAAAATCAATAGTTTTTGAAAAAGCATATTATAGTTAATTTTAAAAAAATTATTATAAAAGTAGACTAACACCTACATATGTATATATGTTTGTATGATCCAAATAGGAAATCTAAGCTAAGCACTATATATACATAGTTCCTTATCTGGAACTTCAGAAATCAAGAGAAATTCAAATCAAATAGTAGGTTGGATACGTTTTGAAAATCAGGGAAACGCATGATAGAAAAAGGATCAAATGTGTTGGAACAATTTTTAGGCGTGCTTTTAGCACAAGCTCATGGAAAAGCCTTCTTATTATATATGTGTATATATATATAGTTTACCTATCACATCAAGGAATCTTATTCCGAGTTTCTGCATGCTTACATCATCCACGATCACTTAATTATTTATGATACACTGAAATAGCTACAGTTCCTCAGTGTAATCCCAATACTTTGAAAGGAAATAAAACTATACTAATTTGAAGATTTACTGTTCTTTTTCATGCCTGCATAACAAATCATAGTCAACTTGATCTATCTATCCATGTTTCACTTAATCTTCATCTAGTCAATGGTAGATGATAGACATAATAGCTTCCGTAGATGAGACAATGAAGACACATAGGTTTTAACTAGAGAATCTCAATGTAAAGTACGCATAAGATCATCACGAGCAAAGTCAAATATCATGTTCATCCTTGATATTTGAGTTTGAGCAAATTAATGCGTGTTTAATTCGTAAAGCGCCAACTTTATAGCATCCAAAGGCAACTCAGTATCAACCCAACTACCAAAAGATAATAACTAGTAAAACCACTTGATTTACCTCCATAAATCGACTCATGAGAAGGTGATGTCATATCAGTTGGCAATCTGTGCACTAACATCACATCAATTGTGCATATCCCAAAAATTACGCCGTACCGTATTTTACTTGATGATCACTTGGAGATTAAAAGTGAACCTGTTTCTGCATGTAAACCCAAAAAAAAAAAAAAAAAAAAAAAAAAAAAAAAAAAAAAAAGAAAATCAGTTGGAAGTCCCGGTTAAATGTATAGATGGATAAAAGCTGCTGATATCTTAAAATAATCCCATCACTTCTCCAGAACTCAGTTAACCGCGGCATGCTTTGGACAATAGCATATCATCACAAGTGAAGTCAATCAATAGCAAACAGTACTATACTTTACACGGGCTAATTAGATGATCACAATAATTTTTTGGCTCTTGCTGATGAAAATGCCAACAAGTAAACCCCCACCCCGCCACCCCCCACCCACAAAAAAGAAAAAAAGAAAGAAGGCATAATCCAAGACAAACATATAACATAGTCTGCATCAAATTACACAAAGAAAAGTCTTGTTGAATGTCAATACTATCAAATTCAGTCTTGTTGTGGTCCTCCTGAAGGTATGCAGCAAGTTTTGACCACTAGTTCCTAAATAACCATAACCGGCCATCTATCTTGATGCTCAGGACCATGCATGGAGTCATGGTTACTTGACTTGTCAGTGTGTAATGACCGACAATCATGGATGATGCTATGGTTCTTGCTGGTCTTGCTAGCATCAAAAGATGCTAGCCACCAGTCCACCCCTCACCTGAACTTTGCCAATGAGGCAAAAAGTTGGTCAGACAAAGGGTACTTGGTCCCAGCTTTTAATCACAGAATGTTTTTAGAATCTCCCTGCCTTTACTCATTCTAAGTATCTGTTCTTTGGCCATTGATATATCAGAAGGCCAGAGGGATGCTGTTTATTGTCCCTTGTTCTATGTGTTCAATAGCAACCATCACTCAGATGGAGCAACCAAATGTAAAAGAAAAGACATTGCCAATTAATAATACTCAGGACCACGAAGTCCTTTCGAGAGCCCTGAATAACCAGCTAGAATAGAAAGGCAGAAAACATCTCAGCGCAATAGAAATAGTGCCTAAATAATATCGTTGATATAAGTTAACAACACAAATCTCAAGCTTGGCGAAAAGACATGCATCTCCAGAGAATCACTTAAGTATCAAGGTTTTGGGAGGGAATACATGTTCTAGAATTGTGTCAAACATTTAATGTTTTAATTAAAAGTTTTTGCATCAAATTTCATCAATCTGTGACCTGCCAACTTTATGCAAGTAGGCTAGCAAACTAATACTTTGACTCTCACATTTTCAAGAGTGTGCTAAGGGGATGCTGAAATGCTTTATAGCTGGTTTATTAGATTCTGATAGTGCATGGATGGCTGTGTTACTATAAAGAGAAGTTGAATCATGCATGTGGAAACTGTGAAATCAGAAAATGAGGACTGAAATTGGGAGAAGAGGAGTGAAGAAGGAAGCAAAAGTAACACATCAGATATTTACAATCATATGTGAACCTTAAATGGGGATAGAGTTCAGCTTTAATCTAGGAATGCTAATTGAGTTAGCAAAATTTTCCTCCATCGACATTTTCCTTCTAAAGCACCTTAAGACTGCCAGAAAAGTTTTGGATACGGGAAAAGATATTTGCATCCCATTAGAAGAAGACACTGGCCATTCACCATTATTTGCTTTCCTTTTCCAATATTCTCTGGGCTTGACACCAAGTTTGAATGACAGACGAGGGCCAGAATTTTCTTTCTTACATTATCATTTTGTATAATTTCAATAGTTTCCTCAATTGCATCTATAATGTAATATTTACTCAACAAAATAACATTCCTATGATCCACTTTTATCTTGTCTTAATGGTGTAACCTTTTGCACCAATTTCTCGGAAACTTGTATCATAGCAGTTTTATGCAAGTCTTAGGAGAGAGTTGTTATCAGTTCATTTTTATTTTTGATACATCCTTTTCTTTCTTATCCTTTTTATACTTTTCCCATATTGGTACTATTTGCTATACCTTTTGAACTAGGGAAAAAGCTGTTTTGCGACATTGTATTGATGTAGCTGCATTAGAATATCTTTATCTCAGATGACATGTTCATTACCCTGACCTCCTATAAGAAAAAGAATAACAAATTCAAACCTAGATCAGGTGTACATTACCAAAGATCTATGTGCTGTATTCAGACATAAGATATTGGCTAATTCCAGGATTCAATATAATAAGTAAGGTGATCAAACCAAAGAACTCGATGGAGCGAGGACCTAAGATTTCATGTATAGTACCTGTCAGTTCAACAAACTTTAGTAAAAGCAGATGTCTGGGGAAGACTGCAGAATACTAACAAATGATGTCCATATAGACATAGCATGTATTGATTGCAAAATCATGAGTTGCACCCTTATAACTCTATTTTACATGGATACCATAAGATCTTTGTGTTAAAAAAATAACTGGCAAAAAAAAAATACAACAAATCCAGATAATGGTGTCAAAAACAAAAAAACTAACCTTGCATGTCCAGTGTCTCCATGGGATCCCGTAATCCTTCTGCTAAATTCATTGGCATCACTATAAGACCTCTGCTTTGCAATAATTCAGTAGCTGCTGAAGGATAAACATCAATCAATTTCCCCATCATCTCTTCCAGAGGCCCATTAAGCATCTGCTCTTGAACAAGATAATGTCCATGTCCCTGAGACAACCAAAGACATCAGATGTCAGTGCTGGGTACATAATAGGGAATGCTTTTAGACACAATGAAATTGCTCCAAATATCTTTAAGCAATTTGTTTTTTGTAGTACCTCAAGGAAAATGAAAGAACTGGACGTTGATTCACCACCTAATCTGCTTCGGCACAGATCCTGCACAGTGAAATGCCCAAAAAATGAGTATGTTTCATAAAATCCCAGCCGCCATAGGAAACATAAGCACACATTTTTCTTCACTCAAGAAATGTCAAACACCAGTTTTCTCCAAATGTAGTACAGAGGACTCAAAGTTAACAGTTTAAGGAAATTCCTCTGATCTATTTTCAGACTTGAGGTCAAAAGTGAAATCAAAAGGACTGAAATCACTAGGATAAAAAACCACCTTCACTTTATATTGCAAATACTGGACATGGTCAATGACTTCATCCAGCAAAGCTGCTCTACCAACCTGCAAGCCACAACTTGTAATTGGCTCCCAATTCAGAAATTACCAAACTATTACCTGCAATTTTTCATTCATAATAATGGAGATTGGAGAGAGAATTCGTCTCCATAAGCAGAACAATGTTTTCCATACTTTCTATACTCGTATCAATAGGCAGATACCTCCCCCCAAGACAAAGTATGATAGGATTGTCGGTCCATTCGAAAAATAAAGATCTGATAAAAAAGTCAATCTTGGTCTTTTAAAGTCCGGCATCTGTAAAAACCAGAAGTTACTTACATCTGCTGTTAAAAGTATTTATCTTAACAACACTGGATACTTCAGTGGAAGGATTAGGACTCCAGCAGCTTAGGGTCATCTATAAAAGTACTTATATTCACCTCTAATAAGGAAAAACTATGAGAACAAAACATCAATTCTTGATAAGCATATATAACCATCTTACTTCTTTGGAATGGGGCACCAATTCCTGCAATGCGTCTAGCCAATGTGATATTCTCAATCTGCGACACTGGAAGGAAGAACCAGAAAATCAGAAGCTGAAGCAGGCAACCTCTGGGCAGAATCCCATTTAAGTAACAGGATGCATAAAGATCAATCAGTTCAAGTTTTAATATGTTTGTCTCACGTAAATTAACTCCTTCAAAGTGATACAACTGATTGAAGGACTAATGCATACACGATCAGCAGCGTACGCTTTCTCTCTTGATCTTTTCCTACGGGCTCCGGAAGTGTATTTTGATTCAGCAACACCTGAACTTGAATAAGCTTGAAAAGCATAGCTACAGTCTTCAGACCAGCCTTGTTTCTGCAAGGACAATGCATGTGAGTTGCAGAAGAAACAAGTTGGCAGCGCATTTTTGTTTTTTGTTTTTGAATAGAAACAACTATAGGAATTCACCTGGACACATGTGGTGATAAAATTTCCTTCAGTATGTGGCCTCAAATATTCTTCCTATTGGAGCAAAGTACATAAATTATAGCTCATGTATGATTTACTTTCAGCATATATAAATAAACACATCAGGTAATAAAAGAGCCATTAAATAAATTAACTAAGATCTTTTATTTAAAACTACAACTTCTAACATCATCTTATTTCACATTCCTCAATTGTAATTGAGCTTTATGTATAGATGGTTATGCCGGCTTACCAACTGAGAAGGATCTGCTAGTCTAGAACTAGGTACTTGTGAGGAAATGCCATAAGACATTTGTTTCTGGATTTCAGTGTACCCCCTCTCAGCCAGAAACTCAACATAATTTTGAGGTGTTTGTGGGCAATGCATCCATTCGGGAACAAGAACAGGTTCTGGATGGATCCAGTTACTTCCTGGGTTCATGATATGGTGCTGGCTTGCATCATGGTCACCAAGTAAACCAGAAGCATTAGTTGCTATCCAATTAATAGCCATTGGTAAAAACTGCAAATCATGTACGCAGTTCTGTCCTTCCATGTCATCAGGCTCGGAACTGCCACGATAAATTTCAAACACAATATAACAGTTGGAATCACAATCCATAACAGCGCGAGTTCATAAGCGAATAGCCAATTTCAGAAATTCCCTAGGACTCTGGCAAAATTCAAACCAAAAAAGAGTACAAACTACAAAGTTGTTGTACAAAAAGGGTGCGAGATGGCGATGCTAACATTGAACTCCTACCCAGTTTTGATGGACTTGATTCTTTATGTGCAAATCGTACAACTACTCAAATCAATTAGGGAAACTAAAATTGAGAATAAAATTAATTTACCATGACATGATGATAATACCCCCTGAAACATAGCTAAAGAGATGGGAAGTGATTCACTGACATTCCTTAGAAAAGCAGATAACCGTGATCATGTTGCTCATACATGACATCCAATGCTTTGCACAGCTAAAGCAACAAAACGAATCGAAGATCAACTCAAGGAAAATGATAACTATACACAATCCGTAAAGTAAATATCCCCCTAATACTCCCTTATTTAATAACCACAACAATCACCCATAATCAAACCAAAATCAGCAATCAGTGCGTAAAAGCAATTCATATATATGCGCAAGTGCATTTCAACCTTCCACAATGACTTTTTCTTTCTTTTGCCCATAGATCACTGCAGACTCATCCGCTTACATAATCAAATAAAAACAGAGAGTGTTTGTGTGTGTTTATTAATACATATAATGTAAAAAAAGCAAGGGGATAAATCATATCCAAAATCCGCCAGCAACATCAGGTATACGAATCAAAAACACGAAAAAACTAATCTATCGAGCCAAACAAAGAAGCGAATGTTCATCCAAATCCGCTAAAATTTTGATTTCATCCGTATTATATTCTAAATAGGCACATCGAAAGCAGCCTTCGTGAGGGGGAAACACTGGGAGAAATTCTTACAGGTTTTTCTCTCCGGATATTTTGTTCAACGAGGAGACGCTGCGAATGTGAAGAGAAAAAAGAAACTGAGAGGAAAAGAGTGTGAGTGTGTGTGTGTGTGTGTGGAGCTGTGAGATGTTAGCTTAACTAAAATGAGCAGGGTGCGTACAGGTTTTAAGTGCATGGTACGTTTGTGCAATCAGTCTCCACTATTGCATTGCAGAGGGCGATCAGCAGGTTTCATGCGCTTCTTGTTGGATTTTTGTGAATGGACAAAATTACCCCTTCATCCCACGAGCAAGAACTTTATGAATGCATGCTGTCCATGCCCATGTATATATAATTTAATTTAATTATATTATATTATTTTCCTCTAAAAGAATTAATTTTTAATTTGAAATTATTAATGATCAAAATTAACAAATTATGTAATGAACTATACTGTAAATTATCAATATAACAAATGTTTGATATGTAAATACGTTTCTTAGTCCATTTGATTTGATTATTCATGAAGTTTAATCAGTCATTACTCTCACTTATATTTGATTTAAATGATCAAATTTTTAATAATTATAATTACATTTTTTATATCATAAACTGAAATTATGACCATTTTATCCATTTTTAATGGTGGCATATTGTGAATATCTATAAAAAATTTTATTCAAATCAGGTTTGATCGAATCAAACAAATCAATCACATGCCAAGTGTGATAATTGGTCATTTTTCTTGATTATATACCAATCACATGACAAATATACTTACTTGATTTATAATTGATCGGGGACTGGTCAACTCATGTGTTGCTGACCGCATCTTAGCCAAGAGTGTCGGTTGTGAATCGAGGAGGACGTGCGGGCGGCAAAGGGTGCCGGCACGCACACAGGTGCACAAACTGCAATTAAGTTGAGATTCTTATGGATTGGGGATTGCAATACTGTCTGTACGAGAACTTTCTTGATGCAGAAATACTATTCGTCAAGTATGAAGTTATTTCATGACGTTTGGGCACAGAGACATAAGAGCGATGATCGGGCACCATTCTGTGTGAGCAGGAGATTCATGAGCGAAACAAAGTGCTTTATCGATGGAGATTTGTGAAACTATTTTAATCGTGAGTTTTATTGAGTGTTGGAAACATCTCCACCATATCTCAAAGTGAGATCGTTCCGTTTGGATAGGAAACGATGACGATGTTTGGAGCATACCAGTGCAGTGACAATAATTTCAGAGTATTGCAAAGGTAATTATGTAACGATGGATAATCGGACGAAGCTAAAAGTTTGTAGTGTTGATATAGAAGTCGAGATCTACGCAACGGTTCAAGCAGCACATGATTTGGACGTCTGACGCGGGAAATGCGAAAAAGATGCGCTCCTCGGCCATTTCAATGTCTACTGCTGGAACAAGGAATAATATTTTTAAGTCTATTATAAGGGTGGCGTGCATGGTATTAAATGAGCAATTCTTTGGGGCATGTGGGGGCCTCCAAAGGCTGGCTCTAGCTAACTCAAAGGAGTGTTAGAGTCCCTAGACGGAAAGGAAATTGGACAGACGGCGCGAGGCCAGGATGGCCCATGTTGGGCACTCAAAGCCCGAGAGGTTCCATGTGATTACAAGGTTTTCCGCGGGCTGCGAGAATTTAGGGGCTTCACCTCTAGATGGAATAAGCGATTGAGGCAAGCACTCCAAGGTCCCGTGAGCTAGCTCGTAGCATGTGCTATTGGATTCTAGCCTTGCATGGGGGTTCGTTGGCTAAGATAACGGTTGTGGGGCGCCGCTGCGGTGTGGCAAATTGAAGCCATGCTGAAAGGCAAGAAAGCATGCCGGACAGGCCGTATGAGATCAATGTGAGATGTTGGCATATCAACCAGGCCTCGGACTTGTGAGGTAACATTACTCTAACGACGATGATGTTCGGAATCTACCACTGCAATGGAGGAGTAGTAAATTTTAGAGTATTGTGAAGGCAATTCCATAACGATGGATAATCGGACGGAACTGAAAGTCTACAGTGTTGATATAGAAGTCGAGATCTACGCAACAATTCAAGCGACACGCGATTTGGACGTCTGACGAGGGAGATGCGAAAAAGGTGCGTCCCTCAGTCATTTCAATGTCTACTGCTGGAATAAGGAAAAATGTTTGTAAGCCTATTATAAGGGGGCATGCATGGTGAGCTCTAACCAGCCATCCCTTTGCAATAAGGCACTAAATGAACAATTCCATGGGGGCACGTGAGGGCCTCCAAGGGTCGACTCTAGGCAAGTCGAAGGAGTATTAGAGTCTTCGAACGGGCAGCGTGGGGCTAGAAGGGCCCACGTTAGGCACACAAAGAGCCGAGAGGCTCCAGGTGACTGCAAGGTTGCCGGGGGGCTGAGGGAAATTAAGGACAGCAACTCTAGGCCGAATGAACGATCGAGGCAAGCACTCCAAAGCCTCGTGAGCTAACTTGTGGAATGCACTGTTCTGGCCGTGCGAATGGGTCCATTGGATAAGATAACAATTGCGGGATAATGCCACGCTGTGGGCAAGTTGAGAAGCTATGCCGAAAGATAAGAAGGCATGTCAGGTAGGCCTTGTGGGATCAATGCGAGATGTTGGCATATCAATTGGGCCTCGGACTTGTGCTGTGGCCCTACTCGAGCGAGGCATATAAGACGCGCATGGTGAAGACATACGCCGGTGATGCATCGAGTGAGCATTGGGCATGAGATGGGCGTTGTGGCTGCATGATTGGCCTATAGTGCCAAGATGGAGCGAGGATGTTCCTGGCCATTGCCAGATATATCAAAAGGACGCGAGATCGTGGGCGAGATGCATACCGGCAAACTAACTAGTTAGGGCCGGGCATGAAAACACACAAGGGCGTGCGAGGCACAACCCCTGGCGAATATGGGGGATAGACGAGTGCAGGGGCATGAGGTGCCGCATAGGGATGCGTTCAAATATCGCGCTAGTGAGCTTCAGATGTCGAAGAGACATGACAGGCAACCGTAGGACTCGAGATAGACAAAAGTTGGGTGTAACCTGAAACACCGCAAAGGTGGAAAATATATTCTGCCGCGAGACAAAAGAGACTGCCATAACATTCGATCAAAAGTAGAATTTTTCGAATATGCTTGGCTTGCGTGCTTTACTTTTTTTACACATCCTATTTTGGCTTCTTGTAGGCCGAATAGACAATGTTATTCAAAATGTAGTTTGGGCTTCATATCAATCATATTTGGGACCAAAAAAAGAATTTAAAATTTCATTTAAATTGAGATAATTATTTCTATATAAATAGAACGATAATTTATTTATGAAGGTATTTCGTTTTGCTTGACCCATAAATATTTTTAAAGGGTAAATTATATTTACCTCTGAGATTTGACATAATTTCAAATACTCCCCTGAGGTTTGTAATCATCTAACAAATAACTCATTTCCATCTATTTTTATGGGTAACTGACCAAAATGCCCTTATACACTGAATTATTTTTTATTTAATTCTTAAAATTTTTTGGACTACAGTGTGTAGGGAGAGATTTTTTAAGGATTTTACACAGAGGAGGAATAACGCAATTTGCCTCGGGTGATTTTTCTACAATTCTAATAAAAAATTTAAGAGCAAAATGGTCAATTTCAGGTTTTTGGTTAAAAATTACAAACCTCAGGGGGTAATTGTAATTTTTTAAACAACGAGAAGATATTTATAATTATGTCAAATCTCACATGAGGTAGATGTAATTTGCCCTATTTTTAAAATCATTCGAAATTGAAGTCACTTTTGCTTTGCGTTGTGATTATTTTATCATTGTAATATAAAAAAGTGATACGTTTTTGTTAATTTAAAGTAGTAGAACTCATTAAAAAATAGTGAAAACGACATACAATAAAACAATGGGGTAAATTATATTTTTGGTCTTATAAGTGGACCTGATTCCAATTTTAGTCTTATAATGTTTATCATTCGCGAATTATGTTCCATAAGTGGTTTTTTTTTTTTTTTTTAATTTCAGGACTGATTGGGGATTTTCGTTAATGAAGTTAACGGAAGTTTGTTTCTCCATTAAGTGGATCGATTTTGAAGGGAAATTGACCACAATTCAACTACTTTTGGAGGAAAATTGACCCACTTCTTCTTCCTCTTATAAGAACTCATTTATTTATTATTTCCTCCATATTTACCAACAAACAAAACTTAAAATGGCTGCAATTTCTTTATATATAATATATTTCTATTTTCATTTGTATAAATCAAAAATTTCGATCGATAAAAAAAACAGGAACACAAATACAAATTTCTTTATATATAATATATTTCTATTTTCATTTGTACAAATCAAATTTTTTGATTGAAAAAAAAAGGAACACAAATACAAAATTCTTTATATATAATATATTTTGGTTTGTAAATGTTGGCAGGAACCTATGCATTTTTGTTGCTTGCAGATGTTGTGCAAGGTTATGCTTTTTGGTTGAAAACTTTTGCATTTTGCAGAAAACTTATACTAAATTTCTGGTGCCAGTAATTGAACATCCAAGTTCTATAAATGCAATTGATGTTTTAGTAATTGTTGTTCCATTTTTGTATTTGTGTTCCTGTTTTTTTTTTTTTTTTTCGATCGAAAAATTTGATTTGTACAAATGAAAATAGAAATATATTATATATAAAGAAATTGCAGCCATTTTTAAGTTTTGTTTGTTGGTAAATATAGAGGAAATAAGAAATAAATGAGTTCTTATGAGAGAAAGAAGAAGTGAGTCAATTTTTCTCCAAAAGTAGTTGAATTGTGGTCAATTTTCCTCCAAAATTGGTCCACCTAACGAAGAAACAAAATTTCATTAACTTCATTAACAGAAATCCCCAATCAGTCCTGAAATTAAAAAAGAAAACCACTTATGAAACGTAATTTACGAATAATAGACGTTGTGAGACTAAAATTAAAATTGATTTCACATATGACACCAAAAAAAATGTAATTTACCGAAAAAAATGTGCACCACAATTCTCCAATTTCGGGATAATTTGCGTCATAAAATCTTTATATTATATTATATATATTACTATTAAAGAAAAAGGACCCTAGTTTTTAGCATCAAAAGGCCCAAAAAGCATATTCCCTAGTTCTTTCTCCATCTTGCTTTTAAGGCCGTGTTTGGTATTCGCCCCTCAGGACTTGCAAGATTTCCTACCAGACACAGATTCAATAGATTTCCAGCTTCCAATCTCTCTCTAAAAGCTCAACCAGCTGAAAACCAAAACAAACCCGTGAGAGGGGAGGAAACATATAGCCACCCAAGCAATCATGGCGACTCCTGAAATTCTACAGACAGAGCAAGATCTTCTCATGTACGCCGCCCTCTTCGAGAATTCCAAAGGTTCGATTTTCACTTGTCTTCCCTCTGATTTGTTGATTTAATCTTAGGTTTAGACTGAAAAATCCAATTGGGCTGTGTTTGTTTCATTTTCTTGTTTGTTTTTAGTAATTTATTTTGTTGTTTATTTATATTGGAAAGAGGCGGTGAGTTTTGTATCCAATATGGTTTGCAGATGGGAATGTGAAATCTCGGGGGATGGAAATTGAGAAGAAGATCGAGTTTCTTGAAAGCTTGGCTGGAAGAGTAATTTCTCATGTCTCTTTTATTTTATTTGTTTATTTTCTATATTTAAAAGAGATGAATTATTTAGCATCCATCTTTGATGAAGTCTTGATCTTGACTAGTTGAACTTGCTGTCGCTCTGAAATGGTCAAATCTTGCTAACATTGCGAAATAAATATTGAGATTTTAATTCAATGAAGCGTGTTCTTACATTAGTTTCTTGTTAAGGTTCATTTTTCAGCATCAGTGAGCTGAATCAAAAAGTGGGAGTGTAATGAATCATTATATAGTTACTTGAATCTTGTTCTTGTTTTAGTTAACCTTTTAATATTGAGGTAGCTGTGAAATTTTTTAAAGTAGAAGATACTTATGAATGTGGCAACCGATGCTTCTGGTATGTTATGTTACATGCCCAAGAGCACTTGGATGTAATGTTTCGCAACTAGTGGACTGATGCTCAATTCTTGCTGTAGGTTAGCAACAGAAGATCGCGGAGATGGTTGAATGATCGTTTGCTGATGGAGCTTGTTCCTCGTTTGAACGCTGAGGAAATTAGAGGATTGTTTGCTCCACCACCTTGGGGTAAGTTTGTTCTTGGGGAAAAAAAGTCGTAAGCTGCCTTGAGAATCAAACACTGTCTAAGTTGATATGCATCTTGTTTTTGATCTCCGTATGTCATTAAGTTGTTAAAGATAACTAGAAATGCTTAAGTTCTACAGGACCATGAAGATATGATCTTAGAGGATTTCTTTGCCTGTGTGGCTTTTAAGTGTGCCCACTTCACGCATTTGCCTTAGGCAAATGAATGTCCAAGCATCTCGGATGCTTGGTATGTGCTAAATTGATGATTTAATCATTTGATTTTGCAGGTGATGATGTGCCTCCTTCACCGTTTTGCATGACAAACGTGGGGGAGTGGGATAATTTCAGAAATATAGACATGGATAAGGAGGTTCTCTGCTTTCATTTACATTATCAAACGGGATGTATTTTGTTATATATTGAAAAAGAAAGAGAACCTAGTTTTTGCCAGTTTTAAGCTCTTTCTATCTGCAACATATGCGTCCCACATCAGGAATTTTAAAAGTCATATCATTTGTATCCTGCTGAGCATGATAGGGAAATCGAGTCTTCTATTTGTCCCTTTGGTTTCTGTCATTATGCTGTGCTTCTCTTTCCAAAGCGTGACATATTGCTTTTAGGATCCGATTATTATCCTCGACATGCTCTGACTCTTTCTTGATTTCCTGTTCTTGTAGGCATCTATCATGAAATCCCTTGACAGCTCGTCAACAAAGCGGAGAGACCGACTAGATGCTGACAAAGTCGCTGCACTTACTGCTTGGCACCGGGTAGATAGTAGAACTAGAGAGGCACTTCGTCGTTGCTATCTTTCAGACTTGATCAATGGATACGAGGTATTTGAGATTTACTTGATAAGATCATATTAATCGTATATTCACTTCCATTATTTAAAAGAGGGATCATTTTTTACACGAATCTTATATTTATCATAGTGTAATTGCACATGCAGAAGTTGATGATTCTTTTACCTTCAACTTGTCCTACTTATTTTCACAGAATCTTACTACTATTCAAATATGCATATATATACTGTTCTCCTTTTCAAATAAAACATAGTACTAAACTTAGTTTGTAACATAAACATAAAGTATTACAAAAGAAGCATGTTGTCAATATATAGTGTTAAAGTAGTCTTTTGCTACTTAAACTCTTCTAAATGTCGTTCTTTTTTGCGCACTCCCAAGTTTAATTTTCTCTACTTCTCTCTATGTTACACCACACTCCCAACTTTTAATTCTGTTACAAATTCCAATTTTCTCTTTCTATTTTCTTAAAATAGAAGTTCTTGCACACACATATATAATCTCATATTTTTTCAACAGTTTCTGGATACTACTTAGTCTTGTATTTCAGCAGCTGTTCTTTTATACTACTCAATCTCATCTCCTCACACCAGTATATTTATGCTACTTAACCCTCCATCGAGGTTTTATCCCATTTATGGAATTTTCTTTTTCGGGGCTTCTGAGTTCTATTCCTGCCACTCGGCAGCAAGTAATTGCAATAATCTCTTTCAGGAATGCATCCGAGCATTTGTCAAGGACAGTGGGAACGGAGATGTTCTGGTGCTACACGTTCAAGATCCTTTCCATCGCCTACTACTACACGGTGTTTGCGAGGTACATCTTCGGATTTCATTTGAATCTTGGCTGAGGATATGATTTTATGTCAAACTTTCTTGAATCTTGCAAAGTTGTGTAATTACGGTGAAATTTCTCGAAACCAAGATTCATCGATGCCTTCCTGTTTCTCTAACATAATTGCCTTTGGACAGTTCTATAATTTGGTGTCGACCACAGTTACAGAGTCGAAAGGCCGGGAGTCCTCAAAGACGACGAGGATAAAGAAGAAACAGTCGGTTTCCGCAGATCTACCGAACATCACGCTCTCCAACTTCCTGAAGATGGCAAAAGAAGGGTTCTGGTAATTGATGCTGCCATTGTTTCCTGTCAATCATCTGTACTATAAAACCAACTGATCAATCAACCAACCTGTGCCATTATTATCTTGATTAACGTTTTACTGGGATGGATGTAATGATTCGTTACTCCCGTCATTTAATCACTGTAATAATTGCTCAGTGACCAAGAATTTCCTTGTAATCCTAGTGTATTAATTCAGGTAATGTCGATGGACGTGTCTGTAAAAATTGTTGGAATTCAGGGTCTTGTTGTAACTTATAAGGTTGAGACGTATGTGGTGCATGGAACAATGTGTAGATCTTAACTAAGCTTGATTAGAAATTAACTACAAATTATATTGGGGTAATTGACTTTAATCAAGACTGGAGGTGAGGAACCTATAATCAAATAGTTTTGTTCGGCGGCGGGCAGGCCGGCAAAAACCTCAAGCGGTCGCTTGCAAAGAGAATTTATCATGTTTGTCGTACGTATTGAGTTTGTTTGTACGTGTTCAATATGTCAGACGCAGGGGGGAAATTTTAATTCGAATCTGGTCCGATCAAATTTGAGCTAATCAAATGACAAATGTAATGTAGTTGTGATTTTTTTTTCAAAATTAAATAAAATAAACGTGATAGTTATCATGAATTCGATACAATATACTTAGAACATCATAAAATTTAGGGAGATAAAGAGCACAATAAGTTGGAGAAGATAAACAACTAAATAACTTATATTTCTTATTTGACGTTAAGTTAATTTAGTCTATATACATAACACTCGCCAACATTAGAATGCCCCCTTGAGCTTCAATATATAATATAGTGTATATATATGTATATATACATAATATACCAATATGATTTTTCTCTTAGTAAATATTTCGTGAAATACTTTTTACATGCCGAAGAATTTACACTGCAAATACATCATTGTAATTTTCAATCAATAAGTGAAGTATTTGTAATTATGTCATATTTTAGGGGACTTTGTGATAGTTTGTTCTTAAATTTATTTTCTAAGTTACTTGTCTTCTAATGCCATCTTTAGTTTAATCTTCTTGTGTTTTGTAATAAGATTATACATCATTCTCGATTTCGTTTTGCTTTTTAAATATTTTGAATGTAATTTTTTTGTTCTCATACTTACACCCAATGTTTTAAAACTCGAACAGTTGATCGAATCGAATTGAAAAGCCGATTGGATTAATTGGGTGAATCGTGGTCGAACAAGTGATGTCATTGTAAAATATATTAACATAATAAAAAATAGGAAAATATAAATAAAAAAATTTAAGTTATTGTAGGAATTTAAAATATCATAAAATTTGATAATAAAATCACTATATTAAAATTTTTAGGTTTAGAATAAAAACAGAAGAATTGTATAAATACCAAAATGACGAACAATTTACCCTTATAATTAAGTTATAATTAAATTTTATTGCCAATAAATAGTTAGTATCCTCATTCTTAAAATAATATATAAATCTTGTTATATTAATTATGATTCAATTAGCAACTTATGTAATTATAGGATAAAACTTAATTAGATCATGGGCTTAATGAGTTTGTTCATTTATTAATATATAATTCAAATCTTTATTATAATATAGGCATTAGTTGTTCGTATTTTTTTCTCAATTTTCATATTAAATGTCGTAGGTTTAACTTCAAGTTGTATCACTTTTTGAAAATTTTAGAAAAGTTCATGAATGACAAATTCAATTGATTTCAACCCGGGTCAATCGGGTCATCGATTCAACCGGTGGTTCAAATTATTTCAAAAAAGTAGCAATTTGGAAGCTAATTCGGTTTTAAAGGTTAGACTGGACCGCTTTATGAATTGAGCGACGATTTTACCGATTCGATTAGCTGGCCAGGCTGAATTTTAAAACATTACTTACATCAATGTATCACAAACGAAGAGTTCTAATAAATGAGGTTTAAATGCATGACCTATATAATACCACATTTGATTGGCAAATCTTTTAGAAAATTAAACATTTATTTATTAAATAAATTGTTTTCATTGACAAACTACGTTGGGCCTCGGGTGAACTGGCAGCTATATTCTGGCCCATATCCATTCACCTCCCAGTCGTGACGCCTGGGCCAAGGCCCAATACCCGAAAAACATACAATTTACGGCCCGAAGCCGTGGACGCTCATCTCCACATGTGAAATTCTTAACCAATCCTTGCAATTTTAGCCGGCGAACACTATCCGCCAAAACGGGTCAAACTAGCAAGTTGCAAGCAGCAATTTCCAGTGCTTCTCTTCATAATATTATTTGATAATCGGATTCTTCGTTTTTATGACAAAATGGGCAGTTGCTGAGTGTTGAAAATCGGGGAAGTTATCGTCAGTAGTCTTGCAGTTGTTGATTTCCTCCGGCAGTTCACCATGGCTAAGAAACCCGTCAGATACTGCATCGTGAGTGATTTTTTCTGTGTTTCTGTTCATCTACACGCAATAACATGTTTGATTCTGTAATGGGTTTGATCTAGAAATTGATGAAAAATAGGTTGATGCATTTACTGACTCGGCGTTCAAGGGGAACCCGGCGGCGGTGTGCCTGCTGGAGGAGGAGCGAGACGAGGAGTGGATGCAAGCGGTGGCGCGTGAGTTCAATATCTCGGAAACTTGCTACTTGACTCGGCTATCCGAATCGGCTGAGTGCCTGACCGGTTCTGTCCCCAGGTTCCGACTTCGCTGGTTTACTCCTGTGGCTGAGGTACACACTGTAACTATTTTACTTCATTCGTCCAGATTGAGAATATCGTGGTGGTGTTGTTGACCACAGAACTTGGTCATTTGAGAATTCGATAGTTTATGGTTTAATTCTATTTTGATAGCATTTGATGAGGTATAGTGCATTGAGAATGGATTTCTGTGAATTAATTTTGATCCTTAGTGGTTTCAGTTAGGCCTAGCCGGTCGGCAGTAAATGATTAGTCCATATACTGGTGATCAAATGATGTTGGGGCAGTTCAGTTTGCTCACTTTAACTATTGAAGATATTCTTGATTTGGTTATTATCCCGGTTGAGGTCCTCAGCGACCTAAAGTTGATTTGGCAATGACATGGCTATGACTTGGTGATGATTTGGAGTATACGTTTGGACGAGTATTTCGAGCTGGACTAGTAATGGTTAGCCTGCACACAAAATGTTAGGCTTGTTGGGTTAGCCCCCAGCTAAAATTCTCTGATATTTAGGTTAGTACCGAGTTCGAGGTTAGAGGGGTCCAGAGTGTGATTTGATAGTTATGAATGACATACCCTGTGAAGTATATCAATTGTATTAGATTGTACCGAGCCACGTGCCTTCTGAATAGCCATCAGGATGGGTTTGAGATTAATGGTTAACAATCCGGATCATTGACTCAGGAGACGTGGACCTTTGGAGTTTCCGGTGTTTTTCTCATTTTTTAAAGGCAAATCTGTCCTTTGGGGTTATTTATTGTATAACCTCTATCAGGTTGTTTTGTTAGTTAAAAATGCTCCATAGCTGATGTCAATCATCAAGAACCACACAGGACCTTGTCTTGGATTTAGTTTAAGTTGCCATAAATGGTGGGTTGCTGTTCAATTCTAGCATTTTTCCTTCTATATTGTACTAAACATTGACAATTTTCAGTTCCGATGTCTGAATTCATTTGTTCTGATTGCATTTTAGAAACTAGTCCTAACTATTGGAGCCTGTTTCCTCTGTAATGCTTCATGTGATGTTCATTTGTAGGTCAAACTTTGTGGACATGCAACTTTAGCTGCATCTCACTTTCTCTTCGCGTATAATTTGGTGAAATCTGATACAATTGAGTTCCTGACACTCTCGGGGATTTTGACGGCGAAAAGGGTACCTGACACCAAAATTTTAGATTTGTCCAACTCTCTGAATGGTAATGCACCTGAAAGCTTCCTCATTGAACTGGATTTTCCAGTCGATCCGGTAACAGAATACAATGGCCCTGGTAAGGTTTCAGCTATTTCTAAAAGTTTGGGTGGTGCTTCTGTACATGAGATCCACAAGACGACTGCAGCCGACGATCTCATTGTGCGTATTCCACTTTGTTGTTCCATTGATATTCTCGTTCTTGCAACAATAGCTAATTTATGCTACTTATCTGTAAGAGCTACTTAGTATGGAAGTTGATCTTCTTTACATTAAAAGTTAACTTGCTTACTCAAAGACGGTCTAAGTTCTTGCACTACAGAGTTGAGAAAAACGTTTCGGTGAAAAATGACATGCACATGGTATGATTTGGGCAGGTTGTGCTGCCGTCTGGGGAGGCAGTCGCCGAAATAGAGCCCAATTTTGATGAGATACAAAAGTGTCCTGGCAGAGGAGTTATCATTACTGGACTTGCTCCAACCGGCTCCGGATTTGATTTTTTCAGTCGTTTTTTCTGCCCAAAACTTGGGATTAACGAGGTAATACGCTGGAATCTTTTGCGAATATCTTAATCTCCTTCCGTGTATATCGAGTATGAACATCCAAATTAAAGCACAATACGAATGATATAGGTATTTGAACTGTCTCATGATTTTACTCTTGTTAGCCTGACCCGGAGGGGCGCAATTTCATATCTACGGACTACAATAATGATTCAGGAATAATATGACTCGATTTTTCCACGTTTAGGATCCTGTATGTGGAAGTGCACATTGTGCGTTAGCGCCCTACTGGAGCAAGAAGCTGGGGAAATCCGACTTTATCGCATATCAAGTAAACACATTTCTCTCTGTGACTACACACTCTTTGCACATTTGATGGTTCTAAAGCTGCTTGTTTCATTTCATGCACTTGGATTAGGCCTCACCGCGAAGTGGCGTGCTGCATCTGCATCTTGATGACAAGAATCAGAGAGTGTCGCTTCGAGGGAAAGCAGTCGCAGTGATGGAAGGTTCTCTTTTGGTGTAAATTTGCAAAAGTGGATAATTTGCTTCAAATGTCTAATGCCATTATGCGATCTCGAAATAATGGTTTTATGCATGGAATTCCATGCAATGTAGTGCACCAAGTCTGTACAATTTGGCTTGAATATGCACAACTTTGTATAATTTGTATTGGCACCTCTACTTCATTAACTCTGCTGCAGACAACAATTCTTTGTCCACTAAGATAAATCGAAATTAAATATATAATTAAAAAATTTAAAATGAATTATAATTAATTTACTTGGACCGACTATGGTGATTGTATAAAAAGTAATCATGTGTTTATTTTGTCATAAAACAATAGTGTAGATGTGAAATGACATTATTACAATTAATTCATTAATGCACATGGGAGAACAACTGTGGGTAGGGATGGCATTCAACTCAGACCCGATAAAATTCGTCTTGGACTCGCTTTTAATGGGGTGGGTCCAAGTCTGGGTCCAAAAAATTAAAAATGGGTCGGGTAGTGGATCCTAAGAATTAGGACTCTGTCGGGTTCGGGGCGAGTCCTGGGTTCTTAAGGACCGCCCCGTTTAGATATATATATTTTTTCTTTTACTGTTATCTTGATAATAAATAATTAATAAAATATTGTATCATTTAATTTATTTATTGTTAGATACTTGTTCAACAATTGATGAATTAAAAAATTATCCAACAATACTTAACGATAAGGAAGACGAAGAAGTAGTTACTAACATATAATCGATATGAATTGTTTGGGTTGTTTTATTATGAATAATTTTATTTGTACTCGAAAATCTTTTTTTGCTTGAATTTGCGTTAGATCTTTTTATTTATAATTGGTATATTATGTATATATATTTTAAATTTGTAGAATAAATGAAAAAAAATAAAATAGGTTAGACCTGCCTCGGCGGATTTTATGCCGGGGTGGGGCGGGGTTAAAAAATAATCGGGGGGACGGGTCTCGGCTCCTTCTCGGAGTTGGCGGGGTGGGTCCCCAGTCCACCCAAATCTGCCCAAAACCCGTCCAATTACCACCCCTAACTGTGTGCAGCAGGTAATTTGTCATAATAAAATCTGAACAAAACAAACATTTCAAGTTCTTGTCCAATTGGGCTTCTAGGATATTCAATCTAAATAATAATTAGATCGGGATTTCTTTATAAGCTCAAGTCCACGTCAAACCAAGTAAACAAACATCCGTCTTTCTGATCTTGACTACATGTCTAGCTTAATTCGAAAAACTTATCTATAACTACGTACACCTAAAGTTTCAGGTTGACCCCATTACAAATACTTACAATCATTTACAAACACTTCACTTGTCACCTATCTCAAGTTATTGTTGGTTGTAAAATTAAAATTAGCGCACATTGTACCATGTACTAGAAGGGAAGAACTGAACCCTAGCCTGTTCGACTCCAGATCAAATTGTAACAAGTTATCGTCCATTTGATGCCCTCCAATCACGACCGTCGATTTCGGGTTAGGCCCGCCATCCAAAAATCCCAAACAGTAGACATCCACACCATCACGAAAGATTCTGACCATTGAATTCCACCCAAAAATTCTCCAAATCACATCATCATCATCATCTTGCAGCACAAAATCCACGGTGGGAACTGCAGGTCCTATGCGCGTAATCATAACCTCTTCCGCATTGTAGCAAACGTTGAACGGCTTTACGGGTTGCGTTACCGTCAGATTGAGCGCAGCTGATTCGTTCACAAATGCCTCAGTCAAAGCCCGGTAAATTGTAGAGTGCAACGTGGTGTATGGAGTTACCGTGCTCAACTTGGTCCCACCATGGCTCAGAAGCGTCTGATTAAACTCCACGGCTTTCCCGTTGACATTTATTGCAGTCAACCCAATAAAATACTCGTTCGAGGGATTGGAGTAATTTATTACCGTGCTCCCAGCTGGATTCGACAGGAGTGGGGTGTAATTAAGGTATTTCGAGAGGTCAATTTCGGGAAGAAAATAATACGGGCCACCGGAACCGAAAAACGCCACCCCAGGAGCCGATGGTGAGCCCGATAAGCACAGCGCAAACACCAAGTTGTCAGAGGAAAAACTGCTAACTTGCGCCGGGATCGACAAATTAGACCGGCCCAGACCGGCTAAACCGGCAGCACCCTTGACAAGGCCTTTGAGTAAAGACCTATTACCACATGCAAACACGAACCCGGGAATCACACCAAGCTGACCCGGATTCCGGCCATCGGTTACGGGCATAGCAAGCGAGTCACTGGAACAACCCGGACCGGGAGAATCATACCGAGCTTTGCATGAAGTGGAGCCGAAGGAGCTGTCATGGCTGCGGCTACAGTAGACTAATGTACTGAAGGAAGCGCCGAGGTCAAGAACTAAATTTGCGGGCTGTGGAGGGGCTTTAAGGTAAATTCTCAGCATGTACCTTTTACTGGACAAATCTGTCGTAATGGGTGCTAAGAAGGCCGGAAATGCAGCTCCGAAGAAGAGAGGAAGAAGACAGAAGATCAGACCGAAAGTCGACATAATTTCTCGAATGTCATTGCAAAAGAGTGAAACGGTTTTGCATGAGGATAGATATTAATAGCGTGGAGCCAGCATGCAATCATAACCGAGGACACGTGGATCAACCACGCGTCAAGAAAGTATAAGTCGGTGTAATGTTCTAGGTAGCAAGAATTGATTGAATTTTTTATTATAAATCATGAAATAAAAGATGTAATAGAAAACTCGATCCGAGAGAGGGATTGTGGGAATTGAGGGAGATGTATATCCGAGTGAGGTAAGTGGGGTGATTAGAGGACGAAGTCTTGAGTTGGGGGTCTTGTTGGCGTGCGGGGAATTGTAGGCGGGGAAGTTAGGATGATGATCCAATGAGTCCCTGGTTCGTGCGGCTACTATTGGTCGGTCGGGCTCTGCCAAATTTGTTGGCATCATTGGTTTTGGAAGTAGGTGCATGAATTTGGGCTTTTTTTCTTGCACGAATTAAGTATTCTCCCACCACAAAGATGTTATTTGATCCAACATCGAAAATAACATTCTTTCTTAAATTATGGTGTCGGATTTATATAGGATCTTGCGTTGAAACATCACAGTTAAGGAATAATAGGTAAGCCTAAGCAATAGGCCGTCAATGGTTATATCATTATGTTTGGTCCGACCGAAAAAGCTACTAGAGTAGGAACTGAGTCATACTTTATGAATACGGTGTTAAATATTTTGACCACTAGTCGTGATTTTACTGATAATCAAAATATATGTCATATTTTTTAATTATAACAGATGTTTTGGCCTTATTGTTTATATCTTGTTTCTATAAACAACGAAAAATGACGGTTGCACATAAGTGGTTAATTAGGAGTTGTGCTGATTTTTTTTATTCTTAATCGTGACAATTGATTATAATATAAAGTCATATTTTTTCTTTTAGTTGCTTATTTAGGTTAGTTATATCAACGTAATTTATGATGTGAGAGGTCTGATTAATTTAATGGGAATCATATGTTAGATTAACCAGGATTTATTCAAATAAAAATGCAGACGCTCACGTCGTTTTATGTAATTTTCTTGATGTTCAAGTGCGTTTTTAGTGTTTTTACTTTTATTGTTTATTGGGCCCTTTATCAATATTTCTTCTTTAAGACTTGGGCTGAGGACGGACAGCCCATGGAGGAATATTTTTGAGAAGGCCCACTTGGAGGCCCAATAACATTCAGGAGTAGACATACGACGCCGTCGCGGTCGTCGGTAATTTAGTAATTGGTCGCTACTAATTAGCGCTCGCAGCCTAAAGCTAAAGCCCTCTCCTTGTTTAGAAGGCTCTGCGCGTTGTTTTTGTTGCTTGTACAAAACCCTAGCTCTCCCTCGTCTGCCCCTCGCTCGCCACAATGAAGCTCGTCAGGTTTGTCTTGTCTTCACGTCGTTTAATTCCGCGTGATTTTTAGTTTAATATGTTTTGATGTGCCTTGGATGTTTTACTTTAATCAGGTTTTTGATGAAATTGAACAATGAGACTGTGTCGATTGAGCTCAAGAACGGCACCGTTGTACACGGCACCATTACAGGTTCTTCTCCGCCTCCAGACCTCGATTACGATTATCTTAAGTTTTGGAGAATTTTATGTGTGATTGTAAGTTATTTAAGTATCGTCATGGCCATTTTGATGTGGAAATGGAGAGAAGAGAAATGGTTGTGCGCTGTAGTTGTTTTTACAAATGAATATAGCAAGGGCAGTATTTTTGAATTGGAGCAAAATCAATAAAATTTGGTCATTCAGTATTTCCTTCAAGTCCAGACGGAACTGTGGTTGGGGTAAATTCTTGCTTCGTTGTGAGATCTTTGGTTGGTTTGAGCTTAAGGCTGTTGGTTAGTATCTTCTTTGTGTCTTCGACGATTCATGTTGATTAATGAATTCTGAAAGCTAGACAAACACCTGTTCTGATTATGATTATGCTTTCAAACAATATCACTATAGCTAGTTTCTAGTCTTTCCAGAAATATGTGCGTTATGATTACACTTTCAAACAATTCGCTAGTTTCTAATTCTTGTCTCAGTACTATTACCCTGAGGACTAGGATTTTTCTAGTAAGACGAGGGCGGGTTCTCATGGAAATTTCATTGTTGATTATAGCGAGATCAAACATCTTTATAAATAACTTATTGGAGACAAGACAAAACTGATATTCCTGCCTAAAGCAATTGGCTTATCTGGTTACAAATATTGTAGACATCTTTTGCATTCCGTGACTTAATTTCTGACCCTTTTTATAGGTGTTGATATCAGCATGAACACACATTTGAAGACTGTAAAACTTATATTGAAGGGAAAGAATCCAGTAACTATGGATCATCTGAGTGTAAGGGGTAATAATATTCGTTATTACATCCTTCCCGACAGCTTAAATCTTGAGACATTGCTGGTGGAAGAGACACCTAGAGTCAAGCCCAAGAAGCCAACTGCAGGTATGATAAACACATCTAGAGTCAAGCCCAAGACGCCATTGCTGGTGATAGAGACATTGCTTCTAGTTTTGTTTACAATTAATGTTGATATTCACCTCCACTAGTCTCTGATGTTCTATTATCTACCTGTTCAGGGAGACCTATGGGGCGTGGCAGGGGCCGTGGTCGTGGGCGCGGACGTGGTAGAGGTCGCTAGATTTTGCTGCAATCATACCAATTTTTGTAGCATTCTGTTATGTAAACATCTGTGTTGAAGATTTGCATGTCCTGGCTAGCAGTACGAGTACCTGAGTATTGATCTGTGCAATGTTTACCGGTAAAGATCATTGGAAGTTTAGTAACTTTTTGTGAGGTTCAGCTCAATTCATGCAGATTATTTTGTACTTTGCATTTCTTGTGGTTGGATATCTGATGATCTACATGTCCATATTGACCTTAGAGGCGAACTTTTACCTTCCGGAAATGCTTCTTCTGATGTTGAAACCTCATCGAAATAGACAGCTAAGTTTGATTCTCCCATATGAGCTCCACGTCCCTGAGACAAGGCTGCCTTTGCCTAGTAACTGCAGTGCTTGGTGAATTTCAGCATGCTGCTTTCCCAACTTCATACCCTAAAAAGTTCTAATTAGATGATACAAGGGACCAATGTTTATGAAAGTTCAATTAATATACCTCCTTCTCCATGTGGTATTGTGGTTTGACGAAGGCATCATGTGTAGCAAATATGTAAAGTTGCTTTGACATGAAATAAGGATTTGGTATGCGTCTTCCATCATGGAGTAGTATCCATGTTTTGTCACGGGGGCGCACCGTCGTCATTTTCTGTGGTTTATTGCTTATCGAATTGAAGATAGTACAGACAGGTCATTAATTAGGGCTCTTTATGCTTTGGATATGGCTTGCTTTTTGGTATCATTTCGTGCGTCTTTTGGTTGAGTTCCAATCTCGAGTAATAGAGCAAATCCGATTTGGCACTTACATTATTTTCTTGAATTAGGTGAATATCAACATTAATTTCATCAATAGAGCAAAACCAATATGGGATACTGGAGCTAAATTTCGTTAACGGTAACAAATGGACCTTTTCCCGATTAAATAATTTGGCAATTACATTATTTTCTTGAATTAGTTTTCAGCCATCTTTCCTTTTATTTTTAATATACCAAAAAATAATTAATCAAAAGTTGCTGGTATTATTGACTCGAAACTTACATCGAATTTCACGAAATCATGCTCCCCAGAAAAAGATATATGGGGCGAACCAATTTATGCAACTCTTGATTTTAATTTCTTTTTTCCTCTCATTTTAGTTTTCTTTCCAAATTCCAGTGAAGTTTAATCTGCTGGTATACACGATTAAATCGTCATCGTAAAAATCGTCTGTGGGCTCCACCAAATTCTCATCTGGTAGCCTTACGTGTCGAGATAAGAGTCCATCGTTTCAAAAGCCAATTTTTTTATTTTTGACAGTTCACACGAGAAGGAAGAGGAGAGCTCTCAGTCTCAGCTCTACAATTATCCGAACAATTAATTCGAGCCCCGACAAAGCAAAAGATCTTTCGCAGAAACATAATTATATGGATAATTAGAGATTGACTCTCTTTCTCTCCAAGTTGTGCACATCGCCCTTCTCCAATTCTCATATGTTTCTTGTTATAAATCAGTGGTAAAGGGCATAGAGGGCTCACGGCTTGCATCTGTTTCTTCCACTCTGTGAGGTATTTTTCCTTCTCTTTGAGCCACATTCTTTCTGGGTTTTGCTTATTTTTTCTTATTTTTGTTTGCTTATGCCTTTCTTGCATATGGGTTAGTGTTAAGCTTCTGTTTACCTGGCATTTTGCGAATTTAGTTGTATATATGTATCGATTTTCGGTGTGAGAAGAACGTTTGCCAGCTGAATGAAATTCTTGGTCGATTTTGTGGTTCTTGGTGTCTACTATCGCAATGTGCAGATAGGTAGTGTAGGAAGTGTGTTTTTTGCAGAAAAGAGATGTGATGTGGCTGTCTTAGTTGCTTAGCTATCCGAATGGGCAATATTTGGTTGTGGTGGATATTTAGCTTTCTGGTGGAATAATGAAATTGCTTTTTTTAGAATGTGGAACTAAATGAATGACATATACTGTCGTTAGCGAAATTAGTTTCAGTGCCGGCCCGGCTCCTAGGTGAAGCCATAGATTAAGGTATTGCAGCAGAGACATTCACAAAATTTTGCTGCCCCTTTTCATACCCTATTTGCAGGTAAATCGTTCAAGATTAGTTTGTAATTTTAATTGTCGGTGCACGCTTCTCTTCTTGGTATCTGAAGTATCCATGTCTTCGGATTGTAACTCCCTTTGGAGCGGCAGAAGAGATATTTAACTTGCTAACTCTGTATCTTGCACAAACCGTAGTAAGCTAATATAGGGGTACAGCCATACGGGAGAGGAAAGGACAATTCTTGCTTGGTCAATTCTCTTTCTGGTGACTTTCACCGTTAGAAGCCTACTGATAATTAGTTTAATCTTATTTATGATTATAACTTAAGGGGTCTGAACACGACTTGCTGTAGCATATTTCACCAAGCAAAGTGCAGGGAGACCTGACTGTTGTTGAGTCGGCAATCATCAATAGGTTAGTTATTTGATCTATGAGCTCCTTATCTAGAATATTGATGTGCCTAGGAATCTGAGTATGCACTGAGGCTGAATAGACGGCGATCATGTTCAAGTGTAGAATCTGGGATTTTATGGAGTTGGAAGATTTCTGGAAATACAAGATTTAACTTTCCAAACAGTAAGTTGTTAAATGTTTCACCTAGGAAACCGTTTTATTAAACCTAGTGATGATTGCTGTAATATGTTAATTGAATTAAGTTGATGAATTTGGTATCAGACATTGGTTGCTCGGCTATGGTTAGTGCAGCCAATAATAGACCTGCAGCGCGGAGTGGTTACTTTTGGGGCTTTAAGTCATATTGTAGCAGATATTGTAACACACCTGAACATGGCAGTAGGAGAACTTTTTGATGCTAAAACATTGACTTCAACTTTTAAAACTTTTAATTGTTTCACTTCCTTCATGACGTAAAGATGTTGAACTGAAGTTCTAATTTTTCCTCTTTACATGCTTTGATAGCAAGCTTAACCAGCTAAGTGTTGTTAGAAAATAATGATGTATTCATATAGAATAAACTCAGAGGTCGTGAATGTATGAGAGTAAACATAGTAGTTGTCAGAAAGATGGTAGTGTTACCTTGCTAGGCTTCCATATGTGTATATAACCTTATTTGCTCGTCTGATCATTTATATGAAAGTTTGATGTGGCCACGGGCTTCTCAAAGAGAGATAGAGGCGGGAATTTACATGGATTACTAACTTAAACAATAAAAAATTAGTGTTGATTGAGGATTTGATACTATTGAAGATGTAACATGTAGACTTCACAGCTTCAAGTAATGTCTTCTCCACTTTCATCTCAGGTTCTTTACCTCCCCAAATAATTTACTTTCCTCTTTCAGATGGTAAGAGGACTTTAACAATGTCAGTCTCATCAGTTGAAAGTATGGCGTCGCTGAGCAGTGATCTTTGCTATGATATACTTAAGCGTCTGGATGGTGCTACTTTGGCCAGTGCGGCATGTACTTGTGCAGCATTCTGTTCTATTTCAAGAGAAGAGAGGTTGTGGGAAAATGTTTGTTGTTCTATGTGGCCTTCAACTAATAGGGATGATGTCAAAAACTTGATCTCTTCATTAGGTGGGTTCAAAAAATTTTATGCTGATTGCTTTCCGCTCATAGTAAATAAGGAGGTTCCTGAATTTCACTGGAACGACTATTATGAGTATCCTCAAGAATGGACGGAAGCTGAATATTACGGCGATGAGGATGAAGCCGAAAGTATTTCGCCATCAGATTTTGTGTCTATTGTGGATATCAGATATAAAGATAAAACAATCTGTTCAAGAGTCCTCTGGGGTATCCCCAATGCAAATGGCTTCAATGTTTGGTTTTACAATTGCCCTTTTCGGGTTGATCTTCTTGCATATTCGGCTATCAATGACGACCAAGCAGATGAAGTTACGGTTTCGCTGTCCGATGGCCTGCCTCCAATCTGGTCCATGGCACAAGAGAGGAAAGACGGAAAGGTCTGGCAAGAGCTCCGCGATGGCATCAGGCTTAGCTGGATTCTTGTTAACAAGAAAACAAAGAAAGCTGCTAATCTCTCCAGTTGGAGCCCTATTGGAGGACAAAGACATTGGCCCACGGAGAACGACTTCTTGTTACGTTTTGGTTCCGTTCTTCCCGCCAAAGATATTCTTCCATGTCAAGTGGTGGAGTGCATTCTTATCATGAAGTTCAGAGTGGCTTGTATCGAGGATGAAGAAACCCATACAACTCTCAAGTTGACGGAACTGAGCATGCAACTGGGAGACATGGAAGGTTCTCACGTTAACGGTAGAAACAGTCTGCTCGTTCTGAAAGAAGCACTTAGCTGTCCAAGAAGCAAGAATTATAGCGAGGCCCTCGAGTCGTGTCAACTGTACTCAAAAGTCCAGAGCGAGCTCAAGGAGGAGAAGATGAGATACGAGAACAGGTTAGATACACTCTGGATTCTAGGAAGTATTGCAGCTTGCGTGACTTTCTGTCTGTACTGTCTGTGAAACGAAGTTCGCTCATTACAAGTTGTCTGTCTAAAAGTTTCCCACAGGTCTCCGGTATGCAACTCAGTTTTGTTTGCACATATGGTTGTAGACTTTAGCTTAATTTCCTTAGTATGCCGCGATAATTTTGCTTTACTTGTGTTTATTAAAAGAAACGATGAACACTGTTATGAACCACCCGTCATTGTTAAGAGTAGAACAGATGTCGTTGTAAAGGTTCGACATCTTTACGAGTACGCTACTTCCCTGAATCCCCTTGATGATCCAAGATACTCCTGTTTGTGATTGTGATTTGTGTTTCATCATCATCATCATCATGTGAAGGGTTTATTACAAGTTTTCAGCTTTCAGCTTCAGACTAATGCTATTTCTGGTGCATGCATTCTGGGGATAGATCATTACAATCATGTCTGAAGTTTGATGGAGAAGTTGAATGCTTTGATATTACATGATTTGGTTGCTGGAATAGCAAAATATGGTGTTGTCCAATATATCACATTATTGTCTCCACTAAGTCAAATATTTCTGCCTTATGAGCCAAATGGAATGAATATGGACTTCACTATCAATTCATACTGTATTTACTCAATAACTGTACATTATTGGAGCCACAAGGGCCTTTCAAATTTCAGTGATAAATTAAGGAAAATTTTAATTCGAATCAAATCAATCATGTATTAAGTGTGATATACTTGTTATGTGATTAGTCACTTTTTTTTGAACTGTACACCAATCACTTGACATATTGGTTTAGGTTCGGCTGAATCAGGTTTGGGCTAGAATTTCTCATAAATTAAAGGGATATTTATATCTATGCCCTCACCTATTAGTCACTATTTTTTTTTTTTAATTAAGAGTGATTTTTGTAATTTCACAAAAAAATATGAATAATTTGTGTAGATAGATCGTGTATAGGGGTGTAAATGTGATTATTTCTAAATAAAAATCATTGGATCAAATAATAGTTATATTCCTTGGTGGTGTTCCTTGTAGATCAATCAAGTAATTATTGTTAGGCTTCTTTATGGCAATTGGTTACTGATTTGAATATATTGAATAAATGATGGGCCACCTTTGGAATAAATCAAAGATTTGGAGGGGTCTATATCGACTTTTCTAAAGAATAAATCATGTGGTTCTTGGGCTCTTTCTGGTCATTTTCGGGTCTAATTCAATTTCAAATATCTCTAATGCGAAATATTTATCTACCTTATAGTTATTATCAACTACTAATTAACGTTTAAGTATAAAAAAAGATTAATTATACCTGAACCTCTCTAAAAAATACGAAATTATATTTTTCTCTAAAATAATTTTGAAATTATACTTATATCCCCTCTAAAATTTGTCGTTTTGAGAGTGTTAAATGAAGTGAAAATTGAAAATTCAAGTAATTTTATTCAAATCCTAACGAAATTGATTTAGATGTAAACGATGAATTTTTGAAAATGTAAGTATAATTTTAAAATTTCTTTGAAAAAAAATGTATTTTCACATTTTTAAAAAATAAAAAATAATTATATTTAACTCGACTCGAATGTAAAAACTTGTGGCACAATTAAAGTTATTTTAAGTTTGATTTGCATGCTATAAAACAAATCAAACTCGACAAGCTTTAAAGGCATCAATCAAATCCAAAGAATCAAAATAATGTTGTCCATTTCTTACATGGAATTTATCTTTTTCTTCATTGCATGAGTCACGAGGTTCTACTACGAAACGAAACACTGCCCCACACAACTTCCCTGGATTCTCTCCTACTTTCTTGCCCACATTTCTTGGAGTTAAAATCTTTTCTCAACTAGTTTTCACCATCCGATTCCCAGTCCTCGATAACAGCAAAATCAATCCGTTGTAACTGGTCGGAAGATTTACCAATTACCACTCAGACACCCAAGAATCAAGAAAAAGATTCACCGCGCTCCACCAAGATCTAACATTTAGATGTTATGCAAATCTACCGCCGCATATATTACTCGCATTTCTCTTCTCACCCGCCGCCGCCGGTGACCCCAAGAGAGAGAATTTCTGTATGAATAATGGAAAATAGACAATAAGGGAAGAAAAATTTTCTGCCCAATACCGCTTTGCCATGAATGTTTGTCTTTGTGAAGGACCCCACCACCACCACCCCCGCTTCTAACTCTGTCCTATCCTTTCTCTGCTTTTCCCCCTTTTTCTCTCTCTAAGGTCTAATGCGCCGCTCTTGCTTTACTGTCTTGAGTGTGAACGATACTCCCGTTTTATTAATTAAATAAAGCATCCATTTTGAGTACAGTTGGTCCACATTCACTTGTTCCATTCTTGCCTTGTTTCCCATCATCATTAATCATCTTCTTCTTGTTTTCTTGCGGAAAGAAAAAGGGAAAGAAAGCATATACTAGTGACTGCCAAAGAGAAGAGCCCTTTGGAAATTTGAAGTGGTTTCTGTACTGTGCAGTCAGAAACAGAAACCCCTTTTCCAGGCAGGAGATATGAGTGAGAAAGGCTGTTTCAAAATGACTCACTTGGATTTTCTGAAGAAATTTAAGTTCTCGAAGCCTCAGGAGCCTACTCCTGGTGTTATTGGATGCTTCTTCTGCAGTCTCTGCTTAATTTTTAGCCTCTTTTTGTTGGATTACCGAATCGTCCATGGTTTGAATTGGCAGTCGTTTGGGTGGTTTAAGTCCAATGTTTCTTCACGTGAGGGGCAGTCATTGTTACTCATGGGATTTAAGTCGAATGTTTCTTCACGTGAGCAGTCATTGTTAGTTACTGGATTGAATTCTAATGTGTCTTCACCTGTGCAGTCACTGTTATTTACTGGGGTTAAGGCAAATGCTTCTTTCCTGGAACCCAAAAAGTTGGGATTTCTTGAGGGAGATTGTGATATATTTCAAGGGAATTGGGTGTGGGATGAGAGCTATCCTCTTTACCAACCACAAGATTGTATGTTCTTGGATGTGGGCTTTCAGTGTACTAAGAATGGTAGACATGATCAATTCTATACCAAGTGGCGCTGGCAACCTAAAGATTGCAATTTGCCCAGGTTTCTTTTAGATTCTGTTCTCTTGTGTAATTTCTTTTGTGTGTGTGTGTGTGTGTGTTTGCTTTATATCCACTGCTAGGAGTTATATCAAACAGTTTCTGTGTTGTTGGTTAAGTTGTTCATAATAAAGGAAATTCATTTTCTTGCTCGACGTTCTCCGGTGTTTTGTTGATGTAGCAAAGAACAGATTTCATTTGTGAAACAATGGATGAAGTAACAAAATCTCCTGATATTTTAGCTGAAGGAAATTTGGTGTTGTAGTGGTGGTCAAGTTGCTGTGTCCATTGTTGTGGTACTAGTGGTTTTCTTTACTGTGATGGTTGGCGATGGTATCGTCACCGTTAAGTTTGAGGGTTCTCGAGTTTTGCATATAGGCATCTTGAATCCATCCAAACCTATGAAGATAGCAGTTCATCATATGTTCTATCACAAGTTCACTCTTTCTGTTGTTTAATTCTGATTTGCTGCACTTGAATTTGAGTTGGGCAGTTTGAGCGTCTAGTTGCAGAGCCTCTTGTTTATCCAAGTGAATAGAATGACTCAACTTGTCATAGTTTTTGGTTTTTTCAGAAAGTGCATTTTATTCATGTCAAGAAAACAACACTGCAATTAGCAATTCTCATCTGCTAATTCTTCTGTGGAGCAGATTTGATGCAAAAGTTATGCTGGAGAAACTGCGAGGCAAACGGCTGGTGTTTGTAGGAGATTCTGTTGGAAGAAACCAATGGGAGTCGCTTCTTTGCATGCTATCTTCTGCTGTTCCTGACAAAACTTCGATATATGAAGTTAATGGGAGCCCGATCACAAAGCACTCAGGCTCTCTAGTTTTCAAATTCAGGGATTTTAACTGCACTGTTGAGTACTACAGAGCTCCGTTTCTAGTGCTGCAGAGCCGACCCCCTAATGGGGCACCTGAAAACGTGAAATTGACATTGAAGCTGGATCAAATGGATTGGAGCTCTGTGCACTGGAAGGGTGCGGATTTGCTCATTTTCAACACAGGGCACTGGTGGAATTATCAGAAGACCATTAGAGGGTTAGTTTTCATTCTCCTAATTGCTGTTTGGATTTATTTTGCCATTGGATCTTATTTTTGTTCTTCAACATTACACTTGTACTGCTGGTGCATCAGGGGGTGTTACTTCCAAGAAGGGGCTGAGATCAAGACGGAGATGACTGTAGAAAAAGCCCTGCAAAGCTCCATTAAGACTTTGATGGACTGGATCAGTCGTGAAGTAAATTTGTCGAAAACTCATCTGGTCTTCCGAGCATATGCTCCAGTGCATTTCAGGTATCTCTGATGTCCTCATCCTCCATCCTGCCGGTCAGCTTCAGATTCTAAAATTGACTTGGACATCATTGTCTTCTACTTCCATCTGTAAAAACTTCAGCTTCGTATTCTTGTTATAATAATGTCTGTTTTACAGAGGTGGGGACTGGAGGACTGGTGGTAGCTGTCACCGGGAGACAAAACCCGACTCGAGTCCAATACCAGTGTCTTCATATGTTGAGTACAAAACTGTTGTTAATGGCTTATCAGAACATCTCAGAATGGGAAGTATAGAATTCTTGAATGTGACTAGCATGACATCTCAGAGAAAAGATGGTCACCCTTCCTTGTACTACTTAGAGCCTGGAGTTGGACCGGCTCCCGTCCACCGCCAAGACTGCAGCCATTGGTGCCTCCCTGGTGTCCCTGATTCTTGGAACGAACTCCTCTACGCAGTTTTTCTCAAACGGGAGATTTCTCACAGACGCGTTTGACAACAATCTTCTTGTTTCTGTCGAGGAAATCAACCTTGTGTGACTCAGGGCATAATTGTTGGACACACTGACTGAGATTCTAAAGCAACATTAATCGTAACGAGTAGCTGCAGATGCTTCAAGGAAATGCCTGCATATGGGATCCATCAGCTGATGAATACTGCAGCTCGAGCTTCAGTGATTCACAATATACATGAAACATGACACGATCGACTACTGATCGAGGGTTGTGTCCTTGAGGAGTCGGGCCTTTTGTGCATATGTGAGATATCAACAGAAGAACTCAGAAGCATACTCCTTTCATGGAATGAGAGTGGAGGAGTTCTTATTGTTCGATGCTTGGATGATAACCAATATGATAGCCAGAAATACACACATGTGAAGCTAGATTTTGCTTTTCTTGCATTTTTGGCGGCTGACTAAGAATCTTGACGACTAGTACATACAAAGAAAATTGTGTCTGAAAATCTACGGAAAAAGGGGTGTCGTCCGATGCTGATTTTCGGTGATTAACTTCGCAATTCCTATGAACAGAGATGGTCAGGGTTAAGAATTTGAATCTCACCAAGATTCATTACATAACTTTTTTTTCTTTTGGTTTCCTTTTGATGAATAATTCAGTGAAAAACATTGAAAAACCCACAAAACCCAGATTACGAGAGTGATCATATACAATAAGCAAGAACCCGTTGGGCTTTTGCTTTCCAAGATCTTACAGATTAATCGTCAAAAGGGTACTGTTCATATCTAATGGTACAATCATAGAGCACGATGCGCCCCCCAATCCGTTGGTCGCAGCTGCTTAGAACGGCGGTTCTGGCGGCGGAAAGGCAGGCGGCGCAGTCCGAAGTCGTCAGAGTCTGGTTGCAAGCGGCGTGGCCATAGGCAAATGCATTTGGGTAGGGAGAAATGTTGCGGAAATCATAACCTTGGCGAGCCGGAGTAACGTCCTCCAATTCAGCAAGAACATAGGCTAAGCTGATCGTAAAAGGGTCGCCTTTTGTGTACGTCCCGATATTGCACTGCGCAATTTTCACGGTGGTATTTGGCTTACACTTGGCGACATGGCAGAGAGAGAGCAACAGCAGAATTGACGATAATATGGTAAGATTTTGGGCGGCGATCGAGTTTGGGAGAAGACCCATTTTGGTTTATCTGTTTTTCTTTCTCTTCTCTGTTATTGTGATGGAAGGGACAATACATGTTTGTATAAATGTCTGAATGAGGTCATTGGATGCTCCACCATTCTTGTCTCTGTTCATTTGTTTTTGCCCGGACATGTTTGTCTGTATTCCAACTTCCAAGGATGGGAATTGGAAACTAAGGCCTTGTCCCGCGTTGCCGGCTGCCACGAGAATAAGAAGTCTTGACTTATAAGGTAGTAGTACTCTTTATTTATGCTTTTATAGACTACACTAGGTAGTTAGTGCTCCCCGCTGTATATCCTTTGGCCCTTTTTGATTAATGAAGAAGGGACGGGGATCCTGAAAAGCTCTCCCACCTCCGAAGAGTTTTATTTATTTTTTTTTAAAAAAAATTTCTTTGACTTATTTAATAAAATAATATAAAAATAAAAAAATTAATAAAAATAATAATAAATCAAAAATAATTAACTTGAATAATGCAAGTCGTAGTCTGAGACTTCGACTATTTGAATCTTTTTATTTTTTATTTAATTTTAGTTTCAAGTCGAAGTTCTAAAATCGAACTTTGAGACTTCAACTTCCAATGAAAAAATGCGACAAAGATCTGACCGCATCAACCCAAAGTGACCCATAATAACATCTATAGATATATGTCACACTTTTTCTTTGGAATAATTACATCTATATTTCCTAATCTATAATCTATTTATATAAATTATTATTTTTTTTAAATTACATATACATCCATCATAAATATCAACAACATTTACACAAATTATTCCTATTTTTTAAAAAATTACACATACAACTTTCAAAAACGTTAACAATACTACACAAATTACACAAATAATATGAACAATTTATGTAAATACATCGTAAATCATGGAGTATAAATATAATTTTTTTTTTCTTTTGGTATGAGGTTGGAACTTATTTGCTTGTAAAAAGTTTGAGAAGATGGTGAGCTCAACCTTTAAATTGGTTTTTCTTTACACTTTTCCTTTTTCTTCTTTGGATGGGGCACTGTTATGGGTCAAGAAATTTTAAAACCAGAGGCTATCAAAATTGGATCACATGATCCAAGAGCTCATAATTAATCTTTGGGCCCAATGCTACATCAAGATGATAATTTAAGTAGTATAATTGAATCGATTTAGATACGAATCGCTTTCTAATAATAGACCTATAATTTGATAATAAAGGCTAGTTTTGGTCCACTATGCATGCCCGTGCTACCGAATCACGAATTCTTTTTTTTTTTTTTTTATTTGGTAAGAATTCCATTCAAAAATCAGTGTTTATCATTATTTGGGGGCATCTCAGTTTGCACCATACGCCCATTTAGCGACATTATGTGCAAACTTATTAAGCAAACGTGGAATTTTCCTAAAGTCCCAGTTTTCCATATGTTCCCACATTTTCCTGATTTCAGCAACATCCAGCAAAGCCACACGATCAATTTCTTCTTCCTCTCCTTTGATCCACTTTATCACGAATTCAACAAGTACGATCTATATAAGATACTACATAGTAATTTAAAACTCAGTAATTATACCACGTCCGATTATTGTAAATTTCTATCATCTTACAAAATTAATTCCTCAATTATTTACAATCCGGAATAGTGATCCTATACTTGAATCTTCCTATCTCTGAAATTTGCTACTTCCCCCAACTCCTCCACCTTCTTGCCCAATATCTCAACCTTCTCCACAATCTCCAACAACAAGAAATTGAAGCTGGTGATAGCAAGATTTTCATCACTTCCAAGAACAACCTCCCTCTTGTAAGAGGAGAATATCTGAGGGTTCAATTGTAACTTCACGGACTGTAATTTTGGAGTTAAGGAAACCTTGTTTGGACATAGCTCCATCTTCTCAATGCTCTCTCCAAGCTCTTTCAATGCCCGTCCTATCGATAACACGAAACTCTCGCAGGGTTCTTTCAGCATCTGCCTTTTCATTACTGGTGGCTAATAAATCGATTATAATTACATCATAAATCCAACGCAGTCGTAAATGACTAGAATTGAAGTAGATGAATAATTATTTATTTATACCTGTTTTGGGGAGTGAAGGCATCCTTTTAAAGAAAGAAGAGTGGCAGCAAGGTCTCTTAGATGCTCTCCAACCACTAAGTATTGTTCCCATGGATAGTAAAATCCGAATTTGCCATGCCAAGGTTCCCATTTCGCATTATTTGCCTATCAAATTTATTCAATTTTACCCAAGAAAAACAAACATGAGTGAGTTAATTATAGAGCTAACTGTAATTTACCTCCTGGTATACGAGAAACGAGCATAAAAAACCCACGTGAAAAAATTTACCAAACATAGGTGATAATTTATTTAAAAAAAATTCAGGATAAAATTTTCGCTCATTTCTCGTGTCACAAAGGTAAATTGCATTGTTCTCGCTAATTAAATATTAGGGGTAAATAAATTACCAGTAATTCATCGGTGGATTTTGAGTTCAACACTGACTTGCAATCTTGGACATACCCCTTTCCACTTCGTGCTTCATTTTCCTTCTCACTCCCCATTTTCAAATATTCGTCCAGACATCCTATACATAACCAAATAGGAGAAAAGAAAAAAAAAAAACATTAATATGCCTCAGTTTTAACTTATATTAAGATACATAATTCAATTTTCAAATTAATTCCCGGAGTAAGATTCAAACTATATTTCTTTATTTCGGGTCGATTTTTCTTTTTTTTTTTTTACAAAAAAAAAAAAGAAAGAAAAAGAATTATGGTTGAGTCCTTGATTTCTACTCACCATAAGGCGAAAGAACTTGCCTTGGATGCAATTGGCGAGTTTATGAAACTTAGAAGCTGTGGAGTAGTGAAGTTCATTACTTGCCCAAAAGGGACAGATGAGCAGACTGACGAACACGCTCACCGCGAACCCGATTCCGATGTTGGCCAGCCGGTCCCGTGCAGTTTCGAGCACCTTCTCCGCCCGCACACCGGAGACCGCCACCAGACTGAAGGTTAGTATGAAAATCATGAATCCGTAGTCGTATCTCTTCTTCAGTCTTGGGATCAGCCTACAATATGTTGCGCCCGCCCCTGCTACCACGTCCATCATCATTAACATATACTAATTACTAACGATCGAGATCCTATTAATAAGTTCGAATTTATCCGAATCGTATGAGTATTTATTTCACGTACCAAGGAAAAAGAGTGAGAAAGCAATGATTATGGGTTTGGCAATGCCACCAATTTCATCCCCTAAAATTGCAGCCAAACATCCTAAGACACCACCTAACAGTGTCCCAATACCACGGTTTATGCCTTTCCCTAATGTACCACCTGCGACCAATCAAATCGTGTTGTAAGGATCATAATCTCATATTCTTGTTGTCTGTGTGCTCGAGAGAGAGAGATAGAGAGTGTGTGTTATTACCTGCATGGAACTCGAACATAACGACGACAGTCATGATAGCCCACATGGCATTCTCCCCGACTTGTTTGAACATAGGATTGATCAAATAGAGCAGGGAAACGAAAACCAGGGCAATTCCAAGCTTGATGCTGTGAATCACTCTCCTCCTATCCATTTCCTTAATAAGGGAAAATGGTTTTCCTTCTCCCTTGCCAATGTTGTTTCCATTTGCAACACCAATCATAGTGGGACGTACGTCTGCTTTCGTCCTTTAAATTTTCAGGGTTCATGGAACGACCACTACTGCTACGTCTTGGTTTCCTAACTCAATGGGTGTTCTAGTTTGAGCATATTGTGGTCTTATATATAGAATATCATGAGAATAGGTAGCGGAGTTAGGGCGGTATCATGAGAATAGCTACTACTATATCGGAGCTAGAGGGGGTGGGTAGGGGGAAGTGTCTTTTCCTCGTCTTCTATCTCATTCTGGTGTTTCGTACGCATGATATCTCATTAATGCGTGTATTGTATGCGACTCAAATCACATATTGATGTGACACTACGTGTGACAAAACATCAAATCACTTTTTCTAGTAAAAGAAGATGAAAATGAGGGAAATTTCGTTGATGAATGTAACGTAGAGAGTAGAGGTAGTGTAGTGGAAGTGGAACACGTAGGTTGCCAGCATGACGATTGCGTCAAACATATGGGAGGAATATGGGTGGGTTTGTCCGAAATCTATACCTTATTATTAAGTGAGAGCATCAATTTTGGTATGTCAATTTTACTTATTTATTTTATTTTTTCATTTTTTTCACTTTTCATATTGAAATAACTACTTCCTACTTATTATGTCCACTCATCTGTATTTTGCTTTATTTATAATTTTTTTTAATTTATTTATTCTCTTTATTTTATTTTACTCATCTATTTTGAACATAAATTATTAATTTAATATAAATATTATTGTATTTGCACACGCATCCAACGTGCGTTTCCAACTATTTATTAATTAGGTATCACTATCCCTATATTTAACATGGAAAGTATTGCTCACTAATGAGCAAAGCATCAAATTTAGCTTTGTCGGACGCAAATTGCCTATATTGATTAAATTTAATTAAACGTGGAAAGTGCACTTCCAAGTGGTGTGAGTCGAGCGCGTTGGATTTTTTTATTCTAAATTTTTTGGTATTTTTTATCATTTAATATATAACACTAGGATCGTTTACTTTAATGTATGAACTAAATGGGTGATAGAATAAATTGAATTAAATTTATAATTTAAAAAAATCCAAAACTAATAGTGGGTGATATACTTAGACTGACTATATTTGATGATAAATAGACAACCCTTGTTTACTTTATAGTATTAGTTAGTTTTGTAGTTAAATGATGATTGTACCCTTGTATTAATGTTAACAGATGAAAGTGGTATTTGTCTTGAGATCGCGATTCTTTTCATCCACGAAGCGTCCCTGTTTTGTCGACATGTCTGGTTTTAGTGAAGAGCGTTCGATTGGTTTTTCTTAACATTTTCAATGTCAACGAAATTAGATTCTTTGTTCAGTACATATTTAGGTCATTATACTCTGAATTTC
Source organism: Sesamum alatum (assembly GCA_034509735.1). Classification (NCBI taxonomy): domain Eukaryota; kingdom Viridiplantae; phylum Streptophyta; class Magnoliopsida; order Lamiales; family Pedaliaceae; genus Sesamum; species Sesamum alatum. Next base: position 4,737,577 of record JACGWO010000009.1, read on the forward strand.
GTTTATATTAGTATAAATATGAAGGAGAATTTCGCAAGCCCTAGATATGTATGAATTTCTTGTTTTTTCATGATTAAGGGCAAAAATGACTTTTCACGGGCTTTTCCGGTGGACCCTAAAATTTTGATAAGTTACCGGACCTCACTTGATAGGTTATTGCAATAGGGGCTTAACAGTAAATAAGTTTGGGTCCCCATCGAGAAAAGTAAACAATGGATAAGTTGTCCAATCTAGGGTAATAAATATGTTTTATGTGTATAAATTTTTTCAAGAATTAGAATACATATTGTCATCTCTATATACGTATCGTATATATTAATTAAATTAAATGATGCAAGGAGATTTGAAACAAAAGATTCGATATGTGAGTCGAGGGTGCAAAATACCAATTACCCTTTAGTTTACTAGTCAATGAAAGATTGTCATTTAAAATAATCAATTTAGTACCAACTTTAAGCCGATAAATTATTGCTCAAGTGATAAAATTGAAACCTGACAAATTAAAAAAAGTTATGAATTTTAAGCTCATACAAATAAGAAAATTACTGTTCAAGAAAATACACATTCAAAAAAAATATTAAAAAATTTATTGTTCAAGAAAATATTATACAAAAAAAAAAACTATTATATAAGCACCACATAAATATGTGTATACGAGTATGGTGAATGTAGCGAGTTGAATGTAATTATTAAATTCACCATCTGACCTAAACATATCAAGTTGAGTGTAATTATTAAATTCACCATCTGACCTAAACATATCGGGTTGAGTGTAATTATTAAATTCATCATCTGACTTAAACATATCGGGTTTTAATAATGAATAATTGTACAAGTTTAAAAGTGATGAATTATAGACAATTTAATGCGATTGGACTTCATGAATGGAATTGAACACAAGCCTAACTCCAATATGGTGAATACTTTTTTCGAATAAAATTCAATTTATTACTGTATTATTCCTTACGTTCAAATTCAAATATTAATTCAATACATCAATATTTTTAAATCAACAAATATATTCAAATTAAATAAAAAAATAAAACACTACTATTAAAAGAAGAAATGATGAATAGAGATATAAATTAGGTAGGGAACGGAAGTGTATCAAAACTAAAATGGGCGTCGGGAGATTGCGTAGTCATACAACAACCTAGGTCAAATGTAACGGGTTGAGTGTAATTATTAAATTCACCATCTGACCTAAATATATCGAGTTTTAATAATGAATAATTGTACAAATTTAAAAGTGATGAATTATAGACAATTTAATGCGATTGGACTTCATGAATGGAATTGATCACAAGCCTAAGTCCAATATAGTGAATACTTTTTTCGAATAACATTCGATTTATTACTCTACTATTCCTTACATTCAAATTTAAATACTAATTCAATATATCAATATTTCTTAATCAACAAACAAATTCAAATTAAATTAAAAATAAAACACTACTATTAAAAGAAGAAAGGATGAATAGAGGTATAAATTAGGTAGGCAACAGAAGTGTATCAAAACTAAAATGGGCGTTGGGTGATTGCCTAGTCATACAACAACCTTGGTCAGATGTAGCGGGTTGAGTGTAATTATTAAACTCACCATCTGACCTAAACATATCAGATTTTAATATTGAATAATTGTAAAAAATTTAAAAGTGATGAATTATAAACAATTTAATGCGATTGGACCTCATGAATGGAATTGAACATAAGCCTAACTCCAATATAGTGAATACTTTTTTCTGAATAAAATTTGATTTAATACTGTACTATTCCTTATATTGAAATTCAAATACTAATTCAATATATCAATATTTCTAAATTTACAAAGATATTCAAATTAAATAAAAAATAAAACACCATTAAAAGAAGAAAGGATCAATAGATGTATAAATTAGGTAGGCAACGAAAGTGTATCGAAACTAAAATTGGCGTGGGGTGATTGCCTAGTCATACAACAACCTAGGACTAGGAGCAACTTGAAGTTAAGGTAAAAACCAAGAATCATCTACATTTGTAATTAATCTTCAACTATTGGGACAAAAAGAAGTTAAAAATGCATATTTATGGTAGCAAAATAGGCAAAAAAAAAAAAAAATCCTAAGAAAATTTCGTCATAAGTTTATGGTAAGACGAAACGTGGAAGATCTTATTTAGAAAAATGGGTACTCAATTTAATGGTAAAATTATTTAAGAAATACAAAAAAAAAAAAGAAAAGATATTTTTTTTTAAAATGATGTGGTTTTCAAATGTTTACAAAAATGGATAAAGACAGGACTTGAAGTCCCATCTTTATTATAAAATTAAAAAAAAACTATTGAAGATGGAACTTAAAGTCCCGCCTTCATTCAGATAGATCAAAAGAAACAATTTCGGCGTGGTCGCGAAATTGTTTATTTTAATCTATCTGAATGAAGTCAAATCCCGTCTTTATCAATTTTTATAAATATTTCAAAACCACCCTATTTTTGAAATTTTTCTTTTTTTTTATATATTTTTTAAATAATTTTACCCAATTTAATTGCCACTAGTATTTAGACTTTATGTAGTCCCATCACTCAAATAGAGTCCACTAAACATTTTGGTGTTTTTAGAGAGTGGAGAAATTAGTGCCCTATAAGTCAAGAAAGCAAAATCCAAATATGAGAATGGTGGTGTTTTTTTTTTTTTTTTAATTACTCGAGTGGTTAAGGTTGGAATTTTATGAACGAGTACGAAATCATGAATTTGAGGATGTGTGGATATTTATTTCATTGTATATGAGTTCGTGATAATTTATTTCATAATTCTTTGTTATATATATATATATATATATTGATGCATCAATCAAACCGATTGATATATTATTCAGTTCATTTAAATATTTATGTGATTATATAATTACCGCCTTAATTAATCGTAATGCTAGTGGACAAATCTTTCAATTTTTTTTTATGGGCAAAAAATCCCCCCAAATCTTTCAAATTGCAAGAAAACCATTTATCGATATTCATAAATTTATTAATTTGCATTTTAGGAGGTAACTGTATACATTAAATTCTCTATAAATTAATAATGTCGGAATCACGTAATTTTATTAATCTAAACAGGTATTAATTAATCAATAAATCAATAATTTAAAAAGATTTTTTTCTGATTCAATGGTCCTATATGATTATTCATGAACAAAACATAAACATTATATTAATTAATTGAATGATGTTTATGTACAATGTGACTAATTAAATATAATACACCTTCTTAAAAAAATAAAGTTTATTGTAGTACGTAATACTAGTTGAAACTTAATGCAAGTTCACGTATGGTAAAGACATCAACCACTATTAAAAACATCAAACATTCCTAATTAGTCAATCCAAATTAGAACCAACCAACCATGGCTTCAAATCTAAAAGGTGTCAAAAAAATAAATCATGACAGATCAAATATGTAAAGCACTATATGAGTATAAGATAGATCACCCCATATACACTTAAAAAGATTTGCAACCAATTACAAGGAAGGAAGCACTCATAGCGGCAACAACTCTTCACAATTTTTATTGCAATCTGAGAACGCAACACCGGAGCTTTTGAACGTAGTAAGGAAAGTCAGAGATGAATACAACTAGATTTAAATTTTAAGAAAAAGCAAATAATAATATAATCATATTTTACTAAATTGTTCTAGTTATATTTATAATTTTATAAACTTATTGATTTATAATATTGAAGGGACCATAAATTTGTATAAGATCTTTCAAAAAATTATTATTTTAGAGAAATAATTAATTTATCAAGTATTAATTTATAAAAGTTCTACTATATATATATAGTGAGATTAAAAATATTGAAATTTTATTCATAGAAAGGGCCAAGTAAAAGAAAGGTCGTAGACTTGTAGATGCAAGAATTCAAGAATCAAGTGAATATCCCAAAATATTCTAGAGTTTTTCTTGAAAGCGACCATTATTATTATTAATTAATTTTACGTTCTCTAAATTCAATGATGCATTATAGAACGCTACGACAATAAATTTTAATTTTATTTTTGATTTGGATATACGATATTATATACCATGGAAAAAATAAAATTGGTCATGATAAATAACGGTTGTCACGTGATGTGACACTCACAACTTCATTTAATTTGTCAATCGTGTATTGGGAGACAGGATCAAAAGTTTCTTAAATTATTTCAGGTCTATATTATTATAATTACAACATTATCCCCTATAAAAACAATAATAAGCAAAAAAATTATCCCTTAAAAAATAAAATAACAATAATAATAACACGATCCCCTAATTTTTTTTACACAAAAAAATTGAACAACGCAACTCTCTGACATTTAAGGTAATCAGTTTTTAAGTTTAATGATCTGTTATCATTTTTATTTTATATTTTTTTTTTCAAAAAGATTGTGTGTCTTTTATTGTCTTTAGTCAGGGAGTGAAATATAATTAATTAAATTAACCTACACTATAATTAAATCATTTTGTAAATTATGGATAAAGAGATATTGGATGACTCAACATTCACTAAACAAAATCCGTACATTTTCACTGTGATTAGCGACATTTAATTGGAGGTTTAGTCAATAATACAATAAATAAAGTGCACACGCAACAAACACGGCATGAATTTTTTTTTTAATATATATTTCATCTCATCAAAAGTATTCAACAATAGAAACGTTGGAATTCAATGACTGATTCAATATATCGACAATTCAGATTAATAAATACGTTCAAACGAGATAAAAAATTAATAAATTACTATAGAAATAAACATACACTCACGTTTTAATTATGACGCTCAGTCTTACCTATCGAACAAAAAATCTAATTTATATATTTATATATATATATATATATATGTGTTTGTGTGTATATAATTATCTTGAACTAACATATTGACGTATATTCCACTATGAAACTTCCAACTTTTCTGATTAATTTGCGGATAGTCACTGATGTTGGAGACAATGTCAATTCTTATTGATTGAATGCAGTTTGAATGCGATCGAATCAGTCATAAATTTTAAAAAAAATTAATTATTTTTTTTCTATTACCCCAAGAATGGGTTGATATTTATCTATAGATCTAAATAGTGAAAGTTTGAAGGGATTGAAAAATTATAATTAAGTATTGAATTCACATTACACATTATTGGGGGCAATTAAAATAATTGGGTAATAATAACAACAATAATAACATTTTTATATATGATTTTTTAAAGAAAATACAAAATTTGGGAGGGCCAATATATAAAACTACTTGTTCTTCGATAATAATATTAGGTAACAATAAGGTATAGTTGGGACGTAAAACTCTCTTGCAATAAATTCCTTATATATCTCTAGTAGTAAGATGAGAAATTCCAGCCCAGACTTGGTTCGGTCGAACTTAAATTAATCATATGGCAAATGCAATACACTTGACATGTGATTGGTGTACAATTAAGGGAAAGTGACCAATCACATAGTAAGTATATCACACTTACTATATGATTGGTTTGGTTCGGCCATACTTGGTCTGCGCTAGAATTTTCCCAGTAGGTATATTTTTTTAAAATTAATTATTCTTTTACACTGTGTGAATTAATCATCCACATATCCTATAATCAATTTTAATTTAGAAAAAAATGGTTGGTATACTTAGTAATATCAAATTATTTATGAGGGTATAAAAGTAATTTTTCATACTAAAATACACCATAAATATATACATTTTGCCATATCATAATATTCTCAACTCACTATAAAATCAAAATATTATTTCTTAAAATAACACATTCAATAAATTAGGCCAAAGGTATTAGTCATATTCTGTCATTATCCTCCCTACCAACGATGTCTTAGTCTTCGAGTTCCATCGGATGTACGTGTATTTGTTTCATTAAATGTAATTTTATTATGATTTATTTCATTATTCTTTGTTATATTAATGTTTCGATCAACTTAATAATTATTCAATTTACTGAGATATCAGGATTATTTAATCAATTTTTAAAAAAAAGTTTGGTTATCAACTCAAAAGAAAAAGTGCTCTTTTTTTGTTGGAAATGGTGAATTTTATTAATTGAAATAAAATAATTACAATCAGTCCTGTCAGTATCAATATTAGACAGAGACAAATACAACAATAATATCAACAATATCACAAACTAACATCTTGCTATTATAGCAACAAATAAACCTACTATATAGTAGAAATAATATCACAAATAAACCTACTATGCAGTAGAAATAAATCATTACACGCAGGGGATTCGAATCTATGATCTCTAGGATCATGGGGCTTCAGTTTCGCCAACTAAACTAAGCCTCGTTGGCAAAAGAAAAAATGCTCTTAAACATGTAATTAGTGAAGAATTAAAAAAGTTTAAAGGTCCTTTATTAAGTAATATTAAGAGGAGGGTGTGGGGGATTAGTGGAGGAGACAGAAATTAGTGGTGAAGTGGAAGGGAAGTTTCCGAGGGAATGGGGTACTTCATCCGTAGCACGGACTACAAAACCTATGACCTAACTCCCCACTTTCACATTTCCAATTGCCTAACGCCTCTTCTTTCTTAATTTGGACAAACATACTTCAATGATCTACTACTCTAACCCATCACTAAAAATACTAAAACATTCATGACTTTGTACTTGAGAGTTCGGGATGAAAGACACGTGAACTCGTACAAATACGGACATCTGGCTCTATTTTCAAATATTTTGGGTAATAGTACGTCATTTGACTAAGTTTTCGTTCAAATTTATTGAACTCGAGACCTGACTTAAGTTTCGAAAGGCTATTGTTGGGGCTGCCCAATAATCCTAACGAGCTTCTTTCTTTTTAGATCCTCACAACACCTGATCCAGACTGATTGGCAGGCGACGTTAAACCTTCAATTCAAATTAAATTCCTGTGTAATTTCAATTCACGATTTTATGAAAATGAAAATCCCCATAGAAATAAAAGAAGGTGATGATTGGGAAATTACAAGGAAAGCATGAGTAGGGTAGTGGAGAGTCCATTTGGGGTAGGTAGGTGTAGCTGCTGCTGGAGAAGATGAGTTTGTTGAATTAAGTCGCCCATAATTCCTTCATACTATTGGTTAAATTGAGACATCTGGTTAGGTTTCTGTCTCGAGGCAGGCATGAGCCATCCCTTCTTTTCTCTTGTCCCATTCATGGAAATAAAACGTTTCACATTGCCATCACTAACAATCGTGACGTTGACCAATAATCTATTAATCTAGTGGTTAAGATTGAGGTTCCATGACTTTAGAGGTTATGTGTTTGAATTCCATCAATACGTGGGATGATAGTCTGAGGTCATGGGTTCGAACCCTACCAATGCGTGGGAATGATAGTCTATTGTATAATAGGATGGTTTATATACTGTAATAGTAAGGGATTTTTTAGATTTAATTTATATGATATTATATTATTGATCAATGTATGATTGCGTAATTGTTTATTAGAAATTGATAGTCGACAAGATTTATTGTAGTCGATTTACTTTAATTAATAATATTCATTGCTTTCACTTAAAAAAAAAAAAAAACAATCATGACGTTGACACAACTAAGTTAAACTTTTTTCTTCCACCTATTTTAAGTAAACGTTCAAAAATACGATTTTATTTTATTTTTATTTGTTATCATTACAGTTCAATGTATGTATCTTATAGTGTCTACTTAATAATATGTAATGGATGTTATTGTTGTTGTTGTGAACTCATATCGAATTAATTAGTTATATAAAATTTTTATTTGTTTTTTGATCTGGAAGAAATAATATTTGACGAGAAGTGAAAAATATATCCATCATGATAAGTCATTATAGATTAGGATACTAACTTATTATTTAGCTATATTAAAATTCAAATTTTATTGTTTATTATTGTATCAGTATGTTTAAACTCAATTACAAATTTAATAAATTAATATTTCTAAATCAATCGACACATCCGATGAAAAAGAAGGCCGCCCGTTTTGAAATCAAGTAGTTGCACTTCGGAAAATGAATCTGGGCCGTTGCAGTGATTATGGCGTCCTCAAAAAGTGAGCCCAACTCTTAATAGCCCATATTTACACTAGCCCAGATGTTCAATGACTATAATGAAATTTAATTTTAATAAATAACTAAAAATATATATAAATTTTATTTTATTACTTTGCATTAAAATCAAATATTAATTCCAAATTTCCAAATCGAATGAGAAAATATGATTTTTTATTTAAGAAGTCCAATTTAATTAATTATTTAAATTTATAATCAGTCTTTAAGTTAGTTCAAGAATAAGTACTTATAATTTCTTGCTATAGTTCTTACATGACATTTCTTCTGCCATAAGTCTACTTGATGCCTACAACAAATATTTTTCAAAGCTCAATATCCAAATTAGGCTCAAGTCCAAATTAAGGAGACAGATCCCCATCTTCTCAACAAAGCAAGCCCAAACCCTGCTGGCCACTCCACATTTAACTACATAATTTATTAATTAATAAAGGAGGCAGACTCCATATTCTCCATATCATAGGTCACATCATTATAAAAGGCGCCAACATATACGTTATAGCCAATTGGATCCGACTAATTGATGCAACAAGTTATTAACATTCCTATATTCTCGATTGACCTGATAGGATCTCTTGTTGCTGGCTTATCTTTTTGGCAATAACTCCAACGGCTAGATAAGCACCATCACTAAAATAATAGACATTACAAGAATTTTAGGAATGCCTTAACCACCTCCAACCGATCCTTAAATTTCTCGAAACCTACTCTTATAAATAGGAGTCTAGGTAAGTGAACGAGGTAAGTTTTAATTAGCTCAGACTCTCTCATTTTTTCACATCCTGCACATGAATTTTGAGTACCATTTTCATACTCAAGCACTCCACCTTTAACTACATAATTTATTTTACCATGATATCACGTTCTACTTGAGTTTCTCATTTAATCTTGTTGAATCGCTAACTGAGTTAAGTATTGAAATGCTAATTATAAGATTTTCACGAAGATCATTCGGTTCTCAGGTGTTGTTGAACCCCCCAATACGAATCTTGCTTTCAAGTAATTTATTTAATGACTTTGCATTTTTAGTCACGTAATTTAAGTCATTTGGTGTTTTCATCCTTTTGTATTTTGGTCCTGCATCTTCTTAATTTTCATAATTTCAGTCCCTTGGAGTTCACCTCCATCAACGAGAAGGGTGAACTTCGACCAAATATTAAAGAACCAAAATCGCAAAAATAAAAAATATACAGGACCAAAAGGCTACCCTAAAAAGTTAAAGTAAAAAAATATTGGTATAAATGGACCAATAAGAACAAAAGCCTCAATTTTAAAAGATCACGTGAGAGGCACATGTTATTTTTCGGCGAGAAGGTGAACTTCTGCGGAAAAAAAAAAACTAAATTAAAAAGATGTGGGACTAAAATACTACTCTAAAAAGTTAAAAGATAAAAATGCTAAATAACTTAAATTACGGGACCAAAAATACATTTAAGTCAATATCTTTATGACTCAAAACTATAGAGTGATGAATTTAATCAACTCAATGTTCAAACGTTGAAGAGGTGGTCCCGACGGGGGTGGAACCCATGAAGATGTGGTCCCGGCAGGGGTCGAACCCATGATGTCTTTGGTTTAATTTATTAAAAAATATCTGAATTCGTAATTTATGGGATTAAAATATTCATCAATTTAAATTGTAGTACAAAAAAAATAATAATCTCTTATGAAATTAAAAAATATTTTGCCGCAAGAAAAGTAGTTGAGTTGAAGTTGAAATAAGAAGAGGAGTTGAAGAGAAAGACGTTGATGATGATGTGCAATTGGATGAGAGTTGAGAGAGTGAGCAACAGAGGTTCGTGCATGGCCACCTAATCACGCTTTTTGGCCTAAAAATCATAAATTGTGTTGGATAGATCCTTTTGTCGCGTTTTGCAAAGCTCAAACACAGAGTTACAATGGAGGCCCCAGAGAAACAACTTACCTCATTTAGGCCTCAGATTCATGAACTGTTTTGGGGTCTGCACCAACCAGTCAATCCCCACCCCACCCCAACTCTTCTAACATTCAACCAAACTTGTTCAACATCATCACCTTAATTCTCTCATATTTACTAACCCTACTATCTATCCATCTATCACTCTTTTATATTTCTACCAAACAAATCAAAACCCTCTCTCTCTCTCTCTCTCTCTCTCTTGATTTTCTTTTCTTTGCAGTGAGTGATGTGTTTTTGATCCATATATTTATGATCATTTGATTTTACCTAATCTTGTTTGAGTTGAAAGAATCAAGAAAGCAAATTGTGTTTGAAAGATCATCATCATCATCATCATCATCATCATCATCATCATCATCATCATCATCATCCTGATGAAGAAAAATTAAGGGGGCGGGGCGGGTAATTAATTGTGCGCGTTTGATAGTGAGAAGAATGGTTGGGGCAGGCAAGAGTAGTCTGCTGCAAAGCATGTTGCAGGCGGCGGTGCAGGCCGTTCATTGGACCTACAGCCTTTTTTGGCAACTCTGCCCACAACAAAGGTACGTCTATCTTACATAAGGATCTTCTTGAGCAAACCCTAGCTAGCTACTTATAATAAAGTTAGTTGTCTCTGTGTGTTTGTTGTTTTGTGTGTGTCATGTATATATATATATATATATATATATGTCTGAATGGTAGTGTGTTGTTTTTGTAGAGTTCTAGTGTGGAGTGATGGGTATTACAATGGAGCAATCAAAACAAGAAAAACGGTGCAACCAACGGAAGTGACGACGGAGGAGGCGACGCTGCAGAGAAGCCAGCAGCTTAGAGAACTATACGACTCCCTCTCCGCCCCGCCGGCGGATCATCCACGCCGCCCCTCCGCCGCCTTATCCCCCGAGGACTTGACCGAATCCGAGTGGTTCTACTTGATGTGTCTCTCTTTCTCTTTTCCTCCCGGACTCGGGTAACATTAATTAATTAATTCAATCTTTCTTTCAATTTAATTCATTCATATATAATATCCACACACACATGCACTATGATTGTGATGATGATGATGATGATGATTATGATGATGCATTAGTTCCAATTGAGAGAAAGAAATTAGGGATTCTATAAATGGAAATGAAGGCATTGATTAGGGGTTGTGATAATAAATCGGTTGAGGACTAAATTAGGGCACTGCAACTGCGAGTTGTTTGAATACTTAAAGTCTGTACGTATGTAGTGAGTGGTTGTTGGTTGATCATCAAATGCATCATGACAAACACGGAAAATTCTAGTCTGAACCTAGTTCGACTAAACTTGAACCAATCACATTGCAAGTGCAATACACTTATCGTGTGATGGGTAATGATCAATCACATAATAAGTATACTATACTTATTTTATAATTGGTTTGATTCGACCAAACTTGATTGGGCAAGAATTTTCCGACAACCATGCAAGACAATTTTTAATGAACACTCCCCAACCCAACCCCACCCGACCCCCCCTTGCCCCTGCAGATCTTTAACTAGTTTTCATGTCCTGTTGCAAATTGATTTAATGCTATCATTTGCTGCCCAGTAATCAATCCTCTGCATTGTGTCGGACCAATAAGATTCCTTCAATCGCCTTTAATTCAGGGAATTGCAGGACCTCCATTCCTTCATATGTGTGTACCTTCTGTTTCTGCTTCAAACTTGATAAAAATTAAATATAATTCTTAATTAGTTGATTTGAATATAAATGATGTTTATGAACATGCATCGTATCATTCCATAATATGTCTTCGTAGAAAAATTCTAATCGGGAATGGATTTGATAAAACTTGAACCAATTATATAGAAAGAGTAATGTACTTATTGTGACGTACAGTTCAAGGAAATTAATGTGTATATAGGTTACCTGGAAAGGCATATGCAAAGCGGCAGCATATATGGCTTACAAGAGCATCTGAGGTAGACAGTAAAATCTTCTCCAGAGCAATTCTTGCTAAGGTACCCTACCTAATTAATTACTCACACAATTAATTAATTAATATATATATATAGCTGATTATCAAAATCATTTATAGTTTTTCTTTTAATTAATTAACTGATCATCTCCTTTTTTCCATAATTAATTTCCATTCAATTGCTGCTACATACAAGAGTGCTAAAATACAGGTAATTTAACCTTATTATTTCTACCTATTATTATATATATAATTCCTTCCATATTTGTAGTTTATCTTAACATTTCTGTTGTAATATATATGTCAAAAACCCCAACAAATCATCAAAACATTGTTCAGACCGTGCTGTGCATTCCTCTGCTGGATGGCGTTGTGGAACTTGGTACGACACAAAGGGTACGTGTACATGCTATATATTGGACGGATTTTCTGTTGCAAATTTTATTGCATTCAATATACACATATTATGTGTATAAAGAAGACGCCATGTATTTTTTTTAGGAAAAAAATTTATACATGTGGCGTGTGTATATTGAATGGAGCAAGAGATGAATTATCATTTGTACCAAAAAACCAGCTTAAATGTATTTCTTATCTTGTAGCTTAAGTCATGTGGCGCCTTCGTCCTTTAACTTTCTAGAGTTGCATTTCGGTCATGCATTTTTTTAATTTTCGTGATTTTGGTTCTTTTTTCGCCGGAGTTCACCCTTCTCGCCGATGGAAGTGAATTACGGCGAATAAAATGATTGAAATAACAAAAATTAAAAATACAGGATCAAAGTGTTACCTTATAAAGTTAAAGAATGAAAACGTTGTATGATCTGAATTACGGAACGAAAAATACATTTAGCCCTAGAACCCCGATGGCTCTATTATATATATGTATATATATTTGATGAGATCATTCGTGGGGAGATTTTGGGTGGGTTGTTAACTATATATGTATGTATAGGTTGAAGAAGACATCACGGTAATAGAACGTGTGAAAAGCTTTTTCATCGATGCCCAAAATCCAAGGCCAGTCCTGTCGGAACACTCCACTTCCAACCCTCCAGCATCTTCCGACCCTCCTCCCACGCTTCCGGCCGCTTCCACACCGCCACTGGGGGACCATGATGACGACATGGCCACTGAGGATTCAGACTCCGATGCCGAGACAGGCCGAGTGGATCAAAATGCTGCTGCTGCTGCACCTGTTATTACAACAGGTGGTGATCAGCCCAGCTGTGAGCTCATGGAACTCGATATGTCCGAGGATATCAGGCTTGGCTCCCCCGACGACGCCTCCAATAATTTGGACAACGATTTCCACCTGCACGCCGTCAGCCGACCACCGGAGGAGCTCCACCGCGTATTGGGTAGGCCTGAAGCAATGCACCGGTGGCTGAACAAGAACGAAGAAGCCATCACCACCCTTCAACCACCATATTCAGGTATGTGATCAGTTCATTCTTTGTCAGTTGAATTCTTTGACAGCATTGGAATCGGAGGGCTCAGCCAAATAGAAAAGACAGAAATGAGAAATCCAAGGGCAAATGTACAAAACGTAATGATTGCAAGGGAAAGATAATATAAGTAGGCACTCTCCAACTAGAAACAAATATATTCTACCTATTTGGTATGTCTTATTCTACACGTTCATGACATGGAACTACTTTTCACAAAAAAAAAAAACAAATAGTTCAAATTCAGTCTGATTAAATCTAAATCAATAATATTATAAGTGTAATATTTACTATGTGATTAATAATATTATTAAGTGTAATATTTATAATGTAATTGGTGTATAATTTAAAAAAAGTTGACGAATTATATATTATGTATACTTGTTTGGTTATATTGCATTTTTCGTCTTATATGTTAGGGGGTGTCATTTTGAGGACATCTAAATATGGGGTGGTAATTTAAAATGATATTAAGTGTTTAATTTTACGCAATTTTAGGACTCTGACTACTGGAGTCTCCAAGTTTGGTCGGGATGAGCTGATTTGTTATTTTTTAAGGTTTTGAAATTGGGATTACGACTAACTAAGCAAATAAAGTATGTTCTTACCAATTAGGAAGATGATGTGGAAAAAATTACAATTTTAGTTTTCCGTGTATTAAAGGATGGTGACTGTGGTCATATGACCATGGCCTTGGTATTAATTTTAGTTCTAAAATTTATTTTTATTTTTTTGGTAATTTAAGTCATTTCCGATGGGAACTAGCCTAAATTCTATTCGAGCAATTGAGAAGTTTCAGGAATTGGGAAATTAGAAATTTTATTCAATTTGGCAAAAAAAAAAAAAAAAAAAATTGCATGTGAGCGACGACAACTTAGTGACAACACTCTCTAGTTAATTTGAAGGGAAATCAATAGTCTTTTTGTTCCTCTCTCTCTCTCCTATATTTTGCAAATTGAAGGCAAAAGTTGAAGAAGAAAGGTTTTAATTAGCCATTAGAATTTGATATTCTAAAATCACTTTTTGTCCTCATTTTACATAAAATAATTTTAAAATTGACTCAAGAAATACACACCAACAAAACAATACATGCATTCATTCAATGTCGACAATATACACAAACATTTAAAAAATATAAAATCTTACTGTAGTTAGGAGGAGGAAATCATTAAATTTCAGGGCTAAAATTGTCAATGTCTTGATTTCAGAACCACGGTCGCCACCCCCACCTCCACCCCCAATCATATAGGACTCAAATTGCAATTGTTTTCCACATTATCATCCGAGTTGGCAGGAAAAAAAATTAATTTTTCTTAGCCAGCTGCAATCCCAATTTCAAAATCTAAAAAATGCTACACCAACTCATTCAGACCAATTTTGGAGATTCTAGTGGTCGGAGTCCTCAAATTATGTAAAATTAAATACATAATGTTATTAAATTGACACCATCATATTTAGATGTCCTCAAATTGCCAACCCCTCCCCTCAACGTATCGGACGAAAAATACAATCCAGTCCACTTGTTTAATAATTAGTTAAGTTCGATCATATTTGATTTGAATTAAAATTTTCCCTGTTTTCCATTGGAGTACTACATGCTTAATGCACATTTATCTAAGTGTGTTGATGACATGCAGGTTTTGCATCGTTTGATGCATTAACACAAGATGATGATACCCACTATTCTGCAACTGTTTCAGCCCTCCTCGAAAACCAGTCGAACCGGTGGTCCGCCTCCTTCTCCAACCCCATGTCCTCCGCCACCTCCGCCTTCTCCACGTGGTCGTCCATCCACCGCCGCGACCTTCTCCTCGACAGCGCATCCCAATGGACCCTCAAATACATACTCTTCACTGTCCCGCTCCTCTACACCAAGTCACCCGACACCGCCGCATACGAGCTCGGCCCAAACCACGTGCTGGCCGAACGCCGCCGCCGAGAGAAACTGAACGAACGGTTCATCATTCTAAGATCCCTCGTGCCGTTTGTGACGAAGATGGATAAAGCTTCGATTCTTGGAGACACCATAGAGTACGTGAAGCAGTTGAGGAAGAGAATACAAGAACTGGAGACGCGATTGCGCCAGATGGAGGCAGCAGAGAGGAACGCTAATTACAAGAAGCAAAACAGCAATTTGATGAAGGAGCAAAGAAGTAGTGGGGCCAGTTGGGGGAGGGAGAAGAGGAAGATGATGAAGACTACCGTGGAGGGCGGCGGCGGCGGCGGAGCAAAGGCCAAGGAGGTGGTGCAAGTGGAGGTGTCCATAATAGAGAGCGATGCACTGGTGGAGATTCAGTGTTTGTATAAGGAAGGGTTGTTAATGGATGTGATGCAAATGCTAAGAGGGTTGAGGATAGAAGTAAGCACGGTGCAATCTTCCATTACCAATGGGGTTTTTGCTGCTGAGTTGAGAGCCAAGGTATGAAATGAAACCATTCATTATTTCTCAAAGTTAATTTTTATATATAAATATAGGGTGGATTATATTAACACCATTGTCTTTTACAAAATTACAGCTACACCTCCTAAAGGGTGTTAATGCATTGCTTGTTAAGGGGTGTTTGTAATTTTGTAAGGGACTTAAATAAATTTTTGGTCCAGTAATTTTGGTACTTTGGCATTTTTATCATTTATCTTTTTAGGTTTGCAAAATAGTCCCGTAACTTTTTGACATTTCGTGATTTTGGTCCTTCTGATGTCGAATTTTGCAAAAGTCACCGGAAGATATCATGTGCGTCTCACATGGTTCATTTAAATTGGGTCTTTTGTTCGAATTGGTTCACTTTTGCCAACATGGATGAAAAATTAAAAAAAAAAAACAAAAACAAAATGAGGTGGCACATGATTTATTCCGACAACTTTTGCAAAATCCGTCACCGAAAGGACCAAAATTGCAAAATGTCAAAAAGTTATAGGACTCTCCCTAGAAAGATAAAGGATGGAAATGCCAAAATTGCGGAGGGCACATGATTTATTCCGGTAATTTTTGCAAAATCCGACACCGAAAGGACCAAAATCGCAAAATGTCAAAAATTTACAGGACTATTTTGCAACCCTAAAAAGATAAAGGACAAAAATACCAAAACGCTATAATTACAGGACAAAAATTTTATCAAAGTCTTTTGTAAGGTACATGAAGTGTTTGTATGTTTTGACTTACTTCAGAGCTGTCAAATATAATTTACCCATAAATTATCATGATAAAAATATTAATGTTATTTTGCACATTTATTTTCATATGGAAACTGTATGTATGTCTGATTTTTTGTATATTATTTTTTGTTTTGTGATGTATAGGTGAGAGAGAATGTGAATGGGAGAAAAGCAAGCATTATGGAGGTGAAAAGGTTAATAAACCAAGTTATTCTTCGCTGTTAATATATATATTTCTGATTCATTGCCAACTTTGACATATATCTGACGTACGTACGTAGCTGGTAATAATTCATTCATACTATTAAGCAGCATTATTATTATTATTATTTGCATATGTAATAACTATAACATAATTCGTTGTAGGAGTATTATTATATGTATAGTTAAGGGGAGGCCAAATTTGATGTATAGACATTGTTTACAAGTACAGTCTTGCACTTGTCTCTCTATAGATATAGAGTCGAGTGTGTTAATTATTATGATAAATTATGACTTATTGCCTAATTATAATGACTTGACTAATTCTCAAAATGTCAAATGTCTATTTGCATGATTTCTCCATCAGAATCAAAACGTGAGTACATATTGACGACCAAACTTAAACCAATCATATAATAAGTGTAATACACTTATCATATAATTAGTGTACAGTTCAAAAAAAGTAATCAATACACTTGCTATATGATTGATTTGATTCGACCAAACCTGGTTCGGGTTAAAATTTTCCAAGTATGACCAGAGTGTCAAACGCCCAGAATTAAGGGACTAACTCCCTTCTGATTTAGAATTTTAAATATACTTATTTTCATGCTTGCATGGTGTTCTTGTCAAGTCCCGGGCTATACCGATTCTTTCAATTGATCGTATCTTTGATGAACATAAGAAAGGGCGAGAACAAAGACTCCAATCCCTTTGTACAAAACAAAAACTGTCCTCATCAAGAAGGAAAACAGTTTTACACAAAATTTCCGGCCACAGGCAAAACGACCTCTCCACAACAGTAAATAATAATTTGAGTAGCTGGAAAAGTGCAAAAAAAACACAAAGAAGTCCTCAAAACAACATGTCTCCAGCTCCGTTGGCCATCTTCTCCAACTCTTCTTGGGATAGAAGGGTTTTTTTACCCATTGCACCAGTCTTGTCGTACGGCTGAGCCATCCTCCTCAAGAACTGCACGTATAGTAAAAACAAAGATATAGACATATATGAGAAACTAAGGAGCCTGAATATGAACAAATGTTCCAAAGACTTCAAAGTTCGTACAGTATCATTCAACCGATGCACAAATATCAAGTGATGAATATGAGTGAGCTGAAAGTAAATTCATTCCTTCTTAAACTATTTGGAAAATATTTCAAGATTAGATGGTAACATTATAACATACCTCTCTTGCAATATGAACAGCCATGTCAGTGCTCAAGTTCAGGTGGGCGTCGCGTAAATGTGATAGTATCCAACCAGGCAACTTCGAGCGCTTGTCATGACGACTATACCTAGAGGCAGGAATAATAGAAAGACAACAGTAAATAACCAGTCCAATAGTTGAACTACCCAATAGAAAAGTTCTGTCCATTGAAAGATATCAGTAGCTGAGTCAAAACATCTTAAGGATTTTCCAGATGGCTCGTATTTCTTCAGAGTCAGAAATAAGGATACTGACCTCTTGTCAGCAAAAATCATCATCCCATAATCTGCCTTTGATCGGATGACACGTCCCACACATTGGGCAGCTTGCCTCTGAGTACGCATGTCCAAATTGTGTAAGTACATAATAGCAATTGATTTTCTTAAAGAACAAACAAGTTACAGCTAAAAGTACCAAAGCATCGAAAGTCAAAAAATCGCCCTCTCTTATTTGGAAAGTCTCCCGCAAATATTCCAATCTCGCAAGCAATATTCTGCAGTTAGAATACTGGCTCAGCAACATGAACACATGAATAAGATGGTAAAACTTTAGCAGACAAAGGAAATCCATAAGGTCAAATGCAACTCTAAAACACAACTTGAGTAGTTAGAAGCATGTCCTAATATGGTCATAGGATATGGAAACAGTCTCAATATGCAAACTAGATGGCATTTAAGAATGTGCACTCTTCCTGAATGTCAACTGTCGACCACAACATATATATACATACACACAATCAAGGCCTACACTAAACCAGTCTTCACGTGAATGAACCTAGAGCCAACACGAGCAGTAAAAGAAAATACTGTCAGCCACCAGAAAGGTGACCGCAGCTAACCTGCTCAGTGTGTACTGAAAAGGAACACCAAACATGATTACAAGCCTGCCATAATGTCTGTCAAAGTCTATTCCTTCCGCCACTTTTCCCCTACAAATAAAATCAAGTAATGGTCAGATTAATGCACAGAAAACGAGATATGTACAAAAGCCTACATAGAAGCAAGAAACTCAGGTTGAATATCTGCTCAATGTCAGGTAATCAACTATAGCTTGAATGTTCGCTGGTAATAAAGACTTTGACAGATGCCGACTTTGATGGGTATCAGATGGACACATATACAGAGAAAACCACCATAATTGTTAATTCATGGTTCGCCGTGTACCATTATCAATTATGTTGTGCATTCCGAGATAAGTTCTTTTGCAGTTGATGTTATTTCATGCTTTCATATACTTAATCACTTCATGTTCCCCAATTCCAATTGATTCCTTCTACACTACTTCTGCTTTTATCCAGAAAAAATTTTAAAATAAGTAATTGCATAACAATATGAAGAACCATCCAGGATGCAGGTTCCGGGACTGCACAGTGTTATATGGAAAAATTACCTGGCAACCGAGAAAAAAACAGCACCTCTACCACAATCACAAGCTTTACGATAATTGTCTAGTGCGAGTGTAGTTTCAACCACATCCTGAGTCTCTATGAAGACAAGTTTATGTTGCATTATCTCCTGCAACATATTCAAAATGAAACCAACGCATACCAAAGCCAAAGAGCAGATATCTTTATTTAACTCATAAACCAACATTTAAGTTCCCGTGAAGAATTTTAAGAGTGTTTACCTTCAAAATTCCAGATTCATGCCAACTATTAACAATTCCATCCATGTAAGAGTAACTGACGAAGAAGCACACAATTCCATCCGGTACGACAGACACCATTTCAACCAAAAGTTTGCCATAATTTTTCTCCACACCAGGGTCACTTCTTAGATCATATTTCGTGCTCACAGGAAGCTGATCACTAAAAAAACAAGGCACAAGGAGAAGGGCTAAAAACCTGGCAACACATTATTCTGCTCAAGTAAATGAAATGAAGATGATAAATATAGTTTCTATGAGCCACTAAATTACCTCCCGCGAGTGAGAACCATTGGGCATATGCAATCCCTTGTTAAGGACATTGTAAAGCTTCGACTAACCACGGGATTGAAATTAAGAAGACGAGGGTAGAGATCAATGGGGCTAAGAGTCCCAGAAGTAATAACAACAGATTGGAACCGTTCAAACACGGGCTTTATGGCAAGAGAAGCATCATGACAACATAGCTGAAAACCAACATAAGTGTTTCATGAGAAACTAAGCAGCATCTAAGGCATCTACAGGTGATACCAAGAAACTGGATTGTTCACAAAAATATTCTAAAAACCAAATGCAGTAGAAGATAAATATATTCAGCGTAAGTTTTCAATAACCTACAGCTAAAAGCAACTGAATCAGAGGCGTTAAAAGTTTATCCAATAACATAATTTACCAGTAAAAAACTCTCAAGAACTGTTATAACCAATCATTCTCCCTTTATATGCTGAGTATGCAGTTAAACTTAACACTTATTTTGCGCCACTAACAAAATAAAAGCTAAGTACCTGGAGTACAGGATCAGGTATATGTGGCATCCTTTCATCAAAAGGTTCAATAATAATAGAAAATCCTCGAGTGTAGGTCCCAACAAGAGTTGCCAAATCGCAAATTGTTTGGATGTGTAAAAATTCATCAGTATCGGTTATCTCCAATGTTAACATTAGAGAGTGAAGCCGGTCGTAACAAAACCTCAGCATTTTCTGATCTATTCCAACTTGCGCGTTAATGGAAGCAACAAAAGTAACAGGCCCCTCCTTTTCAACATTTTCTGTTTGCAAACGCCCTTTAAAGTACTGGACCAATCTGCGCAAAACAGACAAGAAATGCTCTGCACGCCTTATATTTCCAGGCACTGCTTCCTTCAATATATCCTCAGGCAAGGTAGGATTTGTAAGCCAGGTGTCGGTAACTGTGAGGGGAAAAAAAAAAGATATTTTTGCAAGGATCAGCTCACACTGACGAGTTGCATGCTTCAGTCAAATTAATTATGAGTTGATTCAACATACTAGGAAGGTTCCCTCTTTGTGCCAACCCCTCAACAAGCCGGTTGTATTCTGCACGCAATCGACCAGCGTCGGTGGCCTTTAACCTTCCTAGCATGTTAAATAAAGTTAAGATCAAAGAACTATAAAATGCTAGTTCTTATCCCTTTCTAGAAACAAAAGGGGAAAATCATCATAAATCTTTTAGGAAAAATAATTACAACAAGGATTATGTATAAATCACGAAACAAGTTATCCCTTCACAACAAATTTTATGTTTTCTACTTGTATTACACTAATTCATCAAACTATGGTTTGACCAGAGTAAAAGATAAACAATCTTGAAAGTTTAAACGGTTTAAACTATAAAAATGAACAGAGTACAGACTACAATTTCCTTTTAACCATTAATTACTTCTCCTTTTCACCACTGGGACATGTCAAGGAATGTCTAAAACTCCACATAGACTGACTATCTTTAATCATTCAGTATGGACCAACACATATGATATGTAGTCAAAAAAACAACACCCAACTTTGGGCTCTTCACGCTCTTTTTCCTCAATGCAGCTCATTCCCCGAGAATTTAACTGATATGAGCAAAAATCTATTTATGTACTTTCTGATCAAAGAACACCATGGGCTTCACAGCTGTACAGCCAAAAAAAAGGGTCTCTTTCCTAGTGATAACCATATAGTTTAACTTACATGAGCAAATTCCTCCAATGGATTTTTCAATCATGAAAACAATGCCAAGCATGGCAACTGTACCGCAAAAGCAGGTAAAAAAAGGACTAAAGGAGGATGTTTTCATAAGAAAGCTATAGAAGGCTTTCCACACCCCAGGAGATAACCTTCAAATCTGAGCACAAATATTACCTTAGTATATATAGCATAATCATGTACATTATCAAAAGCTCTAGAGTTATACCCACCTAAAATATAGAACTTAGATTACAATATACAACAAGATGAATATAAGCACACTAGCAAAAGCATATACCTCTCAATCTCCTGGGACATCCTATTCAGATTCCTTGTTGCGCCTTCAAGTGTCTGCATCCTTACACTAACACTAAGTGCCTCAATGCATACATTGTCAATATTGTGGGCCTCATCAAATACCACCACAGACTCTCTCTGCATCTCTTTTGATATGATTCCAGCAACTTTAGGATCAAGGAGGTACTGGTAGCTGTATACCACCACATTTGCAAATTGCACCATATGACGTGCTAAAAAGTACGGGCACCACCCTTTTTCTTTGCCAAATGCCCTTAAATCCTTCAGGAATCATAAAAATGACTACAAGTCAAGATCTATTATTTCCAGTTCCCAAAAGAATAGTTAATAAAGCATTAGAAGCACCTTGTCGATGCAAGAGAATTCAATAACGAACATATCTTGTAATTCAAATGTGTAGCAAATTTCACAGATGCCTCACATCAGGAAATTCAGTTTGCAAAAAACTAAGTATGAGATAATAAACCAAGATAGAGAAGAGTAGAACAATCTTAGAGTTTGAGGATAGTAAATTTACCATAGTTATATAACTAAATAGCAAACCTCAATGCAATCAATCTCTCTTATACTCCGGAAACTAGAAGAAAGAAAAACTTCAGCAATAAGTTTTTCAAGGTAGATAGATGAAACAAAGCAGAAACTTAAAAGGTCGAAAGCCCTTATACTCAAAAGACGCTAAGGTTGTCAGATAAATGCACTATGAAGAAAAGAGAAAAACCATGTAAATAGATTGAAAATGGAACAATTCAATTGGTTTCTAGGAAGAAATACTGTCAAAAACAAAACTTTGAGCCACAAAAAGCTAACCTGCAATGTATAGACTCCGGGAGGCAAAACCGCATCAGAGGCAGCCTTCTCATAGTTCTCAAAAAACTCACAAGTAGGAATATTCGGGTTCTCAACCGCCATCGCCCTTACCCAACTGGCTGTAAGCTTCCTACAAGCAGCATCGACCGAATCCCGATTCTCGGCCGATATAACACTCGGATTCACGCACAAGTTCTTCCTCGATGAAAGCCCTAAAGCCAGAATCCTCGCCGAGGGTCCCAAATGCTTCACCTGATAATTATGCAAGAACCTCAATTCTGCTAGGGTTTTCTCCATTTCGTGTACGGTGCGAGTACAGTACAAGAGTTTCACTGGATTGGAGGGTTTTGATAAAGCGTAGCTTGTGATTAGGGAGAGAAGAGCGATGGTTTTCCCGGTGCCAGTCGGCATCTCCAGGAGGCAGTGACCTTTGGCATCCAGAGCTCGTTTGAGTTCGACCATGTAAGAGTACTGCTCGGGGTAGATGTTGTCGTATGGAAAGTATACAGTTACATCTTCGATTTGGAACTTCATCTTGACGGCGGCGCCAATGTCGGCAACGAGGGCGAGAAGTAGAAAAGACGAACTATCAGAAGGGATCGCCGGCGACAGTCAAGAGTGTTGAGTAGTAGCACTTCCCTGAAGAGGCGGCGTCATTTGGAGACCTAATTAATCGGCCTTTCTTGAATTTTTATTTTTTGCATCCTCTGTTGGGCTTAATATTTGGCACCTCCTTCAGCAGCGACGTTTGAAAAAAAAATCTAATAGTTACTTGATATCTATACTAAAAAAAAGTTAATAATAACAATAATAATAATAATAATAATCCTTCACACTCACGAACAATGATTAATAATACTATCGTACCATTTTTTAAAGTCAAAAATATCCTTCAATCAATAAAATAAATAACTTATAAAATTAGAAAGAAAAAAGATAATCTTTATATGATAGCACATTTAAAGTAGTATTACGTGAAAACATATGGGCTTTCCGATATTTGTTGTACTTAGAAATATTTTTCCATTATATTAAAATTATATATTGTCCCTATAATTAATGATTATCTAACAAACATCGTATTGTGCAAGCCCATCATACAATATATTTGTTAAATAGTTGTTAATTTCAATAGGTATTTGTTAATTTTCAAATAATTAAGAGATGTTTGTAACTACGACAAATTTCAAGGGAGTATGTTGTAATTTACCCTTAATTCAATGGCTTCGGTCTGAATCTTTTTTCAAATTACAGAACTAAAAAAAATAAAAGCAATACGTTTCATAAAAAAAAAACCAATATACTATTATTTTTTTAACAAAAAAACTAATATACTATTGTATTCAATAATTAATTTTGTACCACGTCCCGAGTTACTAAATTATGAAATTATTGGTATTTTTTTTTCAATTATTCCAAAATCAAATGCCAAACTTTGTTATCAGTTTGTCAGATATAACAGAAGAAATCAAATGATAAAAGCACGAAAAAAGGTGAGGATATTTCCTATTACAATCAACTTCTTTTCCGAACAACCCCTCCTTTGAATTTCAAGGAAGCTAACAGTGCATTCTGTTACAAAGAGCAAACAGGCTACGGCTCACCGTGCTGTAAATTGTAGCAAGAAACGTTTTTTCTGCAAATTCATCAGAAGATGTCCGGCCATACTACAAATTCCGCGATACTAAACAATCATCAATCTTCTGGAGTTGACGTCCTGGAAGCCAAGCCCTTGATTGTGTGCCGACACTGAAACCTGCCAGGTAAATGAACTTCTCTAATTTAGAGTCTTCTCCTATTGCTAGTTTTCACAGTTTACCATGCAATACATCCATCCTGCACTGAAAAGATTAATGCTTTGATGCTACTAGCCAGCATCTGGATTTCTATTTTCAACTCAGATTGCGTGAATTGTTGTTTTGAAAGACAATTTGGTACATTTTCAGTTGGTACTGGAAGACGGGGCAACAAGTTAGGATTTTGATAGGTAGAGCTTGAAAGAAACTCAAAACTAGGATTACCTACAGCACATATCTGGATCTAGAGTGAGATATTTTGAATGCTAAACAAAGTTATTCTACAAGCATCTGAGACATGTTGGAAGGGGCAAGGGGTTATCTATATCACATTTCAGTAAGAGAATCCTGATCTCATAAGATTCAATGGTTACAAGCATGAAGCAACCACGTATATAAGCAGAATTCAAGAAAGCAGTAGGAACCTGAAAACCATACCAGATTAAATCCTGTGATGTAGAGTCCAGCAATCCAACAGAGCTAGCACAATCACCGGGTCGAGCATTCATTTCCCGGACTCGGGTTCTGCACCTAAACCTTAATCTGAAAGGCACTGTCTGTAACAGAAAAATGATAAAACAGTATGGATCCATATAACAAGAAGATCATAAAAAGTTGTGATATCAAAATTATGTCTGAGAAGTATTGAAAATGTGATATCAAAGTGACGAATAGAGTATGGTGCGAGCTTCCAATATAAGTTCACTAAATGCGCAGAGTTAAAAGACTCCTAGGTGTGTGCAGCATCATAATTAGCGTACCATCAAAAAACATTATAGGCTATCGCAATAGCTCCAAATTTCTTATTGTGAAACAATTCCTACAGCCATGTCATAACAAAGTATACAGCCGTGAACAAGAAACATGGTATCTTATTGCAGAAAATTAATAATCAATAACTAAACCAAGAATAGGGAAAGAAATCTTGATGAACTAGTTATAATTAGATTCAGCAATAATTTCACCTGAACCTCTATAAGACCATAATTTAAGGCAATTTTCACATGGGAATAAAACAAATTGCCAGGAAACAATGGGGTAATTGTGAACTTTTTACCTTCCTATTTTGTCGTAACCCACGCTTGGGAAGAAAGTGCAAAGGCAAATTAATGTAAGAGGGAGCTTTCACCAAGAGAAACAGTTTTGTAGGACCTAAAAACATTTTGTTTACGAAAACTGCATTCAAAACCACGAAAAATACACTTCTTTCTAGCACTTCAAGAAACATGGAAAAGTAATATCAATTACCAGCACATGAATCTGATCCAACACCCCTTGATATCATCGTGCGAATCGCCTATCCAAAAGATAGAAACGATAACAAATAATCAATTCATACATCAGAAAAAGTCCAAATGCCACAACCAGAGTCGACAACCACCTTTCTAGAAAGAGTTTCTGCAACTTTACTTCGACTAAAATCCCCTGAAACAGCCCTCCCGTTTGAAAAACTCAGTTCATAAACGTGCAACGGCCTTAGAGGACTAGGTCCTAGAACCAGGGAAATTTTCTCAACATTCGGAGCTTCTGCAATCATCAACTGAAGTGCAGTCTTGAGATTAGAAATGCAATTCATCAATTTTTCCAACCTTCTTATCCCCATTTTCACCTCTCTTTTTCTCGCAGCCTGCTTTCTCCTTGTCGATATTGCCTTCGCTTCACTTTTCGCCAGCTCAACTTCCTATTCAGTAGTAAATTTAAGAGCTTCAAACAATCAGAATGAAATTGAGGGAGGGAAAACCAAAAAACTACAATCAATCACCAATTCCTCAAACTCCGTGCGCAAATCATCGAATTCCTTGGTGATGTCCTGAAGTACTCTGCAAAAGTGACAAGGCCGATAAACAAAGAATTAAATTGAGCAACTTTTGTTGTACTTCGTGGAAATTTTAGCATTTTCTGACGGAATTACGAGGGGATTTGCTGATGCATGAACAGAATGAAGCCGAGGATGTCGGTGACGAGGTGGAAAATGGCGGAGCTATCGAGTGACTCGGCGGCGGTATCGATATTCGTGAACTCCATCTCCGAGCTCCCTTCACCCTCTTCCATCACCGCTGCAAATTTGTCGAGGGGAACGTCGTCGTATTGACAGGAGAAGGGAATTGGATTTTTTAAGGTACTTTTTGAAATTCGTCAGCGCGGGCTGAACTCTTCTTTCTGCAACTCTGTCTCTATCTCTCTTTTATTTCGGCCAAGCATTCCTATTTAATTTAGGATTAATTATACTTAAACCCCTCTAAAAATATAAAATCACACTTTTCTTTTAAGAAGTTTTAAAATTGTACTTACACTCCTTTTAAAAATTATCTGTTTATACCTTACCTCTTTCATTAGAGTTTGGACGAAAAATATTTACGTCAACAAAAAAAAATTACATAATTTTTAAATTTTACCTCTTATTTAACATTTTTATGAATATTTTTGTACTTATAAGGGGATCGATGTAATGCATATATACAGACTGAGTTTTTTTTTTTTTTTTTTTGCTTATAAGTAAAAATTGCTAATGTCAGCATTTTTCAACAAAATCCCAATGAAAGGGGGTCAGGTGTAAACGTGAATTTTGGAAGGGGCGTAAGTATAATTTTGAAAAATTTTCGAGATAAAGTGTCATTTTACATTTTAGAGGGGGTCTAAGTGTAATTATCCTTTATTTAATATATATTATATGAACTAACAATAGGAGCATGCTCGATATGATTTTTTTTATTGTATTTATTTGATTAAAAATAATAATAATTAATCAACATTGATAAAGTAAATTATTTTAAATTGTGTATGAATTGGAAATTATTGACACAATTAATTACTTAAAAGATATAGTCATTTATGGAAAAATTTAATAAAATAAGGGTGTTTTAATAAACCGACATTTTCTCTACTGCATAATTACTGTAAGGCCTTGAAACTTAATAACTTGTATAGAATATTTCTAAAATAAAACAAATAATATAATTTATCTATATCATATGTATTATTAAATATAATAAATTTTGGATATAATCAATGATTGCAGGCTTGTCCTGCGATAGTTAATGTAAATAATATTTGTTTATTTAATACATAAATAACTTCTATTAACATATAAAAATAATATTTTTATTCGACGCACATGCCATCTAAATCAAGAGTAATTTATATCCCGATTGGAAAAAAATAGCTTAGATATAATCAACTGACGTTTTGAGCTAAAAGTATAACAAATGTTGATAATTCATTGATTTAAAATGTTTATTTTTTATTTTTAAAATTGTAAATCCATACATACCATAAAATTCATGAGGTTTTTGTTCAAAACATGAATTAATATTACATTACAGGTTCAAGTACTTGGTGTATGATGCATAATATATAATTTAAATTTAGTTCAACTAACTTGTACCATTAACGGGGACGAGGACAACTGACACCCACCATACACTTAATCATTTTTGCATATATTATTATTAGTCGATGGGACACATTCGATGCGTGTGTAAAATATAAGCGAATATATTATAAAATCATTGTCGGAAGATAATTGAAAGATACAATACAAAAAGTAGAACATTCTAGAAATTCTACATTTAACATACCAAAGTTGTGTTACTAAAAGGATGTTCTAGAAATTTCACAATTAACGATACTCGAAGAGCTCAGGCTTAATATAATAGTAAATAGATTTTTTATTTATTTTTAGTATGTCTAATAATAAACTGACAACTGTTTGTATCATTTTGAAAGTTACCATTTTTAATTTTGTTACAATGTGAATAGAATATAAAGGTAAAATTATATTTTTGGTCCTATGACTATAGGTCGTTAGCATTTTTGGTCTTGTAACTTACTCCATTTACACATTTAGTCTTTTTTTGATGAATTTGATCCTGAACATCTCACATTTGGTCTTTTTTTTAGCAAATTTAGTTTTGTGTTGACAATTTTGATCGTATTATCACTCGAGTAGATCTCATTTTTAGTCTTATAGTTATATGTCACTAGGACCAAATTTTTCAACACAAGACTAAAATTACCAAAAAAATGACCAAAACTAATACGTGTTGGACTAAATTTGTCAAAAAAAGAATTAAATGTGTAAACAAAGTAAGTTATAGGATCAAAAATCCTAACAACCTAAAGTTACAGGACTAAAAAGATAATTTTGCCGAATATAAATAACCATTATAAACACATACAGTATCATTGTGAAATACATAAAAATTTCGAGCCCAAACACATTATTTTGAAATACAAGAAACAAATTACGAGATAAATAAAATACCTTTATATCATAAAGTGACGAAATAATTATTAATTCAGACTTCACGTTGCTGTTATTATTTAAATTACATCATATGAATAAATAACAACAACAGGAAGACAACAAATGTGGAGCTTATGAATAGGTGCAATTTTTCTTTTCACATGCTATATCTTATGAAATTAATTTTGATATTTGAGTCGCCAACTTATTCTTCTTCTTCAATTTTAATAAGTCCATTCTTTAGGGAGAAAAATATCTGGTGAAAGACAAATTGCATCATCCGCCTTCTTCTTTTTCTCCAACTTTTCATCATTTTTTCTCACAATATTTTTGTTTTGATCTGTAAAACAGAAAAAAAAAAATTCATGTTGTCAATATTTGAAAATTAATAGTGCAATAAACGAACACATATATATGTATAATTGTCACAATCAAATAACCTGGCTTGGACTTAATCTGGTGCCCAAGTTTGTGCACGTTAAGGTTGAGGGTTTGAACCACTCGAGCAGGCAACAAGACTGGAGAGAAAACTGAAAAGATCGAAAAAAAAAAAGATAAATGCGCACTTTCCACATAGTAAAGACTCTTAAAAGAATTGAATTTTGTGGAAAAAAAATTATAATATACTAAAACTCAAATAAATGCTTGCTCATTATTTAGAACTCTCGTCACAAAATTTTTGATAATCAACGTTTTACTACTGTAACACTAAATTCGAAAAATTTTCATATTATAAAAAGAGTTTTCCGATTACTCCCCATTAAAATGAGTTTTGTTTTCAACAAAATGATCTTGAAGTAAAATTTTATGATATAAAGTAATTAATTTAGAAAATCCCAATGTATCAATCTAAATTATGCTTAAAGGGAAATACATAAAAGTTAACACGGACCACATTTATAAATACGATAAGTTTATGGGGTATTTTGCATGAGACTGATGCAAATACTACAAATTTGGAGGGCATGAAAATGAATAAAATTGCATACTACCTGGCTTATTGGTGTACTGGAAGTCGGTACCTTCCCTTCTGGGAAGAAAAACCCCTGTTCCACAAGACCTTGGGCCAGAGCCCAAGAATACTGCTTGCATTCCAGGCCCACCAGAAGCCCAATTCGACTGATTTTTCCCTCTTGCAACTCTCTGGCTACATTTTGACTGCTGCTGAAACTGTATAAATACCACAAATGCTGAGTTAATTGCTCATTTTCCTCATTTTTAATACTCCAATTAGAAAGAAAAAGAAAATACATAAATTTCCATTGTACTGAACATACGTCTCGAATATTTATAATATTTTTATAGATAAATTAGAACGAACTCATCCAAAATTTAGCATAATTACAAATACCCCTATAATTCTCGATTGCCATAAGGAGATTTTGTTAAACGATAATTAATTTTGAGAAAGTATTTGTAAACTTTCGAACAACAAAGGGTATTTTTTAATTATATTATATCTAGTTTTTAATATATGGACTTAGTATGATATAAATTATGAATTTTTCTCTCTCTTTCTTTATTAGTATCTGATCTGAAGTAATTAATAGCTTCCAAGTCGGGGCATGCCAGGATATAATCACGTGTAAAATCTAATTACTTCCTAAGTTGATTCTCCCATTAATTCTTTATTGCTTGTGAATTTCATTTTCAGAATGATTTTAAATTAAAAATTAAATAATAAAACGTCTTTTTTAAGGAATAAATAAAATCAGGATGATCTGAAAACTAATCCGTTCACACATCGCCGCCATCCCGCGGCCGTTCCCCCGCCACCCGCCGCCGAGAAAACAGAAATAAATAATAATGTTAATTAGTACCATCAACGGAGAGTTCAACTCCGGCGACTTCGACGGAGATTTTATCCGCTGTGGACGTGGTTGCTGCTCAACCCCAACTCCAAACTGCTCCTGCGAGGAGAAAAGCAAGCAGTGAAAACTCGTACGTCCGATCGATTTGCCCTTCTTCTACATATGTAGAGTACAAACAACAATGCAGAGCGAACATGAAATGAAGCATATATAAAGTGGTTTGTACCTTTGCGTGATGATGGTGGGTGGTACTCCGCGAATGTTTAGGGGAGATTAGCGGCGGGTGTAGGATTCCATGGTAATCATTCTGCGCCATATCACAGACAATAATCTAAGAGTCCGGAGAGGCAAAAATTTCTTTTGATGGGATTCAGAGTTCCAACTTCGAACCTGCAACGTAACTACTTATATATATATATATAGTACTTACGAGTAAGGGGTGGGGATTAGGAGATATTTAAAGAAGTAAATTACGGATTAGTCTTTATTAATTCTCCATATTGCCCCTGATTATCTACCTCAATTACGCGTCTCGCCACGTTTTTCGAATTAAATTTTCTGTAAATTGATATCGTGTTGTATTTACTATGTGAAATATTACGTGCATAATATTTACTTTGTCAGTATATTTTTAGTTTCTTTTTAATGAAATACGAGATGTAATATGATTTTATGATGAAATAAAATCATTTGGCTGTTGGGATTTACTCTTTGTCCTTTTGGGAGGTTTTGTAATATGATTTTCTTTATAATTATCCGCGGACCATAATATATTACTTTCTTTTTTGGGGAGATTTGATCAGGACTAATTGAATTAATTGATTTATAAATAGAAATTAATGCATTAATTACAGGATGTGTAGGTAATTGTCTCATATTATGTGAGTTATTGTAATTTATTTATTATTTTTAATCATATTGATGTATTGGTTGAATTGACGTATTGTTCACTTTATAGAGATGTTGATGTAATCATGTATATAATACCACTTAAAAAAATATTAATGTTTCACTGGATAAAAACACCATGATTCATTTAAGAAATATATTCAGTAGGCATGCGGATCAAATCAAATTCAATATTAAGATTTTTTTTGGGGGGATATAAATTCGTTATAGGTGTCTTCATCCTATCAAGATGAAGTTAATCCTGTTTGGGGCAAAAATGAGAAAGTGAAACATTTTTCATCAAATGTGATTCTAAAGTTTTAAATACCGTTCATTGGCAAAAATTCGCTTCAATATTTAATTTGTTGATGTAGCTTGCAAGCAAATTTGGACCCGTTTTATGAGAACGAGGCCATGTGTCGGCCCGAAGTCTCTTGTCTGGTAGCTAATGATATAGACAAACGTCTCACATTGATTACAAACGAGGAATTTGAGTAATTTATAAGCTTCAAGGCCTTTCCGTGCCTGAAAAGAGGACAAAACCATGAGATTCACATATAGTCAACAAAGATCATATTTCGCACAACGAAATACCGATCAAATCACAAACTACATAACTTACTTACCACTGTATCAACAACTTATTTAACAAAAGAAGTAGCTCCACCATTTTGATCATTTAAAATTGTGAGTGTTTTTGGTAGTTTATCTAAGTTGAAGTTTGATTGATTAAATTAGTAAGGATGAAGAAAGAATCTTTAAGGATAATTGAAAATGTTGAGGAAAAGCATGAATGCAGGGACATGAAAGTAAATTCAAGCAGTGCGAGGTGGGACGTGGAGAGGTTGGGTTGGGTTGGGTAAACCCCTCGTCGCCCGCAGGTTGTTTGTAGCAGTTATTATTAGCGTTAAGGTTTCGTTGCCCTAAATCAAATAATACCAAAACTAAGTATTCTCTTCCACCTGTGACCCGCCAAAATAAGTAACATTAAAATAAATTTTTGTATTTCAGATTTAAATGGATAAGCGTATGCCGTCCGATGAGCACCTAATTATTGAGCAACATAACCCTTATTTTTCTTCATAACCACCACACCAACCCACCTATATATCTTGAAAAACTTCTTATATTTCAGTATAGGAAACTGGACTGTTGTATGGGTGGTAAGATTTATTAATAACTGGTCATATGTTGTTACGTAATATTTGTGTTATATAATTAAATAAATTTTATAAATAAAAATTAATATATAATGAAAAGTGAATCAAGTGATTAACATAAGTGAAAGTGAGGAATAGTTAAAAGATGACGTGAATCATTTTAAATAAATAAGTATTATATTGGTACAAATATTCAAAGGCATAATTGCTTTGTGAGGGGGAATTGACTTTTATTTTTTATTTATTTAGTATAGACTTACATAAATTAATGTAATGTAGCACCATTTCTGTTCCAGTTCCAAATTCGTTTTGTTATATGGTAATCTTGCATAAGTGTTTTTGAACTTCCTATTTTTTAACATTCTTGACGACAGTAACTGTTTTCCGTTTTCTTTTTTTAATGTTTATTGTTACTATTTTTGAAGTTATATTATATTGAATTTTTACAATTTGTTTTTCTGAGATCCATTATTTATATTTTATTTTACCAAATGCATGACCTAACTCACCTTAAATAATCCTTTGAGGAAGCTAATTTCATCATTCCCATTCTTTTTTTGGACAAACAAAAGTCAGCGGATCTGGTTTGATCAAATCTAAACCAATCATATAACAAGTGTAATACACTTGCCGTGTAATTAATGTACAATTTAGAAAAAAATGACCAATCACATAACAAGTGTATCACACTTGCTCTATAATTAATTTTGTTCGATCGAACATGATCCGCTCAAGAATTTTCCGAATTTCTGTAAATATAAAAACACATTCATGTAAGTCCATCGCTATTGGAACATTGGAGATAGGGAGTACAAGAAGAGAGGCATCTCTCAAACAACCAAACGTTAGACCACTACAAATTGTATCTTAATACTATAGCTAAACAACAGAAACTGAACAATCCCCCAAATTTCTCTATAATTTTCAGTGAAGGAGTATCTTGCAGACAAATTATCATCTACTCAAAAACCCATAACTATCTGCCTACCTCTGTTTTGCTGTTTTGTAGCAATCCGGGCCTAAATTTTCGCTGTTCCGTAGCAAAAGCACAAAATTTGGCTGTAAATTTTGACCACCTTCTTCCTCCATCGGACATCACTTGGTTCATCGATTATAACAAAGCCCGGGGGATAACAAATGTATAGATTGGACAGTTAAACCAGAACTACGCGGACCAAATGCTGCCAGTGGGGTTTAGAGAAGGACTTCATAGTCAAGCAACTGATCCTCAATATATTCTTAAAGACCGCTTGGAATTTCACTGATGCGCATTTTGCTTGTTAGTTGTAGCAATCTCTTGGTTTCCTCGTCTATCTCTACATTGTCCTTCTTCATCCGCTCTGCCAAAATAAGTGGCATTTTACCAGCTTTTGCATAAGTTCGGAGAAGAGAATTGTACACCTCTGTATTCACATAGCCAGCACGCCGAAGAGTTACCAGCAACTGTTCTGCACCCTCGACATTGCCAAACTCTTCGACAATGCTAGATACTTCTTGCACTAGCTTTTCATCTGGATCCCATTTTCTAACACTACTAATGGCTTTTTTGAAACAATCAAGAACTTTGTCAACCTGCCTTTGTTTCAAATAACCCCAAGTAAGAAGCTCCCAAGTGGTATAGCCTGGTACTATATCTTTTTGCACCATTCGATCATAAAAAGCCTCTGCCGTCTCCATCTGACTGTTATTGATGTAAGCAGCAAGAAGCAAATTCGGAACCCTTGAGTCCTTGGTAGGGGAAACAGACTCCCACTCGTCGTACAGCTTCTCAGCTTCTTCAAGTTCTTTAAGTTTCAGTAAGGAAGTAATCATGCAAGTGTACTCAACATCATTCAGTTTGCGGTAAGTGGACTTCATCTTCTTCCATATTCGGCGAACCTCACTCTTATTTTCAAGACCAGTATGCAAACTGATCAGCGATGCATATGCCACTCGAACTTTTCTAGAGACCCTTTTCTCCATCTCCTTCAGTGCAGACTCAGCTTTTTCATGGAGTGAATTATTGATGTAGATGCTGGTTAATGTGCTGTAAGTCAACCAGTCAGGTTCTATTTTGGCCCGGGTTTGTTCCAGGAACACCTTTTCAGCAGTTTCAACCAAATTTTGTGATGCGCATGCAGTCAACAACAGATTATATGTGACGACATCTGGTGTGGTCGTCGTCTTCAGCTTCTTAGTAATTTCTGGAACCTTTTCCAACTGCCCTGTTGAGACGTATAGAGAGAGCATGTGGTTATATGGAAGAGGACTCTTCAAGAAACCACATTCTGACATCTTCTCCATCAGAGCTTCAGCCTTATCAGACTCCTTGTGCTGCACATAGGTGTGGAGAAGAGCACTACAAGTTGCGGCGTCTCTCATTTTTTCAGGCAGATCTTCAAAGAACTTTTCTGCGCTATTTAAACCCCGGATTTTAGCAACTAAATCCAAGTGGACAGCGTAGTCCCCAGGTACAAGCTTCATATCTTCTTGTATCCTCATCCATTCACAAACCTAGAAACAACACCAATAACATCATAAACTTAGAATTGCTGTACAAAACAACTAGTCTCAGAAGTGTCACACTTTCCCTTCTCCTCACCCTTTATCATACACCAAGTGAACCTGACATATGTATTGCTAGATATGCTGAGTAACTACTAATCCCCAATTAAATCTCAACACGAGATTGATATCAGTCAAAGTAACTGGACAAACGCAAATATTTCCCTCTTAATCTTTGAATTTGCTCGTATCTATGATTCTAGAACTAAACTGAACAGCGACAATCAGCATAGAGCATAGATGAAACTGAGAAAATTTATCTCAAATTGTAAAAAGCAAGAACTAAGTAGTAGTATATTTATATGCAAGTGGTACAACCTCGAGGGCATGTTTGTAACGCTTAAGCTTTCGGAGCTCGCGAACAATGCGATTCAGTTCGTACTTGCGCACAACGTGTCCCTCCTCCTTCCACTTGCGCACGGCGACGACGGCACTCCGCTTCGTGTACACCAGAGCGAAAAGCCGCCGCCCCAGCGTGTCTCTACCAGTGCTGGCGTTCCTGAGCTTATTTCCTGCGGTTTTTCTTCCCTGTCCTGATACCTTCTCCTGCGCCGGAGCATCGACCACTGCCGCCTTCGTCGATAATCGGCGCGCGGCGGCGATGGATGCTCGAAAAATGCGGGGCAACATTTTCATGCTTTAGAACAGTAGATAAATTTTCAACAGAGACTCAAAAGAGAGGCAAGTAGAGCCCAGCCCACGAACGTAAGTGGGCTTAAGTGCTGCTGTTTGGACCGATACGCAATTTATGAGTAAACCACGATATAAGATTTACATGGGCAAAGTGGGGGTGGTGGAGGTTAGGACCTGTTTGTTTGATTTTTATTTTTAATTTTTAATTTTTAAAATCGTAAAAGTAAAAACAAATTCACTCAATATTCTCATTGAAAATATAATTTAACATAAATTATAATATTTTTAATTAATTCAAATATATTTTTATTTTACACAAATACTTATTATACAAAATTAAAAATGCATATTTTTTTAATTAAAAATTAAAATTAAAAATACCAACACACAAGACCCTAGGTAATTTAGATCCTAGTATGCTCCATGTGTGTCTCGAAGTAAGACTTATGTTCCCATTCAATAGTTGTTTGAAGTAGTTACAAAGATGAGCAGAGTATAAATTAAATAATTTTAGCTCTCGTTCCACGTTGTTCTTGCGGATATATAATAAATAAATTTTTTTATTTTACAATATATGATACATAAAATTAAAATATATAACACAACACGTCACATTAATAATAAAAAAATTAAATAAAAAAAACTAATTTAAGTGAATTATCAACACAACAAAAAAATCGTGTATTAGTGTCACAAACTACTATATGTGAGTGAAAAATGTCTTTTCTATTTATATTAGTATAGACTAATTAGGAGTATAATTGTCATTTTTAAAATTTAGTACGACAGTATTACTATCAATCCAGTGAACAATCACTTTTTTTAAAAAAAAACAACAAATATTAGTATAAATACGTGATTAAAGTATAAATTTTCACAATATACATTTATTACAAGAGCTCAACCTTGAATCATCTTTGGTCGTAATAGCAACATCTACTTCTAAGTTCTAACTTCTTTCCCAAATCATATTCAAGAGGTGTTTTTTTATTAAAAAAAAAATAATAACCTTCTTTAAAATACGAGGAAAGTATTTAAGAAACAAATAATAAGAAAAATGGCATTGTTTAAACTCTTAACATTTTTTTTTTGTATATTGACCTCATAAATTCTACAATCACCGAGAAAAAAAGTGATCTTATGAGATTATATAAAAAGAAAAGGATTAGAAAATAATTACTCACGGTCGTGAATCTTGAATTACTTTTTCTCAAAGGAAAAGGATTATAACGCCAGTTTTCTCTCCATTAACTCATTGTTTAGTTTAGTGTTTGACTCGGCCGCGCTTCAACCCAAGCACAAATCTCACCCCCTAATCATCACCAGACTCAACTCGTACAAAACCTTCGAATCAATGC
Source organism: Sesamum alatum (assembly GCA_034509735.1). NCBI lineage: Eukaryota > Viridiplantae > Streptophyta > Magnoliopsida > Lamiales > Pedaliaceae > Sesamum > Sesamum alatum. The sequence goes on from JACGWO010000009.1 coordinate 4,774,669, forward strand.
CAACTGGCGGTTCAACCTCCGGCGCCCGCACCACCGTACGAATCGTCGTCGTCGGCGACCGCGGCACTGGAAAATCCAGCCTTATCGCAGCTGCCGCCGCCGAAACCTTCAGGCAGGAAGTCCCTCCTGTTCTCCCTCCCACACGCCTCCCTGCCGATTATTATCCCGATAATGTTCCAATTGTCATCATCGACACCTCATCGAGGTGAACTCTTCATGCACATCTTTCTTTCAATTGTGTGTTTTTTATTTATTAGAGGAGTAGGTTCTTTTGCACGCGCTTATGGATTAGTTTGTGGATGCAGTTTGGAGAACAGGGGGAGGCTCGCTGAAGAATTGAAGCGCGCTGATGCCGTAGTGTTGACATATGCATGCGATCAGCCTTCGACGCTTAATCGCCTCAGCTCATTCTGGCTCCATGAGCTTCGGAGACTAGAGGTTTGAGTTAAATGTTTATGTTGCATTATTGACTTCACCACATGTGGTTTCTTTATCAACACTAGGGGTGTTGTACGGTTTTTCATCGAATAATTAGTTTATGTTGTTTGATTTGATTTCCATCACCAATTTTTTTTTTACTATTTTTAATGTAAATTTTAATTTACTAGATTGTTATTGTTGTTGTTATTTTGAACTTGTTGGCGTTGCAGCATGTGATTTTTAGTCAGGAGTGTAAAAGAATGAATGGAGGCAAACAATATATTGTCCCAACTTAGTTTGAATTTCTTACCAAGCGAGATAGTTTGTTTGGGGTTGTTTATGGTGATTGAATGAACTAATCTCCAACCAAACTTAATTCAGTGTAATATGAGTGAGGTTTAGTTGCCTGATACTTCAAATATATTATATGGTTATAAAACTTACCTAGCTGAGGTTAAAATATTAGTGCACTAAGATAGGCGTCTGGTTTCATAAGTGAACAATTTTCGAGCTCAAATGAGATTTCGGGGACTGCCTCTTTTTAAGTAGCTTAGTTCACTTTTCAGTCCTTTGATGTCTGGAACTCACTAGCGATGTAATTGTCTCCTGCATTTGTAGCTCACATGATCACATCTGCTGAGGAAAATGATGTATTTTCACTGTATTGGTATTTGTTATTCTTTCATATTGACTTGAAATTTGAATATGCCTCATCAATTGTGGTTGCTTAGATCAAGGCGCCAGTCATTGTGGCTGGTTGCAAGCTAGATAGGCGAACTGAGGAGTACAATTTGAGCATTGAGATGGTGCCACTCATGCAGCAGTTTCGGGAGATCGAAACTTGCATAGAATGTTCAGCGGCTAACATGCTTCAGGTTTGAGATAATGGTTGAATCTTGTAGATTCTGATTACTCTTTCTTTTGTGCATATCGATGAGAATAAGAATCTGCAGATGATTTAAGCGGTTGTAAGATTTTTACAGATTCAAGAAGTATTCTACTTTGCTCAAAAAGCGGTCCTACATCCAACAGCTCCATTATTTGATCAAGAAACCCAAACTTTGAGACCTCGATGTATGAGGGCCTTGAAGAGGATATTTGTTCTCTGTGATCATGATATGGATGGTGTTCTCAATGATGACGAGCTAAATGAATTTCAGGTTGTTTTCCTTTTCCTCTCTACCTAAACCATTTTGTTACTTTAAGATAAAGAGCTTTTCTCTTGCTTCTATTGTTCATGTCCATCTGAGTTCTCTTTGTGGGAAAATGCAGTTCTTTTATCCTTTCACCTCTAACCTTCAGTGCTTGTGAGCAGGTTAAGTGTTTCAATGCCCCTTTGCAACCTGCTGAAATAGTGGGTGTTAAGAGAGTGGTACAAGAGAAGTTGCCTGAAGGAGTCAGTGAACTTGGTCTTACCTTAACGGGCTTTCTTTTTCTTCATGCTCTTTTTATAGAGAAAGGCCGAATTGAGACGACATGGACTGTTTTGAGAAAATTTGGGTACAGTGATGAGCTTAAACTAAGGGATGATTATTTGTCAATTCCAAACAAAAAGGCTCCAGATCAGGTGAGTCTTGTTGCAAAGCCTGTTTTCAGTTATCGTTTGTGACTCTGATAATGTTTCTCTAAAAAATTAAAAAGGCCCGGTTTGGTTTTAGTTTCATTTCAGAATGAAAGTGTTTGGAAAACTGTTTATAGAAAATGGACTTTTGGTTTATTTTTTCAACTAGTGTCAGGTTTATGTCCCATGTGACTTCAAATCAGGTCAATGTGTGCTGTTAGTGGTCTCGAATTAATGACTCATGGAGTTGGTTATGTTAAATAGAGCATAAAAAATAGATAATATTATGGGATAATGATCTGAAATAATTATTTACTTTGCTTTGTGATAGTTTATTATATTTTACCTTTAGAAGAAGGAAAGAGAAATAGTAAGCCGATTAGTGGGAATATGTGTGCTGTTAGCACTATTCATGATTTTGGTTTCAATAAGATTTGGTTAACTAATTTGAAATAGGTAAAATTCTTCATATAATAACAAAATCATAGACTAATTGCTTCTAATGATTCTCAGAAAAGTCAGTTTTTGTGCACAAAGAGTGTTTTTATCCTCAAAATCATAGAGGGGTTTCCTTCATGATATATGTTCCATTATCTGTACTGATATAAGTGTTCTTGTCTGGAAGTCTGATAATGGTGGTGAATCTAAGCTGTTATTGGCTAACAATGTATCGTTGTTTAATTTGTTGTTGGTGCTTTATTAACTAGCTATTACATAATAAAACATTTTGTATCTTTTGATATATGAGAATCAATGCATTTCCTTTTAATATTTCTCTCTGAGCACTTAGTTTATCCTTCTATTACAGTTTCTATCTTCAAATGCTTGTGTCCTTTGCAGAGTGTTGAATTGACAAGTGAAGCAGTAGAGTTTTTAAAGGGAGTCTTTAGCACATTCGATGATGATAAAGTATGTTTTTTTTGTATTGCTTTCCTGCTATCTATTTGAAAGTTAATGTCTGATATGAAATGAAACATAGCTGGAAGTCTTGTTACACCTCTTGGTGGAAAATATCGTGCATGCTGTGCTGTTAGAATGTATACAAACCTGATGATACCGAATTCATCAAATTAAGAGTTTACAAATTTCTCTTGCAAGAAGGTTTATCCTTTAGTTTGAGCCTTCCATACCCTTTTCTTAAAGGGAAAGAGGACCGTCATATTACCAATTAGTACAACTTTAAGACGACTGCTATATTTTGCTATTTTCTAAAGTCTTTCCAAATGCCATGAGTGCCAAATGCTGTTGGATATAACTTCTTAGATTTATTGTAGATTAAGATGACTAAATGATCATTTTAGATTCATCAAAAGAAAGCTGATCTTTGAAATTATTTGTTGGGATTATTTAACTACCTTTTAGAATCAACCCTTTAGACACAATAATATATGCCATACATGTCAATTTAAGTATACATTAGGTTTTGATTTTGATAACCCATAACCTGGAAAATGCATCTATTGAGTAATCATGACACCTGATTATTTCTTAGTAACATCGTTTGTGCCAAACACATACCCCACCAGAATACTTAATATATAATCATCTATAGTCAAGTAATTTGCACCCTGCACCACTTTGAAATAGGTTTTCACGTTGATAACTCTGTCACTTTTCTACCGCTTCTGTAGTTTTGTCACCATTTTTAGATTTCTGAATTTCCCTGTGCTGCTCCAACATTTTCAATATTATTCTGCCTTGTTCCAATGAGTCAGTCACCTTTGTGCTATTATAGGATGGAGTTCTTCGCGAAAGTGAGCTTGAAGATTTATTTTCAACTGCACCAGAAAGGTAAATTTATTTAAGCAGAAGGCTGTCGTTTTTGTGCTGCAACTTTAAGATCCATTTTTAAGCATGCATAGAAAGGGGATTTCATAATTTGAACAATTTCAGCATCAACTCAGCCTTAACTTAAGACCTTAAATTGTGTGCTTTCTTCATGAGTTTGTTAGAATTCACCCCTTTAACTTTATGAAAGTTAAGGCAGTACTGATTTCTAGCGTCTGTGGATGGGTGGTTAAATTGATTGAAGTGTTTTTTGTTTCAATTGAATTTTGGCTGATTAGGGTTCTTGTTGCTCAGAATAGAAGTAATTGCTCTGAGAGTCCTCTGAAAGACTTTTGATCTGCTTGATTTGATGTGCATGTGTATATTTTCTGGTGTAGTCTGCATATTATGTTGATTAGTATGCAATGCGTCTACATCATCATGTTTCTTTATTCAACTGAATTTGGCACAGCCAGTTTCAGCTTACCATGTGCTGTAGAATCTGGCCGGCTAAGAATTGTTTATTAAATACAATAGATGTGCTGTGGCCTACGATTGAATTCTTGAATTATGCAATATAACTGTAATTTTTTTCATAAAAATCCTTTGCAATATGTGGTCTTTGCACTATTGTTCCCTTGATGTGTTACTTTTAAGCATGTTATTCTACCGCTGCTTTCCATCACGAATGCTAGTTATTCTTTCCTTGGCTTTCCTAATATCATTTCCCTTGGTTTTTAATGATGTAAATTCAGTCCTTGGGTTGAAGCCCCTTATAAGGATGCGGTCGGGAGAACTCCACTCCGTGGAATCTCTCTTTCTGGATTTCTATCTGAGGTGGGTACTCGACCTGTGCAAGATGATGCTGTAGGTTTCAACTGCACCCTCAGTGTTAAACTGTTTAATATGAAGTATCTTTTTCTATATCAAGTTTTGATTCATTCTTCATTGTTGTGTTGAAATCTTTGATATGTGCTTGAATTAAAAAGCAAAACTCGACCATACACCATATTTGCCATTCTTTTCAGAAAGTTATAATCTCTGTGACATTGTACTTTTTGTCGCTTCCCTATCATGTGGAACTTGTATTACAGTGGGCTCTTATGACATCACTGGATCCAGCTCAAAGTATTGCCAACTTAATCTATATTGGTTACCACTGCAATGCTGCATCAGCCCTCCACATCACTAGGAGAAGATTAGCCGATAGAAAGAAGCAACAAACAGAACGAAATGTTTTCCAGTGCTTTGTTTTTGGACCTAAAAATGCTGGAAAGTCTGCATTGTTGATGTCATTGTTGGGAAGGTATGGGTCTGAATCTGTGTATGCATGAGTTTATCAGAGTAAAAAATATCAAATGGTTCTCTTTCTGCGAATCTCCTTATAGCATTGAGTAGAGTCTATTTTAACTGTATGAATCATATTATAACTTTACTCGCTGCAAATCTAAATGAGAGATTTTTGTTGTTTCTCCTAATTACAGGCCTTTTTCAGAAAACTATGTTCCTACAACCACGGAACAATATATTGTGAATGTCGTTGACCGGCGTATGGTGAGTACTAACTGCAAAATCAATTTCATTGCCTCCCTCTACCTCTCTTGGTGGTTCTGTTTCTTCTGTTGTTCTTCTTTTTCCCTTTTTTTTTTGGATTGGGGGAGTGGGGTAATGGCTGGTGAAAGATCTGAAGTATCTTAGCAAGTGATATCAGTGGAGATTAATGCCCCTGTTGTCTACTAAAGCATTAATCTGTTTGAATGCTTCTAGGGTAATAAGAAAACTCTTATACTTCGGGAGGTTCCAGAAGATGGAGTTAAGAAACTTTTATCCAATAAGGAATCTTTGGCTGCTTGTGACGTAGCTGTTTTTGTTTATGACAGGTAGGCATGGTTTGCTGCATTTATGCTAACATTTTTGCCCTGGTTTAAACTTGTATAACTGTGCAACTTATTTGGATTTTATTATTTCTTTTCTTTCAGTGGTTAAGGACGTGGAATAAGTTGGTTTCTCTGATATGGTTTCATTTAATCTTTTTCCAGCTCGAGCGAGTATTCTCTTAAAGGAGCGACAGAATTGCTGTCATATGTGGCTAGGCAAGGGGAAGAAAGTGGTTTTGGGATGCCTAGTCTCCTGATTGCAGCAAAGAATGATCTTGGCTCAAATCCAACAGTAAACAAAGACTCAGCAAAGGTATTCGGGACTTCTTTACTACCTGCTTTACTTATGAAACTTGTATAATGAGATTTGAACTCTGCTTTTGTGGAGCCCTCAAATGAAATGATAAAAAAGCAAAAAGCATGAACAAATAAGGGAAGGAGTGATTCATGATTTGGAAGTTTATTTGTTCTAGGTTTGCCTCGACATGGGGATCGATGCACCTATTCCTGTAAGTGTTAAAGAAAGAGATCTGAATGATGTGTTCTCAAGAATTGTAAATGCAGCCGAGCACCCTCATCTGAGTATTCCTGAGACGGAGCTTGGCCGCAGTCAGAAGCGATACCGCCAGCTAGTCAATCGTGCTCTTATGTGTATCTCAGGTATTCTATGATACTTATGTAATATTTTATAACAGAGTAGTAGAGTTTAACAGGTCCAGCGGTGGAATTTCTTGGCCACTACGGTAGGTTTTGGGAGTAAATCCTATGTACTGAAAATTCCATATTGGACCTTGGAACAACTATTGAGTGAGTCATCATGTGAGCTAGTAGACACCTGGCACATAGCTTATGTTAGAGAGCACAGCCTTAAATCCTTATATACAATTGCACGAGATACTGCATAACAGGATAGGAACATAGGTGGTCCATATGAATTGCATTGCGCTTGCATTTTGTTTACTACTTCATGTGAAATTGCCTGTTATGACATAATTTGGTAAAAACTACAGTTGGAGCTGCTGCAACTTTTGTCGGGTTGGCAGCTTATCGGGCCTATGCTGCAAGGAAGAACGCCTCCAGTTAAATTGCTCTCCAGCAAATTGAGCTGGTAATGTCGCATCGCTTTAACATGACTTTACATGCTATTCATTTTTGCCTGTCTTGCTGTCAGACGCTATCAAGAATATTCATTGTACATATGGAGCATTCCTTGTATCTGAAAGCATTGGCTCCCTGCTAATGCAATTGAAAGACTGCTGTTAATCCAGTTTCAGTGGTTGAATCATAATATTGCAGTTAGTTATAGAAGTTTAATCTTACCATTTAATGTGCTTACAGGTTTTCTGTTAGCTAGTCGCTCTCTGAGGTTGCTGAATTCTGCTGTGATCGCTCGGTTACCCAGGGTATGGGTATGCAAAATATAGGGACTCCGAAGGTCACCAATTTTAATAAACTTAACAAAATAGAAAGAAAGGAAATAAGAAGAAAGCTGGATTTATGTCTGGAAAGGTAAGTCCCTAGGTCTTGAGCCCCAAAAAAGTACAGCATAATCCTTGGTGTATGAAAACGCATACCCCCGAGCCTGATTCCTAAAGTTTATGACCTGATAAGCTGAGGTGTATAGTTATTTTGCGAACTTGATAATCATTTTGTCTGCACCATTCTTTTGACTCGAGAGAGTATGTAAATGGTTGATGATCGTCTGTTCTATGGGTATAACCGTATAGCTCCTTTTGTCTATCATCACAGACTAACAGTGTCTTTTGTTGCCACAACCTGTATCTCTGTCAATAGCTATTAGCTTTTGGTAGTGGTAAGCGTTTGATCCTAACAACTTGGTTGAACTTCAGCTAGATAGATCAATTAGGCTAAAAAGCTTCTTTTGTAAAGATACATAAATATTTTAAATTTTAGGATAAATTACAACTACTTCTTTTGAGGTTAAGCATAATTATAAATATCCCCTTGAGGTTTGTAACTGTCTAATAAATAAATTATTTTTATTTATTTTTATGGGTAAACTGATCAAAATGTTTTTATGCATTGAATTATTTTTTATTTAATTTATTTGTTTTTGGATTACAATGCGCATGGAGAGCTTTGTTGAGTTTTTTACCCAAAGGAGTAATAATGCAATTTGTCTCGCCTGACTTTTCTACAATTTTAATAAAAAAATTTAAGGTCAAAATGGTCAATTATAGGTCGTTGGTTAAAAATTACAAATCTCAAAGGGGTGTATGTTTTGTAATTATGTCAAATTTCAGGGGAGATGGTTGTAATTTGCCCTAAATTTTATATAAATGAGTTTAACACATGTCGAGTGTGTAATAGTTATAAATTAACTAAAGGTTTATGCAAACTTTAAGACCTCTTAGAAAAGCTGCACTAGAAACATTCCCCTTAAACATAGGATTTCTCCAAATACGAAACAAGATAAAGAAGTTGTAGTTGGGTAAATTAAAACAACATAAAATTCATGATAAAGCTCACCTAATTGAGCTTCATGACATATGAACATCAAGCATTAAAAGGTTAGGCGGGTTTTAAAGATTCTTCTATATAGGGTACCCTGTGTGGAGTGGTCATAAATAATTGGCCCTTTTCTGTCTTGAAAACCTCCTGACATGAAAAGATTGGATTGTAATGGGAAGGCCGTGAAAAAGAAGATCTCATATAGATTCGTAGGCCGTTGAATATGCACGTCCTGTATAATTCCCAACTGCAGGAGTAGTCAAGTGGGATTGTTCTATAGGATTTTGAGTGATATTTACTGGCAATGACCCAATCGGAATTCGACAACGGGTTTCATAATCTGGTGGAGGAAGAAGGGATCAGTATGTGCCAAAATAGTCCAAAGAGAAAGTACTTGTGATGGTTTTCTGGACGTTTTGGAAGCCAAGTCAAGACATGTAGATACGCTCATCAATCAGAGAAATTTTAGTTCAGATTCGGTTCAGTCAAATTTGAACTAATTATATGACAAGTACACATATGATTGACGTAAGTGACGTGCATGGGGCCGCCTCCCCTTCCCACAAGTGATGTGATACTCTCTAGTACTCTTCTCAAAGCTGACAATTGAGTTTCTATGTCTGTGGATTGGGTGGTGCTTCAACACCAATGAAAAAACATGGTTGCAAGTAGCTTCTTCACATGGAAACCATGTTTTTTTTTTTTTTTTTCTTTTTCTCCGGAGAAATTGCCCTTCGGAAATTTGATTTAGACTTGTTGCCCATCGACCGTGTGCGCTAATAAGTAGAAATGTACTTTGAATTGCAGTCATATTTCATATTCTGAAATTGGTGAGGAAAGATATATAAGTTAGAACGGAGTAAGTTGTAGGGATGAAGGGCCATTTTTAGTTTACGAGGAAGAATGAGTTCAAAGAGTGAAGTAGTAGGAGTAGTAGTAGTGAGTAGAGACAGGGACAGCATTGTGAGTTTGTCCAGAAGGGGAAAGAATAGTAAAGGAAAATGGAGGGATGATTTGAATAATGAGAAGAAGAAGACAAAAGTGTGGATACGTAGACTAGATTTTGAAAATCGAAATGTTTGTAGGAACGTGGGTGGGTGTTTTTGTGGTATCCTAAAGCCGTGCATTGTCGGGAGGAGTCAATAGTCATCATCCCACCACAACACAACAACCAACAACCACCAATGCATTGACTAGATAATAATTAAATTTATATATATATATAAAAGAAAGACTAGATACCCATTTTTATTTAATTTTAAAATGATGTAAGTAGCTAGTACCTCTAATTAACCAACCATGCATATTAAGAATTGATTCTTGATTCCCATGTAATTGGATCCCACTTTATATCTTGAAATGGAAATTAAATAGAAAAATATTGGCATGCAAAGTAAAGAAGCATGGAATATGATGAAATAGTGTGGTGGATATACGATAGATGGGATTTTCTGTTTAAAATTATATTGCATTTTTTATTCCATATAACGTATACACCTTTCATGGGTACAAAGATTTTGTTTCAATTCTTTTATTCAAAGAAAGATTTTATACACCTAATGTGTGGAGATTAAAATTACATAGAATAAAAATAATATAATTTAAAATAAAAAATTCAACGAGGATATATGATACTCCGGGAATCCATTCTTGGAATTATGAACCAAACGTTTGATGATTTGGTGAAGAGATAAGCATGAACAAGTGTAGTGGCCTTGATTTAGAGTTAGAGGTATTACAGGTGATGGGGCCTATTGGTCTACTCATAATTCATTTGATATATATTCCTCTAGTGAGCGAGTGGCTGTGGCATCCATATATTGAGAAGATTCACACAAGTAAAAGGTGAGAGAGTTGTTGTAATAAGAGTATCAGCTGCATTGAAAGAAAGGTTTGGTATAGAAAGAAGGAAATTTTGGATGAGATTGATGACATACACATCATTAATTGCACAAACATACACACATATGGCTGGCTTTATGTTATCCAAAAACTTGATCATGTGGATGTATTGAAATTAACACGTAGGATAAGAAAAGGGGAAGTGGATTGGAAGTTGTAAGGGCACCACAAAGCAGGTCTGGTTGCCTCGGTGGCACTGGCAGACACCATCACCTCCACCACCCACCTTTGTCCGAATTAGCTTCTTCATTCTTGGGCACAAACAATAATATATATATAGACACTAATTAAATTAATATTGGGGTGGGGTGGGGTGGTCGACATCAAGACTTTTAGTACGTAGGTAGTTAGTTTGTGTTAAATATGTTGTCTCTCTCAGACTTATGGACACAAGAAATTAATCACTCCAAAAAGGGAGGGAATATATATATATATATTGATGTATATTTGTGGTGTAATTATGAGACAATAAGAAATCATATACTATCCACATGTACAGAATTAAAGATAAGGACGTGATGTATACATGTTTGTAAGACAAAATAAACAATGGGGCCATTATATAAACGCATATGTATACAATGAATTCCAATAAGTTTTATTATAATTACAGATATCTGTCGTTGTTTAAAAAAATATAAATATATTTTGAAATTAATAGTCGTTTAATAAATAGTCCATCGTAACAACCCACTGTAGGGAGTATTTGACTACTTAATTCTGTAAAGATATTTGTAATTAATAAATAATAAGAAAATATTTATAATTATAACAAATCTCAAAATAACGAACATAATTTACCCTATATTCTCATGTATAGGTGCAAGCAAAGGGTGTATAATGTCCCTTTGTGGAATAATGAGAGGTTTTTGTTTATATATGTGCAGGGTTGGGTGGACAGGTAGATTTTGCATTATTATTATTATTATTATTATTATTATTATTGTTATTGTTATTATTTATTAAGTTTGGAGGGATTGGGCATTTGGACCAACTATATATAACGCCAACTCCGCTTGCTTGCTGTTGCTGTTGCTGGTCCGTAAACAAAGAATATCATTTTTACACCATTCCTAATTTCAAATTGGACCTATCCTTTCGGAAAAATTATTTTTTTAGTCTGGTAAGTATGTCCAATATTAATTTTAGTCCGATAATTATGCTCATTTTTTTCTAAGTCCAGTAACTTGCAAAATTGATGAGATTTAGTTCGAGTTACGATTTTTTACTCAATTTTTCGGCGATATTTTGAAAATCAGCCAAAAAATGCACACGTGGCAACTATTTGATTAATTTACGGCAATTTATACACGTGTACAACCACATGTATTAATTTCCTCTTGAACAAACACATGTATTAGGTGGCATTCAAATTAAAGTCCACCTCATTTCAACTGCCACGTAGGCTTAAAAATTCTCAAAATATGTCCAGTTGACATGCCATGTAATATTTCCGGCCAAGAAATCAAAATTCGATCACCGGAGGATTAAATCTCATCAGTTTTTCAAGTTATTGGACTTAAAAAAAAATGAGCATAATTACCGAACTAAAATTAATATTAAGCATACTTAACGGACAAAAAAAATAGTTTTCCTTATCCTTTCTCCACCTTTTCTTTTCTTTTTTTTACTTTTCACTGCGGTTTTATTTTCTTCTTTTTTAACTGTCATCCTATGTCTACGATGAGTGGTAATTACGAAAGGTATGATTCATATAACGAGTTTTTGGCAAATATTCTATTAGAGAATGTATTATACGTATTTAGATAATTTAAAATAATCAATTATGAGAATTTCTATGCTTGTAATAAAAAGAAAAGAAAATGGTAAAAAGAGAAGACAGAAAAAAAAAGCTGAAAAAGCCGTATGGACCCACAAATCAAATCAAGAGTATTGCTTGAAAGAAATAGTGTAACAATATTATTCAACTAAGCTCTACCAAAAATTTAAAAAAGAAAAAAAAAAAGATACATATATATTATTATTGGACTAAGTTAGAATTTTGAAATCGTGTGTTGTACGGACAGTAATGTAGACTAATAAGGAATGGACACGTGTCGATGACAATGACGTCGCTGACACTATTGTGAGGGCTTCCAAATTCATTTTTCACCCCTTAACTGCCATGTAATTACATTTCTGACCCACTATCTTTCCAAAAATGGACCCTACGTTAATGTGAATCTTGTCCTTCCAAGACCCCTTTTCTTAATTAGTTACCAAAAACTCTAGACATATCTTGATTTTCTATAACTTTCCAATTTTGCCCCTCTACTAATAAATAAATACCTGGACTTCAGCTCAAGATTAAACGTCACTAGTCTTTTCATAATGTTTCAACATCATCATCAAATATCCAAAATCAAGTTCATAAGTTCGATAAATGAATTAGGTAATCGCCTTTACAAAGTGGATACACGGAATCGACAAAAACACTCACCAAATATTTCCTTGCAAGAACTAAAGTTTAGGAAAGTACAAGATTGCCCTCTTTATAAAGAAAACCCTAAAAAAGTGATGATATCATTATGCATGTTCAAGGAACATGAATTTTTTTTTCCCTTTATGAATAGTCATATTCAATGAGAAATTCTAATTCCAACCTGGCTCAATCAAACCTAAATCAATCACATGGTAAGTGCAATATACTTATCGTGTGATTGATGTACAGTTCATGAAAAATGACAAATCACATCACAAGTGTAATATACTTGCTTTATAATTAGTTTGATTTGATCAAATCTGATTTGAGAAAGAATTATTTATACCTAACTTAGGAAAATTTGGAATCGGGATTATGCATAGCATGTGTTTTGGAAATGGAAGGTGTTTAAGGTATTATTATTATTATAATAATAATAATAATAATAATAATAATAATAATAATAATAATAATAATATAGGGTATACAAAGGCAAAATAAATATCTTCCACCACACTGGGAATGGAAAAATGGGACAGACAAACATGCTGATATTGATTGGCCTTTGTCATTTATGCTAACCTCTTTAGTATGGTAAATGGACCATACCTTCATATGGAATCACATGCATCCATCCATCCATCCATCATCACTAAATTGCTATTTTATTAATATTGAAAATTACCTTCTCAATGATTATGATTACTCTTTCATATCAATTAGAGAAGTGAATGCATGGAAGGGATGAGTCCACGGTGGGAGTATTCATGCATATATGGGGCGGAACCAATAGAAATTCAGAGAATAAAGAGAACACGTCTCCAACATTCTGAAACTCGAAATTGAAATAACACTTTTTTTTTTCTCTCTTTGTTGTTGAATGGCTCACTTAACAGAGAGGTAGCAAGTATTTAAAAGGATGAATTATATTCTAGGTAAACACGCATGAAATGGACTAAATTTTGGACCGTCTCAAAAGCCCGCGAAATTTGATCCCGAAATAGCTTAACACCCTATCAATAACTTGGGAAATTTTCATACTCAAATAATAACTATAAAAAATATGAAAAATAACTGAACGATGAAATTTCACGATGGACAGTGGCTCCTCACAACAATAGTGGTAAGGGGTTCGATTTTCTTCATCGAAGACGATCGAAACGATAGACAGATCACTCCACTATTTTACGTCAAATATAAAACCTGTCCAAAGTATATGCCCAAAAGAACCTTCCAACCTAGTACTCCCCACCCACACATGCATAATACACATGTGGACCACTCCATAGTACACCTACGCCTACCTCACTCTTTGTACTAAAAGATCCATTCTAACCCTCATTTGAGTTCATTAGGTATAGCCTGCAATGCTTCGCCTTTTTCCGTTTTCTTTATTTTCCTCTCCCAAAAAAGGGAAGAGAGGTTATAAATATATATATATATATATATATATATCTCTATTAATATATATATTTGAAAGTGGTCTTTGACCAAAACCTTCAATTTTGACCAAAATTCTAATTTTCTAGAATTTTGAATTTCTTTTATTATGATAAATATTCCTAGAGGTCAGGGGTTCGAACCCCTGCGAATTCTTTTTATGTTAATAAATATTCCAAAAGGTCATGGGTTCGAACCCCTGCGAATTCCTTTTATCTTAATAAATATCCAAGAGGTCATGTGTTCGAACCCCTACGAATTTCATTTGTTATAATAAATATTCCTACAGGTCATGGGATCGAACCCCTGCAGATTCTTTTTATTATGATAAATATTCCTAGAGGTCATGAGTTGAACCCCTACGAATTCTTTTTATTATATTAAACATTATATTGAGCATTTGCCCCGTTATTTGCACCGTGACAAACTTTTTGCCTAAAACTAATATCGGTCATATTTATTATTTTTAATTTACATTATGAGAAAAGAAATATTTTTTATTTTTTTTCTGAAAAAACCTATCAAATAAAAAATTCTTCTCTCATTCACATTATATCTGAAAAACAACTTTAAAAGATATTGCAAATGACAATTGATTTTCAAGCGAGATATATTTTTCTCTTCTAATATTTTTATAAAAATCTGAACCCATCAAAATTATTCAAAATTACTTTGGTATCATTATTTGTTATAATAATTTAATGATTTGTCACCCATAAAATTTCATCACAAAAATATTAAATTATAAATATAAAGATCATCATAGAAATACATAAATTTAGTTGACAAAAGTTATGCGCATAACAAATTAAATAATTCGGGATAAATCAAGAAAATATAAATGTCATCCATAAATAGTGAAATTGTTAAATTATTTTCATGTTATATATATAGCTTTATATTAATAAGGCACATATAAATATTTTCCATTGATATTCATTATGTATAAAATAAATATATTTAATATTCATCATATATACAAATTAAATAAACATCTATTAATCTATCTATTAATATATATATTTGAAGGCGGTCTTTTGACCAAATATTTTAATTTTGACCAAAATTCTAATTTTCTAGAATTTTGAATTTTTTTATTATATAAAATATTCCTAGAGGTCAGGGGTTCGAACCCATGTGAATTCTTTTTATTATAATATATATTCTTAGAGGTCATGGGTTCGAACCCCTGCAAATTCTTTTATTATAATGAATATTTCTAGAGGTCATAGGTTCGAACCCCAATGAACTCTTTTTATCATAATAATTATTCTTAAAGGTCATGGGTTCGAACCCTTTCGAATTTTTTTTATTATAATAAATATTCCTAGACGTCATGGGTTCGAACCCCTGCGAACTCCTTTTATTATAATAAATATTCCTCGAGGTCATGGGTTCGAACCCCTGAGAATTTTTTTAATTTTAATAAATATTCCTAGAGGTCATGTGTTCGAACCCATGCGAACTCCTTTTATTATAATAAATATTCATAAAGGTTATGGGTTCGAACCCCTGTGAACTCCTTTTATTATAATAAATATTCCTAGAGGTTATGAGTTCGAACCCTTGCGAATTTTTTTTATTATAATAAAGATTCATAAAGATCATGGGTTCAAACCCCTGTGAATTCTTTTTATTATAATAAATATTACTAAAAGTCATGGATTCGAACCCCTGAGATTGTTTTTTATTATAATAAATATTTCTAGAAACTGTGGCACGCGTAAAACTAATTCCGGTCATATTTATTATTTTTAATTTATATTATGAGAAAATAAATGTTTCTATTTTTTTTTCTGAAACACCCTATCAAATAAAAAATTATTCTGTCGTTCACATTATATCCGAAAAACAACTTTAAAAGATATTGTAAACGCCAACTTGATTTTCAAGTGAAAAATCTAGACCCATCAAAATTATTCAAAATTAGTTTGGTATCATTAATTGTTATAATCATTTAATGATTTGTCACCCATAAAATTTCATCACAAAAATATTAAAATATGAGGAAAAAGATCATCATAGAAATATATAAATTTAGTTGACAAAAGTTATGCGCACAATAAATTAAATAATTCAAGATAAATCAAGAAAATATAAATATCATCCACAAAATTGTAAAATCATGAATATCAATAAAATAATAAAATAGTATACCAAGATACATTTTGAATATCAATTATATAATTTTGAGCGCTTAATAATTTTCTATCATAATTGTATGTCATTCTTTACATAGAGAATTGGTGACAAATGAATTGAAGATCCAAATTATAGAATTTTGTTAACTAATCATTGATATAAGATGCTATTTAAAGGTAGTTTAAAAAAATGTATATTCAAAATCATGTGAGTCATACTACCTATTCATTTGTCAATTTAATATACAGTTTCAGTAAAAATTTGATATGGTAAATTTGTATAAGTATGTAAATGACTTTATATTGCATTTGCATAAATAGCGAAATTCTTAAATTGTTTTCATGTTATATATAACTTTATATTAATACGACACATATAAGTATTTTCTATTTATATTCATTATATATAAAATGAATTTATTTAATATTCATTATATATACAAATTAAATAAACATATATATATATATATCTATTAATATATATATATTTGAGGACATACTTATTGGTATTTATGTTATTATTAATCACCTTTGCATTAAAAAATGCAATACAACTTATGGCGTCATCAATTAATTTGTTCGATATCCTTTTGTATATATTTCTTATGATTGTAAATTTTTACAATTTTTATAAAAATTTCTATAATGCACTTTAAAAATATTGTTCATTTGACATTCACTTAATTTAAAAAATCTTATAAAATATAATTTTAACTAGAATTAAATTAAATCCGTGCATAGCACGGGTCACACGCTAGTATATATATATATGGAGGTTGAAGATGCATATATAACTCAACGAGATAAGAATTACTACTCCCTTTACAAACAAAAAATAAGATTAATTATATCTAATATCACGAAAATTTCGGCCTCATGAAAGTACTACTCCCTTTACAAACAATTCTAATGATTGTGGTATATATAATAGTACACATTGAATAGATAGACAAATTAGAAAAAATGGGATCATTAAATGATTTCTTGAAAAGTTTGTATATTTATTGATTATATCCTTTTTGTTTTAAGAAATTATTAAGATCGATCTACTTTATTTTTTTTATTTACAAAAAATATAAAAGTATAATTATTTAATAACTAATCCCAAAAGAAAGGTAATCATGAAATCCATTTTCAGAAATTAATGGAATTATTAGTAATTGCCCCCCCCCCCCCCCCCCCCCACCCATTGTGTGAGTGTTAGTTAGAGATGAGGTGGGTTTATTGTGTAGGGTTAAAAGCAAGGAAGAATAGAGGAGCAGAGCACATGAGTCCTCGCCTTTTTCCATCTTCTCTTGTCAATTACTTTGTAATTGGAATTGGAGGGCCCAACTCTTACTGTAACCAAACCACCCCTACGTACACACACCGTACACAATCCGCTTAAACCCCCCCCCCCCCCCCCCCCAACCCCCTAATATTCCTTATTTTAATTTCACTTTAATTAATTCATAATGAATAATCAAATTTTTGACCGCTAATCAGTATCACGGTGATTCAGGATAGGAGGTCGCAGGTCGTCTCTGGTATCCTAGAAAAACTTGGGACCTAATAAAAGAGTAGATCGTTAGGCTTGTTGGGAGGTCCTAAAACCCTCCGATGCTTAAGTCAGCTCGAAATCGAGGTAGAAATATGCGATCTGGTGTCTTTAAAGCTGGTGAGTGTGTTAAAATAGCGTACCTTGAATGATGTCTGAAAGACGTACTTATAGGGCTAGAAATGCCCACTTGCTCTGACACAAGTATCACTATCAGCCTGAATCCTTCATATAATCCAACGACTCATGTTTGGTGGGTTACTCAGATCGGGTCGCCGAAGAGCGGGTCGGGTCGTCCGACCAGATCAAGTGGGGGGGCCGAATCCTAGTGCCCAACAGCAATTTGAATCTCTTAAAAGGGTATTTTTGTCCTTCTATAATGAATGTTATAATATCCCCATCACACGGTAACGTTTGAACCAAAACTCTCTGAACAACAATAAAAAAAAGGTCAATTTAACATCTAAACTTTTAAAAGAGAAGCTCATCGTCTCTCGCATCAGAGGGTCCGGTCACGACTCACGTTGCCATTTTCTTCAAATTTTAGAGGGATTGCTCTTTTTCTTTATATGTCTAGTAATATTTATAGATGGGCTTGTTGCATTTAATTTCAAGATTTAATAAAAAAAATGAAGGGGTAATTGGATCATGTTGGTACACCGTACAATATCAATGATTAAGACGAGCAAAAAGAGAGTGGGTTTTGGCCATGTTGCTGAAAGAATCAAAAGTATATATTTGCTGGAGTGAATGTGACCGCCATGAAAGTGATCACACCTTTGAAATTTTCAGTGACAGATCAACTTGTTGTTGTGGGGCAGTTGCTTTGCTCTTTTACCTACTTCTTTTCATTTCTGCCCACAAAAAACCATAACCTTAAACACAAAATTTAGCACTAAACAATCAAGATTTAAGATGTAATAAGAGCAGATGGATGGATGATGCCCCTTAACCATAATAACTGCCATTTTGTCAAAAACAAAAGGCAGCAAAAATCCTGCTACACAATCATGTCTTCTAACCATAATAACTACCATTTGCGAAAACCAAGACAAGAAAAAAACATAAGCAATCATATATAATATATATATATGTAATAATTAAAGCCCACAAGACAGCAATTCTTTCAAGAAATCGCGACACAATACGGCAAACTTGGCAGCCTCTTTCTGCTACTGATCCTATCCCCATTGCACCTGCTGCTCGACCACTCCTTGAGATTTTCTCCCCATAAACGCCCATTCAAATCGGCCTCTTCGTCGCTCTCATCGTCCATGTTTTCTTCTTCTTCTTTGTCTTCCTCATCGTCGTCATTAACTTCTTCTTCGTCCTCGTTCTCGCCCAATTCATGCTCATTTCTCGGCAGAGAAAGCCGGAGCCTGCCGTTGTGGCGCTCGGTCTGAAAATAAGTGGTGCAAGACGAGAAACTGAAGGCCTTAATCACGAGCCGGCCGCCTTCGCGATGAGTCTGGACCTGAACACCGTCACTCCCACTGATGGAAGTCAGAGGAGGTGGGAAGCTGGTGCTGTGTTTGACTTTCTTGGCGAGTTCTCGGGTTTTCGTCTGCTTGGAAATCTGATTATCGAATCCATGATGAGAGAATTCATCGACCATCGAATCAATGCAGTTTCCAGTTTCGCTGCCTAAGCTCTCAGTGCACATTTCCAGGCTTCTTGTGCTGAGACAAGAGGCGGCGCGCTTGACGAGTGGGTGGACATAAACTTGCTCTGTTTCATCACTCGACTGTCTGCAGGAGTTGTGTGTGAAATTCCAGGAGGTGGTGGATTCTTGGTCATTTTTTCTGTTGGTTTTTTCGGACATTAAGGTGTTTGAGGATTCGGGACGAGGAATATCGGGCTGTTTTTGAGGCCATGGAAAGGATAAGGGTGGTTTGGATTGAGCCAATTGGTGAAGTAAAACACGTGGTTCGAGTAAAAGAAGGTCTTGACAAAGAGTTGGATGAGTAGAGGACGACATGTTTTGTTTTGTAGAGAAGATAGTGTGGGGAGAAGGGGCGAAAACAGGGGATGATGAAGAACAGGGGAGATTGGAATTTTCCATTAGTATAAATTTGGGATTTGAAGGGATCATCTGAATTTTTCTTCCTTCTTCTTCAAATGATGAAAGAGAGAGTGTGGAATTGTGATGTGTGAGAAATGGTGGTCTGTGGAGGCAGATAAAGACTGAGAAATGAGAGGAAAGAAAGGAGAGAATTGCATGAAAGAGAAGTGAGAGGAGTGGGGCTGTATTTATAGGTGCAAAAAGTATGTGATCAAGGGACCCTCTCTTGCATTGCATGGAGAGGGAGTGGGTGGGGGGGGGGGGGGTGAGGATTCTCAATTCTCATCCCATGCCACAAGAATCTTTTTTCAGTTCTTGGCAACAGGGTGATTGGAAATTCTGATCCTAATCGAGTTTGGTCGAATGTGAATTAATTATAGATAATTGTAACATACTTATCGTATGATTGATGTATAATTTAAAAAAAGTTATCAATTATATGACAAGTGATTGGGTAAGAATATTTCAGGGCGAATCTAACATGAGGAGGAAATAGTATGGATATACATATTTATTTATTGAATAATTGTTGATAATTATAACATTACTAATTTTGTTGAATTTGTGGTGGTAATAAGTTGTTGTTACTCAGTACTATGATGTAACGATGTATTTGACTTGTTTATTGAAAAAAGAAAAAGAAATAACGTCCTTGAATTATTAAATTATTATTTTTTATATATATATAGCAAAGTTTTGATGTAGAATTGTGATTGGTGTAAGTGGGAATTAGTAGAATGAATTATTTCTTGATACGCACTTATTTTGCCTTATTGTTCTCTTCCTTAATTTTGTGCTTTTCCACTTCACCCTCACCTGTTTTTTTCTTGGACTAGAACTAGGGTCAAAACCTAAATTCACTGTCCCTCTATAATACTCCCATTTTGAACACAAACCACATTCTTTTTTAAAATTTGAAACAAACATATTCTTCTCTCAAGGGAAGAGAGTGTTTGCGAACGCTATAAAAATAAACTGTTTCAATGTTTGTAAATTGAATTTTTTAGTTCTGTATCTTAAAAAAAAAGCAAATGCTGAAGCAAACCTAAGAATGCTTCTAATTATTTCTAATATATATGTAAGTAACGTAGGCATACATTCCACATCAATTACAAACGAAAAATTTAAGTGACTTATAAGTTTCAAGTCTTTCTCTTCCTAATGGAATGCATTTTCATCACAAAATCTTGAAATTTATAAAAATTGGAATGGATAAATTAATACGTGTAATTGGACATCAATCGAATTGCAAGCTGCATCAACAAGTTAAATAATATTATTTAAGTAGATATTTAAATAAATAATACAAGGGGAGTCCTTTGTTCTTTCCGGTCTAGACTTCCTCCTGTTGAGGTCAATCTTTTGGGCTCAATTGCACACGGATTTGTGAAGAAACAACACTTGTTAAAGTGACTTATATTATTTTAAATGCTGTCTTTTAGGCTAATGCCCTTTCCTATTATTTCTCTTTTCTGAAAGATGACATACTCAATCATACCACACTAATTCATGCTTTCTTTACTTAACTTGCAAACAAATAATAACACCTCCCCCCCCCCACCCCACCCCAACCCTCCACCCCGAATTAAAGATTTTCTATCCCATTTTGGTACAATCTGTACCGAATCCATCCACACATCTAAATAACAGTTCAATTTAATCATACACTTTAACTTAAAAACGGGGTACATTTTCATTAAACATTAATTATGACATTAAAATGTGATATGAAATTCGTGCAGCAATCCCGACATACCAAATGAACCCTCTTCGTTTTTAGCTCAATTAAGTCCATCATAGGAAAATGGTAATTAATTGAAAAAAGGACAGACAAGAAAACAAATAAGTACTAATCTTCACTTGTTTTATTATGGGTGAAGAAGTTTGTCGTTTGGAGTAGTTTTGTTGGTGAATGGTTAATATTAGGTTCTACTAATTATTGTCTTGTCTTAGTCCTTAGTGTATGTACAAGTCATCATCAGTAGTGTAGGAGAAGACAATGCTGGTCCCGCCATAAATACATATGCTGCTTATTCCACATACACCAATAAACATTTTCATATAATAATAATCATAAAGTTCTTGTTTAAGCTAAGCTCACAAAGTACACAACACAATTATTCACCCTAAAGTTTTCCTGTCAAAGAAAGGTCAATCTACGCCCACAACCACTATTCAAAGTTCACTCCCCATCATATACCACTTAAATTAACCCTTAAAATACAGTTATTAGGCTTTGCTCGATTGTTAAGGTTGATGTTTCATAACAAAAAAGTTGGGTTCAGTTTCTATGAATGTAGGTATATGTCTACTTCTACAATAATTTCTTTTTTCATATATACACATTATGTGTATACAGTCAGCGTGGTCAACGTTGTATATCTACAAAAGATTATGCATGTGATATGTATATTTAGGGTTCAATGCAAGAGACGATACCAATTTTGTAGTAAAAAGAACTCATTTTGGATTGTATTTTATTTGTTATATTTTGTTTTTGGATAATTACATTAGATTGCATGTGGTTTGAAAATTACATATGGTATCCGTAACGTTTGTCTTCATCCAACAAATAAATTCATCCTCTAACAAAAGTTCACAAAATTTGATGATATCAACATCAAAAAATGAAAGTAAATTCGCATTTACCCTCAATTGACTAATTGTAGATTAAACAAATCTTCTTGATCAAGTTACTATTATACATGCATCCTCACTTACGCTAATGGATATGAGGATACACATCGTCACTCTTATAAGGATAGTTTAGTCAGAAAAGATTTGTTTGACCTTCAATAAGTCTGTAAGTTATGAATCGGAGATAAATATGAATTTTTTTAATTTTTTTTATGACATTAGCAAATCCCGTGAATTTTGCTAACAGATGGATCTATTTATTGAACGAAAACAAATGCCAGTAGTACAAGGTATAATGTTTCAAACTATGTAATTACACCAAATCTCAAGAGAGGACGGTGTGATTATTCCTTTTGTTTTAATTAACAAAAAACACCTTGAACAATCAATTTGTCGTTGGTTTTATATGAAAATATTTAAAAATAACTTTTGGTTAATTATTCATCGACACGACGACTTGATAAAAGTCATGAAGCGACATGCATGAACTGGCTACACAATTTGGCCATTGACACATTATTAAATATATATATGTAGGAAAAGTTTAGGTCATTAGTTCATTATGACAAATTATGGTAAGAGATGAATAAAAGTGTTTCTAATAATAGTATGCTTATTAATTTATTAATTAGTGAGCAGAGAGAGGGCGGTGTATTTTGTTGTTACGACAGACTAATTTCCTAAAGTGTTGCTGCGTGATGTGAAGTTATCTTTTGTGATTGGCCTTTTATGTGTATTGTCCATCCTATTGATCTAACTATAAAGAATTCACACTGTTGGAAATCACCATCTCATCACTCACTACACCCCTCAAATCCCAGCTACATATACACTCTGTGTTCTCAGCACGTGCATCGAGATAATAAAGCTACCTCCAAAAGGACAAGTACATCAAAGAATCGTAGTAGAGCATAGAAAAAGGGAAATTGCAGTTTAAATTTTCTCTTCTTTGGCGAAAGTTTATTGTATTAAAACTCAGAACGATTACGTTAGTTCATCACAATCACAACCATCCGGAGATAATTTGAAAGCTAACTTTAGTCTAAAAATTGGCTACTGTATAAGTAAGGTTGATTACGTATATATATATGATCTGAAATATTTGAAAATATCAGACGATGTGAATCAGCCAACATAAGTACAGACCCTTTAAGTTAGCTTTCCGCGTTTCACTCCCAATCCCAATAAAAAAGCAAAGCACTAAGATGAAGTAGCTCTTTTTATAATTTCACATTCTTAGTGGTGCTTTAGTGCAAAATTCAGAAGTCCAGGCAAATGGGAATATGTTTCTGTAGCTCACAATCTCACAACCCTAACCACTAAAATTTGCTTTTTTGCAAGCAATTCATGCTCTTGAATCTTGATTCGTTGCTTTTCTTTCTGTCGTCCAACCAAAACCTCATCAGTACTGAATACATGTGCGGACTGTTTGTTCTTGCATGAAAAGATATGTAATAAAAGTGGAGATGGGCTCTGCTCCCATTGGGTGATTTCGTTTTAAAAATGTGGGCTTGTCTTGCTTTAAGCCTAAAATGGAAAAATGTGATCCTTTTTGACCAAAGGTGGTGGTAACTTTTCTCGTTCCTAGGTCTCACCTAGTAAAGGAAAACCAAAAGACAAGGAGAAAGCTGCCTCACCAAATATTATGCAGAAACGTCAGGACAACAATGGTTGATACTACCAGTAACTAAAGCTGATTTATCAACCGAAAAAACAATAATATCAAGCCCCTCCATGACCTTTTTGGTCGGCATAACATGATTTTCCAGATGGGATTACCAGATCTCATTAACATGAATACTACTGAGTTTTGAACAATTGAATTATAGATAATATTACAATTTCTAAAGATATTCATACATGATTACATAATTTATTATTACAATTTTTTCGGCTGGTTGAGTTCGTAAAAAATTGACCTATAGCTCATACTTTGCTTATTATTTGCTTGAAGTGAAAAAGACTGATAACCCGCAGACTCGTATACCACACATAGAACACAAAAGATAACTTTTACAACATTTAACTCTCTTGTTGGGGACAGCGTGGGAAGGCAGGCTATAGGATGAGAAACAGAGGTTTGCTGCTACCTTGATACATGAAGGTTCTGGATCTCAATTTGTAATGTTTCGAGTTGTTTCTGAATAGCTGCTAATTCGTCTAGCGTGCCCAGAAGTTTATTCACTCGATCTTGGGCTGTTTCTTGATATGGTTTGCCAATGAGTGTCACAAAGTTGTTTAAACTGTCAGTAGCATCCAGGAGGTCCTTTTGCATTGCTTCTTCGACCTGACGAGCCAAGGCATCAGCGGTTCTTCTCACTTTACTCACCACCTGCTGCCTTCGTGCCGAGAAATTTGAAATTGCCAACAAACTACCATCAAAGGTATAATATCAGATGGCAATTACTATTAAAACCTTTATGAAAAGAATGCCAAGTGCAAGGAACATATATACCCAAGCCTGGTGTCTAAAACTTCTGCCCAATATCAGGTAAAATATTGGATTGGTAGATTATGATTTACATACCCGCCTGCAGAGCAAAGCCCTAGAGCAAGGAGATCTTCTGAAATGGTAGGCAGGACAGATGTCAAAAGTGATGCAGATAGACCAGCGACCCCCAATCCACCAAAAGTACCCAAGAGCTGAAAATTGGAAGGACGGCAAAGAGGTAGTATTAGATTGAGCCATCAAATCAATACTACTTCAGCTAGCCCCATATATGTTCCAAACGAGTTTAACCTACAACTTGCATTTTTTTCTTATTTATTTTAAGTTGCATGGCTCCAGTAAGCATGACGAATGAAAACACCCAAGTAATCACCGAATAACTTATAACGCAGCTAGGGGGGCTGGATATTGATAAATAGTAGAACGTCATACGATCTGTAAGCTTTTGAACTGCAGCTAGCCTCCCTTTAATACTTCTAGAGGAATACAATGTATTCAATTTGCTTCTCCAGTTTGGAGCCAAAGTGAGTTCAGCAGAATAAATCCTTACTTCAAATCTGAAAAGCATATCATGCACTTACCACTTCACGAATCTCTTGGTCGAACAGTTTAGAAGCAGCAGCAGCACTAAAATCCTCAATAACTTTTATACCTAGTTCATGCTTTGTTCTTAGCACTTGACTGCCCTCCAATTGAGACTGGAAAGATGGAACAACTGAAGGCCATCTTTTCTCGAATGAGTCTTTATACATATTTCCTTTGCGAGCATTATTTGATTCTAACCACATAGCATATTCCCGAAGCAGTTTCTGGATCCAAATGAAATTTTTTCAGAACAAAAATGTACGTGGCAGATCAACTCCCACATTGTAAAACATAAATGGAAAGATAAATAGATGCCAGAGGGAACATTAACATACAGGCAGGGTTGACTAGAAAGCCTCTTATGTCAGATGAGACAAAAATATTAAAGCAGTGAAGAATCTGTAAGACAGGGCAAATGGTGTCTTCAGTACCTTATTAATTCTAAAGTAGGAACTTAGACATCATATCTCAATCAAGACAGATTATATGTTTCTGTAAATCATGGGAAAAGATTAATTTTAGCAATAAAATATCTCCGAGAACTTCTAATTATCCATACTTCATAATGGAAATGCAACACATTTTTGTTTAAAATTTTAAGGATAACACTTGATCAATCTAAACCTTGAAATGTAGTTGTGGCCAAGTTTTGAATAGTGTCTCTGGCACTATAAGCATATAATCAGAAGAGATTCAATTTTGATGGAAGACGAAACATACTATTAACTTAATAATAGGGAAACAGTTCTTTGCAGGTACAAACTTGCCTCATATGAGTATGTGAGCATAAAAACACAACAAACGTGAATTGGTACTTAATCTCACTGCTCGCCTGCATTCCTAATCATGAATTACGTACCACAGATATGACTTACTCTAAAAGCACAAATGTAAAGATCAAAATCTTGCATCTCTAGTTAGACCAGAAGTATTTGGGTGGGTGGATGGGGTGCGGGGGGTGGGGGGAAGAGAGATGTAATGAGAGGACTCCAACTAGATATATTGAACCATCAATAGCACTGCAACTTGAACTTCAGTTACAATAATAAGCATCATGACGTACTCACTTGAGCTTCCGAGACAGCAGGGTCAATTACTTCATCTCGAAGACTTGAGGTAACTGGCATTTGGACAGATTTATTTCCTCTGAGAACATATGAAGTGACAAGGTCGAGATTTGATAATTGCAGAGTAGACTCTGCCAGTTTGACTGCACGTCCTTGCACATTATCAATCTGAATTTTTATTGCCAAATCCCATAAGTATTCGAAGAAAACAAAGCAGGAACAAAGAGATATATAGTGCAGATGGATGGACCATACCAGAGACAAAACTTTTCTCTTCCAAGAAATGCTCTCACTTTCCATCTTCACTGCATGCTCTTTTACACTGCTTAGGAGATCATTTACCAACGCCAGGTCCCGCTCCACTTGCTGACATTCCTCCCTGACAAGCTTTTGACAAGCAGAAAGCAGTCGGTCAGCAATCTTAACTGGGGTTTCCAGCTTAAGCCTTATTCTTTCAATCCCATTATTTGTTGATGCATCCAAAAAGCTATACAGGTACTTTTCAAGATGAGAAAAGTTGTTGGCTCCCAGATATGGAGTATTTGAGGGTTGTTCTTTTTCCAGACCACTAAAAGCCGAAAGCTTCGCTTCAAGAGCACTCCGGGCAGATACAGGATACAAGGTGACATCTTCAGCATTCAACATCTTTCGAGTGTTTTCCTTGATGAATGCAATAGCTTCGTCAAGCTGCATTGAGCATTTTTAAAGTTAATGAGAGGCAGCTCTATAGAATAGTTTAACAATGCACCCTCTTTTTCCCCCCACCATATAATAAAAAGAAAAGGCCAAGGTATAAACAATTGAACCGTAAATGTTGTTTTCAACCTCCTCAGCATTTCGATACAGGTCAGACTTGTTCAGCACGAAAACTATTTTCTTCCTCCATTGTTGAATATAACGAAGAAAAGCAACCTGACACAAGATGAGGGAATATTAGCTTATCAGGTTAAAGAGAAGGAAATAGGTGGACCGGAAGAACAATCTACTGGGACATAGTAGAGGTAGAATACGCAAACATGAATCCTGCTCAGAAACATGCATAATACAAGTCAAACATCTGAAACCACCCAAACAAGGATAGCAATCCAAACACAATAGGAAACCAAAAAAAAAAAAAAAAGAAGGTATATTTCACATATATCAATCTAAACACAATAGGAAACCAAAATTCACTTGAACATGGTAAAGAGAAACAAAACAAGTTGAAAGTTGTTTAGTGGGAAGCAGTACCCAACTGTAAACCACGAAATCACAGTAATTTCTTCCAGCTATCTAATAGCATGATTAGTGAGTTCAGGTGGCAACAGCAAACAAACATCGCCTGAGAACTATGAAGTATCATAGGTGAAAAAGGAATCAATTGTAATATCTTTTTAGAAAATCCCCACAAAGAATTCTCAAGAACTAAAGAAGTCCGGATAACAATATTACAAGGCATCGCCGCACCCAGAGTAGTAGCTGTTTCATACCTCACTTTCAGTCAGTGGTCGATCAGCAGACATAACAAAAAGAAGCAAATCTGCACGAGGCACAAATTCCTCCGTGAGCTGTTGTTGCCTTTGAAGAATCACATTTGTCCCAGGAGTATCAACAATTATCATCTGCTTAGGAAGGGGACAAGAAGAAATTAAATGGATAGTTTAGACAAGTTTGGAAGTCATCCTCATTTTATGAGACCAAAATCAAACCAAGTTATGCATACAGACACAATCAGCTATATATTTTATGAAATGATGACTGTTTACCTTTCCAAGAAACTATGAACCCATTAAGTTCATTTCGACAAAGATTTCTGTGACTTTATTGATGATAATTAGGAAAATCAAGGAAGACTTGAACCAACATGCAATGAAAATCTTAAACACTAGAACTGAAGAATTCAAACTCAAGAGGCAAAAAAGAAATGGAGAAAGGGAGGAAACCGCAATAAATAAGTCTGCGAGTGAAATATGAAGTTGAAGTAAATCATCTGAGACTGCAATGTCAAATTCTTCACAAGAAACAAACATGAGTTTTCCTGACACACTGTTGAGTTATATCTTCTGCTAGTGGTTAAAGGCAGGAAAAGTAATTAAGGGAAGAAAAAGAGACGAAACGAATAAAAACTCACTTCTTTTAGAATTGGAGCAGGTAAGTAGCATATGTATTGACCATCTGGATGCCTTTCACACCGTTGCTCGCTAAACTCTGATTCAGAATAGCGTAGAAAGGTGATCTCATTAGTTGTAGGAACCACCCCATCCTTTAAGTATCTCTGCCCAAGAAAAGCATTGATGACACTCGACTTTCCAGAGTTGAACTCTCCCTGGTGAAATGAATGAAAATAAGAATCTCACCCCGAACTCCCGGTGCAGTGTGTCTAGGAATATGAAAAATATGCTGCTTGTGGCAATCCACTAGTACTCACACTAAGCACTTGAAATGGAAAATTAGAATATACATCAATCTAAATCGTAAGTCATGATAAATCTGTCAATAAATTTAAAATCTTATCAGAAAAGGTGCATTGTACTCATTAAGGTATAAGAATTCCCTTCTTGTCACAAAAACCATTATAAGCTGTCTTATTCAATTTAGACCTTCCCAGTCAATAATCAATTATGAACATCCCCACTCAAAGCAAATATGCTTTTAGATGGATGATCTGCAAGATCAAATCACCGGTAGGAATCTACTCTCATGTTTGTCATTACCTGGAATATTTTTTGCTTCAGAGGAGCTGACTGAGAATATTAGGGAAACTCTGTCGTTAGAGATAAGCATGCTTCCGTGGTCATGTGCCTAAACAATTCTAGAGACTCAATACATACAGTATAGATTAACCATGGTGGAGGAAGATATTAAGAGCAAACAAAAATAGTTTCTTAAGATTTACTAAGAGGAAAGAAAGTTCTGTCTAGTTGCATCTATCAAAGAAGCCAAATTCAATTGCATGTTTTTCAGCTAAATTTCACTTATTGATATAAGTTGAGGACTGGTTTTCCCACTGCGTCAGCTACTATATGTTGGTCTTTCTCAGAGGTGGATTTTTTATTTCTTTTTTGCTTTTCCCCTCTTATCTGTGTACAGTTTTTTTGCTTGACAGTACCTTTTTCTTCAGCATGAAACAGATTGAACAATACTTCATATACTTCAGCCACATGATCAGTTCAAGCAAACAATACCTTCAGATCATATTTTCAAAGGCTAACATCTCGATGTATGGCAACCAGAAGCAAATAGCACACAGGAAAAAAATGAATAGTATAAAAAGATATCCCATTTGCCCAATTATCTACAAGTGTCTAGCCTACATAAAATCATCTCAAAGACCCGCAGAAATTCTTGTCTATGTTTAAGTATAAGCTTGAAGCATGGATTACATCTAATCTCAGTATATGAGAATTAAGTATGGAGACCTCATGAGAATTAAAGAATGTGCACACTAATTTATTTTTTCTTAAAAAAAACATGCAACCACTCACGGTCATATTAGAACAACAACCAACTACAAACCAGAAACGCATTGAAATTTAGAGCTAATACCCATGTATGTCCGTGGAACCAGAATTGGTTGAAGTTCAGCACACAATTACCACTATAACCAGTAAAAATGGGTCATCAAGTTGAGAAACAGCATCTTTGAGAAGTGAGATATCCTTCATCTGCCATTCAAGATTGAAACTTCATGTTAGCTGTAGGCAAAACACCAGCATCGGATTGAAATATCATGTAAGAACACTCGTAACTACCAAATTTTTAGCATTAAAAGATCACCAGTGGTGCGGCTCTTTGGATGACATCTATAGCTTCAAGCAAAACCGACCTCTCCTTGACAATGAACTGTCGTTCTCTCTCTTCCAATCCGGTGAACCCGGAAATCATCTTCTTTCCAGGAAACCCATTCTCCGTATCTGTAACTCTGAGATTGTCAAAACTTTGACGGTCACCATCTACTTTCTTATAGGATGCATATTCACTGTAAAACAAGTTGCTCAAATCATCTTCTGTCAACGAGCTCAATTCATCCACAGAAACAACTATACCACTAACTCCTGATCTTAGTAAATCCGAAGATATCTTTAAGGATGTCCGATCCGTAAGAGAATCAACCATGACAAAAATTGGAATTTTTACACGTGCAGACACAGAGCTCAGCAGCTTCTCGAGACTACCTTCTCCATCAATAGTATAAATAAGAAAATCAGCACCCTCAGAATTAGAAGCATCAAATGCAGCATTATGAGTTCGGACATTTCGAGCTACCAAAGGAAGAACCACTGAATCAGTTTTTGCATCCATCATTGTATTCCTTGCCACAATGGTAGGTAGACCTATTAGAAAGAAATTATATTACAAAGAATGCAACCAAAAAAAAAAAAAACTGAAAGGCAACAGGAAGATGACAAACAAAAGGCAAGGCCAAAAATCAAAAACCAAAATTTCTTATCTGCTTCAACAAAATACAAATCAGCTTAGTTACACATGATCAAAATAGTGCATCCACATATTGTAGTTTACATCACATCAAACTAAATCATTAGCTTTCATGTTTCTCACATCTTGAGGTTAATAACTCTCCACCACCATAACCTTCATATTATCCTGTCTGTCACCAAACCTAAGAATAAAGACAACCTAACATAGCTTTTCCGGTCAGGTAATCAATTTAAACCTTTAGAAAAGGAAGTAGAAATTTCTACAGTCAAATTAGAATTAATTTTTTCACCAATTCTAATTTCATGGATCCAAACACATCATAAGCTAAAGAAGGATCCGTGTAACTAAGGACAGAGTCAAGACTAGGAGCCCTTAATCTGTGCAGGTTGGTAAACCAACCTACGATTACATGGTTATCTACATAAATCGAGCTGTTCAGGTGCTGAAAAAAATAAAGGAACTTCTCATTACAATGTAAATAAATCACATTACTGAGAGAAAAGAAAATAACAAAATAGGGAGAGAGATGAGAAATAGACGAATGAAATTTGCCAAGAGCTCGTTTGATTGGGGTCGAAGTGAATATATAAGGATATGAAAGTATAAGTGTCTATGTAAGAAAAGGTATTATGCATTTTTTGAAAGAATAACTAGAAAGAAAGCAAAACAGAATGCACATGAAACACCTCCCAGATGGACTGGTGAAAAAGTGAATGTATAAGCTCAAAGGACACACATGTGATCCATAACTACATTTTATTTTAATTATGTTCCTTGTTCTCATATATCCATTCTCCCAGTAAAATAATATCTACAGATTATTTTCTTTATGTTGCTACCCCGAAGAAATAATTACATTCCATTTTAATTCTTGCTCTTCACTCACTATAACTAAACAGTTTTTAAGTAATTAGTTTATGAGTTTACTATGACAAATTTAAAATTATTTAAATAGGAAATTTATTTGTTATGGAATATAAAAATTACAAAAGAATTAATTGAACAAACTACAAACACTAATCTTCCTGTTGTACTTTCTTTATTGTATCAAACAAGAAGTATTTTAAATATTCTTCCATGCAAATCATACCATTTGAAACAAAAAACTTAGACTTCCCTACATGAACAAGTATTTTCACTTCCCATTGAAACAAAAAAACTATACTTCTTTCATGGAACTAATCAAAACCTAAGAAACTTCTTACATGAAAAGGTGATGAAGTTGGCTGATGGTTAAGACCGACTTCCCATAAGGATTTGATGTGTTGTTATTTGTCTCATTTCATCTATGTGAGTTTTATAAATCTGTTATTCGTAGGTTATTCCCAATTTAAATGTTATTGAGAGATATATTCAAGTGTTGATTAATCGTTTCTATAAAAGGAAAAGAATTATATATGAAGAACTTTTGGGTGCCAATAAAAAATGCTTTATAAGCAAAATTATAACATCAATCAATCGGCAAAAAGTTCTATATCCGTTGTAACTATGTATTATTAATTTCTTGTAATGCATATAGATGTTTTATATGTATATATAGCATCTGGCTTTAAAGAATTTTAACTATTGAGCACACCCCACACTCAAATGGGGGAGTAACAGATAAAAACAGATATTATAGGACAAATAGTTTCTGGCTGATGAGCATTAAGTGATCTGGTAGAGCAGCATTGCATTTACCCTAGTATTGCTTACTGGTAAATATAAGACCAAAGCATAGGTAGATTTATTGACCTTGATCAGACAGTAAAACGCCACTGGCATTAACCGCAGCTGCAATATCTACGCGCTCATCAATCAACAAGTAAGCACGGTCCCTAATCACCGACTTCAGCAAACAGGCCGCCTCATATAGCTTCTTGCCGCTGCCCTCGCCGCCAGTAAGGACTACAATTCCAACTCTATCAGAAACAGCTTCGTCAATGACGTCAAGCACCGCCTTATCATCCCTAAACACGTCATCGGAGCTCAACCGAAGGACGAGATTCGGCACTTTGATCTCCGGCCGCTTGTAACCGCCGGGAAACAGACTTCTCGGTGGATTCTGGTTTATAGAACTTGAAATAAGAGAATTGTTGCCGCTTGAGGCGGCAGACTGAGCGGAGAAAAAAGTTTGTCCCCCAAGACAGCAAGAGCGACGGCGAGAAGCTGGCAGCGTGGATTTGGGGTGGAAGAGGAAAAAGTGGGGTGCGAAGCGAGTGGAGGCCAAAGGGGAGAAGGCAGAAATTACCATAGATTGAGGAGGAGGGGACGACGGTGGCGGTGGCGGTGGCGGTGGCGGTGGCGGAGGATGGCGGATTAGGGGGTGGGATGTGTTATCTTTCAAGCAGTGGGATGCTGATTTTATGGTTTGTGGTGATGAGAGTAGGACTCTTTATCCGAATTGAATTGCGGGTTCGGATAGTCCGAGAACGCTTGTTGCGAGTACCATATCCATATGAACCACATGTTCGCAAATAATTCATTTTTAGTTTGGTGGGACCCAACTTTTCTGCAGCATTGCCCTCCTCCGATGCAATGGGCTCGGTTCCAACCCGATCCTGCCACGACCCGGGACATTAGTTATGCCAAATAAATTTTCATTTAAATTGATAGTTATATTATTTTATTAATTTTAAATTGTTTGTGACTTCATATCAAAATATTATGCAATATATATAGTGTTAATTTTAAAAATTAATGATTGAAATTTTTTTATATGTATATAAATATATAAAAAGTAATGACTGAACCTAAAATATTTTACTCATAATACATATGTACAAATATGTTTTTACTTTCTGCAATGTTTCAAAAATTAAATATTAAGAATAAAAATAAAACCAAACAAAACATAGTTTACATCTTGGAAATATAAGTTATTCCACTTTTGTCCTCTATGTTTTCAAAAATATAGTTACTCCTCAAATTATTCTATTATTTTATGTTTACAATGTCAATCCATTGATTTATTCTCATAACTTAACTAATAAAATACATTTAAGTCTTATAACTTCTTAGTCATCACACGATTGAGTCTAATTTTTGGGTTATCGATTCAGAACTTACAATGCACGAAAATTTTAAAAAACTACTCGATGCAGTGTCAGACACATATACGATTCACACGTATTTGGGACACGGCATAGGTGTGTCCGAAAATATAAAAGAAAAAAGAGAAAAAATGACACATTTTGGAGGAGTATCTTATACGTTTGTACATGTTTGGAATATTTTTTAATTCTAAAAAGATTTGGACTTTTTCTTGAAAAAAGGCTAAATAATAAAAAAAGAAATAAAAAATATTTGGCTTCTCTCAAACTAAAAGTTTTGAGAGAAAATTACTAAAAATCGAGAGATGGTCATTATAATTTAACTAATTTGGCTGATTAGAAATTTTTTCATCTCATACTTCTTAAATAAACTGATTATGTATATTTTGAAATCATGTATTTTGGTTAAATATTTGGATACAAAATTTTATATTTTATCTTGATATTTTCATATTGCACATTTTAATTTTATGAGAAGTTTAAAATATATACATATAAAATATATTATAAATAGTTGTATCAATGTCATATTCTAATTTTTTAAATTTTTTTATATTACGGCGTTAGTATGCGTACTCATGTCCTTGTCAATACATTATACTTCAGAACTCTTGCAGATGAAAAGGTCTGCTTATTGATAGCATTTAAAGGAGTTTGTCATTTCCAAACTATGAAAAAAGTCCTTTAATATCTCGAAGTCACACTTTCTCTAAAGCCCCAAATTCATCATCTCCAATCCCATAACAGCCCTAATTTCCTCTTACCCTTACTAATACTTAAAAATATATATTTTTTCATTCATAAACAATGATTTTTTTATACCACTATGTCAACTTTTAAATATCAATTATATTATTAATATTTGCACCGATATAATTATTTATTTATTTTAAATTATTAACATGATTTTTTAACCGTCAATATACTATTATATATATCCTCCACTTTTCAATGTTAATTATTTGATCCATCTTTAGTAATATATTGATTTTTGTTTTCAAATTTGTTGTTGTATATATCTTTTATTTCAATGATCAACATGATTTTTTTTATTTTTATATGTAGATAAGATTACGTGTCACAAATACTAAGTATACATACAAAAACTCTTTATTTGTTAAAAATAATAAAATGTCAGAGACTTATTAGTGGTTGGGTGGGATTGAATAATAGAAATTACACCTCAATTGAACAAATTGAAAGAGAAACAAGGCTCATTTATATAAAAATTACATAAAAAATTAATATTTGCAGGCTTACCGTCAAAGTGGTATCTATTCCAAAAATATAGTCGGTCGCAAGCCAAGCTCGCGATCGGTCATTAAATTATTATTTTTATAATAGGGCCGCTGGCCTAGCTCACGTCCGAGCACGACAACAAATTCACAGTCAATCCCAACGAAACCAAGGTTATTCGAGCCAAAATAACGTCCAAAGACAGGTCGTAAACGGCAAAATAATGTACCAAATACTTGAATACACATTTTTATGTAATTTTTAGTGTATTATTTTTAATTCTAAATTTTTATAAGCATAATTCTTTAAATTATCATAAAGTCAATTATTTTTATTTTGTAATGAATAATAATTAGCTTGAAATAATAAAATAAGATATAATTAGTAAATTAAATATAAATTAATGATTTACAATAAATAAAAATTAAAAAATAAAGGGTTGCTGGCCAAGGCAGCGACCGTAAGTCGCTGGCTCAGCTCATGACTTATTATAAAAAAAAAAATTTAATGACCGGTCGCGAGCCATATATTTGTAATTGGTACCGCCTTAGCGGTATACATGCAATTTATTATTTTTTATATAATTTTTATATAAATGGACCAAACATTAATATAACAATAAACAAAAAGATAATTAAATGAAAAGAACTTACTGAAAATATCTCTGTTGTAAAAGAAGGAAAGAAAGACTGTAGAAAGAAAAGAGACCGAGTCCTATAGGTCAAGTCACGTCGATGGGGATTCTCAATTATCAAATAGACGGCCAGGATTCGTTTGCTGTATCTTTTGCTCCGTGATTTTGTACTCATCTTCTGCACTTCTGGAGAAGACCGAAGGAATACAGAACGCCTGCTGCTACTACTCCTACTCCATCTTCAACGCTACTGTGTGTTGTGCGCTTTTTTCAAAACCGCTGTTCGTGGTCGTTTTGATCTTCTTCCTTGAGGGTTTTATTTTTCTCTGAGGAAGAATAAGAATGGGTCGGAAAAGAAAGGTTCAGAAGGACAGTTCCTTTGGCAAAGAGGTACAAACAAATTATTGCAATCTCCTTTTACCTGCGGAATTTCTTCGGTTCTCTGTTTTTTTTTTTTTTTGTTGGTGTTTCTTCCTTTATTTTTTCCGAGGAAAAATAGGTATGTATTGGGCATGCATGCAATGATTTATATTGTATGTGGCAGTATGTATGTGGGTTGATTTGGGTTCTTTCAGTTTTTCTCAGGGATATGTGAGATGCCCGTTAGTATTTGTGGTGGTGGGTGTGTGTGTATATAGGGGGGACGTTGGTATTAGAAGCCTGAACTTGCTTTGACTGTTGGTTCATGATGGTTTGAAGCCTTAGTTAAATCTATAATTTCTGTTGAAATAATTGGGTGGAATGTTGTGTTTCTGAACTTGGGAGAACCTGCTGAGTTTCGGTTTTGATGGGGCTGTGGTGATCTTGGTTATTTGTTAGCACTGTTGAGATGCATGATGAGCTCATGAGGAATTTTGATTGGGGCTTGTAAGAATATGAAATCATGTATAATCAGGACACAAGTCTGCTCATTGCAAGGTTCGATCTTCCGGCACACTAGTTCTGTAATTCTCAAGAATAGATATGAAGAGGGGATGTGGAAATCTTAAGAGATTTTACTGAAGGTGTTTGGTTGTGAAGATGTGATCATATGGTTTCTAGTGTTTTTATGAGCTATACAGACGGATGGTTAACTTATGCGTAACAATACTATTTGTCGCCGTCTATTATTCTTTTATCGTTAACTTTTATCACATGCATGCAAACAAATTTTGCTTATAATGATAGAAAGACAAGAAAGCATATCCTGTTCGAAATTAACTACATTATCCTTTTGTTGGTAGGCCAATGCATTTCCAGAGGAAATCGGCGAGGCGGAAATATTTCCGCATAATGAAAACAACTCAAACACGATGGAGGCTGTGCATATCGAAAATACAGTCCCTCCTGATTCCAATGGCTCAAAGGTTACAGACGTGGTCTTCAGAAGATCTAGTCGTCTTAAAAGTTCAGTGTTACCTAATGGGAACAAAAAAGTAGAACCATCTGTGAAGCATGTAAATCTTGTTGAGAACGAAAAGGAAGAAGCGCCAGGCCGGTCTGAACAAGTTAGTACTTTGCCAGTTGTTAGTGAAAAGAATGTGGAAGAAGAGGCACCCCAGATTCACCATCTACATACTGTGCCAGTTGTGAAGGAAAGGACCTCGGAGGAAAAACTTGACTATATCATTCAAGCGATTGATGAATTCAAGTCTCAGGTAGCATTTGTATATTTTCACAATATAATCACAAATTTATTATGTTCTATATCCATTTTTAGTGATTTTTGTGTTTCCTCAGGCTTTTAAACAAGTCACCAAAAAGCCAGATGAGGGCCCATCTTCAGACTTAAGCTACAAAAGCTTGTATATCGATTCACAAAAAAAGGTATCAATGCGTAATGATGTCTTGTTTTCTTTCATTATAATAATTCTACTACAATCTAAATTGAATTATTTTTTATTGCCTTGTGTAGATTGAGGCCTTGATGGAGAAACATTTTGAGGTGGTCAAGGAGTTGGAATTTGCCCGCGGAAAAATTGATGCGGTAATATACATCAAACTTTAGCAAACTAAACTTTAGTAATTAAGTAGAAATCAAAAGCTCTAAAGCTCTTGATGGAAGATCTGCATAGTTTCCTGTTTCTAATACATGATAATGTTTCTGATTTTTCTCCAAAACATCAATGTTAATACTGTTTATTACTTCATCTTAATTCGAATGTCTGATTTTGAATTAATACCATTCTAACGAAAATTGAAAAAGTAAAATTTTCAGTCACTTGAGCTTTTTTGTAGTTATAGAATGACAATGGATAGGTTAACCACATTTTTATTATGAACAGTATGAGAAGATGAACAATGTTATGGCTGCTTCAAAGGAAGTCGTTTTAGTCGCGAGGCTGGAGAAAGATGCTTTATCTCCTCAGACAGTTCAACATTGCATCTCTGCTGCTGCTCCAGATGCTGCTGGTGTATCCCCTAAGCAACAGAAGAAATATTACAGAAAGAGAAAGGCCAAGTCTTGAAAAATGCTGACAACAAACCTACTGTTTATCTTTTGTTTGTGCTCTCAGTTAGCTTCATTTTAAGGAACTTTTTATGTTAATGAGCTGAATCCTCTTTAGTATTCGCCCTTGCAAGAACCTGTTTTCTCTGTAGATCGTTAGTATTCTTCATCAGTTACTAACAGAACAATTTGTAGTATCAACACTTGCTTATTCCTCATTATGAATTTCATATGATAATTCAAAAAATGACATGGATTTGAACTAAAGAAGTCCGCAGACATCCTCTGAATCTATTCTTGTTCTTCTTCATCAAAACATTCATCCAATGACTTGGAGAATCCTAATATATCATCTGTCTTGAAACGCCTGTCATGAAATCCATCATCATTAGTTTCTGTTGGAGAAGAGAAGTCAAGACCCATTCCCCTGATCAGGTTCTCATAGGATGCTGACAGGTCTTGTGAGGTTAGCTGGTGATACTCCACAAGCTGGTGGAGGCATTGGTTCTCTCTTTTCAAGTTTGCATTTTCATTTGCTAATCTTGATTTTTCTGCCAGAAGTGCTTCCAATTGAAGCCTTACCTGCACAAATTACCATCAAAATTTCTCAGTGTTGGCTTGTTTTGCCATAACATGCTTAAATTTTCAAGTAACGTCGACATTTTTCTCTATATTTTCAGTCTGTCCTCCTTTTCTGAAGTATTATTACCAAATCATCTTCATCTGGTTGGATCCCCCCTTTGGCTGATCCATCGCGAAGTTTCTTGTTCTCCTCCTCTAACAGAGCACACCTCTCCTGCATAAACCCCAAATCCGATCTAATCGACTTCAACTCTCTAGCCATGGTAGCCGCTTTTGTCGCCATGGACATTGCCAGCTTGAAAACATAATAAGGACAATCCATCAACCTCAAAATCATTACACAACAAAGTTAAGGTTAAATAAAACACAGTAAAAGGAACCTACATTCTTGGCTTTCTTGATTCTCTCCAGTTCCTTTGGGTTTTTTCCTTTTGCTTTCTGTGAACCTTCTTCTTCTTGATCCTCACTGCATTCTTCACTATCCAACTTCCTCTTCAACCCTCTGTTATCTTCTGCGTCATTACCACCTTCTTCCTCTTGTCCATCTTTATCATCTTCCCTTGGCAATTTTTCTTCAGTTTTGGCTTTTTCCAGAGTGGCATGAACTATTTCAGACAATGTAGGTGGTCTAGCTAGATTTCTGGCACCCTGAACAACAACACAGCAGACAGAAAGAACTCATCAGAGACAAGACAACATATGAGATCTTGATCCCTTTTCAACACAGAAATTTACTGCTCAAAATCTACAAAATTTTTTTTTTTACCTAAAATCTGAAACAGAACATCCTCAAAACCTACAAATAAAGTTTAGTGTCTGTCAACTAGTTCACCTGAAGGGCGTTATCCAAATTGTTAGAAAGCTGAGACAGAGACTGAGCAACTGAATCAAACCCTCTGAGCAAAAGCATCGAGTCCTCCTTCAATCTCCTCGCACGATCCATTGCTTCACCATTCTGCAAAAATGTTAGGCAATATAAAAATCTATGAAATCACAGGTTAAAATTTGTGGGCTCTTGCTAAAATTCATCCCAAGTGAGAACATAAAATCTGCACCATTTGTGGAGGAAAGGATTGATCGACGGGCTTGCGATTTTCAAGAAGCGTGTCGACGCGGCTGCGAAGAGTGCTCCAGAAGC
This sequence comes from Sesamum alatum, assembly GCA_034509735.1. Classification (NCBI taxonomy): domain Eukaryota; kingdom Viridiplantae; phylum Streptophyta; class Magnoliopsida; order Lamiales; family Pedaliaceae; genus Sesamum; species Sesamum alatum. The sequence goes on from JACGWO010000009.1 coordinate 4,814,477, forward strand.
GCTTGTCGGAGGAGGGACTGAACATGGGAGGAGAAGAAGAGCCCATCAAGCGCGGAGATCCCTGTTCAAATTTGTAGCTGAGTTAGAACTGAATTATGATGATATTTAATCAAGGGAATTATATTAAATGAAGAAGGGGTTTTTAAAAGGGAGCAAAGCAGTAGTAGTACCTTGTCGAGGGAAACAGGGGATGGAGATTCCACTGAAGTTGCCATTAGAGCTGTTCTTGGATTTGGAGAGAGAAAGTTTAAGAGAGAGAGAGAGAGAGAGAGAGAGAGAGAGAGAGAGAGAGGAGGAGGGAAGAGAAAGTTGAGTTTATAACGGCTAGTTTGTGGGTGGGGCTTTAAGATGGTGAGGTATTTGGTTTTAAAAATAGGTTGCAGCATTTGCCAACGTTCAGATTATCTAACGGCTATGAATTTATGTTGTTCTCTTTTGTTACTTACAATTTACAAACAGGAAAAGAAAGAAATATGGACTCAATAATTTGCCTTTATTGCACTCGAGCTGTGTAAATACGATTCTGAGTTCGTTTCAGCTCGAAAAAGAAAATGAAGAAAGTGTGGCTGCTGGGATTCGAGCCCAGGTCTCCACGGCCACAACGTGGAATTCTTACCACTAAACTACAGCCACTTTGTTGTGATGCTTATAGCTTCTTTATTAGAGGTCAGTCACTGCTTCGAGTTTTGACACGAGAGGACAAAGGTATCCGTTTGAAGTTGGAATATTTGATTGTCGACCACATATTATAGATTCGATTATCAAAAAGAAAAGGCCATTGTAGCATTATTTTACCGGGAAAGCTAACTGTAAACTGAAACTAGTCTGGTTCTCACAACATCAATCATCAAGAAACGAGGAAGGTGCAATGGCCACTGCAGTTGCTTCCTCCTCATCCTCTCTCCTCTTCTTCTCCTCTCTCTCATCATCATCATCATCATCATCATCATCCTCTTCTCTCTCTCCTCTCTCACGCTTCTCTCTCCCTTCAACCTCCCACCACCACTCTCTCTCCTCTTCTCTCTCCATTTCTCCATCTTTTCTTGCTCTATCCGCAAAAGCTCCTAAAAGGGCTGTTTCTTCTCTCTTCCCTTCACTCACTGTCAGGGCAGAGAAGAAGAATGTGCTCATTGTCAACACTAACAGTGGCGGTCATGCAGTCATCGGCTTCTACTTCGCCAAGGAACTTCTCGCCTCCGGCCATGGTGTCACCATCCTCACCGTCGGCCAAGAGGGCTCTGACAAGATGAAGAAGCCACCTTTCAGCAGATTTTCAGTTAAGCACTCTGTATATGAATCAAGATTTGGAATTTATATTGGAAAATGGTGTTTGTTACTAATTCAGGAGAGGCTTGCAGGAAATTGTGAGTGCTGGTGGAAAGACGGTTTGGGGGGAGCTGGCGGAGATCGCCAAAGTATTGGAGGGTGCTGCATTTGATGTGGTGTTGGATAACAATGGCAAAGATTTGGATTCAGTGAAGTTAGTAAGATCAAAAATGAATATAGAAATTTTGCATGTTTAATCATCTGTATCATGATGTAATTGTTAACAGGCCTGTAGCAGATTGGGCAAAGAGCTCTGGTGTGAAGCAATTCCTATTCATTAGTAGTGCAGGGATTTACAAGCCAACAGATGAACCTCCTCATTTTGAAGGGGTATATTTAGTACTTGATATTGCCTGAAAAGGACAGAATTCCTAGTAGAAACTGAACATCTTGTTTTACAGGATACTGTAAAAGCTGATGCTGGTCATGTTGGAGTAGAGAAATACATCTCAGAGATATTTGGGAATTGGGTGTCTTTCCGGCCACAATACATGATTGGATCCGGCAACAACAAGGACTGTGAGGAATGGTTCTTTGACCGTAAGTAATATAATCAGTTAACTTAAGTAACATTCTTGGATGCAAGGTAGCATTTTGTGCTTCATTTGTTCGTGTTTATCTAGTTATTGGTGGGGGGTTATTGAGTTCTGTGTAGGATATGTAACATAAAGAATCATGGTATTGGTAATAGCAAGCTCTTGCATAGATTTCACATTTTTGGTTAATAGGAAGATATTCATATACATTACCTTCAATTCTCCACAGGTATAGTTCGTGGGAGACCGGTCCCGATTCCTGGCTCTGGGATGCAGCTAACCAACATTGCCCATGTCAGGGACTTGTCGTCCATGCTTACTTTGGCTGTTGAAAAGCCAGATGCTGCAAGCGGAAACATCTTCAACTGTGTTAGTGATCGTGCAGTGACACTGGACGGAATGGCAAAACTATGTGCTCAAGCTGCTGGATTACCTGTTGAAATAGTGCATTATGATCCAAAGGCAGTGGGTATTGATGCAAAGAAAGCATTTCCTTTCCGTAACATGGTATTTCTAAACCTTTCTTTAATGCTTAACATAGGGCACTGGTTGCAGACAATTACATGAGCTATTCCTTCAATCTCTACATCTGGCCTACCTGTACTAAAATACTAGGAGAACACATCATGATTCCTGTTGGCAATTGTAAAAGAAGCATAAATATCCTCTAACAGAAAGCTTAAGCAGATCAAGATTTTGATTACTGACTATAATGTACTTTTGCAGCATTTCTATGCTGAGCCAAGAGCTGCAAAGGAGATTCTTGGATGGAGTGGTACAACATACCTTCCTGAGGACTTGAAGGAACGGTTCGATGAGTATGTCAAGATTGGTAGAGACAAGAAACAAATACAGTTTGAGATAGATGACAAGATTCTAGCAGCAGTTAAAGAACCTGTTGCAGTATGATTACTGTTTCACTAGTGAACCAGTGAATAAATTGTGTGGGTTTGAATCTGGGGAAGCAATTGGAAATTTTGTGAATTCTAACTGTGAAGCAATAAATACGATGTTATCGATCCTGATTATTGTTTCAACATAATGCATTTCTTTTATATTCTTCCTACTCACAAATCATGAAGGTGGCCTAAGGCGGCATCAAGATACTAGAGTGGTTCTAAAGTTAATAGGTCAAAGACAGTAAATTAGAATGTCATAAACAGATCAAACAAAAGACGGAAGGACAACATATAGAAGAAAGAAATAACTCAAATAAATTTCAATATTTCACTCCCCAACTTGTGTTTATCATAAATTGATCTAACTCCGTGTCATTCAAAAAAATTCTGAAGACATGCATCTAAATATGAAGGATGAAGGAGCTGGTAAGCACTTTTTGCAAAGTAAAAGTCATTCCTAGCATCTAAGACAAATGGTCAGCTGACCCGTACTCGTACAAACAACTCAAGAGTCTAGAAACCCATGAAACAGTAGACACTAAGCCATAATTATTGTGCAGTTCTCATTCTTCCTGTTTGATTTCCAGACCCTTAAGTTTGGATTCCAACTCAAGTTCATCATGACCACTTTGTTCTTCCCCGTCGTCATCATAGTCTTCTCCTTCTGGATCATTCTCATCCAAAGGACCAAGAACATTGAGGCAATTCTTGAATATATCTTTGACCTCATCAATCCCCTCATCAGATATGTAATTTCCATTGATATTCAGCAATGTAAGCCCAGGTTTACCCACAACAGCTGTGGCTAAGCGCCTAGCACCAGCCCTTCTTATCAAGTTGGTATTCATGTCCACTTCACATAATTGACCATGACCCTCCTCCAGTGCCTTGGCGATCAGGATAGCACCCTCATCCTTCAATTCATTCTCACCCAAGTTTAATTTGGCAAGAAATTGCTTGGAAGCTATACAGGAAGCAAGAGCAGGAGCAGCTTTAGCAGTGATTTCATTTCCAGCCATATCGAGAACTTCCAGTGAAGGAGCAGATTCCTTTAGGGCATTTGCTAGAGCAATACAACCCTCATCCTCCAAATTCAAATAGCTTAAGTAGATTTCAGATAGATCAGAAAATGCAGATAATGCCTCGCTCAAAGCTAATCCGGCATCAACACCAAACATATTGTCTCGCAAATCAAGCTTCTTTAAGTGGTTACATTTTCCAAGTGCTTTACCTAAGGCAATACCTCCCTCAGATTCCACCCTCGTCGATGAACATCTAAAATCTTCCAGCAAGGGAGAATTATTCACTATATTAGATATAGCTATCGCCCCTTCATCTCCAGTCATGTTGTTATGAAACTGAAGGACGCTAAGTTTATCAGTTGAAGGAATTAACTCACATACTGCCTTTGCAGCCTCCTCCGAGATGCCATCATTAATCAAGTACAGTTCCTCCAAATTATGCTGGGACTTCAAAAGTGCCCCAAAAGCCCTAATACCCTTCTCACCCAAAGCATTGTTGGACAGGTTGAGATAGCGCAACTCAGAACCTTCAAGAGCTAATGAAAATATATTCATGACTTCAAGAGCTTCCTCCTCAGGCCTTCCAGCCACGAAATCAGATAGATCAACTTCAGTCAATTGATTCTTAATGGATGACAATATAGGCTCAGCAACTAGTGCTGCCTCCCGACCAAAACTTGTATTGCTAAAACATATCCTCGTATATTTTCTTCCAGGCTCCTTCAAGAGCTTCAACAGTTTCTCAGCATCACCTGCACCAATCTCTTTCCGTGGATCTCCAGATATATCAAAAGTAGTTCCATCATATTCCTTAAGTTTGTCTAGTATACTAAGTTCTCCGTCCACTTTTGCAACAGGGCCTCGTTTGATAACTTCAATCATGAGCCTACTGGATTCTTTGGCATATACTTGCACTGCAGAACTTCCATCTCCATCTGGTTCCTTTGCAAAATGTTGGTTCGCTGCATCAAAAGCTGCAGCTTCTATTTGCTTGGCATCCTCCTCGGCTTCTTTCTGACTCAAGAGACCATACTTTCTAGACCAAATGGAGGGCGTCACAAGATTCTTGGTCATCCTATCGACAAGCTTTAGCCTTATACTTTGTGTAGGCGGCCATAATTTCACAGACAACGTGGGAAATTCCATGTCAAAACAACCTAAAAGAACACATTACCATTAAATCTCAAACTTCCAAAGACGAAAGAAAACTAAAAAATACCAGCAAATAAGTCCCAAGTAATAAATAAAACACTAATCTTTACTTAAACCCCCGGAATTAACTTAAACAAAGTAAAAAGTCAATAATCCCATTAAGGAAACTAAACTCGCATCAACGAACTGTTAAAAGAACACGAAAAGCAAACAAATCAAACTTTCAAAAACAAAAGCCAAAACAACCGCAACAACGCGAAACAAAACTCTACAACAGCAACATAAGAATTAAGAGAGATCCACAAACATCGGACACATTTACACCATTAATCTTCAAAATGAAAAAGCTAACAAGAACATACCGATGAACAGGAAGCGACAAACGCCGCGGACAGAGAAGAAGGAGAGATCGAAAAGCGTCAGAAAGCAAAAGTCAGAGCAGTAAATTGAAACCTGAGGATTTATTTATATAGAGCAGAAGCTTTCAAATTCAATGGAGAAAAAGGAAATGAAATTTTGAATTTGGGGAGAGAGAGAGAGTGGGGAGTGAAAACTCCCGCTGTGGGTTTTTGGGAAGAATCTTTCCGGATAAGCTTCAGTTCGGTTCGTTAAGGCCCAATACGAATGGGCTTATTTCCCCTTGATCCACCTAACTCAATCTCTTAGGCCCAAACGAATAATGGGCTTTCAGTTCAGGTCCCATTGATCCACATAAATCGGGCTTTTCGGCCCAGGGAAATAATGGGCGTTTAGGCTTTACTGTCTACAGTTGTAACTAAATAATTGAACTTTAAACTTTTCAATATTTCCTCGAAACTATGTTAATATGAAAATCTTATTTAGTAATTAAAAAAACTAAATCCAACACTCGCTGTAAATGATATATAGGTTTACATCTTTATTCTATATTTTCTTAATTAAAATTTAATATCCGAAAATAACATTAAAAACACATCTCAATGAAGCCAATAAATTATAGTTCAGTCGACGAAATTACGGTCCCATGACAAAGAAATTATGGATACTCAACTATCTTAGCAATAGTTGTTTGTCTATTATGCTAGTAGCTATTATTAGTTATATATATATATGATATTATTAATTAACGTATATTAATTATCGACAATGTAACTATAAACGATTCATTAAAAAAAATATCACTTTCCATGAAAATCATTATTAAACACAATTCGAAGAAAAATATACATCTTTCACACAACAAATCAATATAACTACGAGCGTATTAGCTTTTTTTTTCTATCTATTTTTTAAGCATTATTAATTACTAAGCCAACAAAAAGGAAACTGAAAACCTTTAGAGGTTGTTTGGCTAAGTTTATTTAAAAATCTCACAAGTTCGTAACATCTTATAAAATATTAAATTTTATTTTAAAAATAAGTTTATGAAGTGTTTTGTTGAAATAAGATTATAAAACTTATAAGATGTCAATAATAACAAATTTAGAATTAATTCGAAGAAAATTATTGCGATTTTAGAAATACATTAGAAAAACTCCCTAAGTTTTTTTAATAGCTTGTAAGGTATTTTCCTAAAAAAAAAATATCAAACAATTTGCAACAACTTTTAAACTATCCAACATTTTATAAAATATTTTAAAAAAACTTTTTAAGTTGGTGAATATTAAAAGAAAAGAAAAGGCAAAAAAAAAGTAAAATAATGATGTATAATGATGGAGATGGATTGTTGGTGTTGTGACTGTGACTGTGACTGTGAGCCATATTATTACAATTGCACCACTTATAACAAAGGAACAATTTTTAATCATCATCTGTTTGTTGCGTTGGGCCCTTAATTATGACCAACACAGTTTTTTTAATTTCAATAATTAAATGTCACCAGAATTTTTTAGTGGTTGACACTTTAACATAAGTTGTCCTGTGACCATACAATAATATGTCGTGGAATAAATATTAATACAATTATTAAGATCATAATCAAATAAAAAATTGAGGAAGGGTAATTCAAATATCCAATAATAATTCATTTAAATATTTATGAAAGATAATATCGCACTGAATTTTTTTATAAATGCTTCTCTTTTTTTTTTTATTGCGAGGATATATTTATTTATTTATTTATTTTAAGAGGATAATTTTTTGTCGTAGGTTGATCGAAAAAGAAAATTCCAAAAATTCTTACATTTATTAAGGTTGCATTAAGTATAAAATAAAACACGAGTCAAATATTAACTAAAAACGCATTTGAGGGATTTTCTTCTTCTTAAGTTCCATTACTGAAGTGTTGGGGACCCACTCTCGCACCGCTAGCAAATTGACAAGACTACCGACACTACGTTCCGTACTACTCCCATATTCTTCTCTCTCTCTCTCTCTCTCTCTCACACACACACACGCAGTGAGAGAGAGCTTCATGGAGGAAGAACTAGACTAGAACTAGGATGATTTTGGTGTGGTGAGACACCTAGAGAAAGATTTATTGTACGTGTAGTTAGATGATGGAGTTAGTATAAAAGGAAGTGGGGGTTTGAGTTTTCCATGTGAAGTGACCTAAAAAGACAGTCAGATTAAAGGGGCACAGAAGCATATTTCTTGCTTCTTCCTTGAATGAATCTACTTTATACACAACAAAGTTGTTTAGGAAGTGATGCTGTGGAGGAGAAATAGTGAGAAGTTGGAGTTTGCGAATTTTTTGCTAATGTAGAAGAGGGGAGGCGCCAGATCTCTCAAGAACTTGGTGTAAGCTCTTCTTTCTCACGAGGGTTCTTGGATTCTCTTTCCTTTTTTTCCCATTATTAGTTAATTTTGAGTGTGGGTTCTTCGATTCGCTAGTTTTTTTTGAAGGGCTTCTTTTTCTAGTTTTTTTTGCTGCAGATTTTGATTTTCCCCCTTTGCTTAATGGAGTTCATTTTGAATTTTGTACTTTGCCTGGAGTTCTTGATTGAATTGGTGCTTCATGGAGGTGTTATGTTGGTACCGAGAATTGACGAAGGAGCTTAGAGAAGATTATAATTTTGTATGGATTTTCATTGTTTTTTCTGTAGTCCCATTTTGCATGTGGCTTTGTTATTGAGTTCTGGTAGCAAGATTGTGTATGTGGAATGGATATGTTCATTTGAGCTTGCGTGTGTTTGTATCTTGTTATTGAATTTTCATGCATAAAATGAAGATTTTGTGATATTTGGAGCTTAATTATGCGTATTGAAGATGTGTTGTAGCTGAAGCAACTAGATCCAACAGACTATATTACAAGCAGATGTGCCGATGTTTAATGGTAGGAAGATGGGAGTGATTGGAGAGAATTGATTGTTGCCGATGCATTAAAGCTAAAGTGTGTTTTTAAATCCTGGATAATGATAAAGCTATCTATTTGCCTGCATTCATTTTGCTCACACCAGCGGATTTGTGTATCCGAAGTGCCTGCTTTTCAGTTATGATGCACCACATTCATGTCTTTTGCCATGGAGACTGGAATTCGGAATCAGTCTTCGTTAGGTCTCTCATTATGTCCAAATTAGCGACCATCATCGTGTGCCTTCAATGCAAGCCGCGACCAATGTTTCTTTATTTGTAATCTCTATTTCTCTCAAATTCTTGTCCACTTTACTTATATGGAAAACGTAATAGGACATGTATAGTATAAATGGTATTTGTTTTAGAGGGAACTACTGGTAGATCTAATTTGTGCTCTATGCCCACAATTTATTTCTCTTATAGTTTTGGAAATCAACAGAAAATTTGGAAATCTAATTCTCGTTGATGTTAATGCTTTGCAGCTTCACTGGCAAACAACCTTTGGCTCTTGAGTTGAGAGTTTATGCTCCAAACAATACTCGGAAATGGGAACTGCTCTTGAAACTGATAGTGTATGCTCAAATGACTATGCAGCATTAGGATTGACGGACTTGAGAAACGACAGTGCAAGAAATCCCCGAATTTTGTCACTTCTTTCAACAGTGCTGGAGAGATCTGTTCAGAAAAATGAAAGGATGCTAGAAACTTCACAAACCAAAGATGTTATCACCATATTTCATGGTTTAAGAGCACCTTCTCTGAGCATCCAACAATACATTGATCGGATTTTCAAGTATGCATGCTGCAGCCCTTCTTGCTTTGTCATTGCAAATATATATATGGACAGATTCATTCAGCGGACAAATTTATTCTTGACCTCCCTCAATATTCATCGACTTCTGATCACCAGTGTGATGGTGGCTGCAAAGTTCATCGATGACGCGTAAGTTACTAAAGTCCATAAACTTCTCGTCTTTGGCTCAATTCTTGAGTTGAGATATTGTTCTGAGTGCTTACTCTGTTTGGTATCCAATTGATCCATGCTTTCTTTATTGCGTTTGATAAATCGCAATCTTATGACTTTCAGATTCTTCAACAACGCATATTACGCCAGAGTGGGTGGTGTAAGCACGGCAGAATTGAACAAGTTAGAGATAAAGTTTTTATTTGGTCTCGACTTCCGGATTCATGTCACGGTGGAGACCTTCGGTGAATATTGTTCTGTGTTTAAGAAAGAGGCTGCAGGGGGGCTCATTGAGCGATCGATCCTGGCATGTGGAGTGGAAGAAAGTTGGGCAAACAAAGATGATTCCACCTGTGCCCACTCAATTGCAAGATGAAGATTTTGGGGCACTAAGATTCAAGAATAATATCAAGAAGGAAACATGAGAAATTTCTACGTGTAACTTTTGTATCTTAGAAGGTCAAATGTTAAGGATGAATCATAGATGTGGAGTTTTTTTTAGGACTCCCTTCTTTGTGGTACAAGTATAGAGGTTTTGTTATAGTTTCTTCTTTTATTCCGTTTGCCGTCTATGCTATGTTGTTTGCTTTATAGTTCTGGCTTGGTCTATTGTGTAATGTCGGCATTTTCTGGCCTTAGGATGAAACATTATAGAATTAGAAAAGTTGAATTAAAGCCGTTATATATTTCACTTGTGTGTAAAATGTTCAGTGGTATTAGAATTGCATAAATGTCAGCAGTTACTTTGTAAGATTATCTTCATGCAATCATTCATCATCAGCAGTAAAGATTTCCATGAACATCTAAAAGTAAAAAAAATGAGTTTGCAGCGAATGGGGTAACTGCAGGTTTTTCCTGGTCAAGAATACAATATGGTTCTTTCTGTTCAACTAGTCAAGTTAAACTAATGTATTTCTGTACATTTCTTGCCTGACTAATTAGTCAAGGATCATTGCCAAGATTCTTCCAATCCATCACCTTCATTCAGCTTGGATCGGTCTCGTCAGCGCCCTTACAAAGTAATTACGAGTCTCTGGTAAAATACGTTGGATCAGCTGGCAATACCTGCAGTGCATATATCAAGTAGCGCCCAAGAAGTCACCACTAGCACACTCAAACGACTGAGAAAATAATAAGCCTAAATAGAGGGGTCAAACATACCATGGCATGACACATAGTTTGTCAAACTTTTCCAGGATGAATCTAATACAAGCATGCCGCAAAGACAAAGCATTAAATGCCTCCGACAACTCAAACATGAGAGAGACATTCTCCACAGATATATCCTGAAAGAAAAGGAACAAGTATCAGAAACAAATAAGAATATGTTTTACAAAGTACAATCCATGTTTTGTTATCTGAGCTTTACCTGTGCAATGGCATATTCACAAATACGCTTCAGACCCTCTAGTAAATACTGATCAGCAGCCCGCAGAAGATCCTGTGCAACATCTAAGTTGACATTAACAGATCCTGTGTATATGTACCTGCAACCAAAATCAGAATAGCATTTAGCACCTACAACAGCAATGAGGACTCGACCCATAATTCTGTGACACGAGCTAAGATTGGAATAGAATTTTAAAGCATACTCACCTAATCATCAATTCGAAAATGTCCCATCTAATATTTGGAATCTCTATGTCTTTAGCATCTTTTTCCTGCAATGCATTCCAGAGATTTTTTTTAAGCACATGGACTTGTTACCTATTCAATCTTTGACCATCACACCATAAAGTTCATCGCTTCTCAACTTAGGTTCATTGCACATCAAAACTCATGTTTGTTTCAGCTTAGGATGTTTAGCAACAATGTCTTCAATCAGTATCAGCAAAACACTCCACCAAGTTGGCCAGTATTGAATAAGACCAGCCAATGTAATTACAGTTATATGTTAAAAGGTTAACACCAGACAATGTGATTAATTTTACACCTTAAAATTCCAAGTTTAAAGACCACAGAAAATGGAATGGTCATGCTGAAAAAATTCAGTTGTTTCTATCTCTTTGATGCTCCAAATATGGAAATACAAGCCTCCAAAAAACAACAGATCCAACAGCAGTCCACAATTGCAGGAATCAAAAGGCAAGTCAGTTATCTACATAGGGAGTGATTATGTTAGTTGGTGATCTCGATTGCAGGAATTGTGGAAATAAGGAATAATTTTCAATTTCACCATTGTGCTAGAGGTAAATTGATGTCTTTACTGCATTCAACCACTGAAAATTGATGTCTCTATTGTATTCAATTATGCTGTTTTTGCCTGAGATAGTGATAGTTAAGCAGTTGAAATCACCTCCAAACCCAAAAAAGATTATAAATAATATTTTTTATGATGTATCAGATTCAGCCAAGACTAAGAGTCAACTAAAATGGAAAGTTTGAGCCCTGGATCAGTTAGTTGGCATCTTAAGCCCAAGTGAGACCTTAAGAAGTGCTTCATAATTGCAAAAAATATATGCACATCTATTATTCTATAACTGAGTACAGCTATGACGGATAAACCAAACAATTAGAAGTAAATGATAAGCTAACCCGGTAACCACCATCAAACATAGCCCGGAATGCATCAGAAGAAGCAAGCAAGCAAATTCTGTGTGCGTAGAACCTTTTTCCTGATGATGAACAAAAAAATGATGATATATTAGTAAAAAGATTGCTCATCACAAAACATGCATATAGAAAGCATTCAAGAAGCTGTGCGCAGATTCCACCTTCAACTAAAAATGTGACATCGGATAGTGTCGGATTATTTACATACTGCTCTCCCAAATACACCTGTAGCAGATGCACCGTAGTTAGTCGGTATAGATTGAAAAAATAAAAGACCTTCACATAAGATACAGTCACAAAACTAGTAGTAGGAAGGAATATTTACATATCACTGCAATTAATCACAAAAGTGCCCTAATAGTAGGTAATCCAAATTAGCCAGCAATTTCATTAGCATAAACATTACAGTCGCAAATCAATTTGGCATGCATATTTGCAGTTAAACAAAGATGAAAATTAGCATTCACTCCTCTAAATCAACGGAGAGAAAGATGTTTTCATCTGTTCACAAAACATTCACAGCTGTAGTCAATCAGAATAAGTGGACTCATCTGTACAAAGCACATGCAACCTTCGAGGGATATTTAAGAAACGGTAACAAAATTTCAAACATATCTTCTGGCAAAAGAGCTAACAACTCCACGATATTTCTATCCTTAAACCAATTAAACACCACCCTGGAAACATAACTCAAAGGTCTCTATTACACACATCATCACAACTTTTCCTTGATTCACACTTCAAAAACAAAATACATAGTCACAAGTGGTTGTTTCTAAGAGAAAAGGATAGCAATTTATGTTCCCTCTTTTGTCTAGTTTAAGAAAAATCTCCCCCACATTTCTACAGAAATATAAAAAATGCAATCACAATATTATTATATGGCAAAACCATACAAAGATTGACTAGCATCCACAACCACCAAAGTCGCAAAATATCACCTGAGGTATTGGGGAAGGAGGAGGAGCATCCATGGAAGATAGCAAGCTTGCTTTACTAACCAACATGCATAAAGCCATAGAACTATCTCTTTGGTGTTTTGAGTCAATTGATTCCAGAAGCTCCAAAAGCAACGCCAGTCCTGCAAGCATATGTGGCAGGTGAGGCAGGTAACTGCAGTCTATGAGCCCGGCAGTACATTGCAGAGTCCCAGTACACTTGCACAGGACACCAACATAATAAATGGATTTAATTAATAATTTACCATTGTTATCAATGAAAATCTTTTTCTGGTCATCTGGAGAACAAAGATGCGCTAGAGCCAAAGTCACTCGTCTTTGAACATCTTCCTCTCCTACATGCATCATATACAATAAGTGGTTCAATACCTGCCCATGGAAAACATTCAATCAAGTTCAAGATCCACTATAAAGTGTTACATGAGCAAAGTACCAAAAGAATCCCATCAGCACATAACATGAAAGAAAATTCTCTCCTAACTAAAGAAACCAATTTTTTCAGTGATTTTGCTTTCATTATTTGACATAAAATATATCTCTTTATTTGTGTTTCTTACCCAATTGCTTAACATAAAAATTTGTGTATATAGAATAAACCATTGAACTAAATATAATTTTGCAGAGTTACTTCATTAAGCTACAAAAGGTAACTGACCCTTCCATGAATCTTCTCTTCAAGTCTTTTCACCGTTTTAGCTACACAATCCCTAGTAGGCTGCAGCAAAAGGAATACGAGAAGATGTAATACTTCCTTCTAACTAGATATAACATCACTCAATTAACCCAATAATGGATATTTCTCTAACTGAAAAATCAAGTAGCTGAGACTTTACTTGGGCAATAAATTCACCATCTTGAAGTTTCTGAACACCTCCCACCCTAATAAGATGCGCAACATTATCCTGCGGAGAAGAAGGGGAAAGAAAAGGAAAAGAACAAGAAGGAAATACCAATAAGTTCAACCAAGAAAAAATGACAGTATATGAAAACTGAACTATTATCACAAAAATTTAGAATAATACCTCATTATCAGCAAGCCAGTAAAGAGCAAATGCAGCATTATGTTGTAGAGATCCATTTTTGGATTCAAGAAGCTTCAATAATGGGACTATTCCCCCACTGTGGGCTATACCAGCCTGATTGTGGCTATCCTAAAATAGCACAAATGTTTTGAAGTCTTACCAAAAGAATTCAGAAAAATCTAAAGGGAAGACCTGCACATATGAAAATAACACGACCAAAAAGAAGGTATATGCTACCTGAGCTAACCTCCCCAAGGCAAATGCTGACATCTCCTTTAATTGAGCATCAGGTGAGTCGAGCATTTCAATTAGTGGCGGCACAGCACCTCTTTGAACAATATGCACCTGCAGAAACTCATTGAAAGATTTGTGAGCAATGACTAATATTGGGAAAGATCTTTATATAATTCATGGCAACCCAGTATTTAAATAGAAAAATGACAGTTTCTCAACCTTACAATCAGAATCTGTTGCAGCAAATTGCCCAAGCAGCAAAGCAGCTTCTCTTTTGCTTTCTGAACAGCAGGATCTGTTACCATAGACATCAGTTAACACTCAAATAAGAGGGGAAGGGAGCAGGGCGACTGGTTTGACAGGACAACAAATTAATGCACTTTCAACAAAAGAAGCTATGAGGATGGTGGCCGTCACTTGAAATATATCCTCAAATGAAATCAAGAAATAAAAACAAGATCCACAGAAGCCTGTTTTTTGCAAAGAACATTGACATTTATAATATACAAATCATACCTAAGTAACCCAATGACAGGTTGCAAAGCTCCAGCAGCAAGGACTTCTTTCTTAATGTTTGGAGATGAGTGAACAAGATTTCCAATAACACCAACCTGATTATTAGCATCATCAGTAGTATGAACATCAGGGAGTAGAAACTCAAATAAGTACGAGGACATAATTAAAGAACAAAAAGATATAACAGTAGGCCACCGCTTCATAGTGTATAGCAGCATCTTCAGACTGCAGCATTAGTATAAGAGTAGGTAAAGCATTGCATTCCACGATCTGAAATTAGTCGAAGAAAAAATAAAGTTAGAAGAGGTAGAGGAGAAAATAAGCAGATACATTATAAGTAACTGAAGTACAAAAACCTGATTTTTGTTCTCATCATTTTTAAAAGCAAGGGTTCGAAGGGCTCCAGCAGATGCTCTCTGCACCTTCGGGTCAGCAAATTCAAGCAACTCAACAAGTGGAGGGATACCACCTTCAATCCTAGCACATAATTCAGGATTTAATGACAAGCAGAACATACATATCCAATCACATAAGTATAAAAGAAAACCAACCTAACAGAGGTTTTAATGCTGCTATTTTCATGAGCAAGATTAGTGATTGCATCAGCTGCTCTCCTAATAACACCATTTACTTCGCTAGAGTTTAGACCATTCCCCCGTCTCTTCAACAGATCTACAAGAGGGGGTAGAGCTCCCGCATCAACAATGAGCTGCTGATGCTCTGGCTGTGACACAAAAATGGTAAGTAGACCAATTAGGTAAGACTGCATTTAACAAGACGATCATATTCAATCTTCAACTGTGATGGGTTCTTTCTAGCTGTGCATCCATTCATAAGCAAAAAGGTATAGTATGTGTCGGAATAGGAGAATACAATCCCGAAAAGTTATCTGAGGAAATCATGATAAGGAAGACAATGATATTTCCAATAAATGCAAGTATTTAATGGTTGGGACTATTATATGCAAAAACTCATCCTTTTTGTGTACATTCAAATTTGCTTGTTTATAAAGTGAAGCACAAAACTAACATAATAAAATTCTGTTATTGCAAGGATTATGTACATAGACTTCAGACAAAAGGGGAATGGTTTGAGGATGGCATAAAACTGCCTTAGGTTTCTCCATGGTTCATTGCTGCATCAACAGAATGGCTCCCCTCTTCAGTAGAATTGCAGGACCACTAACCCTCAGGCATCAGCCAGCATGGCATCTATGAAAACACCATAACCAGACAGTTCTTGAGAAAAGAAATGGAAAAGTGGCTGATCTACGTTGGACCAAAAAAAACTCTAACTCAGAGGGTACAGAAATCAAACTAGTTTGACATATTACAATTGAGTCTTTCAAATATCCATAGGTTTTTCATCAATTTAAGCACTAATCAAATTTAACAACTTAATACATGTCTAAAACTTTTTTAGTTAGGAACTAAAAGAGAAGCTAGAAAACATGAAGAACGCGAATTCTCAAGTAGTGCAATTACTTTAATAGCAAGAAGCCCGAGGACAAAGGCACTCCCTTTCTCCACTTCATGCTCGTATGGCCTTGGACCCCTGTCTCCTTCCCTCACTGGCGGTGGAGCCTGCAGGTGCCTGACCAGAGACGGGACCGCCGCACAATCCACAATCACATTCACTATATCCTCTGCAACAACACGTGCAAAATTCGTTTTATGCAAAACCTTAATACTCAAAATCAAGAACACGCACACTCAAAGAAAAACAAGCCCAAGCATAAGATAATGAATCAATTAAAGAATTGAATAAATAAAATACTTTTTTAACCGTTCACTATGCCCTCTAAAGCCGCACATGCAACATTCAGTAACACATCAACGCCCTCAATTCAAAAATCCAGTACATGCAAGCGCAAGAAAACCGTGTCCGCGCACAAAGCCGCGAATTGATCGATAAAAGAAAGGGAAACGTAGTTGCTTCTCTTTTCGATTTTTGTAGTACCATTCTTGGCGAGTTTGGATAGGACGCTGGTGGCCTTCTTGGCGGCCGCCCGATCTTCCTCAGCATAGGAGAAAGCAGAATCAAGGATCTCGACTAGCGTGCGGACTTCGCGCACTAGATCTTGATGCGAATCAAGAGGCGACTCGTCGCCGACCCTCCCACGGTCTTCGTCGAACTCCTCACCAAGCTTTCTCTTCACGTTCCGACGCGACGTCAAACAGGCTGACGGCGACTGCCCGCGGCTGCGCCGGCCGGAGTTGTGCTTCCGGTTCTCCATGAGAAAGACACAAAACAAAAATGAGGAGAGAGAAAATAAAATGTATGCACGGAAACGAAATTGGTCTTCCGTGAAATAGAGAGAGAGAGATGGTGGTGAGGGGTAATTTGGGAAATTAATACGAGGGGTTTGGGTTTTTGTAGGCAGAAATACGTGGGGACGGAAATGTAAAGCGCGGTGAGGTTTTGCGCCAAACGCGCCGCCTGTTTAAACATTTTAAAACGTGCTCTCCCGCCACTGCTAATTATGCCATTTAAATATCTATTTTGTATTTATCAAAAAAAGGAAATTTAAATAAGTCTGTTATAAAATAAAAATTTTTGACGTACTAATTTTTGTAGTTTTTTTTACAATTTTTTTTCATTTCTTCGCAAAATTCTTATTTCTTTTATTTTATAAAATAAATTTTTATTATATGCTTTATGAGGATCGCATGCAGCGACAATTAATTATTCTTTAATAAAAGCTTTCTAAGGGAAAAAAAAATGAGAAAGAGTAGTTTTATTGTTGCCTTCTTTTCATAATCTTTATGGACAGCGATCAAAAGATAATTATAAATATATCCCATATTATTATTGATATGACCAAAGTATATAAAATTTAATTTCGGATAAGATTCCCAAAATTGAAGCAACCAATTGGGCATATGATGTAAATTATACATAATCACAATGAATAAAAACAGAATTAGCTTGGGTGCTAAACATATTTACAAACACGAGACCATCCATAGATTTATGTATTATTAAGGGTTAAATACAATTACCACCCCTAAAGTATTCATTCCACATCAATTACTCCCCTAAAGTACTAAAACCTTCAAAAAAAACCCTGACCTTCTAACTCCTTTCATTTTTAAGTTCAAAAAATCTATTTTACCCTTACTAAAAATTGTTTTTTGAAAAAAAATTAAGGGAATTTTTAAAATACCAAAATCACTTTTTTTTTGAAACTTTGTCTAATTCTAGTTTCACTTGTTCATCGAGCTCTTTTTATTTTCATAATCCTAAAGTGCTTGGAGCTCGTTTTATTTTAATTTCTCTTGTTTGTCAAACCAAATTAAAAATAAATTTATAAATGCATATATATATATTTCTATATTTACTTAAACAAATATACAATTAATAAAACCGAAAGAGTTGATCATGAACTAATAAGAAAATATACAATTAATATATATTGATATATATATATGGTAATTATATAAATGTGGCAATTATATGAATGTATAAATTTATTTTTAACTTGGTTTGACAAATAAGCGAAACTAAAATAAAATGAGCTCCAAATACTTTAGAACTATAAAAATAAAAAGAGCTCGATGAAACAAATGAAAATAGAATTAGATAAAACTTAAAAAAAATAGTGGTTTTGGTATTTTAAAAAATTCTTCAATTTTTTTTTTTCATAAATCAATTTTTAGTAAGGGTAAAATAGACTTTTTGAACTTTAAAATTAAAGGTGTTAGAAGGTCAGGGGGTTTTTGAAGGTTTTAATACTTTAGAGGGATAACTGATGTAGGATGGATACTTTAGGGGTGGTAATTGTATTTAACCCTATTATTAATTATGATGTTTCGTTCACACTGGACACACGAATCAAATAGAAGTATGAATCGAAGTCTACGTATATTATTTAGACTATTGTGTGATGTATTTTTGTAAATGCTATAAATACTCTTCATATTCCCAAACGTACATCACTCTATTGCTTTAATAGATATGTAGGGATGACAATGGATTGAATTTTGGGTGAGTTTATCAAACATTATTTAGACAAAATAAGATTATGATGCTCGTAAAGTGTCATTTTATGCTACATATTATTTTATATATACTTTTTGTTATTTCTCCTACAAAAAATAGAACAACATGATCTGTATGAGTATTTTATTTTAACATATCTTTTTTTAAATCTACACATATACACATGATATGCCACAACTTGCCAGTATTTTATTAATGACAATATTGTAATTAATTTAAAGAAAATTGAACTAATATATTAATATTTTTTTAAACAATTTGGAAACTCTTTTATTTATAGTTTAAAGGATACTAAAGCTCTTATAATGTTATTTTTTTATCCTATAAATTCATTTCCAAAAAACCTTACCAAACACTTTTAAAATAAATTCCCAAACACATTTACAACTTCTTATAAAATATTTTGAAAAACTTATAAATTCATTCAAACATACTTTAAATTGACCTTAGGCCCAATCTCTTGGCCCTAGAGGAAGTTAAATATAACTGGGCCTGTAGAAAAGTTTTGGAGTTGGGCTCAGTTCCACTTTTACTTACTGAGCAAATTGAGTCTTGAAAATTTTATGACTGAGTTCTTTACTGCTGTTTTTCAGATAAGTTATAGTTATAAAAAGGAAAATAGCTTTTAAAGATTATGCAACATCCGAATTCATTTGAAAAGCCTCTAAAATTGATAGGGGTACACCCCTAATTACGTAAAAGACATAACTGATCCTGAAAAAGGGACAAAATTACAACTAAAGAACCAGGATCCGCGTGTATGTCAGTCGGGTCGAATACTCGCGACCTGACCCCGACGGAGACCCACATTGAGCGAAGATCTAGACTCTATATCGTCTGACAATTCAAGCTTTGAGATGACGCCACGTGAATCAGGCAAGTACAGACATTTGGCTCTATAAATAGCACCATTCTACCGCATTTATGGTAAGGTTTATTGAATACATTCGATCGTTTACTACATTTAGATCGCATATCACCATCTCATACTTGAGCTGACTTAAGTATGGTATTCGCCGGGGACCATCCCGACTAGCCTGGCGTGCTTTCTCTTCTCAGGGACCACTTCATCTGGGTTGCAGTTCGAGTCCAAGGGTCATCCACCTCCACCCAGGATCATCACCATACCCGGATCAAAAATGAATAAAAATATAAGTTATAATTTCAAATTTATGGTATGGACTTTCTATTAATTACTCTCAAAATTTAAAAAGTTTATAACCATAATTGAACATGGGGTTGGCAAATAGAGTGGGTATAGTGTGTCTCGTGGTCCGAATAGGGGATGTTTGATTCGGAGTTTGGGACATGTTTTTATTTTGTGGATCTGGTTGAGTCCATGTCGATTTTTCGGCAAGCCCACCTTGAATAAATTTTTAAATTTATTTAATTATTATTCTACATATATATTTTAAATAAATTATATTTTTAACATCATAAAAATTTCCAGATGAGTTTAATTTCCAACTATATGTGAGTTGGGATGAGTCTAAAATTCATTAAAACCCGTGTGATTGTTATTTCTAGTGGGACAATTTATTTTACAAGTGTCAAAATCTTTGCTAGGGTCGGCAATGGGGCATGGGACAGGTAGGGGTGGACCTAGCACCAACTCCAGGAAGAATTGGGGACACGCCTCGTCTCTCCCACTACAAAATCGTTGTCGTTGGAGCGGATCCAACACGATAGATCTGGTTCCTTTTTTTTTTTTTTTTTTAATATAATTATTCCACGAATATAAAGAAAGATAAAAATTAATATATCGATTACAAATAAAATTGCTCCATCGCCTACCTTAAATATTCAAGCCCCCACCCCCCCACCCAGAAAAAAAAATACATAAAAAACTCAAGTACAAATGATTCACAACAACCCAAACAAATCACAATTCATAACAATTTTAAGATCCCAAAAATACATATCAATTACATCTTAGTAACAACTTCTACACCTTCCTCCTCGTCGAGCATTGATAAACTAATTTGTTTGTGTTTTCATCTCTAATTTTTAATTTCTAAAACAGTAATTAAAATAAAAACATGTTTATATATACGTATTTTTATTGAAAATATATTGATTTGACACAACAGTTCAATACAAAATACAATTTCACTAACTAATCTAAACTTATTCTAATTCATATGAAAACCTACACAAAATTTAAAATATATATTTTCAGTGAAAATTAAAAATAATAAGACAAATCCAATTGCCACCCCTCATCTTTGTAGAGGATAATAGAGTGGTAGGGGTCACCATACTCTCATATTTCACCACTAGCAAATATCTAAGTCGGTCAAAGCCACGTTTATTATTTTCTTCCCGGCAATTTTGTACCTTTGCAATTTAGTTCACTGCAACCCCCTCATTTATGTCATTTGTATTTTTATTGTCAATTATTACTGCATTTTATTTAATTTTTTCTTAAATATATATGACCTAAATTTTATATACATGCCGTATACAAACTTTATCACCATCAACGTTTTATTTACCAATATTGGCAATTACTGGCCATGTGATGTGCTTTTAATGCAAAATTCATCCACATTCACATTGAATATTATTATCTCGCATACATTATGTACAATACATGTTTATGTGTATATATATATATACATATATAATACATCACTCAACATATCCATAAATAAAATAAATTTTGGACACATCTGATGGTGTATAAGAGATAACTTAATAAAGGGTCAATTGCAATGACCTCTCATGAGGTTTGATAATATTACAAATATCATCTCGTTGTTTAAAAAATTACAAATATTTTCAGAGGTTTGTAATTTTTAACCGATGACCTAAAATGGTCCATTTTGCCCTTTTTTTATAAAAATTTTGCGGAGAACTCTTGTTCATTGGAGCGCCGGAGTGCGGAGGAGTCTTCCGGACACAGTCCCGAAAGCGTACAAGGAAAAGGAAAATGAATCTCTCAGCCACTTTCCTCCTTCTTCCTTGTCTGATCCTGATGCTATGGCCTCCAGGATAACTATACAATCTAATTTACCTGTGCTTCTCTGGAGATGTGCTTATTAAGCCTTTCCAGCTCTGAAGCTTCCTTCTTCCTTTCCTTGGGCTAGACTTTGTTCCTATATGGGAGATTGGGAGAGGGCTCTTGGAGAGATAGAAAAATCAGTCGAGACAAAATATATTATTGCTTCTCTGTGTAAAAAATGTAAGAAATCTCTCCCTTCATATTTTTGTCAAAAATAAAATAAAAAAATAATTCAATTTGTATAAGGGCATTTTGGTCAGTTCACCCATAAAAATACATAAAAATTAGTTATTTGTTAGACGATCAAGATCATTCCACTCATAAGAACATTTTGATCAGTCTAGTTTGATTAATTTATGAGAGGGGGAGAGAGATGTTATGAAAAATGGAGAAAATATGTACTGAAGTACAAAATGGTGGATTGAAAGATGGTCCGTGATTGCGCATGTGTTCCAAGTGTAACCTAGGATACTAGATTCCTAATTAACGTGGGATTCAGCAGAGTTTTAATTTTTCCTTAGAAATTACAGCAATGTCAGAATATATATTCCCATGCACGGAATAATGTCTTTCCACCTCACTCTCTTTTGAGTTATACTACCAAGTACAAAATATTCCTTAATTATAATAAGATTTTGGGTTTTAAATTCATTAATCACTAGTGTAAGTGGGTGAATGTTATGACTTCAAATAAATAAATAAATAAATAATAATAATAAAGAAGTATAGGAATTGGTTTTTTTCTTTTTTTAATTTGAATTCAAGAAATATGATGTGTTTGGATTTATAGTTCATAACAATATTAAAATCAAGGGATAAATGAAAAGTGATATAAAAAATGAGCAAAACCCCTCTTGTAAAAAAATAATTAGCAAATTACCCCATGTGATCTTAAAATGAAGCAAATTATCTCCCTATGTTTTCCCTTGATAGGGAAGTAATTTGCTTTATTTCTCATAATACAGGGAGGTAATTTACTAATTATTTTTTCACAGGGGGGATTTTGCTCATTTCTTATATCACAAGGGGTAATTTGCATTTATCCCTTAAAATCAAAATGCAAAAGAAAAAAAAAAAGAAATTTGTATTAATTATTATTTAAATTGTTATTTTTTTAGCTTTTCACTGAAATTCATGATCAACCGTTAGTGAATTGGATACTAGTACTACAACATAACTTCTATAATTAATACTTGATAAATTAATAATTAATTTAAAATAATATTTTTTCTCAGTTCCGACTTTGATTCAATGTCTAAATTAATAATTTTGAAATTTTAATAAGATAATAATGTTTCGAAAGATTTATATAAATTTATGGTCCCTTCACTATTATAAATTATTAATTATATAAATTTACAAATATAACTAGGAGAACTCACTAAAATATGATTATAATATTGTTGTTTTTTTTTTAAATTTAAATCTAGTTGTATGTCTCTAACTTTTCTTACTGTATCCAAAAGCTCCAGTGTTGCATTCTCATACTGCAATTAGTCAGTACACCTTCTCACTGCATCTTTAATTAGTTAATACAATGAATATGTTTATTCATGAAGATTAATGTAGGTTCGTTGAATCGAAAAAAATATCTTTAAATTAATAAATTATTAATTTATTGATTAATTAATACCTTTTAAATTTAATAAAATTACGTGGTTTCCAATATTATTAATTTATAGAGGTTTTACTGTATAGATTTTGTTCAACATATCACTTATCAACACGTAATAATATTTTATCGATGGTGTCTTAACTTAGTGATTAAGGTTGAGGGTCTTATAAATAATTTGAGATAACGGGTTTGAGTTCCACCAGGCGCATGGGTATTTTGTCTCAAGAGAAAATAGCAAAAATCTCGCAGTTTAAATTAAATCCATAATTTTATAATTATTGGGGTCTCAAAACTCATAACTTTAAATTGAACATAAAATTGTTAAAAAATGAAAACAAAATCTCTTGTAAATGATCAATTAAAAAAGTTATATATACAAATATACAGCATATTTTTTACACATTAATTTAATTATAGAATCATATAAAAAATTTAAAAAATAGTTTAAAGAATCGATCGTCCACGAGACTCAATTATTTCACACCATATCGATTTGTCAACTCAAATGCTTATATATTTTGGCATACATCGTCGCACAAAGTCCCTTTCTTGTCTTCATTCGTGAATTTGGGCACACAATATATAGCTTAGAGATACAAATTCAGATGGGGGTGTCTGAAATCTGGCAACATTACAATAAATACTTTAATAAATGTTCGCAATTGTGACCGATTGATAAGATTGTCAATCTATATATACATATATGGGTGAATTACAATGACATTATACAAAATTTAGTATAATTATCAGTGATTTATTGTCCGAGTGGTGAGGTTGAGATCCTACAATCAAGAGGTTGTGGGTTCGAGTACTACGTATGTGGAAGTTATTTAATTTATTGGATATTTGTATTATTTCTTTGATTGGTGTTGGTAGATGTGAATATGTTATTATACCGTGAACTGAATAGATGTTGTTATATTGTGCACTGAATATTGTAATAGAAATTGGCCGCTGTAGAAATATTGTTGTACTTTTAAATTAATAGTTTATCGCTCATTATAAAAAAAAAGCATAATTACGAATACCTCTTTGCTTTTTCATAACTTATAAATGCCTTCCAAAGGTTTGTAACCGGCTAACAAATAACTCATTTCATCAATTTTTATGGGTGAACTGACCAAAATACCCTTATGCAAATCGAACTATATTATTTAATTTTTAAAGTTTTATGAACTTTTTTTTTGAACTAAAATACACGGGGAGAGGTTTCTAACGTTTTTTTACACAAACGGGGAATAATATAAATTATTTCGGCTGATTTTTCTACAATTTTTTTTAACAAGAGCAAAATGATCAATTTAAACCTTTGGTTAAAAATTACAAACCTCAGGGGATATTTATAATTTTTAGAAAAATGAGAAAATATTCATAATTATATCAAATTTCATGGGATGTCATTGTAGTTCACCATATATATATATTTTTAATTTTTTAAAATGGTAATTACATACGTGACATTAGCATATCGATAAATCGAGTGATATATCAGTATAATTATAAATAATAAAAAATTACAATAATTTATATAAAATGAAACAAATACGCACAAGTGCGATAAAATTCCAAGATTGTCACCATTTGATTTGACTATGATGAGTGAGAAGTAGGAATAGGGGTTGCAGTCCAAATTGGTGAAGGCTACGTTGTTTGGTTCTTATTGTATAGGGAAATAGACATAACGTGAAGGTGCATTAGTCCGTGATGCGCTACTAGGGGACAACATCTTCTCATAATTTTGTCTACCATATATAAATTAGACCATCTCTAGTACTATTTTTTGAGAATATTTTATTGAATTTATCTCAAAAATCTTACAAATTCGTACATATCATAAAACACTTTTAAATTTTATAAAATGTCAATAATGACAAGTTTGTAATTAATTTAAATTAAAATGTGAAATAAATTATTTATGATCAAATTACCTTATACAATTTTACACGCGCTAATACATGTGAGGATGTATATCTTCACCCTTGTAAGGGTAGTTTGGTTATAAAATATTTGTTCGACCTGCAATAAGTCAATCAAAGCTATATGGATTTTCATTCTTTTTTTTTTTTTTCTAATATAATAAAGTTCCGTTAAATTTGTAAATGAATGTATCCATTTGTTTGATGGAAACAAATGTCAGGATTACTACTTGTAATTTTCCGAAACCATTGAAAATTGGGATAATTACGCTCCCCTCCTTTGAGGTTTGGTGCAATTACACGTAGATCTTTTATAGTTTGAAAAATTACACTTAGTACCCCTAATTATAAAAGATGTCAATACCCCCTAACAGAAATAATCAATTGATCTTTCCACTCATAATGAGTGTCTAAAAGAAAACTAAAAAAGAACATGAAAAATGAAAATATTAAAAGGACAAAATTGCCTATATACTTTAGACTAAAAAGACAAAATCATAGGGATATTTTTCACTATTATTAAAATATCACAAGGGATGTAAATACTATAATTATGTTATCATAGTGATATGTTTGTTATGATTGAGTAATCAGAATACATGTCTTCTAGAATATTTATATAGATAGTTTTATATATATATTAAGAGCTGAATTTATTTTGACCGATCTAATTTATTTATTAATTAATAATGATTTAATACTAATACTTTAATGATAAAACTAGCAATTTATTAAATATATTACACTATTTACTCTTATGATTTAATTTAATTATAGACCAAACTCACATGCATAAGTGTGTGAAATGTATAAAGGTAGTTTGATTAAAATATATATATATATATATAAATGAATTTTCATTCAACTTTTTTGCTTATATCGATAAATTTTGTTAATTTTATCAATTGAATGATCTATTTGTTGGATAAAAATAACAGTAAGAATACTAGGTGAATTTTTCAAACCACAAACGACTTACATATAATTACACTAAATCTCAAAAAAGAATAATATAAGAATCACTAAAAAATTTATGTATAATTACACCACACATTAAACGAGGGCGGTGAAATTATCCCTATTTAAGATTGTGGGTCTCAATTAATTATAAGGTGAAAAAAAGAGCAGGGCTGCAGGGACAGTAGTAAGTAGTAACTAATATCAGTAAATGCAAACTTTGAATCCGGTGTCGTTTTGGGGCATTTCCAAAATGTGTTGAATTGTCTTCACCCCCAAAAAGGGTAGTTCATCTTCTTAATTAGCATTAATGCAGCTATTATTATTACGTGCCGGTCATGCTCTTTAATACGGCTATAATTGTTACAACATTCATACAACTATATTCAAATGTTTAACATTTTTTTTTTGTTTTTCAATATTTCGTATTTAAATTTAAAAGGATACGTTCAGATTCAACTTGTGATTCAATTTATGTCGAATTGTCTGATGTATTTTCCATTTATGATCTTATAATTTTGCCCTAAAAGGCGTATGATATTCGTTGTTGTTTGATCGGTTGTTCATTGTGCAAATAATGCTATCCGCTCTGACTTGTACGAGCTTTATCAGTTTGTTCTGGATAAACATATCGCTCACAAAAAAATAGTTTGATGTTATAGCCACTAAAGATTATCGTAAAGTGAATGTAAATATAAATGAATTGAAAATTCGAATTCGAATTTTCTTGCATCGAGTCTATTTTATTTATTAATATACACACCATGTTTACCAAATATTTTTTATAAAATAAAACAGGTGACGTAATTTTTTTTTATCTGTAACATAGTTTAATTTAAATGAAAAAAAAAATTAAATCCCATAATATACAATAGGTATAAAAATAAATAATGAAGAGTAGGGGACAAAGGGTGGTTGAGTGCAAGTGTTAGAGAATCATGAGGTGGTAGGGGACACCTATGTTTTCTCTGTGTCGTATCGTACACTGGGACGTCTTTTGTACCCTATACTACGCCATTTCTTTTAATTTCTTACCTACTTATATATATAATATTTTATTCTCAGTCTGGTTTTTATCGAAATGTTCGGTTAATTACACCCCTGTTTTTTATTTATGTTTTTATCTTCATTTTATTTTTTGGAAAAATGTGTTTTACAAGTTTTTGTGTAAAAAGAATAATATACATGAATTATTTAATGAGATTGTGTTATATTGGAATATGGTGTTAAATTAATATATTTTTATTGATTTCAAAATATTATTATTTATCATTGATATTTGAGGACTTAATTTATACTAGTATAAAAAGAAAAGGCCCTCCACAGTCATAAAGAGACAGTCTATAATGCACGGACACTTTGAAAATTTACTCGATACAGTGTCAGGCACATGTCGAACACGGCATAGGTGTGTCTGAGAATATTAAAAAAAAAAAAAAAAAAAAGACACACGTGTTGGAGGAGTGTCCGACACGTAAAAAGTTTTGGATTGTATTTTTTTTTTTTAAAAAAAAAGAGTTTTGGGCTCATTAAAAAAAATACTTTTCTCAAATTATAATTTTTTGGATGAAATTACTAAAAAATTGAGAGATGGTCATGACAATTTAACTTATTATTTATATTTTAATATAAACCAAAATTAGGATGATTAGAAATGTTTTCATTGCGTACTTTTGATATAAACTAATTATGTATATTTTTTTAAGTCATATATTTTGGTTAATAATTTAGATATAAGACATTCTTATTTTATGTATTATCTTGACATTTTTCATATAACATAAATTTTATGAAATAAATTAGAATATATATATATATAATATAAAGCATATTATATATAGTCATGTCAGTGCCATATCGTGTCTTAATTTTCTAAAATTTTTTGTGTCGTCGTGTCCCTGTCCATACATTATAGGGCGCAGTTAATCACATCGTCGGACACCCCCAATTTTTTATGAAACAAAAAAATGATGTTCAACCGATAGATAACTAATTTACTGAACTTCCAAATTTTACATTAAATGATAAATTAGTTATATCCTTTCTTTTTTTTTATTTCTTTTTTTATGTGATATATTGCTTTATATTTTGCTCTTATTAATAATAATATATTTTAAAAACTGAAAAAATATTTATTATATACACATATAAACAACGTTTCACAACCACTAATTTTGTAAAAATCAAACGTGTAGAATCATCTTAAAAAATCAAATCCACTTATTAGGTTATCAACCATATGTAGGACGGATCTAACTCCCAATCTCACTGTGTCATGTTTGCTGCTAATTATCTATGCGAATATTCACACTACACGTATAATTAATTAATTATTTAATATATGATATTTCATTTAATATATAATACGTGGTACGTATATAGACACATAACATCTATATATTAAATATAAAGTAAGATTTATTGTAACTAATAGGGATAATTACACCACTCATCCCCTAATTTTGATATAATTACAAGTAAACTTTTTTGTGGCTCAGAAAATTACATCTATTACCCCTGATATTTGTTTACGTCTAACAAATAAACTCCTATGTTAGTCAAAATTTATCAAATTTGCTGATATTAGCAAAACAATTTAATGCAAATCTATATTTATCCATCGTTGACTTATTATCGACTAATTGCAGGTCAAATAAATATTTTTCTAATTAAACTATTATTATAAAGATAAAAATATACCTTCTCATATACATAGCGTGTGAAAATGAATAAGTGCAGTTTAATCTGGAAAAAAGAAATGTTTGGTAATTATATATGGCGTAGTTACATGATTAATACATACCCTACTTTATAAAAATAAAAAGCGAGTAACAATTATTCATGCATTAAGTAACTATATAGCACCGGATTTAATATGAATTTGAAGGTGGCTTTATTGAAGGAATAACCAAAACTTCCTTTATAGAAAGCAATGAAATGAAAAGATAACCAACACAGAGAAACTTCCTTTAAGAGCTTTTTGGGTCTTTGATTTGTCATGCACATATAGTTTTTACATACTGAGAAAAAGATATATCAAACTTATAACCACTTGGAGTATTGCTAGGGCAGAATCTAGCTTCTGTTTGATTGTTTAAAAGATTTTATAACTCCATACATCTTATAAAATATTAGATTTTATTTTAAATATAAGTTTTTGAATAAAATAAAATTATTGAATTTATAATTCGTTAGCAATTAATTTGAAAGAATTTGTTAAGATATTATAAATAAATTGACAATTCACAACTTTTTTTAAAGAGGTAAAAAAATATTATAAGCTCGTAACATCTATTCTCAAACCTTATAAAATATTTCTTTAAAAAATTACCAAAAACTTAGTAACATCTTAGAAGCTTTTAATCATTTTATAAGATGTTTTGAGAAGTTTATAAGCTGACCCAAACACACTCGAGTCTCTACAAATGAGAGAAAGGATACAGAAACCAGATAATGGTAGAGTTAATCAAACCTAGACTTGTGTGTGATCCGGGATAGGAGGTCGCAGGTCGCCTCTGGATATCCTGGACGAGTTTGAGACTCGAGAAAAGAATAGATCGTTAGGCTTATTGGGATGTCCCCATCGAGATCGTAATAAGCGAACTGAATGTATTTAGCGTTGTGTGATGTAATAAAAATCTTAACACAAATGATTTCTGAAATGCATATATATAGGATAGGGGATATCCATTTGCTCTGACCCATGTGTCATTGTCTAGGCCATAGATGCCAGATGATCCAACTGCTCATCTTTGTCGGGTTATCAAGATTGGGTCGGGTTGCCGACCCGAAGCGTGGGGCACGGATCCTGGAATGCAAGAGTAATTTTTGCCCTTCATTGAGGGTATTTCTGTCATTCCAACTCTAATATTATAATATCCCCATCAGTGTGGTTTGCCTTGAATGCTCCCACGAGCACGTGATCGTTAGTTTTGTAACGTAGGAGTAATAATTTCTTTTTCAATTAATAAGACTGAATCTATTGATAGATTTATCTCTTAATTATATTAATTATTAGCACATTGAATTGAATTCAATTTCGGAGTTATAATATAATGTAAATCCAAACTATTGACATGGTTTAATTATCAATTTCGATATTTTCATACACATTGTATATAACTTTTTCCAAGAAAATCCAAAATTAGTTGGAGATCAGAAAGAGAGATTAGTGTGTGATTAGTGAATTGTAGGGCAAGCAGTCACTAGTGCTATCGTAGGAGTATTATTTAAACGTACTGCTACTGGTTAAAGTTGACAATAGTGACAGTTAACTGACATAGGGTTAATATAAAACTGAAAAAAAAAAAAAAGCACAGAAAAGAGAAATTAACAAAGGGAACTAACGGCCGTTAACCAGGGGATTAACGGCTGTTTCTTTGCACGGACTCGGCGGCTGGCTACTCCTCCCCGATACGACGAGCCGTTGCACAAACCCTTCGATCCTCTGTCCGTTAGTCTCCGTCAGCAACCGTTTCCCGCCAAACGGCAATGACTCCACTACTCTCTCCGCCAACACCTCCGCCGCTCTTTCCGCCACACCGTTGGCCTGTAGAATTGTGCAGTTACTTTGTTGAAAACTCCGCTGTAAACAATGGTGAAAAATAATTCAGTTTGGAGTTGTGTTGGAATTACCTGAATTCTGATGTAATCGTTGGAATTCCAGCAGAAGGCGTTACCCAGCATTTGATCGATGGTTTCAGAAACGCCGTCAAGGACAATGCCTAGTATTGACGCCGTTGAGCAGTTGCCTTGACGAGTGAGCTTTACCGTTGACGGACAGCTTAACGGTCCGTTACCGATAGAGAGCACCAATAGGTCATCCACTCCAGTTACCGACGGAAAATCACGCTTGTTGTGCAAAACGTGAGTGACGGCTGCTGCCGTGGGGTTGTTCATCACAAGTCCGCCGTCCACAGCCAGGCAGGAGGTCTTTCCGTCGGTGGAAGAGAGCTTATAAGGCTTGAACATCGACGGTGTCGCCGACGTAGCGCGGATCACTTTCCACAGCTCGAAGTCGAAGCTCGGCGACTCGGAAGCGTCGGCTCGAGAGAAAACAAACGGCGCTGAGCTGTGCAAGTCAAAGCACGGCACAAGGAGAGGCTTACACGTGTCCTTAAGGGTTAAAACCTTGCCATCATTTCTGCGGAACGCCTCCTTCAACACTACGTCCATGCTCCTGCCAGAAAACCTCATTCGACGGCGGAGAACGCCAACGTTTTTAACCTTGTATAGCTCTGCCTGATTATCCGCTACGAACTTAGCAGCATCTTTGGCGGAGAAGAGCGGGCGGCCAGAGCCATCGTCGGCAACGATCATTGCGGCGAGGAGAGCGCCGATTCCCGTGCCGACAACAATATCGAAATAATCAGCGATTCGAGCGTTTGAATCGCCGGTTTTCTCTTGGATCTGGTACTCTAGATGAACCAAGGCAGCGCTAGCGACAATGCCGGTGGTTCCTCCGCCGTCAATGCTCAAAACACGCGTTTTTTTGCCTTCACAATGGTACAACCACTTCTGTTCGAGCTTGGAGAAAATCTCCGACGTCAACTTGCTCAATTCCATCCCTTCCTACCTCTCACGCAACACAGCCGCTCTCTCTCTCTCTCTCTCTATATATATATATATAGGTACAGAGATAGACTTGCAGAGTTCCAAAAAGTACCAGGGTAAGAACTACTGCTGCCGACGCCAATATATTCTGTCGAATTCGGAGGCGAACTGATGAGGAGGAGCTGTAGGTATAGGTATACAGCTAGTTCGGAGTATTACTGAGAGAAAATCCCGAGTAAAGAACTGGAGCACATTAATGGTGTTGAAATGCTACTTCTCAGCAGTCGCAATTAGTGAAACAGACTCTGAGTAACTGCGCATTTTTGTTCAGTGAAACTGAGCGTGCGAGTGTAGTAGTGCAGGAGGAAGGAGGTGTACTTTGTGGTGCGTGTCTATATATATATACACACACCCTAGCCAGGACGTTCGTTATTATAAACCCCGCCCCCTACCCCCACCACATTAGATTAAAAGTTCTTGGTCTGACCAGATCCTACACCAATTATGTACATTTATTATATAAAATCTAATTTGAATAATAAAATTCCCATATTAGATTATGTATTTTGATTCAGATAAAAATTAAAGAATTTAACATTTAAGATTTACATAATTTTATATTATAATTTTTAGAAGTATTTGTTAATAGTCATTAGTGTCAAAATTTCACTTAATGAGGACGTGCTCTTTGGATTATGAAAAAGTGAAGCATTGTTTTTTGAAAAATAAAATTAAAAAAAAAACAACCATTTAATTAAGGGTAAATTACATTTACCTTCCTTAGAATTTGGCATAATTATAAATATTCCCTTATTGTTTGAAAAATTACAAATACCCCCCTTGAGGTTTGTAATTTTTAACCAAATGCCTAAAATGGACCCATTTGCCCTTGAATTTTTTTATTAAAATTGTAGAAAAATTGGTCAAGTCAAATTGCATTATTAACCATCTGTGTAAAAAACTTAAAAAATCTCTCCCTGCACATTATAGTCCAATTTTTTTTTTAAGAATGAAATAAAAATAATTCAGTGCATAAGAGCATTTTGGTCAGTTCACTCATAAAAATTGATGAAAATTGATTATTTGTTAGACGATCACAAACCTCTGGGGGTATTTGTAATTTTTCAAACAACAAGAAAGTACTTGTAATTATATCAAACGTCGGGGGATATAGATGTAATTTACCCTTTAATTAAATTGTAGAATTTGTGATGCTTGGGTACGAGTATGACCATAAATAGTAGGAGGTTCACCCTTGCAATAAATCATTGTTGACAAATGATGTAGAGTTTCAATCATCACAGAAGATGCATATAAACAGGCAGCCCAGAATTATCCAACCACATCTCAGTATGTTACCATTTATCACCACAAGGCACAAACCCATTTGTTTGCCTGTCATTTCGCGTGCTTTAGGTTCTCAAAGTTTGGTGAAACCACCCACCACTATTTCGTCACATTCGGAACAAAATGCAACTCTCATGTTACAACAACACAGGCCTAAGCTTCTAGCATTTGTAAAGTCATGCAAATTTGGTGAGATGCTAGTGTTCAAATTTGTCTCGGTATTACATTTCATGCTGCAAAACAGATTCATAACAACATCACCACCAGCTAATAAAGCGACAACTGCACCGTCACTGCCTTCGTAATAGGCGTATTTCACGGTCGCTGTAGCCCTATTTTCATGGGTTTGAGAGAATAACTCCAACTTTAACAGTTCCTCTGTCCATTCTCAGAACTAATTCCATGTGCATGTCCACATAAGATATTGATAGATCATAATGATGATATTATGGCTCAAATGATCAGTTTATAAGCATAGTACAGAATGGTGCATAGTAATCCTAATTTCTATTAAGCATATTGTCCCATGTTGGCTATCGAGACATCACCACTTGTCTTAAACCTATGCATGCTGAGTTCTGTTTCTCATTCCTAGTGGTGAAAACAAACATATCATAGATTCCCTTGTCACAATAATGGGAAGTACCCTCAGGAGTCTGTTCATAGGAGATATGTAAAATAGATAATCAATCTAACTTTACTATTATCATTTCCATGCTCATTAAATGGGAAGTGAAGCAACTGAAAAACAATGCTATTGAACGAAGATTCAAGAACAGCATTAACTTCACCGACATGTTAACAAAGACAAATCCTCAGCTCATTATTTAGACTATTATCTTTGCCAGTGTTCGTGAATAGGAATCGAAACAACCAAGAGAACAGGAAATAGTTTCCTACAGCTGTTGCATTTTTAGATGCAATACATGATGTTGCTTGATAAATCCCATAGTTTTCCCCTGCATTCAGGAGAAAGGTCACTACGATATCATCACTCAACGAGCAATGGCAAAAAAGAAATTAGATGCCCTGAACAGTAAACTGGACTTCTAGACCATTGCATCTTTTCAAGACAAGAGTCTGCATTAACTGTAAATAGTGGGCACATATAAGGAAAAACACCTTATTACCTACACATGATGTCTTTGAATGAAAAATAAAGAATTGGAAGAAAATGGTCTTCCATTATTAACTACAAGTAAGCAGCCACTCTACCTTTTTCTTCACCTTTAAGAGGCAATCAAACCATGCAGTGAGAAGTGGAAATGCCAGGAATGGGATGACAATTTCATGGTGGACATACATCATTGAATCTCCATTCCTAGAGTGTTCTAATATCCCAACCTATTTTAACAGATTGATTTCATCAATAAATGAATGATGACTATCGAAACCCATACTAGGCATGGGTTTCACTTACTACATCTCTATGCTAACATATAGCTGAGCACTACAAACAGGACGCTGATAACACAAAATCAAGCCAGCACCTAATGCTCTATTCATCAAAATTCAACAATAAAACAAAACAGACTCTAAATTAATAGTAGTTAAAGCCTCCTTAGCATCAAATATTCTCCACTACTGGGACTTCAAATCTTACTGTATTTCCACAACGCCCTTCGATTTCTTCTTTCGAAGGAGGCTCCGAGGCGTCCTGGACTGACTTCAGATCCCTTCACAAACCCAAGCTATAGCAGCTATCATTCTTATTCTAATGCCTATGAACAGGGGAAGACATCGAATCAATATAAACCTGAATATACCAACGGTGAACATAGCAAACAAGAGCATGCCAATGCGCACATTTCACCTATGAATTTTGACCTCCTAACAGACATTCATCATCAAATTCTATAAAAACATGCGAAGATCATACTCAGACAAGACCTGCTCTGTTAATGTCCAATGCAGTATAGTAGCATGGTCGTCAACGGCAAACAGCCGGAGGGCGTAGCCCCCGGGTGAAGCGGCGGATCATCCACCTTTCTCGGCTAAGCCAATAAAGCGCGGTGGCGTACGGCGGTGTTGTTCCTCGTCTACATCTTCTGTAGTTCTCTTCAACTTTTGGTCCGCTCTAACTCTACATTTCGTAAAATGTGTTCCAGGGGAAATGGGCCTATCTGGCTTTAAATAAGTGGGCTTTTGTGTATCTGCACTGGTTCTTTCTCAATGCTCTCTCAATCACACAAATACCCCGCATCTTTTCAAGAATTATAAGTACACCCCTAAACGTTGTAAGAATAATTACAAACCTCTATTCATTGTCAAAATTCTACACAACCCCAACTGAATTACGTTGCATTAACACCCATAAGAAAGTATCTATCTGTAATTTTACAAAAAAATAAAGGGTATTTATATAATTAAATATAATATCATGGAGTGTTAATGTAATTTATCCTATTTTTAAAGGGGTTAATGCAATTTACCTCCCTATGATTTTTGAAATGGAGTAATTTACCTTCATATCTAGAGAGGTAAATTGCTTCTTTTAAAAAATACGAGAAGGTAAATTGATTCATTTTAAAAAATACGGGGAAATAAATTGCTATTTTAATTTTTATATGGGGGTAATTTCCTCATTTGCAATATCACTGGGAGGTTGCTGCATTTTTTCCTATTTTTAAATCACAATGACCAATGATCTCTTAGAGGTATAGTCTACTGCATAGTAGTTATTATTTGTATACATGAGATTTCAATGTTGATATTCGACGTGACTGATTGTAATTAATTTACGTTAATTAATAATTATTGCTTTCACTTATAAAAACAAAAAACAAAACAAAATCACAGTGGTGGGTGGAATAATGAGTTTAAATCAGTGGCCTTTTCTTTAATGAGAAGAGAGAGTGTAAGTTCAACCAATTGTCTATCATCATTTAAAAAAATTGAAAATTGACATTTTTAATAAGCCCATTAACTTTATTTGATCCATTTTTACCGTTTCTTCAGATTTTTTAAGATTTAAATATATTTTAATCCTTCGTATTTATTGTATTTGTCTACATTGTCAATAAACCAAACATATTTTTCTTTTTCCGCTTCACTTAAATTTGCAAAGTGACGTTTTAAAATTTACACGAATGTTTACTTCGTTGATTCATCGTTGGTGGCACGTACATAACATAACATTCTTCAATTTTTATTTTGGGTAAATTACAACGAGGTCCCCTTAAATTTGACATAATTATAAATATTTTTTCTCTGTTTGAGAAATTACCAATAGTCCTCTAATGTTGGATGAAATTATATAATTTTTGTATAAAGTTTGAAATTGTTAAATTTTCATAGATTGAAATTTTGTAAAAAAAAATCAGACGAGACAGATGAAAAATTATAAAAGGATAGTGGATGAAAACCCAAACAAGGGCATTTAGAATTTTATAATATGGATTAAGCGTGAAAATATGAAATAATAAGAATTATTATTGTTCACAACAAATTTCATGTCTGCAAAAATATTACGAGACAAGAAAAATATGGACAGATAAATTTTATTAATTTAAATTAAAAGTTAATACAATCTCTGATTTGGATGCAGTCTCCTGATTCTTCTCTTCGAATATTGATCCAAGCGTTGACGTTTGTTCTTGGATGTTGATATATAAACTCCCCTGAATTTGAAGAGCAAACTACGTGGCACCTTGAATTTTGGTATCAAGGTCTTGAACAATTTGATGCCGAGAATACGTGGAACCTTCGTAGTGGTAGAGTTTGTCGTGTCAGAAAGCTTTTGGACTTGATCCATTTGGTTTATTGTACGTGTGTATCTTTAATTTGTGAGAGGTGGATGCTCATTTTTATAGGCATCACTAGTGCCACGTTTATTGAGCTTGAACACCATAAATTTTGATATGGATCCACCAACTATTGGGATGTCCTTGAACACACTTTGACCCAATCAACGAATCCAAAAGGATATTTGTATTTACTTTGAATTGATACTTCAAGCAGCATAATGCCCAAATTTAGTGTGAGCTTACGAATTTATTGTCTTGATAATATAAAAGCCTAAATTTCTCATGGACCTTTAATTTGAAACCCAATTATTAACCATTTAATTTCAGACTTTTAATAATAATTTGTTCTAAAATTTTAATCTCAACAAATATATATCAAACAAGTATAGGTTCTATAACTGATATAATACAGTCCACACAATTGATTATGTTCATTATAAAACACACCAAGCATCAAACTTCTCAAGTGATATGTAGTGACAACAAGCATCCAAATACAATGAAAAAAAAAAAAAAAAAAACAGAAAACGAAAAACACAAGCCCTATATAAAACTAATCGATCAATTGAAAACCCAAACAAGAGCCAGCAAAAGGCCGACAATACAAGAGAAGAGCCCATTATAGAACACTAGAGATTCTCCACTACTAGGAGATGGGCTGGGCGCCATCGGCCCAACAGGAGAGGCCTGTGGAGCTATGGGCTCATCAATTGGACTTGGAATTGGAATCGTAGCAGGCTGAATAGGCTTAGCCACCCTTATGTCTACCTTCTGCCCGGACTGGCAATGGCCCACAAAGCCGCACACGTAGTAGTAGTGGCCGGGGCTCCGGATGACGATGGAGTCGTTGCCGGTGGCGTAGGTGGCGATGGGAGCTGCCGTGTTGCACGTGTGGAAGTCCGACCGGCTCACTTCTACCACATTGTGGTATCGTGGATCGTACTCAAAAACTACACACAAAAAACGCACACGATCGGTATTAGATTGAATTTTCTGGTATATATAAAGCATAGTACGAAATGTAATACTAATTCCGGGATAAACTTACTGAGAGTGTCGCCGACTCGGAAGGTCTTAGAAGCAGCCCATGCGCTGTAATCGGGATGGGCAATGATAATCCAGCCGGCAGAATCGCCAACTTTGTACACTTCTCCATTGCAAACTCCACAAACAGCCGCCGCAAACAACAACAACACTGTTCCCGCGCCCATCGCTAATTGATTCTGAATTCCTTGGGAGGTAAGTTGAGAGTGAAGTATTAGTGGAAATGTTGGAGTTGTGGAAGAAAAGTGTGCTTGAAAGGGCGATTTATGAAGGGAGTTTGAGGGGTGGGGGTAGGGTGGAAAAAGCCAAAGAATTGGTGCGGTAAAAAGAGTCACGGTATATGCATGAATGCGGTTTGTGAGTGGGATTTGTTACGCCTGTGCCATGTTTTTTTTACCATGTAAACGTGATAGTAGTAGTAGTAACGGCACTTTGTTGTAAATTCTATTTTATCTTTTATTTTATTTAATATATATATAATATGTATATAAATATGATATTATGTATTTTAT
The DNA here is from genome assembly GCA_034509735.1 of Sesamum alatum. NCBI lineage: Eukaryota > Viridiplantae > Streptophyta > Magnoliopsida > Lamiales > Pedaliaceae > Sesamum > Sesamum alatum. Next base: position 4,852,629 of record JACGWO010000009.1, read on the forward strand.
TTAAAATATATTTTATTCAAATAACGTGTACATATTGAATAGAGTAAAAGATGTAATAGAGTTTACAAATAGAAAATTCAGTCCGATAGTAATAATACTTATGTTAGGAAAGAGAGAAGGGCGAGGAAATGGTCTTGTTATGATATCACCATATGATTGAATATTGATCCTCTGTCTGTTCGACTACATTGATAATATTTTATTTTGTTTTTGTAAGAGAGAAGGTTGTTACGGTGCAATCTTGCATATTTCATTCACACTATATATATATATAATTTTTTATTTAATCAAACAAATAATATAATTTTTACACACATGATGTGTATATATTACTTGAAATAAAAAAATATATGAAGATGCAAAAATAAAAAATTCAATCAGGTAAGATTCGACACTGTTAGAGGGTACTTGTGTGAGTTTTTTTACTCCTTTTAAAATATTTTACAAAATATTTGAGAATTTATATATTGTAGATGTTTGATTAAAATTGTTAAAAACTCCTATATATTAAAATGTAAAAGTAAATATAGGAGCTTATGTTTTTGTTTTTTTAAAAATAAGGAGTTTATAGTTTATTTTTAAAATTTTAATAGACCCCTTAATTTTAATTATTTTAATCATGTTAAAATTATTATTACTAACATCTTATAACTAAATTGTATCATTTTATTTTATCCAAAGAGTTATTGAAGCTTAGTTTTAAATGGGAAATTTAAATAAAAAATGCAAGTAAAAAAAAAAAGAATAATTACATTTACACCCCTCACCTATTGTCCATTTATACAAACCACCCCTACTTTTTGAAAAATTACAGAAACCCCCTCGACAGCCTTTAAAATCCAAAAATACCCCTATTAACTTGATCAAACATTAATATAATTTTTGAAGGACAAAAATGCCCTTAGAGTGTTTCTGTAATTACCAAAAGGTAGAGGGGGTGTTAATGTAATATTTATAAGAATGAGTAATATGACCCTATATATTTTTTTATTATTTATATCAAACTTAAATAAATTATGTTATTAATTTTTTTAATTTAATCTCTATATAAAATTACAGTTTTTAATAATTGAAATATTAAATTATTCCAATAATATATATTTATAAAATTAGTTTCTAGTATAAGTTTAAATGAAAAAATTATCATACTTGCATAAATTATTTAAAATTATTAAAATTAAAATTTTATTTTATTTTAAATGAAAAAATAAATAATGAAAAAATTATCATAGTTTTTGCCCGTCCTCGTACTCGTCCTCCTCCGCTTTCGTCCGCTATCTAAATATGTATGTACAAAAATATAAATATATATTATATATATAAAAATATATACATTTTTATAATATGTATAAATATATATATATATATGTATAATTTATTAATTATAGTAAAATTTAAATACAAATAAACATAGTGGATAAATAATATTTGAATTTTAAGAATCTAAAATAATTTATACAAGTGTGATAATTTTAATTTTAATTTTATAGCCTAGTAACTAATTTTTAGTAATATATTAATTGAATAATTTAATATTTTAATTATTAAAAGGTGTAATGTATGTAAAGGTTGAATAAAATAAAAGTTAATAAAATAATTTAAACTTAAATTTAAGTTTGATATAAATAATAAAAAAAAATATGGGGTAATATTACTCATCCTCATAAATATTACATTGACACCCCTCTACCTTTTGGTAATTACAGAAGCACCCCTAAGGGCATTTCTGTCATTCAAAATTTATATTAAAGTTTGACCAAGTCAATAGGGGTATTTTTGAATTTTAAAGGCTGCCAGGGGTGGTTTCTGTAATTTTTCAAAAGGCGGGGGTGGTTTATGTAAATGGACAATAGGTGAAGGAGTGTAAATATAATTATCCCAAAAAAAAAAAATAAAGAAATGGGGTACTTCTACCCCATTTAATTTTATAGGCGAAACCGGGACTAGAAATCCCGATTTCAGCTTCATTTTTTTTAAAAACGCACGAAAGCCGGGGTCAAAACCCCGGGTTCTGTGCATAGTCAGAAGACCCCGGCTTCAGTACACACGTACATGCACACATAGTCAGAAGCTGGTGTGCATTTAATGAGTATGTGTGTACTGAAGCCGGGGTCTTCTGACTAGGCACGGAACCCGGGGTTTTGACCCCGGCTTCCGTGAGTTTTTAAAAAAATGAGGCTGAAACCGGAATTTCTAATCCCGATTTCGCCTATAAAATTAAATGGGATAAAAGTACCTCATTTCTTTATTTTTTATTTTACTTGCATTTTTTATTTAAAATTTTCTTTTTAAATTAAAATCCAACATCACATAAGCATTAAAAACGTCAATACGTTTATGATTTGTTTTAAATAAGTTTAGGCAGACATCCTTTAAATTCTCTACTTTTTATTTTTAAAATTTATTATTAATAATTTTACTTACTGTGAGGGGCGAAGTGGGAAATCAATTTTTCAATATAATCCGAGGGGGCAAAAGAGGGAATTCATTTCTGTTTTCAGGCGTGAGTGAATGTCCAGTGCAAAAGAAAAGATCGCTCTTATCCACAATTCCTCGCGCTTCCCTGCTATCAAAACCCAGCTTCACCAGCCTATTTTTCAACTGGCCGTGGTCTCTAGGACTGGTACTACGAAAATTTAGTCAAGGCATTTCGTCGAACGGGTTGTGCCCCAATTATGGCGACGACATTCTCGCCTGTGTCTCACATACGCTCCATCTGCTACGCCTCTGATTCTCCCAGGACCCGCCTCTCATTCCCAGGTCTGTTAAGACTTCTGGGTTTTGATTATATAAGTGCGTCGTTGAAGTTGACTCTACTGCAGGTTCTGGAAACGTGGGTTCTTGGAGTGCGTTGGCGAATTACGTCAAGCTTCGGGTGGCGGCGAGAGGGTTTTCTGTGAAGCAACTAGTTGTCAAGCAGCCATGGAAGAAGAGGCAAGTTAAGTTCATACGACATTGGTCTACTGGTTGTACTATGATTTTTATTAGTTGCAAGTTGTTATTCACGAGTTGTTCTATTATCAGAATGGGGGTGTTCAGGTGCGCAACCATTGAGGAAATAGAAGCGGAGAAGTCTATGATTGAGAAAGATGTTGTAAGAATCAAATTATTTCCTCAAGAATTTCTAACTTAAGCTTTTCTTGTTGAACCAGTTATCTGTATATAGGAAATTCTGAAAGAAGCTAAGAGTGCAATTTTTGGTTCGTTGGTTTTCAGAAAGAGAGGATGGAAAAGACTATCGACAATGTGAGGTCCAGTTTCAATTCGATTAGAACTGGAAGAGCAAACCCAGCAATACTAGACAAAATTGAGGTATGGCATATCTTCATTACCTCACCGGCGTGAGGCTTTTCCTCTTATGTTCGTGTCTGTAATGGAAATTTTCAGATCATAGTTTTTATTTGCATCTTTGAGTTATCTTGACCTGCAAATGACTAGTTAGCTTTCCATTCATAATTCCCTTTTTCCCTTGCCTGCCTTCTTAGGTGGATTATTATGGAACTCCAGTCATCTTGAAGAGTATAGCTCAGATCAGTAGTCCCGATGCGAGTTCTCTCTTGGTGCAGCCCTATGACAAATCCAGGTAGCTCCGTGTACTGAACTTCAAGTGGCCTGTTTGTTTGTGTTTTCATTTTCAATTTTCAGTTTTTGAAGATGAAATTAAAGTGAAAACGTGTTTGTTTATATGTATTCTTATTGGAAATATATTGATTTGACACTACATTTCAATATGAAACACAATCTCTATAACTAATCTAAACAATTCTCATTTTACATGAAAACCTGTACAAAATTGAAAATACACATTTTTCGCTGAAACTGAAAACACAAACAAAACATACAAAGAGAATAGCTTTAGCATTTTTATCCTTCCCCCACAATTAGTCAAAAAACCTGATGCAGGAAAAGGATTGGCTTCTGCAACCCAGGACTTCCAGGAGACATGGATTTGACTTAGTTGAATTTCTGCGACTTTGTAGAGTGCCTTGGTCTTGGCATTATGGATACATAATAATGAATTCTGTTCTCATCGAATGATTTCGTGAAATTATGTATGTCAAGAAATCAAAAACGTTTTGCCGTATTGTTTCCTTGAACTGGCGGTTACATGCTATCTTTTGTTTCTGATCCTATTACATTTTGATTGTTTGCGGCTTCCAGCTTGAAGGCTATAGAGAAAGCAATTGTCAGCTCTGACCTTGGTTTGACTCCAAATAATGATGGAGAAGTTATTAGACTGAGCATTCCACAACTGACATCTGAAAGAAGGAAGGTATTGCCGTGATCTTGTGTTACGTGAAGTGTAGCCTATGGCCCAGCAAGCGAGTGGATCTTTTTGCTCATCTTGCTCGTTTTAACAGGCTAATTTTTAGAATTAGTTATGTGTTGTCTTATAATTTTGCTCATCAACATACGCTTGAGACAAATGCATCAAGTTGCATATGAATGTAGCTCGTGCTCTCGAAATTCTAATTTCTTTTTTTGATATATTTTTACTTATTTGCAGGAGTTGTCTAAGATTGTAGCTAAGCAGGCTGAAGAAGGAAAGGTAAACACATCTCAGCGAAAGACGTGTGCTCCTTCGGTTTTTGTGATTCATATGAAACACATATCAAATTGTTGGTCCAATCTGTTAATGATGTTTGCATTATTATAGAAGGACGTGTGGGGTTGGAGGGCTTAGGATCTCGTTCAAGCTAAAATCTTAATGCTACTTTGCCTATCACCCTCCCTAGGTAACCTTTAGTTGCTCTTATCTCTTGTAGGTTGCTATAAGGAATATAAGAAGAGATGCCATCAAATCCTATGAAAAACTTGAGAAGGTCTGCAAAATATACTCCTTCCTTTCTCTTGTTTTTTAATTTCCTCGTCATTGTTGTATTGTAATCAGCAGCATATTTTGCAGGAGAAGAAGCTCTCAGAGGACAATGTGAAGGACCTATCCAGTGATTTGCAGGTACGTGGATAAGTTCCTTTTTGATAACTAAGTCAAAAGTATGAAACTCTGAGAAAATCCTCTTTTATGGCTTCTAACCTGGTTATATGGTTAACAAGCATCACGTAAATTGAGTTATGGGGCAGTGATAGGATACACGAACTCTTAGGCCATACCTCCACTGATAAATTGCTCCATTAAAATGCACTTGTAATAATTCTGGGAAGCTCAAAGTGGCTTCTTATTTCCTTCCAAATAATAGAATTTTCTTATTGTATTTTATTTAAAAGACGATGCTGCTACTGAATTCAACTGAAGGCTGCTAACTATCTTGAAAATGGAGTTCTTTATGTGCAGAAAGTGACAGATGAGTACATGAAGAAGATTGATTCAATCTACAAACAGAAGGAGAAGGTACAGCTTCTTCAGCTATTATATATTTGTAACTGATAACTATCCAAACTCAGGGAGGGGGTGCAGGGTGGGATTAAGCACGACTTTGTTAATCTGCCTTGAACCGGATTCTTTTATGAATGCATCCTTTGTTTCCTTGAAATATCAGGTCCCAGAATCTTTATTCTAAGTTGAGCTATTACGTCAACTTCTATGTTATTGCAATAACAGTAAATTTGGTTTCATTTCGTAACTAAAGCATTCTCTTTTAGAGCTTGCCGGGGATATCCACTCAAAATCCTTCGCCTTTCTTCTTCTCTTTCAGGAGTTGCTGACAGTATGAGCGACGCATGCGACATGTAGACCAAATTTTGTGAAGTTCTTTTCCCCAACTTTTTGTTCTTGATTTTGCATAGTAGTCTGCAAGCCACTACATGTGTAGTTTGTGGTACATAGAAAATGCAGTGGCTCTGAAAGATCTGATCTTGGCTGCTTCCTTGAAGACTTGTTCCTACGGACAGAGTTACTGAATTGTTCCTCATAAATGTACATCTTCTGCAAAGCATAGAGTTGCTTGACATGTTCAATTGTTTGACCCTAAAACTTGATACATTCGTCTATAGTATGTAATATTATGCGTTTCTCAATTCAAGTTGTTTAAAGAATTGTTTGTGAGACCTTCAGAAAAATGTTTTTCAGCTTCTGTTTTCAAAAAAAGCTACATATCTCTTTAAGCTATTAGGAAAATAGCAAAAAAGAAAATTTAAGTTACTTAAATTAAGTTTGATCGAACTCAATACATACAACAAGTGTAATTATGTGATGGTTATCATTTTTTACCTGTAAGTTAATCACATGATAAATGTATTACGTTTATCAAATTTTCACAAGGGCCATCATCCTTAATTTGGCATCTTTAGTGAAATTTCAAAATTTGATTCTGTGTGGGACAGAGAGTGGGAGGGTGTGCAGTGTGCTCCTTAAATTATTATTGCTTTGAGCAGCCTTTGTGTAAATAATAAATATAAATCCAATCACGTCAGAACCCCATTCATGCAAATAATGCCAACATCCTTGCTACAACAATTCATCTACTATAGGCCTGTAAATGGGCCCATCATACCCAGATCCAGACCCAGGCCCAGGCCCAATATTTAAAATTAGGCCCAGACCCAGACCCAGACCCATTAAATTAAAAGAATTGGGTCTGGGTCGGGTATATACCCACCTCTACCCGATGAAATTTTACCCAGACTTGAGACCCTGTTCTTCTTCTTCAGAAACTTCTTCAATTTCATATCCCCAAATCACACTCCTCTCTCGACCAAGCTCCATCTCCAAAGCTGCCGTGCCACCAACTCCGCCGTTGCCACCACCACCTCCGCCGCTACCACAACCATCTCCGCCTACCACCGCCATCTCTGCAGCCCGCAGCTGCCCACCACACGCAGCTCATTGTCACTCTCTCAAATCTTCATAGTCCACATACAGATTTTGTAACTATTATTCCTTCTTCTTCACCAAAACATGGCTCTTTGACTTCCAAGAAACATATATGTAAGTTCTTGTTCATCAATTTCTTGGAATAATTTCTACCCTTGTTTATTTTTGGTGGGTTTTGGTCTATTTCTAGGATTTGGGTGTCGGCCTTTTGAGTTGAAATTCAACGTGGGTTTTTGAGATTTTGGAGTAAATACATCAATTCGTTCTTGCTTTATCTTGGGTTTCGATTGATGAGTTTTACCTGTTATATCTTAGTTTGATACCTTGTTTTCGGATTGTAGTAAGGTTTCATCTGGTCGGTTACTGTTAGTATAATTTTGGTAATTCTCTTCTCTCTTCCAAGACTAACTGATAGTATGAAGGTTTCTTGTATTTGGGATTATCACTGCCTGGCCCTGCATCAACTGTGTTCTTCAGTATTTTGAGGTTCTTAACTTAAGTATTAAATAAAGTTTGTATCTTTTGGGGTTGTTGGTGGATGAGCTGATTTTGAGAGGTGGGTTTTATGTTTTCTTGGAGTTTTATTTAGTGTTAGTATTGAGATTAAGTGAGAAAGATTTGTGGGTTGTTGAATAATTTAAGAAATCTCATGTGGGTTTCTTTTCTAATGATTGAATTTGGATAAACAAGACTTCATTTTTGACTTAAACAAGCTCAATTTGCTGGTTTTTTATAAGTATTTCTGTTCTTAAGTATTAAATAAATGGGTTTTGACTGCAAATCTAAATTATTTTTACTCCTGTTATGGAGACAGATTTATATATTTTCACTGATTAAGACATAACTAGGTGAAACTATACATGCTTACACAAATAGAATATATCTGCACTTATTGGTATGGATAATGAATCTATCATTAGTTTAAACTTACAATAATCTTAATACTTTTGGTTTGAGTTTATCTCATTTTTTTATTAATCTTATCTTACTAATTTTTTGCAGAAAGCTTGGTTTGTGCAAACATCAATGATGCACCATCGTCACTCGGCATTTTGGAAGAAGTTATTGTAATCTTTTCTTGTTCTTGGTATTTTGGGTCTTAGATTGAATTTGCAAGAATTTGAAATGATTTGTAAAGTAATTTGAAGCATTGAATTGAATTTTTAATATACTTTTTTATGAAATAGGCGATTGTAATTTTGTTATAATCAGAATAGTTTTGGGGGGAATGAAAAAACGGGGAGAGAGAGAGAGAGAGAGAGAGAGAGAGAGAGAGAGAGGAAAAAAAAAAAAAAAAAATGGGTCTGGGTCCGACCCGACCCGAAAAATCGGGTCTGGTCGGGTCTTAGGACCCATGGGTCTTGAGTTGAATTTAATGGGATGGGTAGGGTGTGGGTAGAAACAATTTTAATAGGGTCTTGTTTGGGCCTGGGCCTGGGTAGGGTAAGACCCTACCCATTGCCAGGCCTAATCTACTATTATTATTATTATTACATTATATTTTTTTTTATGACTTAATCTAATAATAATGGGACTCACTGCTCCGATTCCATCATGCTAATATTCTAAGAGAGCCCACTAATCTTTTATTTATTTATGTATCAAACCAAGAATTTCCTCAAATTCGCAATAAATATTAAATGACTACTTTATCCAAAAACTTAAATAGTTAGTAAAAAAAATTATTTAATATTTAATATTTTAACAGTGGTTACTTTCAAACTAACAGAGGTAAAATAATGTGTAAAAGCGTCACAAAAAGACCCATCTTTTCTTTTGTTAATATTGTTTACCATATCATTTTGCTGAAATATAATAATAAATTTAAATTAAAGTATCCTTTAGATAAAATAAACAAAAAAAATTATTATTAAAGTAGATTTATATAGCATTCTCGGCACTGAATCCACAATATTTAAATTGTGGGATTTCAATCTTATCATAATTAACCCATACTTTATTTATTTAATATTGTCTAAAAGACATCCTCTTTATTTTCCTCATTAAAATTTAAGAAAAAATTATAATTTTAATCCTGTTAGAATTGAATTTGACAATTAAGCAATACAATTAAGAAAAATGACAGGTTAAGGCCAAAATTTTTCAAAAATTGCAATCTGGCCTAAATCTGGAGCTCACGCGAGGGACACGTGCCAAATTCCAACCAAATTTGCAATTTTTGGGGGAATTTGTTCTTAATATGTCTATTTCTTTTTAAAAAAGTGTATGGCTTGTTTGTCACATTAAATTCAAGGAAGGCTAAAATTGTTACTCCTCATAGTTTTGTGATCAAAATTACAATTTTTTCCCAAAAATTGGAAGTTCAAATATAATTGAAGCGGCGTTCGATTTGTCATTTTGTGAGGACAAAAAACCAGTTGAAAAGTAAAGAAAGAAACCTACTGAAAAGTATTCTTTTTCCTTTTCTGTTTTTGTGATGCATGGAATGAAAGTAGAGAAAAGTTGTCATTTGGAAAAACACAACTTCCACTTAAAAGGAGTAAATCTCAAGTCATATTTTCAAACAAAGGCAGCGAGGCATCAGTCAGTCAGCTTAAATCGCATTTCTTCCTCCCTGTAAATTCACGTCCACAATCCCAATTTACTACACAAATGACAAACCACCATGTCTAAACTTACTTATGAGATTAAATCTAGAGACGCTGAAAATATGGGACCAAAATTTTAAATAGTGTAAATTGTGGGATGTAAATTGTAATTTTTCCCTATATAATTGTAGCCCGAATCTTTTATTGCTAAATGATATTATGGACATTCCATATTATCATATATCATGTATAAATTACGTGAATTCAAGAATTTTTTTTTGAAATTCACATCGTTCATATATTTAAAAAATTATTTTATACACATAATATGCATATATGAATTGAAATACGAAATGTAACACAAAATATTTTAATCCGAACAAATTATATGTCAAGTATAATATATTGGTTGTACAATTTTAAAAAAAAAATGACCAATTACGTTGCATGCATATCACGTCTGGTGTGATTGATTTGGTTTGGCAACATTTTCATCTGATTTTGGTGCTGCCATGGTTGACATTGAGCCCTTGACTGGTGAAAATGGGATCATAAGGACGACTTGTGTTAATTGGCTCCAAGTATTATACACAATTTTTTGTTTGCTTTTATTTTATATGTAATTGAAAAAATTACTTTATTAATGAAGTGCATATCAGATTTAGTGGGTTATCATTGATAATTTGTACTGTATAGTGAAAATTATTTTCACACAATTATCAAATGAGCAAGCATTTAATTTAAAAAGTTGCTATGTTTTTTAAATTTAGGGATAATTACATTTGGACTCTATGTGAAAAATATAAAACTACACTTTCTTTTAAAAAAAAATGAAATTATACTTGCACCTTTTTTAGAATTCCCCATTTGTAATTGTACCCTTTCATTCGGGTTTGGATGGAGCAACAACAAAAATTTTACATAAATTTTTAATTCTACCCCTATTCAAAACTTCGTATAATTTATTGAAAAAAAAAATTCTATTAATGTTTTTCTACTTGTAAAGGGGTAAACGTAATAAATATAAGTAAAGAAATAAGTAGAAATATTATTTTCAAATTATTACCATTCAATAAAAAGTAGCCATTGAAGATGAGTAATTAGTTATATTATTGATAATTCATACAAAATATTAAATTAAGCATAAAATTAGAAGTTTATGTTTTGTTTTTTTTGGCTAATTTAGGTCAAAAAAATTCCTTCCAAACCTTAACAAACGGAGTAACAGCTATAATAAGGAATCTTGGAGGCAGTGCAAGTGTAATTTAATAAAAAGATAAAAAAATAAATAATATTTCACATTTTTAGAGAAATCTAAACGTAATTAACTCTTATTAATTTATTACACATCCTATTAATGGGCGCAAGCGCATCATTGGGATCATAAGCTGGTTACAACAGTATTTATAATTTATTCATCAAAATATTATTTACACCGTAAAAAGAATTAAATACACTTTTTTTAAAATATATATATATATATATTCATTTTTACCTATTCAACCAAATAAGAATCTTGAATTGGGTGGACGCAACATGGCATGCTACCTTGACTTGGCATGCTTATCTTAGGAGGAAAGCAATTTGCATTTTGGGGCCCATAAAAGTTGAAACATAGTAAGATAAGCACATTCACCATTCCTATTTTTCTTTTATTCTTTCTTTTTTTTTTTCTTTTTACAATATAAATTGGGAATATATTCCCCTTGGGAATTATCTTGAATTGTTGAGGGGGCAATGTGGAAACTCCGTAGCCAGTCTGTGGTGGACAGACATGGGATGTAAGGATAAGACAAGTGAATGCTCAAATACTTCAACTGAAAAAGCTGCCTCGGATGTTTACAAGTACCAAAAAGTGCCATGTCTACAAAGTATCTTATAAACATTGGGAATTACCGCTATTCCTTCTAGTTAGATTTAATATAATTATAAATATTTTTTTATTAATTAAAAAATTATAAATATCTTCTTATTTTAACGTCTCTCTAACAAAAAGTCTATTCTATTAGGCTTTTATTCAATTTTGTGTTGAACTTCGTAATATGTCCTTTTGAATTATAAATTATAAATTTTTAATTTTTAAATTTTTAATTTTTAAATTTTTAAAAAATATTTTTATGGATTATTATTTTACTCAACTCGATTTTTTTTAAAATAAAAAATTCAACATGGGTAAAGTAATACTTTTCACATCTCCGTCTAGAACTACATAATTATTTTTTATTTGAGGGGGTATTTGCTATTTTTCAATCAAGGAGGATGTAGTTGTAATTATGTTAAACCTCATGGGAGATAACTGTAATTTACCACATATATATATATATTCATCGAAAATCAATTAATCATGTACTCACGTGTATGTGGATCGAGTACTTATAACAACAAAAGTATGTCGATCCATATTTTCAAATCTAACTTGTTTACAAACTCTTAGCCCTTTAGATCGCCTAAGTTATTTCGAAGAGATTTGCGTGTTGTGATCAATTCACTCTCACTTGTGTTTTTTGAACACAGTGATGAACTCACTTTATAAATGTACTCAACTTTATTTCAAAATGAGCCCTTACAAATTTTATGAAGGAGTTCCTATCAAACTCTATCTTAATATTGCATCATCAGTCCACAAACCCAACTCAATCTCCAACAGATATTTGATAAAAAAAAAAATCACTAATAGAGCAATTCTAACCCACAATTATTATCAAAATAATTAGAAACAATCTATTTTCCAACAGAATTATATTAAAAAATGACCTAATCCATCTTTTCTTTGGTGGTCCTGTAAGAAGTTTTGGTATCTTCTCTCACACTGTATTTCTTCTAGCACAAGAAGCCAAAGTCCACCGGATGGCTGACAACCAGCAAAGACAAATGCCAATTCCCAATTAACCTTTGACTTCACAAACTCCATAATTTGGCACTTCTAATAAACTAATCATCAGCTGATTTTTTATTTTTATTTTTTCAAACTTTACTTTCGAGTTCGAGGGGAGCTGTACTCTGTTTTCTAAATTGTTTAATAAATACAACATATTATTATTTGAAATAAAATAATAATAATAATAATAATAACTTTGAGCACACTCCAGAAGTTGTTTATTTGTTATTCAAGACAAGTGGACCTGTTTCTTGTTCTATGTAGTCTTCCTTGGACCTCAATTTCAAAATGGCCAAGGTTGGAAAGTTGTACATCATGTCCGCTTAACTTTTTGACGTGCGATACTATTATTATAATAATAATAATAATCTACTATATCTTTTATTATACAAATCAATATCCGGAGCTATTCCTTCATTATATTACCACTACTCCATAAACTTACATTTTTGTTAATAAGAACAAAAAATTATATCTTCTCGTAACTCACACGTATACTATATTCTTTCGATTATCATTAAGATAAATAATTCGTACATATTGTATTACTTTATTTGATTTTGAATTCTGCTCAATAGATTGATATACTTTTTATAATGAATAGTGATGTGTACTTGGATTCAAAGATACTTCAAAGATCGAAGTATTTTCAAATAATTCTAAGATTTGCGGGGACTAACATGTAAAGAGAAGTTAACACTCTAATTTTTAAGTCAATAATATTCTAAAAGTAAATCAAAACTTGAAAACGAGTGAAATATACGGGTTTGAGATATGATAATTCGTATAAAATGTAGAATATGGGCTCAAAATAACCTTAGAACTAATAGTGAATGAGAGTAGAAGTGTGCAAGTGATAAAGAGGAATAGATGTTATCAAATGACTGCACAAGACCTCAATTTATAGGCTTGTACGGAGCATAATCAGGGAGTTTGTTATAGAGAGTCCTATGTCATTTCTAAGTCATTTGAATCAGCCAACTTCTCAAAAATAAAAAATAAAAATGACCATGTGCAATTTGGACTTGATTTGATTGAAATATGCCTGGTTAATCAAGTCTTGCCAAGTCTGTTAAGAAATTCGGGAATCTGGTATTTGTGGATTGCCAGTTTGACTATCATCAATCTATTGAGAAAAAGCTGGAGATATTTGGATTTGATGTGCCCCAATGAGTTGGCAAGTTGTATGATGTGACCTTCTAGTTGTATGGTAACGCATCTGGCCAGGATGAGCTTGTTTCTTGAGTCTGCCAGTTCAGTGAAAGTAAAATGAATGTCCTTATAGGTTTTTACCTTTCTTCTAGTGGGCTAGCCGAAGTACCACCAGCTGGGTTGGTGGAGTGTAATTTGGGCCGGTTGAAAATATTGAGGGTGCATCAAATAGTATTCTTTTATATTATATTTTAATTTAAAATATTTGTTTCAAGGTGTAGACCTGTTACTATAGTATTTGTTCAATGATGTTGGCTTATTTATAAAAGGGATAATAACACCGTTCTCTTTTGATGTTTGCTATAATTATACATAGACCCTTTGTAGTTTAAGAGATTACTTTTAATATTCCTGATGTTTATTTACTTCTAACAAATAAACCTATTCATTGGTCAAGATTTACTAAATTTGCTAATATTAAAAAAAAAATTCACTCCAAATAATTTATTATTATTAAACAAAATTTTTCCGACCAAATTACCTGCAACGAGAGTAACAACTAACAAGAGCCCGTGATAATAATGTACAGTCGTTAAGGGAAAGATTGGTAGGAGAATAATTTATTGAGAGTTAAGTAGGCAATTAAAGTGAAAACATCCGGAAGTGGGGTGGGTGCAGCAGCTTGCGAGATCCGAGGCGACCCACTTTTTCTGGTCTTGGGCGTGTGCACAGATTGATTCCCTGTCTTATTATTATTGCTAATTTTAATTCCTGCCCAAAATTCGAGTTACTCATATGCTAAGCTATAAATGTATAGTCATTATATGATTGGAATACATGTTAAAAAAATATAATTAATTGAAATAATTATATTGTTACGTTTTATATAAAATTAATTATATTTTATCGATTTTAATATGATTAAAACTTTTCTTTTGGTGATTGAGAAAAGCAGGGCGAGCGAGACAATCCCCCATAATTGGATAGTATGAAACCTGCATTTTTTAGTGCATACTCAATTTTTTGTGCTATTTGGCTAATTTTTTAATAATCAATTTCGGGGTTAAGTTTACCAAAATTATGTTTTGATAAAAGTTATAATTTGTACTTTTAATTTTTAAATCGTATCGTGATTTTTTTTTACCTAATTACTTATTTATGTTCATCAATTAATTTTTCAATCATTTGATTAATTTTAATATCTGTGAGTTTTGAAATGCATTTTTTTTCTTTCTAAAATCAATAATTTATAAATTAATCCTCTCATTATTTATTCAATCGTGGGATCAAATTAGGCCTTACTCTTTAGTGTAACTAGCCGTCGTGACATGTCGTTTCTGTGTGCATATAATAAATATTTTTTTTATGTTTTAAAATATATTATAGATAATAGTAAAATATATAAACTAACATATCACATTGAGAAAAGAGAAGAAAATAAAGAAAAAAAGTAATTTATCAATTAATATAAAATTTTAAAAGTTGATTATAGTAATTATCATATCAGTTGATGGTTATTTTCGGCATTACAAAAAAGTGGTGCGGCGTTATCATTAACCGTCATTTGTGAATAAAAAAAAAGTTTTTTTTATGTAATAGTATAGATTATAAAATCGCCCCGTATTATGGAATGCAACTATTGTCCGAAGATTGAGATATAGTGTTGTGCTTGATATTTAAAAAGGGGTCAATATCGACCGATTTAGTTTGAAAAGCTGAGACTCCATAGCTAATAAAGTTATGAGTTCGAATCTCATCAACATATGAATTGTTAATATATTTTAATAGTACTCATTTTTCTATTTTAACAGTAGCGATTGATTAAAGATAAATATTTAATATTAATAATTTATATATGAATTGTTATAAATGTTAGTTATTATAGTCAATTTACTCAAAAAAAAAAAAAAAAAAAAAAACGTGAAACCAGCTTAATCCCGTAAAATGCAAATTATCATTCTTGCCAACGAGGTATTGCTTGATTGTTAGTCTCGTGAATGTAGACGTATATTTATTTTTATAATAATTTAATGTTGTTTTCTTTTTTATCTTATTTAAATATATTCGTTGATTATTGATATATTAAATTAATTTACAGGCATTCTAAATCATACAACAATATAATAAAAGAGTAGAATCATTCTTCATAATTCGTTTCTATAATATTTTTCTTCTTGCTTTCTTGCACCCATATAATGGGCTATGAAGTGTCCTTCAGTTCATAAATAAAGATTTATAATTTTTAAATATATATAAATTAACATAGAAGAAATTAGGAAAAATGATTTCACATTGAATATATTAATAAAAAATAGCTTTAATAAATTTATCATGTACAATTGTTATTTTTAATTCATTCAAAAAAACGACCAGAGATAAGTTGAAAAAATGACATGGAAGCGACGCCCTTGACGCGGTGGAATAGCCTCAGATCCATAGGCAACCGACTCTGGCTCCACCAGTGTCGCCGCTCAAAGCCGATAGCGACTCCCTCTCAGAGGAAGAAGCTCCACCGTCGGATCGGGCATCACCGACGGCGAATATCTCGCTATTCATTAGGGGGAACCGCCTTGCAGATAGTCAGTGCCACGCCAGCTTAATGTGGGACCCGTAGTAGACACTGCCATGTCGGAAGTATTTATTCGAGAGTGCGGGACCCACTATACGAAATGACTTGCCGCGGTACAACCGGAGCAGCACCATGTACGAACCGGTCTACTTAAAACCCCACGTAAGATATTTATTCTTCGGAATTTCAGCCTTTTCAATGCAGCGTATCATAACGCGACACGTGTGTCGGGATGTCCTCATTTTACTCGCAATCCTGCTAGTAAGCTCATTTTTCCCCACGCTCCGATTTACGCGTGCGCTTTAGCCCTGGATATATAATGCAAGACCTTTGCGACTCTTTGATTGCTTTATGTAATACTTTGAATCCTTGATATTTCAATTTCATACCAAATTAAATTACATCGATATTTTTTCGGTTGGGTCTAATTATATTAGGATTGTAGGAAATGAATGAGATGGATAGTGCGGGAAATTGTGCATTACAAAGTCGAGGTAAGAATTAGACTTTTTATCTTTAATATAATTATTGTACCGTTCTGATGCTCACGGAATCGGCAATTTGTCTCCCAATATACAAAGACTTTCTATCTCAAAGTAACAACACTATAAATTTTGAGAAACGACGAATCAAACGATATTTTGAAACCCTCATGCTAAACTCTATTTGCATAATGCTTTTATCCTTACGAATACTATGAATGAATTAAATCAATAATGAAATGAAAAGAGAGGTCTATTTATAGGAGCTGGAAATGTGTATCGAAATGACATGTATAGTCGGAAAAGATGCATTTGAAATGTTATGACCTTTCATTCAAATGACGCATCATTTCACCCAACGGATATATCATTTCACTCAAATGGACGCATCATTTCACCTAAAGGGTTTCACTCAATGGACACACAAATTGATTTAGACGCGACCAGATGATGATTGAATGTTATCAACCATCATCCACTTGTCACGAGCTTATTATGCGTCGCTTATCTAACCAATCACTTGTCACGATTTATTATTTAATTTGTCATTCACCATTTTTCAACAAGTATCTCTCTCTCTCTCTCTCTCTTTTTTTTTGTCAAACTACAAATATATTAAGTTAGGCCGTCAATGATTTGATTCGAGCTGAACATATTATTATTCAAGTTTGTTTGAATTATTATCGAGCTGAAAAATTTACTTTTGATTTTGGTTTGATTAATGACCTAATCAAGATCAAGTGAATTTTAATTGGATCCAACACGAGTTGAGCTTGAGTAATTTATTATGTTTAAATGTATTTTATTATTATTTTTTACTAATTGAATCAAGTACGACCAAGCTTAAGAGTTTACCGAACAGAATATTTTGTTCAAGTTTGATTTATTAAGTTTAACAAATATAGTTCAAACAAGCATTTATTTCGAATACCGAATAATTTGAATTATTTTTCACCTTATTTGATGTTGTGGTTGTAATACAAGTACACTCCCTATTCAATGGTAAAATATTTCACAAATACCTACCGAGTACATTGCACTCACATCTCTCAATGGATATTCCCATAATTTTATAAAAGATAAAATATGTTTGTGTAATTAAATATAACCTCATGGAATGTCAATACAATTTACTTTTCATAATATATACAAATCCTTTACCATTTTTAATTTTTCGTATAAAAAATATATTAATAGTTCATAGTTACATTTTACACCACAGCATTATTCTCAAAATTATATATGTATTTTGAAACATAACAAAATATTTTATTTTTTCTCAATGAAACTTATAAGAGAAAACCATCATAGCAGATACTCGTATTAATGCCAAATTAATACTCGCCCCCAGCAAATCACAAGTAATTTATGGTAGAATACCCTGTTTATTTCATATGAATTAATTACTTAACTATATTTAAAAATACCGTCATCAATCAAATATCTATCCAAATTGTGTGTTAATACATCTCACAATAATCTGGCAATTTTACTGGATCCCACATTTGAATTACTTCAATTTACATACTACTTCAAAATAATTCTACTTTAGGAAACCTCACCCAATCAAATATTATTTTCAAAAAATTAATTTGTCTCATTATTGCACCGCTGGTTATTTCCATTCTTGATTTAGGGATGAATCCAAATTAGATTATCTGTTTTCTTATAGTAAGTACTAGATGAATTATAAAAAAGATAAATGCTGAGTCTGAATTGATGTATTTGGAATTATGTTTCAAATTTCAAAAATTTATTTCTTAAAATGCTTTTAAAATTATTATAGTCCATATGGAATCTATTTAATATGGTCTCATCTAAAATTCTCTTGTCAAATTCTTCCATTAAATTCATTTTTGTTTTGGGTAAGCCTTCTTCCGAGGTTTGGTAATTACACGAAAATTTCATGTAATTTGAAAAATTATATTTAGTACTTATAATGTTTGTTTCCGCATAATAAATAGATCCACCCATTAGTCTAAGTTACCGAATTTGCTGATATTAGCAAACATAGGTTAAATGAAAATCCACATTTACGCCCCAATTGACTTATTACTGGTCAAATAAATATGTTCATAACCAAACATATTGACATACAATAAGTTATAAATAAGTCAAACGGGGGTAAATGGATTTTCATTCAATTTTTTTTTTTTTGTGAATACCATCAAATTCGGTGAATTTTGACTAATAAGAATCTATTTGTTAAATAAAAATAAATTTTATAAATTTGAGGTCTGCGTATTATTACAATAAATTACAGGGAAGAGCAGTGTAACTATATATATATTTTGGTAATCAAAGTATAACTCAATGATGATTTTGAATAGAAGAATTTGAATTTGAATAATAGTTTGAGAAAATTTCCTTTTGAATTCATGAAATCAAATACAATATATAAAATTATTTGAAAGAATATGGACGACTAATAGGTAGGGAGGCCAAAAGAATTTAAAAAGAAAAAAGAAAAAAGGAAAGAGAAGTCGTTCATAATTGCATGTAGTTACGATTTTCAACTACCATGAAGTACAACCTTCATTAATTTCAATTTAATTAAATTTAGGTTCAATTTGACTAGATAGATACCAATAAAATAAAATTCATATAATTTAGGCAATTTTAAAGTACGCCCATTCCGAATCCGAACAACTTTAATATTCGAGTAAAGTTAATTTAATTATTTTAAATAGGAAAAAATATAAACAAAAAAAAGGGGGAAAAGAAAAGGAAAATGAAATAGGGATAGAATAAAAATTAGAGGAAACGAGCCACGTGGCAGTATGAGACCAGGAAACAGCTTATTATAATCGGGAAAGTGACAGTTGTGCCATGTTGGCACCGGCTAATCGTAGCCCTTAGATAAAGAATTAATCTCACGGTGGATATGGAGGTTCGGGAGCGAGAGAGAAATCGATGCCGTCCATCTCGGCTCTGGAGTAGGTTTCGCGTGACTTAAATATAACAACAAAGAACAGATTAGATTAGACTAGAGAGAAGGGGGGAGAGAGAGAGAGAGCACAAAAAGTGAAGAAGAGGGGAGAGCAGAGAAAGCAAAAAGGAGAAACAGGAGATAGAGAGAGTGGGAGCAGAGGGAGAGAGAGAGAGAGAGAGAGTGAATTTCAACAAATTCAGTTTCATTTTGTGAATCTGAGAGTGCGCTTGCAGTCTTCAGAATTTCATTTTCTTTTTTTCCTGTTGTTTTCGCCGTTGAAAATGGTGGAAATCCGGCGAATTATTGATTGACGGGAGAAATTTATAGTGTTAATGGAGAGAAACAGAGATTTGCGAAGAGCGACTATTTCTACCGTCAACGGTTTGCCGAGGCGACGGCAGAGAATCACTACTCTCAGAGATTCAACTGGTTAGAAAATCCTTTTACAAAACTCTCTCTCTGAATTAGATTGTTATCTTGATAATATTTTTTTTGAAATCATTTTACTCTTGGCAGACGAGTATAGACAGATGGAATTGCAGGAAACAGCGAGGTTAAGAGATCGAGAGCGGTTACAGAGGAAGGACCGGGATCGAGAGTTTCCGAAGAGAAGAAGAGTTGATAGGTCAGCGGTGCAGCAGAGGAGTGGTGGTGGTGGTGAAAGTTTTAGAGAGAACGAGAGTACGGACTCGAGTGATGAAGAGTACTATGAAGAGGAAGAGGAGACAAGTATTCATCGGCAAAATCGGATGAGTCAAGTGTCGCCAACGAATTCTACTCTGTCCAATAACCGGCGGGGCCTCCGTACTCTCCGGTCGTCGCCGGTGCTCAGAGCCGCCGCCGATGAAATACTTGGTGTTCCTGTACCCCGAAGAGCCCGCTCTGGTATGTTATCATGGTCAGGAATCTTTGATCTATTTGTTGAGTTTTATCTTCCAATTAATTTTTATTAATTATTTTGGTGTATAGCTTCAGCTAAGAGGTTGCATGAGTACTGGAATTCAGGCAGCGGCGGATTTGGAGAGGACTCGAGCCACCGGAGATTTTCTCCGTCTCCGGCGACGGTGAGTCTGATTGGTTCCGGCGGCGCTTCCTCGTCATCTTCTGGTGCTTCAATGAAGAAGAAGATGGTTAGCTATGTTTGGATTTTCTCTTTTGTACAATTTTTTTTTGTTTTTCCAATACGTCACGATGCGGTTGGCTTACTAAGAGTTTCTTCTATGCTTGTGACTTCACAGAAATGTTTAGAACCGAGAACTCGGGTTTTGATGAGTGCATCGAATTCCAAGCCTTCTTCCGTGATTCAAGATGATATCGAGATCGAGGTCGCTGAAGCTCTGTTCGATCTGATGAAACAATCGCAGTCGCAATCCCAGTCTTCCCCAGATGAAGAAAGGGTTGACAGAGATGGCACAAACACATCTGATGATGGTAAGTTTGTGTTTTCTTTTACTGATGTCTTTAATTCAGAGTTTGTGAATAATTGCTGTTCGGAAAATTTCTTTATAAATGTGGATTTGGTGGATTACAGAGTTAAAGAGGTTAAAAGCTGATGGTGGTAAAGACGAGAATAATGCCTTTTCATTTCAAAATGAACAATCAATAAAAGTGAATGCCGAAACAAATATGGTTGACTCAACGAAACTGCTGAAGAAAGAAGGAAGGATTGAGAAAGAGAAATTTCCGGATGACCCAGCTCAAGAATTAGTGAGTGGAGATGGGTTTGTGAATAAAGGAAATGTGGGGTCTCCAAAAGAAAGCAAATCGCCATCATGTGTTAAAGTAAATGCTTGTGATATTCAGGATCCGACAGTGACAAAAGCGTGAGCATCCTCAATTTTCGTTTCCGTTTATTACTTTGCCCTCTCTCTCTGTCTCTCTCTCCTATTTTCTTTTTAAGTTAACTTTCACACCATCTCCATAGCAATTTAACAATATCTATGTTGGGCCGGGAACAGGGATCATCCAGCAAATGAGGTTGAGGATAAGAAGGAAGCCAAGCTAGAGATTGATTTGATGGTAAGTACGACATACAGTAGTGTTATGCTGCTTAGGCTTATGATTTCTTTCTTCCAGTGAAAATTCTGAATTATGAATGTGCTTTTGACAGGCTCCTCCTCCTTTGCCATCATCTCCGGAGAGAGTTGCCTCTGTGGATATAGTGATTGGTGCTAAAGTTATGACTCGGGATGTTCAAAAGGCATGTGCATCTTTTCATGTGCGGTTTTTCGGGTTCTATTTCTTCAATTTGACTGAAACTGTTTTATCTCTAATCTGCAGAAGAGTGAAACTACTTCAAAGAATGGTCCCTCGGAGATTGCTATTCGGATACAGGAGGGAAATAATCAATTGCCAAACTCTGAGGTGGGTGAGTTGGAAAAGCGCAGGCCTGATGTCTTCAGTGTCAGTGACTGTACCACCCCACAGCAGCAGGACCGGAAGGAGCAGAAAAATCAATGTAAAGCCCCATAACTGAAGTTTTAATTCCCAAATTGGTGTTGAGTCGTTGTGGTTTCATGAACTTAAATACTTGGCACTTTTTCAGCTAAATGCAACAGTTTTTTTATTTTTTTTGGGCAGCGACAAGTTCCTTGTTGCCTTTCCCTGTTGGCATGAGTAGCTGGCCTGGTGTTCTTCCTCATCCAGGGTGTGTATCGTAAAGTCTTTGTTCAGTCTTGTGTTTAATCGACTTTTCCCACTGTTCAATAAGTTGTTTTGTATGCAGCTACATGTCGCCTCTACAAGCAGTTTTGCAAAAAGATGGAAGTGCTAGATCTTCAAGGACAACTGAGGTACTTTCCGTTGGGCTATTCAGAGTGATGCTCATTCTATTTGTTTCGGTTGTAATTGTTGATTGGTTTATTGATTTGTGTATACACACCGAAAATTGTGCAGCTCCCTCCATTTAAGCTTTCACAGCCTCGAACAAAGAGATGTGCAACACATCAATGCCTTGCCCACAACATTTATTCTCATCAGCAACTCATGAAGAAGACTTTATCATCTGGGCCAACCGGTCCTTCTACTTTGTATGGAACCAAGCCTGTGAACCTAAAATCCATGTTACCAACACAGAAGTTAATTCCTGGAAACCTGTTGTTCGGAGACTTTCAAGGAGGGCAGAATATGGTAACCATTTCAGGGGGAAGTGGAAAAGATAAAAGCTCTGATGCTGTTGCTGCTTTGAATGCCACAAGTGGTAAGTCTCTGCTTCAACAAGCTTCACATCAAGCTCCAGCTAATAATTTTATGGTAAGTTTGTGTTGCTTTACCTTTTAGTTGTTGCATCACAATTACATTGCTCTATTCGAAGCTTATTTGTATTCCTGATAATTGCAGCATGGACCTGGTTTTATCTTTCCACTTGGTCATCATCAAACAACTATGATGGCACCAGCTAATTCCTCTGGACCTCCTCAATCTGCTTCAGCAGTTGGTCATGCATCTTTGTCCTCTAATTCAGCTGGGAGGCCTTCAGTAAACTTGCCCTTGCCTGGAGGAGCAGCTGCTGTTAGCTTTAATCATCCATTGTTTCCCTCCAATGAAGCAGCTCCATACATCGCATTGTTACAGAACAATGGTTGCCCAGTTCCTATTTCAACAAATTTTGCTATGCCTCCTTTCAAAGGAGGATCCCCCACTATGCCCTTCTTGAACTCTTCTTTCTATTCGTCCCCTGTGTTTAATGTTCAAAATCAGCAGCAGTTATCCCTTCCCCATGCTCCGGTCCAATCAGCTTCTCAAAATGCGAGCACATTTAGTGGCTCATCATCCCACAAACAACCACAGGGTGAGCAGCAGACCAGTACAAAAACCAGGGATGGCAAGTTTCCTACTCCAGTAAATGCACATCCACCGCAGCCAGAAAAACTACTCCAGCCACCCCACTCTAGCAAGTCTGACACAGAAATTAGTAGGAAAAGTGCATCAATTGCTGATGGCATGGCGTCTCACTCAGTGAAACCTAATAATGGCCAAACCAGTTCATTTCCTGTCCAACCAATGAACTTTGGAGTGATTCCACCTGTGTCGATTGGAGGTGGTGCTGTTGGCAATAAGCATGGTGATCCTCGGCAGGGCTCTAAGGGTGGGGTTGAGCTCATCCCTCAAGCGCTTGGCCTGTCGTTTGGTTCAAATCCTTCCATTAATCCAGCACTTAACTTCTCATCAATGGTGCAAAACTCTGCTATCTTCCATATGCTTCCTGATATGGCTCGGAATGGTAATCAGATGGCACCTGCTTCTTCCCAGATGGCACAACAGAAGCATTTCCAGGCATCTGAAGGAAAATATCCATTTGTTGGTGGTAAGTCTTTTAACTTTTCCGAAGGAGATTGCAATGATATATCATCCCTCTCAACTATGGGAACTTTCAAATTTGATGGTTTAGCTAAAACTATCAATTTTCTTCCATCATCTTTAACTGGATACCAATCTTCTCTATCATCCTCAGCTGCTGTGACGTCTGGTGTTTCGGTCACAATCCCAAACTTTCAACCGCATCAGCATCAACAGCAGTTGGTCCAGCTCCAGAAGCATCATCATATGCAGCTTACAGGTGCAGGTCAAGTTAAGGCTTCAGCTCCTAACAGCATTCCTGGCTCTTTCCTTGCTGGTAGTTTCCCAAGTAACAACCCTGTTTTCACGCAAGTGTCTGTCCAAACTGATAATTCATCCTTTACCCCTATGTGGGAGAACTTCTCTAGAACCACAGCTCCTGATGGGTCATCACAGTCTGCCTCTTCAAGCCTTGTTCACATGCCCCAAATGAAAAGTTCTCATGGCCAGACTCACATATCTTTTGGGGATAGTTCAGTCCCTGCTGCATCATTTCAAGGGCAACAGCTTGTCATCAAAAGTCAGCCAGTTCCTTCATTTGTTGTTGGTTCTCCACAGAACTCTTCTATGTCAAAAAATACAGGTAGCAGCCTGAGAACTGCTTCCGCTCTTGGCAAAGCTGCCTCAACTATTTCAGCATTACCAAGCCAAGAGACAGAGGCTTCTCTGAATGGACCCGGCCAGAAGACGTCCCCTGCTTGCAGAAGGAACGTGCCATCAATATTAAGCACATGCCCAAGCCAACTCCCGGAGCTCAAGTATTGATAAGGTTGTTGCAATGACCTTATGATAGTGCAACATGCAGCCTGATATTACATCCCATGTGGTAACCAGCCTGCTAGCAGCAATTGGAGGTAAATATCGCAATCCACTGGCATTTGTCTTTCTGCAAATGATGATGACGACGTGCTGCCATTTCGTGCCAACAAGTGGGAATGGTTTACTTATGTTTGATAGAATGACAATGAATGTGTTTGGTGGAGTTGAGAAGTGAGAAAACTGAGAAAAAGGGATAAGGAGGAAAAAGTGGGAATATGTGAAGTGAAACAAAAGCCTAGTGATAAAGTAGGGCCGCTGAACTTATCAAGTTAGCTTCAAAGTTTTGGAATTTATTAGGGCTGTTGCAGCTTTGGCACTTATTTATGAGTTGGCTGCCCAACCCTACTCATCTCCTGAATGTATAGAGGACTAATCTGTTATAAATCATAGAATTCCATTCTTTCATAATTTCTCGGTACAATTATCTCTTGTTAATGTTTGTGTTTTGTGCATGGGAGGTCGGGGACCGTTGGATTTTATAGATTAAGAAAGCTATGAAGAATGAATAGCTTGAGTTATGATGCCTCGCCTCCCTCAAACATTATATGCGCCTTTCTTTGAAATGACAACTAAAAATTATTATTAATGCCTACTTCTAAACTGCAATTTGGATAATGCGGAGGAATGTTATTAGTTTTTAATCCTCTTTTGTTATTTTATTCGAATATTCGCCCACTCTCTGCTTTGTACGTCCAAGAAAAAGGTCAGCGACGACTAAAAATATTGCATTTGGCTCATTATGAGCACTGTGGAATATTTTGATTGACGAGAGAGCAAGTTCTAACTCATTCTCTTATATGTATCTTGTAATTTTCGAATTTAATTAAATACACGGTTTATAGTCTATACATGTAATGACACTCTTCTTCCAGTTTCAGTCATAAATTC
The DNA here is from genome assembly GCA_034509735.1 of Sesamum alatum. Classification (NCBI taxonomy): domain Eukaryota; kingdom Viridiplantae; phylum Streptophyta; class Magnoliopsida; order Lamiales; family Pedaliaceae; genus Sesamum; species Sesamum alatum. Next base: position 4,878,008 of record JACGWO010000009.1, read on the forward strand.
TCCCACTTATTCAGGTTTCGAATTCTTACTCAAATTTTATTACATCTACGCTCAAAAATTGCATTACATGGGTCAATTCAAAAACCACAAAGGTCAAATTTGACAAGCTGGAAAAATTGTGGAGGAAACGAGGAGAGAAAATGGGTATATATTTTCAAACGGCAAAATCGAGGTAAAGATCACAGAACAGATTTTTTCTAACATATACTCCAACAACCCGGACAAGAAAAAAATTGTAGGTGTGAATGGACCACCATATCTGCAAGACCCGACCACCATTAAACAACCAAAATCGTTTCACAGCCACTTCCTGAATTTTCACATGGCTTTTGATTGTCTATAACCATATTTCTCTTTTTTTTTTCTTTTTTTTTTCCCCTCCAGCAAGACCAGCTTAGATAATAAACTTTGCCATAGGATAGGATATACATCCCACGTCTTGCAGAAATCAAATTTAAACTAATGATTTCTTGATCCACATGCCGACGTTTACATCTCAATCAACAATATACTCAAATTCTGGTATTAACTTAAAACTCGTCCTTTTCTTTTCTGTCCTTTTCTCTGGTCTTTAGGCAAGAAAAGGAGTATCACGCAGGATACATGTATACCTAATTCGAGAAATATGAAGTTGCCAAAACTGTGATTCGGCATACTTTGATGTCCCGCTTCACTATTTCCCGAGGAGGGAAGCCAAGTTCAGCTCGACGTCTTCTTTGGCTTTCCGGTCAAATGGTTCATCACCAATGTACAGATCGAGGATTGACCGGCACAAGAGTTTGCTCTGGATGCTTCCCACCTCTTTTCCATCAACTACATACATAGATGCCAAAAAAAAGCTGCATTTGTTTCTGATTTACTAAAATTTTGCACCAACAAGAACCAGCAGTGATGCCCATGCTCATGTTAAATAAAGATGACTTTATCAAGTATACAATTTCCCAGACAAAAGTTGTTAAGATACGATTGTGCATAACAGGATTCCCTATTTAGTTTTTGAGGAGATATAAACAAATTATGATCATGTTGCTTGTTTTTGAGGCCTCGATGGCCACATAAATACTAATTCTGGTCATCCTAGTCAAGCACCACAGTCATAGTTCTTTCGATGAATTTCAACAGCGATATGCTGTTGAGGCTTGTATATTTCCTCAACAAGTTAATTATTGGAAACTGTCAACTTTCTCAATCCCCAGTAGTTAAACCCCTGATCAAGTGATTCAAGTCACAATATTTCTCCAAGCCCTATCCTCTCTTCAATGGTTTTTCTGCCATAAAAATCCTTCATGAAGATTTCTTTCCCCAACATGCAAATGATGAAGTGATTATTTTGAGAAAAAGGAGGAGAACATAAAAGAAAATAGCAAAACTCGTGGACCCAGACAATTAAGAAGCAAATTAAATAAGTATCTTACTCGTCGTGCGAAGAACATAGCCATGCTCCCTAGACAAATCAATGATGGATCCCCTAGGCAATTTATATTCATCTTTGAATTGAGAGGTGAATCTGTAAACCAAATGATCGACATTGCTCAGCTCATAAGCAAATAATGATACTGCAATCATCGGACTCAGACAAGGTTCATTGCTCTAATCCACATGTCCCAAAACAATGTTACTGAGTTAACTGAAAGTGTTCAGAATTCAAAAGCTGGGAGCAACGATATGGATGTTATTACTTATGATTGTTTACTCTGTGAATATGAAAGTCCATAAGCAGTGAATAATTGATTAAAAAGAACCGTATACCTTTGTAGCAATTCTTTGTTATCCGACCCGCTAAACTTCTGTAATCTGCTACCAACTGAATCTTCAAAAGCACTTCTCACAGAACGTATACTCAATCTTCCATAAACTATCTGTAGCCTAATAGTCATGCTTACATCACTCTCCACCAGATCCTCCTTTAGTGCTTCGTTTCCCTTCACTTCAGAAGCAGAAAGCTCTTCGTATTTCTGACTAAGACACTTTTTTATATCACCATCATCAGCATATATGCCTATATGCAAAGCCAAAGCCAAAGCCAAAGAAAATGCAAAGAATTCAATTACATGAGCAACTTTATAGTAGAATTCAAGATTCGGTATCTATATCAACCCAATTTGATCAAAATGAAAACTTGCAAATATGCACCGCTGGCATAATGCAACATTATTGTTAATCGGCCTAACGATCAAATGAAATAAAGCGCAGACCTCTTTTGTAGGTTCCTTACGATCATAAAATCCAAGTCAAGATCAATACGAAATTTAATTTCCCGTAGAGTTATATCAATTAAGACACAGTGAATCTCGCAGCTGATTCCTTAGTCTACCATTACTTTCCGAATACCAATTGACGAATTTCTACGAATAAAAACGAAAAGAATACTCAATAATAAAGATTGAAAAGAGAGAATGCGGTACCAAAAGCATAGACATCAATGTTTTTCAACCCTAGAATAGCTTTTCTCCTCAGACCAACCCCAAGAAGCCGCTGAGTATCTCCCAGAACAGCAGGAAAGGACACTCCAGTCCTCGATTCAGTGACAGGGGATGAGTTCTCTGAGAGAGAAAGAGATCCCCACATCGGGCCAAAACTACTTCTGTTGGACGCCAAGAAATTCAAAGCGCTTTGAAGAAACGGGGTGTTTGGGTCCTGCGAGATAGCGATTCCAGCCCCGCCAGCTGCGGCGGCAACGGCGACCGATAATATGGCGGCGGTGGAAAATGGTCGGGAGGCGGCATTGGCGGTGGCGGAGACGGGGGGCCTCGGGGGCTGAGAAAACGAGAACGGAAAGCGAAAGGAAACCATTGTTTTAGTGTGATGATTAGAGGTAGTTGTTACAGTTGTGTAGTGTGTGTGCTTGACACTTGAGGGAGTATCACGTGCTAAGCGCGTGGTCAGTCCAATTGGGCCAATTAAGAAATCTTGGCCCAATATTCGTAGTTTTCGTGGACTAAGCCCAATAAAATCCGGTTTGCACTTAGACCCATTTCTTTGCTTTTTCTAATATTCGGCCCAACTTGTGACTCCAAATACAGTTAAGCCCAATAAGCCCAAACTATTCGATACTCGATTGAAATCGAGAGATAAAAACTTGTTCGAATTCAATTATAACATAACAAATCAAACTTGAACAATTTTTTTTGTTCAATAAACATTCGGGCTCAATTCGATAAGTTTAAAAATAATAAAATATACTTTCGATCCAATTAAAATTCATTTGACTTTGATTAAATCAATAATCAAACTAAATTCAAATAAAATTTTTAAAATTTAATAATAATTCAAATGTATTGGACTCCATTCGAAATATTTACAATCCTAAACACAGTCTAAAATATGCTGAACACTGTACATTAAAGACAAGGAGCCCAACTTTTAGACCAAATTTGTGTATAATGGGCCTAACCATTTAGCAGATTTTGTATGAACCCTAATATATACGTAGCATGTACAAAATTAATGTCATCTATTTATTTAAAAAATAAATATTTTAAAATAAAAGATCTGAATTTTTACGCAAATAGTAAGGACTAATTCTCAAATAATAAAATTTAAGATTCGAAAATTATGATTAATTATGAATTATGAATTGATAAGTAATAGAGGTACAACAACTAATCATAATTGACCCACCAAACCAATAATAAACCTAAAGCCACTTCAGTACTAATCTCGAGATGGACGGTTGATTCCAAAAGCAATTTTACATAAACAAATCACGTGGTGGTGCAAAGTGCACCTTTTTCTAGTATATATTCACTTCTTATTTTTAAGAGCACATAATTTTAATCTATGCCTCTTTTATTACTCGATTTTTGCGGCCACTATAAGGTGGGATGTAGCGGATTGGAAACTTTAATTTAAATTTCATTATATATTTTGTTTTCTTTAATTATATAAAAATTATGTGTATAAAACTTATATTATTTATTATTTAAGAAAAAAAAATGTGTGTACGTGGTGTGAGGAGGCTACATAATGTTATTGAGAATCTGCATAAATCCTCCCAGACTTTTTCATAACCATAAGTGGACAAGATCCGCGTTTCTTTTATTTGGATTGTCCAACCCTAGTTTTATGCAATTTATCTTCCCGTGATATTGCAAATGAATAAATTATCCGCGTATGATTTTTTTTAGCAATTTATCTCACTGTCTATTTTATTTTTCATTGGGGGTAATTTGCTCTTTCGTAATTTCACATGGGAGTTGCTTATATTTTTCCCATCAAACTCTGCCCAACTCGATTTGAACCCTGTTATATATAGATTTATGGTTATCACCCGATCATTCGTGAATCAATGGTCCACGTGAAATCGTACGACATTCATACCTACTCTCATACGATTTGCTAACTTAAGTATCAGACTTTAGAGTACTATAATTGGAATCTTCCTGATGATATTCCTACGTGTTCTTTTATTGAAGGACATTCAATCGTATCTCCAACTTACCTAACTATTTTTGGAGCATTACATAAACATATATAAAAAAAGATTTCTTTTTTTTTTTAACCCGAACACACAATTATATGTATGTAAATATAATAAAAAATAAAATTGGAACAAAAGGACGAGAGTTAATAAGAAAGCATCAAGGAGATGAAAGATTCGGCAATGGCCAATTGGCCATAAGAAAGCAACACATTTTGGGTGAAGTTTTATGTGTGATGGTTTGTGTTATTAGATTAGTGTGTGTTTGTTGTTTGTAGTGATGCTTTTGTTGCCTTATCAAATGCTTTTCGCTTTTACGTCAATCCATCTTTCACATTTTGTTGCCAACATAACTGTCCCATTTCCCCTTAAAGCTCTTGTCATATTTAGCATTCTTCAACTTATCTATTTTCATCTTTGCTTCTGAACAATTTCACTTTTGTTTCAGCAAAATTAGACCTTAATTTGATGTATTGATTGACGTCTGTGTCTGTGTCTGTGTCTGTGTGTGATAAGGTATTATTAATACAAGTTCAGTATTAATGATGGGCCTCACGCCATATCTACCGTTCACTTCCAAATTATGTTTTTATTTAATCAAATTATCGTGGGATGTTTAGAAAAATAAGATTATCTCTTCTTAAACCAAAATCGAAGATGTGGTTTCGACCAATTTTTGCGGCTTCATGAGATTCCACATTATGAGTTTAAGTCACATCGAAGTGAACGTATTTGTCTCATTTTATTGTAATTTCTTCATTTTTTTTGGCGGTATTTTTAGTTCTAAACCACCACCAAACTGTTAAGTGTAGTGTGATTTTACTTTAAGGGTAAATTATATTGACACCTTTTGAGATTGGATCCAATTATACAAACACTCTATGTCCTTCGCGTAATTATAGCTACACCCCTAAGGGTGTTAGTGTAATATTTTTTAGGGGGTATTATTGTAAGCTTTATCTTTGAATATGAGGTGTAGTTGTAATACAATTATAACCTCAGGGGGTGTAGCTCTAATTTTATAAAAATAAGGGGTGTTTGTGTATTTTGATTTAACCTCAAGGGGTGTCACTGTAATTTACTCTTACTTTCATTGCATAACCGTGATTTTTATTCAATCATGATAAATGATTTGATTGGAGATGATTTGGGCGATTTTTGAAATTTGATGGGCATCCCCTAACAAATGTGTGTGACGTGGCAATCTAATTGGCTGCAATCTCAAAATGGTTTATGGAAAAAAGATTTTTCAACCCTGACCATAGTGTTTGGTTTTGTTTTTAGTTTGTTTTGTTTTGATTTGTGGAGATAGAGAGAGAAAAATAGAGATAAATAAGTGTGTGTTAGAGATATAGTGTATGTTTGGATTTGTTTTTGGAGTTAATTTTAAATAGTGTAAAAATATATTGTATGTATTATGTTATATATTGGGAGACAAGAAACACTGTTCATTGTCAAATCATGTCTTTTTATATATTTTTATATATGTATATAGTAATATTTATTTTTTTTATATGTATTGTGTTGTATATTAGGAGACAAAAAATACTATTCATTGTCAAATCATGTTTCTTTTATATATTTTTATAAATGTATATATATATATAATAATAATTGTTTATTTGTAGGTGAATGTATGTATATATTGGAGAACGTACCAAAACACCTAGTAAAGGTATTTTGAGTAATATTATATTTGGTTTTGTTTTCTCAATATTTCAAAAACAGGGGGGAAATGAAACCAAACAAAGGGGACTTTTTTTTCAAAGGTTTTGATGGTTTGTAATGAAAATGACAGGTTTAATTGTTGAACAAGTTTCACTCCAATTTTTTTGCCAAACACAGGTGCTAATTATATATTTAGTTTTTAACAAGATTAAAAATTAAATTAAAATACTCGAAACTCAATTTGAGATTAGCAGTTGATGAGGCCTAACTCAGTTGGCGAAATTGAGGCTCTATGATTCTAGTACTTATGGGTTCGAATTCGTGTGTGGGATGGTGTTGTTGCTACTGTATAATAGGTATTGTTTGTTACTGTAATATTTTGGTGTTAATGATTTATATGATATTATTGATACGTTTGTTGTGATTATCTTTGTTCGATGTTAATATTTGATAGGACCAATTGTAATCTTTTTACTTCAATTAATAAAGTTCATCACTTCTAATTAAAAAAAAAAAGAAAATTGAGATTAGCCAATAAAAGCTCAACTGAGCTCGATTTCTTAAACTAAACCATTCAAGTTTGAACACAATTTTTCGTTCAATAACATATGATTAGAAATATGCTTAAATTTTATTCGTATTTAATTCAGTTAAAATTCTTTCAAATTCAATACAATTATTAATCAAATACAATATTTTAAATTTGATAATAATTTTTTGCGTTAATAGCAAACAAACCCCAACATTGGAGGTGTTTTTCACTTTGTCCTCCAATTATTTTTTTTTTCTTTGTTCACACTTGACATCCAACTTTTTATTTTTGTTGCACTTTGCTTTTTCTTATACCACTTTCATGCGAATCAAAGTGGTATTTGACTGTGTATGTGCTCGCCCAAACTCGATCAACGCTGGATAAAATTATAATTTCACACCTCAATTTAATTTTTTTTTTTAAAAAAAAAAAAGCATACAAGACCCCCCAAAAAAAAAAAAAAAATCTTCTTCGTCAACCGTTATCATGCACACGATCATCTTCGCCGCCAATCAGCCATTGCCGCCACCTTTTGCTATTAATGCTCCGCCAAAATCTTCACCAAGAAAATGAGAGAAAAAGTTCGTACTTTCTCTTTTTTTCCTTACATCCTTAGTTCTTTTTAAGGATGTAAATATTATAATATTTTTTCAAAATAGTAATAATAATAATAATAATGCATTTGATTAGACTCATTTTTTTTTTTAATTTTTTGAATATATTAAGAATTTGAATGGTAGAAACAATAGTGTGAGTTATGTTGCATTTTGATCCATATTGACAGTGGCAGCGGCTAACCAATGGGTGGCCCTTGGGTAGCTGGAAAACTGGGGGTTTGCAAGGAAGGAAGGACAGAACTGGGAAATGGGACTTGAACTTTTCAACCGCAAAATGTGGACCACAAGACTGCCCATTCATTCATGGCAACCCAATCTGCAAGTCTTTGACACCAAAATCCTTTGGGATTGGACCAAACTCCAATACCTCCAAAACCAAATGAAACCTGAATCTTGGTTGTAGCGACTGCTCCATGCACACCTTACCCAGTCTCTGTTTCTTCGGATCCTGAAATATTATTTACAAATATATTAATATTATTTATTTATGATGTATTAATTTGTCCAACTTTAGAGTAAAATATGTTATCGATGAGATCTTAAGAGGATGATTTGCTGGTTTATCGACATTTAGAGATGGAGAGCTCGATAGATTGATATCTATATGATGGAATATGAGATATATCATGATTTGAAATTCTAGAACCTGAAAATTAATGTAATAAAGTCTAAACAATTGAAAGATATGACTGATGGATTTTGTACTGTTTCAAACTGAATTTATTTGTTATTTTTTAAGTAGAATTGCACCGCAATATCCAATGAACCAAGACATTAAGTTTTATGGATAAGGTATGATTAAATAGTTTAAATGATTTCATGAGACGGCGTACGTATGTATTCTCACCGTAAACATGGATAACCTTTTTTTTTTTTTTTATACAATATGGTTAATATTGTAAATTTTCATTTTTAATATTGATATTTTGTTTTATGTATACTCACTTATATAATAAAATCCAGATTGATTAAGTATTTACAAAATAATTGATATTTTTTAAAAATTAATTAATGTTTATTTTTTCACTTACTTTTAATTTTGATATAATATTAGAGCAAATTTTGGTCCTAATTTGTCATTTGCTTCGTCAAGTAATATTAATTTATTTGGTGCATCTTACTATACATTTATTTTGGTATTAAGGGTTTTATTTCAAACCAACGTGTCATGGTTGCCGCTTTGTGCATATATCCTTCCTTTACGAATTTCAATTATTAATCAGAAGTGAAGTATCCAATAATAAGAGCGTGAGATAAGTCGAGCGGGCTCACAAACCTCATGAACTTGCACAACTAAAGTTTAACTCGAGCTCGTGCTATTTCTAAGTACATATTATAAAGTTATTCATTTTTTTAATATTCCATTCGAGAGACAATTTAACAAAATATATCGGACGTGTGGGTATTAGTTTAACCTTATGCGAGTTATTATAATTTGTTTATTATTTTTAATCATATTAATGTATTGGTTGAATTGATATATTGCTGAGTATATTGAGATGTTAATGTAATTATATGACTTGTTACCATTTAAAAAACAAAAAGTGTAGATAAAATCAAATTAAATGATAAGATCAGGACCATCATAATTAGGTACATATTATTAAATGTGATATATGGCTGCAACAATTTTATTTCCTTTATAATTTATTAACATGTGTGTAATTATTAATTATATTTATATCTTGTCAATATACATATATATACATATGTTCTCTAATTAATACCACAGGATGGAGACGATTTAATATTTGCCTCATCATGAACCACATAAATTAATTTTTTAAATCCCTTCTTATCTCTAAAATTCAAATTGTCGAACCTCTTATATATTATGACTAAGTCGTAATAAATTATTATTTTTAATTGTTACCCAATTCACATTTAGCAGAATCAAAACAATCACATGGCAATTGTTATTTTTTTTAAATTGTACATTAATTATTTGACAAGTATTCTAAATATATTATATAATTAATTCAAGTTTGACTAAACCCGATCTAAATTAAAATTTTGGGGGTGGGAGGAAATTATAAGAGGCGGGGGTGGAAGGAAAAGAACAGGAGTGCCCTCATTTTCATGAATTTGGATGATCCCATGCACCCTTTCGCGGGAATCTTTTGGGAAGTCCTTTCTGTCTCCTTCCTTTCCCTCTCTCCTTTTTAAACCCCTCCATTCCAATCCTATCTCCCAATCTTCTCACTACAACTACTAATTAAACCATGTCGTCGTTTGTTGCCCACCACCACCACCACCGTGTTCTTTCGGCGGCTCTGCGTTTTCCGGCAGCCAACCCTCTTGCTCGTTCCACCGGCGCCGGTGAATTAATCCTCCGTCTCTCTCTCTCTCTCTCTCACACACACACACACACAAACACACTTGTACCGTCTGATTTCATGTATACATACATAGCTGATCATAGCCCAGTTTTCTTTAAATGGTTAAAGAGGCATTGCTACTTTTGTGTACATGTTTGTTTCTATGCATTTGGACTCTCATGAAATTCCTCAGACGTTCTCTCGTTCTAACGTACATCAATTATTGCAGCAGGTACTGTTTTTCCATCTTGGAAACAAGTTACTACACCTCCCAGTTTCTCTCTGCAATGCAATGCAATTTCCAGGCCACCTCGTGCAGAAGGTATACATATATACAAAGACTTTTCTGTCTTTCTTTTTTTTTTTTTTTCTTTTAAATGAAGAATATATGATATGATGGGGCAAAATGCAGAATATATAGATGTGATTCAGAGTGGTCTGCCAGTGATAAAGTGGCCCGAGATCGTGGATGATGACACAGACCAACATCATAGTACTCATCGTAAGGTGGGTATATACGTATAAATCCTTTCGTTTCTACTGTTTATTACACTGATCTACACATTAGGTGAACACTCTCGCACCACTTGTTTTTCCCCGTTTTGTCAAATCTGATTTGACGGCTTTCTGCATCATCATCAGGAGGAGGAGCCAGCTTCCGACAAGATAAGGAAGATGGTGGAGTTAGTCCGATCCATGCTGCAATCCATGGACGACGGAGAGATAACCGTCTCGCCCTACGACACCGCATGGGTGGCCCTGGTGGAGGATATCTCCGCCGCCGGCCGCCCCCAGTTTCCGGCCAGTCTCGAGTGGATTTCCAATAACCAGCTCCCTGATGGTTCTTGGGGCGACAGCTACACTTTTTCCATATATGACAGGATAATCAATACGCTAGCCTGTGTGGTTGCTTTGAAATCGTGGAACATTCACCCGGACAAAAGCGATAAAGGTTTGAAAAATCCTATGCAAACACGACTTTAATAAATTCTTTCCTTTTAATAAATTTTTCCACAGGGATTTTATTCATAAAGGAAAATATATACAAGCTCGAGGACGAGAACGAAGAGCAGATGCCAATCGGGTTCGAAGTGGCATTGCCATCCGTCATAGAAATGGCGAAAAAGCTCGACATAGACATCCCTGATGACTCTCCAGGCTTGCAAGAGATCTACGCCAGAAGAGAATTAAAGCTGACGAGGTAGTAATAATTACTACAACATCTGCTTGTAAGATATTATACAAATGAAAACTGATGGAAAAATTGGGGCAGCAGCTGCCTAGCCTTATCTCTAACAACATAATATAATATAAAAGTCGACGACAGGTCGAAAATTAAAGTAGCAAGAAAACCCTTTTTATGTGTGTAATAATTGTGGGTGTGGAATAGGATACCGAGGGACATCATGCACAAAGTGCCCACAACATTACTCCACAGCTTGGAAGGGATGCCAGCCCTTATGTGGCAAAAGCTATTGAAATTACAGTCTTCTGATGGCTCTTTTCTCTTCTCCCCATCCTCCACTGCCTTTGCTCTCCAGCAAACCAAAGATCATAATTGCCTTAAATATTTGGCTAATCATGTCCAAAAATTCAACGGCGGAGGTAAATTTTTATTATTTTAATTAATTACTACTTCTACTACATTTGATTTTTCTTTTTCTATCCTAAGTTAATTATGTGTATGGTTTAGTACCGAATGTGTATCCGGTGGACTTGTTCGAGCACCTTTGGGCAGTAGACAGGCTGCAACGGCTAGGAATTTCGCGGTATTTTCAGCCAGAAATCGAGGAATGTATCGATTATGTACACAGGTATAAGCCCATATAGCAGCAAGATTAATTATACTATATATCTGGTATAGTTAATTACATAAAATATTGGATTTTTTTAAGGTACTGGACGAATAAAGGAATCTGCTGGGCAAGAAATTCGGAGGTTCAGGACATTGATGACACGGCAATGGGATTCAGGCTTTTGAGGTTGCACGGATACGAGATTTCTGCAGGTAAAAACTTTTTCACTGCTTACGTACGTGATTGATAAATCATGGGAAGTTGGAAATAAAGTACAACGCAAAGGACAAGATGTTACTGTGAAACAGGCCAAACTTCACAGCAATCACGCATAGTGTAGCTTAAGATAATATGTGGTCGCATGCACTGGATCATACATAGTATTACTTACTCTATTGAGATTATGTGCACGGGACAGACGTGTTCAAGCATTTTGAGAAGGGGGGAGAGTTCTTCTGCTTCGCGGGGCAGTCGACCCAGGCTGTTACAGGAATGTACAACTTGTACAGGGCTTCTCAGCTGATATTCCCTGGAGAGACAATACTTGTGGATGCGGGCAAGTTTGCGGCCAAGTTCTTGCAACAAAAGCGAGCTAATAATGAGCTCTTGGACAAGTGGATTATTACAAAGGACCTTCCAGGCGAGGTCAGTACATATTAAGCTATGTTTTGCCTACAAATATGTGCATATTTAATACTATAGGATTACTTTTTACAATTATAATGGGTTCAGTCAGTCTAAATCAGTCAAATCAAACCGTCAAAAGAATATGTAAATGTACACATATCATACTTTTAAATTAATGTCTATACGTATATACTATCACTGTCATTCTAAACATGCAATGAATAATCGAACACGTACAATATACATAATCCATCTGTTGTTGTTAGATTCAGGTGGGGTGGCCGGTTTTTACCAACCATCCGACGTTAATCCAACAACGTCAAACAAATCAAGTGTGTTGTACAAGATTCGGGCAAAAGTTACATGAAATCGACCCACACAAATTAAGAATTCATTATAATAACTTTTGTAGTTAAAAGAAGAAGTGTCTTTTCCTTTTGTACGTACCTTAGTGCTTACTTTTAAAAGTGAACAAGCTTTTGAGTATTATATTCCAACTAAGTATATATATATAGCCACCTAGTTACTTAATAAGTTAAATTAGAACATAAAACAAGAGACATACCTATGTACAACATGCCTTAATCTCTGTCCGAAAGGTCTTCTAGAGCTCCTCGCCACCCTTTCTTAACTTTCTTCTTGTCTTTTCCTACCCAAACTAAGCTAAGCTTCGAAAAGAACTGAAATCAGAACAAAATGAAATAAACAAGACGAAGTCGAAAATATAATTTCTTTCTAATGTTGTCTTAAAACTTATTGTAACTATATATGGGTAGTGAAGTTCTGATATTTGGACAGTGGAGTAAAAACAAAGAGGCCCCCCGGCCCCCTATTTGAGTTATCTCCAACAAGGAATATGGCATGTTTCTTTAATTTCTTACACTAGAACCTTGGCGTTTTGCTGATGAAATTGTTGGTATTTGAACAAATTTTGTGCTTGTAATAAGTATCGAAGGTGGGGTGTATATTGTTAGAAATCGTGTAATGTTTAGAGCCCTGGGAAAAAGACGGAAGCTGATGACAAAATATTAACAGGTGGGATATGCACTAGACGTGCCATGGTACGCCAGCCTACCTCGAGTTGAAACAAGGTTTTACTTGGAGCAATACGGCGGGGAAGACGATGTCTGGATTGGTAAAACCTTGTACAGGTATGTATACATATATATATATATATATATGCGTTTCTCTCGAATCTTTCATTATAAATATACCATTATTATTTGAAAAATTACAAATATTATCCTTAAATAAAAAATAATTACATAGCCCTTGCTGATTTTTTAGTATTTGAAAAAATATGTAAAAAAAATAAATTGAGGATGAGTAAATGTCTTAGATAATATACACATGTAAGGGAAATAGGTTAGATATTATATGATTATTTTCTTTAGTAGTTGTTAGAAAATGAACTAGCTAGTCATGTTCAATCACATTAGGGCAAAATGATTTTTAGTCTCATAAAACTGGGTTATTATTCTTTTTGGTGGCACAACTTAAACAAGTGATGATTTCAATCCCATAAAATACAATTTTTATCAACTTTGGACTAAAAATATCTAAAATCGTGTAACTAAAAATACCTAAAATCATATTTTATGGGACTAAAAATTCAATAAAGCATGCCACGTTCATTAACTTGAGATTTAAAATACATAAAATCGTGTTTTATGGGATTAAAATCATTTAAATTGTGATACCAAAAAAAATAATGCCTTATTTTATGGGATTAAAATAACATTTAGCCTTTACGTTAGGACAGAATAAATTTTTTAGAGAAATTATAATATGAGTGCAGTCACATCGATCGAAAACTACAGAATTAACGTATCATATCAAAGGAAATGTATAAGCACGTACGTCAGCACAAGTTTGAATCATGATCCCAAGCCGCAATTTATAGAAGAGGCCATGCATTCTGCATGCATGTTGCATGAGTTTCTCACCCTTCGACACTTAGCATCACGTGAGATGTTATTTTTTTCGGTCCACTAATATTTAACGAAAATTAAAACAAGGCTAACATTGATCGAGGTCGGGGCCAAAAACAAAGGTTGAGGCGGCCGCAGGTCCGAACAAATTCAGGATCAAAACGTTAATGTTGTCCATTAGGTTTAGGACAATATATCTTCTGACCTTATCAGATTCCTCAATAACATATTACTATATTTATTGTCTATATCAGGAGAAATTAATTATTAGTTTATGGATTATCTAGAAGATGATGATTTTATTAATAATTAATTAATTAGTGTAAGGTTATAGTACTAATAGCGACGTGGAGATTCTTGTTTACTTGTCTCGTACGATGTTATCTTGTGTTTTCGTATGAGAATATCCTAGCTTTCAAGATTGGTAATATTCTAGAGTGGGGAAATAACATTTTGGTCCCACAAGTTAGGAAAATTGGCACTTTTGATCCCTATAACTTATAAAAATTCGCATGTTTGGTCCTCATCCACTTTTTCGTTTATTTTTTAAGTATGTTTTGTTGGCGGAAAAATTCAATTTTTATTAGAGAATCGAGAAATCTCCTTTTCTTGTTCTAATTTGAGCATGTGGTCGACGCTGTTAAAAAATAAATGAAAAATTGGATGAGGACCAAAAGTGCGAATTTTTGTAAGTTATGGGACCAAAACTGCCAATTCCGTAACGAATGGGACGAAAAGTAAAACTAACCTAACTTATGAGACCAAAAATATTATTTCCCCTTCTAGAGTCGATTTAGCCAAATTAAGCCGAACATATAGCTTAAAATTTTGTTGGTTCTATTGTTAATTAGTCATGAGACAATTAATAAAAAAAGTCAATTTCGTTTTCAGGTGTTCTGTTAAGGATATACTTTTATGTTTATTTATTTCATTTTGTTCTCACCAAAATTCAAAATGAAATATTGCAATATTATGCGTTTTAATTATTATTCATTGTTTATTTTTAGGATGCCGTATGTTAATAATAACACCTATCTTGAGCTGGCAAAATTAGACTACAATAATTGCCAGGCCTTGCATCAGCAGGAGTGGAAAAGCATTCAGAAGTACGATATTTCATTAAATTTCTTAATTAATTTACGCTTAAACAAGATTAATTAAGTTTTTTAATAACTCCTTTTTTTGTTTTATTTCTATCGACAGATGGTACAGAAATTGCAATCTTGGAGAGTTTGGATTGAGTGAGAGCAGCCTTATGGTGGCTTACTATATAGCTGCAGCAAGCGTGTTCGAGCCGGAAAGATCGGAAGAGCGACTGGCTTGGGCCAAAACCGCGATTTTAATGGAGACCATTGTGTCGCATCCGATCCTACAACAACTTTCCAAGGAGCAGAAGCGCGCCTTTGTCAATATATTCGAACAGCATGGCAGCATCCTCAACTACGGTAATGGAGGAAGGTAAAAATTAATCCAAGTACTCTCACATTCCCATTATTCTGACGTGGCATTCTTCATCTTGAGTAGGGGCCGCCCTTGCTCAAAATATTATTTATTTTCGAGTTTATAAATTATTTAAGTATTTCGTTTCCATACGATGATGCCGTGTTTAGATATTAGTATTAAATGAACTCGATTGAACTTTCATAGGTATGAAACAAGAAACAATATCGTGTGGGCTTTGATCAAAACTGTAAACCAACTGTCACTGAACATTCTGTTGGCACATGATCGAGACATCTATCATTCGTTAAATGATGCGGTAATTAATTCAAAACTCTCATTCGTGTATATATATATATATATATATATATATTCTCATCATTCCTACAATTAGGCACAATACACCTTTAGTCATTTGCTTTACACGATTTTAAAATAGTCCCAAAATTAAGAAAACTCGACACATTTACTCTCCTATGATCCCAAATTGAGAAAACTCGGCACATCTAATCCTATGCTTTATGGGATTTGTAGGATTGAATATGTCGAGTTTTTCTAATTTTGGGATCTTTTAGAAAATTTTGTCAAGCATAAGACTAAATGTCTCGAGTTTTTTCAATTTTAGAACTATTTTAAAGATCTTGTAAAACAAAATACTAAAAGTGTTGAACCCCTATCATATGGGACTAAAAGTGTAATTTCACCATACTATCACGAGCTAAATGACGTAAATGCATGTCTTATGATTACTTGTGCAGTGGCATAAATGGCTGAAAATTTGGGAATCAGAAGGCGGAGACACTATAAGACAAGGGGTTGATGCAGAGCTATTGGTCCGCACCTTAAATCTTTGCCGAGGAGAGAGGGTCTCTGTCTCTGAGGAGACAATATTGTCGCATCCTAAGTACAAGCGACTCTTGGACACCACTGTTAGGATCTGCCATCAACTTCGTCTATTTCAACACCAAAAGGTTACACATATCCATAATTCTAATTATTTAATATGCTCTTAATAAAATTGGCCTATATCTAAATGTTTAATACATAATATTTATATATTAATTTTTTACTAAGGAGAAATTCGTGTGATTTGAATGCAGGTGCAGGATAGCAATGGCGGCATAACTACCACTGGAGGCATCACGACCGTAGATATAGAATCAGACATGCAAAAACTAGTGAAGTTAGTGCTGACCAAATCCTCAGACGATCTGGATTCTCGTACAAAGCAAAACTTTCTTACCATTACTAGGAGTTATTATTATGCAGCTTATTGTAGTCCAGGAACCATCAACTTCCATATTGCAAAAGTACTCTTTGAGAGAGTACTCTAAGTCTAACCACATTGTATATGTAAGCCTCCGTGGTCGTAATAAAATATTAAGCTATGAAAGGTTGATTTGTAATATTAAGTCTATTTAAATTGAGTAGAAATCAACATGAATTACGACTGAGTATAAGTAATTCGAGGTAAATGCAGTTGTCCTTAGATGGAAATTTTAATTGGCAAAAAAATTCTCTAAATAAAAGAAATTAAGAAAAAGGACAACTCGTCTCTAAATTTTCGCAAAAAATATTATATATAAGTTCCTAGGTGAAGAAATAAAATTTAGTTACAATTATATTATAAAATACTCATTGATATATATATATATATATAAATATTATAAAAAATACTCGAGGATAGAAAGATCATTTAGTTTAACCTTGATGATTTATTTAATTGTTGAAGTGAATGTGAAGTTAGATGTACCGATTCTTGACTTTTTGTGTAGATTTTAAAATTCAAAAAGGAGTTTTTTTATATAATAATTATAAAAAGAAATAATTAATTTAAACGAAAGCAAGTGTGATTGACCTACCCACATGGTACGTGAAACGACTGATCCAACATTTAGATTTAAATACAACATATGACATCTTAACGGTCTACATTACTTGGGTGGGCTTGGTTTTTATTAATAAGATTCGTTTAATTATTGTATCATTTATTACATTTAAATTTAAATAACAATTCAATACAATTTTTTAATAACAAAAAAGTAATAAATTTAATACATTGATATTTCTAAAACACCAAACATATTCAAAGTAAATACAAAAATAATAAGATACTATTATAAAAAATAAAATATATACCCACATCCGTGGGACTCAAATCCAAATTAAGGTTGCGTTGGCCAAGTGGGCTCTATCAAACCTTAACTATTTCACCCTCTTTTAAGTTTTACTTACACGGCACTTGTCGATCCGTCAATCTTATTAGAAATATTAAATTTAAATATTAAATTATTTTTATATTTAATTTTAAAATTAATAATCACTCAACATAACATTAGAATCAAATCAAATAAAAGGTTTTGAATTCAACTCTCATTGCCATCCATTTACGAAGAAAAAACAAAAAGAATTTCACGTGTAAAGCTTGACAAATAAAATACAACGGAATCTCATGTACAAAACTTGACCAAAAAGAATACCGAATGCATGTGTGGAGATATATTCAAGATATTTGATATTAAATAATTTTCCTTTTTAATAATTTAAATTTTTAGATAAAGGTAGCATTCAACATATTCATTACACCCGCAAAAGCTGATTTAGAATTGAATTGTAAATAATTCATTTGAACAAGACATCTAATGGATGCAACTAAATTTTTTAAGTTGAGAGTAGTGATCTGATGGCTTACCTGCTGAGCCTATATGCATGAACATGTATCATCAACACATCAGAGATGATGCAGTGTGGGTTCATATCCTTTCACCAAACTAAAACTTTTTTTTTTTTTTTAACCCAAATTAAATTCGATCAAATTTAGTCAATTACACACAAATATAGTATACTTATCATGTAGTTGATCATTTTTCCTCAATTATATATACACATTCATATGATAAATGTATTACACTTGTCGTATAATTAATTCAAAGTTAATCAGACCCAGTCTGAAGCAGAATTTTCCTCCCTAAAACCACCTTTGTTTCCAAAAGTTAACTAGATAAACGCTTTTTGTATGCTTATTTCATTTATCTTTTTCTGACAATTTAAATATTAAAAGCTAGCTATTCAATAAAAACAAGGGTATTTACATTGACACACCTTGAGGTTAGTCTAAAATATATAAATATTCCATGTCTTTTATAAAATTACAGCTGCACTCCTTGAGGGGTGTTAGTATAATATTTTTCAGGGGCTGTTTGTGTATGCTTTGCCTTTGAAGATTGAGTATAGTTATAATTACAACTATAACTTCGAGAGGTGTATTTATAATTTTTCAAAAGATTTTAAGTGTTTGTGTATTTTGACCTAATTTCGAGCGTGTCACTAATTCACCTAAAAATAATTGCAGGAAGGATTTGGGCATTTGGTTTCTACAAAATTGGGCTCCTAGGTTGAAAGAAAATTCAAATCCCTACAACTTGGGCCAATAAATTAATTTAGTGGCCCATGTATATGAGTGAGCCTAGTTGGGCTCTTTATGGGCTTTTAATGACGGGTGAGTCCAAATCAACCCACTATGGTATGGGCTGGACCAGCATAGTGGCATCAGTTGCCCGTGGGTTCCACCGGGCCAAATTGTCGGTCAGGCCCAATCCTTCCAGCCCGTGTAGAACATGTAATTTTCATGACATAGACTAGTTACAAAAATTACATATACTTAATAGGGTGAATTCATGATTAAACCACTATAATATTGTTTACAGCATGTACATAAAATTAAAATAGTGTTGTATGTAATTGCGAAATAGTATGCAGATACCTATTTATTTTAATTTTATTGAATGAAACAAAATTTTAATTAAAAAAAAGTTATGTCCATACAAATTTTGAGTCGGTAAAAATAAATTGTGAGATTAAAAAATTAAATAAATAAATAAATATAAATTTTAAGTAAGAGGTTTGCAATATTTGAAGTGACGATTTTTCTTAGATGCATATACGTAATCTCTTTTAAATTGGTTGAGTAAACTACACATTACCTTGAAATATGGTGTTAAAGTTTGAAGATTTAATGCAATGAAAATATGGAATCTTCGTAGTTACAATATTTTATTGTGGCAGAGAGCTTTTTTGAATTTGTTGTATCGTAAAAACTTTTTTTGATAGGTAATTTGGAATATCTTAACTAATTTTTGTTAAATTTGAATATTATGAGTTTTGATATGGATTAGTATTTTAATGGACCTAACATGCTTTGGCCCGGGAATTTATTATCTTGAGTAAATATAAAATCCAAATTAAATATAAGCTTTAATTTAAAATTCAATTATTAAGTCAATTTTTATGTTTTTAATGGATAATATATTTTAAAATATTTTGATATCAACAAAATGTTATTATTGATAATGATATAAATATGCATATTTTATAAGTTTATGACATAAATAATCTATATTTTGTAAACAGATATTTGACTTATCAATTAGAACTAACAAAAAAAAAATAAGTGTTTAATTTAATGAGCGCCCCGATACTGAATAAAACGGCGCCGCATTTTGCTTATCAGAGCACAGCCCAGTTCCACGTAAACAAATTCCAAATCCCACGTGTCACGCTCTTCTCTCACTCCGCACCTCACGCACTCCGCCTTCCCTCACTCCGCTTATTACCACCAAAACATAACTGAAAAAAGGAAAAGGGAAAAAAGAAGAAGAAGAGACAGAGAGAGAATCCCACCACCTCGCCATGGATACCAGTCTTCTCCTCCACCGTCCCGCCGCCCCCAAGCCCAAGCTCAAACGCCCCTGCTGTGCCGCTTTCCCGGATTTGTCCCTTAACCAGAACTCGAATCCGAATCAGAATCCGTTGGACGCGCTGTTGGAATCATTTCTCGAACTCTCCGATTCGTCCGCGATTGCTCTGGACCTATCCTTCGATCGCATACTCGAGTCCAAGCCTTATGATTCCGACAAGAATGATGTCATCGAGCGTGCTCTCCGGCTTGGCTCGGCTCTCACTGAAGCTGCCAAGCGATCTGCTAGGAGGCGGGCTTCCATGCACAACGCTGTCGTTTGGGCGCTGCCGTCTGATCTCACTATCAAGGTGAGATGCTTGATTGCTGGGGAATTTGAATCTGTTTTTTTTCGTTTTCTTAATAGATTTCGGTTTTTCACATTGCGGCCGCTGTGTTTGGTCATCAAGTATTGAGGCCATAGAATGGGAAGTGGGAGTACGGCGGGGCTGGAATGGATCTTTTTTTTGTATCAATTCCTTGAGCTCAGTTTTTTGTATTTGAACACACTAGCGGTGTTGTTTATTATACCTATCTCGATTGGTGTTGTCCTGTGATTTTACGTTGTTGAAAAGCTTGGATGCTTCCCCTACTTGGCTGCAGTTGCCAACTCATCAGGAGTGTTGGAGTTTGTTTGAATTTATTGGAAATTTTGAGATACTGTTTGCTGGCATCATTGTGTATCTTTTTATGTATATGATTGCTAAATGACCCTCCTGCTTGCAGCAGGAGATGATGCGTTTCTCACTGAAAGGGAAAGGATAATCTAATTGCTGTAGATTTTTGCTGATGATGGTTTTCTGCCTATGAGTTGGTTTTTTGCATCTTTTACATTTTTGTGGTACAGAACATGTTTAGCTTTGCTATCAAGTAAGATGAGTCTAGAAATAGTGCAGACTAAACACTGGTGGTTCTCTCATTTTAGTTCTTTACTGAATATGCCCTGTGTTCAGGTGTTTTCTATGCTCGACACACAAAGTGTATGCCATGCAGCAGCCACATGCTCTTTCTTCCATAAATGTGCTGCTGACCCCCTCTGCTATTCCAATATTGACTTGACCACAGTAGTGCCAAAGGTCAATAACATGGTAGTTTCAACAATGATACAACGGGCTGGAAAAGTTCTGAGGTAAGAGCTTGAAGCTTTAGATTGTCTTGTAATCTCAAGGAGATGCTTCTGTCTACCCAAAAAGTTTGGCACTGCACTGTAAATGTGTGTTCAATTACTACATATACTGAAATTTTATTCATCAACATCCTTCATATCTGGCTCTGTCTTGTTTGGTGTATGAATGATGCTAAAAGAATCTCGATTGTGCATTAGCCTCACAGTTCCTCGAGTGAAGTCTTGTAGTTTCAATTTTCCATCCTGCAAAGAAACCAAACTGCTCCCAAATATGGAGATAAACAATCTCAATATCTTACTTCCTTTTAGGTTAACAACTATTGAGTCTGTTATAATGTTTACATATGTTTCATTTTTTGTTTTCGTTAACTGGGCTGGTTTATCTGGTAGTGATATGGCATGTTGAATTGCAATATCTGCTCCATTGTCTGCATCAGTGCATCTATGTAACATGATAAAGGCCATTGATAGTTTTGCATTTATGCATGTTGCACTTTTTGTGTAAAGTATGACCCTGATTGTCTTACTATTTGTAGGTCCCTTAAACTTGGAGTTGTCCCTTGCCCCACTGTTGCATCACTAGGTTCATCTCAGTCGCTGGTTTATTCTATGAGGAATTCCTCAGACACATCAGGATTCTCGTGGAATGATAAGAGGTCTAGACAGGGAAAAGAGTCATTTATACTCACTAGGTCTTGCTTGGCTCCATTGATTGCTGACGGTGGTGCTCCAGGGTAATATTTGATTCTTTCTTTGCTTGATGTCTCTTTTCCTGTGTGTCATTCTTCTCATCTTCCCTCCACTCTCCATCTTAAGGGCTCTGTTGAGAAGGTTACACCTTTATAATATTGAAAGAATGGACAACACAGCATTTGGAGCTGCAGTATCAGCTTGCCCTTCGTTGCTCGATTTGGAAATTGTCGGCCTGTGAGTATCACAACTTACTGGCTGATTGAGTTGTAGTTTCTGTTTGTTTCATGTTTACTATGCAGTCTCTGTTAATGTGTTATATTTAGAGTTAGTGCTCCTAAACAAAGTGGGTAAGTCAAGTCATTAACCTGCATCAATTGAACCAACGAGTTGGCATCTAAGGCAAAAATCTAAGCTTTTATTTCTGATACTTCTGCCAGCATTTCGTTAATTTAGTTTGTGGGGGATGATAAACAGGTGGCCTTGTGCGGCCCTATCTAGGTTGGGGAAAGAGCCTTAGATTCCTTGGGTTTCCCTTGAGGGGGTTTGTGGGCTTCATACAGATCACTGAATTCAGGTTGCTAGGTTTATGCTATCCTTACTACTTTATTTTCTTTACTGATAGATTGTCATAGTGCACACTTTTGATGTTGATAGTTGACAGAAATTTAATGTTGTTCTGCAGATAACAAACCAATCCTGTTAAGTTTCCAACTAAGACATTCTAATACATGCCTAATGGATTGTAAACAGCTACAGTTATCTTTTCAAATGAGATGATCTGGGACATTTATTCTTAGGAAACAGAATATATGATTTAATTATATAAGAAGCGGAGTTTCTGTGATATGTAAATTTGGAGAAAGCATGTAAATATGGATGACTATTTCGAGCTGTTACTGTCGTCATTTTTCAGAGCTATGCAGGATCAGTTGTCGTATTCTCTAACATGGTGCATTTAGCAATGCGTTGTGCTTAAACTCCAGCCAGCATTTTCCATGTCCTTTCTCATTTGTCACGGATAAATTTTCATAATGTATTATGTTTGGTAATATTGGATTGCTTCCATGGCCTCATTTGCCGAACCGGCAAGGTCTACTTAATTCTTTCTTTTCCTCATGCAACAATATTAGGTTGAGATGACTAGCTTCATCATAGCCCTTGGTTAAGAAACCAATTCCTGTGTTATCTTTCTCAGGCAACAGAAAGTTTCAGATAGTATTTTTTCCATGTCCCACATTTTCAAAATTTGATGTGTCAGTTGTCTTTGTGCCTATATTATCTGAACTTGTTCTCATGATTTCTCTGAGTTACCTTGTTATAGCAGAATTATCTGCATATATATATATATATGTATATTAAATGTTTATGTTATTTTGATATGACAACTCATTTTTAATGAAAGTCATGTGGAGCTGAGGCAGACACTGGAGTCAGTGAGCAGATCTTGTCCTCTAATAGAGCGTCTGTTTTTTGAATCATCAAAAACAGGTTCACTCTAGTCCAGTCATGTTCTCCTTTCAGTTCCGGAAAGTCATTTTGCTTATACTATACTATTTTGTCTCAGGTAGAGATGACAGTTTAAAGTTACCGACTTGCAATGATCTAGTGACTAATTGCCCGAATTTGTCCGCACTGGCACTCAGAGGATTTAAATTGCATGACGTTAAAGTTCGTGTACTTGTCAAGGTATGCTCATATGTCGATAGAAAGATCCATTGCTCCTTGCTGCACGTGTCTTTGCTTTTTTCTCTTCCCCCTCCTCTTTTCCCTTGCAGGATACTCAGCAAAGTTTAAGTTCAATGGATATATTATGAGGATAATATCTGTGCAGGGATTCCGCAAGTTGAAGTATGTTGACTTTTCGACCTCCTACTCGATCACTGGTGACTTTCTTAGGTATGCTTAGTTGTCTTAAATATAGATTAGTTCATTAGATGCATGTCTATCTCTTTGGCATATGCTTGCATGTTCTCATGCATGGTTTGTCTGTCCTCCTACTAGGAATCTTGGTGGCAGCTTTGGTGGAAGCTTACTGGAGGTTCTGATTTTACGGGATTGTATGCACTTGAGAGAAGTAAGGCCTTAAATTCTTTCTTTCCTGATCTTTTATCTATAAGTAAAAAGCTATGTAGATGGAGGGGAAATATTTTAAAAATAGCACCAAAACAGAAAAAGGAAAAAATGATAATACCGCAATTTTAAAAAAATTAAATTTTTAGGCAAAGACGCTAAGTTTTACCTTTTCTTTTAAAATATTATTTAAAAAAAAGGTTGTTAAATAAAAAAAAGGAGGGAGAGCCGCTCCTTCGAATTCAAAACACAGGAAGCACCGATGCTTGTTATGACATATTTTTAAAAAATGAGACCTGATATGCATGCATGCACTTCATGGACTTGCAAAGCTTTGCAAGCCAGTGACCTTGATTCAAAAATTGGGGAGCTCGACTCCTCTCCCCTTTATAAATAGCAACCAAGGTTGTAGGACTACAAATTCAACAAGTGCAAAAGTACGAGACCCATGATATGACCACCTATAAACCGCACATACAAAAGTCAACTTAGATTTGAACATACGACTCTGAATTTAGTCAAAAAGGGTGTATTTTACTATAACATAAATAAATGCATATGTCATACAGTGCAACATATGGAGGGATCAGTACGATGTTTTCATCGTCCATAATGGTTGCTTGCAATTCTAACCTCATTTTGTGGAATTGGTGCGAGGGTTATGATACATGACCAAACCTATATTTTTACCAACTACATTGGTTCACCTACATTGATTTTCTCTCTCTGCGAGACTGTTAACAACTCTCTGTATAGATAAGTCAACATTGTCGTGCCCTAATTTATGGTACTGACTTCACTAATGTCCTCCATATGATGCAAATACAACGAGACAATGTTAACGGTAGCATTAGGAGACAATAAATCACCACAGTGCAGGCGCATATACGTGTCTATTGGAATACCTTATGACATGGCTATCACTGTCACTCGTGTGCTCAAGTGAGCGTCATATAATGGAGAGAGTTTTATACGAGAATGTGTGATGCAACTATCACCTAGACGGAACCCCAACCATCGGTAGCAAAACACTGCTCAGTAGTCTACTTGGAACCTACCCAAGTAATAAGTTTAGCCACTAACAGAAGGACCCACAATATCATGAAGTGTCATAGTCGCCTCACCAATCGGGAAATGAAATGTATGTGTCTCAGGTCTCCATCTATCGACTAAAGCAGTAATTAGGTGTCCATCAATCTCAACATGACCACGCCGGACAACCCCATAGAAACCCGTGTTCTGCAACATCTGTAGAGAACACATACGTGACGTGGGAACTGCTTATGAAAAGAAGATGTATAGCCATGTTGAACATGCAAATGTGTGTCTTGGCCTCCAGGAGCAACATCTTTGGACCGATGGTTCGCACCAAAACACTAGGCTCACGTGGACCAAAATTAGCCATGCTACCCACTTTCAATATATATATATATATATATATATATATATATGTATTAATCATGATAGTTCTTTGGACAGTTTGCAAGACCACAAATTTGTTGAATTTGTGGCCCTGCAACCTTGATTGCTAATTTATAAAGGGACTCCTTTCCCTAATTTTTTAATACAAGGCAGGGGCTTGCCAAGCTTTGCAAGTCTGTGAAGTTCATGCATGTGTCCATTAGGTGTCATTTTTTTATAAATATATTAATAGAATTCCTTGGTTTTGTTTTTTAAATAACCGGTTATTGATACTGCAATTTGTCTTGGCGGTTTTAATAACTGTTTTTTAAAAATTAATATTTTGAAAAAATGGTAGAACTGCTATTTGCCTTAGTGGTTTTGTCTACATATTTAAAATTTGAAAAATGTGGTAATTTGTAGTTATTTTTTCTTTTTGCTATTTTTAAATTATTTTCCGTAAATGAAGTCATCGTAAAAGAACAGGGTTGGTTAATCTGATTAAAAGTTGGGCCATCCAGGCGGAAGTTTCTCGGTTGCTGTCTTCAATTCTTGCAGGACGCTTCAGAAACCTTAGGCACCTTGTGAGTGTAAAATATTAATCCATCCACCTCTTCCATGTTATGTACGCTTCAATGTTTCCAGCCGTTTTTCTGCCAGTAATTCTTGTTGACCTTTTAACAGGACGTATCTAATCGAGAGGGATTGGCATCTGATGATGATTGGTATCGTCGATGTTTCACCCCAAGGTATATCTGGATTTATGTTAATACTTGCACCTTCCTTTTCTATCTATTCTAACTATGTTAATGCAACAATTATGCAGTTTCATGTCTTTAGGCGAGTTGTTGGAAGAGAGGCCTAATTTATGCGTGCTTGCAGATTTTCCTGCAGAAGGAAGGTAACTAGTATATGTTTTAGCGGCTTTATAACTTTGAATCTGGGTGTAGTAGATCTATGTTCTTTTTTATTCATAGGGATTCCTGTTTCTGATCTTCAGTTTCGTAGAAGAGCCAATGACCAGCAGCGATTTAAACAGTGATACCAACTCACCCTCATTAACAAGTAGTCGTACATCTAATGAATACGTGCTTGCTAGTCCATCAGATAGCAGTTATAGTAGTGATCAAAGTAGTGGTAACGAGGACACTCCAAGTTCCAGTTATCCAATTCAAGAAGAAAGTTCAGATGAGGTAGATCACTTGTAGACAGATGGTGTTTAAATCTGTGGATGTAATGAGGTGCCACCATAATATTACTGGTATGATCTCTCTAACAATCTGCTCCTAAATACACGACATAGTTTGTCATATTTAATCTGCTTGCTTATTTTCCATAAATTCTTCACATTGTGCCTCTTAGTAAGCTAACTTCGTAAAAAGTTGTTCTATAATATATTGTTGAGTTTTGGAATTGCTGAATAAGTGCCAGCAGTCTTGTCTGTTTGGATAACAAAATTTTCCCATCTGAAGGTCTTTGATTCACGAGTTTCTTGTTTTGTTTCTATACATGATTGTGCACGGTCATCATTTGATACCTTCTTATTTCTGGTCATTTCTGAACTAGGCATGTTGCCATGGACTTCATTTCAAAGCTATCAGAGCTCCAGCATTGAAGGCAAAGTCTCAGCAAAGGACACCGGTCCCTATTTTGACCAGCTTTCTCTCAAATGGCAGTAGTAAATATGAGATACTAAGCTGAATGCTATACTTATTGCGTATAACATTTGTGAGGATTCTTGTATTTCAACTTTTGGACATAAATTCACAAGCCGCATGGCTACTTGAAACCCCAACTTGACGGCAGCAGGCAGCAACTTGTTGCTGCATGGGGCCGTGCTTATTCTTATGGATGCGCTGTAAGCCGTAGCATCTTTTCTGGAACCAAAACTTTGGTTTCCATGAAATAGATTCCTGGCATTCCTGTTCCGAACGCTTACTATGATTCTTTTTGTTGCTTGCATTTCCAGTTTGGGTTTCCTATGTAAATATCGCTAAGTACTCGTAGACCCAAAACTGCGAGTTTCAATTGGACACTACATGTAAAGTTTAAGTAGTTGGGGAAAAAGCTTTAGCCTGAATGCTGGGGGAAATTGGCGCCATCTACTCTCGTTGGTTGTGTCTTGGATTCCACCTATTTTTAACTGTTTCCCATTTTTATTTAGTGCAGCGCCCTCTTCCTGGTCGGTAACAAGTGTAATTTGATTGTTATATTTTTGACGTAGTTAAAGTCTTCCTCAAAGTTGATTAGATTTATCAAAGTTGCTGTAACTGGCTAAAATGTACACGGTCAAATCAGGAACGCTGGAGTCGGAGTTGGAGACAGTATGGTATCAAATCATTCAAGTCTGTAAACTCCTGAAGCCACGATCAAATTCTATAAAGAAAAACGTCCTGACTTTTATGGATAATTGAAACGAACCAACAAATATTACCATGGATAATCAACTCTGTAAACACAGTTAAATGATTTCGGAGGACGTGTACTGTAGTTTGGACCCTAGGGATGATATATAGTAGGTCAGATTGATACGGGTTTTATGATGTCTGAAACTTGATGAATAATACTTCCCATTATGCGTTTTCTAATTATAAAACTTTGTAATAATTAATTAAAATTGGCATGTCATATCTCATAAACACGTGATTTATGTATTTTTATTTTCATCATACTATTCTCGTTTTAGATTGGTGATGAAATTAATTATGTTCGAAATATGAATAAAAGATTTTAGTCCCTTCCAGTAAGTGTGATTTTTGACGTCTCCAACTTATTCATTGACAAAATACACCTTAAGAACTTGACAGTGAAACTATTCCTGTATTTGAGACCTGGGTGGAAAAACTAAACACTACCTTTGGTTTCGTTTTTGGCCTATCTTTGAGATGGATTGAAAACAAAATCAAACATAGTTTACTCTCAAAATATTTTCGTTGGGTGTTGTGGGAGGTTTTGGCTCAATGTCCTATATAATAATATATTAATATAATTTAAATCTACAAACAAACAAATATTATTATATACATATATACATTTATAAAATATATAAAAGATACATAATTTGATAATGAATAATATTTTTTGTCTCCTAATATAAAACACAATGCATATAATACTTTTTTTGCACTATTTAAACTTAACCCAGAAAA
Source organism: Sesamum alatum (assembly GCA_034509735.1). Classification (NCBI taxonomy): domain Eukaryota; kingdom Viridiplantae; phylum Streptophyta; class Magnoliopsida; order Lamiales; family Pedaliaceae; genus Sesamum; species Sesamum alatum. Next base: position 4,906,531 of record JACGWO010000009.1, read on the forward strand.
CAAACTCAAACATATACTCTATTTTTAACTCACTTATTTATCTTTATTTTTCTCTTTACGTCTCACAAACAAAATAAAACATTCAAAAACAAAACCAAACACAATGAAAAATATCTCTAACAAGTGTGTTTTTCATGTTTTAACTTTACTTACTGATAAAGATACATGTTAGACCAGTTTGCTTATCACTAGATTAAATCGATATATTTTCTTGGGAATGACAAGGGATTATTATAGTTTAACATTATTTCTTCTGGAAAAATGCAATTAATGTTTTTATGATATTGGAGTTGGGGTGGCAAATGAGTCGAACCGGCTCGAGTTTGAGCTCGACTCGAGCTTGAGTTTTTCGAGCTCGACACGAGCTCAATTCTCTCTATTTGTTAAGTTTTTCCCCCTTTTTCTAAAAAAAAAATTAAAATATATATATATATATATATATTTTAGATTTTTTATATATTTAATTTGATATTCAATATTTTATCAAATTCATACCAAAATTGACCATATTTGTAATTATTAACCAATATCATATATTTTATTTTAGATAATAATAAACTATAGTATTGGTACTTTTATTTATACATTTAACCTTTATAATTTATATAAAAACAAACTTAATCAATATTTAGTAAATTTTGATATTTTTTTTAAATAATTATTTAATATGACACATATGTATTTTATGCTATATCTTAATATCTATTTATAACCTTTTATACTTTTTTAAATTAACAAGTCCTAACAATTAACTGCATAAATTTTTTGTATCTATTTGTGAGTTTTATATTTATATCAAAATACATAGTATACATTATACAATCTATAAATTTTACTTATAAATTTATGTCAAAACTCAGTGATTTTCATGAATTAATCTAAAGATGATGATGATGATGATGATGATGATGATGATTATAATAATAATAATAATAATAATAATAATAATAATAATAATAATGAGGATGATGATAGTAACATGGTTGAATAATTTTAATTTTTTTTATTGTTATTTATTATATATAATGAGATCAACAAACTTACTCAACAATTTAGTAAGTTTTAATAATTTATTTAAAATAGTTATTTAATATGATACATAAAAATTCTATGTTATATTTTAATATCTATTTATAACCTCTTATATTTATTTAAATTGACAAGTCCTAATAATTAACTTATGATTTTTTTTATATCTATTTGTGAGTTTTATATTTATATCAAAATACATAGTATACATTATACAATTTATAAGTTTTACTTATAAATTTATTTCAAAACTTAGTGATTCCCATGAATTAATCTAAAGATGATGATGATGACAACGACGATGATGATGATGATGATAATAATAATAATAATAATAATAATAATAATAATAATAATAATGAAATCAACAAACTTAATCAACAATTTAGTAAGTTTTAATATTTTTTTTAATATGACACATATAAATTTTATGTTATATTTTAATATTTATTTGTAATCTCTTCTACGTTTTTAAATTAACAACTCATAACAATTAATTTATATATATATTCTATATTATTATAATTTATAATAATATAATTTTATTAAAAAATTATACCAATAAGTAAAAAATGTACCAAAAATTATACAAATAATTACGAGCTCGAGCTCGAGCTCATTAGGTAAGATTCGAGCTTGAGCTCGAGCTCGAGCCATAACATTCAAAATCGAGTTCGAGCTCGATTTGTTGCCACCCCTATATTGGAGTATGTGCAAATACTCCATATGAAAAGAAAAAAAGAACAAAATACTTCTCTATATTTCTCTCATTATGGTTTATTGTTATTTTATAATTTATCGAGGATAATTTATTTATTTGTAATATCGTAGGGATGTAACGGTATTAATTGCATTAAATCCTTGTTTCTTTGAAGAGGATATATTATTGGTGGTTTTTCATTTTTTGCGTATTGACATATTCTGTATAATATAATGGTCCTCATACATTTTTGAATTTCATTTTTAGTCCTCAAACTATTATCTTTTTAGCAGTTTTGATCCTTCTGTTAACTTAATCGTTAAAGTTATCAGAAATTTGTTTTTTTTTTGTGCCAAGAATTGTCATTTTACTCCCATTCTGTACTACTTTTCAAATTTTAGCCCAATGCACCATTTTTTTTTTATATTTTTCTATTTTTCATCAAACCTCAAGAAAAAAAAAACAAAAAAAAAATGAATTTAAGCAACAAAATTTCTAAATAATCTTTACTAAAACATTGTCAATAACCTATTTTGTGTATAATATAATACCTACAACATGTGTAACTCAAAAAATAACATAAATATTGAAAAGTAAACATCATTGCATATTGCATTATACACAAAATAGGTTATTAACAATATTTTTAGTAAGACTATATAGAAAGTTTGTTGCTTAAATTCATCTTTTTTTGTTTTTTTTTTCTCTTGAATTTTGAAGAAAAATGAAAAACATAAGTGTATTTGACTAAAATTTAAAAATTAGTACAGAATAGGAGTAAAATAACAATTTTTGGCACTGAAAATGAAATTTTCATTAATTTTAACGGTTAAGTTAACGGAAAATCAAAACTGCCAAAAAAATAATAGTTTGAGGACCAAAAGTGCAATCTATAAATGTTTGAGGACCAAAACTGCATAAGTGGAAAAGTTTGAGGACTAAAATTGCAATTATCCCTATTTATTTCTAAATCATGCAATATGCGCTAAGTATATAAGTGATCAATTACGAAGACCTACGCTCAGTCCGGCGATATCTTGGACAGCCATGGCGAACAACACCACCAACAGCCACCCTGCACCTACGTACCGCCCTTATCGCCTCAAGAAGATTCTCACCAACCACACACGCGCCGTCTCCAGCGTGAAATTCTCCAACAACGGCAAGCTATTCGCCTCCGCCTCCCTCGACAAAACCCTAATTGTCTATTCCACGGAAACCCTAACTCAAATATCCCACTTAATTGGCCACTCCGAGGGCGTCTCTGATCTTGCCTGGTCCTCTGACTCCACCTACATCTGCTCTGCTTCCGACGATCGGACCCTCCGCATATGGGACGCACGCGCCGGCGAGTGCGTGAAGACGCTTAAGGGCCATACGGATTTCGTATTCTGTGTGAACTTCAACCCGCAGTCAAATTTGATTGTTTCTGGTTCGTTTGACGATACAGTCAGAGTTTGGGATGTGAAGACGGGGAAGTCGGTGCACGTGATCCGTGCGCACACGATGCCGGTGACGTCAGTGCATTTCAACAGGGATGGTTCCTTAATTGTTTCGGGGAGTCATGATGGATCGTGTAAGATTTGGGATACGGCTAGTGGGGCGTTGCTGAAGACGCTGATTGATGATACGGTGCCTGCAGTGTCGTTTGCTAAGTTTTCACCTAATGGGAAGCTTATACTTGTTGCTACTCTTAATGATACTCTTGTAAGTTTTCATTTTCTTCTGAGTTTTTCTTTATGTTGTGAATGCTGAGATTCTTATTTATTTGTTGTCTGATCTGATGTTGTTGTGCAAGCTTGAATTTGAATAATGTGGAGATGTAAGGTTTACAGTTCTTGGTGTCCTTTTCTTTTCTTTTCTTTTCTTTCTCTTTTCTTCTGTGTGTGTGTGTGCAGTGCAACATATTAATTATGCTCAAATTGTTAAAAGATGGATGTTTCTAGTCGACTTGAACTTGAATGCAAGTAAATGGAAAGAGCCAATTAAATCTTAATAAGGCAGAGTTTGACAGAGTGGGAAAGGGTGTGGATTGACATTTTTTGCTATTCAATTGTCATAGAATTTCATTGTAGCGGAAGCTTTTGGGCATGTGGGCACAAATTCTAAACATACTTTGATAGAGACAAGATATCCTGGATTCACCATTTGACTGAATTATTGTGGCCTTATTTGAGTCTCTGAAGATAATATTTTATGCTGTGTTGTGAGAATCCAGGGAACAAATTGCACCCATGTTTGTTTTTGTACTTCATTGCATGGATACTTAAAATATAAGTGAGGCAGAGGGAGTCAAGTAAAATTTATGGCCTCGTGCATCTTTTATTCAAACTAATACTTCTAGTTTGTTTAATGCTGATAATATTCGCCAAATAGAAGTGAGGCAGAGGGAGTCAAGTAAAATTTATGGCCTCGTGCATCTTTTATTCAAACTAATACTTTTAGTTTGTTTAATGCTGATAATATTCTGGTGGCTTGTACGGGAACTTGTTACTGAATTATATATTCTAAGTTTTTTGTCATGTTGGTTGCTCTTGCAAGTACTAATACTTATTGTTATTTGTTGATTACAGAAGCTATGGAACTACTCAGCTTCGAAGGTCTTGAAGATATATACTGGTCATGTGAATAGAGTATATTGCATAATGCCAACATTTTGTGTTTCGGGTGGGAAATACATTGTCAGTGGGTCAGAGGATCATTGCATCTACCTGTGGGATTTACAGGGTAATTTGGTTCAGAAACTCGAAGGGCACACAGATACTGTTGTCTCTGTAACATGTCATTCCACCGAGAATATGATTGTATCTGCAGGACTGGACAACGATAGGACAGTGAGGGTCTGGGTTCAAGATTGATTTATATGTGGAGTTAGTGAGCTGGTTAGTTGCTTTCCTTGATCTGTGGGTGGCTAGAGGTGCCATTTCCGCGAGTTAATTTTCCATAAAAGTTACTTGATATCAATTTTATATATAAAGGTTTCACAAGAAATTTATGATTATATGGTTTTTGATTTGGAAGTCCCTAACTGTGTATTGTATGATTTTGTCAATTTTTGTTGTTCTCTTTTCTTTTTTAATTTTTATCTCGAGTAACTTTGGGACTTGCTCTACCATCTGTCATGATCTGCATTGTGTTACAGCCTAAAAAATTCTGCCGATGCTAATACCAATATGTTAACATGTTTACATGTTAACGTGTTTTCCCTTTTCCTTTTATCATAATTCCTAGAAATTTTAAAAGTGTATCTTTAGCATTCTCCCCGAATAGGTGAACTGTGCGATCTCAGTCCAACAGGACACAATTATCAGATTATGGAGCCAAGGAAACCAATTAGTTTCGCTTTTTAAGTTCTTTTCTGCAATTTCCATAATGGGTCACTTTCACTTTTGGATATGAGAGCACATCAAAATGGCATTTTGGCCCTTGCATCTTCTCTCCAGGCACTGGTTATAAATGCAGATGTGTGTACATTTGATTGGCTATGCATGCGATGAAATGTAATGTTATTCTGCCTTAGCTTGTTACCATAGTTCTGTTGAGTTCATTTCACTTGAGTCATTTGAAGGTGAGTTTCATTCATCTCAGGTTTTACTGTTCTTGGATTTTGTTGCGTGTTACTAGCCATATATGTACTCTTAGTCATAATGTCTCTCCGTAAAGCCAGTTTAATTGAAGTGAGACCCACCATTGTCCTTCATAACTTATTAGACATTGTATGCCTCTTTGACATAGTTGAGTACAATTAATAGATTGTGTGAATGAAGATTGATTGTTAGACAATTCATTCTTAACTATTTCATGAACTGTGAATATCAGATTTTGAGTTGGCGCTGTAGCTTCTGGGAGGTTTTCCTCAAATTTGGCCCATTGACGGATATGAACAAGAGTTGACGCTCATTCCTCCAAATTCAGGTGCAAAGCCACACTCAATGATTCAGCATATGAGGACATTAGACACATTATGGTAAATCCTTGAACGAGGTGAAAATAGAATCACTGCCTGGGATCTGATGAAGTTGCCACCTCCCTGCCATGTTATGGAAATCGCACATATTCTGGAAGTCACAGCATTTAGTAGATAAAGAAAAACTGTGAGTTAGATGTAAAGAAAGGGTCATTATCGAATATGTGTTAGAACTGCCGTTTATGCTGGTTTTAGTCTTATCACTGAATTCCCTTTATGTTGCTTTCAATATCTCTACTAGAGAACAGAGTTAGAGCAGAAGAGGAAAATTGGTGCCAATATCTTTTTCTGTTCAACTTTGATCACTTTAATGGAACAAACAACTGAAAATACAGTCAAGAAACCTTGATTCTATACGTATTACAGCATTTCTGGGTTACATCAAAGTAGTAGACTAATACAATGAGAGAAAAGGAATCATTCCATTATATGACTAGATGATCCAAGTCGGGGAAAGGCGTCGACACTACATGAACCACAATCCTACTGTTGTGCACCATATCAAATCTCTTCACCTTCACATAATTGATCCTCATCGGCGCCAGTGGCCCTTCGCCACCGGCGCTGGTCACCACCAAATTCCGACCACTGTCCATCGTTTGCAACGTCGTGCCTTTGGGCAGCCCCATCAAACCGCCCGCCGTCAAAAGCCTGTTGGGCACAATGTGGAACCGCAACTGCGCTACGTATGCATGGCCTCTGCCTTCTCCCCTTCCGCCGTCCATGAAGATGGATTCATCGTCAATGGCGAAAAGGGTCATTGATCTAAGGGCCGAAAGCTCCAAATACTTGACTCGCATTGCCAAAGCCACAATGCTGTACCCGCTGATACGTAATATCGTCATGGCGTCTTTTAGCATTGACCGCATGATGACGAACGACGCCATGGGCGGTGGTTGTTGAGGGAGGGCTACAGTCGTCGTACTACGGCAAGAAAGCGGAGATAAATGTGAAACGAAGCCTTGGAGACCATGGATGATGAGAAGACCGTTGTAGAAGAAGTCCGGCTTTGTGATTTCAACTCCGTTGATGAAGACTTTTCTGGGGGCGGTAGCGGCGGCGCTGGTGGAGGCGGTAATTGTGAGGCAGCGGTTTGCGGCGAAAGATTCAATCTTGGTGCCGAAGTCTAATGTGCGCAGGAAGTGGATGGGGTAGAGGCCGGGAAGAGAGTGTTCTTGGAGCAGAAGAGGTACTGAGCAAGAGGGGCAAGTGAGGAGGGAAGAGTCAGTGGGGGCGAAGATGGTGGCCGGGATGGCCGCCGATAGGTTGACAGCGGCAGCTGCGGCGGCGAGGTCTTGGAACCCAAGGGATGAGAGTATCGCCGCGACGAGGGATGTATTGTCGGAGGGTGGGAGTAATGGGCTGGCGGCGGCGGCGCCGCCGGTGAACATGAAAGCTATAATGAGGATGATGAATAGCAGTAATTTGGCGGTTGCCATTGAAGAAATCTTGGAGTTTCTTGGTTCAACGAGAGTGGAAAATTGAACAATGGTGGTTGGGTTGGCGGTTATAAGCCCACATAACTGAAAATGGGAGAGAGGATTGGGATCCGTTTGTCTCTTTTAATTTGAAAAATCAAGAAACTTGTTCTTGATTTATAAGGAGGAATTTTCTGAAAGGGAGATTAATGCTCAAACTATCTCTAACAAGAAAATATGATCTCAGTTTCAAATCCAGTATACACTCTACCAAACAAGTCACTATAAATATCTTTAATCTTCTCCATAGTATAACTCAAGAAGTATATATATATGAAACCAAGAATTCAAACTCCCTATTCATTCTTCCAAGCACATAACACAAGTGAAAAACCATGATCTTGTGAATCTGCTGTATCTTTGCTTCGCTGCAAACCTGGACAGCTCAGATCAGAGGGCAGCTGCAGGGCCGGGGACCGATCACTCCACGACTTATCTCTCGGTAGACAGCTTCTAAACAAGAAGATTGCGTTGCCGTTAAGAGTGCCAAAAAGCCAGCTATGAACATCCCAATAAACTTCCACCGAAATCCCATCCACCAGAATAGTCTGGTTGCCTCTGAACTTCCACTTAAGGTGTGTAACCTGCAAGACGGCCTTGCAGTCGATGTAGATCACGAGGCATTTGTCGCAACTTTCAGTCGGATCATATTCGATTCTTATGTCATGTAACTGTCCCTTGTCACAAAACTGCGCCTTTGAACTGTACAATCTCTTCCCAAAGATGTGTTCTCTTTTAGCAACAAAAGTTGCTCTTTGAACAACGGGGATTGAGATCGAATCAACCCTTTTGCAGGCCTCGTGCTCCAAGTCTCCAAGAAGTAAGCAGAGTTGTTGATTGAGGGAAACGGCTAGATAGAATCCCTCCAATGGTTCAGGGCCGGAACCAAACTTAGCAGACGATAAGTCCCAATGAACGTCGACTGTTGTAGAATCCAGCACCAAGTTTTTGAAGCCTTTCCTCCTGGAAAACAACCATGGTTTGATATCAACTTTGCATAGGGATTCCTTGCTTGAATTTTCTACTCCAATGCTAAGCCCTTGGCCCATCAGATACTTGATCCATGTAACCGTGATGAAGCCGGAAAAGCCCTGAGACTGATACTGATACACACATGTAACAAGATTCTGAGCTGCAGCTCTATTATTACTCGACGATGAAGAATCAGAAACTTGAACTCCACTCTCACCAAAACAAGAAGGAAAGTCCTTCATTTTACCATAAACTCGACTTCGTCTGTCGCTTCTTGAAAGATGACAAAAGGGACCAAACTGTAGACGTCCAATATAAGACACAATCTCAAGAACGTATACGAAGAAATTTCCAGAATGGCTGATTCAAATTAATGTGAGAGGAACGGAGAATGGGCATATGAGCAATGAAAAGACAAGAAAAGAAAAGGGCAACTGGACATTTGCTGGAGATGTCCACTTATTACAAGAGTGTTGGAATAAGAAAGCCCCACAAATATATCACCTCCTCTTTACATCATCTGTTGACATGTCTGTAAGTATTGGATTTATTCGGTTTGAGAATAAATATGAGCTGTGACTCTGTCTGTGTATCAGTTATTAGCTGAGTTATGTATATGTATATATATATGTATATATTAGTTATTTCAAGAAGTGGATAAATCAAATAATACAAGACCAGTAGGTATGAAAGGCATGGCTATAAATGGAGGATCTTTGTAGGAGTGGATAATCTTAGTTTTAATATAAAGCTGAAAAAAGTTATGGCAATGGCATGCCAATGAATGAATGATCACTGAAATCTTTTACCATAAGCCAAACAGCCCTTTTCATATTTTCTTTCTTTTTTTTTTTTTTTAACGCCGAATAAAGCGAATATAATTATTGTATTTTTTCATAATACGAATATTTAACAAAATTCATTCTTTTTTCCTTTATAATTAAAAAGAAAAGAGTTGAGATGTAGGAAGCTGGTCCAATCATGGGGGGATGGGGGGGGGGGGGGGCTAAGATATTTATTTTCTCCACTTTTTTAGGAGAAATTCTAATCCGGAGATAATTCGGCTAAATTTGAACCAATCATGCGGGGTGTACAGTACAGGAAAATTGACCAATCACATAACGAGTATATCACACTTGCTATATGATTGATTTGATTCGATCAAATCTCATCCGAACAAGAATTTTCCTTGTTTAAGTATTGGAATTAATGTGGATGTACCAAAGGAGAGGTTAGCAGTCATTTTTGACACTAAGTGAAGTTGGAAAGTGATATTTCAAGATTGGCAACAATAACAACCCATTTTGATAATTGTATGAAAACCAATTCTTTCAATATTAATTTTCTGATATTTTTTTTCCTTCAACTATATCCATGTGATTGATTATGAACAATCACTCCCTCTCATGCAACTTGGCAACCATCCCTCTCTTACAACCAAGTACGGGGTCATCAAATGGCCCAAATTTCAGGTCTCTAAGATCAGATCAGGGCAATCCAATACGAGCGAAAAACACCATCCCTCTCTCTTACAACCAAGTATAGGGTCATCACCCAAATTCTAGGTCCCCAAGGTCGGATCAAGTACGACCCAATCCGAATGAGAAACACCCAATTCTTTTAGTGTTAAGTTTGATACATCTCCATTACATATTAATAATATTAAAATAAATGAATACACAAAAAAGAACGAGCACATTAAAAAGGAAAGGAATGTTGTTTTGGAGAAATGATTTTTTTTTTTTTTTTTTTTGAGGGGGTTGTTTGGAGAAACTCAATTCATTGTTTCCCGACATTTTCTGTCCAGAAATAGTTTTGCATAATGAGTTTCACACTAATGTACAAAGACAAAGTAGATAGTTGATTTTGCATCACAACCCTTCATTTTTAAGCATTCAACCACTTTATTAATTGCTTCGTTTTGAATAATGATGTTAGGAAATATAGATGACATGGTAACAAACAAGTCCCCCTCTTGTCTCCCTAACCAAGTTTTTTTCAATTTCAACGAGTATGAGATTATCACATCATTGTTCACCCTAACAGTTTCAAACTATCCAAACAAGAGTAACAAATTCGAATAAAATAGAATAAACTACAACAAACTCCCCAGAAATTTATTATAATTACAAATACCACTTGTTGGTTGAAAAATTGCAAGTACTTCCAAAATTAATGATCATTTAACAAATACCACCCTTGACAGCCCATTATAAAGAGTATTTGTTCAACAACCATTAATTCTAAGGTAAATTACAGTGCCACCCCTAGCTCTAGGGTAAATTACAGTGTCGCCCCCTGAGGTTAGGTCAAAATACACAAACACCCCTTGTCTTTTACAAAATTACAGTTACATCCCATGATGTTATACCTGTATTACAACTACACTTCTATTCAAAGTCAAAGCTTACACAAACACCCCCTGAAAAACATTACTCTTACACCCCTTAAGGAGTATAGCTATAATTTTGCAAAAGACAATAGGTGTTTGTGTAATTTGAACTAACCTCAGGGGATGTTAACGTAATTTACCCTTAATTCTAATTAATATTTGTAATTTTTCCAACAACGGAGAGTATTTATAATTACAGCAAACCTCGGGAGAGCCCCTCGTAATTAACCTAATAAAAAACAATGATAAGGGCTGTAAAGCTGGTGTAGCCCTATTGAGTTTTTCTTCAAAATTGAAGAAACATTATTCTTAATGATAGCCCTCAACAGACACAATCATGAATCATGCGATTATGTCTAAAGTTAGGACAGAGGGCAAGTTGGGCATGAGATCAAGAATTGGCAGCAGGCTTTTGAAGCCTAACCTCACATGTCCTCCAGAATGCAAAGTCATTTTGAATACTATGCAACATCAACATGCCATGTGATACTTACTCATCAATGGCCTGCCTGAAAGATACTCATCATTGCTCTCTACCTTCATTTCTCAATTTCCATAACCTGCATTACACACATACACAACAAGATGGTTAACTGCTTCACACATACAACATGGAAAACAGCAACATCCTGTGGAAGAGAGTGGTCCTGATGCTTGATGTAAATGAAAACACAAGCAAAATGAGTAGTTGGCCATCCTGTCTGGGCTTATCTTAAATTGTCACTACAGCCACGAAATAATCAGATACTCAAAATCACATTAGTACAAGATAGAAGAATGGATCAAGCAATCGAACATGGGACAAGAAAAGTGGAACATGAAGAAGGAGCAGTCATGAGTTCTCCATATCTGTTCCTATCAAGATCCGACCAGTTTTTGTGCCTCTACTTTGCTGGAGAGACAAATCGAAAGGCAGGAGCAGCAGACGGACATCACCTAGTTCAGGAAACGTCAACAGAGATCTGCAACTATGAAAATAAAAACTAATACCCTCCTCCTTCCACCTGCAAACAAGTATCAACTACTAGAAGAGCTAGTCCCATAATCTTTGCGAGAACAGGTGACTCAACAAAGCACATCTAGTCATCACCTCCGCCTTGGAACCTAAAAAATATATTACACCAAGGCATAATAGCATTAATAAAACCAACATCTCAATTCCTTCGGTAAATCATTCCAATTCAAGCTAGATCTTCCGTAACGTATTAATGATTTAGCATATATATCTACCACAAGCAGACAAACCCCTCAATGAAATATAACTTCAAGAAAGTAAGCAAAACTTGCTTAGATTTTCTTGGCTACATATACCAAAATTCTCACAAGAATCCCCGTGGACAAAGTGAAGGACAAAAGTCCTAGGTATCGTTTGAGTGCACACATGCAAGATCCATGCAATATGCTTTAGATTGTACTCAATGCTGACAAGAATCAAACTTTGGAGCGTCGCCCGCTCCAGTCGTACAAGAGCTGCTACCGTGCCCACAGTGCATAAGCTAGGACGAGTTTTCATAAATAGTGTTTAACATAAAAGAAAGCTGCACATGAGCTATGCTAGTAAAATCATTTTAGGAGAGCATTTAGGCCTACATAAGTGATATCACCACTTTCTGAAAGCCTCCAACAAAAGGAAAAAAGTTCATAGCAAAATTTACAGTTTTCGTTTCTAATAGAAGTTTAAGCATAAATAAGATGTGTTTCAAAAACTTAACTACTGTAACCATAATGCAAAATAAATGTCCTAAGAGCATAACAAAATGCAAGCATACCAGGGAAACACAAACAACCTAATCAATCTGTACCCTGTGCCTACACAAAAAACCCCACCCAACCACCAAAAGATTCCCAAAGAAATCCACAAATGCACATATGCATGCGACAGAGAGAAAGACCACCAAACAAACAGAAGTTGGATTTTCCAAGACTCACTTCTCAATAAGAAAAGATCCATATATCTGTCCTGATGAGGAAAGTGGATGATTAATAGAATGTTAACGGAGAATGAATATCCCAAGATTCAAAAGTTCAGATCACCCAGGACTGCTGAACTCATGTCAAAAGGATAACACAAGTAGACCATATAATTGGCAAATAAGACACTGTTGCACAGGGGTATGTTGAGATTAAGTTATACTAACCTAATAACTGCTTTACAGAAACTATCGGAGTCCAAAGAAATTACAATCCAACAGTGGCTTCATAGTGGATATCTAAAGCACCTTTTTCTGCACTAGATTAAAGCTTTTGCAACTTTACAATACCCACTTTTAAAACTATTCAGTTCTACATCAGGAGTAACAAGTTCTACCTATATAAGGTACATATATCCAAACTGAGGGCCATGCGGCAAGGAATTCACTAATCAATAGTTGAAGTGAGATGAAAATTTCTTAAAAGTCCCAAAGTTGTGCATAACAGTAGTTAATGTTCTAAACAGAAGAAATAAGACATATTCTTACATCATCCATACAGAAAATAACTCTGGCAATCATAAACTACATGCTGAGTCACTGACATGGTAAAATAGTACATTGATCAATCATCAGCACCCTCGGCAGCCCTTCCACCGAATGGATCATGAGATGGACCAGCATCCTGCCCAATATGACGCTGCACCAACCGCTGCAAATCAGCCATAACCTTCTGCTCACGCTTGGCCTTCTCCTCATAGTTAAACATTGCCAACGCCCGCTTGTCCTCAGCACTGTAAACCTGGTTTTCCTTTCTGATACGGATAGCATTCATCCTTTGATGTCTACTACCGCTCATCACATAGCCAAGACTCTCAAACTTCGAGATCTCCTCAGCTGAAAGACCCACTTCACCTCTACGAGGGATACGCTTCCCTTGCTGAACATACTGCGCAATAGCATCACCTTCACCAGGCCGAAGTGCACCACCATAGCTGATATGTCCTTCTGCTCTTGGCAGAGGCATTGGACCAACCACTGGCTCATCATCCAAGTTAGGTTTTTTCCTCAACTCAATCATTTCCTTAAACTTGAGCAGTTCACTGTTAATATCATCATCGATTTTAACCTCATCTGCCGGCGGAGCAACATCCTTAGCATCAGCTTCTAAACCAGAATCATTCGCATTTGAATACGGAGACTCACTTTCCGTTTCTCTCTTCTTCTTGCTTCTTTTGGACCGTGACGATGATCTATGTTTCCGCTTCTTTGACTTCACACGATCACTTGTATCAGAATCTTCACTTCCACTCTCACTTTCACTTGATAAGTTCTTTCTCCGAGCACTTCTCTTTCTCCTGCTACTTCTCTTGCTACTCTTAGTTCTCCTACTCTTTTTCCCACTCCTCCTCCTCCTCCTCCTCCTCCTATCTTCCTGTGAATCTTCCTCACTGGACTCCTCCTCGGATAGAGTATCGCTCTCAGAAAGAGATTTCGATCTCTTACTCCTACTACGCCTAGAACCAGATTTCCTACCCCTTCTCGACCTAGAATCATCTGACTCAGATTCAGAATCCTCAGACTCCGAATCAGATTCACTCTCTGTCGACTTTTTTGCATCTGCCTTCAATCCCTTGCTCTGCTTTTCCTCGGCAACTCCAGCATCCTCCTCTAATTCTCCATCTGATTTTTCATTCGGATCCCTAGGGGGACTAGGAGTGCAATTCCAAAAACTATTTGTAAGCATTTTTCTCAATTTCTGACGCTTGAGCCTGCGGTACTCTTCAAAAGGTAGGGCTTTCAATTCCTCGTCTGATTCAGACTCAGAGTATCGCCCGTTTCTATAATCTCGATCGAGGTAGGGTTTCTTCCGATTATCATAATTGAATTCCTTTCTATCACCAGATTTTTGGGTTTCTTCGAGACGAGGGTACGAGTAATCCGGGGAAGAACGACGGTACCTGTTATAGCCGTTGGTGATCGGACTTCCACTGCGGCTCCGGCTCCGACTGAAACTACGGCTGCGGCTTAGACTTCGGCCTCGGCCGCGTCTAGGGCTGGGGCTGCGGATGCGGCTTAGACTTCGGCCTTGGCCGCGTCTGGGGCTGCGGCTTAGACTTCGGCCTCGGCCGCGTCTGGGGCTGGGGCTGCGGTTGCGCCGCTGGTACCTACCAGAATCGGGAGAATACCTACCATTGTCGGGATGACCATTGGGACGGCGGCGTTCAGGGATTTCTACGGCTGAGGAAATTCTGCCCATTAGGGGATCTCAGAGAAAACCGAATAATTAGAATGTGAACCCGATACAATTATATATCAGCAAAAACATTAATACATATTTTTCCTGAAATTTATTTAATTTTGGTTTTTATTGGGCCGGTATTAAACTCTATTGAGCCCATTTCTCTGCAGAAGTAAAAAACCCACACGCAACACCTTAAGCCCATTTGCAAAATCTTTTGCCGAATCTAGCCCAAAATTATTGAACTGGGCCCACCCGTCATAACCCACTTTTTCTCGGAAATTAACTTCAATATTTGGGCCTAATTAACTGGATAAAATATGGCATACTTGCACGTAAAATATTTTTGATATATGCATGGCTTTGCATCCCCTTCAAATTATCATAAGGGATAATTCGATCGTTATTCCATGAAATTTTGTGTAGTTATATATAGATTTTGTGTTGTTTGAAAAATTATATTTAATATTTTCGATGTTTGTTATGCCCAACAAATAGATCTATCGATTAATCAAAATTTATGAAATTTGCGGATATCATAAAAAAAAATAAAAAATGATCATATTTATCCTCGATTGACTTATTGCGAGTGGAAAAAATCTTTTCTGATAAAATTGTTCTTATATATCTCGTACGTTAATGCATGTGAAGAGGTACATTTTCACCATTATAAGAGTAGTTTGGTTAAAAAGTATTTTTTTTGACTCGCAAAAAGTCAATCGGTAGTAAATATGAATTTTCATTCAATTCTTTTTGTTGATATCAGCAAATTCGACGATGTTCACTAACAAATTGATTTATTTGTTGGTTGAAAACAAACGTCGGAGGTATTGAGTGTAATTTCGTATATCACAAGAGGTTTACGTATAATTACACCAAACCTCAAGGGAGGATGGTGTAATGAACCCTTATTATAGATAAAGTATTGCCCTCTATTTTGAAGAAATTAAGTTGTGACTGTATATGTTTGCTAAGTTAATATTTATTCAATACAAAATTTTATTTTCTCAATAACAAATGTTATTATTAAATACTACTAGGATAATTGAAATAAGGGCATGTCATTCTCCAGCTAATTTAAAATTTTAGGTTGATTCTTGAATTTCACTCGTATTACATATATGAATATGTTAAACATGACACGAGGTATAATATTATTTTGTAATAGAAGATTCGTACTGTACTAAAGTTTCTTTAATGTTTTGGAAATTAAAAGACTTTTGCCCATGATGAAAAGAAGAAATATTTCTATGATACAACACTATGTGGGTAAATCAAATGTGGTAGGATTTTGCCATTAACACGCAAAGCAAACACAACCCACATTTTATTCTCTTGGTTGCCACTCATTTCAGGACATTTTCAGCTTTTGGCTTTTTGACAAAGAATAAGAGAACTTCAGAAAATTGAATAATTTTGGTGATGTGGTAGTAATTTTTAATAGGAGAGTGAAGGAGAAAATTAATCTTAAAATGTAAAAAAAATATGCACGAACGATTTTGAGTAGGAGAGTGAACGAGAAAATCACCCTCGATTTAAAAATTAGATTGTAAAAAGAATATGCACAAACGATTTTGCTACGATAGCATGGTCAACTGTAGGCGTACTATACCCCGTACCCTTAATTTATTTATTTATTTATTTATTCACCTTTTAAATCTTAAGATTTCTTATTTTTCCATTTTTCTTACACTTACGGAAGGTGGAAAATTGCACTTTACATCTCATAACTTATCTTATTTGTAATTTTGGTCCCATTATTTTACGACTCAACAAATTTAATCCCACAAGTTCAAAAAAGTTGTAAGTACGTACCATCAATATTTTTTGTTAAATTGTTAATGGATGAACCGTTAACTTAAAAAACAAAATTAACGGAATATGTGTTTGGCACGTGCTCCATCCATTAACAATTTAACGGAAAGTGTTAATGAGATGTAAATTATAACTTTTTTAAATTTTTGTGGGACTAAATTTGTTGAGTCGTAAAACAATGAGACTAAAATCACAAATAAAGTCAGTTATGGGACGTAAATTACAATTTCCCCTGCCGAAGGCGTTGTGAAGAAGCCAACCTGGAAGTGAATGACAAGTTTGTCATCTAATTCAATTTCATATATAGACAACACACACTGATATATACATACATACATATATATTTAGGTGGGGGGGGGGGGGGGTACGTATGTAGTAGTCATAACTCATATGCCAGCTTTACTTGCAGGGCTAATCAGCACAACCACTGCCCATATTTGAGTGAAAAAACACAAATGTCAATAGGATAAGAAGAGAGCCTTGTTGAAGAATATATAGACTTCTTCTTTGCCTAATAAAAACAAAAATTAAATAAACAACCCCATAATACATTAACAAATCAAACACTCATTAATGCTAAAAAATAGGGAAAAATGCAAGCAACCCCTTGTGATATTTCAAATGTATAAATTACCCTCTTATGTAAAAATAAATAACAATTTACCTTTTTGTATTTTTTAAAACGAAGCAATTTACCTCCTTGCGTTTTTCAAAATAGAAAACACAAGGAGGGGTAAATTGCTATTTTTTTTTTATAGGAGAGTAATTTGCTCATTTGCAATATCATAGGGGTAAATTGCATTAAACCCCTAAAAAATAAGCCATGACTTGAGAGAAAAAAGAGCTACGGACATTATTATTATTGCATGAATCAAGTTAAGCAATGGAGTATTAAATTTGTCAATTGACTAGAGAGGACTAAGGCAAAATTTTCCTGTTGTTTGGACAAAGACATCACACCGACACAAACCCAAAAGGCTTTATTACATACTGGATAGCAAGTACATTAATTAAACAGTGATCTGGAGGAGAAAATATGATGATTTTTTCACTTCTCAAACACCTTAAATTTTCCTTCCAACATTTTACCTAACTCGACCCCCCCCCCGCCCCCCCCAAAAAAAAAAGAAAGAAAGAAATAAAGCCGTGCTACTTGTTGTTATGGGGTGGCTTCATTCTCTTCTACACCCTCTGAAGAAGTTCTGGGGCAGACTCCGTGCAACGAGACGAACACGTAAGTTGGATTGACCTTTAATGCTAGTTGTATGATCTTTGCATGATCCTGTCTTGTTCTTTGGCTTTCTTCATCTTGTGATTGATTGTTGGTGTAGGGAGAGGAATATATGTTCTGTATGAGGACGTAATGTCGTGTTCGTGTGAAGACGTGCACGCGCTGTGGACGTTGCTGGTCGATTCAGATGCAAAATTAACTTAGAATGACCAAGAATTTCATGGGTTTTTTTCCGGTTTTATTTTCCTTTTATTTGCTGTTTTGTTATATTTTTGTGATGGGGTGTAAGTGTAAACATAGGTTAAGTGAAGTGGCTGAGAAGGGGTACTGCTACTGCTGCATAGTATATGCAGAGACTAATGTAAATGATGTCCGAAAAGGCAGAATGGTGTGATGTGAAAAGGTTTACTCAGTTTTGGGAGTTGTGGTGAATGTGGGAATGAATGTTTTACTTAGCATCATTCTGGTTCTGCTGAATTCTGAATGTTAGTTTAGAGAGAATTCGAGTTGGAGGAATTGATGAATGTGTTCATCTCAGTTTTGCTTGGCCATCCACCAATGTGGTGACTGCCATCCCTGTTGCCTATCGGGCTCTGATGATAGGTTAACTATCTTCAAACTTCCTTTAAAAATACGAAATTATATATTTTAAAAAAAATATTAAATAAACATTTTTGAAAATTTCTCGTTTCACCTGACCCTCTTTCATTAGTGTTTGAATGAAAAACTATGATGTTAGTAAAAAAATTACATAATTTTTTGAATTTACCACTCATTTGACATTCACATGTAATGTTTTTATACTTGTAAATGAGTTAATGTAATATATATAAAGTAAAAAGGTGTAATTGTAATAAATTATGATTCCCAAATTATATTTATTGGACAAAAAATAGTCGTTTGTAAATAAAAAGTAGATGCAACAATGATGTTGACCCCACGTTATACATAGGAAGTAAAAAAACCACTAAAAGATAACTAGTTTTTCATTCATCTATGACTACTTTCTATTCAATTGGTATAATTTGGGAGCAATATTGTATTACAATTGCATCATTTGACTTTATATATATTGCATTTACCCTCTTGCAACCATAAAAATATTATAATGTTGAATAAGGTGTAAAATTAAAAATTTATATATGTTTTTTTGGCTAACGTTAGTATTTTTCATTCACAACCCTAATGAGAAGGAAGTCAATTGTAATTTAAAAGTTTCAAATGAGGTTTAAATGTAACTAACTCTTAATTAAATTATTAAGTTAGATTATTTAAAGCCGAATATGTAAAGTCCAAGACTAAGAATGCGAGGATCTATATTACAAAACTACACATATATTTTCAAGGGGGCAAAATATTTTTTTAGTCCCGTTAAATAGGGGGCGACTCGTTTTTAGTACCACTATTTATACAAATATGAGTTTTGGTCCCATTAAACCCAATTCAGGCTCATTTGGCCCCAACAAGTCATGTGCAGTGCACATGACTACTTGACTCCGTTAACTCCTCCATTTTGGAGTGAATATTCACGTGCAAATGCCAAATATGAGGGAAAATTGTTATGTATTAGGGCTGAAGTCACCTCAATTCCATTACCCATTTTTTCTCTTTCATTTCTTCACTTTTTGCTCTTCTTTTCATCTCTTCTCTTCCTCACTTCATTCACCATTTCTCTCTACTGTTTTTGTTTTAATTTTTTATTTTGGAGTATAATAAGTTGCTGAAAAATGCCATCTTACTTACTCCTCATCTATACAAAGAAGATGTTTTTGCTATTGCGGGATACAAGCTCGGATGAGGACCTCATGGACAAATCAAAATTCGGGAAGAAGATTCAACACTTGTGTGAACTCTATGACCCCAAATGGATGCAATTATTTTGAGTGGGAAGATGGCCCTATGTGTGAACGAGCCAAGATTGTGATTCCAGGTTTACTACGCAAGATAAATCAGTTAGAGGATGATGTAAAAGCAAAAGAAAAAGTCTTGAAGAAAAAAGATGAAGAAATTGAAATGTTGAAGATATGGCACCCAATCCATGGTTGCAAGGGATCCCCGTCAACTCCCATGATCTGCAAGAACATGTCTTTTCATGCAAACCAATTGTGTATCTTGCACCATCAAAACATTGTATCTCATAATGGGTGTCATCTGACCTCACTGGGATGCAATCACTTGCTTTAGCCAAGTTCTTGTCCACAATCTTTTTTATTTTTGGGCAAAGTTTTTTGCCTTCCCAAAGTCTCTCAGCCCTGTCCCTAAGTTGCTGCATTCTGCTCATGATAAATTCCCTTATTAACTCCAACATTGTTAATACAGGCTTCTCTCTTACTTCAAGGATACAACAGTTGAATGATTCACACAGGTTGTTGAGCAGAATATCACATTTTGGGTAAGTGCTGAGATGACTTTTTGACCATTGTGATGCCGGCTTGTCTTGCAACCACTCAAGACATCTAACATCTAAATCAGCTATGTCTTGCATTGCTTTCTGAAACTGGCTGACTGTTGTAGTTTTTGCTGCAAACCATAAAGCCTTCTTGTACCCCAATCCCTCGAATCCTGCAGACTTCATGTTCCCATGGAGATGTCTCACACAAAATTGATTTTCTACACCTGGAAGGACCTTTTCAAATGCTGGTAGGAGGCCCTTTTGTTTGTCTGAAATGAATGTATAGGCATCATCCCGTATAATGTTCAAATCTTCTTTCAAAAGTGTTAAAAACCATTCCCAATTGTCTTTGTTTTCACTCAAGACTACCGCGTATGCAAGTGGGAATTGGTTATTGCTTGGGTCCACACATACTGCCGATAGTAGGACACCTCCATGCGGGCCCTTTAAATGGCATCCATCGACACCAATGAAAGGCCTGCAACCACTTAGGAACCCCTTTTTTACAGTTGCAAAGCACACATGGAGCCTTTTGAATTTTCTCTTGCCAGTAGCATCAACCTCATCTAAGTTCAGGATGGTTGTGGGGCCAGGATTCTTCTTTCTTAATGCCTCAGCATAGTCCTACAATCTTGAATATTGTTCAGCATCATCTCCCTATCTTTCTTGCGGACATGTCCTTTTTGTTTTGTACGCCTACTCCCTTGACACATTGCACCTCAACTGTCTGATTACGTCCTGTCTGAACCTTTGACATTTCTATTGGGATCAGATCTGAAAGCCTCCATATACCTTTGTGCTAGCCCGTTTATCATCACTGCCAAACCTCATCTCATCTTCATGATCATCTTGTAGAAAACCAGCCCACTCTGCATCCTTGTCGACGTTAGCATCAATAGCACTCGTCATCCTCAGCATAATCAACACTGTCCTCACCATCATACAAATCATCTTCAGAATCAGCAACCCATTTTGCATTTTCCCTATCCCCATCAACCCAATCAGCCCCTTCACCATCCCCTCCCTTTATCTTTGTTCTTATGCACAGGTTCTTCTTCACCCTCCTTATGCACATGTTCTTATTCACCCTCACCCTCAATCTCAGCAACAGTTTTGGGGTCTCTAACTGCATCAAGGTATATCTTAATCTCCCCCATGGCCATCTATGAGTTGAAAAATGTCTGTTTCAACTGTGAGTGCTCTAAAACTTTTTCAACATATCAATTATGAAGTAATTTTCCTACCCAAAATAGCCCAACTGTTCGCAACACTTGTCAAGTATAAGCATTGAAAAGGTTCCCTTATCAACAAAGTCAAAAAACACTTTCAGACCCCCCTCTATATTCAACAGCTGGCTGGAATACTAATTGACCCCCATGATGAATTCTTAAACTAATAAGGAAGTCATATTCACCTGAAAATATAAATACTAGCAAAAGTCAACCATCCACACAAAAAAAGAAGGGAAACAGACAATAATTTATTCAGCATGTTCCTTCAACAACAGCCAACAAACAAACATAAACATTATAATGGGACCACATTGCATATGGGAATCTTACAAAGCAAAGGGGACCACAAAAATCAAGCATACAAAGTTATGTAAAATGGTACTTTAAACATTAAACAACAAGTGTCTTCATCATCCTCAAAGCCACATTAAAAAAAAAAAAAAATCCACCAAAATCACGGTTTCAAGAAACCTCATACATCACAAAAGCACTAACTAAAAAACCACACCCACTTCATTATAACACCAACTACGAAAACAACATCACTAACCTTACAAAAATCAAAGCTTAAAGAAATTTTTAAGAAAAAAGAACTCACCATAATCATGGAGGCCTGCGGACGCCAACGAAGACGATCGAAAGATGGGCATCAGTGCCTTTCTTCCAACGAACTCAAAAATCCGACGTCCTTGCTCTCGGTTTTAGTTTTTCAACAAAATTTTTTGGCTGATTTCTTCTAGAATTAGGGATTTCAGTAGGGTTTTTGGTAGGAATTTTCTATCTCTGAAATGGGGCTTTTTGGGGGCTTCAAACGTGTTTTTCTTTTTTGTTCTTCAGACGAGGGTTCTTTTTTGGGGGCACGTGACCTAACGTCCATTTAACGGACGTTAACAGAATCAAGTAGTCATGTGCACTGCACATTACTTGTTGGGGCCAAATGAGCTTGAATTTAGGTTTAATAGGACCAAAACCATATTTGCATAAATAGTGGTACCAAAAATGAGTCGCCCCCTGTTTAACGGGACTAAAATTTTTTTTTGCCCATTTTCAAGGTCATATCCAAAAGTAAAAGTTGAAAGGGGGCGGACTAGGGGGTGCAAACGAGTCGAGCCTGAGCTTGACGAGCCTGTATGGTACAGGTTTGAGCTCACAAGCTCATGAGCTCGATTTTTTTTTCTTTTTTCTAAAAACAACGGAAATATATTGGACTATTCTATAATAGGAATACATTATTCAAAAATTTAAATGAGAACTAGAAAGAAAACATTCACAACAAGCAAAAAAGAAAAAAACAATACGATGAAAGAATTAAGTTCAATGTTCGAACTAACAAGTAGCACCCACAAATTAAGTTCAGCTAAATCTGAACAACCCCATCAGTCCAATCGTTTAAGTTTTTAATAGGATACAAGCAACCCATTGAAATAATAAAAAAGCTAAACATTTGCAATCAATACATAAGCATCAGCAAGACACGGGGTGCTCTTCCATGTTTATCATATGACAACTCAAATATGCGGAGATCTTGAAGTAACTGCAAAATTTGAAGAAAAATACCATCACTCAAAATAAATCTTTTCGTATCAAAGTTAAGTATATATTTTGGCAATAACCAAATAAGAGGAAAAAAGAACGCAAATCAAACTAACATAATAGGGTTAAATAAAGTTACCACCCCTAAAGTATTCACCCCACAATCAATTATCCCCCTAAAGTATTCTAACTCCTTTCACTTTTTAAGTTCAAAAAGTTCATTTTACCCTTACTAAAAATTATTTTTTGAAGAATAATTAAAAAAAATTAAAATACCAAAATCACTCTTTTTGGAAGCTTTGTCTAATTCTAGTTTCACTTGTTCATCGAGCATTTTATATTTTCGTAATCCTAAAGTACTTGGTGCGTATTTTATTTTGGTTTCCATTGTTTGTCAAACCAGATTAAAAATAAATTCATACATGCATATATATATATATATACTTAAATAAATGTACAATTAATAAAACCAAAAGAGCTTATCATGAGCTAATAAGAAAATATACAATTAATATATATTTATATATATATGGTAATTATATGAATGTATAAAAAAAAAATAAACTTGGGTTGACAAAATAAGTGAAACTAAAATAAAATTGAGTTTCAAATACTTCAGAATTATAAAAATGAAAAGATCTTGATGAACAACCGAAAATAAAATTAGATAAAAATAAAAAGAGAGTGGTTTTGGTATTTCAAAAATCCCTTTAATTTTCTTTTTCATAAATTAATTTTTAGTAAGGGTAAAATGAACTTTTTGAATTTCAAAATTAAAGGTGTTAGAACGTTAGGGTTTTTTTGAAGGTTTTAATACTTTAGGGGGGTAATTGATGTAAGATGGATACTTTGGGGGTGGTAACTGTATTTAACCCAACATAATATACATTTTCTTACCAGAAACATCATATTCCAGAAGTATCATCAACATTTGGGAGGACTATATGTATCGCTTTTTTGTCATTCTGTAATTTAATACACACAATTAGTACAAAACAACAATAGTAATGATATATAACGACTAAAAATAATTATCAAATCATACTAAATTGTTGATTAATCTTGTTTTTAGGTAATATAAATTAAAATATCATATTTTAATATCATCTAAAGCTGAAATATGAGTTATTGACTAATAATTCTAATATATGATGAATTTTGAAATAAAATACATTTTATGGAGTGGATTTTAAATTATGACAATAAAATTCATATGCATTATACTAAATATTAATTTAAACAAAAAATATCAAAACTTACTAAAATATTGCTTAAGTTTGTTTTTAGACAATATAAATAAATATACCATATTTTATTATTATATAAAATAAAATAAAAGATAATATGACTAATAATTCTAATATATAGTGAATTGTAATATAAACTTAATAAATATTGAAATGTACTTAAATATATAAAAATATGTATTAAATTTTTTTTAAAAAAAAAGTGTGAGCTCGCAAGCTCACGAACACAAGTAATTGAGCTCGAACTCGAGCCGGCTCGGCTCAACTTGCACCCCTAGGCGGACAACATTTTATATTTGTATATTGGTTTTGTTATTTTACTACATCAACATCTTTCATTCAGATCTTCTAACGAGAAAAGGTCAGGATGCAACTTTTTATTTTTAAAGAAGGTGGTGTAATTTATCTCTACTTGATTAATATAAATTAGATTACTTAGAACCGAATATCTGAAGCCCATGACTAATATATGAGATGATCTAAATTACAAAAGTACACATATTTGATTTCCTAGTTCATATCCAAAAGTAAAAAATTGAGGAGGTCAGACAAATTTTTATACTTATATATTGGTTTTGTTATTATGTGCTCACATCATCATACTGACGGGGGCCATTGAAATAATCGATGAGGCCAATTAACATATATAAAAATAAAAAAAAATTCGAGATACATACACAATTTTATAGGAAAATTCATTTGCGGCAAACGTCTCCTCAGTCACGTGGCACTTATGTGCCTATTTTTCCAAAAACTTTTGGCCTCAAAATTTAAGAAAAACCAAATTTGTTGATCTAAGATCAAATGTGCTACACAATCTTTTGGTTTTTCAGATAACCAAAATTTTTAGAACTTAATTTTTGAACTTAAATAAAATTGGAATATATGGTCGTAGGTAGACTTAATTTGAATCAATTCTTTTTTTTTTTTAAGCTTTATCGGCCCACGCCAGTGTTTGGGCGAGTCAGACATAATTGACCACAGAATTGGAACTAGGGAGTTTGAGTTGAAGTTTAGCCCATTAACTTTGGGCCCATTTAAGCCCAATTGGAAAGCGATCTAACTACAAAACCCTAGGGTTAAAGCCTCACCCTCTTTCAAAGGTGAAGCGCCTCGTGAGCAGAAAGACCACACCGAGCTTCTAAGAGCACCGGCTTCAGGCGGCGGCACACGGCGTGAATCTGCTCAAACAACACCGTAATTGCTTACTAACCTCTTCCTCATCCTCCTATAAAGAGTTTCAGTTAGGAGTTTTCGTGCCTGAGATTGAGATTGAATTGAATTGGGCCATCGTCTTTGCTTGTTGCAGGGAATGGCGGACAAGGCAGTAACTATCAGAACAAGGAAGTTTATGACAAATCGTCTCCTCTCCAGGAAGCAATTTGTATGTCTTCTAGTAATTCTATCTTTTTTTCTTTTTTTTTTCCCTTAAACTTATTTGTGACGCTTTTCGTGATTCATTGTTGTTCATGTTACTTCTTTTTCTTCCTGTTTCGGTTCTGTTTGGTAGGTCATTGATGTCTTGCATCCAGGAAGGCCTAATGTTTCTAAGGTATGATCTCTGCAATGTATTATGCTATTCGGCGTTTCTGTATTATTTTATGTTAATAGTTAGGTTACCTTACAGGACCACTTGATTAGTTGAAGAAAGAAGTATCTGTGTTCTAAAAGTAGTAGTTATAGCTTTCTCTCTTATCCCAAAGAAGGAAAACTGAGAAAGGATTAATAGATTAAGTAAGATAGTTGTATTGCCTGCGCTGCTGCTTGATAAAATGTAATTAATTTATGGACTTTCTTACTGTTGGCTTAAGGAAAGGGACGTTTGTTTAAAACTAAATATGGAGCGAATCTGTTAGAAGTTTTGTTTTTCAATGTAATCTTTTCTGCGATAAGAGATTATGAATGGAGAAAACAACTATCAGCTTTGTTTTCCAATTGAATCTTTTCTGTGGTGAGATATTATTGGGTTTTGTAGTCTTCCTGCTCTTATTTTTTCTTTTTCCCCTGTGTAATTTTTCTAAAGGCTGAGTTGAAGGAGAAATTGGCGAGGATGTATGAGGTTAAAGATCCAAATGCCATCTTCGTGTTCAAGTTCAGGACCCACTTTGGTGGAGGCAAATCTACCGGGTTTGGCTTGATCTACGATTCCGTTGAAAATGCTAAGAAGTACGAGCCTAAATACAGGCTCATCAGGGTAAGTTTCTCCTTGTTCAGTCATTCATATTTTTTTTTCTCCACAATGATATATGAAACACATTAATAGCCTATCTGTTGCTCGCATTTATCTAGTTCCATGTATTTGGCACTACATAGATATGTAGTGAATGTTGAATTAGTAGCTACTTTATTATGCCCTCTTCTTTGGTAATGGTTTTTTCTTAACATCTACTTATTAGTAATTAATTTCTATGCAGTCGCCAAAAGAGTTTGTTAAAGATTTGTTATCTTTTTTCTTGTGTTCCTATAATATCCGTTGAGTTGTATTGTGATTGTTTCTTCTGCATGCTCGTTGGGTGGTGGGTTTTCATGACTTCAAAGATCATGCTGAGTAACATGTGAATTCATCCTTTAAAATGTACCTCTGTCTTGTTCTATTTTGCCATGCCACATTTGTTCTTGTATTTCTCTGTTGATTTAACTGAATTACTTTTGATAGCAATGGCCATTTGAAGCAAGTGAGATAAAATCTGCCTGATATTTTTATAACATGTTCACGCTTTCAAATCAGTTGATTAACATCACGCTCTAATAATTGTGTGATCAATGATGAGACACAGGAAAGTAAGTGTTGGGAATATAATGCAATATGTTTCTAATCTTCTCATGAATTGACATGCGAATGTTGGCTATACTTTACATGCCTGAACTGTGTCTGGAATTTTTGGTGTGCAGAATGGTCTTGATACCAAGGTAGAGAAGTCAAGGAAGCAGATGAAGGAAAGGAAGAACAGAGCAAAGAAAATCCGTGGTGTCAAGAAGGTATAATTTATCTTGCATTTGTGTTCAAGAGTTTCGGCCCCTTTTATAAAACTGGGTCCTTTCTCTGCCTTTGTTTCAAGTGGATCTATCTTTTTTTTCCCTGCACTAATCATGTGCTTGTTGTATTTTCTACAGACCAAGGCTGGAGATGCTGCCAAGGCTGGCAAGAAGAAATGAGTTACTCCAGGATTGTGCTTTTTTGTTTTTGAATATGCGAAAATTCTCAATCGACTGTTATTTTTGTTTTACATTAGGTTAAATTATGATCCTTAATTCAAAGTGACAGAATTTTGTGGATGTTGAGGCTTGAATCCTTATTTTAGTTACATTTTGTCGACATCTTGATCTTGGGATAATTTTCTTCTTCTATTATCTTTTAGTTGTCCGAAATTCCTTTGAGTTGAAGAATCAGATTTTATAGAACTGCATCTGGTAGTGATAGCTTGGTTGAACTTAGTTGTAGCGTGCCTTCCTGACGATAATTAATTGGTAAAATCGCGAGAGGGTTTCCTTAATAACTTCAATGAAGCGCATGCTCATATAGTGTTGTTGCATGCTCAAATTTGATCACTCAAAAAACGTGTTTTATAATTGGGATAATTACACTATCCTTTGAGGAATTATATATACTACCTTTGAGGTTTGTTTCTATCTGATGAATGGATCTCTCTGTTAGTCAAAATTTATTGTACTAGCAAAAAAAATTGAATTAAAGGTGAGATTTGTCATCGATTGATTTATTACTTTCTTATTGTAGGTCAAATGAATTTTTTTATGACCAAACAACGTTTATATATCGTTTAATGCATGAGATGAGGTATATTTTCACCGTTTAAAGGGTAATTTAGTCATAAAAGATTTGTTTGGTCAGTATTAAGTTATTAATAATTCAAGGGTAAATATCGATTTTCATACAATTTTTTTGTTAATATCAACAAATTCGATAAATTTTAACTAACGGAAGGACCTATTTGTTAGATAGAAGCGAACCTAAATGATACTAAATATAATTTTTTAAACCACAGGGGATCTATATATAATTACACCAAACCTCATAGGAGGAGAGTGTAATTATCCCTTTATAATTTATAGTACCCTTCACTATTTACTAGTCACTAGTAGCATAGTCACAATATTTCTTCATACATTAACTTATCAACCGGGCATTGGTGATAATGAACTGGATTCTAAATCAATTTGAATTATAATATCTTTTTATTAATTATAATACGCATTGTTCAAAATTTCATGATAAAAATTAAAATGGGTGGGTAAAGGACACATTAAGAGGACAGAATGAGATAAACACTGAGGCGCTGCCATAAACAAACTCGAGTCCCATTAGATATATTTTGCATTATTTAATTTATTAAATATTAATGTAATTATGTAACTGTTGCTTAGAAAAAAGAATAGACAAGTACTAATATATTATTGGTGATGAATTAAGCAAATGTGAAGTGATTACTATACTACTACGTACTGCAAGTGAAGTGATAATGCGAAAAATTGTTAAAGATAAAAAATTAAGTGCTGATTGAGTGGGTTTATAAATTAATTGAAACATTTTATAAAATAAATTAGTTGATAATTATTTCAGAAGAAAAGCTTAAGAAATAATAACAGGATCTTTATAAGCTCATTGCAAAAGTTAAGAAATTTGTAGTTTATTTTTAAAAAAATCATTTTTTATCATGCTAACCACGAAAAGGTGTTATTATTGGCATTCCAGAAAGCTACAATCTTATTGTGTGCATACAATTTTGAAAAAAAATATTTTCTAAAATAAAATTAAACACTTTATAAGTTTGAAAGCATTTTATAAATATATATTATTTTAAATAAATTTAGCGAAGAACCCCACAAATTTAAGGTTAAATTATATTGACACCACATGAGGTTGAAATTGTTAACATCGACGCTTTATTAGAGGTAAAGATTCACATGAGCACCCCATTATATTGACAAAGCTTCCTAGATTGTATTCGTAATTCTACAATTAAATGGGAACTATGTGTAATTAGACCTATTTTTTGGGGATATTTATACAATTTACACTAAATTTAATGCCCATTTTGCTATTTGCTCGAGGGGTGTGGCTAAACTTGGATATATGCGCTTGTTGTTCCTTTTTTTATTTTTTTTTATTTGGATAAAATTACAAACCATTTTTTCTAAAGTTTGGTATAATTATAAATACTTTTTTTGTTATTTTGAAAAATTACAAATATCCTCTAAAGTTTGTAATTTTTAATTAAATACATGAAATTGATCATTTTGTTATTGAATTTTTTTTATTAAAATTATAGAAAAATCAGCTTAGATCAATTGCATTATTACTCTTTTGTGTAAAATACTTAACAAACATTCCTTGCATATTGTAGTCCATAAAAATTTTAAGAATTAAAAAAAAAATTCAGTGCATAAAGGCATTTTAATCAGCTCACAAATAAAAACGGATGAAAATGAATTATTTGTTAGATGGTTACAAACCTAAGGGGTATTTATAATTTTTCAAATAATGAGAGAGTACTTATAATTATGCCAAAATTTCAGGGGACATAGATGTAACCCTTCTTTTTTTGTTCTTTAGGATAACTCGAAATACTGAGTTTGAAATTACATATAAGCGGAGTTTTGAGGCAAAAGTGCAATTTTCCCCTTTCACGCGACTATAAATTATAAACCACGGCTTAGGGTTTGGGATCTCTCATACTGAGTGAAAGCATAGCAGCCGTCGAAGACCACAGCATTCTCCGCTGCTCGATTCCAAACCCTAGCCATGGTGATTCCTCAACTTCGCGACTGAGATTTCATTGATTCTCTGTTATTGTACTTTCCACGGTTCACTTTTATTCAAGTTTTCTTCTCCTAATTACTGGAAATTTTTGAACTGCAGTCGTTGGTAGCCAATGAAGATTTCCAGCACATTCTGCGTGTGCAGAACACAAACGTAGACGGGAAGCAGAAGATCATGTTCGCCTTGACCTCCATCAAGGGTATCGGGCGCCGTTTCGCCAACATCGTCTGTAAGAAAGCCGACATCGACATGAAACAAGCAGGTTCGTTTTCTTTTCTCCTTTTATCTTTCGTTTGCTTGCTTTTCTATTTTTATTGTGTTGTTGTTTATAGTCGATGGCGGAACTAGTTTTACGTGCGATAGTTCCATTAAGTATATAGAGATGATATCATATCAACTGATTTTACGGGTTATGAATATGTAATTCTGTGGCTGTTATGGATTTTGTTTGATGCATCCAACTACCGCTGTTTTCTTTTGTTCGTTGATTCTTATATTCGGTTCTGCAGATTGAATTGCGGTACGATTTACATTCTCCAAAGATGTCTGTTATACCCTTTATGTCTCCGATAGCAGTAGTTAGTAATATTGTTGCTCTTGTTGTGTTTTATGTATTATTTTGTAGTTATAACTGTTGTACATGTGGAATTGATTGTTATTGTGTGTACAGGACATAAATGGAAGAATTAATTAAGGTTTGACTAGAATCTTTTATGATCATGATTTTCTATGATGGCCACATTGGATCATTTGCAGTTCTCAGTACTTGTGTATGAATCCATTTTATAATGAAGGAGAAACGTATGAAGAACTGTGCATGTGCTTGTGATGCCAACTTTTTATTACGCGGGCGATATCTTCTTCGTGCTAACAATTTATTGTGTGCATGGCAACTGTTTTTGTTATGAACTGAGTAGACTTGTTTGTGACTCTACATGGTCGTAAGGAATATTGCTTTACTGTGTCTTCTCTAGAAATGCTTTCCTGCAATTGTAACTCAGTTCAAACTGCTCAGTTTCCCCCTCAATTTCTTTATGACATCATACCTTATTAGTTATTAGTTCTGTGGAACTTTGGTGTTGAACTTCTTGCCATGCTCCCTACATTCAGGATAGCAGTCTTCTGTTTTTAGTATGATGGCTAAGTGGTGTGTGCTTAGCAAAGGCTACTATTCTGTTAAGATGTTGAGCAGTTAAACATTGGAGGCTTTTCTCTATGATCAGCATTTTCTATTTCGTTCAAGTGTTCTTGCTGGAATGCTTTGGGTGCCTTTTACTTTTTTGAAGCAACTATCTCTTTATGGGAATAAACCGAAGTTTGTTTTGACTGTTCACAGGGCTGGTGAACTGTCGAATGCTGAAATTGACAGCTTGATGGTTATTGTGGCAAATCCCCGCCAGTTCAAAATCCCTGACTGGTTTCTGAACAGGAAGAAAGATTACAAGGATGGGAAATTTTCTCAGGTGACATCAAATGCTCTGGACATGAAGCTCAGGGATGATCTTGAGCGATTGAAGAAGATCAGGTTTGATTTTTTTCAGTTCCCAGGATTTGATATTCACTACTTAGTCTTCCTATAATTATATTCATTTGTGTGCCACTCTTAGGAACCATCGTGGTCTTCGTCACTACTGGGGCCTTCGTGTGCGTGGACAACACACCAAGACTACTGGTCGTAGGGGAAAGACTGTTGGTGTCTCGAAGAAGCGTTGAGCGTCAACATCTATGTTGGTTTTATGGATAATTTTGTTGGTTTTAGGCTACCCCCATACCTTAGAGGTTACATGCACTGAGTTTTATTATCTCTGTTTTCGAAGTTTGAAGTTTGAACTCCACTGTTAATTTTTATCTTGAATATTGAAGACTCAATTCAGTTGGAAATGACTGCATTAAATTGAAAAAGAAAAGGGAAAAGACATCATCCTTAGGTCAATCTCCATCATGTTTCTTGGTCCGCAAGAATGTAGTATTTGAAATATGGCAGCTGTTTGGGACTTACCGGTCTTTGTTTTCCGCAGAAGCTGTTTGTTTTATCCACAATTTGGTTGGAGTGAGGGATTGAAAATTTGAACTCGTGAGTTTTGTCTTAAATCAATTTATTGAAATTTGAACAAGCAGAACCTTTTTCCTGATACTTAGGCCGAGTCTATGTAGGCGGCCCAACACATGTTCAACTTTTTCATAAACAAAGCCATCAAAATGAATCATGTGTTGAACAATTGCCAAAGCTGCTGGATATGTTTTCTAGTGAGCATTGAAGGCCGGAGGGGTTGTAGTATGGTATCACATTCAAGTCGTTTTTGTATGAAAGTAGATATCCCACACTCAATTCAATGAGTGTATTAAAGGTTTTGTAGGCCCATTTCTATAGTGCTAACATTATCAGTATGTAAGAAATTTGAGACATCAAATGATTTCTACATCAAAATTTAGAAAGATATATTCCCAGACACGTACTTTAAGTAGGTGTCAAGCTGCACTGTTACATGTATGTATGCAAATTACATGTATCATATTCCATGGTTATTGATGATATGTATTTCGAGATTGTTCAAATTGAACACAGGCATTATGCATCCAAGACGTAAAGCCAGGCGGTATACAAATTGACGAATTATCAGGGGTCAACAAAATACAGGCACAAGGATATTATTTGCTTGAAAATCAAGCATCCTTAGCCTCTAAATAATTCTGATAGTGTGGCCCGTGTTATGTTCGAACTTTAATTTAAATAGGGTTAATTACACTCACATTCTCTTCTGTTGTGGGAATATACAATTTTTTCCCCTTTACTATGAACAAATTGCTCTATTTGAGTCCTCTCAAAAAAAAAAAAAAAAAAAAAAAAAATATCCTATTTGAGTAACATGTGTTAGTCAAATTTAATAATAACTGCTCTCATTTATAAAATTAAAAATTATTCATTAAAATTAATAATAGAAGTATTTTTTGTTTTTTGTTTAATTTGAAATAAAAGAAGGAAAGAAGTTTATTTTTGAATAATTTAAAAATATACTTATGTGTTCATTTTTTTAGGAATTGCAACGTATAGAATTTTAAGAATTAAAATACACTAAAATTGACTTGTTTAAATTTCTATTTGACATTGTAAAATTAGCTATTGAAATTTGCTTATGTCTTTATTTTATTACTTGCTATAAAATAATATAATTTCAACAAAATTTGCAAGCTTTGATAATTATTAAGAACAAAAATTAATGTCACAAAATAAACCTACACATACTCAATATGTGATTAAAAAAGTATGGGTTAAATGCAGATACCCCCCAACCTTTGGGGGGTGTTGCACTTTACCCCCCAACATTTTTTTTACACGTAATCCCCCAACCTTTGTTTTTTATAGCACGTAACCATTTTTTTTAAATTTTCGGCGAATCTTGGTGGAATATTTCCGTGTGTGTGCTACACGGGCACTTGGGCGAGTAGCTTGATGGGCAATTGTAATTTGCCTTTGACGAACGGGTAAAAAATTGGGGTTTGGGTGAAATGACCTAATTTCACCCCCAAATCCAATTCTTCACCGCGTTCGAACTGAAGAAAAAAATTGTCTGCCATGGGTTGGAGATTACGTGAAGGAGAAGAGGAAATAACATATGAA
This sequence comes from Sesamum alatum, assembly GCA_034509735.1. NCBI lineage: Eukaryota > Viridiplantae > Streptophyta > Magnoliopsida > Lamiales > Pedaliaceae > Sesamum > Sesamum alatum. The sequence continues at coordinate 4,940,069 of JACGWO010000009.1, forward strand.
AAAGAAGCCCCTGACTATGGTAAGTAATTTCTAGCGTTTGATTTTATTTTATTTTTATAATACTTTGTGGGTGAGATTTTTGAAGCTGTTGTACAGCTTTTGTGAAACATGATGCCTTAGAATAAATATTTCTGTGTTATTTTAATGCTTTTGTATAGTTGTTGTTGTTGTAGTATTTGATGTAAAGATTTCTCTTTGTGTACAATTTTTTGTCCGTAATCGATTAAATTATTGGAGTTGTTGGGACCACTTTCTGAGTTGTGTTAATATTTGTATTGCAGGGCCTAGTAGTGAGTATTTCACTATTAGCATGCATCATTCTAGACAAATGTGTGAATTTGGTCGTAGGGTTTATGTAGGGGGCAAAATTGCTCATTTTGATTATTGTCGTGGTGATGAAATATCCTTGATTGAACTCGTTGAAATGGCCAAGACACTGCACATAGATACAGATAATGTTACATTCTTTTATAGTAGGAATGGTATTGATGATTGCAACTCAATCATCATGATGTCAACTGATTTACATACCTTAGAATTAGTAAACTATGTTGATGAACACAGGATGGTTGGGGTATTCATAGACCATGGGCATGAGCCACAGATACATTTTAGTGAATGTGAATCTAGTAGAAGGTTGCCTGATATTGAGGAAGGTTTAGAATATGTGGGTGATGACATTAAGGGGCAAGGGGTGGGAGAATATGAAAATCAGAGTGAGGGACAGAGAATACAAGAATCTGAGAGGCAGAGGGTGGAAGAACCTGAAAAACAAAGTGAGGGGCAGGGGGATGGGAGTTGAGGGTGGACTGATCAGTGATGATAGTGATGATGAACAAAGTATAGGAAATGGTTCTTGTTATTCAGATGTACTAGTGGATAGTGAATTGGAAATTGGAGACAATGAGAGTGAATTTGGGATAAAAGTGAACTGGGGTGTAGGAAAGAAGGGGAAAAGTTCACAGTTAATGAAGTCTAGTAAATGTAAAGGTAAAGAAGTTGACAAACATGGTGGGTTTGCAGTCTTTAATACAAATCTGGATAATGATGATCCCAAGTTTGAGGTTGGCCTATGTTTTCCTGACACTCATTCATTCAGAGATCCAGTCAGACAACAGTTAATTGTTAATGCTAGGGATGTAGTATTTACAAAGAATGATAAAGATAAAGTTCAAGTTAAGTGCAAACATGATAGTTGTAAATAGTATATATTTGCTTCAAAAATTCATAGAGAGGACACAATGCAAGTGAAGACACTGCACAGTGAACATCAATGCACTAAGGTTGAAAGAGTGTCTACAACAAACTCTAAATGGTTAGCAAACAAATACAAAGACAAGATAAGGAGTGATCCTAAATGGCCTGTTCGTAGTATGATGTCAGTAATGCAAAAGGAATGCAAGTTACTATTCAGTAAGTTTCAGATATATAGAGCCAAAGGGAAGGTAGCCAAAATGTTTACAGAAAGTGAAGCAAATCAATATAGTTTGTTGTGGAGGTATGCGGCAGAGATTACAAGATCTAATCCTAATACTACAGTCAAAATTAAAACAAAAGAAGTAGATGGGAGGCTACTTTTTAGAAGATTTTACTGTTGTTGGGGTGCATTGAAGGCTGGATTGCTGGATGGTTGTAGACCATTAATTTGCCTTGATGGTTGCCATTTGAAAACTACTTGTGGTGGAATACTCCTATTTGAAAAGAAAGGCATATAGACTGAGTCAAGGATCAAATCTGACAGATGTTAGTAGGCCATTGACTAGAAGTGTTGCTGCAGTAAATACTATTTTTTGTTCATTAGTTGTTCCTTAGTTGCAAGGCAAATATCTCACAATGATGTTGTTCCTTAGATGCAAGGTCGGTCATTACCGTTGAGCCAAAGGTCAGTAACTGGGCTTGGGACACCTAGCAAAAGGATGAAAATGAAGGTCACAAGTAAGGCCAAGAAGGAGCCACATAATACCCCATCTCCCCAACAAAAAAAAGAAAACACAACAAACTCAAAGTGTAGCTTCAGTTCCAGTTGTTCAAGTTCAAGATTCACTTCCAGTTCCAGTTCAAGTTGAAGTTTCAGTTCCGCGACCATCTAATGTTGCAGCTGCAGCAGATCCAGGTCCATCCAATAGTCAAGACCAATATTTTGAATTACCTCCAGGATGTAGCCAACAATAGAGAACTAGAAAGAACAAACTGATGCATAGACAATATTTTGTAGATTTTGTGTTGTTTTGGTGGTTGAATTTGCACTTTGGATATTTTTGTTATCTAGTTTCAATTTTTGTCAACAGTTGTTGTGGAAAGAACAAACTGATGCATTACAGTTGTTGTTATCAACTAGTTCCTATTTTTGGACAATGCATTTTTTGCTTCTATTATTTACATTACCACAATGCCAAAAATATGAAGAATTGGCTTGAACACCAAAAATTGGCTTGAACACCAGAAATTTTTATAACATACATAATCGAATATTCTTTACAACCGAGTTGGCTTCAATACAATAATACCAAAATCTGAAAATTGCCAACACACCCATAAACATTACAAACACAATCACATCATCAAGTATATTAAAAAGCAAGCTACAACAACAATGCCCCCCACAACTATTTCTCTTTCTTCTTTCTTTTTTCTTCTCCATCTTCAAGTCGGTTGATTCTTCTAAGTAGACCCAATATGATTTGTCGCGATCACTCACATATTGGGGGATCAATCCAAGAAAAGTAGTTGCAACCTCCTTCTTTCTACACAATAGGTCTCAACAGGAAAAAAAAAAAAAAAAGAAATTTCGTATGAAAATTGACCAAAAGAAATAGGTCTTTTTTTTTTTTCTTCAATCAGTTTTTTCCTTCGGCTAGAGCACTTACCCGGAATCTATCACAAGTTGCATATCTTCGGCCTGGATTCATGTCCGTCCATGAAGTTTTCTTAACTGATCGACGTCCACAGTAGCAATTCTCTTCCATTTCTCTTCACTCCTTCACAACCTTTGTGTTTGAACAACTTAGGACAAGAAATTTGGGGGTTTTAATTTATCTGTTACTTTGGGTGGGTGGAGTAAAAATTACATAAATACCCTTTCAAAATACAGGGGTTGTGCGCGTGTATCACACACACGGGAATATTCCATCAAGATTCGCCGAAAATTTAAAAAAAATGATTACGTGCTATAAAAAACAAAGGTTGGGGGTTACGTGTAAAAAAAAAGGTTGGGGAATGGGGGGGGGGGGAGGGGGTAAAGTGCAACACCCCCCAAAGGTTGGGGGGTGTCTGCATTTAACCCAAAAAATATTATAAAACAATATATTAAAACTTACGAGTATACACCCTTATTAACTTTAAAAAAAGCAAATTATTCTTTAGGGGTATTTAAATCATAAAAAATAGAATTATTTAAGTTGAGGGTATTATAAAAAATTTAAATCAATTTTATTTATGATATCTGCTAAATTCGTTAAGTTGATTAATAGAAAGGCAAATTTGTAAGGGGCAATTCTCTTATTCTTCCCAAGTACTTTCTGCCCATAGAACATGGCTGATCCCCAACTTGTAAGAAGAAAATAAAATAAAACAACAATCAGCAACTTGTAAGAAGAAACAAGTCACCTTCTGTGGCAACCCCACAGCCCCAATTTCCTATTACAAATCACGTGCACTTTACCTTACAGAACCGCCACAATTAATCTTCATACTGTGAGCCACTTATCCCATATCCCATAAAAATAACAATAGTAACAAGAATAAATTACAATGACCTGTCTTCAAATTTGATATAATTATGGATACCTTTTATTTTTTTAAAAATTGCAAATATCCCCTATGAGGTTTTAAACCGTCTAACAAATAACTCATTCATTCATTTTTATGAGTGAACTGATTATAATGTCCTCATGCAAAATGAATTATTTTTTTTATTAATTTTTAAAATTTTCTAAATTTTAGTGGACTAATATGCAGAAGAGAAATGTTTATTACATTTTTACACAGAGGAGCAGTACTGTAATTTGTCTTGGCTGATTTTTCTATAATTTTTTTTAAAAAAAAATCATGGGTAAAATGGACAATTTTAGACTTTTAGTTAAAAAATTACAAACATCAAAAGAATATTTATAATTTTTAAAAAAATAAAAAAATATTCATAATTATGTCAGATCTCATATGAGGTCATTGTGATTCACCTTAGTAATAATAATTTCAGAGAGCAATATAATAATTTCAAGATTCCCTGAATTTGTCTACCTACTTTGTGTTTATTTATATTACAGCGTTGGTTTAATCTTAATTACATTATTTGTCCTTACTCCCAAGATTCTGCCCCCAAACACTCACACACACACACAAAACCCTTTCACATATGGATATCATTTTTTTTTTGGTCTGATTTTCACGTTTATTATCTCAAGGGTTGGTCGGTAAATTGACTGCCTCAACCTTTGTCCTAACTTTAACTCTGGTCGAATAAGTTAAGGGAGTGGCTATTTTCCTTTTTTTTACTGACAATGAGTCCACAAAGTTTCTGTTCTCATTAAAAGAAGAGCATGTTTTCTGTGGGGGAAATTCTAATTCAAACCAGATTTGATCAAATTTGAATTAATTATATGAAAATTACAATACACTTATAATATGATTAGTATACAGATTAGGGAAAGTGATTGATCACATAACAAGTGTATTACACTTGCTCTGTGAATGATTTGGCTCGATCAAAACTGATTTGGATAAAAAAAAATTGTGTTCTATTACCCAAGTTAGTACCCAGTTGAGTGATTGCCATTGGATCGATGATGTCATCATTTGATTATTATAACATCATTTATTTTCATCCACAAGCCCTTGTGTACTTGTTTTAATGGGTCGCATGAAATTTCACATCAAGATGACAGGTAAAAAAAACCATTAAGTACACTCACAATCGTCAAAGATTGGACCACTAACCATTTCGTATCAAGATAGAAGCATATGAAAATAGCATCTTATAATTCACCAAAAAAAATTTTGTGTGTTAAATTAGGATTCAAAACCTACTAAAATACTTATTTTAGTGGTTGCATGAAATCTCCCATAAAAAAGTTGGGTAAATGAGATGGTCAACTACTCTCAAAACCTTTTAGGTCTAGGATTAGACCAGTAACCACTAATTTGGAGCAATGACAACAGAGTGTTTGTACGGATTTAAAATAAAAGCTTATCAAATTATTGCTGAAAAGAATATTTTCCAATTTTAATTTTTTTAAATACTCTCAAGTTGATTATTACTTAAGTTTACAACTTATTCCAATCACAAATAAATAAAATTCACTTTTCCTTACTTAAAAATCACAATCTACTAAGAAAAAAACTTACTTTAGTGGGAGATATGATATCTTTCATAAAAAAATTAGGTTCAAGAGACAAAGTACTCTTAAATACTTAGGGCATGATTGGTATGTAGGAATGGAATTGAGTGGGAATGGAATGAAGTTGAGAATGGAATGAAGATGGGAATGGAATCATATTTGGATACCATTCCTATGATTGGTATACACAAGAATTAGAAGGCAAATGGAACTATCATTTCTTAATTGATTCAATTCACATAATTGATAATTCAAAAAGAGATGGTTAGTAATGGAATAAAATTACTTTTACGACAAATGTGCCCCTTTAATATATTTTTATTTTGGGAACATTGAATGCATTTTATAATAGTTGTATTTTAAAAATTACTTATAGAATGTTATAAGAATTTATTTAAAATCTCATATATGAGTAAAACAATCTATGAGAAAATTTATTTACTTAGAAACACATAGATAATATTTTTTTCTGCAAAAGATATTGTATTAATTTGAACAACAATAATTAATCTAAAATTTAATCACAAATGCATCTACTACTTTGTCTGAATATTCAATAAAAAAATGAGCCGTCTTCTATGAGGATTAATTTTTTATAATAATATAAAATAATTTTTAAAAAATATGTGTGGGTATATACTAAACAAAAAATTGCATAATAAAAGTAAGGAAGTTGGTCAGGAGGGATGAATTTTGAACAAGCATGGTGGACGTTGAGACCGACTAATGAGATGAAATGATATTGGTCGGTTTATCATATGAACTTTTGTTGTTTTTTAATATGTTATTTTACGGTGGTTTTTTCATAGTTATATTTTTCCTTCACAGTAATATTCCCACATGAATAATAATAAGTAATCATACAAGAAAGAAGATATTAAAAAGTGAGTGCAATAAAATTTACTTGGTAATTTTGATAGTTATATATTTTGAAGAAGAGTTTAATAAGAATATGATGATAGAAATAGGTTTTGTTTTGGTTAATAAGAATAATTTTTCAAGAAAATATTTTTTTCCATTTCCCAACATAATAGGAATAGGTAAATACCATGGTGTGGGGATGGAATCACTAATCCCTTCCCTAAGGGAATAAGAATTCTATGGAATGACCAATTCCTTTCCTTTCTTATACAATATATGTATAGGAATGAACTTGGAATATCAATTCCATCTCAACCCATTCCCCATACAATCATGGCTTAATGGTATAGGAGGTTGGACCCATAAATCATTTGCTAGAAATTGGGACAAAGACACATGCAATCAAACTTCAATGCTTAACATGTTCAATTTACGTGTACGATAGGGACAACATTAATTAAAATTTTATTTATATATTTTGATTTTTACTTTTTACGTTGAGATAATGGGCTTAGTCTTCACTTATTATCCCATTCATCTATAATTTTTCTTTTATCCATTAATTCTTCATTTTATTTTATTCGATTCTTTTGATAAAATTAATTAATTTAATAAAAATATTATTATATTTATACAAATATCGACGCGGGCGAGCATGCGTAGTAACAATATGTGAAAGCAAAATAGATAGGAAAAAAATAAATAAAATGTATGGTGTAAAAGGATAAAGGGATTGAATTTGATTGAACATAATTGGGGCACCACTGCTATACGCAATCCCCACATGTAATGAACTGTCAACATTTATGATTTTTTTTTTTTTCTTTTTTTCTGTTTTTTGTTTGTTTATTTATAAGAAAATGCTGAGATATTGAGATTTGGTTACCATTTCTTGTCTGGAAACAACGGTTTACAAGCGTTGCCGCGAAAGCCTTGCATTTTTCCGGTGGCCGGGAAAGGGTTTCTCCGGGGAGGAGGGCATGAGCTGACGAGAGACGGCGCGAAAGCTCCGACGGATGATTTGTGTTGCTTTTGGGTTTTAGAGAGAGATAGCAGATTAGAATTCATGCAGGTAATCCAAGTGGTTTTCTCTCGTCGTGGATTTCACGCGCCTCCACCATGGTCTGGCATGGATCGGCGGAAGTCGCGTGGAAGGGTCGGGGGCGAGTAGGTGGGGACGGCGATGCTGTGGTCACCGGATACGGTGTCGTTTCGTCTGGTTCAGTGAGGTGGACGCGACGGAGGAGGGGCCGCCGAGTCGAACGATGGGAGTTGGAAGGGCGGCCGGGGGAGGAGAAGAAGAAAAGCGTGTGGGGAGGCGAGGCGGTAGCGAGTCCGGCGTGGCGAGGAGGGACTCGGTGTCCTGATTCAGAGGTGGGAGTGGTGGTCGTAGGTGTAGCGGCGGTTGATACTGTGGTAGAGGAGTTGAAGTTCTTGACTTAGAGCGAATGGAGATAGGGTTGGAGATGGACGGCCTGATTTCTGGGGAGAGTGTGTTCGGGGGATGATGAGATCCGATGTTTTTGTGAAGCACAATTGCGATTTCTTGCGATGATTTTTATGTATTTTCAATAATTCAGAGAGAGAAGAAGAAATTACAGAGAGAGAGAGAGAGGAGAGAGAGAGAGAGAGAGAGAGAGAGAGAGAGTTGTCTTGTTCAGATATAGTTTGCAAAACAATCGTATTATGTGTGTTCATGAATTGGTGGGGTGGGTGGGATACACAAAATCCGTGGGGGGTGGCGGATGGGGTGGGGTTACATATGATTATGTAATTTTCATTTGTTTTTTATGTTAATTAATAGAGAAAATTGACAAATCATAGAATTAAAAAAATCTTTTTGCAATTTCCTGAAATGAATAATTCCTGAAAAAGGCATGTCATTAAAGAATATAATGTAGATCTTAGACTATATGTGGGATCAGCTTTCTGGATGATCTATATGGGACATAAGATTATAATTAATCTCTTTGTGGTTAAAATTGGATTTTTAGTTTACATGGGTTTGTGTCTTCAAGTCTTATCAAATGAATTTATGATTTAATATTTGAAAATTGATATTTCACTTTAGTTAATTTTAATATGATATTCCAATGTGAATAAGTCATTCTTTTAAGCGATTATATCATTAATATAAGGAATCCCTCATTCATTATACACATAATTCATCTCTTATTTAATAATAATATTTCTTGTGGGATCTCTAATTTGTGTTATAATTATATCTCTAAATAATATTCATATCAAATTTTTCATCTTTTAGCGCGTACTCTCTGTATTTATAACTCAAAGAAATAATTTGAATCGAGCTGAACACATATTGTTTAAGATTATTTAAATTCAAGCTTCAAAAAATATGTTTGAATTTGATTTGATTATTGATTTATTGAGCTCAAACGAGCTTTTACTTGTATCAAAACGAGTTGAGATCAAGTAATTTGATACTTTTAATGTATATTGTATTATTTTTGCATTAATCAAATAGAGCTCGAACCGAGCTCGAAATTTTATTGAACAAAATTTTTTTATTAAAGTTTGATTTGCTAAGTTTAATAAATCAAGTCTAATCAAGCTTTTATTAATCAATTTCAATCGAGAATCAAATAATTTGTTTATCTTTCAGTCCTATATCCAGCTAGGGAAAATATATTTTCGTCCGAACAATAAATATTTAGTAATATATACACGTCTTAGGTTAGGCCTAATTATATAAACATCATTTACCCTTTATAAAATTACAAGTCACCATCTATTTAGGGGCAAAATCTTACAAAATACACACATTAAATTAAACTACATTGATAACCCCTCGAGGGTTGTACTTATAATTATGCAGAGGGCATAAAATATTTGTATAATTAAACATAACTTGAGGAGTGTCAATATAATTTATCTTACATATTATAAACTTATATACCTGCATGCAAACCTTAACAAACTACCTATATACATTTTAACTTTGTCCAAACATTAATTCAAACACTGTAGACATTACTAATTATACTTCAATTTTTTGTTACTTTTCTTAGTTGGGACAGTGACAACAGGTTTTGTTCAACCAACATTTTCGATCATTTAAAACAAAATGGATCTTACATATATATACACTCATATTTAATCGAAATAATCCCCTTTATTTATTTTTGGCAAAAGAATTTGATAGTTATTTATGATAGTTTTAAATATGTAGTAAGAATTGAAAACTTTAGAAGCACCATAGCTAAAATAAGACGAAAAAAGGGTTGCAAGAAAGCGAAGTTGAAAGGATATGGCGAACCAAACTCACAACGGCATCATCAATTCCACATGCATGGTAGGGGTGGGAGAAATTCTAATTCAGACCTGGTTCGGTCGATCCTAATCAATTATATGGAAAGTATAATACAGTTATCATGTAATTGATGTACATTTATCACATAGCAAGTGTATGATTAGCTGGGTTCAATCAAACTCTCAGCCTCCTATGCGGCGGCAGCAGCTTTTGGGGCGGCGGGTTCCGAAGCTAGCTCTCCGGAAACCTGGAAAGTGTCCCCGTACTTGACGGCTTCTTTGTCGGCCTGCGGCCGCCGGCGTTGTCCCTGACTCATTGGGCACCTTGGAGAAAGCTAATCAAAATCAACAAAAGCGTTCGATCCTTATACATGCGATTGTGGAGGCCGAAGCGGTGGTGTGCAGCGTGGCCCTGAGTTTCAGTTACACGTGTTGACTAGAGGAAGAGAACACGTAAAATTTTAGTTTGAATCTATTTCACCCAAGTTGAACCAATAAGATATCAAGTGCAATACACTTATCGTGTGATAGTGTATCCTGTAAAAAAAAATGACTATATCACGTAAATGTCATTACACTTATTTTGTGATTCATTTGATTGACCTGATTCGAAAAAGAATTTTCCATCTATAAATGTCAGACTAAGAACCTTGTTGACTTGTTCAATAATCTGCTACTATAAATTCGTACTTTGTTCATATATTATATATAGGAGTATACACGGTGCGGTTTGAGCCAATTTAGGTAATTTTTTAGCCCAACTTAATGATTGCGATTTTTAGAAAGCTTAACCCAAACCCAAACCGACAATCATCAAAACCGCACTTTGCGGTTTAATTGGGTTGGGGCGGATTTTGCGTTCTTTAATATAAAATCAATCACATGTACAATCATATTATTATTTTGTGATAATTTATATTTTTGTTACAATTATTTTGTTATAATAAATGGATTTTCTTGTAGTGATAATTAGCAAAAATGTAAAGATACACTAAAAGGAATATGATTTTTTTGCTACGATGGATTTACTATAATCAAAAGACAAAAACCACAGTGAATACAAATTAACGCCACGGCTCTGCAACGGTCATTAGTCGTTGTGTTCTGGAAGTGAAGCAAAAAAATTAGGGTAAATTACATCTTGTGGCGTCTCCCTTAAGGTTTGACATAATTACAAATACCCCCTTGTTGTTTGAAAAATTACAAATACCCCCCTGAGGATTGTAACTTTTAACCAAAAGCTTGAAATGGATCATTTTTCCCTTAATTTTTTTATTAAGATTGTAGAAAAATCGGCCAAGACAAATTGCATTATTGCTCCTCAGTGTAAAAAACTTAAGAAACCTCTCCCTGTACATTGTAATCCAAATTTTTTTTAAAAATTAAATAAAAATAATTCAGTGCATAAGGGCATTTTGGTCCGTTCACCCATAAAAATTGATGAAAATGGATTATTTGTTAGACGGTTACAAACCTCAGGGGGGTATTTGTAATTTTTCAAACAACGAGGGGGTATTTGGAATTATGCCAAACCTCATGGGAGGTAGATGTAATTTACCCACAAAATTAACCATGGCTAAAAGCATAAAATCAATGAAAATGTTATGGTAATGGTAAAAACCATGGCAAATATTGATTAACTGTGGTAAAAATTTAAACTTTTGCATTGATTTTATTTGATCGTGGTTAGTAATATCTATTTACCATGATTTTTAAGATGTAAACATTTATAGTGTAGCGAAAAATATATTTTTTGAATAGTGATATGAGTTATTAATTACAATATGTAAAATATAAACACTTATACATGGTGATATATATATATATACTATAAAAGCATACAAATAAATATAAAAGACTTACCAATTTTTTATCATAAAATTATAACAAAAAAGTCCTTATTTTTTTCGAATTAAATTATATAAGAAATTAATTATAATACTATATAAATATTAAACAACCATTGTTTAAAATAAAAAAGATGATTATGAAAACATATTGTAACAAAATGATGATATCGTCTATTTCAAGTTCTTGCTTTTATCAATGGCATAAAAAATATAAAAGACTATCAATAACCAAAGTTAATTAATTGACCTCATTTATATATTTATATGTATTATATATACCAATAAAAATAATCATGGTACATTATTATTCTTGTCTTGAATATTAGTTTATGTATTATCGATACTTTTGTATAAACATATAAGTAATTTCAGCATATATTATTATTATTATTGCGGTCAAACGCGATCCATATGGTCTACGTGAACATAAACCAATTCAATTCCTAAAATGCGGTCTTTTTTCTACTAGTCATACCAACCCAACTCGCCCTTAGCCCGCTAATTATGGTGTGGGTTGGGCTGGGCCAATCGGATGGAACGGCCCGACGGTTTCATTGAACACTTATATGCATACATTTACAAATAATTAATTTCTTTTACACGTGAATTAAATAATACTTATAGTTTTTGTAATGTAATGAATATTATACACAATTTACTTCAATAGCATTCCTTTTAAAAAAATTAATAAAATTTTCTCAAAATCTAAAACTACATGTAGTTATTATTATAAGCATATGTTTTATATATCAATGACTACTTTTCACAAGAATATTAACATCATTATGAATGATTATTTGATCTACATTGTGTATTTATTAAAGATAATACACTGGTACTATAATTTAAAAATAATTATAAACATCATATACATAAATATAATATCAACATATTTTATTGATTTCTGAATCATATTTTCCATTCCCTCTTTCCTCCCATCTCACCCCATTATCTAAAAACTTTTATCTCTTTCTATTCTATTTTTCCTTTTCCCAATCATATTATTTAAACTATTCTTTAAATTCATTAAATATATTAAACAAATAATTATTAAAAAAACACTTAATTATGTATAACATTTAAACCGCAATTTTACTTATATTTTAATGCCCTAGCCCATACATCAGCAGGGAGCCCCATCATAGGCCAATAATGTCGTAGCATCGGTCTACAACCATCACAGCAAAGGCCCACTACGTTGGTTTGCAGGCAGAACTATTCAACTACAAACAGAAAATTCATACACAAATCAAATTTAGTCAAAACAAATCCATCACGTCGCAAGTATATATAATTAGTTCAAATTTGATCAATTCAAATCCGAATTAAAATTTCCCTAAGACAAGAGGGGAGAACTGTTGTTCAAACTGAATCCGAACATAACTCAATCAATCACATAACAAATATAACTCACACTACATTTGTCGATAAAAGTGACCGGTAAGTGTAATTAGTTATGTCCAACCAGTCCTGATTTGAGTAAGAATTTTCCTCCGAAAGAACAGAAGAGCTGGGCATATATGCTTATACCAATTCCAAAGAAAAGAGAAAGAGATTGCAACTTCCATCAGAGTTGAAGAAAGAAAGAAAGATTTACTGACAGCAAAAGTAGGGAAAGATGCCCATATTTCCCCATCCTCAACACAAAGCCCACTCCTTCCTGTCTTGATAAATCTTCATAGTGGCCATCCCCATCTCAAGTCACCATCACACTAAGAGGATAGATAGGTCTTCTTACCAGTGGCAAAGGTCACAGAACCACTCCGACGACAAAAAGAGGCGGAGATAGCGAACAAATTCGCGACCCCACCTCCCCTTTCATCACTTCTAATGACTAAAAACATGACTATTCATCACTTCTAATGACTAAAAACATGACTATGACAACGAGAAGAGAGAAAAGCTCGTCGGGCCAACATCAAGATCCACCAAAAATCCTGCTTGTAAGAGAGCAATACAACATACTCGACACACTTTCAACTAACCAAGCTTTTAGAAAGAATCGAGTGATCAAGACGCAGAAAACACAGCTGAAATATGATACATGGACCAGTAATAATCGCAAACAGCAGGTCTTACGACCCTCGTGAACTTTCAACTTCCAGTAGCTTAATTTGGTCACCGAAATCTTTAATTAACGTATTCTAAGCTTAACTTGAGCAGAAACAATGTCATATACATTAGTGGCAGAGGAAGTAAAGAAAAACCTAGGACAAACTAGACAATAGTAGTAGGAACATATGACAAAACAGTAAGATGTGTTCCAATCTAGTGACAACCTCATTGAAGCAGACAGGTTCAATCATCGAACCATCTTCATTTATCGCGTCCATAATCTGATGGGATTGGCATCGTGTATCATTTCAAATCTTCAGCAACATCTGCTTGCATTTCACAAATATATGGATAGTACCAACACAGAAGGCTGGTAAGAGAATAAAGAGCATCATAGGAGAACAGGATCAATTAGGACAAGGAGACATATACTCAGCTCCTGCTTTCAGGACTAACATTCTTGTATCATTACAAGAAAACTCATCATCTAAATTTCTGCTAAACCATATTCTTTGTATGCATAAACCTCGAGGAAGACATTGCTATCCCTGCATAACCGGAACCAAAGATGCAGCTTCAGCATTCTAACACCATGAACTCCAAAACTAGAAACTCCCCAGCAGTGTACATGAACACCAAGAGTATGTGAGAATTTGAATAACTATTCTACTCAAAACAATTCGAGCAACAGGCAGAATCGAATTGAAAGTTAAGTGAATTTAAGCTGTATTTTCAATCTTTCTTTGACAAGCATGATCTAAAGCAGGTTCTTGATTGATCTAACTCTGTTAACTGGATTAAATTCGGAATACGAACTATGTACTATCTTAACTAAGGGGAAGATAGACATTCGTTGGAAATTCTCTACTTATTAACCAGAAACGCATAGAAATTGCGTTTTCAAACATGAGAGGAGTAATCTCTAATGATGAAAGTGAAACATAGAAAGGTAAAGTCATTTCTTTTTACTGTACAAGAACAAGCCTATTCCCAGCTCCCATATCCCCATCGCCATCCTCCTCAGCACCGTCGTCGTCGTCATCCTCTTCCTCCTCAGCCGCGCCGCCTTTGGGCACCGTCACCACCAGCTCTCCGTCTTCACAAGAGGCGGAGGCGAGCTCAGGCCGAGTGGAAGCCGGCAGCCGGAACCGCCACAAATCGAGCTCAAACTCAGTTCCCGATAAATCAACAACACCGTTTCCCCTTATAACAATCTTAGTAACCCCAGGGTAGATCTCGACAGCATCGGCCCTGACGCCACCGCTTATGTCATCGGTGGCGGCGGTGAATCTGAAGGAGTCAGGGGTTTCGTCGATCGAAACGTCGGCGTCCGAGTGAAAGGGCAGCTCCAAAACCTTCGCAAAGATGTGGGGCAGGCGCCTCAGCTTCTTCTGCCGGCAGCTGTTCGCCTGAGCTAGCAACGACGCAACGTCGTACTGCAGTGTGATGTTGCGCTTCCTGGGCACGGGATGAACCTTCATTTGAGGGCAAAGATCGCACCTTTTTCCTCCGAAAACAATAAATAAACTCTTTCCCAAAAAGAAAAAAAAGGGAGCCCAGATGAAATTTTGAGGCAAAGATTTGATTTTCCGAAAAAAGAACAAGAAAAGCCTGAATTAAAAAGTCGCGCAGAGAAAATCAAGAATTCGAGGCGGAGGAGATTGGGTTATCGAGAGAGAGAGAGAGAGAAACACAAGAACCCAAGAGAATCTTGAATTGAAAAGGGGGCCCGGGTAACGATTTGAGGCGAAGATTGGACAGTAGAAACAAGAAGAAATGGAATTGTTGAGAAGAGAAGAAAAGAAAAGATAAAGAAAAAAAAAGTGAATATTGATAGATTTGGGCTTTGGGGTTTGCTCGCCACAGCCTCTACGTGTAAAGAAAGCGTGTTTGCTAAAGGAGGAAAGGAGATAACCAACACACAGTACTGTATCAGCTCTCAGCCACCATAAATAAAATAGCACTTTATTCTAAGCTTTTTTGTGAGAGATTATGATATATTGTGTTTTCATTGATTAATATTTATACATAATGTGAAAAAGTATATAAATAATTTAACATTATATATATACTACTTATAAAACCTACAATATTTACGTTGATTATAATCATTTATTTAATAACTTTACGATGAATTAAAATCTATTATAATACCGCGACCACGATCGCCCATGAATGATTTGGGTCAAATGAAATCTGGGTGATCACGCCGATCGCCCAGCGGAGATCTAAGCGACGACGATGCTAGTTGCCCAGATTTCATTTGGCCAACCTCGCCGCCCTCCTCAGCACAGATCTGGGTGACCAACAATGGCGATATTTTTTATTTTAAATTTTAAACACAGAGTTTCTAATTTGCTTATTTTAAAAACAGGGGAGAGGGATAACTTTTTCGTAAAACACATGTGGGTAAATTGAAGTTTAGCCGAAAAAGAAAGCCCATTTACATCATAAACAACAATTAGTCACGTCGCCACACCAATTTTTAATACCTCTAGTTAGATAGTTATAAAAATTAATTATAATTAACTTTTTCTTCAAAATTAACTCCACTTTATTCTCATAAGACGATATCAATTCTTTTATTGTATAAATAATATTTTAAGTTAGATTTTTTTTAAATATAACTTATAAATTTATATAATTTATTTTTATTTATAATATATTTTAAAATATAAAAAAGTATTGATTATATACACATATACATACGACCTGCCACGAGAATTAGTATTATAAAATGTGGTCACGAGTAGTAGTAGCATTGGTAGAGCGGTGGCAGCTTGTGGAAGAGATCAATAATTGTGAACATTCGTCTTTTTGTGACCTCATTGATTTGGAATTCGTGTTTTTTTTTTCCTATCTATTTTTACAGTAATTATCGAGTAAATTACATTATCATCTTTTGAAATTAAATTTAAATTATATAAATTTTCATGTTCTTTGAAAAAAATTATAAGTACATATCTTAATATTATAATTAAAATTACAAATACAATCCCTATTTAATAACGAAATTCTATACAGTACTTTTGGAGTACATTACATTTGAAAACCCTCAAGGGATCTACTGTAGAGTTTTTGTAATTAGATAATTTTAATGAGTATGGATATAATTTACCTTAATTATTAGGTAATCTTTTTGGTGTTGGTTTGTCTAGCTCTTAAAGTAATTATTGTGTGACGTTTTTTATTGCAAGGACAATACAAATACTATATATATATATATATTTGTACACATGACACTCTAACCAATATTTTATAACGCATTAATTTATAGTGTAGATTGATTTACCATTGTCATGTTACGAGATATTAGTATTATGAGTTGTTATTCGAAATTTTTATTATAACTTTTTATTGTATTATATATATATATATCATATATATAGAGAATTTATATATGATACAAGCAAATATAGGCTCGTTTAACAAGTCTAATTTGCTATCTTTAAGCCTGAATTCTTGCATATCTGAAAGGAAGGGACCTGCACAAAAGACGTTAGCACTCTAATGCTCAACTCAGTAAACAATGGTGAAAGATAAAATAATTGTAATTCAAATAAGGAATAATAAAGAGCATAAAAATGAGAGTAAGTGTGCTTTAAGCAATAGAGTTTTCTTATGTGTTAGTGATATGAAAATCGTTTCCACCTTTCGGAGGGGATTAGATGCCTACTTATAGCCCCCACCCTCCCCTGGCTAGAGGAGCCCTTCTCCCCTGGAACTCCATCCGAGCGTTATCATTGAGGATCGAACCTTCTATCAACGGTCATTTCCTTTCAACTAATTGGACTTCCTGTCTTTTTGGGGAAATATATCATCCAATGCCGAAATTTGATACGGATGGCATTCGATTTTTGGAAGGATGATTTAGGTGGATAACACCATGTCCTTAATCCGCGGCCTATCTGTTTTGGCAACATGAAGGACTCGGATACCACGCTAGCTTAATAGGGCCCGACCATACATCGCCCAAAGCCTCCAAGGAGCTGACCTAGCTGCCATGTATCTTAGACCTCTCCGTCGATGAGCTTTCTTCTGTACGACACATCTTAGCCTGACCTCCTAGACCTCCTACATTAATTGGGCTTTCATCCTGATTCTTCACCGTAGGCCTTCCGAATTTATACACTTTTAGTGGTATCAATTAATATCATTTATATATTTATAAAATATTTTTTTATGCATGAAATACACATACAAAATAAAATGAAATAAAATACATAATATTAATTTATAATTAAATATTCGAACTGATTGTGCTATGTGCTTTTGTAGAACAACTAAAATATACTTCTTTACGTAGTCCTATTATGCACATGAAATCACAATTTTCGTAATAAAATTGTTACATGCATCAGCCATTGGCGGTATTTAATATGTAATATTAGTAGTCGTCTCCGTATTTAATGCGTGCAATTATTATTAATTATGAATGATGCGTCTACGTATTATTTTAAAAGAATCTTTGACTAAATTATGAGCATCAACTTGGAATTCTTATACTTTTTTGAAGATGGCTGGTCGTATGTCATTCTCTATGGTGGTATAGCCAGTGGAACTGTGCAGTACGTACAATTACATGTAATATGATATTGAAGTATTGCGTATATCATCCAATTTCTTAATTAATTATATTTAATGATGATTAATTATAGTCAAGATCTTCCCCTATAAAAAAAAAAAAAAAAAAAAAAAAAAAGGCAAGATCTTAGACGTCTCTCAGTCTCTAATGACTTGAGTCTGTTAAATTGGGCCTAAATACAGGGCCGGCCCATTTATAGCCCGGTGATACTTTGAATTTTGACACGAGAGCCTTTGCTAGATCTAAACCGGCTTCATAGTACAAGGTTTACAAATTTAACCCCATTAATTTAAGATTATCCACGTGTCATGTGGGCCCATTTTGTGGGCCACAATTTCCAATATGTTGAGAATATTCATTTTTTCGTTTGACAAAATTATCCTTCTATTAATGTAATTACATAAAATAATGGTATATGCATTGTGATTATTAAGTAGATTAATCCATTTGGTTGGTCGGATCAAGATACATTTTCTTTTGCAGACAAATATTATTTGTGTGTTTGTTAAATCAATAAATATAATTCATGAAATAACTACATATACTTTTTTATTAATAACATACGAGATATTTTATAGATTGCTTATATTCTTTTTATAATATGCTTTGAAAATAGATTATCATACAATTGAATTCAACATTTTTAATAAAACATAAAAAGTAATTTCCCAAAAAAAAAAATGAACACTAAAGAGAAAATTTGTCCTAAGAGTAATTTAATTCGTATTGGAAATTTAAATGTAATTAATCATACAATATACATTGGCACATAAAGGAGTTCAATTACTTATCTTACTAATTATTGCAGTTGAATCATCTATTGACTCCGGCCTTTTTGGCTTGCCTACAAGCATTCAAATGATTATTTGGATCTATAAACACCCTTTTCTCGTTTTAAATGAAATATTAATAGAGTTATTCAATGATTCCTTTACTAACTATTCATATTTTATTATTAATCATGCGAATGAAATAAAAAATGAATGACAATTTTATTATCTTTTAATTTTTTGTATATCAATCATAAAAATAATATTCAAATATCATTTGTTTTTTTATCAATATCCTATTCCTAATTTCATTTTGTTCCCAAGTTCCAACCATGCACTTTAAGTTTATGTTCTCAAGAAGTGAGTTATGAAGGAAATATCCAAGCTCGTACAGGACAAAAGTACAAAACTGACAATTTACAAGAAAACAATATTAATTTATAGAGTAAATTACAATGATCTCCCATTTGTCATAATTACATATATTTTTTTCATTATTTTAAAAACTACAAATACCCCCCTTGAGATTTATAATTTTTAACCAAGGGTCTGAAATGGTTAATTTTGCCCTTAATTTTTTTTTTCTAAATTATAAAAAAATCAATTGAGCGAATAAGCTGGTCTACTGCTTTAGCTGCTAGCGGCTGAAGACACGGCTGTAAGCCTGTCTGGAAGCCAAGAGAGCTATCCGAGCCGACCATTCCGACCAGAGGAAGAGGCTTCTAACAAGGCTTTCTATTTGCGTAAGTGACCATAGAAACTAGTAGCAACCAATGCAGGAGGAATGCCGGGCTAGTCCCACTTGCCTATCAGCGGACCGTAAGCATTGGGAAACAACAACTACTAGACGAGACGGCTATGGTTGGTATTCCCGGGGCTATGATAGTAAAGAGTGGGGGGTTCGCAAATTACATTACGGCACCCCCTGTGTAAAAAAAGTAATAAACCTCTCCCTAGACATTTTTTTTTTAAATTTAAAAAAAAATAATTAATTTGCATAAGTACATTTTGACCAGTTCATCCATAAAAATTAATTAAAATAGGTTATTTGTTAGACATTACAAACCTCAGGAGGGTATTTGTAATTTTTAAAGCAACGAAAAAGCATTCATAATTATGCAAAATCTCAAGAGAAGTCATTACAATTCACCCTATTTTATATTAAGATCAGGTTCTCACATTAAAGAATTCAAAACCAATTAAAATAAAGCTGGAGATTAGTAGAATTTCTTATACTAACTGTTGTAATGATTGAAACAGCAGAGAGCCAGCCAGCCAGCTATCTATCTATCTTTTTCTCTTTATGAAAAGCAAAAGGTATCATATCATATCCCTTTATCTAAAGTCGCAAGTATTTTAGGCGTTGCAGCACTTCCCCCTTTTTCTTCAATTCAGGAAAAGAATAAGTGCGTCGTGTTTGTTCAAAAGCGACTTGTCTTCCATTCAGGCGACTGAAATCGTCAAAGGCCCAAAAAGCGTGTTATTCCCAGACCACAATATAATAAAAACTTCTCCACTTAAAAAACTTGTGTGAGTTTCGTATCTATGGAGTCTCGATTTTATTCCAAATGCCGTCGAACTCGTCCGCTTACCTGCTTTCAACGTAAAGCCTAAGTTTGAAATTTGAATTAATAAAAAATATATGGGTTGGGATTTTAACCCCTTCAGTGACCCCTAAAAATATGGGAGCACAATACATATTTTAAATCAAACAATTATTACAAGATGCAAAGATAAAATATGTAAATATTTTAACAGTAAAAGAAAAAGAGGTAAGAACACCGAACACAGCTCAAATCTTCTGATCCGATGGGAAGAGATCACAAAATTCCCACCAAGGGAATTCCAGCAACTACACAATATGGTTGCTCCAACACCAACTCGCCACACAGGCTCAAATACACAAAGGCCACGGTCCACAAAAGATCCAACACCACTAACCAATTCAACAAAAAGACTTACAACCACAAAGTGAATCTACTAAGGATGTATGATGTTCACTGTGAACGATTGACTATTTGAGTCTTATTAACCACAATCATGAGAAGGATATATATAGAGAGGAGGGTGAAATAATCGGAGGAGAATAACCATTTCCAACGACATGGGAAAATGACGGCAACGGAACCCAAGAGAAGAAGGGGGAGAGACGAGGAGACACTTGCAGAAGACAAATGAGTTATTAGGGTTTCAGCAAGTGGAAGACGAAAAGACCCTTTGAAGAGATAGTGGAGCAGATCGGGTCGGGCGGACGAGTTGGGCCAGAGCCATCCAAGTGTTTTGCGCCGAAAAATCTTGGGAACATGGATCATAAATTATCAACAATATCATTCAAATTATTAAATATTAAGTACTCGTGACTATATAAATCATTCATATATGTAATTACATAAACTACTTTTGACAACAAAAAAATATGGATAGTTTGTGCAATAATATTGACGTTTTTTGGAATATATGCATAATTTTTTAAAAAATATAGGTGATTTGTGTAATTGATACTGACATTTTTTTTTATAGATGTATGTCTAATTTTTTAAAAACATGAGTGATTTATGTACATATACCATGTATCATGAATATGAATGTAATTAGTTCTTAATTATTTTTTCTTTTTGAAATACCTTAATTAATTAATGGCCTATTAAATATTAATTGTGTATGAGTGTTTGAATGGAGCATCCATCAAGCGTAGTTACACGTACAGATAACTTTATCTCCTGAGATGCATTGGAAAACTCGTTTCGTTGTCGTGTGCTTTCGGTCACAATAAAATGCTTTGATACTTTTCAAGATTTGACCAAAGTTTTATTACTATTTGTCGTTTCCCCTTTTGGGGTAAATTAAGAGAATCTTTTATACGATTTCTTTTTATGTATTTATTGTACCCATCCATTAAAGTATAATATATATAAGTTGTTAGGGTATTATATTTATTTTATATTTTTATATATATTGACTTATAAGAAATTTGGTGATGATTTTATTGTGCAAAATGCTAAAATATATTGATAATAATATAATTATTCATGGTATGAGGGGCAATTTTAACTAAATGATAAGTGTTTCGTTTGTTAATTCAAAGGGGATAAATATTACATCAACAATAATTTAGAGGGACAAAGTATATTTAATCTTTTAATAATTACAAAATTATTAGTATACCTTTTGAAGGGTAAGAGATTAATTTTGGTACCAATTTTTCTCATCAATGTCACTTTAATATTAGAGAGTGGAGTACCAACAAATAATTCAACTGATATTCGAATTTCACTATGAATATCACTTTAGTCCTAATAATTATTTTGGTAGACAAAAATGTGGATCCCCTAAAATAATTTTACTTTAATTATTTTTTCCATAAATAATTGCGTATTTAATTCTATCAATAATTCATATTCATACTAATTTAAAATTAATTATTTAAATTTTTATTCAATCAACTGAATAGAATAAAAATTAAATGATGCAGTGCACTCTAATGTCTTATATTTTTTCGAGTCATGATTACGTATGCCACGATGCTCTACACATACATCATAATGATTGTGTAATTTTATATTACAAGTGTGTGTGTAAGTATGTGCATTGGGCCATGTTTTCTGTTCACGTACAACTTTGCTCTAAAAAAGACTCATGTCGCTAGTTTGTTTACATTTTTATTTTATAAAATAATAATTGGAGTGAAAATATATTTATTTATGAGTATTTACATTAAAATTAATTAACATCACAATTTCATATAAAACACAAATTATTAATTAATTTAAATATATCTTCATTGAAAATCTGTACAATATTATAAACACATATTTTCTTCTGATAATTAAAAATTAATTTCATGTGCATAGATTTTTTCAGACGTGGCTGTCTCGATGAGTTTGACTTGAATTCAAATATTCATGTTTGTTTGTGTTTTCATTTACAGTTTTCAATTTTTAAAATAGTAACTAAAGTAAAAATATATTCATTTATACATATTTTTATTGAAAATTTATTGATTTGACAACATAGTTCAATATAAATACATCATATTAACTAATTCAAATATATTTTCATAATACACGAATATAAAATTGAAAATACATATTTTTCACTGAAAATTAAAAATAAAAGCACAAACAAACCGGTGCCCTGAAAGTTTTCTCAACTAAATCAAATTTTAATGCATTAAAATATATATTAATTAATTCATCAAATAATATTTATTTTCTACATGTATATCTATACTATTATATAAAAAAATTATTTTTTACTGACAAATGACGATTAATGACACAGTCGCACCACTTTTTTGTAATGTAAAAAATAACCATCAACTGATATGATAACTACTTTATTCAATTTTTCAAATTTTATTAATTGATAAAATATTTTTTTTCTTTCTTTCCTACTTTTTTTTTTAATGTGGCGTGTTAGTTTATATATTTTACTTTTATTTATATTATATTTTAAAGCATAAAAAAATATTTATTATATGCACGCAGGAACGACGTGTCACGACGGCTAGTGCATATAAAAAGAAAATTATATTTTTACTCACAAAGAACGATTACTTTCATCGGGACACTAATTTTCTGTTATGCCAATTATACCCCTAAGTTAATTTCTTTTATTTATTTATTTTCTTTTTTCTTAAATGTGAATTTGTTGGTGTATGCATATATATTTTTATTTATAATATATTTAAAAACACGAAAACGACTCCTATGTTTGGTTTCATTTTATCCCCATTTTCGAGATGATGAGAAAATAAAACACATATATTACTGAATATTTTGCACATTCTCCCGTATATAAATACATCCACTTATAAATAAATAATTATTATTATATACATATATTTTTATAAAAATATATAAAAAAGACATGAACAGTGAACAATATTTTTTGTCCCAATATACAACATAATACATACAAAAAACATGAATATTACTATATATATAAATATATAAAAAGAGACATGATTTGACAATAAATAATATTTTTTATCTCTCAATATACAATACAATACATATAATACATTTTTTACATTATTTTAAATTAATTCCAAAAATCAATTCAAACATCCAATCTATTTCTTACACACTTATTTAATTTTATTTTTTATCTTTATTTTCACAAAATAAAACAAAATATTTTAAAAATAAAACAAACATAGAAAACATGTCATGTCAGCTAGTATAAGAAATGGGATCACTGGCATCAGAAAAATTTGGGAGGGCAAAATTGTCATTCTGCAGTTGAATCATTTCATGTCGGTTTCAAGCAGGCATGACCAACGCAAAAAAGTAATTACCACTAAAAAGCAGGGCCCATTTGGTAAAACCGGGCACATCCACGTTCTATCGCACGGTGGCACGTCGTTCCTATAGCGGAGATTTAAATGCAATTGTGAGTTCCATTTGAAATCCGTGTGGATTTCTCTCACATAAGCGTACAAGCCAAAACGCTCTCTCTCTCATAGACTGCAGAACTAGAACTTCCCCAATGCCTTCTTCCTTTCTCTTCTCTCTCTAAAACAATCAGACTGTCCTCTAATCTACACACACGCACACCTACACATACAGTTTGTGAAGAACAATCATCACATAACCTCAATATATTTTGAGAGAGAGGACGCAATCGGAGTGCAAGATCTCCGCCATTTCCTCTGTCGTCACTTCACAAATCAGGTTAGTACAATGGGTTGAGTCTGTTTTCCAGCTGGGTTTATGAATTTGTGTTTTCTTTGTAGATGTGGTGATTTCATTTCGTTGTAGTGATAGCTGTTTTGTTTTTATTTCTGTTTGATGTGTGTAGATCGGAGGAAACTGAAGAGTGACGGTGTGGTTGTTGTGCTTGCGCACAGAAATACGTATATGTTCGATGTCGGGGCCGGGTTTGTTGAAATAGATGTTGATCTGCTCAGATTTTGGTGGTTATGGAGGCGATCTAGAAGTTCTGATTGTTTAAGATTGATTTAGTTGTGGAAGCTGTTGATTTGTTAGGTCCTGTTTCAGTTTGTTTAGTTGTAATTAAAATTAGTGAATAGGAAGGAAGTACAGATAGGACTGAGTTGAGGTTATTCTGTAAGTTGCCCGGGATGGAGACTTTAGTGGTTGTTGCTCATCATAGAAATAACCATCACTGTTATGGTAGAAATCGGGGCCATGGTTCGACAAAATTTGGGTCGTTTGGCTCACCTCCTTCGGGGAATTTTCGGGGGATTAATTGCAGGACATTTCAATCTGGAGAAGGTTTACTTCCCACCCCTTTCACATCTTGCTCCCCTTCAACCCCTGTTGCTAGAAAGGACTTTTCCGCTTCACTTTCTTACAGGACCCCATCGCCGTCTCTTTATGAGAACCAAAAGATCTCGAAAAGAATTGCAAAAAGCTGTACGACTCCAATACCAATTAAGATCAAGTTACCTAAAGATAGAGAGGTCCATTTCTCCGAGCGATGGGCTGGACCTGCATACTCGAATTCACCTCCTCCGAGTTCTTTGCCTATCCCCAAGTTCTCGATGCAGCCCAAAAGAACTGTGTCCCTGGAATTCCCTACTATGGCCTCTGATATAGATTTGCATCCCATTGCAAAGTCTGCTCCTGCTTCCCCAACCAGGGAGCGCAGCCCTTCTCCTAGTTATCGGTTTGACAGTGCTGATTCTGCGACTAAGACCCTTCGTCGCATCCTTAATCTTGATATTACTGATGAATGAACAAGTGGTGGTGGTTAGTGCTCCTGTAGATAAGGAAATTAATGTACTTTTTGTGGGCTACCGGTGGAATGTATATATAATAAAGAAGATCAGTGGGATAACTTGTTAAGAGATTAGTTAGCAATTTGAAGTTGTGGTGGCATGCCAGTGCAAGAGCGGTGATATCTGGTTGGTTGACTCTCTCCGAAATCTCTGGAAATTTAGATTGTTTGATTGGGAATACTCGATGTGGTTTGGTGGTGTAGCTCAGACATGGATTTCCCCTGCCATAACTTGTGAATGGATGGTGGGGATTTATCAGGTGGCATACTGTTGTTGAATGAGGATGGATGGAAGTCACAGGATTGTGGAAGTGACCGTGAGGAAGTATATTCAGCTTGGGGATGCAGATGCTGTTGAATTTGGCAATTCCATTCTCCATGTATATTTTACTCTCGGCGTTCTTCATTCTTCTCATGTTTCCTCTTTAATTAGTTTGTTCCTTATACCATCTGTATATAGTGTAGAATACTAACTTGATTAGTATCACTAGGATTTTGTTTTTTCTCCTTTCCTGTCTAGAATCTCAGCCCTGAGATTTGACTAATCCTCCATGAAATTTCCTGTTTCCTTCTGTCAAGTACTTAACTTAGGCTTTCAGTTTAGTCTTGTTTTTTATGGTTGCCTGAACTGGTTCATCATCTTCCGTCTTTGGAAATCATTTTTCTTTTTTAGTTTTCTTTTCAAATAGTTACTGTCCTCTATATCTTTTGTTTTCCCTTCACCATATTTTCTGGTTTTTGAAAAAGAAATATGGGAAGGGAGATAGAGGTAGATGATCTCTTAGCTCTTAGCTCCTATCCATGTTGAGCCACTCTTGCAAGCTTTGCCTATTATACTTGTTGGATGTCGATTAGAAGATCCTTCTGCTTTTAGTTCTTAGGCTTGCTCTGTTATGAGCTCTCTTGTAAGCTCGCCGCCTGCTTCTCTTTTCTCGAAGTGGGTTATGTTCCTTTCTTCTTGGTCTAGAGTTCCATTTGACATTGGAGATCGTTGATCATACCTTGCGTTCACAGGTAATCTTTTCTAGATCATACACTGTATTGACTTATTCGCTATTACTTCACAGGCAGTGGCTGATATATATTTTTCATGATTTTGTCAGTGATTGTACAGGTAGCCGATGGAAGAAAGAAAGATTCTTCAGGAGGCTGGTTGCATCACTGATCTTTATAGTTAGTTGTTGGCTATTCTGTTCTGATGTATGTTAGTTTGCTACAAATAGTATTATGCTTTGTGTCTTTGGTCTTATTTTGTAGAAGTAGGGAAGCCTCTCTTTATCTGGTTATATGTGTTTGCCATGGTGGTTGAACCTCTGTAGTTTTATTCATCAACTCCTGGGCAAAGTCCCTAGTTATATCTGTATTGATTGCTTTCTATTTGTTGTTTTGTCACTTGTCCTTTATCATTAGAGTCTGAATATAGATGGTCTTCTTTCATCTTGGTTGGGTTTGATTGGCCCCCTCCCCAATGGTACCAATTTTGGTATTGCACTCTTTTATGCTACTCTTTTTGGGGTGTTTTAATTCAGTGGAAACGATCATAAGATATTTAAACATCTTTTAGGAATTTTGTACTTTTTATTATTTTGTTTTAGTCATTTGGGTGCATGAATCATCATGTTTTCTCAAACCAGTTTAAAACATATTCCAACTACGAATTATGTGGATTTGAGACTAGTACTTGTGAACACTGGAACCACTATGTATAAGTTTATTTTATGGTATTTCGTTACCTCAAGTATCAAAAGAATCAGATAACATCGGGATGAAATTACGTACTTTTAACTAAATTGCTTTTGCTGCTCACTGAAGTAGAAACTATTAAGTCACAGTGGTCTACAGCTAATTACACGACATAATATGGTTATTCTGTACTCTCAATCCAGGGACATCCATGGACATTGTCCTCATCCCTGCAATGGCTATGAATATGGATACGCCAATTGTCATGTTATTTCTGCCTGACAATCTAAATTTTAGCAACTATCCGATTCTTACAATTTAGGCAAACAATTTGATAAATATATTATAGTTCTGTAATTAGTGTGATACTAAGAATTGCTGTCAAATTCGATGCTTGGGTGATAATATAATATATAATTAGTTACCTAAATTGGATTTCCAAGGTATTGTACTTTGAGTTGCCTAGATTAGGCAGGAAGACTACCAACCACTTCATTATTTTACTTAATTTTGAGTCGTAAAATATGTCTGAAAAGAACGAGTCTTTGGAGTCATTCGGTTGAAATTGAGTGATTGAAACTTTCATGGAGATGAATACAAAACCATTGATATAGTCTTTGAGATAACTATTGACCAGGAGACAACATAAGCAACAGGAGAACATCCATAAACGATCAATGAACAACAAATTGGGCAATTCTTGAATCATACATCGTCCACGCCAAAAATCACATGTTTTAATAACAAATTTTCTGCCTCTCATTATGTGTATATATGCAAGAGAGAGGGCAATCCACAGAAACATCAAAAGATGAAAGAACTTTCACCAACAATCATCAATGATAAATATTTCACATTCATGTAGGAAAAGGAAAAAATAATTTGCTCCCTAGGTAAAAGTCGTGCTTTCCCCACTGATCCACCATATTCAGTGCTGGGAAATCGCCAAAACTCCCTTTTGAAGATGCTATCTTCCTCTGCTAAGTTCTAAAAAGCATCCTCTTCCAGTTCTTGATTCTTCATTCCTTCGTAAAGGATTTCTTGGCAGCGGCATTCATGGCTACAAAACGCTTTCTCACCCCTGTAAACATTACATTTCTCTTAAGTTACACAATCAATTATTACAGCTCAACTAGCAACTTTAAAGCAAACAATGCGGTAACATGTAACCAATACTTAAGATTTGGTGACGGATCAATCATTGATTTGTAATGACTCAATCATGGAAGAAAGAATTGGGGTAACCTGTACATGTAGATGTCTTTTTCTTGTCCAAGAACATCTTTGCAAGTGTGACAAAAACTGAGGAAATTTGCTGATGGAGAGGTAGAAACGTTGGTTTCTTCAAAAGTAGTAAATTCCCTGTTCTTGTGGTCGGAATCATCATCCTTTGCATCATCCCCACAGCAGCTCTCGACAATGCAGCCATCAAATATGTGAGTGGTTCTTGGATTAGGGCCATGAGAGATCACACAAGTATACTCCTCGGAGAGCTCCATTTCTTTCAGGGACAGTTGCCTGCTGAAATCCTTTGCCGGGCTGCCAGTTAAAGGGCTCAACAGCTGAGAATTCCTAGTCTTGATTCCAAAATCAACCGGCGATTTCGGCGATTCGGCGGGAGAAACTGAAGATGGAGGATTGATGGCTGGAATCTGAACCTTAAGCTTTGATCCAAACAGAACCATTCTGTTGATTGGTTTGGACAAGTTCCTATGATTCCCATCATCATCTTCTTGAATGATGGAGTCAATCAGGGCAAGTCCCATAGCTGGTTTGTTAGTTGAGTTATTGGTTTCAGGAGGAGATGGGGTTGGAGGCTTGGACAAGAGGGTTTCATAGGCAAAAGGGTTCACAAAACTGGATGAGTTCTTGGTGTCAAGAATTGAGGTTGGACTCATTACACTGGTGTCTGCATCAGACAGGGTTTTTGCCAAAAACCCATTGAAAAATCTTGGAGAGCCCAAGAAGGATGAAATTGGTGAGGAGGGATTCTTGGTGGGAGAAAGCAAGGAAGTGTGATCAGCCATGAAAGCTTGTTTGCTGCTCACTGCTCTGGATCTATTCCTCAGCATTAATGAGTGCACTCTGATCAGTCAAATGCAAGCAAAACTATAGTAACAAATTACACTGCAAGAAAATTAAAGAAACAAAGTATAAATATCAAATACCCAGAGAGAAAATCATAGCAGTGAAATTCAAGAGAAGGGTTTTAACCTGGTTAATTATGCTAACTCCATACAAAGAAACAGGAAAAAGACTCCCACTTTTCTGAGCCTCAAAAGAATAAACAAAAGCTCCTCTCAAAAGCCCAAATTCATCATCATAAGCTAAAAAGAAACCAAAAGCAGTAAAGTTCATATAACTCTGTGGAGCATAGCACAGCAACCCCTGCTAAATCTCATTAGCCTCCATTTCACAACACTGACACATAAACAGAAAAGGCACGATCTTCTCTTTACTTTGTTTTTTAAGTATTCTCTCACAGTTTCTGCAAAAACTTTGGTTAATTTCCATCATAAGCTAATCAAAATCAGGGCTGTAGCCCATCTCTGCATTGATGATCAAAGCAAAATAATCATGAAAGAAAGAGAGATGACCAAAGGAGAAAAGGGAGGAAAAATTATCTAGTTTGAGTGCTTTTTAAAGAGAAGAAGAAGAAGAGGAGGAGAGAGGAGCACTGATTGTTTTGAGAGAAAAAAAAGGAGTGCTCAAGAATATAAAAAAAACAAGAAAAGGAAAGGCCAGCAAGATAAGGGCCCAACCTCAATTTTTCTCACTTGATCATTATTTTTCATTGATTTTGGACTTTAGCATTCATTTCTCCTGCAATTATTAGTACGATTTACGCTGATAACAATTAAAAAAACTGCAAGTCGTATTCAAAATGCCGGCAATCCCAATGCATCATCACCCAAGAAATGTATTTCTTAATTTTGAGAGCCATTATTTTATATGATGTTCTATATATCAAGATCAAGATTACATTTTTATAATATGATCAATCCCATTAATTCAGCTAAATTATATTTTTCCCAGTAAAAAACCAAATTCTTCTTGTGATTGATTATTCTTTCTTCATCTGTAGTAGTCGTGGTAATAATTTATGGGTTGTGGCTCAGCTTTTTTGTCCGGGTTTCTCTTTTGTCGTTTTTCTTTCAGTGCACATTATGATTCACCATAATCATGAAATCTCTCTCTCTCTCTCTCTCTCTCTCTCTCTCACACACACACACAGAGTGATGAAGGGTAAAAGGGAGAAGAGAAGAGGGCATGGGGACAGTTAAATGCACAAACTCGAAGGTTAAAAATGGTGAAGGGATGACGACATTTTTACAGCTCTGACTCAGTAATTACTCTATTTTGTTTGACGTCGTACGAAGGTTGCGTGTTCCCATGCACTGCTCCTCCTACAGACCACTGTTGCCATCCACGTCTTGCGATTATACTGTCCCACTGCTAACAGCCAAAATAATAATTTAGCACTGTCAAATTTTAATTAATTAATTATTAGATTAAGTATTAAATTCGAAATTTGATGACAAAAAAATATGAGTGATAATTTTAATATTAACGTTAATTATATGACATAATATAAATTTTATGCATTTAATAGTGACTATTATTAGTAATAATTAGTAAAAAAAATAGTGCATAAAGTTATTACGAAAAAAAATCAAACACATGTATTCATGATCACCTAGTAAGAATTTAGTGTTATTAAAGAGCAAGATGTTGATTAAAGAGCTTTTGGTGAAGAAATAAAATATAATATTTTTGTGATGGATGTACCAATAATATTAAAACATTCACAATAGTATAAAAGTGATTTCTTTTAATAATACATTAACGGTAAATACATACATCATATCAGACGCTACAAACACCAATCTTAAAATGAAAACACTATTCATGGACAAGATTTGATATAAATCACCCACTTAGGGGCATGTTTATTTGAAAGATGCGATGACTGTGAAATGATACGTGTGATATAATTATTTAAAAAAAATTAACATTATTTACGTCGATGTAATAAAATTATGATTGGAGCCAACCACCTCTTGAGGTGGTGAGGTTCAATTCGAAATAAAAGAGATTACAACATAATTTTTGTAATAATCTAACATATAATAATAGGACGTGGAATCGAGATGTGAGCGTATATTAGTTTAGAACATAGAGGAAGTTTTTATTTGGGTGTAAGTTTTTTTCATAATTAATAAGCTCTATTAATTACATTGCATTTTGTGTTTGATGAGTGCACGTCGCAACTAAGTAAATCAACATGACATGAGAGGTTAAGTAATTTTATTACTATTTGGACTGCATTTTGTACTATTATTTGGGTAATTAGTCAAAGAATATTTATAATTTTAGAGTTCAATTATTTTGAGTAGACAAAGGTTCAATTAATAAAATAAAAGATAGTCCATAAATTCTTGTGATGCAACTCCTGACAGTGATGCCCACCTAACCCCACCACCTCTATAACCTCGCCCTACATTTTCTTCATCAATACTACAAGTACTAACAACCCCACCCCCACATGATGGGGCTAAAGGACAAAAATACCCCTTAAAGTACAGTTGAATCGAAAAAATTATTACACGAATCAAGTTTAATCGAACCAAATCAAAAATAGAATAAGTGTGTTATATATGTCATGTGATTGGTTATTTTAAGTGAATCAACCCAAACCCGTCACTTTTGTTTGATGATGGTTTAACCCATACCCATCAAGATCGAACAAGTATCTAGATTTTGCGGTATGGATCGCATATCAAGTGGTTTTCATATACTTTCTAACATATATATATATATATATATATATATAGATATCTTCGCCGACCTCACATATTATTGTCATGCATGTGGTTATTCTTCTTAGTGTTAACTCTTTTAATTTCATTTGAACTCGATTTTGACTCAAAGTTGGAAATTATCCCATCATGTCTAATGATCTATCTTTCAGGTTTAGGTTGTAATGAAAATCGTCTTACAAAGGGTTGGTTCCTAAATCCTTTTCGGATCGTAGCTTGCAAACAACAACATTAATAATATGTCGATATGAGAAAACTATCAATGGTGAAGGAGGTCGAGATGGGTAACTAAAGTTTATTTAATGCATATTTGATTTGACCTTTGGTTCGATAGTTATAGAAACATACTCGTTTTGTTACAACTATTGAAATGTTGCTCCTCTATCTAGTGCCATATTCAGTTCATCCACAACCATAATTTCGGGTCGTGGTTACATCTGAGTCGGGTCATACACGACCCCCCAATCCAAAAAAAAAAATGCAAATCTAACTTTGGCTTATTTATTTTATTAATATTAAAAAAATAATAAAAATAATTATAATATATAATATATAATATATAACAACAATGGTAAAAGTCGAACTCAAAGAGTTCGGCTTTACCAATTATATATATATATATATATATATATTTATAAATTGTGAAGTCGAACTCATTGAAGTTGGGAAATGAGCCTTCATAATATCTCTTGTAGAGTATGTGGGGGCACACATTGGGAGACTCATCACGCGTTATACGTTAGTAGATGGGATA
The DNA here is from genome assembly GCA_034509735.1 of Sesamum alatum. NCBI lineage: Eukaryota > Viridiplantae > Streptophyta > Magnoliopsida > Lamiales > Pedaliaceae > Sesamum > Sesamum alatum. The sequence goes on from JACGWO010000009.1 coordinate 4,972,797, forward strand.
GACGACATGAAACGGTTGTGCGCCGACCACCCATTTCCAACGGAAGAGATACAGAAAATGGATATTGGAATTGGTACGGTAGAATAACTCGTCGATTCGTCTCATCATCTACTGATAGACGTGTAGAGAGTGGCTATCAACCTGGACATGCACCAACAATACAACATGTGGTATGTTGTGCAATAAAACTCGATTCATGTTACACCCATTTTTCTCTTAAATTTAAATTCATTATTTTTAAATTGGTGCAGGAGCAATATGCAGAGGCCCTTCATTTAAGTGTGCAACCTCCACCAACCAATTTCGAAGAGGCTTTGCAAATGCATGACCAATTTAATATCGGAATGATTAAACTTCGTGAAATACTTTCTCGTTTTTCGAGGGATAATCAACCCGAAGAACAAGCAGCTCCACATGATAGTGCTCCGTCTACATCCCACAGACAAAGCAGAAGCAGTAGCAGAATGTCTACAGGTTCACTTAGAGGTGATGATACTGTTGGGGCAGATATAGCTGGTCCTTCCACAGTGCATACACCTCTAAATGTATATCAAGATTGGTACGTGCCTCAACCGCTCCAACAAAGTGATTGGTTTGATTCAGCTCCATACATGTCAAGCCAACAATCTTATTATTGACAGGTTGATCTTGACCTTGGTCTTGGCACGAGCCAAACATATGCACTAGAATATAACATCTCACCAATTCCATTTACAGCATTTGGTGCATATCGTGATTATGGAGAGTCTAGTTCTGCAACATCATCAAGTCGGTTGCATATGAATGTAGATAATGATGATAATGTTGAAGATGAACCAATACAAAATATGAGTGAAGAAATAAGAAGACCTCGGCACTGACGCACTTGTGGGACGAGCGATCATTTTTAAGAATTGTAATTATTATAATTAATTTTTTAAATTTTATTTTTTGATTTAAATATATATTTCTTGTTGTACATTTAAATAATTATCAGTATAAATAAATCAGTAAATTATATATATAACATAGCAGTAATAATAATAATAATAAAATAAAATAAAATAAAAAGGAAAAAGTTGAAGTCGAACTCGTTGAGTTCGACTTCAAAATTCATAAAAAGAAAAAATAACAAATTAGTAAAGTCGAACTCTTTGAGTTTGATTTTTACCATTGTTGTTATGTATTATATATTATAATTATTTTTATTATTATTTTTTTTAATATTATTAAAATAAATAAGCCATCCAATTTTGAACATTTTCCCTATTCTTGAAGGATATATAAGCCAATTTCAGACATGAGGTTCCAACTTCCAAATACAAAATAGAAACCAAATTAAAGAAAGTAACACATATCGACCCGACCCAAAGGAGTGGCCCACGCCCACGCCCACGCCCACACCCGACATGAAGGTGGGTGCAGTGCTGTTGTTTTGGCATGATCATAAGGAGGAGGAATTCGTACGTTTCTCCATAACCCAGATTATTTTATTAGGGGAGGGGAGGGGAGGGCCATCCTTTTGTCTGCACAAATATTTTGACTGTATTTGGAACGATGAATTTGAATTCGAAGCAATCAATTTGAAAAAAAAAAGGATTTTATAATAAAAAATTTAAAATTCATTCATATTCGACAAATCATAGTTCAAATTTAAAATCGTTAAAGATTTGAAATCCTCCTAATTTAATTAAAATTGTCCCAACAAATTCAAAGGATTCGCTAATAGGGATTTGAAATTCTATCGATTCAAATGTAGCTTTATGTCAATATTTGGATTAATGGATTTAAATTACTAGTAATAAATTATTCCGTATTTGCTTGGAGAATTTTAAATTTAAAGGTTTCAAATCTTTTGACTTTAAATTTGGACTATGTTAGGTTGAATATAGAAGGTTTTGTCATTTGAATATTTTTTTTATTAAATTCTTCTATCAAATTCAAATGCTGGATCCGGCGTTGAAGAGTTTGAATTCCATGACAGTATATATAATTGGTAAATTGTGTTTATTTATGATAAATCATTACCTCATTGTTGAATAATTATAATTAATTAATGGTGTGTGCGTGTACGAGTAGGATTGATGAGTCTACAATTTTGTTACGGTTTGAAGCTTTCCTTGTACGGTTATATATATATATTCTAACATCATTTTCCATATTTGAAAAAACACAAAATATTATCTAAATAATGAAAACGACCAAGTCAAACCAAGACTTTTTTATTTTATTTTTTTTCCAATGTATATATCATAAAATCTTGTAATCATTTAAGATAAAGATGAGATTAAGTAGAGTACGTGTAAAAGTAGAAGCCCTTTTGTAGTTGAGTTGTAGCCATGCTGCTCACAATCTCAAATAATAATTTCAACCCGACTTTATTAAATCTCTTGACACTTGTTAAATAAGCTCAACCCAACTTTTTTGTTGCCCCCAAACACATACCTAATAAAAGTATCGACGAATCTTATCAGATTTTAAATAATTATACATGTATCTTAAACGTTAATCAATTTTAATTTTTTAAATCCATTTATAAATGATTCTTTTGCCCTTTGTTAAATATTACACAAATATATCTCAGAGTTTGTTCATAAAATATAACTCAATATTATGAGATGTTACGTTTGAATCTCACTAATATGTGATTATATATACTTTTTTATAATAAATAATAATTAATTATAATTATTATTAAATTATTATGATCTTAAGATTTTTTTTATTTTTATTTTTGGGGACCATGTATTGGAATTGAATGTCTATCCAATTATTAGTGGTGGCTTATCTGATACAAAAGAAGGGGATGTCCCTTTCTACTAAATATAATCATCAATTTTCTCAAACAAAAGTAGGTACCACAGTTAGGCTTTTGTCTCTTTTTTACTCACACGTGTCCTCATCTTATTAACCATCAGGTGTTTGATGAGCACCAATAGAGCCAATCCTAGCCATCGTTTTCGTATTTGAGTGGGCCCACAACCTTTCTTCATCAATCGATTCCATGTTTCATTGTCTATTGTCTTCACTCACTTGTATTCAGTCAGAGTCTTCTACACCCCTTCCATTATTGCTCATTTCATCTATCCATTCTATCCCCTTCCCATCAAACCCCTTTCTTCTTCGTCGCCCGAAATCAATCATATGACAAATGATATTATTAATCATTTTCTTTACTACGAAATATAATTGGATGTAGTCGAATCCAATTTAAATCAAAGAAAACTCCATTGTTTTCTTGAATTTCGCCGTTTAAATCATTGCAGGCGACAAAGACAAGTACAAAATTGTGAAATTCTTGAACTTGATTTGCATATAAGAATTAGTGATGTATATGAGTTAAATTATGACAAGAAAGAAATTATCTTGTTTTTATCTAAGGTTGGTTTTCAAGGGAAACTCGTGGAGACAGGTAAAAATCTATGATGGGCTGCATTTTAACATTCTGTAAAATAATTGCACAAGTGAGCAAACAGGCAAATGAAAAGTCTTCTCCACAAATTAATAACATGCCTTGTTGAGTATATCTGCACAGACCATGATGATGGTTACTCCCCCTAGAATGGTATCTCGATGTGGTTAAAACTCAACAAATTAATCTACCTAGGCTGAAAATTTGGGGATGTCATAAGAATCATTGAATGAAAATACAGTTCTTAGAGTGTTTAACATATTACAGAAATATTGGGAGGGTTTCTGTGCCACCTTTTGAGTCGGGCGGCGTTCAAATCAACGATTGGGCTATGACTAAGCTGGTGATTGATTCTTCTTATCGTTTCTACCTCTCTTTCTCAACTCCCGTCTCTCTGCTGAGTACTGCTTCTTGATTAACAAATTGCGCATTGCTGTTTTCACTGCTTCGGCAGCTGTTGAGAATGCTTCTTCTCCAATTGATAATTTTCCTTGCAGTGCTTGAAGCAGAGGCTCTCCTCCGGGGATCTCTGTATCTTCTAAGACGGATGTCTCCGGTTCAGTTGTTTCTGAGGTGTTAGCAGTGAAGCCTGAGACGGCCCTCACACGAGCCAAAAGTGCAGAATCATTGCTTTGTAAGCTGGAGGCACCCATCACCAGCCATAACAATGGGACGGAAGGGGCAGCTCCAATACTTGTCGGGATGAATGTCTCTCCTTTAACAGAAACCACCTGCATTAGGAATTTAGGACATAAACTGTTAGGGAAATTGATTCAAAATTTGCTTTTTTGATCAGTCGTAATTCTCAGAATTTGCCACATAGCCTGTAAGAGTTCCCCTGAGAAACACGCAACAATCTACGAACACGTGAACGTCATACTTGATCAATTCACTTGATATATATATATATATATATATATATATATCTTTGCTACTCTAATATAGGATTCAAGACTGCTTCTTTCTATGTTAATGTACTCACTTTGACGACTGAGAGAGTCCTGGCAGAAAAATTGCATCCTAATAGCATAATCCCTGGCAAGCTTAAGTAAAAAGACAAAAAGGATTAACATTGGATATTTAAAATAATAGTTTGAGCAGAAGCCAGGAGAAATCCTGTAAGTGATGATGTACCTCTGAACAGCCACAGCAACAAGGGAACCATCAGAGGTTGCACAGAGATCAGTTATAGCAGGCAATACCTCCTCTTGTCTTTGATTAGAATGTAAAAGCCCTGCCTTCATGAATGCAGATACTTAAAACCAGAGCTAAGAACTAAAAATTATTGTTAGAAAGAGTTGAGGAAAGACAGCTGGAACTCAGAACTTCACACTACAACAACCAAAAACTAATTAATACTCCCTCACCAAATCAAAAGAAAAAAGATCACTGATTTGGAACAATGGAGCAAGAAAGATAGGGGCAGATGAACTTTGGCTTAACTAAACAAATGTACCATCACGCTAATGTTATAAGAAAATGTTTTGGCATTTCGTATTAGAATAGGACAATGATTATTCATCCAAATGATAACCAAGTTATGTGCAGGTAATATTTGAACTTGCAACATTTGTAGGTCAAGATTATGGGGTGGGGTAGATATAGTTCCCCAAAAGGTGAAAATGGCAATGAAAATAAAATCTTGAGTGAAGACAATTACGTTACCCACCTACCTTAGCTCCAACATCACAAGTATCAAGCAGACAACCAGAGGCATAGTCCCACAACCGAACCTTCAAGTCCATTAGCAATTAGGTTAGCCCATATTTTTGTTATAAATCAATATTAAATTTAACTTCTGAAGTTCTATAATCAACTCACTGTTGAATCACCACTTCCAGAGACTAAGAGTCCCTGTGCATAATCCTGGCAACTGATGAATGCAAGGCAGGAAACAAACCTGGTGGTAAATGCATGAAGGCAAGACTGTCAATATGTAGTGGCTAACAGCAATAAATAATCAACATTATACAACTAATAAATTTTAGGACACAGAAAAATACTCAAAAGGAATACTCGTTATATACTTCTTTAGAACATAGTAAGCAGATAATCATGATAATTTTGTCCCAAAAACTCAACTTCTTTCTCCTAATTTACATTATATAAATCGTTATAATTCTAGAATCACGAAGCCAAGGAATTACACATCATATGAATGTAACGTGAGGTAAGAGCAAAAGTAACTTAATACATGTAGGAGTATTGAATGATTTACAAGAATCTTCCTAACATGCAATAGTTAGTTTACAGGACAAGCTACCATCAAGTTTATGATAGACAATCATAGTTCTTTCATGGAAAACCTTGATTTGCCACAATAATCAACTTACAACAATCTCTCACTTTGTCTTTCTCTGGGTGTGTTGTCATGGCAGGTGTCTAAGATAAGATTCAGTAATATTTATCATAAACCAAAACCTTCTATCGTGAAAGCAATCCCCAGCCCTAGTGAAGAAGTGACTATGCAGACACTTACTCAGTATGACCGAGGCAAAAAGTCTGAATCTCATGAGCTCCATTTAAAGGTTCTTTGGGAAACACAGTAACCTGTAATAAGCAATAGTAAGCATATAAGTTCATAGCAAAGGCAAAAAGAAGCATGACCTATTGAGTCAGGAATTAGTAACAAAAGTTTGTTACCCGAATTTTGAAGTCTCGATCAGCAGTAATAATATATTTTCCATCTGGTGAAAATTCCTGCACAACGGTTATAGTAAGAGTAAGTAAACCGCCTTTGAAGGCAATGACAAAAGGCTCAATGTTAAGCAGGTGACTCCAGGTGGATGTAAGAAAAATCTCATTCCATGTGAATAAGCACCCGATAGGAAAGATTACAAAACACCACTTCAGCGGGAAAAAGTCTATAAACTGTGAGTCAGACAACGATACGTGGGAATGCTCTAATCAACTAAATGGATACATTACATATATTCTTGAAGAGTGATACAACACAGGCATTACTATACAAAGTTGGGCACTACTTAAGCCATCAATTCATACAGCCTTGCATGAGAACAAGAAAGGATAAAGATACGGATAGCTCAGACACAAAGTGCCGTACCAGTCTAGTAATTATGCTACAATAGTGGGAAAGAATTGGAACAGCCTTCTTATTAACCGGAGCTGGATTTTCAGAATTATGATCTCCTATATCCACAACATAGACAACGCCAAACTTATCCGCGAAGCACACAAACATCCCATCACCGCTTATTGCAAGAGAAGTCACTCTCTTCTCCGAAACTCTGTTATCACCACCAGATACAAATGTCAGAAAATTCAGTCAACCCGCATTGTTGTTTTCCGATGAACTAACAACAACGTTCTTCAGAGTCAGTAAAACTGCTTACGCAGAATAAATACAACGCCAAGAATTAGTATCCCAAACTTTCACAAGCTTATCATCTCCACCTGATACAAATAACCGCCCACTTCTACTGTACCGAATGGCGCGAATTGAATCTTTGTGCCCTCCGGTTTCATCTACTAATTTAACTCGAGAGCCATCTCTTCAGAAAAATTACATAATTAGCACATAGCACACAGTTACATTGTTCAAAATTCAAGCTTTAAACGAATTAAACAAAGAATAGGACAGTTTCTTTTCTTACCGAAGACTGAAAACCCGGAGATCCGACCCGACGGACACGGAAACGGATACTTGGTCCGGGTGAACCGCAATTAAGGCTGGAGCCACCTCCGTTTCCAACTTGTGCTCGCTTTCTTCCATGTGATTGTCCTCCATTTTCGTATGATTTAGGTTTGCAGATGCAAGGGTTTCTCTGGGGTTTATTTTAGGGGTCCCAGTTCAATATTTTTGGGCCAATTGACACTTATTTGGGCTGTTCTTAATGTCCCATTGAGCTAATTGGGCTTTCATTGGGTTGTGCATCACTATCAGTTGCTTTAAATATTGATAAGGATCAAGTAAAATTAATATAAAGTGGATAAATCCAATAAAATATTATTTTAAATTTTTGGGAAAAATGCAATTTACCCCGTGATAAGAAAAATGTGCAATTTACCGTCTGTAAAAAATAAAATAGTAATTTAACCCCCTATGTTTTCAAAAATAGAGCAAATTGCCCCCTAAACCTAGAGGTGTAGTACACTCGCGCCTTCTGCAACTGGGCAAAGCTTTTAACCATTAAAAAATATTATTTTATACTATATATATTTATTTAAATAAATAATATTAATATATATTAAAAAAAATATGTTATTTATAAAAATATTAATATATATTATGTTCTATATAAAAATTATATATATATATATATTTTTTATTTCTTCTTTGTCTTCTTCATTGCCGTCGCCGTCGCCGTCGCCACCGACTCTGCCTCCCTTCGTTCTCCCAATCACCACCTCCCCCTCCCTTCGTCCTCCCAGTCGCAACCCTACCCTCCCTCCGACCCCAGCGGCGCCCCTCATCCGCACACCCGGATCCGCCCTCCGCGTAGATCCACCGCCAATCGCAGCCGCGCCCAAACCCGCCCTCCTCTAGCCGCCTCAGCCACGCTCTCCCGCGCCTAGATCCGTCCCCTCCCAGCCCCGCCGCCACACCATCGCCCTCCCCTAGTTGTCTCCTCCATCCTCCCCCTCCTGCGCCCACACCATCTCCCTCCCCTGGCCGCCACCTCCTCCCCTCGCCGGCCCAGATCCGACCGCTTCCCCAGCCTATCACCCCTTCCCCTCCTCCCCCGGCATCTCTCTCTCTCTCTCTCTCTCTATATATATATATATATAATATTATATATTATATATATTTAAATTTGATTATATATTATATAATTTAATTATTATTTATTTATATCTAAACCGTTGATTCAAATTAGATAAAATCTACACCATTGATTTATTAGTTGAACTTGGACCTTAGATTGAAATCAAGATCCAATGATTTTTAAACGAGGGTATAATTGTAATTTTAAATTTTAAACTTTAAAAAAAAAAAAAAAAGCACGTGCCATTCATAAAACGCGTCGGGGGGTTTTTTGCTCCATTTCTGAAAACACAGGGGGATAAATTACTGCTTTATTTTTCACAAGGAGGTAAATTGATCATTTACTTTTAACACAGGGATAAATTGCATTTAACCCTTAAATTTTCATATGATCAGTTTATATCAATAATGTAGTAATTTTCTAGATTGAAGTCATTATTCATGGCACTTCTCTTGAATGATACCATACTTGTTCATGGAACCTCAATGTTAACCGTCGGACCAGATTAGATGGCATTTCATTTGAGGAATACTCAAATCATAGTTGAAATCTTTGCGCTTTCCCACAAGCTGCTGAATCTGCATATAATTGAGTAGAGAGAAGAACGCATAAGGATCCATTCAATAGTAGGAAGGAGGGATGAGCAACTCATACAAGAAGGTGCAATTACAAAAGCAAAAAACGCTCAAATAAAAAAGATATTCGTTTAAGGTGTTTTCCCAGAGCTGATGCCACTGTATCTAAACTAAAAGAGGGTAATGTAAATGCCTCTCTATCCAAGTATTGGACAACCAAAAAAGTACGTCCAACCACTCAACAATAAGAAGCATTATAAGTTGTTTACACCCAAATCCAGGCACATTTCTTCTGATGGTCAAGCTTGGGCTGAATAACTCCCTTGTACACATGAATGGCCTAAATTCTCAGCTGCGTGCATCCAAGAACAGTTCCACGGCACCGCGTCATGGGAGCCACCTGCCGCCAAACGGATCTCTCAGTTCCAAGTGTCAAAACATCCACATCAGATGTCGACTTGATGTCCCAGTTCAGCCTGTCAGGTCCAATAACCCCTCCAATAACGTAGATCTCATCACCCAAGCCGATCATGGCAAAACCAATCTTTCGACGGAACTCAGATGCTGAAACAATCAGCTTACTTGAATACTTCTCCTGTTTGTAAATTTGTCCATGACTCATTATATATAGCTTCCCTTTAACAACTGCCATGGGGCCTTGGAGCCAACTGTAGTCATGAACTGTCCAACCAACCTTAATATTTTCCAAGACTTGAACGGTCGATAACCCCTTGTGCAAGATATGAACCTTACCTTCAATAACCACTCCCGTACATGCAGAATTGTGTGATTGATGGAGATCAGGTATTGGAAGCCACACATCCTTTTCTGGGTCATATATTTCAGCTTTGGATATTGATTTCCTGCAGTTAGTAAAACCACCAGCAACAATTATCTTTCCATCCAACACGCAGCAAGCAAACATGGCACGAGGGACAATCATGGAAGCACAAAGGGCCCACTGCCTAGTTACTGGATCATACGACCAAACTTCGTCTGTAGCAAAACATCCATCCTGGTCACCCGTCAAAGGATCCACCGCGTCACTACCACCACCCAACACAAACAGTTTTCCCCCAGCAGAGACAACACCAAAGTGCGCAAGGTGACGAATATTTGAAGGAAGATGAGGGAGAGTTATCCAAAGGTCATGCACAGGATCATAAAGCTGCCATAGATTGTCAGGATCATATGCACAGACACATATGAATTCCTCGGTTGCTTTCACCTCCTGACGGGCCTTGAAGAGTTCAGTGCTACGAATGGCTTCTCGCCAGGAATGGGAAACAAGTTCTAACTTGGGATGAAGATGAAATGGAACCCGTGCAAGGCACCTTAGGACCACAGCATCAGGAAGACCTTCAATAAGTCCAGACATACGTATCGCACTATCCTTCGATCTCAATTACTTCTTTGCTGAACAATTTTGATCAGTTGATTGTCGGAAATGTCTTCGGATATACACTATCTGAAAACATTCAATAAATACATGAATTAATGTAACTGATATATCTCATACAACAGTTTTCAGTCTCCTAACCACTTCTGTGGCCTGATGATTAAAGAAATTCAAAAACATGATTCTATTGGACTACTCAAGATAGCAGGGTTAGGTGCAGATCTGAACAATCATGCAATGATTACTTCTAGCATGACACAATCAATCACTCCAACAACAGTATCAAGGAGTTGATAGATGAGTGCCAAAGTTCCCTACATAACCTCAAATATGGGCAACATAGAAACCTTGAACAGTTCATTAAATGAAAACAGACAAGAAACTTTCACTAGATGCTGCTTCCTTTCGGGAGATGCCAAATCTAACTGATATACTGATGATGCAAATCAAAGATGTTATGGGTTTACTATGTCTCCACAAATCCAACGCTTTTGATGTATATGAAAACATTACAAACTATTTATATATGTGACAAATGACAGAATAGTCAAACATAAATCACATAAATTAGGACAAACTTCTAAATGAACCATTATGAACAAGAAGCTGTCAAAAAAGTCGGAAAAGAAGAACATAAGCACAACTCCATCTAAATAAAACATGTAAGCTGCTCTGATCCCTCTCAGTGTAGCATCATCGAGTTCAATTATAAGGACCCTATCCCTACAAGGTTGCTGGACACAACAGGGGTAAGCATAGGCGAAGAGGAACAGAACTAACCGACTATAAGAGTATTAAGACAGGACACGTGCATAATGAACAACCGGATCAACATACTTTCCCCTTTACAACTCAGATCTTTGCAATTTCCCACCTTAAAATTTTGAAATAACCAATTTCATCACAATTCCTGAATGGCCACCACAGGTCAGCTTTGGAACATGAATTGTAAAGAAGGAACTCATGATTTGCCCTGCTATATTTTAAGTTTGTAAAAAGTATAGGCCAATTCAGCCAAGCACCTAGGAGCATCACCCCTATCCTTTGAACTCCAATGTCCATTTCAAAAGAAGTGAATTGTAGTGCACATACATTATGAAGAGAACAAGCATGCTTTTATAATGATAATTATGCATAAACCAACATAAATTGAAGCTGGGTAGAAGTTTTTAAGTGCTTCGATATTCTTTCTGATTTACCTTCCAATATAAAGCGTAATGACAAGATGAACTTATTTCCTCATTGATTGAGCCCCAACACTCTTGGCCATTCGGCTCAAAATGAAAGAAAATATTATAATTTAATTAAAGCCTCATAACGAAATTTATTCTGCTGCACTTTATCAAAGCAAAGATCTAGAAAACCATGTAACCTTGCGGCACTTTTCTCCATGTCATCACCTGCTTAAGCATTTATCATACAGTCAGGCAGAACAAATAGGCTTCTAAGTGAATGCAATTAACTGGGGACAATCCAGCATTTCAATTATCGCAAAAGAGTCGAACAATATTAATAAGAAAAAAGAAATAGGAATTGAGTGGTCACTGACTTGGCAATAAATCAATATTTCATAAGGAAGTTATTGATCTCATAGATTGACTAAGAATGAAAACTGCAATTATTGTTGTTAACTCATATCTGCCACTAAAACATAAACATTCAAATTAAGATCAGAACTTTAGAACCTCATAACCACTCATTTCATGTACGTTAGTTCCAGACAAGTTAATGGAATATGGTAACTATAATATAGAAAAACGAGAAAGAGTTACAGGAAATCAGAAGACGGAAAAGCACAAGAAATGAGAATTGTGGTAGCATCAGTAGGCGAACAAGTTAGGATCCACCCAGCTACCATCCCACAAAAAGAAGAAGAGAACACAAAAAACGAAATTATTTTCAGCACTCAAGTCTTGCCAGTAGACATTGTAATCAGAACTACAAAGGGGGAACAAGGCCAAGGGTATACACTATTAAACTTAAGTATATGAGAATGCTTCCTAATCGTAGCCAGACACAACAAACTTCTATACCACTCCAGCATGCAAAACCACAACTTTCACATTGTTCCTCACTGGCCACCAACCTTTCGAATCAATCTACACTATGTTATCACATTTAACTTGCATTTTTGTAAAACCAATGTTCACCTTTTTGGTTCCCATACATCAAAATACAATTTTAGGTAAACGTGTAAAAGAATAGAACAAAAGGACAGTCAATAAACATGATGAATTCAAGCACACAATTCAAGAAGACATAGATATGATGCACATATCATTACTTCCCATTAAAATCAACTTAACACACTTCGAGTGAAATCCACGTGCATTTTTAAATCAAACAAATTTCTCGTCGAACATCGACGGAAGGCAACATGTGAGACCCAATAGAACTTAAAGAACCCAAAATCCAACACCAAAAGAACCCTAATGTACAGTTCTCAAAACCATGCACCCATACGCTCACAAGTGCACCGCAAAATTCCCAATTCCACGCACGGGCCATCTCAAACTTAAACGAAATAAGAAGGAAAAATAAAAACACTGTTCAATTCACTAAATTCAGGAAAAAAATGAATTTAAGCGAAAACCCAAATTTCCAAATTAATGACGAAAATTACATGCAAAACAAAACATACCTGAACAAATAATCCGATCAAGAACACCAGATTCCAGCTCCAATTCCCGAAATTTCCAGCATATACACAAAACGGAAATTAACCCTAAAAATAGAAACAAAAAAAAAAAAAGAAAAGCCTTATGTTTTGTATCTGAGTTTCCGGCAGTTGTCGCAAGAAAATGCAAGTGTTGGGAGATTCGAAAAGTCATATAAATGTAAGAACACACATTTCTTGCTCATATGGATTAAGAAATTCCAGAGTGCGAAAAGTCTGTTATCAGAATTGTGTGAAAATTAGGTAAAAGAAAAGAGTTTACCCTTAGAATTGGGAATAGAATTGGGCATTAGGATATTCCATGCTCTCTCTCTCTCTCTCTCTCTCTCTCTCTGCGCTGTAGGGTGTGTTTTGTTTCCGGTTGCCAAATGTCACGTGCCCTGCACGTGTTCCTTGTCAATGTGAAATTCCCACTATTTTTTCTTTTTTTTTCCCCTTAATAATAACTATAAAGGTAAATTACAATGAGCTCCTCTAAGATTTGGTATAATTATAAATATTCCATCGTTGTTTGAAAAATTATCAATATACCCTGATTTTGACTGTCGTCTAACAACAAACTCAATTCGTTGGTTTTCCATTAGGTTTCCATCCGTTTTATTATAAAGAACTGATAAAAATATTTTTATGGACTATTAATTATAATTTTATTTATTTTGAAAGTTTTTTATGGACTAAGTGAATATTTTCTTTTTAAATTTTTTCATCCACCTGGATGAATTCTTTTAGAATTTTTTATTTGAAATATATAGCAAGTATAAAATTGATAATTCCATACCTTCATTCAAAGAATACATAATTTCATCAAACATCATGGCTATTGATAAATTTTTAAATAATAAGAGGATATTCGTAATTATATCAAATATCAGAAAAACTCGATGTAATTTACCCTAATAATGAGGAATAATTACATTGGCATCCCGTGAGATTGTGTGATTACACGTAGATCCCATTTGATTTGAAAATTACATCTAGTACCCTTGAATTTTGTTTCCGTCTAACAAATATGTCCCTCCGTTAATCAAAATTCATTGAATTTGTTGATATTAACAAAAAGAAAAATGAATGAAAATCTTCAATTGACTTAAAACTGACTTATTACAGGTCAAAAATATTTTATAACTAAATTATCCTTATAAGTGTGAACATATACCTCCTCATATACATTAACATGTGAAGATGTATAAGGATAATTTAATTTGAAAAGGATTTGTTTGACTTGCAATAAATCAGTAATAAGTCAATCAACGCTAAATATGGAATTTAATCCAATTTTTTTTTGTTAATAAGCAAATTAAATTAATTTTGACTAATGGAGTGACTTATTTGTTAAATAAAAACAAATTTTAAAAATATTAAATATATATAATTTTTCAAATTATATAAAATTTACGTATAATTAGACCAAATCTCGTAAAAAAAAAACGGTGCAATTATCCTTAATAATAATTTGGGTCCTCCTGCCTTTTTGTTTGTTGTTGAAATTGATTAGGGGGATTTTGGATTGGAGTAACTAAGGTACTTTTATGTGTCAATTTGCAGTGTACTTTGCAAGCTGTTGCCATCTGTAATACAGCAGGCGTGGTGTGAACTCTCTACCACTTAATTCAATGTCTTTTTTTATTTATTTATTTTTATTTATTTATTTATTTATTTATACTTTAATTGAAAATATATATACCTATCAAGGAAAGCGTGTTGTGTCTTTTCATAAGATAGATCATAAGATCGAATTAATATAAATATATATTTATTTGTAATAGTAAACTCATAATTTTATTGCAACAAATTGTTTTTGTCCACTCTGTATATCAGTGGATTCTCTCTTCCAGTCGTTTAATAATCAAAGAAAAGTATATTGAAAGAAAAAAAAAATAATAGTTTGATATTTTTTATTTTGATTTAAGAGTACTAGTGTTGGATGACATCATGTGTATAAAATAGACCCTGCAAATATATTTATAACATATTTTACAAAAATATAGAAAATATAACATTAGTTTGTAATAAAAATTATAGTTTGAGAAAATAGCATTACACTTCATACATAAATATAATAGGCAGAGTGGTGCTTGCGCAAACTTACATGGTGTTTGCAAGCGCTTGTTAATTTATTGTTAAAAATAAATTGAAAATAATGTTTTTATTTTATATATTTGCTTTTAAATTGCTTCATTAAGTTGATTTGAACAAAAAGCTATAAGCAATTCTGCACTAATTTCATAAAATTGTAAATATAATTAAGTTGTTTTCCAGACACTCAAATCTTAATTTTTTTTTTACTTTGTACTTTTAATTTCAAACACTCCCAATATTTTTAATGTTACTTAAAATTTTATTCCACCACCGTTGGAAATACCCTTTAAAAAAAGTCAAGTTGGGTCCAACAATAGTTGGTTTAGTACACATTTATAAAAGTCAAAATCAATATATAGATTTCTAGATTTGCCTAATTAGTAATGGCACATATTAGTAGAATTAGAAAAAATTCATACTCAAATCATGTTTGACCAACTAAACCAATCAAAAAAAGTGTGATACACTTGTTATGTGATCGGTCATTATTTATAAATTGTATAACAATCATACGACAAGTATATTGCACTTATCATATAATTAGTTGAAATCCAACCGAATTCTATTTGAATTAGAATTATTCATAAAACCAACAAAGTCGAGAATGCGGCCATGTGATAATTACTTTATTATTGTGTCCTTTTTAATTTTATGCGAATTTGCTCTTCCCAATTCACACGTAATTCAACTATTATATAAGATGCATAGACTATGGAACATTTCAAATCAGAATTCTGACTAGTTTCCGAGGGATCAACATGTAATCGACACATTTCATTTTAAAAATAAAATAAATTATAATTTCAAAAATCAATGCATACAAGACATTGCATTGAAACGACTAAATTGTATAACATTGTGATAGAAGATCTTTTCCCGACAAGCGATACTTTTAATCTGGAGACACAAAAATGAACGAGGCATTACACAATTGACAATGACGGTGCAATTTCTATTTTACAAATACAAAAAACCAACTGTTTGAAGTTTGAACCCCATGTCTGTCCGAGCAATAGCAGGCAAATCTCAAAATCCGTAAGCCCATGTCGAAGCTAACAGCAGGAAAAAGACGCCAAGAAAACCGACAGCGTTGCTTCCTCCGCTAGAGGCAGCATTTGTGTTTGGAACTGTTTTAGACCCTGTCCCTGCATTCATGCACAAATATCATGCTCTTAACCTGCCTATGAATTATTGTCTAATTAAGACATAATTTGCAGGTTGAAGGTTGCCACTTATTTCAGATACTACCTGCAGATGGCGTGGACGGGACGATATCGGGCTCTGACGGTGTGGATGGGACGATATCGGGTGTTTCGTCAGCTGGAGAATCGGAAGGAGAGTATGCGGCGGCCGGTGTAGGAGCAGATGCTGGCGGTCCATTAGCAGCTGTTGTTCCAATCAGATTGAAGTTAATTAAACAACCTACATACATTTGTGTGCATTGACAAGAATGAATAATCGGAAAATTGAATGCCTAATACGTTACCGTTGCACTGGCTGACGGGAGGCGTTTGCACGTTGCAAGCTCCGGGCAGAGCGAGTGCTAGAGTTTGATTTATAGCAATGCCAAGAGAGGACGAGCCGCCTTTGAGCAGCGCGCAAAGGCACTGTGGCTGGGACTGAACGACACCCGAAAGACTGGTGCAGCAGGACGACGTTGGAGTGGATGAATTTCCAGTAACGTAGTTGAGACACGGTGACAAGCCCACGAGCGCCATTGTGCAGCCGGATTGAGCTGTTGCTCGACTCCAGAGCACGACTACGATGAGCGAGATTAGGCTTATCTGACTCATTTTTAAGGCCATTTTGCTGAATTTCTGTTTGAGACTTGAGAAGTTCTGTCGAGGGCCTGAGATTAAATAAGAGGTTCAGACACAAGTCATAGGAAAACAGGTCTATTTTGTTGGCCTACTCTGAAGTTAAACTAATTGAGAGATGGATAGCAAGAAATGTTTAAGCTGAGTTGTGCTACCTACCATGGATTCCATCATTTTTCAAGTCAAAAACAGGCAGTCGATAACGATCTACGTACCGTTGAATTTAAAAGTTAGTTAAAGTGGTTGAGCTCCACAAATCCACTTCAAAACTACCACCTTATTCCCCCCAAATTCAATGAGTTGATCAATTTATAACAGACCTTCTCAGTACCTAAAATCCTCAAGTTACAGTCACAGATGGCCTATTTTCGCCTGAATTCAGACATACTTGTACTTGTCTTAATTATTTCCTCATTCTTTCGGACAGATGCACAGATTAGCACACCTTGTACTAGTTCAATGATATCCTCCTTCACCCCCTGCCTGAACTACGTCACAGGCAGCAGCGGCAGAGGGTCTTCGCCGACTGAAGACTGCTGCAATTCCTTGAAATCTCTCATGAATGACGGCATGGACTGCGCATGTCTCATAGTAACCGGAAACGTCCCCCTCTCGATACCGTTTATCAACAGAAACCTCGCGATTTCACTCCCCGGAGTGTGCCAAACCTCTGTCCCAGTACAATGCAAAGGTAACCAAACATTGTCTGAGAATGATCAAACGTCAACTCTTGTTATTACAAGCACATTCTGCAATTCTATTACTAGTTAATGATCATTTTCCTCTATTTTGCAGCCTCTGGTGATCCCTTACCACCTCCAGGTATGTTTCTAGTTTTACATCAATGTTGTTATATTTAACTACATTTATTTAGTTAAGAATGTAAGTAATTATACATAAATAGTTAATGATGAGAATTCGCAGGTCCCGTTATGTTGGGGCCGACTCCAACACCTTCTCCTTGTAGTCGTAGTCCAAAAGGTACTAGCTCATCATTGAGACAATTGAATTACGGTCCTTCACATGCTATACTCGTTGCACAATACGTCTGGTAGATAGATGATCGACACATACCTCATTATTGAATTATTGTGTCATAACAAATTTTAATTTTAGTACTTTTGTACAATTAACTTATGTTTTTTCTTTTTTTAGATTCTGATCCCACAGCCGAGGCTGCACCACCACCAGCTGAAATTTCGGACATCGAACCAGCTTCTCCGCCTGAGTTTTCATTAGGTCCGAATACAAATCCGGGGATCCGACCGGTGGTCAACCCAAACTCAGCCTCGAATCCATCCACCACCACCCCATTGCCATATCTTGTATTAATTTTTGTAGGAATTATGACTTTCAAATTCTTTTAATAAAGATCTTAGCTATATGTAAGCGATTGAATTCTTTGCGTGTAGGAGTATTTTATTCTTGTTCGATGAAATTCATGAATATTTGTATCGCCACAACTATTACATTATTATTTCTTTATGCAATAATACCAAATTGTTTTATGATCATATGGTAGCATTTTATAATTTAATTCACATGGTAATTATTTATGTTGATTTACAAAAGGAAAATAAAAAGAGAACACGAAAATAATAGGGTATATTACAAATACCTCCCCTGCAATTTGTAGTAATTACGAATACTCATTCGTTATTTGAAAAATTAAAAATACCCTCTTAATTGAAAATTAGTTATGAAGCCCTAGATGGTGGAGTGGAGATTACTACTTTATGCTTGTCTAACTTTTTTCTAAAAAAAAATATATTGAAAATATATATATAAAAATATGGTGGGTAAATTAAATCATTCATAAAGTATACTAACCCATAAAATCACAATCCAAAATGACATATTGGACAATCCAGTACAAAAATTGGATAAAAACCTAACGAATGTTAGTGGAATGCGCTCGTTATTAGACGGACGCTAAAATTAGAGAGATTTTTATTATAATTTTTTAAATAATGAAAAGGTATTATTAGTATGCTAAATTTCGGGAGGGATGATTGTAATTTACTCATTCGTATCAAGAGTAGAGAAGACCACAATGTAACCAAATAAATTGTCCAAGCAAATAAACAATATCAAAATATTGCTATTACTTCATAAGAAGATTATAATTGTTTTAATTCTTCTTTCCTATTATTTGCATGAGACATGTTTCATTCTTGAATCTTGATAAATGAAAGTGATGAATATTTGTATCACCACAATTATTACGTTCTATTTATTTCCTTCCTGCAATAATACCAAATTGTTTATTAGTCAACAATAGTGGTAAAGGTTAGGTCATGGGCTCAAACCTCACTCTAAGTATTATTTCTATACTATAATAGTAAGATGTTATTTACATTTAATATATGTGATATTATTTATCAAAGTTGATTGTTGTAATTGTTTCTGTTTGAGTTAATATTCGATGGGACTGATTGTAATCGATTACTTCAATTAATAATATTCATCGCTTTTACTTTAAAAAAAAGGACAATGGACCCGCTTGTATGAAAAATGAACAAAAAACCCCATTTAAAAGAAATATCAAATTATCCACTGTGTTTTGAAAAATAAAACAAATTACCCCCTCTCTAAACCGTTGAGGGAGGTAATTTAGCTTTTCTTTCAAAACATAGGGAAGGTATTTGCTATTTTTACAGGGGATTTTTGTTTATTTTCGATATCACAAGGGGTAAATTGTATGAAACCTCAATTATCTAGCCACAATAAAAATATTTTTGTAATTATGAAAAAGAGAAGGGAGAAATTATTTGAGACTATATTTGGATTGATGAATTTGAATTTGAGATAAAGATTTGGATAAAGGACTTTAAATGACATAAATTTGAACTCCCTTAATATTTAACAAAATATAATTCAAAATTACAAATTTTTATACCATATTTGGATTGATGAATTTGAATTTAAGATAAAGATTTGCAAAAATGACTTCGAATTAGAATTTGAAATCTTTTAAATTTAAAAGAATTTTTCTACAAATCATAATACAAAACTAGAGTCGAAAGATTCAAAATTCTTTAAATAAAAGAACTATTCAAACAACTCCAAATAATTTGTTATTAAGAATTTAAATCCTAATTTCAAATCTATCCGTCCGTCCAAATAACATTGACTATGTTTGCATAAAAGAATAAGGGGTTTAATGTAATTTACCTTCTCGTAATACTGTAAATGAGTAAATTACCTCCCTATAAAAAAAATACCAATTTACCTTCAAGTGTTCTTTACAATGGAGCAATTTACCTCAGTAGACAGGGAGGTAAATTGCGCCATTTTGAAAAACACGGGAAGGTAAATTGATTTATTTTAAAAAAACATAGGCAGGTAAATTACTATTTTATTTTTCATAGGGAATAATTTGCACATTTTCAATATCACACGAGATTGCTTATATTTTCCCAAAGAAAAAGTATAGTCACATTTTCTTTGACTTTCTACCCGTCATAATTGTAATGAAGAAATTATTACAATAATTTGCATGATAAATTTTAGTAAAGATTTCAATAATTCCAGTACAAATTTAATCAAATCGACAACAATCTAAAAAAGAAATTATTACAATAATGTACATAATAAAATCTAGTAGATATTTCAAGAATCCCATAAAACAATCTCAATCTCCACTACTATAAAACTCTAAACAGACCTACACAAACTCACACACATCAAACAAATATGAGAAACTCAAAATTTTCTTCAGCTATTCATTTAATTTTATGCTACGCTATTCTTTTGTTGTCAGGTACCCTTTAACTTAAATATTAATTTCATCTTAATTTTTTCTTTTAATATTTGCATAAATTGATATACTTAATAAATATTTATGTTTGGTTTGATCGGATTAATCGCAGGGGAGATGATGAAATTCTGGACCGTCGATGCAAAAGATGATTGCACGGAAGGGCTTCCGTGGGTGCCGGTGATTTGCTACAGGAGCGTAGTAGTGAACCAACCATGCTGGGACGCGTGTCGCCAGCGCCATGGAGCCATTGTCAAGGCTTCGTGCCACAGCCTCGAGCCGGGCTTGCCTACGGAAGTCTGCTTTTGCTCCCGGCCTTGCTGAATTTACAATATCGAAATATTAATAAATAAAATGAGAAATAAATATTCATATTTATATATATATATATAGAAAATTATGATGATGTTAGCATGTAATAATGGCCCCTAATTTGGAGTGGAAGGTCTGATTAATGCGAATTTATTATTCTTCTCATAGTGAAAAAATTATTGTTATCTATGAAATTTATTATGATTAATTACTCTAATGAAGAAAATTTAATTTAATGAAATAATTCGTTTTATGAGTTAGGCGGTAATTTCAATTTTTACAGGACGGCAGGCAGAAATTAATACAATTTACGTAATAATTCTGAACACATTCACAAAAATATTGCAACATTCACTCCTATAAAAAGCTGGCCAATAAACTGTTAATTAATACCAACAAATATTTTTCGAAATAAAAAGGGAAAAATGGCGAAGTCGAAGTTCAGGGTAGCTATGCATTGCATCCTCTGCTACACCCTTCTCCTGTTATCAGGTTATATATGCCCCTTTTAATCTAATTTCGGGATTTTAATCATTAATTAACCATTATTACATATCTAAATATTTGATATTTTATTTGCCGGTGAGCAGCTTTGATTTAAGTGACGAATTGAGTTCATGACTATGAGATCATGAGTTCAACTCCTATAATTAAAAGACGTTGTTAATTCATTATAAATTGCTATAAGATCCCGCGACATGGTGATGTATATAATTGGTTTTATTTATTTATTTTTTTGCAGATGAGTCATAGTTTAGTTGGCGAAATGAGGCACCATGTTCCTAGAAGTCATGGGTTCGAATCCCTGTGTGGGTTGATGTTGTTTCTACTGTATAATAAGGGTATTATTTGTTGTTGTAATAACTATGTTTTAATTTATATGATATTATTGATATGATCATTTGTAATTGTCTTTGTTCGATATTGATAATTTTAGGGGAGATGATTAAATTCGGGAGTGTGGAGGGAAAAGATGACTGCATGGAAGGGCTTCTATGGGTGAAGGTGCTTTGCCAAAGGAGCCAAGTTGACGCGCCGTGTTGGGTCGTGTGTCTGCAGCGCCATGGACCCCGGGCTAAGGCTTGGTGCCACAGCCTGGCGCCTGGCTTGCCTACACAAGCTTGCTTTTGCTCCTACCCTTGCTGAATTCCTCCAAATATTAATTAATAAAAAGAAAAATCTAGTCTGGCTTAGGAAATTGTAATACTCATGTTACAATTAATGTCCCATGTTTTGAATATTATTGCAAATATTTGTTACTTCGGACTAGACCTGTTAATGGACGGATAATACTCAAATTCAGACCCACTACAATAACTAATATTCAGATCCGAACTCATAGATTTTATATTAGACTCATACTTGAATCCATACCTATTGAAATAAGTACTTTGGGGATAGGTAGGGTCTAGACCCTAAAATACCCGTAGGTATGTGTATTGAACGGATAAAATCTAAAAATTCATTGAATTTGTAAAGCTCGACTAACATATGAAACTGATAAAATTTGTTTGAATTTGAATTGTAAAAAATTCATGAAATTAAAGTTGAATGCATTTTTAAATCGATAAAAAAATATTTTAAATTTAAAATATGGTTTTCATACTTATTTTTTTCCCTACCTATTCTTCAATCTCTGTTAATATTTCGAATGTATGTAGATTGTGTAATTAATTAATGACGGTCTAATATTTGAGAAACGCCAAGATCATTGTTTATATTTCAACGATGTTCAATTGGTACATGTTAAAAAGTTGAATAACTTTTACTTTATTTTATTGATTGGAAGTTTATGAAATATTTTTATTATATTAATTTGGTAATATATACTGGACTTCTGGTGATATCGTTACAAAAAATATATGTATAATGCTTCATTTATTTCACCATATGTAAGATTCGATGGGTATTGCACGAGTAGGGTCTAGGTAAGATCTATAAATAATAATTATGAGTATTTATTGGGTTCGAATTCAAATAAGATAATATCTGTTCATTGACAGGTCTACTTCGGACGAGTCCAATTATTATGACATGAAGTCAAACGAAAAATTATGTGTTTTTTTATTAATGAGTGAAAGAGGAAAGGAAACACATGAAATGTGAGGAAAATTGTAATTAAAATTGTAGTTTAGAAATTTAAATGAATCGAGCCTATTACATTCGTTCGAATTTATTTAACTTTATATTGAGTTTGAGAAATCATATCTGAATATATTTAAATTGATTAATAATTGAATCGAGTTTAACTTTTTTTTAGTTAATGAAGCTAATACAAATCAAGTACGAGCATTTTTGTTTATTTTACATTGATTAAATTGAGTTGGATTTGAATTCAAAAGTTTATGAAACGAAAATTTTCCGGTGAGGAATTATTACACCGCAGTGGCAGCAGGAGGCGGAGGAGACTGCACTTGTGGCGGCGGGCAATTTTTGCCCTTACTTTTCTTCGTATTGCAACCGCACCAGCAGCTCACAGTTAATCCCTTGGGAGTAAACGTGCTCCTTTTCTTCTTCAGACATACTGCACGGTAATGTAGGACGCCAAAAGCTTGTCTGCAAGAATGTGAACAAATTGCAAGAGATTTCACCGGTTTGGTCCCCAACTGAGTCACCGGGCAAAGGGGAGGCGCCGCCGTCGCCGCCGCTGCTCCACCACCAAAATCAAAGTGTTAGTAATAACATGAACCTCCAAATTCTTGATCCAAAAAGTAATAATAAAAAATAGAAATAATAAAGAAAAGAAATAATAAATTACATCAACACTCCTAAGATTAGTCTAATATATAATTGTAATTATAAATACATTTTATTTAATGACAAAATTTTATACAATACTTTTAGGTATATTGCACTAACAACCTTTAAGGGGCGTACCTATAATTTATAAAAGTTTTGATAGTGACAAGATTAATCGAAGAAAGAAAGTCAAAGTCTTCCATATAAGCAAAGAGGAATGAAAACCACATAATTTTAATTGTTATGTAATTATATCCATTTATTAGTGTTTGGTAAAAGAGTGGAATTGTCTTTACGCATCCCCAAATTTATGACTTGTCTAGCATAAATAGTCATAACTTTATTGTAAAAAGAGAATTTTGGGGTGTTCCTGTAATTTTATAAAGGGTCAGTAGTGTTTGGATAATTGAGCCTAATTTCAGAGATGTAGATGTAATTTACAAAAAAAAAAAAAAAAAAAAAGAAAAATTATGATTAGAGTAACATAAATTAATTAATTATTTTAACATATGTACCTAATAAGACGATGGCAAGGAGAGCAGCAGAGAAGTGTATGGAAGAAGGGTTTGACATCATTGTAGCTGTGATCGAGAAAAACATGAGTTGATACTATATGTTGTTGGCCTTTAAAAATATATATACGAAAGGTTGAATCTGTAAGAAAAAGACCATTAAGATAATTTTCCCGTATATTTACCTTTATCCAATTCAATACCAAAGCCTTGTATTTCCTCACAAGATAGCCGGAAAATGTAAGTAATTATTGTACCCACACAAGAAATTAAGAAGATTATGGGAGTGTTTGCGAGAGCTTATATTTTTAAAAAAATGATTTTCACATAAAAAATTGGAGGTTGTAGCAGAATCAAAAGTGGGTAGTGTTTGTAAAAAAAAGTGAAAAGCAGATGAAAGCTAAATTGGTAGTGTTTGGGAGAAAAACACTTCTAAAACACGTTTAAAGGATTAAAGACCATTTTGCCCCCATATATCAAACAGATGCTATTTTGCCTTAATCTTTGTACTTGTTTCTTGACTGTAATAATTATTTTTCCTCAAAAATAATAATTTTTATTTCAATTCGTATATCTCATATTTAATTTTTTACAAAGTGATTATAACTTATATTATTAAATATTCAATATTAATAGAAAAACTGGATGTTTAGTTCAATAATGTTTCAATTATGTAATATAATTGTTCATTCATACACAATAAATAAACTTACAATATTGACAAAATAATCATTATTTTTAATTAATCCTAAAAATTTAATTTATATTTTTCTATGATTTGGGAATAATATCATATAATATAGAAAATAAAATAGTAATTTTTTTAAATATTAAACATGTGAAATTATAAATTTTATTAGTGATAAATTATTCAAATTATTTAAAATTTCTAACATCAACTTTAGATGAGCAATTTTGAAAATACATTAAAAAGGATAAAAATAAATGAAAATTATTATAATGAGGATAAAGTAGTCTAAAAAGAAGTTAAATTTATTTACAAAAAAGCCAAAGCAGTTAGAAGCACCTTAGGAGGTGCTTCCAGCTTTTGGTTTAAAAGTGCGTTCTGTCGCAGTTTCAGAAACAGAAGTTGGCATCTCAAATACCTCAAAAGTACTTTTCAACATCCAGAAGCCGAAAAACGCTTTTTCAAAACGCGTGCAAACATTCCCTATAATTATTTTAATTCTCCTTTCCTTATAATTATCTATTTTTCTTAGCAAAAATTGTGAAGACAAAGAGGAGTAACATTTGGACTGGGTCTGACACAACTGAAAGCCGCCTTATTTCCAAATTTCTTGTTGCAGAAATGTTGACACTGTAGACTTCTGCTCGCACGGGACTTCCGGATTAAGGAGATGAGATATACAATTGAAAACTAATTAATCGATTTTATTGTAGATTATATTAATAACAATAAGATAGATTTCTTGTGGATTATGGGATCTATATATCAATTTAGCTCACATACTAAACTTCTTTTTTTAATAATTATTAGGAAAAATTCTTATCTGAGTTAAATTTGACGGCACCAAACTAATCACAGAACAAG
Source organism: Sesamum alatum (assembly GCA_034509735.1). Lineage (NCBI taxonomy): Eukaryota > Viridiplantae > Streptophyta > Magnoliopsida > Lamiales > Pedaliaceae > Sesamum > Sesamum alatum. The sequence continues at coordinate 4,998,337 of JACGWO010000009.1, forward strand.
TGTGAACACTTGTCATGTGATTGATAAATATATTATTATCATATAATTGAAATTGTTCTGCCAAAATCAGTCTGAGTTGAAATTTCCCAAATTGCTAGTTAAGATGTCTTATTAGATGAGCTTGACATGCCCAAATTAAAATTGATGGCGTAACTCCTCATTCTGAGTTGTATCTATCCCGACTCTCGTATTTTCAATTTGCCATAGCTAGGCCTTATGGACTTTTTTAGTGTCCTATTTTAACTTAATAATTGTTCAAACTCAATTTTTTATTTTTTGAGTAATTAATTAAAATTACATCATAAATTTATAGTTATGAAATTTAAAACCCGTGATCTTTAGGTTACACGATTTCAATTTCAACAACTAAACTAAATTTTATCGACATTCATACCCAATTTCGAGTTCAAATTCTTTTATGTATACTGTGTTTATATATAGTATTCTTATAAATATACTTTTCTTAATTGTTATTTTATTAAATATCAAATCTAAATTATTTTACACGCGGATCGGTTAGTTAGAAAATGGCAGGCAGGGGCCATGGTGGCTATATATGTAGGCCACCTGTCTCGTAATCGTTTCTTCCCCGCTCGCTCTCAATTCATTTTCATCTTTCATTCTCACAATTTCTGTATTTGAGGCGTACACAGACGAGAGTGTTTAAAAACCCTAGCTCACATCCAATTCAACTCACTCAAAATGCCGGTGAAGCGGAGCCGAGTCGGGAGTGCAACCAGCCATATGGAGATATCAGTTTCAACCGCCGCCTCTACTGTCAGTCCGGCAAAGGTTATGAGGACTGACGCAACCGCTGAGCCGTCGCGCCCGAAGATTCTGGCCGTTGCTTCGCCGGTGGTTGTTGGCGAATCCAATCAGCTGGAAATTGGTCGATTTCTGGAGCGGTGTCACTACTGTAAGAAGCGGATTGCTCAGAATTCTGAAGTTTTCATGTATAGGTGCATATTAATTGCTAATTAATTATTTAGTTATTCGATCGTTGTGGTTATTGGATGTCTAATCTAACTTACGGTGTTCACTTTGTTGGAGAATCGTTTGTGCTTTATATATTCTGTGAATTCAACTTGCCTGGAACTCTTCTTTTGTCTTTCTTAAAATTTTACTAAGCATCCTTTTCAGCTTAATTTCTGTTATACTAATTTTCACATCTAATTTTAGTTGATCCTGCATTTTGATCTGCTTAATTGTTGTGATTATTGAATTTTAATCTGTCTTTGGTGCCTATTTGTGTCGCTTTTACTGAAATTCATCTCTTCTTGAACTATCATGAATGTAATGGTGTCTTATTGTCTTCTTTATGATTTATTTCTAATTCTATAAGCTAATTTCAAGTTTATTTTTCATTTACTGCCTTTATAATTTATGTTTTATTCGTTTTATGCTTCGATTACCTTAAAAGATATCTCTTCATTTTGATTATTCTCAATTTATTCATTTACTGAATAATCTTGGATGGTAAGGAATCTATGATCTCTTTCTTTATTGACTTAATTCCCAGGAATCTTTTGCTGTCTGGATTTATGTTCACAAGACGTCTTATTTAGATTCCCTTCGTATTTCCTTAAGCTGTGCTTCTCATCCTTGCTTGAAGTCTTACTTTTAATGATTTGTAGACAAATTTCCCAGGACCACAGTGTTTTTTATATACTCATTGCTATTATTAGTTACATCATTTCAAGTACTTTTTACCTACTTCATTGACTTTCTTAATTGTTATAACAGACGTGCTCTTGCATTCGTCTGCTCAAAATACATCTCCAGTCCTCAAACCCAGCCAAAAAAATAAAAATAAAAGAGTGTTAATAGAACTATTTCTCATCATACTAATCCATGTTTTTTGTACCATAAGTTAGTAGTCCATTGCATCACATGAGAAACTTATCAGGAATATTAGTTCTTGTCCAGAAATTTAATTATTTTTGTGATTTGTAGTTATTTGGATGTTACCTTTTTTTATCTGCTTATTTTTAATGACTTCTGTTTTGTGCTTTGGGCCCTTATACTTGTATTTGCAATTTCATGCAGCAACCTCTGTGCATTCTGTTCTGCAGAATGCCGTGATTTTCAAATTTCACTGGACCAGTTAGCAGAGAAACGGCGAGAAAATCACAAGGATAAGTTGGTTCAGGGCAGGGTTTTTACAATGTGAAGGGTCAGTCAGGTGTTTAAATTGGAGAGGAATGCAAATCTATAGTCACATAGTTAGCTATTCAAACACTAACTGTAGATGTGCAATGCTGCCGGTTTTTTGGGGATCAGCTCGCGCTTCTGCATAGAATAGGCATAGTATAGTTCTTGTTTTGGAGTAGTACATACCTATACAGTTGCTTCTCTCTGTTAGTGTGTTTTTAAAGCATTAAACTGTTTCCAGCTCTTCTTCTTCAGCTGCTAATCTGGAGTTGGATGGACTGCTATTGATATCATATTAAGAAATCCGATCTCTGTTAATGCAAAGAATGTTGTTGCTTTACATTCAACATTACGTGCTTCTTTAGCATGTCTTAGCAAGCTGGAGTATATGCTTTTTACCGAAATCATGTGCTAAACTTGATTCCACTTTGGATCTGTTTCAGATGGTTGACTGATTACTGGTCTAAGAATCCTTTACGATACGTGCAATCATTTGGAAAATTTTGAGAACATGTCTACTTGATGTTATCAGCTTGGCAGATGAGTCCTACATGTTACACTTGCCTGAAGAAGTTGGCTCTCAAATCTCTGCAATAATGTTATTCTGTTAATTCTATGATTTCCTGAGTGATGATATGGGGTGAATGGACTATATAGAAGGGAAGGTGCTAATTATTGTAGTTTTCAGGCTAAACATCTCTACGTTGCATTTGATATATGTATCATTTCTGCAGTGGTCAGATTCAAAATGTTTGCTATGCTTTTTGGGCTTGAAGCTATTGTCCCACAATAAAGTGTTTTGCCTCAATCAAGAATAACTTCAACTCATCTGAACTTGGGGCAAAACACAATCAAAAGACATCCTCGGTGTGGCACTTCGTACTTGTTATCTAAAAATTTAAAGTTGATGCCTTTTACACATGGAAATCTTCCAAGTTGCTTCTCAAGCATGCTATTCTTCTTTTTGCTCTCACATTAAAATGATATCTCATGATTTTGTGTGAGGATAATTTTAGTTTCCAAATGCATAATGTGTGCGATGACTCTTTGTGGCATGCTAACGAAGTTGTTTTTCTCTGAAGGCCGCTTTCTCTTGTGCATTTTTTCTCTATTTTTCTTTTCTTAGGTTTTCCCCTATGACAATCTTAAATGTCATCTGGAAATGCAAAACAGGATCATCCCGGCTCTAGATTGGAGGCTGATTAATGTGAGTTTGTGGCTCCACCCGTTAAGGATTCATTTTTTTCTTGAATAGGCTGGATCAATATTCTCGTCCTTCGGTTGGATATATTCACCTTCCCTCCCGCAGAAGAGGTAGGTGACATTGAAAAGTGTATCTGTAAAACTGCACTGCGAACAATGGCCATGCTGATTTCAGCCGCTAGATCTACAGTTATAGACATCCCCATTTCTATTCTACATGTTATGCAGATTCTTTGATTGTAACATTGATCTGGGAGCTCTTTTAGGTCATATGAACCACTGTTATCACTTAAATCGTTCCTTTCGAGTCAGTTTTTTGTTTGGATTCTTCTTGTATCGTCGAATGTTGGATATCTTGTATGCATGAAGTGTCATAACATAAATTACACCACATGCCCCATTTACCCCCAAATAATTGGCTTATTTCTGTATCTGTTCTTTGCGATCTCTGCTCATCCTTCTTTCTTATCCTTGTCTTAATAGTACTTAGATTAACCGTCTATGCACAAAGGATTCTGATTTTCAGCAGCCCATTGCACCAACATCTTGGCTTAACAAGTGAAAGGTTTGTCTTTCAAATTGCTTTCATTTGAGGCCTAATGGGCCTTCCAGAACCCATGCCGAAGGATAGCAGGTAGTACTTTTAATGACTCATGTTTTGTTATATTACATCCTTTCTCTCAAGCCCCCTATACTCATATTTCTCTGTATTTCAGCAGCTGAGAGTATTACAGGGACCACTTCAGCATTGAGCTTATTGTTTTCTTTTTTCCTTTTCTTTTCTTTCTTTGTGTGTGTGTTCTTAAAGCTGATTTTTATCATGTGTCGAGGCGTATATATATTCATCTGAAGATTGTCACTGAAAGTGAAGAGGTAAAATTCGCCACTGTAACCAAAAAAAGAAAATATAAAAGGGAAACTTGCATACATATAATCTTTTATTTGGTGCTTAACTTGCATACATATGATGATGTCACAGGGTTTGTAATCGAGTTAAGCCAATCATTCATGAAAGCTGTATGTTTGTAATTGCAGGTTTTGCAGTCACGTGCATATAACTCTGTATCTGTGCTCATCTGGGATAAAAGAATGCCAAGGTACCACCAGTCTGTCTTCTTTACTTCTTTTCCAATTGTTCGTTAGTGCTGACGTGGGAAATCCATTGCCAAGATTCAGTAAGAGCCAATTATGGAAAACCCGGATGACCAACGACTAACGCTCAGCGCTCTTATGACAATGTGAGCAGTCTCAACTCTTTATTTTGATGAACATTTTGTGCATGTATCTTGCTTTACCAAAGTGCTTTATGAGCTCATTGCTAAAATAATATATATATATATATATATATATACCAAATGAATTTTGATTATACAATTAAAAGTATTTCCAGGGAGACAAAAGAATAAGAATTGCATAATACTATTTCAATTAATTAGCTCTTGACATCACTTTCTATGTCAAGATCAAATGAATGGACAACAATGTCAAAAAGTTATGATACTTCAGCAAATACTAGGGAATTAATATTATATTCTTTCTAAAACGCATTATTATAGCATTTCTTTAATTAGGACTTTATAATTCTATCTAACATCAAGTGTACATTTTAACTGGTTTGAGTGATGCCTATAGCCCCCATACAGCCATAGACTTTAACCACCACAAATTGACATAGAGGAGGGCCACATGCTCAGATAAAGTGACTCACACATATGCTTATCCTTGTTTCCTGCTGATGCACTAATTCTGCAAGATAGGAAAAATAGATTCTTGTTATTTATATTGGGTTTTTACCAAAAGAAGAAATTGCGGATTCTGCAAGAAGAATCAGAGCAAATACTCAAAATGCTATTTGTTCACCAGTCTAATTACTCACAGTGGTTTCAGTGCTTTGAACCCTAGTCTACGCCAGGCCCATGTCAAAATTAACTTGAATTAAAGCCTTTTTCTTTCTTCTCGTTTTTGCTGATTTCCTCAGTGTTGACTTGTACCAGTAGTGGGAGTACAATCTGCAGCATCAGCATCTGCATCACTCGTCCTCGTGTGCCCAACTGTGATGTATTTCTCTGGAGTCACTGAGAGGTTGACAGTGCTCATCTGACAGACTTGTTTAACAAGCAAAGGACCTATTTAAACACGAAAATCCTTCTGATTACTATTACATAATGTGACATCATCTCTTCATGCTTCATACACCCATTTCTTTTTCCTCACCTGCACTCATTAATGCTTTCCCTTAAATGCCCTGAATTTGTGGATTTTCCACCTAATTTCTTTTGCCTTTCTTCTTGTCTCAGAATTCTGCCCCTTTTCCCGTCTCCAATTGGCAGCAAATGGCGGCAATGGTGAAGGTCAGATTTGAATATTCTATCAGTATATAATTTTTCATTTACTTTTCAATCTTAATTATATAATTAATTGATAAATTCTTATTAGTCCTCGGATTTTACTTATAAAATTGTGAATGAAAAAGTTGGCTATCAAAGGGAGGGGTTTATTGGGGCCAGTGTCTGATCATCGGTCCCTTGAATTATGGTATAGTGTAAGGACACATATAGTACACTACGAAAATGATGGTATGTGTTGTTTTATTGTGAAGGTTGTCTGTGATCATGGTAGGAGTAGGGGAAGTCCCCATCTCCACCCATTCATTTACTGTATTACTACAACTTTTTAAATTGTGAAAATAGAGGAAACAGTTGATGAGGCGAAATGCAATTGCAAGCTACTAAACTATTGGGTTACGTAATTCAACAAAAATGAATGTATTCGGAGCCAGACGGGCCATCCATTCTCCCCATCCTCTATTTGAAATATCTGACTTTGATTATTAATTAATTTTGCTTGAAACAATTAAAAACTTATGTCCTTCCGTATTTTTCTGTAAGTCAAATTATTAAAAACATATTATTTATTACAAAAAAAATAAAAAGTTAGTATATTTAGTTTTATATTTTGCATTAGTGATAAAGATAAATTAATGTATATTTTGTATATTTTATAAAAATAATATGGATAAAAATTCGTAATTTGAGTAATCGCGGAGAATATAGTAAATTTATCTATTTCTTTATTATATTTTTTGCTGTCATGGCGTCACACCAGGACTTTTTTTTTTGCCAGAAGTAGATAAATTTTCATACTTTATGGTCGAGAAGAAAATGGAGCGGAAAGGGGTAGCCTATGACGTCGGGTGATTGAGTTAACAGCCACGTGGAGGAATGGACCACCGTCGACCGCAGATGGATCAATGGTGGTAATTTTGAGTCGATAGAGGGGCAGTGCGAGAGTGGGTCATTGTGTGTGATCAACCAATTATAATAATTCGAGACAACTCCATTGAGAAGTGTGGAATTGATTCAGAAAGTAGAAGTCGGAGTTGTACAATTTTCCAATTACAATTACCACAACAGAAATATAAAAATAACAAACTTATATCAAAGTGATAATAACTAATAATTATTTGATTAGTGTCCCAAGTGGAATTTATATGATGTAATAATAGTTAAAAAAACCCTAAAGTAATTAGACTTTGGAAATTATGCGCCTAATTAGGCTTTGTTCAAATAATCAAAATATATGCCGTACAATTATAAGATTGTGAGTTTGAATTTCATGAATATAGTATATTCTTTAAACTACCGTCCAAGTAACTAATACCTGCAGCTATATATACAAGGTTAATAATGTGGGGTGGTGGTAATAGAAGACATGAAAAGAAATCCTAAGAATACACATTAATGGGTTGTGTGAGCAGTGGTGCTCAGGATATTGTCGCTTACAAAAGCATGTGAAGAGTGACTGTCACAACCAATTCAAGTAAAAAGAAAAAAAAAAAAAAAGACAGAGAGAGAAGGTTCCTTAGGAGAAGGTGAACCAATCTTACGTTATTTATATATAGCCTGGCTGGAGGGACCGTAGCACATGGGAAGAAAGATTAATTAATCAATCCATAAACCAGATTTTAAATTTGGAATTAAAATCTATCTTACACCCCAACATGATTTTATAACTATTTTTTCAAAATGTCCTCTCGCAAAATTTAACAGTATTGATTATTATATGACACTCGTTTATTTGGATTTTTTTATTTAATACTCATATAACACATCATCTTCTCCTTCGTCATCATCGTCAATAATCATAATAATATAGTAAGAGAATTATTGAATTAGTTTAAATATAAAAATATATCAAAAAACATATTAATTAAATAAAGCGGACATGACTTATTTTGTATAATTATTAGGATGAGTAGGTACATAGCTTTTGTGGAAATTAATTAATTAAAAGACAAATTATGCTCCCAAAATTGGAAACCAAGCTGCAACCCCCCATCCCCACTCTGATCCTTGTCTCTCTTTTTCCTTTTATCTTTTTTTTCAAAATAAAATAATAAAATAAAAGTGTTACCTTAACATGGGCCAACCCCCTCCATTTATTATTTTAGTCAAAAGGGTAAAAAGACATTGATTGGAGGATCAAGGGAACATTCTAGTCTAAAAAATGAAAAAAAAAAAGAAAATATTTATGTGTTTAGTTGATGTACAAAAATAATTGCAATTAGAGGTAACTTTTCTTTCTCACAAACTAATATTCCCCATCTATTAGAAGAAAATGCAAAGTTGTAATTACTTCGAATTTCATCGTATCTTAATGAGGAAAAATAAGATTGGATGAAATTGGGTGAGATGTAAATAATTTTTAAATGTATATTTGGATGTGAGGAAAAGTGATTAATAATATAGATGATGTAAAGTTAAGTTTGCTATTTCACTATATGAAATTAATACAAAAAATTTCAAGAGCGATGCATTTCTAAAAGTTTTTAGTCTTGACTGTATTCAAAATTATTTGAAAATTATTATTTTTTTTTTCACGCAGGTCACTATTAATATACGCAAAGCAGTCAATAATTTCGAACCCAACACCTCAACTATGAAATATTGATGTTTCAATTATTAGGGTGTCTCTTACAACAAGATTGGTTTTGTTTTGTTTTTGTTTTTTTTAAGAAAAAACAATGAATATTATTAATTAAAGTAAATCGATTACAATCAATTTTACTGAATAGATAATTATATCATACTCTAATTAATAATAATAACATAAATTAATTTTAAATAATATCATATTATTAGAACGCACAAACAATAAATACTATACAGTAAACTATCGTAGTAGACATAGAAGGAAAAGAAAAAAAAAAAAAAACAAAGGAAGACTGTAAATTGTGAAAGTAGGCAAAAGAATTCGCAATTCCCGAAGGAAGTAAAGATGAGTTGAGCAGAGGAGGAAGCAGACTTTCTGGGATTCTCCATTATTTGGATTTTGGAAACATCCAAACATCTCTCTCTCCCTCTTAATATTTATTATTTAGCCCTCGCCTTCAACTAATAATATATAATTCTCGTAACCATTATATTTTTATCTCTAATTTTTATGAATTGTTATATTTTTTTATTCAATTGTTAAAATTGAAATTAAATACAAATGAAATCGGAGAATACAATCGTATTACTCAACACAGCCATGTCGTGTAACACACAAAAAGGAGGCTAAAATTACACAGCCAAGGGCAATGAAGAACCCGACCGTATTGCGCAGCACAATTAAAAATTTATAGAGATTAAGATTAAAATCGTGCTTAAAAAAAATTAAGAACCAAAATTGAATAAGCCATACAGGAACAAAAAGTGCAATTTACGAATATAATTGTTACTCCTTTCCTTTTTCTTCTTTACATATATTTTTTTTATGTTTTAAAAATTAAAAAAAGAAAAGCTGAATTTTGCAGTAGATTTTTTGTTGTTGAGGGCGGCAAGGCAAGGCAACTGTATGAGTATGGAATTGGGCATGGAAATTAACCAATCCACACAAAGTGGCGGGGCCGGCGGGCCCCCACCGCTAACGCCGCCACATGCCCCTCTCCTTTTTTTTTCTTTTGCTACTGTACATTCTTCTCTTCCATCCCATGCATATTAGTATTAGAAATTACAAACGAAAATTGTAGTCCGAATCTGACTTAATCAAATTTAAAATAATTATATAGTAAGTATAATATATTTATCGTGTGATTTACAGATATCTCAACCTCAACTCATCAACAAACCATACCTTCATGCCTCAGTTATATAATGTTTCAATTCGTGAAAATGAAATTTCCTTTGTATGGATGTATTGTGTTGGTTTGATTTTTTCTTACAAATGGTTTCTAACTACAAGTCACTGTCCTAGCAATGACCATAAAGGGGTGTTTGATAGCCTTTTTATTTATTTAGTATATGTGTCGGCGGCTTCACAGTGAGTGGAGAGAACCGACCCTTTTCTTGATTTCCTTGCTTTCGAAACTTCCTAATACGAGGTTGATGGTTACAAAACAAAAGTTAAAGTTCTATTACCACCTATTTCAACTAATTCTAAACCACATTTCAAGCCTCACTACTCAAACCCACTCACTATCTTTAGATACAATTATTTTTTGGGATAATTATATTTACGTTTTTTAATTTATGGTCTGTTTACAGAAATCACTCGTAACAGCTAACATACAACATAAGTTTGTATGGAGAAAGGGCAAGAAAATGATATTCACCATTGATAAAGAATTTGCCTTCATTTCTAAACTAAAATGTTCTTGCATACATTCTCATGCTAGCAACCTTAATTCCTATTCTGCCACTTAAATCTCAATTTCAACAGCCATCCATCCCGACCGTGATTGATGATCCAAAATTTTTGAATATTTACAGTGAATGAGTGTATCTGCATCGAATCCCTTGTTATTTTCCGACTGATCCTGCAAAACCATGAAGCATGGATTGTCATTGATGATGACTGAAAATGGATGGATGGATGTAACAGAGCAAAAGCTCAAAGTTTCTTACCTCATTATTGGCCACAACCTCAAAATTCTTGTAATGAAACAAGTAATGAAGGAATTGAATTGAGTTAGCATTGTTTAACCTGCCTGCCAAGACATGCATGCATCCATAGAGAAATAATTAGGTGATTGACCATTGGAAGCAACGAACGGAGACAACTTTGAGTGAGAGAGGGAACGGCAAATTACCGTATGTCTATCAATACGTTGAAGATCAACGTCTCCGTATTCCTCTCTAGTTTATCTGCAATACAAGCGAATATGACACAAGATGAATCGTTTGAGCAATTAAATCTCCGTATGTATACATTTGTTATATCATTCGGCGTTTGAAATACTGATTCGACAGAAAACGTACGCAGTTCTTGCTGAATCAACGAGGGAGTTGTCCGCACCATGAACTTTCAGGTACCCTCCCTGTAAGAGTTACTCGTGATGAAAAACGAGAAAGCAATCGTTTTTACTAAACATAGATGCAATTCAAGTTCGTTTTGCAAAAGTTTACCTAATTGCTTAGCAGCTGCTTTTCTTGAGGTTTGAACATAAGATCCAAAGTGGGATAAACAGTACTTAAATGTGAATCCTTCCTCAGTAGAAATTTAGTTGATTGTATCCCTGCGAGTAGGGCAGCAACTCTTCGACTTCGACTCTGGAGCTGGAATAGCTCATGCTTTTCTTGATTCGTCCACGGTTTATAGACTCAACTTCTGCCAAGAATATGCTGTACACTGGTCTATGATCGGAAAACCTAGACTCTCCACGAACGTACGATAGTTGTTGCAGTCCCCGACCATACCATAGTATACGATCACACCTTTATCCGAGAAATAAACAAGATAAGTCGTGTAGCATAAATATCCACAAAAGACAGTACGAAAGTCTTCTTCCATCGTACCATATTGCAATAGCATATCATTTAGATTTTAGTTTTGAATGGAGGATTACCATGCAGGCGTTCGTCGTTTCTCTTTTGGGTGCATGTTCTCCCCAGCGTACCTGTCGGAGTTATTTGAATACTTGTATGTAGGAGGAAAGTATATTCTCCCCTCATTCCATCCGGCAAAAACTCTCCCGTGTCTCTGCTCTATTCGGAGCTGTTACGAGGAGATTATGTCAATGGTGTAAGAATCAGTACAGTGATTAAAGTAAATGGATTTCGAACAAAAAGTGGAAGCTAGTGGGGCTAATTTTGCATGCATGCCTGGTCATTTTCTAACAGAGCTCTCCAGTTGCGCATCTCAACGAGGGCTTTCGCACATCTGTACGAGAGGGCGATTCTGTAGTTCAAGTCCCCTAGCCATATGATTCGACTGGAAGGGTAGACATACAAGATTTAAAAGGGCATCCTCGTATTAACTAAACAATGAGAAAGACCAAAACAATGTGTCCGAAAGCCAAACAACATAAGTATAAACCGAAAACTTACTCATGCTCGAGGATGGTTTGAGGAGAGTTCTCATCCCCCATGCCATGAACTCGGGGAAACCTTGTTTTCCTCAAAATTTCCATGACATCGGAGTTCCTTCTCAGCTCGTCGCCATCCTTCTCCCCGGAGGTTAAATGACTACAAATGAAGCAGAAGCTGGTTTGGTGCAAAGACATGCTAATTGAAATCGAACCCTGGAAAACTTGACACAATAAGATTTTGTTTCTTTTGGTTATATATACACAAGCTTCTATCTTGAATCATGAGTTCCATCGAGGCAGAATTATACCTTGTTTCCGAGATAGCCCATCAACCCTCTGCCAACACAAGACACCTTCAGATTTCGAACGGCATCTCTTAGATCACTCTTTATCCATACTGTGAGGAAAATCCCTACCATCTGCTTGCTTGCAACTAAGCAATACCTCGACTGCCCTGGTTGTCTATCTCTTTCCTCCAGAGACAAAGAAGCATTATATGAAACGGGCGAGTAGTGTGCATAAGGTGAATAACTCGGCCCGTTTTCATCATCAGAGGAACCATCCCACCTGCCATTCGGATCATAGTAATCACTTGGTCTATTTCCATAGATCACCCGATCACAGACACTGAATCGACGATCAAGTCTAGGCTGTGGCATTGAAATGTCATTTTCCATCATCCTCATGCTACGGCTCAACGACTGGAAGGAACGGCGGTGGAAGAAAGAGGACGCCTTCTCTCTGTTTGATCCTTCAAAGTCATCATCCAGTTCAACAATTGGATTGGGAATCGGGGAAGGCGTACGACAACTACCACTACTTCCAGGAAGACTGTTTAGAGTTTTCCGAATAAGTGCCTGCCATTTCCTGGCAGGGCCGTTATCTTCTGTGCCCAAAACGTTACCGGCATTTAGAGGAACGATTTCTTGAAACCTTAAGAATGATAAACAGACTTCTATTAACAATTATTCTGGTCAATAATCAACACAGAACATGAAAATAGACAATCTTCAACTGATCAAACTAACCCCAAGACATAGATGTCAGCAGGAGGTGAGGTGTGTAGCCATTCATCAAGATTTAAGTAACTGGGTGGAGATTTCCCAGCCACATTCCACGTTGCCACAAAGATCCTGTTTCAATACAAACCTAAGTTGATTTTTTCTATGACTAAATGCAAATCTAGTGATTCCATGAAAGCCTAACAAGAAGCACAAACCTGTAGTTATTCACATCTGTAATCTGGGAGGCATCAAGGTCGATTTTACTTCGCCGGGCTCGGTCAGTATTTCGTCTTGTTGATTTCTCTGTCAATCAAATGGGGGATATAAGCATTGATAAAAGAATATATGAAATATTTTCCCAAGCTCTAGTAACATTATTGTGGTCCAAAAGGAAACCAAGTTGTCTGATTCTGCACCTGTGGTTTTACTTTTCTTGATGGTGCATGCCTCCCTCTCTGAGAAATTGCTCCTCCATTCTTCATCAACACCTGAAAAAGCAAAAACTTAAAGTTTTTAAAGCTGTGGCCATTAACTGTTGCAGCATATGACCCACATTTGCAAGAACAAGACAGACAATGATAATTTCCTTCTCAACTAAGAAAAATTAAAATCTTGGTAATTTCAGAGGCATGAGATCTCAGCAGATTGAAGAGAGCAGAAATCTCTGGCAACCCAAATGTTTCTGTGCAGGATAAACAGTGATTGATGCCAATCGAAGAGGGAAGAAAAACATTATTGTGGAGAAGAGAAGACCTCCCTTTCAATCTAAAAAAATTGACACAGAGCTCAAGAAACTCCATTTTCATCAGAATCCCAAATCAGATTTACCATTTTCAGAAAAAAAAAATTATATATTACCTCCATAAATGATGTCATCAGCGTGAAAATCCTCATTTTTGCTTTTGATGTTGAACCATTTCTTGACTAGTGTCTTGGGCCATGAAAACTTCATCAAGAAAACGCAAAAAAATCAGAAATCTTGAAAGTAACAATGCAGAGAAGAGCGGAATCAATAATGCACTATTTTTTTGTTTGGAAAAACAAACCTTGCTTTTCTTAGAGTTTCCATCTCTCATTGTTTCACCACTTCATATATGGAACAAAATTTCTCCACTCTTTTCTTGAACAAAATTCTCGCCTTGCTCTCTCCAATAACAGGTTAAGAAAAAAATCAAGAACTGATGCCGGCAAAAGAATGGTCAATGGGATGAAAGCAGACACCTGTGTGTTTTTTTCTAGCTGATGAAGAAGAGAAAACAACAGAGATAAAGAAGAAAATCCCAGTTTCTTGGCATGTTGATTTAACGATAATGGAGAGACAAGTCAAATTCCCAGAATCCCAGTTAGAAAAAATTTTCCTTCTTGTGTTTCTGTTATTTGACACAGAGCAAAGAAACAAACGAAATCAAGAAAAGGAAGGGGAACAGTGAGACAATCAGATTCTGAATGTAGAAACAGGACAATGCAGAACATAAAGATAAATGAGAGACAATGTAGAGATATGGCCCTTTTGTTTTATGGGGTGCGGGTGCAGTGGGAGTGGGAGTGGGGGTGGGTTGGGGTGGGGGTGGGGGGTTGTAATGTTCTCTTCTCAAAACCTCGTTCTGAGTACAGAGCAAAGTATCGAATTTTGAAGAGAATAAAGTGCAGGGATAGGAGAAAAAGAAGCCAAGAAAAAAAAAAGGAAAGAAAATAAACACACCACACACACAGAGACACACACTGTGAGTGTTCTTGTGTGTTTTTCTCAAGGTCTTTAGGCTCAAAACCAAGAAATTAAGGATGGGATGGCAAGACAGATCTTCTTATATAGTATAGTAGTGGTGTGTCCTAATGGGATTGGTGTGGGGGTTAACATTTTTTCCAGATTGCTGGAATGCAATAAAAAGGGAATTTTTGTATGTAAGAAAATCACTCTTCTCCACACTTGACACCAATAGCTTTATTGGGTTTAGACAAGATGGAATTTTTGTGCATGGAATGGAATGGACATTTCTCCAATGTAGATTTTTGGGGCTTTCTTTTTAGTGTATCTAAATGCAAGAACAATATGTTTGTTTGTAAAGCAATTTAGAGCTTCTTTTTGGGTCAAACCATACTAATGTCTTGGGACCCCAAGGCAACATGTCCTAATTTGAGGACTTCTGTTTGGGACTAACTATCCCAAAAAAATTGCAATAAAAACACCCTCCCTCTTAGTCCTTAAATCTTAATTAATCATGGGTTTAAGCAACTTTTATAGTGCTTGGAGAATCCCTTCATTCAAAAAGAACACTTAAACAAAGTATTACATTCTTGTAGTAGGATCTTGTTTAGGCCAGTTCAAGGTTTGTAGTCCTAGTTTGGGTTGGTCCTCCACAAACACCCCATGCTCACCTAGGGTTTTGGGGCAAAACCCCCTAGTTAAAGTGAATAATTTAACATGTTACAACAAAGTAATTTCTTGGATTAAGCTCAATTTCAATTGATTAATGTTAATCCCACATGCTACATGTGGGAGACTGTGTCTTGGTCCCAACCCAAGTCCCTGTTTTCACATTTTCAAGGTTCTTTTGCAATCAAGTGTTGTATTTTTTTAATCATTCCTAGGAAGGATTAAATTAAGATATATAATCCAAGAAGGGGTAGCTCAAAATCTCCCAATAATGAACCCCTAACCACCCCCCCTAATGACCCACTAATCTTGTTTTGAAGCTTCCACTAGGCATGGTAGGAGTCAATATTTCATGTTGTAATAACAGCTAGGGTTTCAAGAGTTGTGTAAGAATTCAATTTGTCCAGCTAATACTGCTCCATTTATTTATTGGTCTGAAAGAGTGAAAAGGGGGAAATCTTTTGTGGCCTCCCATCTTGTCATTATGCCATCTAATTAAGCACTAAACCAATTGATTAAAAAAAATAATAAGGTGGATTCTAGTGGTAGGAAATGTGGCCAAAAATCTTGGTTACAAATGTCACATTTCTGACCACCTTTGAGTTTTAGTATGTAGGAATGAATTAGTATTTAGACAAAGCAAATTTTGTAATGTATGATTATGATGATTGGGGAGATATGCTCCCATTTAGCCCAATCATTGGTAGAATAGTACAAGATTGCAAGTATTTATTAGGATGAAAAAGTAAAACATATTTATAAAACTTATATTATAGTTGCTACTCGTCATTATGTTCAGGTGAAATGCATCTAATTATCTCTCTCTTTAAGAATTAAGAACTAAAAACAATTTTATAATATTGTTTGTGCCTGATTAATTAAGGGGAATTTCACTCCGAAGTTGTTTGACAACTCTAATATTTTCTAAAAATATTTTGAAGATTATAAGATATTAAGTTAAAATTTTAAAATAATTCTTGAAATATTTTAATGTTAGGACGTTGGTTTTTTATGTTTTTTTTTTTCTTTTACAAGAAAGACTCTTGAAATCGAAGTAAATGGGATCATAGGGGACACCATAGAGACACTTATGGTCAATAGTGCAAGGATGAAATTATGATTCCCAATTTGCAAGACTTGAAACCTTATCTTCTTCTAGGTAGAAATGCCACTTGGGACTCATTCGCCAATTCCCATGAATTATCATGCTAATCGACTCCTTCTCCAACTTCACAAAGTTTAAACATATACATACATAATATATATATATTTGAGTTCGAGTTTGAAACTTTGATGATTGTTGTAATCTCAATCGAAGTATTTATAGTATTCGAACATTTATACCAATCACGTCAATAGAACCTATATTCGTCCGTATAAAATGAATCGTATAAATCAAGTTTACTTGGGATGTCACTTGGATTGAAAACGATTCAAATAAAAATATATGAATCTTTTAACTATTTTATACGCTTTTAAAAACATTTTATCTTACTTTTATAATTTCTGGGTATCATATCACATACACATATGTATATACATAAATTTTCAATGTATCTATTTCTCCCGTCATGAGTTTTACTTCACCTACGGAGAAAAATGTATGACTATTTCAAGTGGTATACATAAATTCATTGATGACGTGGGAACGATTAGGATTGATTCTATTAGTTGAATCATGTATAAGAAAATGGATATCCAACGGTCAAGAAATTGCTTTGGTGGCAGGGATTACATAGTCACACTTAAACAAGTCTCACTATCAATGAATTATCAAAAAGAAAAAAAAAAAGGCTTAATATCAATATTTAACACTTGGGAAGAACACTCCCCAAAATTATAATGTAACATTATTATCCATAATTATTAATTATGTTTTATTGAAATAGACATAGTGTCACATCAAAAGAGGTACGTTGATAGCATTAGTAATATTACTTTATCACTATGGACTAGCATTTTGGTATAAATGTTTAAGCTATTAAGAAGGAGAATCAGTTCGTATATAATAAATCTAACACACGGGTCTCTGGACCTTTTACCTAGTCGTCGTGTACATTGTTGAGCGACCATCAAATCTAAAACATTAATGTTAAAAGAAGTAATGAATTTTAAGATGAAACGAATGTTATGTGATCTCCCAATCATCATACAAATTATGACTACGTCTTCAGTTCAGGTTTGTGTCTTGACAAGGAGGAATATACCAAGTAAAAAGGCCGTCCTCTTTCCCCAACTGGCGTCTTGCAGGCCATAAAAATAGTAGAAAACCTCTAAGAGAGAGATTAAGACATCTAACGTGACAACGACACAGCAATTTTATACAAGAAGAAATCTAAATATTTTAAACAATGTGTCATTAAAATTTTTGTTCTTTTAAGAAAAAGTCAGTCTGTAAGAAACCATCAAATGAAGCATATCCATTGACTTTGTGAGTCCAAAAACAACAATCAATTTTATGCCACTAACACAAGATAAGTATATCACATGGATTGGCTTAAAATCTCTCTCCTGTAAAAAAATTAAACTTACACACACACATACACACATCACACACACGCACACATATATATATAGAGAGAGAGAGTAAGAAGAACAAAGATTAAAAAGAGAAGCAAGAAAGAGGGCTCTTCAAGAATGACGTGAAAGTTTTCACCAAAGGGTAGAAAAATTTTCACCAAATATTTAACTTGTGAAGCAGATCATCATATTCATATCATTTTCATTGACCTGCCCAAAAATCTTGTCACTGTCTTTCTTGCCTTTTCCATTCCCTTTCCCTAGCCTTTACCACCCTCTTCATACACATAAAATCCACAATCCCTCCTTTTCCCCATCCTCCCATAGCAGCAACCCCCTCTACCACTTGTAAAACTCATAGTGGTTTCTCTTTTGCTTTTCCTGAGACAAGAAGAAGAGTACATACACTCACACAACTAAATGACAAATGAATTGAAATAAAGAAGCAAATAACCTGTTCATGTGGCTTTTTTGGTGAGGAAAATACAGGCTCCATCTTCAACACATCACCTACTACTCCACAATTTGAAGCCAAAGGATTAAAAAGAGCTGCAATCTGTCAGTGTCCCATCCATCGTTAATGAAGAGACCACCTCAAGAATGACAAACCAGCACAAGATTAAACCATTAAAGACAACTGGAGATAATATCAAGATGGTGTTGCTATATGGGGCAAGCATTTGAATGACATCTCTCTTATGTTTGGCTTTATGTAACCATATTCCTGCCTTGGTAAAACAGGAAAAGCTCTTACACCGAACTTGTCCTCAAACTCAATCATACAAGTTGACAAGAATTCTTTAACTCCTAACTACGCTATCCTAATTGTGCAACTGAATTATGGTCTCTGCGCGAATCGTTTCGGAGTTTATGAGGACCCTCAAACTTAACAGTTAGTAATTTAAATGTTAATGCACAATAGTCCCAAATCAAGAATGAGCACTACATTAGCATCACATGTCATAGGAAATTAAGAACTAGAAGTGCTTATTGTAGCCGACATTTAACGACTATGGATTCGTTGTCTTTTACCCGAAACCTGAAACACAGAGATCAAGAACTCCATCCCTTTAGTTCTCATGGAATCAACTAGCATTCAGACAATAAACAAGTGAAAGAAGTGGTAACATTCACACAGACATTCAAATGTTCAGACACCATTCTTAGAGAACTTATCATAGCATTTCCTTGCCAACCTAATACAATCCAACCAATGTAAAACTTGTGCATTAGGATCTCTCTCCAGAACAACGTCAGAAACCGTAATCTGAACCATCCCTCTATACCCAGTAATCTTACCCCGTACCCTCGCAACAACACCCAATTGGATTTGGGCAGCAAACTTAGCCGCCACCTGAGCAATTAATCGAACACCTGATGGGTTGCGCTTGGAGAAATAAGGAGATGTGAGTTGGTTGAGCCAGAGGACACAAGGGATGCAACCAGTCCCATCGTCAATGGTGAACCTGAGGAATTTTCCAGGTTTGAGTTCCCGGGTCACCACCACTCCGACCGACTCAGCCCGTGACAGAGGCGTGCCCTTACGACAGAAGGATGATGGGTCTGTTGGGTTACTTGGGTTGGGAGAAAGAGAGAGGAAATCGAAGGCTAATAGCTTGACATGAGTGTTGTAGAGAGTATCCATTGTTGAGCCTTGCATTGATTTGATCATCAAAAGTAACAGAGGAAAAAGCTCTTGGGCGGGAAACCTATTAGGTGTTTGATATTTTGCCCGACTGTCCTAAAATAACTTCGAGGCTCCCTTTTGATTGAAAATCCGAATTTGCACAACGCTTAACATACAATTTTCTCGATAGTGCTCCAAATCTCACTATAACTATTCAACTTGATCCAACAATGAAATTGAGTTGTTGCTCTTAAATTTTCGTTAACCCCATTTGAATGGGAGAATCAAAATCATTGAATACTGAAGTGTACCCTAGTGGAGTAAAAGTGGCTTGAAAAATTAGATATGATAAAAATTTGTGGAATCAAAAATCGAAAATTCATTTGTGATTCATGCTCAAGTGTCAAGATGTCCAATGGGTCAGTTTGGGTCAATCTGATCCAGGATTGGATTGACGTAATTAAAAAGTGGATTGATACGGTCTAGTGGTCCAGGATAATTTGGTTTTTTGGTCGGTTTATTGGGTCATTTTTTTTCTTTTAATAATATTTGGTATATAATTTTTATTTTATACTTCGAAATGACTATTCTAGTAGGTCTTTTATATTTTGAAGCTCTAATTCTTTTTATCTTTATTTTAGAACTTCTAAATTTTTAGTACATTAATTTATTCATACTCTTTATTTATTTTTTTCAAGGTATTTTTAAGTTCTTTCTAAATTTATTATTATTTAAGTTTATTATTGTAATCTTGTTAATCAAATTAATATTTAAGTTCATTATATAGTTTTAACTATTATATTTTATTTATAGATTTGTGTGATTTAATTTATTATTTATTTATTTCATAAGACAACTGTAAATTCAAATAATTATTCAAAAGAGCACCTCAATTTCATAAAAAATATAAAACAAGCACATTCAAACTTGGTTCGAGCCTGGTTTGGGCCTTAATCGAGCTGATTCACACGCTGGGATTGGGTTCTAAAATGAACTCAATTGGAACCCGTTTAAAGGTCCAAAACCACTTTAAAATCGGCCATAAAATAATAATGGACTGACCTTATATCGAACTTTTTCAAATTGATCCATACCAATTCTGAATCGGTCCGATCCACTATGCATTTTGATCATATGCTTACCTTGGTGCGGAAAACATAGTTGAAGAGCTCAATCAACCATTGGACACTTTCTTCTCACTTGTCACATTGAAACATTTCATTAAAGGGAAAAATACAATTTACTCCCCTGTGTTAATTTAAATGTGCATTTTACCCCTCTGTGAAAAAAAATAATCAATTTATCCCCTTATGTTATTTGAAATAGAGTAAAATACCCCCTAAATTTAGCGGTGTACTGCACGCGCCCTTACTGCATCTGGGCATATTTTGTACTAATAAAATAATATAAATATTTAATATAATAATATATATTATTCATAAAAATAATATTATATTTTAAATATATTATAATATATATATATATGTTATTTTAAAAATAATATATACATATATATATATACATTTTTCTTCACAGCACCGCCGACCGCCGCCGCCCTCTCGTAACCTCGGCCCATCGCCGCTGTCCTCTCCCACACCGTCGCGCCCCCTCCTCCTCCCCCCCTGCGTCGCGCCCCCTTCCCTTCCCCCCCAACCCCCGTCACACCCTCTCCCCTCCGCCCCCCGTCGCGCCACCTCCTCGCATCCGCTCCCAGATCGCAGCCCCCTCGCCGTCCTCCCAGATCCGCCATCGCCACCCTCTCCCACACCTCCGCCACCTCCTCCCCCTCGCCAGCCCAGATCCGGCCGCTTCCCCAGCCCGCCGCCCCTTCCCCTCCTCCGCCCCGGCATCTCTCTCTCCCTATATATATATATATATTATATGTTATATATATATATTATATTATATATTATATATATTCAGATTTGATTATATATATTATATAATTTAATTATTATTTATTTAAATCTAAACCGTCGATTCAAATTAGATCAAATCTACACCATTGATTTATTAGTTAAATTAGGACCTTAGATTGAAATCAAGATCCAACGGTTTTTAAATGAGGGCATAATTGTCATTTTAAATTTTAAATTTAAAAAAATAAAAAAAATATTGAAATAACAGCGCGTGTCATTCACGAAATGCATCAGGGGGTTTTTTGCTCCATTTATGAAAACACAAGGGGGGTAAATTGCTGTTTTATTTTTCACAGGGGGTAAATTGCTCATTTTCCTTAACACAGGGGGGTAAATTGCATTTAACCCTTTCATTAAATTCAAATTTTAACATTTTAAATTAAATATGATTAGGGTTTTTAGTAAATATACTTTTGTTAAAATATGACTATAATAATACATACAATTCAACCAAAATACAATTAGAACTACCCATACATGTATAAATACATATAAGATAAACATAATTTAACTATGAACAATAATTTTTATTTTTAAGAAACAAAACCATACATACAATACACACTTTAAATTATCTTACTTTATTTTCAAAAGCAAATTCATATATACATTCTATCTCTAAAATACACAAATTTTATCTCAAATATCCTCTTTCTATCTCAACCAAAACGAAATAAAACACTATGTTAGGGTTTAAAATTTAAATTTAGTCTTTCAAGTCACATATCTCTAAACTAAAAACCCCGTTTTCTTGACCCGCCCAAAGCCCGGGTCTTATTTAACGGTCAACAATAGGTCATAACACTACACTCAAACAACGTCGTCAAACACATACTCGCGTCGTATGCGTTTCTCGAGCGCGAAACCCTACATACATGCATCTCTACTTTTATATAATTGAAGAGCATTTAATTGGTGTGTTCAATTAATTGGTCTGCCAATTTTTATTTTTTTATAATATTTTATTATTTTTTTCTCTTTTCTCAACTTATTAATTTTCTCTCTATTCTCAACTTTCCATCTTTTATTGTCAACTTCCACATCCCTTTTTATTCTCTCATTTTTTTTACATTATTTTTCCTTTTTTTAAAATTTTAAATTTAATTAATATACTTTATAAAAATAATTATTTTTTAAAAATTTTAAATTAATTGTGCACAAACATTTTAAATGGGACGTATACTAGTATAAATTACTCTTCGTATTAATTTTACTCTCCTCCATCGTCGATTCTGCTTCTGCTGCTCGTCAGATGCATGCATACATACAAAGATGTGAGGAGGATGATACATTGTTTGCGGACGGTAGCTAAACCCTAAACACGGATACGGAGGATAAAATTGGGGGTTTGGAATCGGAGAGCAACACTCAGAGAGTTCGGTCGGTGTATCGTCTTTTGAACAATTGCATCCTCCGCTCCAGCGCTGGAACCCTGCCGATCAAAGGTGCGTAGCGTCTTTTAGATTTGCATACTTCGCTGTCTTTACTAAGAGGTTGGAGGAGCAATGGAGAACTGGAATGTAAAGGATGCTGCGAAGATCGGTGGTGTTGCATCTTCGTCTGGAGCCCCTACTGAGCAAAGTGGGGTTGTGAACCCTATGACCATGATCCCTTTGGATGATTCAGAGTACAGCCCAAGAATGAGGACATTTGAGAAATATGAGAAGCTAAATTATATATCTGAAAGGGTCTCAGCAAAAATGACTTGGGCGGATAAGGAGCCGGGGAAAAAGCCAGTCTATAGGCTACATCATTTTTCCAATGATGATCAGATTATTGAATGTGGCATGAGAGTTTTTGCAGGAATCCATGGACGGTTAAAACGTCGCCATGTTGGAGAGCTGATGCTGCTAGCATATAACCTCAAGGACAGGAACAACTGGAAGCTGTTTAGTGAGGTGGACGATGATTTGGTGGACCTTACACGGCTGATGAGCTTTGCAGAGGTCACGGATAATACTAACTTAAGAACCTCTAGCTCGATCAGGCGGATGAAAATAATTGGTGTGGAAATAGATTCTGATGAAGGCAAAAGAAAAGTGGCTATAGCCATGTGTTATCTTGCTGCTAGTTACATGAGACTATATACCAAATCGTCTCAGAACTACACTATGATTGCAGAGCATTTACGCAGATGATTTTTGGACTTTTATGGTTTCAGTTTACCATTTGAGAACTTTCATCCTGACGAAGGGACTGTGGATCTAATCAAGGTCAATCTGGAGAGGAATGACATGTTCAAGAATACATTCTATGTTTTCCTTTATGCAGGGGAGGCATGGGACTTGGGGAATAATATTAAAGAATTTTTGTACAAAATTGATATCAGCTACGCAGGACTTCATCCTTGGACGTTATTCTGCCGTTGTATGGAGGTTTTGAATATGACAAATGTGGAATTATTGAGAGTTCTGAACACCCCAAAATTCCAAGATGAATTAACAACAATTGCCACAATCTTCCAGACACTTGTTGATCAAGGACGCCCCGAGTTTAGGAATGTGGAGGTATGCTCGCATGTTTGACTCAAATTTTCTGAGGAATTTGCAAACAAAAAGGTGCCAATTTTTCACTGCTGCTTTGGCCCATCTGCTGAAGCTAAGCTCTGATCAGAAAGTCGATCAAAATGCTCTAAACATTGCACAGATTGCCAATCTCGGAGAAGGTTTAATGAATCCGGCAAAAGCATTTGCAGGTACTGCATACCAGGCGATCACCAAATCTGGAAAAGATAGTAACCCTGAAAAAGCAGCCAGAGTTATAGAAAGTAAAAAACAACAGCTCTGATGTTGGATTTGTCTAAATTTATGTTGGTTGCTCACTTGCAAGAACCCATTTTATCTGGAAGTCTTTTAGTCTTATTCTTCAGTTACTGTCATTGAACAATTTGTTGTGCTATTGCTTGAACTGCAGGATGCCTCTGTTATTTTCAAACATTTCAACCTTTATCTTTTTTCACTTTTTATTTCATTTTTTATATTCTCAAAATTTTTAACTGCTTAAAAATTTATAATTTTCACCTGTAATTTATTTTCACTGCAAAAATAAAAATTATTACAAATACCCTCCAAAGGGGTGAAAAAGAGGTCGATTTAGGTTTTGAAAGGGGAAAAATGCAATTACCTTCCTTGTGATATGCAAAATGTGCAAAAAAAATTCTGTGAAAAAATAAATAGTAACTTACCCTCTGTGTTTTAAAAAATGGAGCAAAAAACCCCTATGAAGAAGTTGTTTGTTGCATTTTAAATAACACAAGAAGATAAATTACTAATTATTTTTTCACATGAGGATAATTGTTCTTTTTTATTACCATGGGAGCAAATTGCATTTAGACCGTTTTGAAAGGATTAGGGTTTAATTTTTTAAGTCACATCAATAAATTAAAAACCCTGTTTTCTTGACCCGCCTAGAGCCCGGGTCTTATTTAACGGTCACTGGTGACAAACAAACACTATAGTCCGAACGACGTCGTCCGGTCAGAGACTCGCTTCGCATTAACGCTGTGTGTTTCCCCCGGAGAACGAAACCCTACTACTACTCTTCATCGCGGATTCTGCAGCTCATCAGATACGTACATAGGAATACATAGAGATCAATCAAACTTGAAAATGAAAAGAGGGCTTAGGTGGAGCGATGGCGAGGACGATGCATCGTCCTCCGACGATTCATCAACCCTAGATACGGATACGGAAGATAATAATGGGGGTTCGAAATCTACGAAGGGGGATGCGAGTGAATCCTCGAAGCTCAAACCTTCTCAAGGTAAATATTGAAATTACTTGATATTACTTTTCGAGGTAAAGTCTGATTATCTGGATTTTTAGTTGAATTCGGCTGTAAATTTGATTCGCATCTTTACTTAAAATATTTCATACACTCCAAAAATGCTCTTGAAATAATTCTTTTCTCCAGCATAAATGCTGATTTCTGGAACCGAACAACAAAAATGTTCAAAGGAGTCTTTGATTGATAAAAACCTGGTTCAGTTTTATACTCCAAAGTTATGTTCTAGCATAATGTGTTGGATCATCAGTGATGAGGAATTTAGATAAAGAATGGGATTTTAAGCAATCTTTTAGCCTAATATTCTATACTATCTACTAATGATTTTGGATGAAGTATGAGACTAAGTAAAAGAAGGATGGCAAAGTTCGGTTTTAATTCTTTAGTTGTAAGGAGAGTAAGAGTTGATGGCTTTAATCTGCTTCTTGATTTCAGCTGATTCCGGGAAGAAGAAAAAAAAAGGTATAGACTTTGACGCGTTGAGTCGACATGGATATAAAGGAGGACTGTCAGTCTTGAGCGTGCCACCACCAAAGGAGCCGGAGCAGGAGCAGGACTGGTCTTGGTCGAAGGGGAAGGAAAAACAAACAACCGATGCAGAAGAATCTTTTGAAGATCGGCAGAAAACGCGGGCTGCAATAGCTGATGGAGAGCAACTTGTAAATGTTCAAACTCGGAAGGAGAAGAGGAGTATCTCCTTTCAACAGAAAGAGAAGAGGAAAAGAGATCTTGGCCAAGCGAGCAGAGGGAAGAACTATGTTGAAGAAGAGAAGAGGATGCTGAGGGACAGTGGGATCTACTCTGGTTTTGACGCTTGATCTGGCATGGTCTTGTTGGTCATCATATGAAATTTTCAGCAATTCTGGTTGGAATTAGTGTGCTGTTAAGGATCTGGAGTTGACATCAATTTGCTGTGTGAAATTGCAAAAACTGCTCTTGGTTTCAGCTCTTAGTGTCCCCAAAGCAAAAATTTGCTGTGTTCCCCAACACGAATTTGAATTGTATTATCAACTGTTTCAGTGATTTGATTCTTGACAGCAAATTAAACTCCCAGTTTTGACAATAGCATTCAAATTCATGTCAGCCTATGTCATATTCAGATGAGCCCTTTCGAGTTTAAAATTTCAAGAAACATAGTAATGATCTGGCAAGCAACAAACTAGGAAGCACGAGGGAAATTTACTTTGATGGGAAAAACAGCATTACATAAAGTCTTGCCAACAACAAGCTGAACGCATTAATGGTTACAAATATGATACAAGTGAGTCCAGTCAGTCCATCTCAGTTGCCTGACCTGTAAAACCTCCTTTCAGTGAATCACAGTCTCATCCCTCTCCAGTTATAGTTAAAGCAAAAATTCACCAGTTGCAAACTGAACTGCATTTTCAACTTGACCAATAACCATAAAGACTTCCTTTCCTCTTGAATTGCCTGCCATCGAGCCTCAAGAAGGGGTGACAGGTCGCCTAGATAGGGTTCTATAAATGGCTTGGATAGTGTTGGGAGTTGTTCGACAGCAACCTCCTACAAGTGATGCTCCTACTTCACACCATTTGTTTACATACGAAACAAAATCTTCGTCCGAGACCCCAGTTTTTTGCTGCAATAAAGATAAGATGTTCATAGCAGAATTGGAGTAACACTTGGCCAGATATCAGTCAAAAGGGACGAAGTTTCATATTTACAATCGGTGCAAATCCTGGAGTTGTTGATCTTCAGAAAATCACCTAGGATTATACTGAAATTATTTACGAAGTAAAGTGTTCCATTTTGTTCCTTAATACACAGCAGAAGTAAAATGTGTGATACCAGGACAACCCAATACTTG
This sequence comes from Sesamum alatum, assembly GCA_034509735.1. Taxonomy (NCBI): domain Eukaryota; kingdom Viridiplantae; phylum Streptophyta; class Magnoliopsida; order Lamiales; family Pedaliaceae; genus Sesamum; species Sesamum alatum. The sequence continues at coordinate 5,025,036 of JACGWO010000009.1, forward strand.
TGTTCTTTGTGCATGAGGAAACTAGTGAGTGTTGTTCCTCAGATTTTCTCTTAGGCATTCCAAAAATGAATGTCTTGTCAAGATACATGGTCATCTCCTGTCTTTAAATAATCATTTCAGGATAAAACATGCACTTACTACTATGAGGTGAACAAAATAATAGGCAAACAATCTGAGGCCAGTCTTTCTTCCATTTTCAGAAGAACTAAAACTTAAAACAGAATGAAAACCTTACCACCCACTCCTTCCGATCAGCATCATAACTCTCACCACTATTTGGGTAAATGAGTATGGGTTTAGACGTCACCTGAGGTGCAATCAAGTCAAGAGCAACAAATTTAAGTACGAGTTTGATCAGCATTATACAGCTGGAGCTTGTCCAAAAGTTCAGGTATGATGTTAAAACACACAATTGACAATTTTACATCAATTGATGTTCCATACAAACTACCAGCACGTCAGTGGAAAGAAAGATAAATGAAAAAAAGGATTCTATTATTCAAATATTTGTATGACCAGCATATTCTGCAGCTCTTCACCTCATGGTTTTCTTTTCATCTTTATAGTACAAGATATCAGTAACATCAACTAATACACACACATTTGTAAACCACAGCATGAGGACTAGATCAATAACTACAACTTCATCAAACAACATTTAAAGTCGAGATCAGAATATGACAAAACCAAATATCAGATCATATGCACCACTATATGTAGAAGAGCAAATAATATAATACAAGAAACTAAAAGTGCAGAAGCCACTGAGTACCTTCTTGATGGATAAAATAAGATCCCTGATAAATCTCGGTGGAGTGCAGTTAATCCCTACGGCAATAATTTTGTTGGATGACTCAGCAACGGCAACACAGTCGGGCAAAGAATCACCGCTAACCATGTTGACTCCATCCTTAGAATTGAAGGACAGCCATGCAGGAATATTAATTTCTTCTTCCTCGAGAAGCTGAGTAAAAGCCTGGAGGCAGAAATTCTTATCAATACAAAGTAAACTCACATCAGGGATAACAACCCAGAGTGCCACACAGACTATCCTACATCTTTAGCTATGTCTCATGTTTATTCATTATAAACCCAACTTATGTCATCATATAAGAAATAGTCTGAAAAGGTCTAACGAACCCAATAACTAAAATAAACTGAAGTCAACATTTAATTTCTTTCTATTTGTGACAAGAAAACTAGGTGGCAGGGGCAACAAAATGTCAGTACCTGAGCTTCCAGCTTGTTCGGTACTGTTTCAAAGGCTATAAGATCAGGACCAGAATCTGCAAGAACCTGCACCCTCCTTCGGTGAAAATTCTTCAAGAACTCCAGATCCATAGCATCTCCATAATCACCACTGTAAAAGAGCAAGAAACACATATGTAAATTCCCCAATGTAAGCTAAACTGAAACCATAATGCAAACACAAATTGGTTCTCAAAATAATATAGTAAGCTGGTCAGAGTCTTGAAGTAAAAGCATCAGCCCTTGCTAAAGTTGATAATTCATCAAGCAGGATGTTCGGATGCTATGCAGATAAAAAAGGTTGGGAAAGATTTAGAAGTCCAAAATGGAAAAACGCAGGTGAAGCAGCATGACAGTACATCCTGTAAGCACGGATGTACACCATCAAAAGCTAGTATGAAAAATTTAACATCCTTCTCAGGCATATCTTCAATACAGAGAGAACATCAAACTCAAAGAAAGAAGATTGCGTGGTGACTAGGAATGTTTATCAAGGTACCTATATTCTGAACCATCAGCTAGGTAAGCCCCATAACTACCGACAGATGCTGCGACCAATATTTGCCGCTGCTTGAGAACTCTATTGTCTGAATTATGACCAGTAGAGGCTTCATGGCACCTCCTGTAGTATAATTCCCGTGCCTCACATGCAATTTCAACACTCTTTCTAAGCAGGTTTTCACTTTCTTCCAGAGAATAACCTTTGTTCTCAAACCCCTGTATAGTTGCCTGGGAAATTTAAGAATTGACATTTCAGCTTCACTTATATACACACATAGCAAGATGAGTACCTTCCAAGTTAGTGACAAGAACAAAGTACCTGATAAGATGCCGTAATAATTATATCTGCACCAGCTTCAAGGTAATCAAGGTGTACCTGCTCTATTAAGATAAAGCATGAGCATTACTGATAAATTGTTTGGAACTCAGCACTATCTTTCAATTTTAAATTTGTGAGGAACGAATTTCATCAAACAAACAGGAGTCCTGAATTCAATCTCAGCATCACGAGAAGCGTAGAGACTTCATATGTTGCTTGAGAGCACTTCCATAAAAATTACATAACAAATTACCATTTCGTCTATACAATTACAGCAATACGACGTTGAATTCTGAAACTGTACAGTGGTGCTTGTAGCTGACTGGTAACAAATAAATTTCATTTAGATGCTAATGAGCACATAAAATGTTTTAATATTGAGAACCTAATGTCTTAAATCAAAAACTGTGTAGGTCTATCTTCCAATAAGCTAAAGCATGTCTTCCATCATACACTTTAGTAAGTTTTGGGTATCTGCAGAGTTACCTCTCCTGAGTAATTTCCCATAATCACAAGCTGTAAGGATTAAGGAGTACAGGTCAATTGCTAAAACATATTACAAATCATATTCAGGAAACCTCCATCAAGAACTGAAGGGATTGAAATTGTTTTAAGATGGCCCATACTAGTTCCTAAACTTTCTAGATTCTCCCAGCTTGATGATCCAAATCAAGAAAAAGCCATGTCCCACTGAAACCATTACTAGCCACCATAAAAATTCGTAAATGCAACATGTGAGTGGAGACAGATGGATAATTGCCCACATGGTGGTCCAGACTTCATTAACTTTTTGTTTTGTTTTCTCTCCTAACAATTAAAAGCATCACTTCCACTCACTGCAGAACTCTGAACTAGCAAACTCACAAGACAACTACAAAGAAACAAGTCACCATAAAGCTGACAAAATAACCATATCATGACCCAATCTTTTATCATTACTCTAAGATTACGTATAAAACTCTTACTTCGACAACTTAATACATACATAATAAGCGCAAAAACAATCAATACTCTTTAATAAGACAAACAAACCAACCCTGAAAGTACGAGCAAAAGAAAATCGTAAATCACAGTTATGATCACGGACCCAGACCGAAAAAGGAACAATGTTAAACAAAATCAGTACATCCAAAACAAAAAGTTAAAAGGAAAAAGAAGAACAAAGGCATACAGTGCGAATAAGGTGAGGGGAGGTGAGAAGGCACTTAGCGCTCCATAGAGGGTCATTGAGATCGGCTCCATAGCGTTCGAGCTCCGTCGCAAGTCCGCCGTCGATCACGGCAATACCGCCACATCGGTCGAGGAAACTTGTCATGACGGTCTCTGCAGGCCCCATTCTCCAAATGCAGTTGCCGTTGCCTCTCTGCTTTGAGTTTGGTGAAGAAAATGGTAATGAATGAACCCCCAAACTAACTTATTTATATGGATGGATACATTCCATATGCAACTCTCATTTTTTCATTATAATTTAATTTAATTATATTCTTTTTATTTCAAAATAAATTATATGTCAATACGTGACACACAATACTTATAATTTAATTTAATTATATATTTTTATTTAAAAACTAAATTTCGTGTCAATGAAACGTAACGCAAAAGCATTATAAAAAGAACACGTATTACTTGAAAGGAACATCTCGCGTGATAAATACATTCATGTTATATATTGATATATCATTCACACGTGTAGGTATTTTTTACACGAACCCATTTTCTTTCACTTGTAAGCTCATTGAATTTGGTTGGTGTCTAGTTGCTGCGTAAAATTAAAAATATCAATATCAATTTCGATTCAAATTAATATTATTTTTATTTTGCAAAATAATAAAATATACATGCACACATACAAATATAAACATTTTGCCAAAACTTATAATGGCGTAAAGATTTGGCTATAGACAAAGCATTTAAAGCTCTATTTTCTTTTATTATTTCTAATTTGTTATATCCATTGTTTAATTTTCTGTCATTAATTTAGTGTAAATTACATTCGCACTCTTTTGAGTAAAACTAATCACACAACACCGTCTATCGTTCGTAAGATTACAAGTATTTGTCTAATGTACTCTGGAGTATAAAATTTCATCACTAGAGATGTATTTATAATTATAACTATAATTTCAAAAAATATTAAGTATTTGTGTAATTAGACTTAATTTTGAGAGTGTCGTTGACCTACCCTTTAATTCAAATGTGTCAGACAGATAATTATATATAATATTTATATGAATGGGCCGATAATTAAAACTGTTATTAAGTAATTTTTTTTTTTTAATCATTTTGCAGAGGTGCAATAAATGAAATGAAGAATCATGCAGAAATCAGAGGCTCAGGCTGGTGATATTTTGAGTTGGATTATTAACTACAGATGTACAAATTGTTATTCTAAATAATTAATATGTATATTTCTTTTGAGATAAGATATCCGTGCTTGGTGCTTTCTTGTCGTAGTAAATAAATAAATATCATGTATACTTTTTTGCAGTTTCTGATTATTAAATATTATCGTCACTATCATACTTTTTAAATTCTCAGATTCTTCTACGTGTCCAGATTCATAACCAGATACAAAATTTGGTTGTTTTTATTTTCAATTTTCAGAACTAAAAATGGTATTTTCAATTTTGTATAAGTTTTTGTTTGGGAATGAAAAATATATTTAGGTTAGTTGATAAGATTGTATTATATGTTATGAACTTATAAAACAAATCAATATATATTTTTTATTTAAATAAAATTAATAGTTATGATTTTTATTGATCTAGAATTGCTAGTGATCTCGTATCAAAATATATTAATATTCCAACAATAATAATAATAATAATAATTATTATTATTATTATTATTATTATTATAATCTTGTGCATCATAATCACAAGGCAAGAATATAAGCTAAGAAATTCTTCCTTGTGCATCAAAATAGGAATTGATGCCCCACTCTGCTTGCCTGCCTAATTCAACAACCCACTTTCTTGGATTATTCTTCAAGAGGTATATATTCTTTTTTTAATGTGAAAGATAAACGTGAGTTTGAATTTAAAAAATGAGTCGAGAAATCAACTTTGATTCTTAAGAAGAAAAAAAAAAAAAATCATTCTTTTTATCATAAATTAGAAAATTTGTATCCGAACCAGATTACTTATGGTCAAATTCTATTTAAATATTTTTGTTTTCCAATGAAAAAAATATAACATTACCCAATCACAATTTCTTTTACTTAATAATTGAGTCATAGTCAGAATCGAATATGGACATCTTCTGGGCGAACACTGTTTATCAAAAGGCATCTCCAGAAGAGTAAAATGTAAATGAATTGATTCCATTTACAATTGATTGCTTATTTCAAGCAGAATTGAATAAGTTCGAGGTCATGGGCCGCGAGACTTTTTGAAACAAAAGCATCCACCAGCCTGATCATCAGGTATCATTCCGCCACCCTTGCTCGTATCGACCGCTTCCAACAGCCTCACGACCTCGTCCATCTCAGGCCGATTTTCTGGCTTTACGTCCCAACACTTGCGCATGATGCTCGCAAATCCACCCGGGCAGCATCGAGGAATTTCTGGTCGTAAATTCTGGTGAAGTATAAATTTACAATCATTTTAACGGAAACAGAAACTAGTAGCAAATCGGTTGATTTCTCCTAAGCTTAGGAAGGCGAGATCACTACTCCAGATACAACGAACTGAACAATATCAAGAACGATGATTCCTATAGAAAACGGACCTGTTGCACCACAGCAGTAGACACGTCCGCAAAGCTGAGATCAGGATAAGGCATATCGCAGCAGTATATTTCCCACAAGCATATGCCAAAACTGTAGACGTCGCATTTCCTATTGTAAGGCTTGCCATCAAGAACCTGAAAATTTCAAGCCTAATGTTAAAGTTGAACAGTTATGGATGAAACAGCTAATTACTAGATTGAAGAGATAATAACGTACCTCTGGCGCCATGTAACCAAGAGTTCCAGTATTTCCAGTCATATCCCGCGGATTCTGAGCTTCAATCCGAGCAACACCAAAATCGGCAATTTTAAGAGTTCTATTAGAATCAAGCAGCATATTCTCTGTTTTGACATCACGATGTACAATTTTTTTCGAGTGGAGGTAACTCAAACTGCAGAATCAGAAGAGGAACTAGTGAGAAATATTAAAAAAAAGGCACTTTGTTTCGATTTATGAATTTGAATTATTTAACCATAATTTTTCTCACCCTCTAGCAAGATCTAGAGCAAGTTGAATCACAACCTTAAAAGCGAGTTTCTTCCTGCTATTCCTGATTAAGAACTTCTTTAGTGTCCCACCTGGAATGTACTCGACCACAACACAACATGCTCTGGATGGAAGTGAGTTGAAACTACCAGCCAAAGTCCCTTGAGAAGGTATCTTGAGATTCGACGTTCCCATTGAGGCGCCAATAAACTAGAAAGCAAGGAAGTGTTAAGTTTTGAGCAAATCAAATCATAAACATAGACAAATTGATCATGTCTTAAAAGTAGAATGTAAAAGACTCAATCTTCACCTTTGTGACATTTAGATGATCAAGCTTCTGCCAGACAGCTACTTCTTGTCGAAAAGATGTCCGAAGAGCAGCGCTCTCAGCAGCTGTAGCAATGCCATCCTCCCCCCAGTCCAATACCTTCACTATGTAATTGAGAATTTTGCAGTTGTCAGAAAGAAGCATAGTTAAATATGTGAGATGCAGGATTCATTACACAAGAACTACAAATATTGGTCGGCGTTTGCATCTTAAGTTACATAGTTATACATAATGCACGCTCAAGACCGACGAAAATCATTTATAGAATCGAACATGCAGCCATATATATCATCCCTCTTTACGATAATTGATTCAGTTCATAAACATAGGCAAGAACACAAACTCGCTTGCCACGAAATAGAGAGCGAAAACTTCATTGAAGAAACTACTTCATGTATATATAAAGCTCAAGGCCTAATTTCAACAGCAGGCACCTCAAGTTGCAGCAGATCATCAATGCAATGAACTTGACTTACTGATCAAAGTGTTGAATTTAACAACTTAATCCTATTTCTACAAGCTTTAGGGGCTTAATTAAGCTACAAAAAAACTTGAATCACACAGCCTGCACAGCTGAAAAACAGACAATTTGGAAGACTATGCTTCCCCCAATGCTTACAACATTTTCACAGGCTCATTGTTTTACACAACTATAGCAAAATTCTGCAGAAATTAGTGTCACTGCCTGAATACTCCAAAGCACTGTCTAGTCCCTGGAAACATTACTTGTGAACTTGTACAGTAAAGAAGCACTTAGAGAGAGATATGTGAATGGAATGGTAGAGAATTCTGACAGAAAATACACAAAAAAACAGACAGTAAAAAGCACAAATTTGTTTAATCTTCATCAGCAGAAACAAGACAGAAATAAAGAATTCCTTGAAATTAGAGGAGGGAAGCACATTGTGATCTTACCAGCAACATCTTGGCCATCATAAACACCTTTATAAACTGTACCATAGGTGCCATGAGCTATAACATTCTTGATATCAAGCTTAGCCAAGTCGATTTCCCAGTCTTCCGGGCCGGGCTTGTTATGGGGTTCAGCATCTTTATCTCTAGACCAAGCCCGACTCAAATGCTTCTCCAGCTGCACATCCCATGTCTTGAAATCAATCTTATCAGCCCTCAAGAACACACTGCTCTCTCTATTATCATCCTTCACTCTCAATTCCAAGGCTCCTTCTTCAAAGTTCTGTATGGCTCTCCCAACAACACTCTCTTCCTTCTTCAAATCCATTCTCATGGGCTCAAACCAAAACACTTCTTAAACAAGGAAATCACAACAAAACAAGAATATACCAAGAAATGCTATAAGCCCATTCGAAACATTCAAGAGAGAGAGAAGCATGAATAGTTGTGTAGTTGTGAATGGTGGAGCCAAGAAAATAAATAGAGGTGGAAAGGGAGGGAGAGAAAAGAGTTGAAATCCCTGGTGAAAGAGAACAATCAAAATGGAAGGTAGTGGAGAAATGGAAACAGGAGGGAATGACATCTCATGCGAAAGAGATTGAGACAGTGACACAAGATTTGAGTTTTTGGAAGCCACGAAACACCAACTGCAGGGATCCGTGTGCTTGTGGACGACATTTCTTACAAGTCTTTTCATGGGCGCGGATCAAAATTGGTAGGTAGGTAACCGCTTGCTCACCTTGTTTATTACAATCCCAGCAACTTACTGTACTAATTTGCAATCTGATTAAACCGTCAGCCTACATAACATAAAACATGAGGGCCTCCCAAAGACTAAAACTTAATATAAATACGAATTAGATTTTCAGTTACAAATCATATTCCATCTTCTGTTTTATTCAACGTACATTAGTATCCAAAAAGTCAGATCAAGATCGAGTGAAACTTTGGTACGAAATTCTCAATGGGAGGCGACTCTTTTTACACATATTAAATGTACGTACGAAATGTTTATAATAGAAAATTAAAATAATCAAACTCAGACTTGATGAGTTCATATAACGATAACTTAAATAAAAAAAGATCTATGTCATTTTGCGGATGGACAATAAATAGTATAATCACATGGCATATTTCAATATTCTCGCGGCAGGGATTCTGTTAGTATTCAATCAATCTACAGATCTTGTCTGTCTCCTCAGGAAACAGGGCAAAGACAGGAGGATCCTTGTCTGCAGCTTTGCCTCGGACGGAATCAAACAAACTAAATGACGTTGTTTCAGTTTATTAAGATGCCATGTGATGGCCATTCGTGGCATTGTTAAATTCACAAACCATAAGGGAATGCATCGCCTAAGCTAAAAAAAGAACGAAAATGACGAAAAATCATATTTAAAATAAATAATGGTAACGATAATCCAGCATATCTCCAGAGATGTCCCTGTGCTTTTGTCTTTGGCAGTAGAAGGCAGGGAATTGAATTCAATGCCATGAACAAGAATTCCTGTTGGTTTCTTCATTAACTAGCACCCAATATGATATCGGAACATTGATTATACCTTTAGGCACTTTTTACCGGCAAAGGCACAAAAGTTCAAAGTAAAACCCTTTTAGGGTACTAAATCCAAAAAAAAGAAAAGAAAAAGAAAAAAAAGAACCCTTTTAGGGTGAAATCATCTTCTTGATTTTGAATTTTATTTAATCACAGTTAACATTTAGGTAAGATTTGTAATTTCTTAAGGTATAACACATTTAGGGATATAGATTTTTTTTTTTTCCAAATTGTATGAATTATTTGTGGGATAAAACTCTAGCTACCCTCTCATTCAACAATAATTGGCTATTTACCTGGTATACAAAAGTTGCAAGCTGTATGGCATACAGTAGGGGTCTTAGTGTCAACGGTGGAATTCGTCCTTAAAGCTTACAACAGAAAAGACAGTAGTGCTCACCGAAAGCAATTGACCATTTCCAAGAGCATTCGGTAAAAATTACGTGAAGGCAAACAAGAAGAATGACAAGAATGCTAAAAAGCAATTTGAAACAGTATCATCATGAAAATAACCACCAAATGTAGAGAGGAAGAGAAATGAAAATGGGAGATATTTTGCAGGCTTTTTACAGACTAATAAAGTATTCGGTTTTATTACATTTTCGAAAGTGATAGTCAGGGGTAAGAACCTGATGATGATATTTACAAACATGTATAGTCCGGTTAGGATACTAGTCCCATGGTCCATCCACGTTGTACACGAAGAACGGATGGACGTTTTCAAGTCGTGCCCACAAATAGTCCCGGGATCTCGTCCATATTTTTTACTCATCCTGTTCAAGAGTAATGCAGCTTGTATCATAATGAAGCAGAAACTACCGGTGCGGTGCTGGTAGAATGACTATATAAGTTGCGACTAGCATGCATTCAGCAGCATAAACCAGATGCTCATGAATTTAGATACAGTATTTCCAGCTCCACGCAGGCATAATGTGTCAGTGGGTACATGGGTCATCGAACCATTAGGAGCAATGACTCACCTTTACAGTGAATAGAACGGTGCCATCAGAAACCTGTTGACCGGCGCTGAGTCGAAGCCCACTTATGCAACCATCACTTGGTGCCTTCACAACATGCTGCATAAGGAAGCTATTAAGAAACACACGGAATAAATAACATAGGTAGAGTAAAGCTTCCCAGAAAAAAGATGCAGACCTCCATTTTCATAGCTTCTAAGACCAATATAGGTTGCCCTTCCGCAACTTTTGCGCCGTCCTGTACCAAAACTTTAACTACTAAACCAGCCATAGGAGCCACGACAGTCCCAGGTGGATGTGAGGAGGATGCCTCAGAAGCAGGCTTCTGATAGGATTCATCAATATCAGCAAGGTCAAGCCCCTTTCTCTGTTTAAAATGGTGGTGGGACGATCCATGCCAGATGTTAATATGCTCCATCTGATCCTGCAATTGGGTCGGGATTTTTACTCTGAATTAGTGAAGAAATGCAGAACAGAGTGTTAACAAAGAAGCCCTTTGCCATTATCCACCATGTACCAAGAAAACCAATGACCTGAATCAAAGGCCCTGTATGCTTGACGACAAATAGAGAATAGCATCATTAGAACTGTGGGCATAACTTGTCACAATGCTTTCATGACTAATGACTCACTCATTAATCCTGAATATAGAACATCAACTATCACATTTAGAACTGATTTGAAAATTTAAGGTCGATGGTTTCGCCCCTTGTTTCCTTACTAAATGGTTTTGTATGCCTTCGTGCTTGTGTAAGGTGCATGCATGAAGGGCTGGCTAATTGAAAGTCATTTCAGTCATCAAAGGATTTATTGAGATACGACCGGTTCTATTTGGTCACCTTGAGACTATATCAATGAACTGATCCGAGCAACTTGGTGCTGTAGGAAGATACAGACTTTTCTCCGTTACTGCAGCTGTGACTGTCATGTATATATACAAGTATGTTATAATTTTCATTATACCTTTTATGTGGCTGTACGGAAGTGGCAGCATGGCAATAGGTGAATGCAGTGAAATTACTGGCAGTGGATAAGGTTGTATGTGGGAAAGAGTGTGATATCCCTGGGCGTGAACTCCTGAGTAGAAATAATTGGTATTTACTACCATTAACTTATTTTCATAGAGAAAGTGAAGGACTGCAACAACTCGACGTTAGTCCTATAGAATTGAGCGTCCAACAAATTAACTAGCATAGGTGTTAACAGGAAAATAGAAGAAAATTTCATTAAAATGGAAACACGTGAATGCTAAAGGAAGCAAAAAGGAAAAACACAGTAAAATGAGTGCAAAATATAGAAACCAAGTTCCCTTCATTGTTTCCTAACGGTAAAAATTCACCTTCTGATAAACAGCTATGCTGACAGTCATGCTTACACCACCAAGTTCAACTCTAAAATCATGGTCTCTTAAGTGTGCCACATTCAACTCGAGACCAGGAAAACTACTTCCTCCAACCTGTAATTGCATATTAACTAGTTCAATATAGGGTTAAAGTACAAGAGAAATCAGAAGCAAAAACATTCAGCTTGGAATGAGCAGAAGAAAAAAACCTCAATTAGATATTTCCCTTTAACCAGAGAAGTGACATGTACTGGTAAAACTTTCGAGCTACCCTTGCTAGATTCATCTTCCCATTCAAGCTCCATTGTACGTTTCGCAGAATAATTGACTCGGAAAGGTGGATTAGCATACCATAATGAAAGGTTACCTGCATGAGTACAGGATTAGTGATTCCAAGGATACAAGAAGCGTCCACAGAAGTTGGATCATCAAATTACCAAGAGTGCTTTCTTTCGTTGCTGCATGTTCCTTCTCACAAACACAAGCAGCTGCAATGGCGGCGCCATGTATGGCAGCACTATAACCTTGCTGTTTTGATAACTGATCGTTTGGATCAATGAACAGATCATCTTTATGCATATCAATGAAGTGGGTTTCAACTTCTCCAGTTGCAAAAGCTCCATGGTTTGCAAGTTTTAAGAGAAAATCTATATTGGTTGGCAAACCTGCAACCTGCAAGAACTAATGATCAGATTCCACCCCATTGACAAATGACCAAGTTGGGATATGTCATCAAGATCCATTAACTAAATGACCTGGCAGTGGAGATTCATGGATAACTACGTGGTGGGGATAACATCAAGCAAAAAAATATTGGTTTCTTCATAGAAATTAGATTAAGAGGGCAAAAAAAAAAGGTGTGGCTCAAATCTTACACATGAAAGAGGAGATGCTGATTAACTGATGAATCAGATTGGAGGGCACTTCCATCATCATCCTTGTGATTTAGAATTCTATCATGATCCAAATAAGCTTATGAAAACTGTTTGCATATCATGTTCTATGGAACTACTAAAACACATTCCTCAACCACAAAACAAAACGACACTATGATCATCCTCAACTAGTTTATAACATGCACAAATTAGCAGGGATTTATGCTCCATTGAGCAGAATGTTACATCAAAAGGATCTTTTAAGCCTAAATGTAAATTAGTATAAATTCAACTTTAATAAATGGCTCATGTGATATGAATATTTGGAAAGCTTGTGAAAACTTGAACATTATTTAACAAACAACTTAATCCACATGCCATAAAATTGCAAAAGCTATAGCTTTATCCCTAATTCAGTATACCTGAAACTTTGACAGGCAATCCTTCATTTTCATTAATGCACCTGTTCGATCTTCTCCCCACACTACAAGTTTAGCGATCATGGGATCATAATGCATGCTAACTGTGTCTCCCTGCTCAACTCCAGTCTCGACCCTAACTGGTAATTGGCATTAACTTGACATGAGAAAAATTAATATAACAAGAAAAACGGCCAGATTTCCAGTTTGAAAGATGTATGATGTCCAAGTTGAAAAATTATGCAAGTAGACTCTTCAGGAAGTCATTTTATTTCATCAGCACTAGCTTCTAATCATCAGCACCAATAGCGTCTATGACAGATTTCATGATTAATTTGAGGGGTCAGTTATGGAGTTGTATGGAACTTTGCTATTATTTGATTTAATTGAGTTGTTGACTTTAATTTTTAGTACCTTCGGATGAAACTTGAACAGGACGGTAATGATGAAGAATTCCAGTTGCTGGGAGAAATCCTTTTGGAACATTCTCAGCATATATGCGGGCTTCAAAAGCATGACCTGTCATAAAAGTACTCAGAAAGGTACAATGAGTCAAGGAATGAGGGAATCATCACCATATTGTAGTCCCAAGGATCAGAAGGAAAAAGAGTTAGAAATGTACTGAATAAGCAGACAAGTATGCATGAAACAGTAAAAGTAATATAATCCATCTGATCACATCTAAGGGTCAAAGCTTATGTAAAGACTCGTGAAAAACAAATAAATATTGAACTCGAGGATAGCAACTAAAGCACAAATTAACATAAATTATCAGCCAAAGTTGCAGAAAAAGTACTTAGGTCAGATTGCAAAAAAATATTTAAGATCTTCAACAATCACTTCCTTTGCCCGGTATTTAGCCCGACACAAAACATCCTAGTAGATAACCTTTAACTAATACTATGCATGCAATGCCACACACATTCGCTCTGATTGGTGAATGTTGACGAATAACAATATTGAACAAGAGTAATACTGAAACTTGTGATGCAAAAACCATAGGATCACATATCTAATGCCCTTTATTGACCCCACCCTACTCATCTGAAATATTTGCAAAGCCTCCATCCAAGTTCTACGTAAAATAGTTCAACGTTGATGAAGCATGAGCATACATAGCACCACATCAAAATGGCAGTGTTAAAAGATTCTCATATATAAGAAATCTTACCTGACAAGGGCACCTCTGATTGAGTAACTGGAAGAGGTTCCCCATTAGCAACACGTATTTGCCACTCCACAAGATCTTGACCAACAATCATCTCCGTAACAGGATGTTCAACCTGCAAGAAAGGCCAGCATTTACTGCATTTAGAAGTATATAAAACATAAAATAAAGAGAAGACACAGTTTGGAGAGATCAAACCACCTGAAGACGGGTGTTCATCTCCATGAAATAGAATTCTCCAGTAAGAGTATCAACTATAAACTCAACAGTGCCAGCATTGTGATAACCGACTGCCTATAGAAAATTAGAAATCAAAGCATTGTGAAGTTATTAAGTGAAATTACAAAGAGAGCAGCTGGATAGATAACAAACTTCTACAAAGACATCCAAAAGCTGTTGATGTTCCCAATACATTTAAATATTTGAAAGAGATGGCATATATAAACAAAAGTAATGAATTTCTGTTTGGAAATGTTTATTTATATTAAAAGATGATGGAGGGTAGGAGGGAGTCATACAAAGCAAATGCACCATGATGTTTTCCTTCTCAGATTCAAATAGTTCAATCACAGAAGATATCTTCTGCATCTGAGAGACCAATTCTCAGTTAACTCAATTTCTTTTTGTTTTCTTTTTTTTTTCCCCTTGTTTTGTGAAGAACAGAATTAGAAGATCCTATAAGAATATGCCCCAGTAGATCATTGCCAGAATCCCTTCGCATTCTCTTCTTCATAGTTTAAGTTGAAACTGTGCTCATACTTGAGCGTGCTAATTCAGAATGCTGAACAAAAATATCATTATTCGCAGCTAGCATCACTTAGGATGAGGAAGGCACATCAAAGATACTCATATTTTATGCAACCATCACTTCCTAGCACATAGACAGCTTATTCTGAGAAAAAAAATTGTCAAAAAACATACTAGGTTCTACGAAGCATTCTTCGAAGTGTAAAGGCTGGTATGCTGCTTCAAAAAGAGTAATAGAGCAATTTAAAGGATCAGTCAATGGCTTCAAAAGTTAATGAAGAATATGACTAAAGATAAAGATGAAATTAAAAAATCCACCAATCCATACTTTTTGTAGATAACCAAAAGAATGCCATCTCCAGGACAACTGGCAGTAAATAAAGCACCAACATATAAAAAGCGATGATGGACAAAAACAGCAGATAAGTGAATCCACCCATCACCTTGGCTGCAGATACAGCTGCTTTGCCCAAGTGTGACCGAAAATCATTGCTGATGTTTGGCTACATGTACAGAATTTTTTCACAGTTAGATAGCATTACAAGAAATTAAAAATTTGATACTTAAGGTGCAAAGCTGGAAGAGAAGAAGTACAGCAGGGGCTTCTTCAATAATCTTCTGGTGTCTCCTCTGCACACTGCAATCTCTCTCATTTAGATGTATAACACTGCCATGTTTGTCCCCAAAGATCTACAATTGAAAAGTTAGATAAGTGTCTTCTTCTCATTAACAAGGCATTTAGTAGATAATCTCTTCTCAGCTGTCTTTATCAGGCAATTATTTGTGCAAATACAAGCAAATTTGCCCATCCCATCCCCCAAATCCACCTATAAGTGATTGCAAGAAATGGGAGAAAAGAAAAGAAAACAAATGATGAAGAATGTGTCTCATGGATTAAACTAGCTTAATGGACAAACAGACTGGCAAGAGCTCTCGAACTGATCATTGAGAGATTAACTATAAAAGTACCTGGACTTCTATGTGCCTTGGTTTTGTGATATATTTCTCCAGCAGGATTGTGTTTATTCCGAAAGATGCAGCAGCCTCTCGTTGTGCTCCAACAAATGCATCAGCAAAATCGTTTGGACTTTGCACAATTCTCATACCCTAAAATAGGCAAGAACCAAATTATGCTTCGAAACCATCAGTGAACTAGTTCAGGTTGTACTGACTAGCAAATCTCAGACAAATTTTGACAAGTAAAAGAAAAGCCTAGAGAGGCATCCACTGTTCTAAGTGCATCACATGATTAGATGATTGAAAGGCAGGTGGAATAGGAAGATCTTAACATGTGCACAGCATATTAGTCCAAGAATGGAAGCAACTCAAACCTCTCAACACCAAATTCTGATCATTTCATCAGTTATAATTTAACAAGTCTACTTTAAACTTACACATGGTCCCGAATTTTATTACAATAGAGCATGTCCAACCATAATGTGTCCCACTGCCGAGTGCTCTTTTGGTTCCAGAAATTTGGAAAAGAAAAAAAGAAAAAGAAAAAGAAAAGAAAATTGAAATATAGATGTCTTATATAATACAAAAAAAGATCAAGTAATAAAGTAGAGAGAGCATTTTAACTACAATACTTACACTAACGAATCTTAAACAAGTAAAATTAAGGGATGAAAAATGGAAAGTAGTAGCACCTTCCCTCCACCTCCATGAGTTGGTTTGATCAATACAGGATATCCGATTCTGTCTGCTTCCAACTTCATTAACTCGATATCTTGTTCATGACCATGATATCCAGGCACTAGGGGTACTCCAGCCGCACCCATTATTCTCTTTGAAGCACTGAACATAATATTCCTCAACAATTAGAAATAAAATATACGTCACAAAGAGGACGGGATGAGAAAAATTTATTGGATATGTATCTATCGAGTGCTCAAAAGTGTTTTGTTGTGTCCAAGTATCCAAGAGAGCGAGCTCTCTGTTTCAATTCAACCAAAGCTCCTTAGCAACTACTATGTAGGCAAAAATGAAGAAAAACAAATCAAGAGGAGAACCTTAATGCCATAAGGTAGTGAAATCCCATGCAGTTTTACCTTTTATCACCCATGTCACGAATTGCGGATGCAGGAGGTCCGATAAATATAAAACCCTCATCTTCACAAAGTTGAGCAAACTCGGAGCTTTCTGACAAGAAACCATAACCTGGGTGGATAGCCTAATTATCACAAAGAAGATACCCAAGTCTAAAAGTGCGTCCCGTAAGCACTAAGCAATCAACCATCTATATCATGAACAATAAGAAATAGTCTAATTGACGAAAATTATAAGCCGACCAAAATATAGCCATGCAATATACACCAACTTGTGCCCTTACTGTAGTTAGAATAAATTACAGGAATTTGTTATATGTCACTAATTGGTATTCTCTTCGTGCCAGTTCAGATATCCTGTTTCAGTTTTTTTTGCCATAAATCCCAATTTAATGACACTACACATTCACGAAATTTTTCCAATACCCAAAAATCCCAAAATAAATATTTTATATATGGTCCTTTTGGAGAAAAGTTAGACTTCTAATGTTCCAGTCTACAACTGGACATAGCTTTATAGATTAGCTAGCTCGCGCTAAGCTCAAATTTAAACAGCTCTAGCTAGATACAGTAGCACATATCAGCCTGTAAAGATCCTCATCTTGATTTTGATTTGTTTGACAAAAATTAAACAGCAGTCTGAAAGCAAAAGGAGCCCTCACACAGTTTCAGCATACTGATTAGCTCAACTTGTTGAACTCTGTAAACTAAACACATAAAACGATAAAAGTTACTTTCGAACTTGGTTCGTTTAACTCGCAAATTGATTTTGAAATGAACAGAAGTGAAGAGATTCCTTAAACTCGTGCGATCCCCCATAGACTACAAACAATACTGTGGAGCTTCTAAATTTCGCTCAATTTTGAGAATATTCACGTTCAGCTTGAACCCGAATGACCCTTCCCCGCCCCACACTTATTTAGCATCACAATGGTACATCCTTAAGTACTTCTCCTCGAAATAAGAAAACTAAGCAAGAGACATTCGATTAAGCGACGCAGCACGCGAACCTGAACGAAAATCAAAACACTAGCAAGAAGAGAACCAATCAGTATGTATAACCTGAGCTCCGGTTCTGGAAGCGGCCTCAATAATCGTGGTAGCGCTCAAGTAGCTAAGCCGAGCCGGCGGGGGCCCAATGCGAACGGCCTCATCAGCCGACTTAACATGCAAGCTACTCTCATCGGCGTCGCTGTAAACCGCGACAGTCCGAATCCCCAACCTCTTGGCCGTCCGAATAATCCTGCACGCTATTTCACCTCTGTTAGCGATCAATATCTTCTCTATTCTTCCACTCGCTCGGCTGACTGAATCCCTTGCACTGGAAGAGAACTCTCTCCGCCCAACCGACAGATGTCTGGCTCTCCGACGGATTAGAAGACTCAGCAACGACATCGTTTTGAAGCTCACACGCAGTGTGCGAGTGCAGTGTAAGTGAGACGATCTTTCGCTGGAGGAAGGGAATGAATAGGGAGCTGAATTCAGAAATAATTTTTCATTTTATATGATATATATATATATTTATTTATTTTTTATTAGTATTGGATTATCGGATAATACTCTCTCTATTATTATATTGCCTAACCGGGATGATGATCCGATGCGACGCTGGCGTGGCAGACGTGACCAATCCTCTATTCTTCCAGTTCCAAATTCCAATATTTTTTTCGTTTTAATTAATGAAATTTTGTTGAATGTTTATCCATCATATATTGAAAAAAAAAATGATATCGCATAATTACCAATATTCATTATCATTTAAAAAATTATTAATATATTTTAATATTTGATAAAATTATTTCTATTTTTAGATGAAAACTTATAATTATCAATTTTGTTATTCTTGTATTTTTTTTCTTGTTTAAAGAATTTTAAAAATATATAAAGAAATGTTCACTTAATTCACAGGTATATTAACTTGTGGTTTGATTGAAAATATATGTGCTAACTGTATCACATGCTTGTGTCATTTCATTCAATTTTTGACTGTGAAATCTTTTGGAATAAATTATCAATTAAAATTCGAAGAAATTAGATAGTGATAGTGTGCCAAATTAAAGTCCATAATAAATTAGGACTTTATGTGTTTAAGACAATAATTTTGCAATATACCAACACTAAATTTGGGTTTTGTACGTTTTCATTGATTGGTTCAATATAAATATGAATTTTTCTTTTATTTTGAATTGACTAATTGAACCAAGAAATATTCAAATACAACCTATTAGCATATAAATTCATAATAAGTCCTTAACAATCAAGCTTAATAGAAATGAGTTCAAGCTTAACAAAAAAGGGTATTGACCATGTCGTCACATCTAAAGATCAATGACACTAAAAAGGAATAACATCACCATCAATGAGAAGGGCATTGTTAACATCATTCTTACTACCGTTGGTCAATCCTCCATGATCCGGGTGAAGGGTAGCGATCCTTGATCACGTCTGTGCTTGCGATCTCGACATGTCACCCAAAAAGTAGTGGTACCTGAAAAGAGAGCAAACGTGAGTCTAGCCGGGATAGTTCCCGGCGAAAACCCTTCGATGCTTAAGTCAGCTCAAGCTCGAGATGGCAAAAATGCGATCTAAGTAGAATGATAGGTGGAATGCTATCAATAATGTCTTACCATTAATGCAATGAAATAGGAGTATTTATAGAGCCAAACGTATGTACTTGCTTAATCCACGTGGCTTCATCTCAAGGTTTTACCTGTCAAGAGACCAAGGGTCTAGATTTCGGATCTTCTTGAGCAAGTTTCGGGTCGCGGGTAATGACCCGACTGCCCTGTGCACAGATCCTAAGGTCCATATGTAAATTTAGCACCCTTTTAGAGTTATTTGTGCATATATATGGGGTACAACCCCTGTCACTCCACTAGGGCAAGATCGTTGACACGATTTTTTATGATTGTTCGAACACGACAAGTCCTATCGAAATCAACTTAAAATCTATTCCTTTTGCTACCCTCCCTACCATGACGATTAAGACAACCTTAATGGAAGAATAACTAGCACAAATGGCACAAACTATCTCCAATCTACAAAAGTCGTCGAGGACAAAAACCTCCGGGAAAGAAAAGAAAGATGGAGAAGAGTTAAGACCAGCATTCTAGCCCAAAAGGGGATTCGAAGGCCCAATTCCCAATTTCGTTGGAAATTAAAATTAAAACCAGCCCAAATTATTTAGTGGTCCGGGTATTAAAAACATTGGTCCATGCTCAATTATTAGGACTGCTCGTGGTTGGCCGCTCCAATCTTTACTCCTATGGAAAAATCAAGAGAGTTGCGTAATTGAGAATTTGACGAGGGTTTGGTATTATTTTTTGAATTAATTATAATATTTATAAATAAACCAATTGTGTTTGATATCATTTCTACAATAATCAAAAAGTTATTTACTTTTTCAGAAAATGTATATTTAAAAAATTCAGAGTATAAATATTGTAATAAAATGTTATATGCGTGTTAACTACTGTTAATATTAAAGTCGTGGACGAGTAAATATTTTACATGGCATAATGCAACAGGCAACATAATATCTACATACGTATACGATTGATTGATGATTGATGTAGGAGTGATCCACACCATCAAATTGTTTTGATCCCCATATAGGCTGTCCTAACACTTTTAATACTTAGAAAACAAGAGAAAACCTCCAAGGAAGAAACGCTCCACTCCTGCCTTTTCAGACAAGCGACTTTACCCTCAGCTTAAAAGACACCCCAAACTCCAAAGGCCAGACCAGACCAACCTCCACTCACCCCTTTATCAGCTTTCAGTTTTGGCCCCATCTCTCAAACATGTTTATTTTAATTTAATTCGCCAAGTTAATCCTCCATAATTATCATATTTTGATAGTAGTTGTTTGTGACTTATATATATATATATATATATATGGTTAAATTCATTTTGATTCCCTGTGATATGGGAAAATATCACAACCCCCCCATAAAAATTTAAATATCAAAAATCACCTTTATGTTGTTAACAAATGTTCACATTGCCCCTTAGTCAACTTGAAAGTATCTTTTTAGTGATAATGACTAAAATACCCCTCGTATATACCTATAATTACATGTAAGATACTTATTAATATATTTATATTTATAAGAATTATTAAAAAAAATTAACACCTCTCCAACCTTAGCAATTATGCCATTCAAATTCATCTCCAAAACATCATCCCCAACTGACCACTAACCCCACTAACTTAGTGGATGTAACCGTCATGGGTATTTCGGTAATTACACAATACTCCTTTGGGAAATTACCTTTTGGTCCCTTAGCTAAATTCCTGCACCATCAACAGCCTCCCCAACTCCAAAATATTTCAGGGGAATATTTATGAGTTGTATCAGATGTATATGCTCCGTCAATCTACAAGATTGACTCCTTTAGTCCCTTGGCTAAATTCTGCCATTCAAATTCATCTCCAAAACATCATCCCTCAACCGACCACTAACTTAGTGGATGTAACCACTATGGGTATTTCGGTAATTACACAATACTCCTTCGAGAAATTACCTTTTGGTCCCTTGGCTAAATTCCTGCACCATCACAAGCTAAACAAATTCAAATCATCTTTATAAGGGTGAAGAATATCTATTCACATGCATTAACACGTGCGAAGATATATAAAGATAGTTTGATCCGAAAATATTTGTTTGACATGCAATAAATCAATAATAAGTCAACCAGAAATAAATATAAATTTACATTCAAACTTTTTATTAATATCAACAAATTCGCTAAATTTTAGCTAACGAAAGTATCTTTTATTAGATAGAAACAAAAGTCAAAATGTATTAAAAATAATTTTTTAAATTACAAAAGATTTGCACGTAATTACATTAACTTCGTACGGGCCGGCATAATTATCCCTAAATTTGATTTTAACTTTGTGAATCCCATCTTAACAAATTTACTATAAATGTTGTTAATAATGAGCAGCAGACTTTTTTGGAATTTGGAAAGGTGTCAATTTCTCACCAAACATAATTCATCAAGGGGGGTTTTGATAGTTTCTTAGGTTGGATTGGACCAAACAATTTAATAATCTTATCCAATTCCATGCTGTAAACCGTCCATTATTCTTTTTCTTGGCTGGTTTTTGCTCAACTCCAAAAGCAAAATTCATTATTTCTTTTTTCTGTCTGTCGTACGTTCGTCTCACTTGGCATGTATGCCAGACTAACCGCCTTGCTTCATTACTTTGTCCGTCCAATTATATTTAGGCATTCTATATGTAGCTGTTGCCAATTTTAAGATGTAGAATTAATCATTCCAAAAATATATTGTGATATCCCGTCCCACGTAAATTAAAAACTAATAAGATAAGTAATCAAATAATTCAAGTACATTTATTGAATATTTCTTTTCGACAAGCTTTTTTTTCTATAGTTGAGTTTCAAGATTTAGTAGATTTGAAGGCAATTTTCATATTCAACAAACTCATAGTTTGGGGAGCGATATATATACTCCATAAATTGTTCAGTGATAAAATATTAATGTTGGCAACAACTAATTGAAACATCTCTTACGAGACAATCCAACGGTTTGGGTCTTAAGAGCTCCTCTTGAATGACTTGGTTCAAACCCAGTATGGAGTGTGTTAAGAGAAATAATAATAATAATTAGGTTAAATTACATTGAACCCACTGAAGTTAGGTTAAGATACATAAGCATTCTATCTTTTGCATAATTACATATATACCTATTGAGGTTATAGTTGTAATTATAATTATACCCCATCTTTAGAGGCAAAGCCTACACAAATACTTTCTGAAAAACTTTACACTAAAACCCTTCAAGAGGTGTAGTTGTAATTTGCAAATGACAGGATATGATTCTGTATTTTGGCTTAACCTCAAGCGATTTGCCATAATATACTATTATAAATAAAAGAGGGTTTTTAGACTCAAAGTGATAGTTTCGATACTCATACACCAAATTATTACAATATAAAGAATGAACTATTCAATTAAGTTCTTTTACAAGATTAATTTCATGCAATTACACGTACTCAAAAATTAAGTTTACTCTCATATACTGTTAATTGAAACATAAATAACAAATTAGTATTTGTGTTGCATGTATATATATATATATATAATTATAATTATAATTATAATATAATATATATTGTACAAATTATAAGCTCCAATAAAATAATAATATTACTAAAAAATTATGCACCAAAGTACTACGTGCCCCGATATCTAATAATCACAATAAAAACTCATTGAAACATTAACCAACTTAATTAATAGAATCTCATCAACACATTTAAAAGTTAAATTATTTTTTATTGGACCATATATTATAAGTCAACCGTTATCAGACCATTAAACACTATAAAATGGTGAATTTTATATTTTATGTAGAACTTACATTGGTTATGTTTAAATAAAAATTGAGTAACTTAATTACTAGATATCTATATTGATGGTGGCAGCTGAAAAATAATTGAACCACATGTGTGATTATCATAGGTTTTTGCTATGGTAGGACACCTTTTGCTAGGATTATGTCCTAGCCAATATTTATTAGTTATTATGAGGACTACCTAATCACTCACCTTGTCCCCCGACTTGCATTTATTCAAAAACCAAATATTGAGTAAGAATTTAAAAGAAAAAAAAGTAAATATATATTGTCTATACTACTTTAAGAAAAGGTGGTTGAAAAGTAATAGTCATATCAAAATTTCAACTGATAATTTATTTAATATATATTTAGATATAATTACATTATGAAAATTTTTATATGTCTCTTAAATTAGATGAGTTCAATTTCAATTACCACCACGGATCAAGATATACTTTTCAAACGATAGGTCGCTTATAGGGATTCTTGTTAATCGCCCATCGAGATGGTTCTGATGTTGGTAAAAAAAAATTATATTTACGGTCATTTAACTCAAAATGGTATGTTTTTACCAACCGAATCATTACCTATTTACATATCTTTTCAACTATTCACCACAAGTCTCCCAACAGCCTCTTCCACCTTTAACCTTTGGTTGGTGACAACCCGGTCCCCACTTTCACCAACCACTCCAGCCCACCACCTGGACTCATGTAATATCATGATTAAGACCGTTAGATATAATTAAATATAATTTTACCATTCATCTCATTTCACTGGATACTCTTGTGTTTATGAATAATTGACGATAACTAAAATCTTTTTGAATTAAAAAATCAAATAAATTCAATTCCGATCACCATTATAAATCAAATTATGCCTCGATACCATGAGTTGTCTACATGGGTGATTATAGATTATTTATCAATTCAACAATCACATTAATCGAGAAAATTGAGCACATGCAATCTTCTCACAAAGAATGTATGTTTTTATAATTTTATCAACTAAATCTACGAGAAATTCTAACTCAAATCAGATTTGGCCATATTCGAATCAATTGTATGGCAAGTGAAATATGTCGTGTGATTAATATACAATTAAAAAAAATGATCAATCAAATTACAACTATATTATATTATATTTATGATTAACTTAATTCGATAAAAAATGATTTAATTTTTCGTTGAGCCCACATGCTGACAATGATAATAAATAACTAGTGCGTGTGGCATACCTAAACCTGTGTGCAATCAATTAAGAACTTAAATAATATAATTATTACTTTTTCAAAATATACATCTTAGTTAAATAAATAAAAATAATAAAAATTGTGGGAAGTTATTGATAGAAGAGTGGGAAAAAAGAGAGAGAATTGGAAGTTGAGAAAAAGATAAAAAATTATTACAATAATTTAAAAAATAAAAAAATAGCAGATCAAAAAAATTGAGACATCAAATAATTACTATTTAATTATAACAAGGTATAGATAACACTTAAAGAAATAGAGAAAAGGACTGGAGAAGGAGCGCATGATTCATGTGGGCCAAAACATGAGTCTTTTATTGGATGGATGAAACAGACGGCCGTTAATGGCCACCGTCCAAGGCCACTTTTGAAAAGCCTGAAACGACAGCGTGTTCGTAAGAGCAAAGCATCGATGGGCGAAATCACAAATATGCCCTTGTGTGAACTTTCTATAAAAGCTGGCAACGGAATCTATTCTTTACCCCTCCTAACCTTTTTCTTTTTCTATTAATAATTAATACTACCAAAAGGGTGGTATTTTTTTTATACATATATTTATATTATAAAGTACATAAGATTTCCTTATCAGGATCTAATGATGCGATTTGCAGCCTGAAAAGTGTAAAATAATACATTTATGACTTTTAACATGTGAAATGTTTATGTGAGAGTTTTTGGGAGGATTAGTGTTAATGAAACTTAATCATTTTAATCAAAAGTATTAATAATTGTATTATAAGTAGTAGACATCATATGCTAATATGTATTAGATAAAATTTAAAATTTGGATTACTTATATACGAAGGATGGAATTATTAAAACTCATATAATATTAACTTTGAATAATGCTCATTTGAGATTTGACTAATTTCGCATATCAAATAATAAGACTTAGAGGGTGTTTGTTATAATTATTTGATAATTTTTTTTTTAAAGAGCTCATAATATTTCAGGTATAATAATTTTTAAATGTATATTTTGATATGAGATAAAAATACAATAATAATAATTTATATTTATATGTAAAACATGATTGATAATAAAATAATCGATGTTTTTTTCCTCGTGAAGTAATGAAATATTTCACAAATAAACATATATTTAGATGGAAAATATTTCTCAAAATATCCCTTGGCTTTTTTTTTTTTTTGATAAGGAAAATATCCCTTTGCTTAATCATTGCTCTGTTCACCCAAAACTAAGGTTGCCTGTGGACTCAGTAAACGTTGCTGCTGCGCTGTCAAACTTCCAGAAGCCACGACTCACGAGTAAAACGTAAAAACGTAAAAACAAGAATCGCAGAAAGAAACCCAAGAAAAAACAATAACGATTTACGAGAATCCCAAGGACAACATCGTCATTTTCGCCCACGGACCCACAAACAAATAAAAACATTAATTAGTGCTAATAATACTGGTACTATTTCAGCAACGAAAAAGGAAAAGATTATTACAGAGAGAGAGAGAGAGCAGAATAATGTCGAAGTTGAATTAAATTTGTCATTTTGTTTGATTTTGAATTATTATAGGGAGGACGCCAGTTCCTCAATGACTCATGCAGACTCAGCAAATCGCAGCCCCGGACATACATACATACGGAATATATACGCACAAACAACAACAACAGCGAAGAGAATTTATTTGAGAGAGAGAGAGAGAGAGAGAGAGAGAGAGAGAGAGAGAGACAAAGTGGAAGATCTGAAAAAGCCAATGGGGTGAGTAAAAAAAACAGAGAGAAACTAAAAGGAAAGCAGCAGCCATAGTGGCCTTTTATTTTCATCACTGCTTTCAAGAAAACTTCTGTATCAATTTTTCCGTTTCCTTTTTTTTTTCTTTCCCAGTAAGTGCTTTTTTCTATTCCATGTATTCTTGTTGGTGTATAATTCAGTCAAATTTTAGTTTAGTGTATTTCTTGTGCAGATAGATACACAGTATGACTGGTTGGTTGACTTGTTTCTTGATTTTTTTTCAAGAAAATAGTCTTGATGATCATGGGTTGTCTTGATGATCTGAGTTTCAGGTTTTTCCTTTGACGGAAATCGGATCTTGGTTTTATGGGGTTATGGGTTTTAATCATGTTTTTTTCTTGAATTCTGGGTTGTTGTGTTGGTTGGCGCTGTTGTTCATTGAAAAACTTGTTAATTCTTGACTGTATGAATCTTTTGTTCATTTTTTATGAGGAAATACTTTATGGTTGTTACTAATTTTGTTGTCGTCGTCTGATTTATGTTTTGATTCTTGCCAGGTAATTTTTTTCTGATGAATTGTTCTCTTGAGGCGGCCAACATTTTTTGATGAATTATTTTAGACTTGAATTTCTTTAAGGTATTCAGACGCGTGATCTTAAGCTATGTGTTTCATTAACTTTTTTTCTTTCTATACAGTAATCATAAATTCTTGGAACTTACTTCTTGATTCTTTTGTACTGTCTTATGCTTAGGTGCAGAGACTGAGTGATCCTGAACTCAATTCTGTTTATTAATATTGAATTGAGTGCTCTGAAGTTTTTTGTGGGGTTGGATTGATTACCCCTGTTGGCTGTTATACTTCCTTTTGTTGCTGCCATCAAGTCATCAGCATCACATAAAAAAAGATGGCGAAATTGTCACATACCGATTCTAGACGAATGTACTCCTGGTGGTGGGATAGCCATATAAGTCCCAAGAACTCAAAATGGCTCCAGGAAAATCTCACAGGTATAGGAACTTCTGGTTTGATTGAAAGTATGTGCTCGCAGGAGCACATACTTGTCTCATTTCTTTCAATTATATGTCAGGGGAAATACGGGGAAAAAATGTGCGCCGTTCATTTTTGTGCTTGTATATATCAAAGGCTTGTGATCAGTTTGGATTAGTTTTCACTAAATGTGCTAACTATCAACAGAATTGTTTTGTTCATTCTCTTTCACATTTTGTGAGCCAGTTGCCTTTTCATATCAATTTGTTTCATTGCCTGTAGAAAAATACAGTTGTTGTCCTCCTTGCCCTGTTTTTCTTGGTGGCTTTTAAACTTACCAGACCTTCATTGGGGCAGTCATATTTTTCCTGTGTCACTCTTCAGTTGATTTTGAGAAAATGTAAATTAAATGCCAATGTTATCCGGTCAAACAGAGTGTCGATTCATGTACATTCTAAGATGTCTCTATGCTAAGTAAAAGGATGTATTTGCTGCTATTTATGCTAAGAAGTTCATATCTTGTGCATTCCATCCATTTGAAAGCAGATCTGCTGCTATTTGTGCATTCCTTCTGTCAACAATTGCAGGCTTATCTGTAGAAGTCAAATATCAAGTGGGTGAATGCATATAATGTCACATTTTATTGTCTTGGATGGTCTTTCTCATCTGTATTGTGCAAGATTGATAAAACACAAGATCTGCTGCGGACGTCTCATCTTTCAATCTAATACTGCTTTAATTGTTGTTCCTAATGTCATGTGTCAAATGGTGTCTAAGAATACAAGTCATCCGCAGATAAGTCGGAAGATCATGGCAGTAAATTGGTTTCAGTTTTAGATGTGACTTTTACATCAAAATGGAATTTAACACGATGAATGTGTTCATACTGAAATGTTTTTCGTGTTCTTATAGATATGGATGTCAAAGTTAAAACAATGATAAAGCTCATTGAGGAAGATGCGGATTCCTTTGCGAGGAGGGCAGAGATGTATTACAAGAAACGACCAGAGCTTATGAAATTGGTTGAGGAGTTTTATCGAGCATATCGTGCGTTGGCAGAAAGATATGACCATGCAACCGGTGTGATTCGTCATGCCCACCGTACTATGACAGAAGCTTTTCCAAACCAAGTCCCATTGATGTTTGGTGATGATTCACCAGCAAGTAATGTTTCTGGGACTGATCCGAGAACTCCTGAGATGCCAATACCGGTATGTGTATAATGTCAAATTGATGAAATAGGAAGTGATTCTCTAGGTCTTCTTTTGTCTAATCTCATGCTGTCAAACAGATTGGAGAATTCACGGATGAGTCCGATTCTGCTGCTAGAAGAAAGGCTTTGAAACAGTTCAATGATTCGTCTGGGCCAGTTGAGCGTGTGAGAAGGGGTCTTAACTTTGATGAGGCTGAGGAGAAAGAACAAAGCACTCATAGCAATGAGAATAACCATGTCAAGGATCCAACATTGTCAAAATCTGACCAGGAAGGTGATTCCGAGGAGATTCTACGGTTGAAGGAGGCCCTTGCCAAACTGGAAACTGAGAAAGAAGCTGGCCTTGCTCAGTACCAACAAAGTTTGGATAAACTGTCCCAGCTCGAGACTGAGATCTCTAAGACCAGGGAGGATTTCAGAGTGCTCAGTGATCAAGCAAATAAAGCTGAAAATGAAGTTGTTGTCCTGAAGGAAATGCTGACCAGATTAGAAGCTGAAAAGGAGTCTAAGCTTCAAGACTACCAACAATGTGTTGACAGGATATCTAATCTGCAGGCTGTCATATCTACTGCCCAGGAGGATGCCAAGAAACATACTGAAAGAGCAAATACTGCTGAAACTGAAGTGCAATCCTTAAAAGCTGAACTTGATAAGTTGGCTGTTGAAAAGGATGCGGCTCTCAGTCAGTACATGCAGTCGCTGGAGATTATATCAAATCTGGAGAACAAATTACAACTTACAGAAGAAGATGCCAGAGGGTTCAAAGAGAGAGCTGAAAAAGCGGAGACTGAAGTTGAAACTCTGAGAGAAACAATTTCCAAATTGACTGAGGAAAAGGAGGCTGCAGCTTTGCAATACCAGCAATGCCTGGAGACAATTTCGAGTCTAGAGCACAAACTCGCATGTGCCCATGAGGAGGCCAAGCGCCTCAATGTGGAGATAGATAATGGAGTATCCAAGTTAAAAGATGCTGAAGAACAATGTCTCCTCTTGGAAAGATCAAACCAGTCTCTTCACTCTGAGTTGGAATCATTGATGTTGAAGATGGGGACTCAAACTCAAGAGCTTACTGAGAAGCAGAAGGAACTAGGAAGATTGTGGGCTTGCATACAAGAAGAACGATTGCGCTTTGTGGAGGCTGAGACTGCTTTTCAGACTTTGCAGCATTTGCATGCGCAGACTCAGGAAGAGCTGCGAGCTATGGCTTCTGAGCTGCAGAACAGGGTGCAACTCTTGAAGGTTGCAGAGACCCAAAATCAGAGTTTGCAAGATGAAGTTGTAAAGGTAAAGCAAGAGAACAAGCACCTTGACGAGCTCAATGCATCTTCTGCATTGTCAATAAAGGATATGCAAAATGAGATATCTAGCTTGATGGAATCTAAAGGGAAACTTGAGGAGGAAGTTGAGCTTCGACTCGACCAAAGAAATGCGCTACAGCAAGAAATATATTGCCTAAAAGAGGAACTAAATGATCTGAACAAGAAGCACCTTTCCATTTTGGACCAGGTGCATGCAGTAGGCTTGAATCCAGAATCCTTGGGATCATCAGTGAAGGAATTGCAGGATGAGAATTCCAGCCTGAAAGAAACTTGCCACAGGGAAAGTAGTGAGAAAGCAGCTCTCCTGGAGAAACTGGAAATTCTGGAGCAGCTTCTTGAGAAAAATTCCCTTTTGGAGACCTCTCTAGCCGATTTAAATGCTGAACTAGAGGCTGTTAGAGGGAAAATAGAAGCACTGGAACAAACATGTCAATCTCTTTTGCAAGAGAAATCCACTCTTTCTGAGGAGAAAGCCACACTCACGACACAACTAGAGGTTACAAACAAGAACCTGGAAAAACTCTCCGAGAAGAATAGAGTTCTAGAAAATTCACTTTCTGATGCACACCATCAACTTGAAGCTTTAATGGCTAAAACAAAAATCTTAGAAGATTCATGCCAGTTGCTTGTAAATGAGAAGGCTGGTCTGAAAAGTGAAAACGATGGTTTAACTTCTCAGCTGGAGAAAACACAGTTAAAGCTGGAAGACCTTGAGAGAATTTATGGAGAACTTGAAGGAAGATGCATAAGTCTGGAGAAAGAGAATGAATCAAGTCTTCGGAAAGTTGAAGAGCTGCAGATGTCTTTGAATGTGGAGAGGCAAGAACATGCAACCTATGTTCAGATGAACGAAACTCGGTTTAGTGGTGCTGAAACTGAGATGCATCTTCTGCAAGCAGAAAACGAACAGAGAAAGATAGAACTTGATCAAATGCTGGATAATGCCATAGACAGTGAAATTAATATATTTGTCTTACGCATAACAGCCCAAGAGATGAAAGAAAATAATTGCTCCTTGCTTCTAAAGAATCAGAAACTCTTAGAGGAATCCAGTTTGTCAGAAAAGAACATCTCCCAGTTGAAGCAAAACAATTTTGACCAACAAGTTGAAATCAAATCTTTGTCAGATCAATCTAGAAGTCTGAGGGCTGGGACTTACCAGTTACTGAAGTTTCTCAACATTGTTCAGGAAGGTACATGTGAGGATAAATCTGAACAAGACCAGGTTAATATCAATCAGCTGTTACGTACACTTCAGAGTATGACGAAATCCCTCTGCGAAGCTGAGGAAGAAAATCTGGAGTGGACTGTTGAACTATCGGTTCTTCTCACATGGATTAGACAACTTAAACTAGATTCGCAAAATCTCGAGCTGGAAAGAAACAAAATAGAGCATGAGTTCAAGGTCAGGACTCAGCAGGTCTTGGTGTTGCAGAACGAGGCCCTTACACTTCTGGAGATGAATGAAGAATTAAGGTCAAAATTGAAGGAGGGAGAGTGCAATAAGGAAGCACTGGTGAATCAGATTGAGGATTTGAATAGGAAGCTAATGGATATGCAAGGTACTTGCCAGGACTTGCAAAGAGAGAAATTAGAAATTTCCCAGGAGAAAAGATCTTTAATGGATAATATCCTAAGCCTGGAGG
Organism: Sesamum alatum; assembly: GCA_034509735.1. Classification (NCBI taxonomy): domain Eukaryota; kingdom Viridiplantae; phylum Streptophyta; class Magnoliopsida; order Lamiales; family Pedaliaceae; genus Sesamum; species Sesamum alatum. The sequence continues at coordinate 5,056,158 of JACGWO010000009.1, forward strand.
AAAAGAATTATCTCCTAGAAGAGGAAAATTCTGATTTGTGTGGTGAGGTCTTAGCCCTGGAGACCCTCTCCTTAATTTTCAGAAGCTTTGCTGATGAGAAGTGCATGGCATTAATAGAACTTGGGGATGATCGAAATAAACTTCATGATATAAACGCTGCTCTTATGGGAAAGCTAAGCTTGACAGAAGGGAGGTTGGAAGAATCAAAAACTGAAAATCTTCACCTCGAGGAGAGGCTACAGAAGACACAGGATGAGTTGAAGGTTGTTGCAACAGCCAAAGATCAGTTGAGTGTTGAAATTGAAAATGGAAAGCAGCTGCTGCATAAGATGGCACTAGAACTTCAGCAAGCAGAAGAGAAGATAAGTCTAGTAGAAAATGAGAAATTAGAATTAAATAAAAGTGTGGGAGATATGAGTATGGAATACAATGAGGTCAAGATGGCTCGAGACCAACAAGAGAATCAGATTCTTAAACTGTCTGTAGATAACGACCAGTTGAGCAGGGAGAATTATTTCTTGCGTGAAGCAAGTCAGAAACTGGAATTTGAGCTGCAAGAATTGCAAAGCGAGCATAATAATAGTAAAATCCAAGAAGAGAATTTGCATATTGAGCTGCAAAAGAAAATAGATGAGATTAATGAGTTGGAGACCCGGGCTGCATCAGTTTTTGGTCAATTACAGTATTCCATGGTCAGTCAGCTTCTTTACGAGCAGAAGTTTCATGAGCTCCATGAGGCGTGCCTTGGCTATGTAGACCAAAACGAAGATCTCAAAATTCAACTGGCTGCATTTGTTCCTGAGATTGCATTGTTGAAGGAATGTATATCATCCCTGGAGAACCACGCCGATATACATATCAAGTTCCAAAATCCTGAAAATGAGCAATTGCAGGTATTTTTTAACACTATGGCCTCGTTTACTTTGAGGGACGGGATTGGGTAGTGATAGATTAATGATGGATAAAATATTGGATGTGATTTAATTATATCATTAATATTTTCATTTAAATCATCTATTTATCATGATTAATCATCTATTTACCTAAATGTAAGTAAACAAGGCCTATAAGTATATGGCAACTGCATGATTTGACTTTGAGTTAACTCTACCAAGCTTGATAATGCTTTTCAATGCAACTAAATATCTGTATCAGGTGGCGTATTCCATTGATCTTCTAGCAAAAGACAATCATATTTTCCAAATACTAGCATGTTTTGGTGATAAAACCTGCTTAACTTTGAATTATGTTGGGTGGAGATGGAAATGACACACTTCAATTTTTTGGATGAACCAATATCAAGATTACTCAATTTTGGAATCAATTTCTTTTTCCTGATTGTATTAATTTATATGTAGTAAAAACTTTTACAGAACTTAATTCATGAACTTTGATAACAGTTTAACATTTTGTTTCGTTCATTCAAACTTTTCATAACTGAAATAGTTGCTATCGTGGTTCATGTATCTAAGAATTCAAGAGAGTGTTTTTCTCCAAAAATCTTTTCATTAAAATTAAAATCATCACCGATATGAACCATTTTGAACAACCAAGGAAGCAATTTCTTAAAAATCATTCATTAAATTTCTTACTCTAAGCTGTCAAATGTAGCATAGAAGAATTAACTGTTTTCAGCCTGTATCTTTTATTTTTCTTGAGCGAGTTCTTTGCCTGGTAGGCTGGTATTGGCTTTGGATTTAGTGCAGTTACATTCACTACTACTGAGAGGGAGCTTTGTGTCTTCTTATTATGCTTTTTTGCTTTTGACAGCTATTATTTCACTTAAAGTGTATGAATATTACACTGGGGTAAGATGGATTCCCTGCCTGTCCTTTTAGGAGTGAGTGTACCCCGACATGGATGTTCCTGAGAACAACGAAACCGATAGTAAATTGACTGGATAGTAGTTTACGATTATGACGACGCAATGACTATCCATCTTATTTCATAGTAAGATGGATTCCCTGCCTGTCCTTTTAGGAATGAGTGTACCCCGACATGGATGTTCCTGAGAACAACGAAACCGATAGTAAATTGACTGGATAGTAGTTTACGATTATGACGACGCCAATGACTAAACATTATTTCATAGTAATGAAAGCTTTGCAAGTGATTGCGATTGTGATTAGGGGATTTCAATTTTCAGATATCGGACTGGTAGTAAGAAAAGTAGGGGTGAAGTGGTTTTCTGCCCCCTTCATCTAGTTCCTTGTCCAGGATAATGTCTATTGGGCTTACGCTGCAAGAATGTTTTTGTGTTTAATTTATCAACTACATCATCCAGAAGTACTGGTTTGAATTAGTTCTATTTTATTAAATTATATGTTTGTTTGTAGGATGTTCAAGTTACAAATGATGATAAGAAAGCCTTGATGCCAAGCACATTCTCCGACTTGCATGATCTGCGGGTTAGGCTTCAAGCAATTGTAAAGGCAGCAGTCGAGATAAAAGAGGTAATGGTTCAAGAAAACAATGATCTTCGTTCCAAGCTGGATGCTTCAATGAGGCAGCTTGAGTTGCTACAATCTGAGAGTGGGCGGTATAGGAGAAATATGAGCTCTACATCTGAAATCACTGAGGCAGATAATGTACTATTGACAAAAGATATTGTGCTCGATCAGGTATCTGATGGTCCATCTCATCGCTACAGCAAGAGAGAACCTGCTGATATGGATAACCAAATTGTCGAGTTATGGGAAACTGCTGATCCAGACGGCACAGTTGGTCTTACTATAGGCAAGTCGAAGAAAATCGTTTCTCCATCCTCCATCAACAATACTGATTTCCATCATGTTAAATTGATGAAAAAACAGAAAGGTTTTCCGACCTCAGACTCCCTGACCGAGAAGGAGTTGAGCATCGACAAGTTGGAGATCTCTAAAAGATCCACTGATTCCCTCCAAGAAGGGAACAAGAGGAAGGTCTTGGAAAGGCTCGATTCGGATGTCCAGAAGTTGGCAAATCTTCAAATTACAGTTCAAGATTTGAAGAGAAAACTCGAGGTTACTGAGCAGGGCAAGCGGGGCAAAGCTGTTATAGAATGTGAGGCACTGAAGGGACAGCTTGAAGAAGCTGATATGGCCATCATGAAGCTGTTTGATATTAGTGGCAGATTGATGAAAAACATCGACAACAGGTCTTTCTCGGACACAAAATCTTCACTTGACTTAGAAGATGAGGGAAGCGCCAGGAGGAGGAAAGTCTCTGAGCAAGCACGAAGAATGTCTGAAAAAATCGGAAGGCTGCAGCTGGAGGTACAGAAGCTACAGTTTCTGCTGCTGAAACTCGACGGTGAATTGGAAGGAAAAGCTAAAATGTCGGAGTCGAAAAGAAGAGTTCTCTTGAGAGACTATCTCTATGGGGCGGGGAGAACAGGCCAGAGGCGTAAGAAGGGACATTTTTGCGCATGCGTCCAGCCTTCAACTGTTGAAGATTGAGGTTTTATGCGAATTTGTATTTCAAGCAAAAACCTTTGTGTAGCAGCTTCTCTTCCTTTGCTATAAATGCAGCTTATGTAGATAGTTTGTGTCTATATCTACAGCCCCCTCTTTCTTGAGCACTTGTACATTTGGTATGAATAGCTGTACTATGTTTTTAGAAGTTGTTTTGCCTATATATTATGCATGCATTGGCCTGGAGAGAAGCATTGGTTCTATCCCATAACTTTACAGGAAACTGGACATGAATTTTTCAACCTGCCAAACGAAAAGGCGATCCAGGTCGAGGTGGTAGCTGACCTAGATGCCCAACTTTTTTTTTTTTTTTTTTTTTTTTTTTTTTTTTTTTTTTTTTTCTTTTTTTGTTGATACGCGGTGGTTTCCTCAACTTGCTCGATTTAGATCTATTAGGTGGTTGGCCTGCAACACAGATCAGACTTGTTGGGGATGGCCCCTAGCTAAATCTTCCGAAGCTTAAGTCAGAGAGAGTAATAGAAAAATATGGGGTTAAATTCATTTTGACCCCTTGTGATATGGAAAAATATCAAAAAACCCCTTATGAAAATTTAAGATTTAAGATAAAAAACTGTCCCTACGTTACGAATAATGTGTCACACAGTCTCCTGGTCAACTTAAACGTATGTTTTTAGGAGCAATGACTGAAATACCTCACATTGACCAGGTTTAGACCAAGTCTCATTTAAAATTATATATTTATATAATATATTATTTAAATTTTAATTAAAACATACCTATAAATATCTATAATATATTGAATTAAAATTTTATTATTTATAAAATAAAATTATTATTTAAAAAAAAAAAAAAACCCACCCCCAATCCCCCACCCCCACCCCACGACCGCCTCCCCCTTCCCCCTCAACAAAATGCATTTTTCAGACGCTCAAACGCAGTCAACGCACGTGTATAACAAAACCTGGCCTCAGGGGTTTTTTTAACTTTATTTCATAACACAAGGGGTGTAATTGATACTTTAATTTCAAATGGTGTTTTTGAACATTTTCTATATGGGGGGGGGGTCCTTGTATTTTTCCTGAAAAATATGGCTTCACAAGAACCGGTTTCAAGATAATAAATGCACACCTTACGAATGAGGACAACCTTTATTTGTAGTGGCCCTCTGTATGTGTGATGAACCAATAGTCAAGATTTCGGGTGTTTGGGTCGATGGATTGGATCGACCCTGACGCGTATAAGAAAACATGCAGATCTAATCCCTCTTTAGTGAAATTCACCTTTTTTTTAGGGGTAACATCGCCTTTTGTAACCTTTTTGCTAAGTAGTCCCATCAAAGGGTTTAAAAATGTCATAGCACAAGAAATACTAAGATTCATACCATCAAAAGAGAGTATTTGCAATTCTCAAATTAATAGATAATGTTTATGTAATCACAAACAATAATAAGAGAGGAGGGTGGAATTAACCCTTTCTGGGCACACAGTATTTATTACTTCTCATATTCAACAATTTTCAATTACATCATAATAAGGTTACACAAAATCTAAACTAAAGTAAGTACAATCAACTCAATTACTGACAACAAAAATCCAAGAACTCAAATCCTACAGACACCCCATAATTGTAATCACTGTATTACACAGATCTTCATAATCCATCACAACAAGACAACATAATTTGAATTTCCCAAATCTTAGAACTAGAATCCATTAAGATTTTTACATTTCTCTTTGTGTAACACCAATCCAACCACACTCCTCCCCTCCCCCCTATAAAAGAACTAGAATTCTGAACTCCTCAGCATATATAACTCAGAACAAATTCTTGTGCAACAATGGCTAAAGTTCAGATCTTCTTCATCTTGACAATTGCAGCTCTTTTATCAGGTTTGTCTGTCTCCAAATTTTTCTCATGATAACTCTTTCAATGTCGAAATTCTTGCAATAAAGAATCGTTTTCGGACATGCAGTGGCAATGGCAGCTGACAACTTTGGTGGTCGGAAAGAATGCTATGAGATACATCCTGAAATCCTCTGTGTAAATGGGGACAAAACCAAATGTTTGGCTTTCTGCAGGAATAAGTTTGGGCCTTCAACAACTGTGCAATGTATTGAAAATGCAGGTATTGAGGGTCCTTTCTGCGTTTGCAACGCCTGCGGAAAGCCGCCTGCTGTGTAGCTGAAGAGCAGCACAAGATAACAGTGCCTAGTGCTTAAACAGTTAAACTTGGTTTCTTTTTTCGTCCATCGAGTCTCAGGACAACAGTGTATGATGTTATCTGTACCTTGATCTTTGTTCTAAGCAATGGCATCATGTTCTTGAATATCTCCGAGTTTAGTTTTGTTTTCAATTTTTAAGATTTTCAACTGAGTTTTTGTTTGGCGTCAGAAAGTCAAGAAAGAGAAGAAACCCAAAAATTCAATCTTTAACATTCAAGAAAATCAAAAAAGGGGACTACTCTTCTTGCCTCCAAATCTTCTCCCCATAATTCTTTTAACGTCGAAATTTTTGCAATAAAAATTCGTTTGATGCTTGGATTTTCATGCTGTGGCAATGGCAGTTGATGAAAATGAATGCTATGAGATACATTAGACATCCTCTGCGCAAACGGGGACAGTATTGTTCGAGGTCGACTACTTAATAGAGTCTAAACCATGACAGTAAGAAAGTGTAGAATGAGCAATCTAAATTTGATTATCGTGCCCCATGTAAGAAAAATAGTCGATTCATATGCAAAGGAAGAAGTAGATCATGTACATAAAGACTTATCTTTTCTGCCCAACAAATGCTTAGCCAAGTTGTCCCTAATGTTTCTGCCTGCTGGATCGACTTGTTTACAGATCTGTCCTTTATAGTCTGAATCATGGTGACTAGACAAGGCAACGTCTGGATGCAAGCTGTCTCCGCAGTCGATGATGATATTATGAAGTAAACAACAGACCAAGATAATACTAGGTAGTTTCCGTTTATCAGGTCTCCACATGACCTTGTTGAGGATTCTCCAACCCCCTTTCAGTTGTGAAAATGCCTTGGCAGCAGCAGATCTTGCCATTTCAAGAATTGAATTGAACTCAGACATGGAAACCGAGAGTTCATCACCTTCAAATGGCGTTATAAGCCACGGAAGAAGAGGGTAACTCGGACCACCAACTATATATTCTCTAATCTCCTCACCATCAGACAACATCCTCACATTTCCATTCAAGCGTCCACCACTTTCGCAAAGTTTGTAAAAACCGGAAAACTTCATTAGTCTGGAAATAGGCATACCCCCAGGCCACCCTGTCACAATGTCTAGAAACCGCATCTCAAAGTCGACAACACCCTGCACAAACATACTGTAATTGTTCTCTTGGTCGCACCAATCATCCGAGGTTTGAACGGCTGGAAGGGTCATAACTATGTGGGTAGCATCTATTGCTCCACAACAATTAGGCAATCCAGAAGATGCTTCGAAACCAGATTTGATTCGCTCCATTTGACTGGAGTTGGGCCACTTGAGATGGTGCCTTGCACGCTCTTCCATTGCCTCGATAAATCTCCAAGTAACCTGGGAAACTGTCGACTGCCCAACTCCAAAGGAAGCTCCAACTGAAACTTGGGATTCACCCGAAGCCAATCTTCTTAAAGCAATAGCAACTTGCTTCTCAACGCTCAGGAGCCTTCCCTCAATGTTGATGAGTCCTGAAGGAGGTCTGGAGATAAGATCTTCTCTTACAAGTGAACAGATGTACTCGAAAGTCCTCTTAGAAACCCGAAAGAAATGCTTAAAGCATTCCTCCTCATCATGGGGAACACTTGAAACTGCAAGACAATCTAATGCAAGTTAACCAAATACCCCAATGCTGTGTAAATCTTAATTCAGAAATCAATAAAACGCAATCTGACATAAGGCCAAACAGTAAACTATCATCCACTAATTCCACCAACATTCCCAGGATAAAGCTCAAACAATATTGCCAACGTTAGAGCTTAGTTCTGAAATATCCAGTGTTTTCCACATTATCAAACTCAACATTAACCCAGAAAAGCAAGAATAGCAGGTCCTGTTCCAACACTTTTTATCACTAATTCTTCAGAGCATCACTATAAAAAACAAAAAGAAAAAACGAAGTTTCATAATTTTCTTACAATCGTGTCTAACTTAACACACCAAATAGAACACAAAAGAAAAATCAAGCACCCGGCAGACAGTCCAACAACCTGTGCTTGCCAACCATGAAAAGGAAAATGTAATCTTCATGACCCAAGAAAGGGGTTCTTAAGAATTTAAAAAACCAGTACCCATTAGGATTAAACTTGCACTATTACACCTAAATTTGCATTGATTAATGCTAATTATACAGAGAAGACACCCAAAAATGCAATCTTAAGATCCAAGAAAGGGTTTCACTAACAGTCCGAAGCTTAGTGTACTATTACAGCTAAAATTAAGAGAGAGGATAAACTGACAGAAGACGAACCTGGGTCAGGAGAGTTCTTCTTCCAGAATACATCCCACCATTCAGAATCAACAGCTCTATTATCAACTGGAACTGTCTTAGCATTCTTGTTCTTGTTCTTCTTCTTTTTCTTGCCTTTGTGAAATTTCTTTGCGTCTTTCTTGATTTTGATGGGTTTCTTGGGAGGAGCCATACAGCAACCAGTTGTTCCTTTGAGGGTCGGAGTGGAGAAGTTTCAGTTCAATTTGGTATTCTGGTCGCTTTTCCAAATGGGCAACGGATCCTTTTCATTTCTCCATACAAGAAGTTCAAGAAAATGTAAATGTATGAATTAAAGTAAAATCGTGTTGCCTTTTGCAATATCAATGAAAATCGTGCTCACATTATTTGAAACGTGTGACGTAGTCCAAGAGTATTTCATGTTCTCATGTATTGAAATCGTGTTACCATTTCTTAGGTCTCGCAATCTACTAGAAACACGACATTGGGTCTTTTTTATTTTTTTATATTTTTTGTTACAAAAATGAGAAAGAAAATAAGGGTGGCACTCCCTCCCATATACTTGTCGACAGTCAAGATCTCTATAGGTAATCTAATATCGTCAAAATTCAAGATTTAGCTATATGAGAATTACATACATATTAATGTACATTTAACCGGACAAAGATAAGGATCGAAACCCACATCATGAATGTGGTAATATTCGACCTTAATTAGTAAGTCACAATGATTGATGATATATTGGATTTTAATTACCGACCCACAAGGACACAATACTTTTAAAAGTAAAAGTATCCAGACGTTAAATATATTGAACAGAAAAAGAAAATCCAACTACATAAAATATAAAAAATAGATTTCTAGCATCAAATTTTGATTTTTTTAATACAAGTTTTAACTGCAATATTTAAACTGAAAATGGGATTTCATAATTGAGATCATGAATATAAATTACGGGCAAAATGCAATTTATCCTCCTGTGTTATTCGAAAATAGCAATTTACCCTTTGTGTTAAAAAAATAAGCAATTTACCCCCTTATATTTTAAAAAATGAAGCAAAATACAGCCTCATACGAGAGGTGCAATACACGCGGTCTATGTGCGACTGTGATTAAATTTTTTAGCTATAAATAACATTTACGTCCTTAATTTTTAACCGTTAGATCTTATTTGATATATATATATTAACAGTGGAGATTTGATGAACAAATCAACGGCTTAGATCTTTCTTTATTTAGATCTACGGTTCATATTTACATATAAAATTAATGGCCCATATCCATTTGAATTAGATCAATGGTTCAGATTTTACACAAGTTATAAATATAAATTATAAATTATCTATATACATATAATATATAAAGTATACATATATATACAATATATGTATAATATTAATAAAAAAATATACAAAAAAAATAAAAAAAAAGGGAGGCGCGCCAACGACGAGGGGGCAAGGGGCGGGCGCCGACGACAAGGGGGGAGGGGAAGGGTCTCGCCGGAGGAGGGGAAAGAGGGGGAGGGGAAGGGGAGGAGGCGGCTACACAGGGGGGAAGGGGGCGACAGGAAAGGGAAAGGGGGAGGAGGACGGGGGCGCCGGCGAGCGGTTGGCTATACATATATAGATTATATATATCATAAATGTATATGTATTTTGAAAAATATGTTTTGAATTTTTTTATTAAATTTTATATGTAAATTGAATGTGGATAGTCGGTTTGTATTAGATAAAATCTAATGGTTGTGAAATAAAACTACAAAATAAGAAATTAAAAAAAATAGAAATGGGTGCGTGTATTTCACCCATCGCATGAGGGGGGTATTTTGCTCATTTCCTTAAAACATAAGGGGGTACATTGTCATTTTCGAATAACACAAGAGGGTAAATTGCATTTTGCCCTATAAATTACTATTATATGATGGCTAAAAAATGGATGAAAATTTAAATCATAATCAAAACTATCAGACTAATTCTTAAGATGATAACAAGAAGAAAATTAAATAAAAGAAACTAATAATTATTTTACACGAACTTTATAGTTAATTAAGTCCAAACTATTTTATTTGAATAAGAACTCTTCGAATGATTTGCTACGCTTAACTTGGTATTCTAGTTTATTGATGAGTTCTTGTAAATTGTTATAGTTGTTGGTGATTAAAATTATAATTCAATGAATTACACTATTCATCATTACATTTATATTTCGATTTCGAACATCAAAATTTGATAATTACGACGAGATACATGCATTTCTTGTATCACATATATATATATATATATATATATTATGTGAGAAATACTAAATGACGGAGGCATGGACTCATTTTTTTTTTTACTCAGTAATTCTTGAAACGAGCTAATATACACGTATTTGACACAAACTGCACGCTACTACATTATTTAGGGAGAGGAAAAATTGCCTTCGCATTTTTAACCTCTGATCACACTCTAATATATATAACCACCACATACATGATCAACTTCCAACAACCATTTTGCTACAACTTACATTCATCTATATAGTACTCTAATAACAAAAGCTAGCTGGTCCCATGCATGACGTAGTTCAGACATTGTTGCTATATTTTTCTGAAACATCAGACGTGGTTTTCGTGTTGCAACTATGAAGCATGTAATTGCATGCTCCCACAGCCTCTCCCACTGTCAGAAATATCCATTCTTGGCCTATCGTTTCCAGGAATTTCGACTTGTTCAGCTTCTTCATCACCTCAGCACCTGGATTCGCCAGTGCTAGCTGCTCGTTCGTACCAGACAAATTATTATTAATTACAACCTCGTACTACTAGTTTGATCATCGATCAACTGCAGGAAAAATACATGAATTGTGTACCTTGAGCCCTCTTCGATCCATGATCTTCTTAACCTCGTCAAGCATGCTGATCCCACTTGTATCGATGTTTCCGACAGCTGACAAAAATACAAATTCGAAGCATATGAGAAGTGGGATCATCATTTAGACGAACTTATAAGCTTTTTAAAACATCTTTTTTATTACTCACCTGTCAAGTCAAGTATAACATACTGTAATGCGGCCGTTTCTCCTGACGTTTTTAGTTTGTCTTCCTCATCGTCAATCCATCTTGAGATCCTGATGAAAACAAGAGGAATTAAGTAATAATACAAAAACATAATATTCATTTCCTCGGATTTTTTGATTGTTAACAAAAATATGTTTGGTTTGGTTAATGATAGATTAATTACTTACCTTTCTCTCAAATAGTTGGTATTAGCAAAGTAAATGGGAGCATCGATTTCAAGAATGAGAATCCCTGGAACATTGTGTGCGTTCTGGTACTGATCGACACTTCTGTAAACCTTGGAATCAGGAATGTTACCAAGAACCAATGTCCTTGGCCTTGCAACAAACAAAAGTACCCTCAAAATAGACAGTCCAATCTGCATTAATACACATCATCAGTTGTCATCAGAAGTACTGCCCGATTTCTCAGGCAAATCGAAGTTACGATGGTATTCGGTGCATTAGTGTAGCTGTGATCGCACCCTTAATATGTACTTACTGCCATGACTAGGCCGATTTCGATGTTGGCAAAGACGACACCGATATAGGCACTGAGGCAGACGAGGAAGTCGAACTTGTCGACGTGCCAGAGATGGATGGCAGCCTCGTAGTCTATGATGCCGAGCATGGCGGCAATTATGATAGCGGATAGAACGACGAGCGGTGTGTAGTGGAACAATGGTGTTAGAAACAACAACGTTATCATCACCGAGAGCGCCATCACTATGTTGGAAACCGCGGTTTTGCATCCTGCGTTGAAGTTCACCGCCGACCGCGAAAACGGGCCTGGACGTTCAAATTCAATTGTACAACGTTAGCAACTGACGTTATTATAAAGTAAAGTGCTGTTTGTTCGGCCCAGACCGGTTGATATTTTAACGAGGGAGAGGAAAAATTCTAGTTCGGACCTGTTCGGTTAAATCTGAACTAATCACGTAACAAGTGTGATTGACGTGCAGTTTAGAAAAAGAGGACCAATCACATAACAAGTGTGATATTTTTGTTATACAATTACTTTAATTCGATTAAATTTTATCGGACTAAGAATTTTTTTCGAGAGAGAGTATCCCATTACCTGTGGTTAGGTAACAAGAAGTGCAAGAACCGACAATGTTCATCATTCCGAAAGCAATCATTTCTTTGTTGCCATCAATGTGGTAATTCTTGAACATCGCAAAGCTTCTACCCACTGCTATTCCTTCCTGTCACCACACATAATATTTTTATTTCAATCTTCCCATAAATCAGGCAAGATCATAGTACATGCATGTCTTTAATCATACATATGTTTAAAAATATTAAATAATACAGATAATATCACGTTGAATTTGTCAACGGGCAGACAATACCCAAACTCTGACCCATTACTATATCTCACATCCAGATCCAGATCCAAATTCAATAGTTTTATATTAGACCCAACAGGAATTCATACCCATTGAAACAATTATTTTTGACATAGATAGTGTCTAAACCCTAAAATACCCATGGGTATGAGTATTGAAAGGGTAAATTTAAAAATTTATTGGGTATACTATGGTAAAACCAAAGGATATTGTATGAGTAGGATCCTGAGTAGGATATATAAGTAATAAGTATAAATATTTATTGGGTTCAGATCCGGATCTGAATCTCAGTAGAATAATGCACGCCCAGTGACGAACATAATTCACCATCTTTTAATATTGAAGTATTTAATTCAGATAAGAAAAAATCTACGACTAGACTGATATGATCGATAATCCTAAATTTCTCAGGTGTGTAGCTAAACTTTTGTTACTTTATTTTTTTGAAATCTTTAAGAAAAGTTTATGAATTTGAATCTAGTCTATATTGCTCCGAATAGTTAAGTTGCTATCTTGGTGCATTAACAAAGGTTTGATTGATTGGATGGAGGGACCAATATTTTAGGACTACATCAAAAAAATCAAGACGTCATGGGTGGTCCAGATGCAAAATTAATTAAGATTATTTTTTAACTTGATTCGAAATAAGATCCAAAGCACATGGAAAATATAAACACAGTCGAGTTGAATAAAATAATCTTCAAACTTAATTTGAAATATTATTTCGGTCAACCTTTAATTCAAGTAAGGTAAAAAAGAATTGAGGCCGAGTAGCTTACTATTTAACTTATATATTTCATTTTTATTTTTTTAACTAATTTAATTAGTTGAGCAACACTCAATTCAATTTCCCATTAGATTTTAATTTATTATGTTTAACGAATTGAACTTAAATAATTTTTTTTCTACATATCTCAAATCGCCTCAAATATTGTTGAACAACCACCTCGTAAGAATAATTATATTTACACCTCCTGATTTATAGTCTATTTGCACAAACCAATCTTATCTTTCGCGTAATTACAGAAATCATCCTAACGGATAGTTTGTGTAATGATGTTGACATTTCTATGGGGTGTATGTGTAATTATCCAAAAAGCACATGTGATTTGTGTAAATAATGTCGATAATTTTTATATGTAAGGGTATTTTGTATAAATAAACCATCAGTCCGGGGGTGTAAATGAAAAAATCCCTCTTATAAATGGGTGGCAATAAATTCGAACCTAAAGCCTCTCCTTTAGATTGACTATGTTATTATGTTAAACAACCACATCATCTAAAAGCATAAGTCGTCAGAGTAAAAAATCATTTAAAATTTACTTCATATTATATTATGATGATAATTAATAATAATAAAAGAAGACTTACAGCGAGAGAAATAACGCCCGTGACAATGCCAGTTTTGATAGCTGTGGGGAGGTAGGTTGAATCGAAATTGAGATCCATAATAGATGGTGGATTTATCCCCTTCTTCAAATGTCCTATCTGCAAAAAGTTTGTGCATCATTAAACTATTACATCACACGTAAAAACAACAACCAACATTGTCTAACCATGTCTTCGCACACTCCCAAACTCAACAACATTTTAATTTCCTTCTTTCTTGGTTTTTTGAGCTTTCATCATGTGAATTTCACAAACAACTATATACATATATATTAATAATAATCCCTTGGTGCTTACAATATGGACACAACACAAAATCAATAAATTAAAGTACATCGTTACTGTACATAATTGTTTGATTAGTCCAATAATCCAATCGATTTTTCATCTACCTTCAATTATCACTCGCTCGAGGATAATCAAAGCCAGCTAATGTCTGAGAATAATTTCATATAGTATTTGTTAATTATTCCACGCCCTTTTTTTAGTACTAATATACACGTAATAAAATTGTATAAGATAAATAATTTTTTGGGATGTTATAATTGACGAAGACTAGAAAACAAGATGAGTGAGGATGAAGGGCTCACCACTTGGACCCCATGTTTCTCAGCATGGGTGAGGTACACCAGAATACTTCCCAATATCACAGATGTCAAAGGAGCCATTGCCGATATCCAGAACAGTCTTGGGCTTTTTTTGCTCTGTATATAAATAATTATTATTAAAATAGATCAATATCTGAACGCAAACTTAATTTTAATTAATTACCATTTGGGTCAAGTTAATTACTTTTAAAAAGTGCAAGTAATTGTGGAATTATTGCATGATTCATTAGGTTTCTTGCAAGAAAAAAGGTGGTCTGAAATGAAACACTAATGCAAAAAGTGAGTAATAAAAGCTAATCTTGATATCTTTCTTCCAATGTAAAAAGGCCACCAATTGTGAAATTAGTACTTGATTAACTTTAGGAATTGGGGTTTGTTGGGTCTGAAAATGTTGGATTAGTGTTAATTAAATTAAGTAAAGTACTTTTAAGGAAAGTGGTTACGAAATTGTTGGTCGATCGACCCTTTTAGGTGCTGATCGATTTCTTAGAAAGAAATCATTTGACTTTTCTTGCCCTGTTAATCATTTTGTCTTAATTAATTATAAGTGATAATTTGATTAATTTTCTTCCAAGAATTGTAAATCAATAATGAAATTAAAATTAACTTACGAAGTATCTGGAGCTGAGGAGGTAGAAAAGGAAAACGCATCCCAGCAAAGCACTCTCCCATCTCCACTGCAAATTAATTACCATCGTCAAAGTCAGATAATAATAATTTAACTGTGAATTGTTAAATTAACACATAATAATTATATATAAAAAAAACATTATTCAAATATTTAAAAAAATAAAGAGAAATGAGATTAAATCAGAAAAGGGTAAGGTGGGGCTAGCTTGTCCAATTGATAAATAATTTTGGACCACATTTTGATTTAAGAGCTAGGAGGCATGCCCGCTTTCGATTTGTCATACTTTGCTAATCATTTTCGTGGGGCGTCCATTTCTGAACTGACCATGTTACTTTCACATTGGTCGGAAAGTAGAGATAAGGAAAAGACAACCTTATTAATTTTATTGTAAATATTATTACACTTGTCATATAATAAATTTCAACGTACCAAGTGAGTTTGAGAGAAAATCGAGCGCATGACCGAGATAACGTCGGTGGCATGGGTAAAATGGTCGAGCCCTAGTATGCCTTTCAGCTGTTGGAGACACACGACCGTCGCGGCTCCTCCCATGAACCCTACTATGGTTGCATGCGACAGAAAATCCACAATAAACCCTAACCTGCAGTAACAAATTGTAATTACTGCATATAATTACTTATTTACTTCAAATTTTTGTGTAATTAACTTTGTATTAATTAACAAACCTGAAAATGCCCAAGGCAGCTTCGAACAGCCCGGTAAAGAAAGTTGCCGTGAAAGCAAGATGAAGATACAGTTTCGGGTTCTCCTGAACGTTCACCACATTCCCTAACATCGAAGCCATTAGTAAAGATCCGACGGCCACCGTTCCCACTGCCAAATCTCTTGAACTCCCCATTACAGCATAAACCAACGCCGGAACAAAGCTCGAATCTAAGAAGTAGGTGAGGACAACCGATGATGTTAGAGACGAGAATCATTTAATATTTAATATTAATAAAAATAATAATAATTTTGTACTTACAAAGGCCGAGGATTGGCGGCAGGTTGGCAAGCTTAGCGTAGCTGATCCCCTGCGGAATGGCGAGGCTGGCTATGGTGATCCCGGCAATGAGATCAGCTCTGAAGAACGGCATAGTGTAGCGCGGGCCCCACTCGAGGATCGGGAAGACGTACTGCAAGCCGAGGATGAACTTCTTCCTCGGCGGCTGGTTCTTGAACTGCCGGAGGGGGTCGTCGGGGAAGAATGTCTCCTTCAGCGTGTTCTTGAGCGACTTCACAAAGGGCTGCGGCGGAGGGACGGCCACGCGGTGCCTTCCCGCGGCGTCCCAGTTGTAATTGTCGGCCGAGGAATTTATATCGTCGGCGTTACCCATTTTACTCGACGTAGTAGTAATATTACAAGAGACTGACGATTTTTTTTTTTTAATTTTTTTTTTTCTGTGAGAAGATGATTATGATTTATGTAGTTATTTAGGGATTAGAGATGGTAAGAATTTAAGTGTGTAGTGAAGTGAGGATGGTGTAGGGGAATTTATAGAGGTGGGAGTGTATAAATTTTAGTGCGCCGTGGGGTCAACACGCCTGTGCACACACATTCACGTACTAATTTTTTTCATTAAATTTATCCAAAAATAATAAGTTTAAATACAATTTACTCTTATGATACAAAAAATTAGTGAAAAAATCCTTGTAAGAAAAAATTAACAAATTACTATCTGTATTTTAAAAAATGAAATAAATTATTCCCTATTTAAACCATTGTTAGAGAGATAATTTGCTTCTTTTTTAAAACACAGGAAGTCATTTGCTAATTTCTTTTTACAGGGAATATTTTGTTCATTTTTTATATCACGTGGGGTAAATTTTATTTAACCCCATATTAGAACATCTCCAATTTGTGAAAATATGCTGATGAAATTTAGGTTGAGACCTTAACATCAAAAAAATTAATTAAAATCTCAGGAGTATGGATTATTTTATAATACTTTGTTGTTTTTTTATCTCATTTGAATGTATTTATTATTTTGAATTGTTTCTATTCATTTTTTGAATTCAAATGTATTGAACTGTGGAAAATGCATTTATAATACTAATTCTTGGTTTATGAAAAATGTGAAACATAAAATAAAATAATCAACTTAAAATACGTTGTTCAAAATTTTGGTCTTTTAGTGCAGCAAAGAAGCAAAGTGCAGGTAGCTCACGTATTACTAGTAAAATTTGGAGGTCGGCTGCGTCTCTCCTATAATGTCTGCCTGTTCACGTGGTGGATTCTGATTGGATGGAACCCCACTTCGCCCTGATTGGATTATCCATTGGGGTGTATATTTGGACCGGACACACCACTGTTAGATTTTGCCACTAATTAATCATGCTAATTAAGGTGGTGGGAAGATCCTAACAATGTGATTAGTGATGAAATCAGATCCAAATTCAGATTAAGAAAGCCTTAATGACAGATTCTTGATTCTTCCGCACCTAACGGTGCCGACCGGGTCTGATATTTCGTAAGATGAAACCAAAACTAAGATTAAAGTTGACCATTAAGCAAATTAATTACTATGTTCAGATTGTTCTGTCTGAATTAGTAATGTTTGATGAAAAAGTTGAAGTTTTAAGACGTACGAGAATATATATGTTGAAGACTGTTAGGTTTTCTATCGAGAGGTGTGTCCACTTTTATCGATTTGACTTTGTGATTGGGATTCAACTGAAAATGAAAAACTTAAGTTAAAATTTATTTAGTTTGGTAACTAAAAATCTTTCGTTAGCATAAATTCAAGGAACAAAGTCCGACTCTATCAAATTTGAATCAATCATATGACAAGTGTAATATACTTGTCGTGTGATTAATACACATTTTAAGAAAAGTAATCGATATGATTGATTTGATTCGGTTAAACTTGATGAAAGTAAAAAAATTTCAGGAAGAAAACATAAATATGAGTTTAGAATAAATCCTTAACATCCCCTGGTAGTAAAAATTAACAACCTCGGAATTTAATAATGAAATTTAGGCGTCGGAATTTTCCATGTAATAATAAGAGGTGGGGTGGTCAATTAAGCTCAAACTGGAAAAAGTGTCAAAGACTCGAGAGAGTGTTGTCACTTGTCAGCATATATAAAATCGTGGTTCATGTACCCGCCAGGTTTGACACGCTTACGAAAGTAAGTGACGGCACTAACAGTGTCCTTGTGTGCCAGATGCCCCCACTCAAATTACTCCACGTAACCACATTAAGATCTTCTGGTAGTTATTACAAGTAATTGCTGGCTGTTGATCCGGCGGGCAAGGGTCGCTCATCCGGGTCCCACCCGACCCGACTAGACTGGTATCAATTAGTTAGCAAGTGCCCTTTTTCGGAAGGAAAATTCATGAAGGAGTTCAAAATGTAAATGAGAGAAAATTATAATTTTGGTCTCAAAATATAGGGTGGTTTGTAATATTAGTCCTATATTTTTTAAAAGAGTCAATATTAGTCCCATACTTTAGGAAAATATTGCAAAGTTAGTTCCACCGTAGCAATATTAGTCCCACATGCACTTTATAAAAGCATTGCAAACTTAGTCCCACATTTTAGATAAATATTGTAAAATTAGTCCCAAAGTTTGTCTCAAATGTTGCAAAGTTAATCCCAAAAGTTGTAATTTTTTCACGGTGGGCAAAATTGCAAACTTGGTCCCATAAGATAGGGTGATTTTAAAAATAGTCCCGCGCTTTACGAATTTTTAAAAATAGTCCCATGTTTGATTAAATTTTGCAAAATGAGAACTTTTGGTTGCACAATTAGTCCCACTCATTACTTGCCGTTAAAGCTTAACAACAGATGTCAATTAATCTCTATTAACTGTTAATAGAAGGTGAAAAAAATAAATTTATAATTCACGTGCTTGTTTTTTGGAGGAAAATTGCTCTTCATTCCTAGAATTCCTCACTTCGTCCTTATATCTTTTTCAAATTTATTTTATCAAAGTTAATAAATATTAAGAGAAATTATCAGTTTTTTAATATATTGAGATTGAGATTAATACAATGGTAAAATTATACTGAGAAAACTTAAATTACACAAGATATAATGTGATTTATATCTTGTGTAATTTAATTTAAAATTTTCCCAATTAGTTGATGAACATTTATTTAATTATTATCATTATATCTTGTGTAATTTAATTTAAAAAATTTCAGTATAATTTATCATTGTATTAATCTCAATCTCAATATGTTAAAAACTGATAATTTTTCTAATATTTATTAACTTTAAAAAAGTGAATATGAGGAAGAAATGATGATGAAATGAGGATTTTAGGGAATAAAAAGCAATTTTCCTTAAAAAAATAAGCACGTGAGTTGCAAACTTATTTTTTCATCTTCTATTAACAGTTAATAGAGACTTAATTGGCATCTGCCATTATGTTTTAACGGCAAGTAAAGAGTGGGACTAATTGTGCAGTTCAAAGTCCTTGTTTTGTAAAATTTAATCAAACATGGGACTACTTTTAAAAATTCATAAAGTGCGGGACTATTTTTAAAATCACCCTATCTTATGGGACCAAGTTTGCAATTTTGCCTTTTATAGTGGGACTAACTTGCAATGTTTTCTTAAAATTTGGAATTAATATTAATTATTTCAAAAAGTATGAAACTAATATTACAAACAACCGTATATTTTGAGACCAAAATTATAATTTTCTCGATGAAGTTTGAATGCATGGGACCTCTTATAGATGTAACACAAATTTGCCACATAATGATTGCCAATGTAGATGCCACTCTTTATTATATTTAAATCATTAATTATATATTTCCAAACAAAAAAAATAAATTAAAGACACCTTCACACTAATAAAAATTATGAGTTATCGGTGATATATCAATCATAACAACAAAAAGATTAAAATGTTCCCTTCATAAAGGCAACAAATTCTTACAGGACAATGATCCGCTTGTTTTGACTCGAATGGAATCACACCCAAACTGACCTGGCCTATCGATCCGAAACCATGACCGTCGATCATCTTGTATTTGGAAATTCGAGACCGCACCACATAACCCATACAAATACAGACATTTGACTCTATAAATACCCCATAACTATTTTCGATTACAGTATGTCATTATTACTTGGGGCAATGCGTTCTCCAATTCTCCAATGCCCTATTAATGAGAGGGCATGATTGGATGGTGACCCTTGAACAGAATTAAGTCAAAGAAGTTGAAGAAAGAAGCGTGGTGTCTGGAACAACATCACGGGCACATGGTTTTTTTCCTAAATGACAAAAAAAGGGGACGCCAAACAATGCCTTATTTATCTTATTATTCCTGCAATTTGGTCTTTAATTGTCGCATTATTGGAGGCCTAATCTCATCTTATGGTAGATATGTAATTAAGTGATGTTGTTGCATATGACCAAATTCTTTTTTTATATCGTATTCACATTATTCACATCAATAATTGAAATATATTAAGTGAAATTAAGCTTAGGGGACTCATTATTCGAGAATTGGATCACTTATTTTATTGTGAGAATTCAAAATGATAAGACGGGTATATTGTCGTTAATTCCAACATTAATCTTCTTTATATTTCATATACATACAGTAACGAGACTCGAATTCAGAATATTTATTGATCAGATTATAATATTATGTTAAATAATTATTTATTTGAAAATTTTGAATTATTATAACAAAGATAAGAGTAAGATTTAATTAATGATTTTATGATATAAACGCAACTCCATAATTAAGTAGAAGGACAGCTCAGACAACCTAAGCAGTCAGTGAAGTGTCTTAATTAAAACCATCAATTGGTTTAAGTACTGAATAATTAGCTTGGAAGAGTTCACTTTCCAGCAAGAGTGTTGAAATACTAGGAAAATTCCAAAATTCCAGTTTACGATATAATAATCAATGTCTTTATTTTTTAAATTAGTTTTGTACCAATTTTTTATATAATGAACTTCAATAATTAATAACTAATACACGTCAATTAACAATATCAAATATGTATAATTAATCAATAACTATTGTTACAATATACCAACAACTACTATTAAAATAGACCAGTATACGTACATTTGTGTGACTCGAATGAGTGATTTTTTAATTATGGACATTAATTTTACCAATTAAATTAGACCCAACAGTGATGTAATTTTTTAAAGACAAATTAATGCACGTTGCATCATCTGGTATGAGTTGCATCGGTGGAAAGAGATTACGTGTCCTTTCTAGGTGCATCATTGAGAAGGTTTATGATGATAAATGTGTACTATCGTTTTATATTGAATATATATATATATATATATATAAAATTAATTATTAATATATTAAATGAAGTTATGATCGAAATGGAGGGTACCCCACATAAAAATATTTAATTCTTATGGGCTTTTTGTCGAATACGTAAAATCTCTATGAATTAAACTCGATAAATTAATAATTTTTTTTAAAATGATAATTTTTCTCGATCTTTACTTGGGCACAAGGTCTAAATTAATAATTTCGATAGATAATAATTTTTCGAAAGATTCTTATACAAATTTAAGGTCCATTCAATATCATGAATTAATAATTCTATAAAATGACAAATATGACTAGGACAATTTGGTAATTGTTTGTTTTATCTTAAAATTTAAATCTAGCTTTATTTCATCTCCAACTTTTTTTACTGCATCCAAGAGCCCCGGTGTTGCGTTCTCATACTGCAACAAAAAATTGCGAATAGGTGTTGCCCTATGACTGCTTCATTTCTAAAGAGTTATATTTAATTAGTCACATTGCACATGAATATCATTCTATTAGTCAATACAATATACATGTTTTATTCATGAAAAATAATGTCGGCTCATTAAATAAAAAAAAATCTCTTTAAATTAATAAATTGTTAATTTGTCAATTAATTAATACATTTTTAAATTAA
Source organism: Sesamum alatum (assembly GCA_034509735.1). Classification (NCBI taxonomy): domain Eukaryota; kingdom Viridiplantae; phylum Streptophyta; class Magnoliopsida; order Lamiales; family Pedaliaceae; genus Sesamum; species Sesamum alatum. Next base: position 5,077,919 of record JACGWO010000009.1, read on the forward strand.
TAAAATTACGTGATCCCAACATTATTACTTTTTTAAGGTTTTACTGGTACATGCAGCGAAGCCGATGTTTCCATCAAATAAGGGGAAACAAAAAAGTTTGGGATAAATGTAATTTCCCCCCATGTGATATAAGAAATTAGTAAAAATTTCCTTATGAAAAAATAATTAGCACATTACCCTCTATAATCTTAAAATGAAGCAAATTATCCCCTGTGTTTTCCCTTGATAAGGGAGTAATTTGTTTCATTTCTCAAATCCCAAAGAAATAATTTACTAATTATTTTTTCATATAGAATTTTTTGGTCATTTCTTATATTATATGGGTAAATTGCATTTATCCCAAAAAGTTTAGATGTGCACATAAAGAGTTGTACACTTAGAAATTTGTGATCATGAGTATGCAGTTGTAGTAAATTCGACTCTTTTGACATATAACCTTAAAGTTTTTTTTTTCTTTTTTTTTTTTAAAATGTTTATTTCAAAAATAAAAAAAAAATATGAAGTAAGTGTGGTCTTTCGTAGAAATTTCCAAAAGGTGGATGGTGAAAACAACAGAAGAAATTACAAGAAAATGACTCAATAATTACGTAAAAATTTAATATTAAAATCAGCTCGAATTATAAGATAACTTCTCAAAATGGAAAATTTGAGGTATACTATATTCGTTTTGTATTGTATTTTACTTTTTGCTGGTCATGCTGACATTGTGGAAAATATATTATAAATTTAAAAGGAATTTAGTAACTTTTACCCTTACAAGGTTGGATTTTTTTTATTATTATTTTGATTGCTGTTACTTGGGATAGATATAGCATGTATGGTGGGTGCAAATAAAATAATTATTTTTTATGGTAAATTAATAATAATAATTGGGTTCATAATTCTGTTGGTAATCATTTCCATCACTATGTCTCATCAAACTTAGGAAATAGTGTATAATCATATATATATATATATATTCAACACCAACTTTTGTTGTCCGGAAAATACCTGCCCGTGGTGAAAAACTTCCCAGATGAAACCTTAATATAAATTTGTGAGTCAATTACATGTCCAATTATGTAGGGTTTTCAGTGTATGATTGCCCACCAAACTCACCAATATAGCTATGTAACTTTAGGACTTTTTGAACATGGTTGCAAGATCCTTTTCATTATGGTATCAAAAATGTAATTTTTTACGATATAATGTCTCCTCCTATTAAATATTTTAAGTGGTATTGTTCACTCTGATTTTATATGAAACACACGATTTTGTTTTGAAAAGACGTCTCGTTAGAGAGGAGTACATGAGGCTTATAAGCCAATCAAACTCTTCGCCTGCAATCGATATGAGACTCGTGCCTACATCATCAGACCCCAGACGAGGGGGTTGGTACAAGAACATGGCCTCGTTCCCACAGGCAGTGTCAAAATAATGTGGTTTCCAACTTGATCGGTGTTCTATTGCGTGAGGTGTTGTTCGTTCTGACTTCATATGATCAACATTACAGTTTTGTTATGAAAAGACACATTATTAAGAAGATGTAAGTTACCCAAATTTTTCTTCTGTGATTAATGTGAAACGTGTGAGAATTACAAATTAAGCCATATAGATGTATTTATGTATGTATATTCAGCTAAGATAAATTGAATTCAATCATTCATCACTTCACTAAGGATTCAATAATTATAGATTAATTGATGAATCACATGTTTATCTTTTGGAACGTGTTAAGTCTACCACCTTTTCTTTTTTCTTTTTTTTTTCTTTTAATTCTTTTATTTTGGATAATTCTTAGATCTCCCACTTAACTATGCAATCAATAGCACCAATAATAAATTGCTCAAATAATTAGTGAAGTTGCAAGGAAAAATGATTTGTATCAAAAGTGATGGTTTATGTATCATGATCATGCCGATTATGTGAAACCCACTTAAGTTGTTCGTAATTAATTAAGCTAAATTATGCTCCTTTTCGGTAAGTATGCAGCATTAACAACCAATTATAAGGTTTTATATTCAAGAACATTAATGTAAGAATTACAACCTGGATCATCAGCCGCCACGAAAATGACAATTAAATTTGTATTAATTAATAATTGGGATTAATTGTGCTCTGCCTATGAGGCTATGATCAAGTCAAGTTTTCATTGAGTGTTTAATTTGATCTAGTTAGAGGGATGTTGTTAGTGGCGAATTAAATTACTATAAAACTATATGCATTATGGAGCATCAAGTAGCTACAAAAATTGGAATATCACCTATTTACAAGGGGATGAACCTGCATTGCCACTAAAAAAAATTTGATCATGCCTTGCGTGATATATCACCACGGCTTAAAATCGTAATAAATTAATAATATCTATTACGGTGGGATAAACTCAAAGTAAAAAATTAAATTCTGACCACGATTAGTTAATATTCGTTATGATTTTACCTATCGCCAGAATATTTATCATAGTTTTTAGTTTATAGCATGTGTGTTTGCCTCGCTTGCAAAAGAAACGGTCAATAGCGTTGCGCAGCAGTGATTAAATAGTATCCATCATGATTTTTTATTTTTAATTATGATAATTAATCATATTGAAAAGTCATATTCTTCTAGTGTGCGTACATGCATGCCTTTGAGGTTCCAAACAAGCTTTCAACTTAGATCAAATATCAAGAGAAGGCGTCGTAATTTCAAAATTGAAAATGAAATTGGTAATAATTCTAATTTTCTTCTTTTATAATGTGGGTGTTGGTCTACCTTAATTGTAATTATTGGTTAGTCATAAGTATTTAATAATATTAATAATTAATATATTAATTTTTAATAGTTGAAATTTATGGTGTAGTCGTAAGCTACAAAAGTGTTCCTTTCCTTCTAGTTTCAGTTTATGTGATTCTCCTTTTAAATTAAATTTCAAGTGGTTTCCGTTTCTGCCCTTATTTTCTCTTTTTATTCCCTATCACACACCAAAATTACACTATTTTCCTTAATTTTCTAACAAAAAACTCAATGAATAGAAAATGTAATTTAATTACACTATTAAATAATCATGAGTTCGAGTCTTCCTTAACGTGTGGGCATTTATCTCATTTTATGTGAGTTAACATATTGTGATTTATTTCTTATTCTCAGTCATATTGATGTATTGACACTTGCAGTGTTAACATAATTATATATTTAATCGTCATTTTTTTTTTCAAGAAAAGGGATAATTAATCCGACAAAGATGGCGACTTTCGGAGTGTTGGAAACATCACATATATATAGATGGTGGGATATATAAAAGATAGCCATTTAATATTTATTCTTAGTGCATTGCAAAATCTTTCTTTTGGTCGTTGATTCATGACGTATGTATGATCCATTTTCTCTATTTTCTTTTGCACACTCGAAATTGTTTCTTGATTCACCACTACAATTACATTTTTCCTATTTCTTTTAAATATTAACATATATTCTTGATTAATTACCTATATATAGTTTCAGCAAGTTACGCAACCCTACACGTGAAATCTTTTTCTTTTTTGTATAAATTGGGCGGCAAAAGATTTAAACTTGAAATTTCTTATTTGGCCTGACTCTGATACCATGTTAAACGATCACCTAATCTAAAAACATAAATTATTAAAAAAAAGAATCATTTAATTTAATATTAATATTTAAGAATGAAGAAACTTTTGCCACCTTTAATAGGAGTTGAATAGCTCATGTATCTCTCATCCTCACTATCATAGGCCAAGAAGTAAGCAATATTTTCCATCAATACATATATCATGCTGAGAAATGACTCCATTTCCATGATCATATGTTGAGACAATGACTACATAAGTATATTTTTTCATGATTTTTCTTTTTCTTTTTTCCTACACAACATCGAAATATTTTACCTACGATGTCATAACATGTTCTCATGTTAAAAAATAACATTATTCAGATATCAGCGCTGAAAAACTCACAGTATATCAAGAAATACGAGTATTATATTATATGTTGATTTTCTTTAAAAAAAATTAAATGGATTATTCGATGTGAAAACATGTAGAAACCTAGGTTGAAACAGTAGAATCACTAAAGAAAAAGAAATGTTGTTTGTGTAGAAATTAGTAGATGCGTATATATGTATGTGTTGACTTGTGGATTGGCTTCACTAATTCTTGCATTATTGTTTTGACCTAATAATAAAAGGGCCTTTCGAGCATTCGGAGGGCTGCAGAAAAGAAGAAAGTGAGTGAGGACAACTATTCCACGGCCGGTGTTTGTGGCTACAGAGGATGTACACATCTCCACTGCACTGCCCAATTGCATGCCTGTGATGTTCCTGTAATAATAATACAAGATTTTCTGAGCTCACTAAACTGTTGCTTTGTGCTGTTACACTGTTGTTTTTGATCCATTTTGTGCTAATAATTGAGTTAACAAGACATGTGTGATCTGGCCCCCCATCAGGTGTGGTAGGAGTAATGCTTGATTGCATCACAAATAGGTTTCTTGAGTTGCCCATGTTTTATTGTGTGCCGTTTCAACAAGACACGTTAAGGTTGTAATTACCATACATTACGCTTGTATTCATCGTTACAACACGAGACTGACACGGGCAAGTATTTCTTATGAACAGGGTTCGGTACTCTCTTTCTTGAATAATAAAAATAGAAGTAAAATACCTTACCAATATCTCTTAGCTTAATATTATAAACTTTTATTTCATTCCATCTCCCACTTCTCAGCATTTTCAATGAAATCTTGGCCAATTGGATTCTAATTCACCCACCATGAAATTAAGGGCATATCCCTTTAGATTCGCAAGAGTGATGGGAATTGTGGGCTATTCTGAACTAGAGATTGTGGATAGCAAATAGGATGGTCCTAAACTCCAAACAAGGAAAGATATTCATTGTACCTTAATTCTTTCTTCTTTTAATCCATACTCAGTACATTGGTAAGAATATGAACTGAAAAATCGGTTGTCTTGTAGGAAAATTGGCATCAAGAAATTGCCAAATTTAGGAGCAAAAGGTTCACATTTCGCTCTCATAATTGTCATGTCACTTTCCATCTTCTTTAGAGTGATTAACCTCTCCCATCCCACATGTCTAGTTCATTGGTTCACTAAAAAAATTAATAATTTTAAAGAAAATAAGATATGAGTATTTGTCGAAACAAACTACTAGTTGACAAATGATCATGAAATCGATTCAGTAGGTCAATTTGAAAGATACGTTAGTTGGTCATCTGTAAGTATCCCTATAAGCAATTTCTGACTCAGGATATGTCCTGACTCATGATGGTAATTGGAGCTGAAACCACTCAAAACTCTTTATACTAAAACGAATCAGTATTTTAGGATGTTAAACCCTATTCAGACGAATATGAGATTTCATTAGGTTGAAGGTAGAATTTAGATTTGAGTATGATTTATTTTTTCTTTGCCGACAACATGAGAGAGCTTGGTGTAAGGCTCTAAATTCTTACATCTAAATACTGCGAACTAACTGGTCAAATATTGGAGCCCATGTCAGGTCCAATCCAACTAACTAGAAGATAAACCTCAAATATTAAGCATTTTTACTTTTCCAGATTTTACTACTTGCCAAAGTCGTGTTTTATCTCTTGAATTTCAGACAGAAAAAAAAGTGACATACAAAGTAGAGAGCAGACATCAACTTGGTATTCTTGTCTATTAGATTCCTTGTCAGAAAACAATTCATACGGAAAATGTCAAGAAATGTATGTAGCTTTTTGGGGTGGTTGATATATCCATCTTGATTGCCCCTCCCCTACCCACTCACCCAAAATTTTCTCTCCCAGTTATCCCCTCAGATTCGAGGAATCAGCTTGTCTGCGAGCCCATCTTATTAATTTGAATTTTTTATCATAAAAAATATAGTATTACATCTCGTATTTTATTATATAAATGACATCAATTATTATGCATAATAGATTCACATCGCCATCAGATGAATAATTTTTTTATAAGAGAAATACATTGCACGAGCAATAAGGATCAAAATGCCCTTCAACAACAAGAAAATGCCCAAACACTTTAAGGGTCCACGTGTTATTGAGCAACCCGACCCGTCTGACCTGCTACCCACCTCATCAACCCTTGATCTTTATTGACACGTGGCCCGTACAGATTCTACACATAAGTTCTTATAATTGTATGGAGGGTATGCATTTTTTACTATTAAATCGTATTCTGCGAACCATATTACCTCAATTTCTAAACTAGCTTAAGTTTCGAAGGGTTTTAGCAAGGGTCGTCTCAGCTAGTCTAATATTTTGCGTGCCGGACAAATAATGTTAATCCAGCTCGAGATACTCATCTATACCTTATTCGAGATCGTTGTCAGATCATAGTCAAGTTATCGCCGTATCAGCTCAGGTGGCTGAAATTTTATATTTCCTTTTTCTTTCTTTTTATTAATCGAAAATTAAGTTTGAAATGAATTTCAACGTCTTGCTTTCTTATCTTTTTTCCTTTGGAGGAATATTTGTTCAACATCAGTCTCCATCCCTCCACGAATTCACTTTTTCAAAAGTATTTATTTCTTACCTCGTTTTCTCGGATTTTTGTCTTAATTTAAAGGCGAAAATGAAAATGAAATGAGGAAAGCCCAAGGCCCACTTCCTATACATTCCATCCTTGGAATCAATTGTTGACTAATAATGCATGGTTTTTAATTATGAATAATTAACTTTCTATAATTCTTTCAGAATAATTAAATGTATGGATTGAAAACGAGCAGATAATGTCTGGTTCTATCGTTGACAAAAATGACTTTGACTCCTTGAAATCGAGTGCGTTGTTCGTTCTTTTTTTTTTTTTATTCTATTCTTCAATAGTAGGATAATTTTTTCTTACATTATTACACGTTGATATCATGTACATATCTGTATAATATGCAATTATGTTTTTTAATTATAACACAATTTAATTAAATTTTCGTTGAGAAAGACACGTATAAGTGAGTCGTTAGTATGATACAAATATGTGTAACATGAAAATATTCTAGAAGATCCACATCAGCCTGACTGAAACCCCCCTTCCAAAAGAAAAAGGTTTCTAATTTTTGTTTAGGGTTACGTATAATTTTGTTTTCTTGTATACATTGCCTATTTAATTATTTTAAGAGTCCACAACAATACGATAATGTGAGCTCAAAGTAGCAAAATCCAATCTAAAGTTATAAAAATTTGCTTGATTCTCTCAAACTTTCATTTCTGAATCCGTTCCTGATAATTACGACCCTCGTGTAACCTAATGGTACCGAACATTTTGTATTTAATTTAATAAAATAAACAATAAAGTGCTATAGTTTCCAATTCTCTTATTTCAACAATATAAACAACAACTACTTTCTGTTCCAACACATACACCCAACACAATCAGGTTCGAACACAAAATTTCTCATAAAAAATATTGAGCTTAAATTTCTCTTAAAAAAAAATTTGTATCTTATAATGGGCCCTAATTATCAGTGTCTCAAGCCCATATGCTGGACAATGAAAGACTAATATAACGAGGTGGGCCCAATAAAAGTTTGTAATGGGCTTCAGTCTCTCACTGGCCCATTCATCAGACAGCAATAACTCATCATTATTTTTTCAGAAGGCATAAAAGCAAAAATAATGTGTAATTATAGTACTTTAATAGAAACTTCAAATATGGAGGGCGAGAGCGTTGTAGTAATTTCAACTTTGAAGAGACAACACAACCCTTTTCCAACCGTGTCCTCAAACTAAATTCTTGCTATTTTACCCATCTTTTTAATACAAAGTAGGAAGGTCCCATAAACTTTATTGATCTAATTTCATCACAATTATTGATCTAAATAGTCATAATAAAGCTACTTTTAAGATAAAATGAAATAGAAAATTTTCCCCTAAAGTGAAGGAGAAAAGCTCAAACAACCTATTCCATTCCCCTCCGATCCTTATTAAGGTAGGCCATATTAATCAGACTGCAAACATTACCATATTTATTTCTGCACCCACTATTTTCAGATTAAATTATGTAATAAAAAGTATAGTAAACTGGTCCTGTAATATTAAATTTGAATATGATCAAAATCATTTCAGACCAAAAAAAAAAATCCAAGAAGAACAATGATTAATGTACGGGGGGTGCACGGAGTAGACATCCCTCTTTTTTCATAGGTAGGGGACTGAAATAAACAAATGATTTGATGGTAGGTAAAGTATTGGTCCATTATTTCCTTACCCATGTAATGTAATTCACCCTATCTTTATTTTGATATGGTTGTTGTACTGATTCTTTGACCTAATTCAAATACAACCCCCCCCCCCCCCCATTAAGTATTTCTTGCAGCTGCCAATTCATTAAATTATCTATTTCAATGTCAAAAATTATTTTTCTTGAAATCATCAATAGTATTATTATTTTTTTTTATAAAGTAGAAAAACTGTAAATCAATTTAAAGGGTCAATTCCCTTATCACAAAAACTATCACTTGGAAGTAGGGGTGGTGGGACTGGTCTGTCTCAATTCGTCTTGTGTATGGCAACGCTATGAACAAACTTCTTACAAAGTCTCGGGATCCTCCTAAATGACCATATAGTGTACAAGTCCCAAGTTCTTCTAATTTTCACAATGTCAGCTGCAACAATTTTATCAGTTTTGGAGTTTTGGTTTGTAATCCATTCAATAGTCATGGCAGAGCATGATTCAAAAATGCATTGTTGCACATTAATTTCTTTTGTTACACGTGCGATTATGAACGGATTTGAACACCAGATTCCGAGGTAAGGACAACTATGTTTGGAGAAATTTTGGTTGATAATAATGATCATGATTAATTCAAGGACTTATGGTTTTCTAACTGTACTATCATAGACATGAAATGTACGTACTCTGGACGGTTTTGAGTGTTGATACAAAACAAAACAGCAGGAGGTCTCATTTACGGCAAAATCATGATGCCAAATTCAGTTGGATATAATAAGGTTAAATCAATGATGAGGATAATGCAAGAGATAATCCTCATCTCACCTCACCGTCAGCTTTAAACTTTGCTGATAATAATGGTATATATATAAATAAATACGTCACAAGAATTATTTGATGAAATGAATCCCTGAGTGCCCCACCACTGTGTGGTTTCTCCCGTCTTTTTCCAGAATCTCAAGAACCAACCTACAAATAAACTACTGTTTTCCGCTGTTTGACTCCCCAGTTTTTCCTTTTTATTCTTTTAATATGTAGACTAGAAGACAATCCCACGCCACCCCACACACAGTACACACACACTCTCTCTCTCTCTGCACAAAGAAAGAAGTGGGTAGCATTTCTTTTTCTTTTCTTTTTAGTTGTGGGTTCGGAATCACATTTTGAAGTTTGAAAAATCCCTTTTTTTTTCAATTTTCTTTCTTGGGTTTGGTTTATTTTACAGTCGCTTTTGTTTTCTTTTGCCGCTACTGTCCTACTTCTTTCTTTGTGCGTCTTTCTTTTAGCAGATTAGACACAAATCATAAAGTATTCAAATTCTTGATTAGTTCTCGGCCTATTATGTCTATCTTCACATGCTCCTGATACTGCTTCGAGCTGGAGTTAAAAGATCTGCATTTTGTCCGGGCACCTGCTGTTTAAGGTACAATTTTCTTGGGGACCCTTTGAGAAAATTTGCAAGATTTCCGTGTAACCATCTTGATTTGTCACTTTCTTGGTAGCAATTTCCCCCCTTTTCTTGCAAAACCCTTCTTGGGTTTACTGATTGCAAACTGATCTTGGGAATGCAGTAAGGGTGAGATGATTTTCTTGCCTTCAGCTTGTAAGTTTGTACGTTTTTGGACAATATATGGAGTAATTTGTTTCACCTGAAATATCACTTGTAATCTCTGATTACCTTATGAGAGATGCAAATGGGATTTTCTGACTGTTCGGGGGAGTTCAATTGTTTGCAAATTTTTTTTTCTCTATTCTTGGTATACAGATTTCTGAGAATGTTTGCTTTATTTCTTGTTTTGTTTACTATACCCACAAAAGAAAGAAGTTTCCCCCTTTGATTTCTTGTGTGTTTCTTATTCCCTTGAAAAAAGAGTTTTGGTTTTCCATTATTGGAAGAGAGTGTTCTGTGTAAATCTTCTCTACTTGTGATAAACTTATACATTCTCAAGGGTTTTGCTTGGGCATTCAAGATTATTATCTTCTTTGCTAGTTCTTGCAGCCCTTTCTAAATGGAGAATTTTTATGGGCATGCTAATGGATAGATCTGTAATGCCTATGTGAAATGTTTTACTTTATGGTATATATATGTTTTTCCACAAATCAGACTGTGTAACACTTGCAGTTTCAAAGTTCCATTTTGGACTCGTTTTGGCTTCTTTGATAATGCATTTGTGGATAATTTGATTTTTGATACCCTCAGGTGGCAAAATTTTGGGGTTGAATATCTTGCCAGATATCGGAGATTAAGGTGGTAGCTGAACGTGCGTAAAATGGAGAACTATGATGTACTGGAGCAGATTGGTAAAGGTTCTTTTGGTTCTGCACTGCTTGTTAGGCATAAACATGAGAAGAAGAAGTAAGGGAACATTGCAATTTCTTTTACAAGCATTATTTACTGTAATTTATGTATCAACATTTCTGATTTGTGATCTTTGTTTCCTGCTAAACCTGATAGGTATGTCCTGAAGAAAATTCGCCTTGCTCGACAAACTGATAGAACCCGCCGATCTGCCCACCAGGAGGTGACTACTTAATTTGAACTTTCTGCGGTGAACTGAAATTGACTAGGATAATTAGTATCTTGAGGACACATTTTGGGGAAACTTAAAATTTTGGTTTAACTTAGTTTGGATCATGCACTTGGGATCTGTATTGTTGAGTTGTAAGGTTCACTTTTACGGGATATATTCTAGTTTATCTTCCTTTTTTTTCCCCGGTAAATAAAATGTGGTTTTGTTGAATAAATGCAACGGGACAAAATAAGAACTCCCATGTGTTTGGGTAATAATATGATGATCTATGGACGATGATATATACATTTGAATTTTAAATTATGTCTTTCCTCTTGCAGATGGAGCTTATCTCAAAAGTCCAGAATCCATATATTGTAGAGTACAAAGATTCCTGGGTGGAAAGGGTATGTGTATAATACATGAAACAATTGGTATCGCAGCGACACGTGAAACCGGATGAGTTTTCTGTCCGCTTAGAAGGGCAGTGATGAGAAATGTCTACCTAGCTTTACAGAGCGCCTTTTTCTTTTTCTTTGGGGTTGGAGTTGAGTTTTGGGGTTGGATTTCTTCTGTTGTGGCATTACGCTCTATAGGCTTTCTTTGCATGCTGGATACAGTAATAATACTGATTAGTTTCTGCCGTTGCTTATGTTATCTTCTTTTTAAATCCAATTAGCAAGTAACATTCGGTTATTTCCAGGGTTGTTATGTATGCATTGTAATCGGCTACTGTGAAGGAGGAGACATGTAAGTTGCCTGTTATCGTAATTGCACTTGTCAATATTAGGCACACCTTATGAAAACAGGGATGCCATGCTGGGACTAGATCAGCATCTTGCTGAGTATGTTGTATTCTTTGTATCTAAATTCTATATGTGCCTTTCTTAATTTATGTAGGGCAGAAGCCATTAAGAAGGCAAATGGAGTTCATTTCTCTGAGGAGGTTGTCCTATAACCCAGTTTCATGCTTGTTTTGCCGTATTTTCACTTTCTTCCCCAAATTATTATTGAATCTGTTAATTGTTACATCTGAGCATTCAAACAGAAGCTTTGCAAGTGGTTAGTTCAACTGTTGATGGCACTTGATTACTTGCATGCCAACCATATACTTCATCGTGATGTCAAGGTATATTACATCCGGCACATTAACAGTGATTAAAATGTAAAGCAGAAAATAGCTGATTTTAAGGCTCTATTTATTTCTTTTCAGTGTTCGAATATATTTCTGACGAAAGATCAGGACATACGTTTAGGTAACTAATTATTTGTTGCCTGTTAATCTTGGATCCTTTCGTGAACTCTTTTAGCTCTGAATCACCAGTAACTCATTTGAGACAACGGTTGCTCTATTCTAAATTTACTTGGATCCTATTATCATTTTCAGGGGATTTTGGTCTTGCTAAAGTATTGACTTCCGATGATCTAGCTTCTTCCGTAAGTATAATGGCTGCAATGCAGACTTCTTCAGGATTTCCTCTTTTCAGAAATAGAATTAAGTTAAATTGTCTATGTCTGATCTGATTGCAGGTAGTGGGTACACCGAGTTACATGTGCCCTGAGCTTCTTGCCGATATACCTTATGGTTCCAAGTCGGACATCTGGTCCTTGGGTAACCTCTTTACATTTTGGAGTCTCAAATCTTGCTAAATTCCTTTTACATTTTTCCTGACAATATGCAAATTTTAACATCTTATTCAGGATGCTGTATGTATGAAATGGCTGCTCACAAACCAGCATTTAAAGCCTTTGTAAGCCAAATTCTGATCTGTTTACACATTATGATTGAAAATCGATCAATTAGAACTGATGCACACATACGAGATTGTGATACATTCACTAGAAAGGCTTATCCCAACATTGTAGTGAACCACTGTAGATGAATTTCGTGATCATGAGAGATTTTTTTATGAAAATGGAATGGTGGAAAACGAGTTAAATTATTGGTCTTGTACTCAGATCTGTTTTGTTTTTCGTCATAGATTTTCTACTGATTGTAATTTGCTTCATGAACAGGATATACAAGGTCTAATCAACAAAATAAATAAATCCATAGTGTCTCCGCTTCCAACCATGTATTCTGGTCCATTGTGAGTCCTTTACCTGAATCATGTATATTGAAGCCTGCAGTTTATGTGACTAGATTCTGGAGAGCACTTTTTTTCTTCTCTAACTTGTGTGTCTTGTATCGTATCTTTTCTTCCAGCCGCGGGCTTGTGAAGAGTATGCTCCGTAAAAATCCAGAGCTTAGACCAAGTGTATGTTAAGTTTTCTTTCCTTTTTATGCCCCTTGGACCGATGCATACGCTGTTGCCCTTAACAATCCTGCTTTTCTGTGTCCAGGCTGCTGACTTGCTCAGGCATCCACATCTTCGTCCCTATATCCTGAATGTGCATCTTAAGTCTAACAACCCCAGACGGCAGACTTTTCCCTCTCTATCACCTGATGCCAATTTTGCCAAGAAAACAACTGAAGCTGTTGTTAAAACAGAGAAAAGGCTATCATTTGGCAACAACAGAGCTTTGAATCCTAGTATATCTGGAAATGATCTGGACACCCCTTGTTCTTCTCGAAGAGCACAAAAATCTGTGAGCCGTTTGAATGATAATAAATTCTCCGAATTGTCTATTGGTAGCGTGGGTGATGATGTAGGTGTCAAAAAATTGGAGACCACAAAGTTCTCAAGTGCTCTGAGAACTCCTAGAATGACTTCAGCAAAGGCTCCAGCCAATCCTAGAAGACAGTCGACTCCATCAAAAATATCCAACCCTGGTTCAACCCGTGAATTGGTTCGTTTCTTTTAGTCAATCATTATTTCATTTTCCATGATACTACTGGTTGATTGGTGTTTCAGGACAAATATAAATGGTACTATTCTTGATAGTTGTATCGTGTGATAAACTCAGTGGGTTTACATGATGTGTGTGCAGCTTCCAGTGTCGCACACCCCAGCTAGAAAACCTGCCCAATCGACACGCCGAGCATCTCTTCCACTGTCTACAAGAGCTGCGCCCACCAGCTCCCCCTACAAACCCAACATCGGTCTACTTGGCAGAGTGGAGTCCCCTGATGTCTCCGTAAATGCCCCTCGAATGGACAAGATGGTTGAGTTTGCTTTGGCATCTTCAGATGATCCTTTGCTACCAAGTCGCAGAAGTTCCTTGACCTCTGCTCAGTGTTCTTATGCCTCACCATATGGCACTGATCTTTCCATCACGAAAGACAAGTGCATGGTTCAGATTCTTGATAGAACATTTACCAGGCCACACTCTGCTCACGGTGTTCAATACATGGGAAGTGAATGCTCGGAGCATAATCCAACGAGCGGTGGAGGTTCAAGCCGTTCGTCTTCAGATTCTCGTCAGCGCAGGTTCGATACCTCATCATACCAGCAGAGAGCCGAAGCCCTGGAAGGGTTGCTTGAGTTTAGTGCCCAACTATTGCAGCAAGAACGGTTCGACGAGCTTCAAGTGCTGCTGAAACCATTCGGGCCCGAAAAGGTTTCACCTCGAGAAACTGCCATATGGCTGACCAAGAGTTTCAAGGAGAACACAGCGTGATAAGAACCCTGAAACAAACCTTATCATGATTCATGATATGATACTTTTACCAATTACCTCAGATTAACAGCTAATGCAGGCTAGGAACATTGACTCTTCTCTGTGTAGTAGTAAGTTTATCTTGTCGGATGACTGGTTATGCCAAATGTGTACATTCTGTAGTAGAGATGGAATTCTGAGAAAATGTGCATGAATGACTTGTTCATGGGACAGTTGAAAACTAGGATACCATTTGTTGACTGTTGCTGTCTTCTTGTTATGGAATTAGTAGTTGTGGAGATTAGAAACCGACATTGGAAATTTAACTATAATTCAAGAAATGCTTACAAATGAAGTTGTAAATTTAATTACCAGATGATGTTTAGAAATTCAATTGTGTTTAAATGGTTATTCAAGCGCTTAATCATTTGTACTTAATCTAAGCACAAATCACCTCGGAAAGCTCAAACGCCCACCTGGAAATTTGCTCCCCGGAGATGCAAGAAATTCTCGAACTCTACGAACTTGAATACTCCGACCTTACAGCGTTGTTGTCCGATGAAAAGCCGGCATCGAACGAAGAAAGTCGACGGCTTGAGTTAATTTCTGAGAGAATAATGGAAAACCTGGGGCGGGGTGGGCCGGGCCTGCTATCCATCAATGGCGTCCCCGGAGCCCGAACTCTCCGCCAGACCCTCCTCCCTTTGGCCCGGAAACTCGCTCTTCTGGATCATGATGATCGGAAACGGATTCTGAAGGTAAAAATCAAATCTTGCGAATCGAGTGTAATTGATTTGAAAGTGTATTTTTCTATGTTAATTGCTTTTTTTTCCCTCCCTCTTTTCTAGAATCATAATTTGGGAAGTGATGTGCCATTAAAGAATCTGGATAGAATCGTGTCCTCTTTCGCAATGCAAATGAAGTATGACCAAGAATTTAATGTTAAATTTAAGAGTAACGAAACAGATAGCGAGGTTGAGGGTGGAGAATTCAAGCACCTAGGGTTCGCATTTCAAGAATTAGGGTTTTGTATGATGGAATTAGGGCTTCGCCTTGCTCGAGTTTGTGATAAGTTAATTGGTGGGCATGAGCTGGAACAGAGTTTATTGCAATGTGGAACAGCGAAAGGCCGGTTGATTCATTATCATTCGTTTGCCGATAATGTTGCCATTAACGAAGTAGCAAGCAGAAAACGCCGTGGCAGAGGTGGTAAACTTACTTTGAGGGAGAATGTTACATTAGATGATGATCGTGAGGAGGATTTGTGGCAGCAGTGGCATTATGATTATGGTATATTTACAATTCTGACAGCTCCCATGTTTATGTTGTCGAACGGAGGTGATTCGCAAGAACGTGAGTGTCCGAGCAGCCACACACATTTGCAAGTATTCCATCCAGAGACGAACCGTGTACTTATGGTGAAAGCGTCTAAAGGGAGTTTTATCGTTCAAGTGGGAGAATCGGCTGATGTTTTGTCGAAGGGGAGGCTTCGAGCGACCCTTCATAGTGTTTGCAGAAATGCTAAGATGGACAATTTGAGCCGGGAGACTTTCGTTGTATTTTTACAGCCGGCATGGAGCAAGACCTTTTCGCTTTCAGATTACCCGTTCCAACATTTAACTTCAGGTAATCAGGATACTGAGCAGGAATCACATGGATTGACTCGGAAAATCCATGAGATTGTTCCTCCTCTATCTTCAAGATTGCGGGATGGGATGACTTTTGCTGAATTTTCGAGAGAAACCACAAAGCAATACTATGGTGGTAGCGGCTTGCAGTCGAACAGATAGGATAAGGTACTGCTCTTTCTTCCTTCCAATATAGTTTGTGTTATTCTTCTCTGTTGCGCTAGTTAAGTTTATTATGAGGAAACGGGATGATCTTCCGTTCATCTTTTGGCTTCAATGCAAATCTAAGCATAACTTGTTGCAATAAATCCATTCCTGCTTGGACTTTGATCCTGGAGTCCTTCACACCAAATTCATCAAATATCAAAACTTGTTGGAATTACACAAACATAGACAGTTTTTCGTTTTCAGACATAATGATAGTTAATAAACAAATAATGGCTGCCTGAGATAATAGTGAATAGCAGAGGATGATGCTATGGACTATAATTCATCTGGGAAATGTCTGGAAAGTAAAGACGATAAACTTTCCTTTCTTGTTGTTGCATTATTCCGTTTGATGTGATTTATGATCGTACTGAGTCGGGTAATTGCTCTTTCTCGTGACATGCGTCAATATCATACCAAAGTTGATTTGCTTAAGGATGTTAAGTTTCTTGTTAAGGTTAGTACAAAGTAGCAATTGATTGCACTCTGCGGATGATTAATCTAAACACATATTTTCATTTTTCGACACAAAAAACTAATCATATCTTTGAATGAACTCAAACAAAGCCCTGCTGTTCAACTTGAGATTGTTCCTGTTTTGCATGCATGCTCATTAACAGCTGAGATGATCATCTGCTGAAAAGTCCCGATAACTGTGCATGCGGGTGACTGAGAAACCTGACGGGCATTGCTACAGTACAAACGTTCCATCACTGTAAATCCAGTTTTTCACTTTGCATCATGCTGCTGCTGCTGATGCACGTTCACTCTTGTAAAAAAGTTAAAAACAAGTCCCAGAAATTAAAAAGGACCTATCTTGTCCGAATTATTTCTGTAAGAAAGAAAAGGAGAAAGAACACAATTATTAATGCAAAAACTGAAAAGGAGATGAGGACAACGTGATGATTTGAGGGTATGAAGGCAAAGGGAATAAAGGTGGTTTCTTTATACTGGCAAGAAATCATGGTCCCCAGTAAAAAATTAAAAATTACTGAATGCTTTAAACAAAGAAAGCTGATTGTTTCGCCATGTTTCCAGATGCAATTGCTGAGATGAAGAGAAACAGGGGAGAAGATGAAAATGATGATATCAGAAGAGGCAGATGATGACGCAGTTCAGGCACGCCTTTGGTTACAGGTAATGGGGGCAGATTTTCGCAGTGTTAAGGCTCAAAGATGTTTGGGCGTCCAAACAAGGTTGGTCGGCCTCTGATGTTGCCAATACCTAAGACATTCAGGGGGACAACCTTACACTCACTACTTACCTCATTCTTTGTCTTCTTCTCTAACACATTATCCCCTGTCTCTCTTCAGAATAGTTAGAAACTTGTACTTGGCTATTCTCGAGGTGTGATCACTCGAGTTTAGTTAGATTTGAATCAATTATATCAGGACAGTTTAAGAATATGTTATCTCGATGAATTCTTGGATTTGATGTCTTAAAGGTAGATCATCATAACCCAATAGTTTAATTGTCTTGAGATCAATTCAGAAAATCATTATTTCTCGACAGATTCTCTTATTACATTCAAATCAGACGTGTGATTATTTGGCTCGCTGTTATTATGAACTTAATCTTACATGTGAATAAGAAAGATTATTAAACAAATAATGATCTTGATAAAGACCCATCAAAATTCTCAAAGCAAGAAGTAGAAAAAGATGGTACAAAAGATGTGAACTGATCATTTGTTGTTTGGGATCCCAATGGAGAAAAAGAGAATAAAAGAAACAAGTTTTCACAAATAATATTAGTCATACGCTTTTCCTCGAAAAACAAAACCAAAAAAGAAAAAGCGTCACTCAAAAAAAAAAAGAAAAAAAAGAAGGGGTACGTACTTTTCCCTTGTTTATCATGGGAGACAGTTTCACTGCTGTCTGAGGCCCCCCTGATGTGTGTTTATTTACATTGCATGCAGTTGCATACACTGGCTTGTACCCTGAGCACCAACCAACATGTTCTTCCTCTCGACGTACAACACACATGAAGCTGGAACCGGAGGAATTGTAGGGAATCCTACTGCACATTTGCTAAAAAGAACACTAACAGTACTTTAAAGTTTTAAACAGACTGTGGCCCCATTGACTGCAGCACCAAAATCCCTCAAATCTATTGACCAAGTGGGCCCGTTTTCTCAGTAGGCCCTCAGCCTATTCAAATTCTCTCTCCCACCACCAAAACTCTATAAAATTCCACATACACAAATACTCATGCAAGAATTTCCAAAAGCAACACAAACTACACTGTCCCATTAGTATGCATCACAACAATACCAAAATGGACTTACTCTGGGCGGAGAAGGGCCCGAACGGCGAACTTCAGCTGCCAGAAAGCCCGAGAGGGCCGATGGAGTTCCTGTCGAGGTCGTGGAGTGCTTCAGCCCTTCAAGTCTCCAAAGCGTTGGCCCCTCCAAATCCCTCTTCTTCAATGCTTCCCAAAAACAGTGGTGTTAGTGTTATAAACACAGCCACAATACCTGAAAATGCTGCCGGAGAAGAAGAAGAGTCTGCCAAGCTTTCCGGGAACACCTTCTCCTTTGCTTCTTCCGCCACTTCTCAGCTGATTCTCGAGCGTATAATGTCTCAATCTGTGAGTTTTGGAGAAGTTAATGTTTCTTGAAAAAGAAGCAACCTCTGTATGTGTGTGTGTGTGTGTGTGTTTTAGTTCTTGCATGTTTTGATGTGAATAATGTGGGATGATGAAATGTAGGAAATATCACCATTAACATCAGGAAGGCTGTCTCATAGTAGTGGACCTCTCAACGGTTGTCTTACTGAGGAAACTGAGAGTCCTCCAATTTCACCTACCGACGAGTACGAAGATGTTGTTAAGGTAATAATATTACACATCTTACATTGTCATAATTCTTGCCGTGGAGAATTATTGTTTATTTATTTGCAATATCACGATATTAAACTGCTTTATTTATTTATGGGTTAGTAGAAGAACACACACAATATCCAAGGTATACAATTACAAGATGTGAGTGATGATTAGTCAATGATAGGGGTCTTAGTCTGAAACATAAGGCGGCTTACAACGTTTTTTGCAGAAAAAGTGAAGAACAAAGAACGCTTTTGTCACTCTCGATATTAGCTTTTGTTTTTTTCTTTTACAAAAACGCTTTAGGCGTCCGAAATCCCTCCTTTTTGACTTTACTAAACGCTCACAAACATACATTAGTTTGATTTCACATGCAAGTGGATAACTTTGAACAATTTTCACGACTTTATTATCCCACCAAAGATTGTATAAAAAGAAGCGTTTTCAGACAAAAGATCGCATTTAATCTTGGACTCATCATTTCACTACTCACTCACATCTTTTTCACTTAATTGTTTAAAGCTATTGAGATCAATTTAGGAGACTTGTTCCACTTGTTCCATGTTAATTTAATCGGTCGCTGATATCGTGAATTTGTATCACATCAATAGTATATTATTAAATGATAAATAATAATTTGATTAAATTCGTGTAAAAATTGGTTTAATTAGTTATAAAACCATGTCTGACGTATGATTCTTTGTAATATTTGTTCTTGGTTGTTTTGTGTGTAATTAGTACTAATCCAGCTAATTTGAATTGGTTCATTTTCACCGACTGTTCAGTATTTGCGTGCAAACAACACTCTACAACCTTTGTTCACCGGCACCCCACGAGCTGGTTATAACGGCGGCGGTGCTGGCGGCGCTAATACTCCGGGAGGCAAGACGGTGGGGAGGTGGTTGAAGGAGCGGAGGGAGAAGAAGAAAGAAGAAACCAGAACCCAGAACGCGCAGCTCCACGCTGCCGTCTCGGTCGCTGGCGTGGCTGCGGCCATTGCAGCAATAGCAGCCGCGACAGCGGCTGCGTCTGCAAAGGGAAAAGACGAAAACATGGCGAAGACGGACATGGCGGTGGCTTCAGCCGCCACTCTGGTGGCCGCGCAGTGCGTGGAGGCGGCAGAGACGATGGGTGCCGACCGTGACCACCTCATGTCCGCCATTAGCTCTGCAGTCAATGTTCGTTCGCACGGCGATATATCCACTCTCACTGCTGCTGCTGCCACAGGTGAACTAAATCAGACACAAGTTTTCAGTTTCCAACAGTAGTGATCAAGAAAAATTGATTTTAGTTTATCCAATTACATAAACTGACAGTTGGGGTTATTACTGTGCTGTTCAGCTTTGCGGGGCGTGGCGACATTGAAGGCGAGGGCGTTGAAAGAAGTGTGGAACGTCGCGGCGGCGATTCCGATAGAACGAGGTCTTAGTTTAGGCACAGGAAACAACTCCGGCAGCAGTAATTCCAGCGGCTATTGCGAGGAAATGGTTCCTGAAGAGAATTTTCTGGCTGCCTGCAATCAGGAGATGCTTGCTCGAGGCAGTGAACTTCTCAAAAGAACTCGCAAAGGTGATCTTCATTGGAAGATTGTCTCTGTTTATATCCATCGAAGTGGGAATGTAAGTTTTTGTCTGATTTTATCTTCACGAACAGACAGGAAAACCCTGTTTCTGTTTTCAGGTTTCAATAATCTTGATTGATGTTCAACAGGTGATGCTGAAGATGAAGAGCAAACATGTAGCAAATACCATTACCAAGAAGAAGAAAAGTATGATTGAGTTCTTGCTCTAACATTTAAGTACCCCGTAACTAATCTCCGTTAGAATGTTGGATTTCATCCTA
Source organism: Sesamum alatum (assembly GCA_034509735.1). NCBI lineage: Eukaryota > Viridiplantae > Streptophyta > Magnoliopsida > Lamiales > Pedaliaceae > Sesamum > Sesamum alatum. Next base: position 5,098,627 of record JACGWO010000009.1, read on the forward strand.
CTTGCTCTTTTTGATTTGCAGATGTGGTTAAGGATGTCTGTAAAGACGTCCCAGCATGGCCGGGAAGACATTTGTTCGAGGATGGAGAGCAGAGACGATATTTTGGCCTAAAAACAGAAGGGCGTGGCATGGTGGAGTTCGAGTGCAAGAATGCAAGAGAGTATGAGATGTGGACGCAGGGCGTCTCGAGGCTTCTCTCAGTCGTTGCGGAAAGGAAGAGAAAGCATTATAAATAGCTAGAACAACTGAACTCTGCAATAAACAGAACTTCATGTAGCCTAATCTACCGCAGATGGCATGGTTATCTTCTCATTCGCATCAGAATTATGCCTGTAACTTGTAATTTTCTCTCTTTTGCTGCTGGTTTTGAAGGTAAGTTTGTGAAATTATCCCATGTTAATCCAACACAATTGCTTCTTGATAATTACAACTTAAAACAGTTACATAATGTTGATTTCACTTCACGGAAACAATAATCTTCAACTTGGCAGCAACTTAACAACCAAACAGGTAAAATGATCAAGAAGATCACATAGAAACATAACGGTATATTTTCAACGATCCGAAGCTCTGAAAATTTCAAGCAGGTGGAGAAAGAGGTTGAGGACATCTAGGTACAGAGCAACTGAAGCCCAGATATACTCGTCGTATGAATTCCGCTTGATCAGATTATCAGTATCGTTTATGATGTAGGCACAAAATACTATCACAATGAGACCACTGTATATCATCTCCGAGATTTTCCCCATAGGAAAGAAAATCTGCAGTGTGAGAAGAATCAGGCGTTACTAACACTAAAAAGCTGGAGCAAGAATCACTTCATGCATAAGCCCACAAACCTGGTAAATGGAAAACATCACAAGTAACTAGAATGCTCAACAGAAAGGGAGTAAGAAATCCGAAATCTTGGCCTCTCTTTGCTGCCCAGAATGTGTATAATGTGAGACTGATAACCACAACCGTTGTCGCCAGCACTCTCCATTACTACTTTCCCTGTAGTAGTTTAATCCATTAGTACTCGAAGAATTTTGCCTTTCTATCATTGCATGATCATATGACTTTGATGCTGATGAGGTTACAGAGACGAATCAAGAAAGAAAAATGGACTCACCACTAATAAATGCACAGACGACGCCTAAAGCCAGACCATAGCACAAAGTGAATATCCCGAGCAGAACGAAGTTTAAGGGATGCTTATGTTTGCAAAAGTAAAGTGGACAAATAACTGCAAAACAAGTAAGTACTATCAAAAACCAATCGGGCATCTAAAGGAATTCCTCTGTTTTCTTTTCCATACCGATGGTAGGAATTAACACGATAACAACATAAACCGCTAAGCCAATCCTGGTGGTGGTAAAGAATGTAGCAACAGGACGGACAGCCACAACAAGGGCTGCAAAAGCAATAGTGACAAGAAGTTGGACAGTGAGTATACAGTAAACCTTCCTAATAAACGCCCATCTGAGTTCCGGGCTTTCCTGCATCAATGGGTACAAGAGACTGCTACTAGCCTCCACATCGTTCTTCTCGTTAGACATCCTTCAGAAAAGTTGCTAATACAAACTCACGGAGCACTAGAGATCGTCTTCTTGGAGTTCTTAGCAAAGAAAGAGAACTACGACTTATATAGCTCGATAAAGGAAGCATCCGGGCCGAAAGAATGACGAAAGGCTGCCAGTGGTTACCTAACACAAGCTATAAACATTAACAATGGCAACTTGTGGGCATACAATGCGTGAAATTTGCAAATATAGACAGCAAGAATACGTGCAGTTGCGTTATATTAGAGAAACTAGAGTCGGATTCTCCAATTTGACAGTAGAATATATACATACTAACGACGCAGCCAGATTGACCAAGACTTGTAACAAAAAATAAGACTCTTAACGACCCCTTCTTCAGCAGCCTCTGGTCTCTTTGAGCTTACTCTGATCTCTCTCAGGAGAAGACAAGTTCGGCTACCTGTTTGACAATTGCATTGTAAATCAGGTTACTGTTTGGTCATTACCATAAATTAACATTCGGAAAAATCTCAGCTTTTTCCAGTTTCAGTCTCCTATGAATTCAGACAGACGTTTTTATCTTGTTGAGGTGTTCTGTTTGATTCAGGGAGGAAGGGTTGGAAGAGACGGAGGCATATATGCAAAAATTTCGTAACATAGTTGGCGTAACAGAACATACAATTCCATGGTTTTCCGAACACACAATCGACAGAAGAAAGACCCATTATTTACGTATATTGATGTCGAATGAGAAGAAAATTACAACTCTTTAGCTATATCTAATTCTCAGCAGCTCGGAAAACTGTCAACAAAGACAGGAAGAGGTTGATGACATCTAAATACAGTGCGACTGCAGCCCAGATGTACTCATCATACGTATACCGCTTGATCAGGTTATCAGTGTCATAGATGATGTAGCCACAGAAGATTATTGATGCCAAACAGCCATAAATCATTACGCTTATCCTCCCCAGAGGAAATAAGATCTGCAACATAAGTTACTTAAACAATCAGCACCTCTCTCGCCTCACAATTATCCGTCATCATATTCAACAGGCAAGATATTGGAATACAAAAAGTATATGAATTTGCACACCTGAATCAGCGCAAACAGCATAAGAACAACAACAGCGCCAAACAGGAACGGCCCGAGGAAATTGAAATCATGGCCTCTCTTTGCAGCCCAGAATGTGTAGAGAGTGAGACTGACAACCACCACAGCAGTCAAGATAACAGACTCCAGAATAACTTTTCCTGCAGCCAATTCAAACCATACACATTAACAGAAGCCAGCGGATTATCACTGATAACAAAAACACCTTGCTCAAAAGTTGGAGATTCGCCGATACAGCTTGATGAATCCGTCAATCGACTAAATGAGAAAACACAAATTGGCAATCTCCAGTGCTTAAATGTTATGATTGAAAAAAAAATAAAAAAAATCTAGCAACTTTGCTTGCATAATAAGTTCCTAGTACTTGGGGGAAACACAAATGTCTAGTTTGATAAATCCACGCTCAAAACTTTCCATATAAATTAAACGAACCATCATGCACGCATTTTCCACCATAGAAATTGTTATGTATGTTCAACATCAGAAGTTATCATCTAAAATCCATATTAAGTATCTAACTTCACCTCCCTCATCTCTTCTTGATACTCGAACATATCCAAATTCACAATGATGGTAGGAAACAACAAATCAAGAACTCAACGAATATGGGACCAAATTAAGTAGGAGAACAAACTGGAAAAATTGAAGCAAAATTGAAAAACAGGGGTCCAGAAATGAGGAGAAATTGTTGCCATATTCAAATGTAAATAGTCTCAAGCATCTGCAAGATATATTGTCTTTCCACATTCGCAGCAACAACAGAACTGTTCTGGGAACAATAACTCAAACGATCAAATCACAAATTCAGTCAAAAACCCAACAACAGTTCAGTTCAAGAAACATAACGAAGATCTAAGTATCAAGAACAGAAACTCTTACCACTTGTGTACGCACACGTCAACCCCACCGCAAATGCAAGCGCCACAGTGAAAATCGCAAGCAGAAAATAGTTCACAGGATGCCTCTGGTAATAGTAATACAAAGGGCACAAAACTGCAACTCACAATCAAATACATCAGAACTTCACATCCCACCAAACAACATCAAAAGCTCATTTCAACCGTGCCAAAAACAATCAAGCCCACACAAGGGAAAAAAAAAAAAAAAAAAACATACCAATAAATGGGGTGATGATGAGAACAATGTAAAGCGCCAAACCAGCCCCAGTAGTTGTAAAGAAATGCTCTATGGGGTGAACAGTTACAACAACGGCAGCAACAGCAATTGTGAGAAGCAACTGGATACTGACAATCGTGTATATTTTCCGAATAAACGACCACCGTAGTTCTGGGCTCTCCAGCATCATCGGATACAGCGGCCTGGCTCCGACTTCCACGTCATTTTTCCGGTAAGGCTGAGCCCACATCGTCGCAACTAGTTCAATAACTTGCCGATATTATGAGTTCCAAAGAGATTCAAGAACAAAAAAAACGGCTTTTTGTATAAAACTTGTGTATTGCGGTTGCGGGCTTTGGGAGTTTTGGATTACTTAGCGGCGAGGGCAGTGTGTGTATATATATTGAGAAACTGCTCGGGTTGAGAAGACGAAGGAAAGTTCTTGATGTGTTGGGTTGAAGCGTATCAGTGCGAAACACACGTGTCTTTACAGGAACAAATTCCAGACTTCTCCTGATTGGTCTCTAATAAAATTAGCAAATCCATATTATCTGATTCTTGATAATAATAAATTATCAGATATTGTTTCTTTTCATGAATTTTAATTGTAAGATCAATCCATTTACAACTATTTCTTTTGCCAGTTTGCATTTAATGTCCATTCTTAAGATTGTTAACATTTCAATAATAAATGTTGGTCATGTCTATATAAATTGGATTTTTTATTAAATTATTTCATTAATAACATAAGAATAACGTGAATAAAATTTTATGAACAAAATAAATAATATAATTTTATAAACGTAACATAAATATATTAATTGAAGTAAAAAATATAATAAAATTAGTAGAAAATCCAATCCTGGACTACACGTCAATTACCTCACCACTTAAGGAAAATATGCTTAGGTTTCACATTCTTTCTAGCAACTTCCATACAATCTTTCTAGCTTTTTCTTTTTATTCTTGTTTTTCAAGGTGGGCTGAAGCCGACACCATTTACTATCTTAGACAACACTTTTTAACATTGGAAATAATTAGAGCTGGAAATTTCGAGATATGTAAGAGTTGAGGAATATTTCGGTGATGCGATAGATGCTTTGCTTCACAACTGCTCTAAGGCAGCCACATCAATCCTCCTCATCTCTCTCTCTCTCTTGGGTCCGACCACTCAAATCGTGCCCTGTTAACCACATATTCTCTAGTTTACTGCAGTTTGTGAAGAAGCCGACGGAGGACGGCCGTCATTGCGGGGCCTCCTCCGCCGTCCTCGGCGGCGTTATCCAGGGTCACTCGTTTCTCTTACATCCTGACATGAGCTGGCTCTCTAGCATCTGTAGAGATCTTAAAGTAGACATGTGATTAGAGTTGTTAATGTTTGGTTAGTCTTGTTTCTATTAGTTTTTTAGGTAAGTTTGATTTGGGAGAGTGTTCTGTAATTGGATGATGATGTAACTTTTTTTTTTCTCTCTTTTTTCTTTTTTTAAGAGGTTTACAAGAATGGTTATGGTTGTCTCAATCTTTGAAAATTTTGGGATTTTCCTACAAAGCGCACCACTTTAACACATCGGAGCATATAAAGCAAGTCTGACTATTTTTGTGGAAAAAATGGTGTATGAAAAATTATATTATAAAATTTAATTAATAAATTTTTTTTGAAACCATGTAGATTATTATAAGTGGTTGCTTACTACACATCGTATAGGATAAATTTGTGATACGGTTGATGTCGTTTCATCAATAGGTATTCATTAACAGAGCAAAATGTATTTCGATTCGAATAATGTATTTCGATTCGAATAATGTATTTCTTGCAAACTATCTATATTTCAAAATGATGGACCTATTCAAATAGAAAATGACTATTCAAAATTGAAAAGTAATAGCCTTTCTATAAGCATTTTTTTCAATTGAACATGGTCTTTCGAATCGATACTTTTTTACCTTTTTAGAAATAGTACTTTTCATTTCATTTTATTCTATTAAGTTTTCAAAAAAGTATTTTGGAGCATTTCGAAACACTCTACGAAATTAACATTTTATCTTTTATTAAAAAGGTTCCAAAAAAAAATATTTACAATTTTTTAATGTTTTATAGTGTTGTTATTTTAAAGATAGTAAATCATATAATCTGATAACATAATTGTCGTTGATCCCTAAATAATAGTGTCTGCGATATACGTTTCGTTAACACACAATTATGCAATAATAATTTTACTAGCAAGATTTACAAGTTAATTTAGGAAATTATTATATAAATCGTGTGGCTCAAGTACAAAGCGCATAGATCAAGGAAGGTTCATTGGAGATCAAAGTAGACATCAAAGCCATAATGAAGCCCATCTATTTGTTAAGTACGGCCCAAAAGAGACATTGGTTTAGCCTAGAAGAAAGAGCAGACAAGCCCCCAGAAAAATTCAGACAAAGGCCCAAGAGAGAAGCTGGGGCCAGCTGCCTTCATGACGGAAGACCTAGAAAGAAAGGTTCCGTCCTACTGAAGAGCCTAGATAAGGATTATTTGTCCTTATTTTTATTCACACAAGGACCTCTCAACCACCTTCTATCTTTCAGGGAGGCCTTCATTCGCAGGACTTTGAGGAGGTCGGCAACTAACCCTCCGAGAGCCCAGATTATCAAGAGTCCCTCTTACTCAAGAAATCTCCCCTGTATATACCAACCCCTTTGGCTGATTCAATAACGTTTTTCTGCACTATTAAGCTCTCAAATTGTTTATAAGCTCACATTAAGCACACTTTGTGTTCACTCTATTTGTAGCACCCTCTAATGGTATTACGACTATATCTCCCCTAAATATCACACTTAATGTAACCCTGTTTATATATGTAATTATGCACATAATTCAATCCATACTTAGTATAAATACACGTGTCTCAAAATCACAACAAGCATATCTATCATCTCATCCACAAAATCACATATATACATATATATCAAGTACGTCAAAAATGGAACCGTTATAGTTAGTTTACATGTCATTCTCGTTTTTATCCAAAATGAGACGTTTGTTTCTATTTATGATGAGGAGAAAACTGCATACTGGCCCGACTTGACTAGAATGCAAACCGTGGACCTAGTTGTCGTAAATAGTCACAGCAAAATCTACACTTGAAAAATATTAGCAGAATGATGAGCCTGCAACTCAGTAAGTAAATAATCGGCACCAATTATATACGCACATCAATTATATCAATAAGACAAAAACAAGGAATGTATATAAAATATAATCAACTTGATCAAGCACATTTCATTTCATTTCTCCACGTAGTCATACCATAACACGACAACCAATTAAATTTGTATTTTCCTAGTTGGTTACAAGAAAGGTGATATAGTGTTTTTCTCCACCAACTCAACCTCACTATTCATTCATATATATACATGAATTCCCTTGACATGCCACACAGGCTCATCAATCTCATTTCGCATCATAGCTCTTTTCATTTCGCATCAAAGCTCTTTTCACATCGCATCATAGCTCTTTCATATCGCACCATAGCTCTTTTCAGTTCATTTTGTCACACAGGCTATTCCACAACATCAAGGGGTATTCATATCATAATTACATTCAATTTCCATCACTCATTCGATTCCACATATCACTGTTCTAGTAAGCCAACTAGCCACATAAAATCCCATAACAACATATTTCACGTACAAGCACATAATAGTGATATCAACAGCATATGGCATATCTCAATAGGTTTCTTCATTTCACTTTCACGATATAATCATTTCAAAGTAATCGTTAACCACTCATACAGTTCAAAACATATTAGTGCTAGCACGAATCATAGGTTCACATAAAAGTAATATCAGAAATGAAATATATATAAGAAGCACTAATTATTTACTTACCTCGATCTTATACAAATTTAGTTAGCAGATATGAAGTCGTTCGATTCTCTAATTTATCCTCGTGTCCTATCATAAGGTATAATGCATATAATTAATATCTAAAATGTCAATTTTTAAATAAAATATTAAAAAGTATTTATATATATATATTTTTCACCAGTCTCTCAATATTTCATTAAACCCCTCGTCTTATTATATACCATTCTTAATAACCATTTTGGATTTAATTATCTCAAAACATACTCATCTTTAGTAAATATAACATTTTCAAATATAATTCTATAGTATTTCTCAAATATAATTTTCAGCCCGATTAAACTAAACCAATCAATTATAGAAATTATTAAATCCAGTAAATTAAGCAGTTTAAACCATTAATTATAACACCCCTAATTCAATTGAGATATTTAACCAGGCACTAATTATAAATAGTCAAATTAATAAAATTTTCCGATTAAACACTAAATTGAGTAGTATTAATAACATTTAATAAATGCACTTATTAAATAATATAATTATATAAATTAAAACTAATTAAAATAAAAATATTTCTTACCTATGCTTTGCCGAACTCTGATTCTGTGTGTGTGTTTAGTGTATGTGTTTGGTGTGTGTTAACTTAATGGTGTGTGTGTGAGTTTATAGAAAGTAAATAGCCCATCTTTATCCACCCTTTTCTTATATTTTAATAAATTTTTTCAAAATACTCATTATATTTTTTCTAATTTCTTAATTAATATAATTTGCTCTCAAATATTATATAAAGCTCCAATTCACTCCGTTCAAGTCTTAATATGATCACAAAATCTATAATATATCTACTAATTAACTAAATTTTTTAAATAATTATCAATTAACCCCATAATTATGCATAAAAAATTATGGGCGTCACAAATTTTCTACATGATTTCTCGTTATTGCTCTATTTTTTCAAGTTTATATATTCTCCGACTGATTTCTCACTTGAGTGTTGGAGTATTAATGCTTTTTTTATAAGTCCCATTTTCTGGCTTATAAAATTCGAAATCCACTTAATTCGAGTGCAAGACAATTCTCCAAATTAAACTATTTCAACTCACATCACACAACTATTGCAATAATAATTTTACTAGCAAGATTTACAAGGTCCAAGACAATGCTCTATTAACAAATGTATATAGGTAGAAAGGTAAGAAACATTCTATAGATATCATAGCCTTTCTCCTCAATAATATTAATTGGAAGTACCATGTACTGGTTGCATAGTACACAAAGTTTTCTGATATGTCACACCAGAAGAAAGTATAATTCAATCTTTCTACTATTTTATATCTACAAAGTATAATTTATACGAGGAGATGCTTCGTGTATCAATGTCTCATCCCATATACATGATTACGAAAAGACTAAGAATCAATTCACAGTCACGTTGTCGAAACTCTCTTAAACACTTGTGAAATGTAAGAAGTATTTTAAATTCCCATATGAAACTTCTTAAACGGAAGTGATTTTCTCATTCTGTCAAATAAAGAAATATAGTGGTCCTTTAAATAGTTATAACCATTATACAATATTGCCCTCTCCACCAGGCACCAACCATCTTAATTGTGGATACAATTTTCTAGCTAAGGCTAGTCTAGTAATTACATATTTATCTAAATCATGTGGTTTCATTCTCTTGATGTTGAGGTGAAAATGGATTTTATTCCAATTATTTTAAGTTTAAGCTTTGCCATCATACTCTTCAGAACTCAAAAACTTTGATTTCTTAGAGTGCTAAAGGAGTACTAAGAATGATATTCGTGGAACCCTAATCAACATCGTTTATGATTGAGATTAGAACGTATCTAATCGCCTTAAGCCCCCATTTACGAAGTTCTGATCTAAAAATACTAAACTCTCACATGTAATTTTGTATTTATTTATTTATTTATTTGTCGGGAATAATGACATTGAGAAGGAGAATATATATAAATATATTTTTGGTGAAAGTACGGTTAAATAAATTAAATATAATTGAAAGAAATCATGATTGTAGGTATCAATAGGGACAATTGGCATTTTGCACCCTCGAATTATACAGTTTTTGCATAATGCAATCTTAAATTGTAAAAATAGCACTTTGCACCCTTCAATTATATACTTATTGTCACCACGCACCCTCCACTCGTTTTCGGCGAGTTTTCTTGTCGGAAAATTATAACAACCGAAATATGAAGGATGTTTTTTGTCAATTTAATAGCCTTCCCTCCAAAACAAATCGAGTAATTGCCATTTTACACCCTTGAAATACACCTTATTTGCACAATACATCCTAAAACTATATTTTTAGCACTTTACATTCTTAAAATATATCATCTTCCAAGAATCCGCACCAGAAAATTTGGCATTTATGAGTTTTTGTCATTTCTATTTTTGGCATTACATTGTTGGCATTTCTTAGTTTTTCTTACCATTTCTGAAAATGAAATCAAGCATTAAAAAATAAGAAAGATATATTATAATGTCTGAAATGAATTATTTTAAATAAATTGGTAGAGCATGTCGTTGAATTGAGAGAATCCAAAAAAAAGAAGTTCGAGTTGAAAAGATTATGAAAGCCAGCCAAAGTCCGCATAATCTATTTTTTTTGTGCGGATTCTTAGAGGATGATCTATTTTAAGAATGTAAAGTACCCAAAATATAATCTTAGGATGTGATGTGCAAATGAGGTGTATTTTAAGGGTGCAAAATGACAATTACTCGATTTTTTTAGGAGGAAAACCATTAAATTGACAAAAAAACCCCTTCACATTCAGGTTGGTATAATTTTTCGGCAAGAGAAGTGTCGGAAATGAGTGGAGGGTGAGTGGTACCAATAAATATATAATTAAAGGGTACAAAGTGCTATTTTTATAATTTAAAATTGTATTGTGCAATAACTCTATAATTCGAGGATGTAAAATGCCAATTGACCGTATTAATAGGGCAATAAAAAGTTAAAATGGGAGGAGCTATAATTATAAAGGCTAAATTTCAATTTATCCCCCTGTATTTTGAAAATAGGCTAAATACCCCCCTCTGTTTTAGTAAATTCAGCACAAAACCCCCTTCCGTTAGAAACTAACGGAAGGTGGCGTACACGCGCCTGAAGTATGTTTGGGCATAATTTTTTTTCGCGTTTTGACTTCTCTTTGGTCCGTAATTGACTAAACTACCCCTGTGTTGTATATAAAATTACAATGGTGCAAATAGACTATTTTTGAAGGATTATTTTTGTATTTTTTTATATCCTAAAAGTAGAAGTAATTTGTTTTTAATATATTTATATTAAATATTAAAATACGTAAAAATAGAAAAATGCATTATCAAGTTTAATATACTAAATTTTAATTTTCAAAATTTAGTATCTACATGAATATAAATATTAAATAATTACAATAATTCAATTTATAAAGGAATTTAAATATTTTTATTAATTATACCAAATATTGTACACCACATTGAAGTAAATATTTAATAATTGTTATATTTATTTAAAATTAATTTAGTTAACTGAAATATATATTAATAAATATAATTAAGTTAATTAAAATAAATTAAAAAAAAACTGGGGCGATGGCGATCGCTACCGCCCCAGCACAGGAGGGCGACGCCGTCGCCCTCTTTCTTCCGCGCGCAGGATGGCGACGGCGCCGTCGTCGCCCTCCTTTCTTCCGCGCACAGGAGGGCGACGGCGCCGTCGTCTCGCCCTCCTTTCTTTTGTCGCACACAGGAGGGCGATGGGGATGACGTCGCCCTACTTTCTTTTACCTGGGCGACGTCACCGTTGCCAGATTTGTTGGCGGGGGGTGTGGGGAAGAGCAGTGGCGAAGCCAGAAAGTTGGCTTAGCCCTATCAAAATTTAATCACTTAATTTAAATAAAAATATTAAATTAAACAAAAAATTTAAGTTAGTACATAACCCATTACAAACTAAATATAAAAATATAGTGATATAAAGTGTCCGTTTGGCCCCTTAATTGAGCAGGTCAAACCTATATTTCAGGTATAAATACATTTTCTTGTATCGTTTGACCAAAAAATTTCAATAATGACTTTTGTGATTAAATTTAACCAAAATCACATTGTGATAAATTAAAAAAAAAAAACTATAATTTGTAGCTTTTAATCTTGTTGTAATTATATCTAATTACTCATTATGCCTAATGAATAACTTTTTAATCCTTCATTTACCTTAAAACAAGGTTAATTTTGGAATTTAGTGAAAAATGCATGTGTATAATTAGTTATGAAATTATGAACTTAAATGCTAAAATCACTTCTTCTAAATTAATATTATTACAATCTAATACTTTATAAATAATTATGCAACTGGGGAACAAAATTTCATCAAATACAACTAGTTCTTACAATTATTACTACGACAAATGAAAGGGCTACAAAGTTCTCAGTACTAGTAATTATGATTACATTAACATTATTCGAAATTATTTATATAGTAGGAATTAAGAACTATTTTTCATATTACATTTAGAAAGTCATAAAGAAAACATTAAAATTGGGCTATTCATTAACCACAATTATTTTCTCAACATCACATACTCTATGATAATTGAAGCTAAGCCCTGTTGGCCGCCGGGGCTCGACAGGGCTTAGCTTCGCCCCTGGGGAAGAGGGGTGGCAGGGGAGGAAGTCGGGTGTGTTGGGGGAAGGGGGGTGGTCTTTTGTTAAGTTATATATATAAATCATAATTTATTTTTTATAATTCTAATTATTTGTATATATTATAAATTAAAAATTTGTCGAATCCAGACCCTTCATTTTTTTTAGATCTCACGGTTGAAATTTATTGATCAGATCAACGGTTATTATATAAACAAAAAAGATTCAACGGTTAATAAAATAAGGAATAATATATAATAAAAAGGGCATAACGGTCATATAACTAAAAAATTAACGTCGTCAACTCAATTTAACGGAGTGGGGCGATTGAGCTATATTTAATAAAATAAAGGAGATTTTTAACCTATTTTTAAAACACAGAGGGATTTTTAGCTGAGTTTTTAAAACATAGGGGGGTTTTATGCAATTAAGTCAATTATAAAGGTGTCCTAGGGACAGCAACGTAAATTCAGAAAGGAGAGGGGCAAGAACGTAATCATGAAATCGTACGTGGCGTTCTGGGGTTGCAGCTTTGCTGCCCCCATTCCCCCCCCTATTCCCATCCAATAGCCAAACACTCCACCCCAAAACCAAACCCCACCGTAACAAAAAAAAAAAAAAAAAAAAGGAAAAAAAAAGGGAAAAGGATTTCTTTTTCTCCGCACGACAAAGCTCTGCGACGCCGCGGCCATATTTCCCGCAACCCCACACTGTCACTCACTCACTCACTGAGCCACGAACTTCCAATTACCGAAAAGAAACCCTAATTTCGACCGAATTTTCTGCGTTAGACATCGATCTGATATCTTGCTTTTGCTGGAGATTTAATCGTACAGGTAAATGCCGGAATCTAACGCCATGCTGCCTGAGGAGATAGCCGCTAAGTCGCCTCTGGACAAACCGCTTCACCAGCTCACTGAAGATGACATTGCTCAGCTCACTCGCGAAGACTGCCGCCGTTACCTCAAGGAGAAAGGTAGGGTGAGAAAGAAGGTTAATCTAAAAAGATAGAAACTAAATGAAGATTGTCAAGTGTCAGTATCATTTTTTTTCTTTTTTTTTGGGGTACTTCGTGGCGCAGGGATGAGGAGACCTTCGTGGAACAAATCTCAGGCGATTCAGCAAGTAATAATGCTGAAGACGCTCCTCGAAACGCCGCAGGATTCCGGCGCCGGTTCACGCAAGAGGCTTCACATTTCGCGCCCTCATAATAGCCGTAGCAGCAATAATGCTCTGGAGAATGTGCGTAATTCTTCTGTGTCTATTATTTAATTGTTATATTCCGGTGATACGGAAACTTCAAAAAACAAAAAAGAAATGGAGTAGAAGAAAAGAGACCCTGGCATGTTCTGCCTTGAGTTCAGTGATGCTGTAATATTAAATATAAGTATTTTTTAACTAATTTGTTGTTTAATTTATTACATACGCTAGGCTCCTAGAGGAACAAGCGGTGATGCGGAAAATTCTGTATCTGCAGAAGAAACGACACCGTACGACACAAGAGATCTGGACAAACCTGATTCCTCGGGTGGTTTTTCTGGCCGTTTTCCTGCCGCCAAAGATGAATCTGCTCAGCCTAGGTTATTTTCTTATTTCTCTTCTCTTGTACATAGAGGCATTATTTAAATTTTTGTTTCTAGAATTTTACTTACTGGATGAAAATTAAGCATTTCTCCACATATGACTGCTTGATACTTGTCTTTGTTGATGATTCTTTCTCCCTGAAATTTCAATTTCTCTTTCTCCCTCGTACCTTCTTTTTCTTGTTCAAATTCTGAACAGCTGCATGTAGTTAGGATTTTGCATATAGCTTTTCTGGTCTAGTTGACAAACTCGTAGCTTTCTTCGTCTTAGTTCTGGATATTGCATGTCACGAAACAAAACTTAGAACTTCTGCTAGTAGCTGATGGTTTATTAAATAATTGTTTCATATCATTATTTGGTCCAATTTATAGATATCAGGCAGCTCTATTCCCAAATGCATTATCTGCCCTAAGATATGGAAAGTGTCAGCAACTCATGGCAGATGGTATTGTCTTCATTGATTTTACCCAGGCATGCTTACAGAAAAAATTCTCTTCTGTCTTTGAGTACAGATTGAATACATCGGCTTCAGAGATCAAAAAGAGATGATGTGATATACTTTCACCTATACTGTCTTCATGGGTTCCTTGTAGATAATATTTTGCAAAGTAACAAATACCATTTGAATTGCTGTCCCGGTCATGTTTCAACATGTGCCCACAAATTAAGTACACATTTTGAATCTGTAATGTCCTAGAAAGCATAATTGAACCTATAAAAATGGAGACCTAATCAATTTGATGCTTTTGCAATGCATATGACAACATAGCGTGAAGGTTGCACTTCTTCTGAAGAGTCTTTCTTTCTTCCAGAACCACAGGTTTAACAAGTACTCCAGTTGGGCAAATGACAATATTCTATTGTGGCAAAATAAATGTGTATGATGATGTGCCGGCAGATAAGGTATTGAAGCTAGCAAGAGGTTATTTGTTTTACTCGTTTATTTAATCTAAAGGTTCTCTTTGTTTTCTCGTAAGCATTGCTCTGTGAACTTCATCTCCTAGATATTATCTTGGCCTCTACCTTGACCAACTGGCATGTTTCTTAGGCACAAGCTATAATGCATATCGCTGCAAGTCCACGACAGTATCCAGAAGAACAACTGGTTGATGGCTCTAAAATACTGCAACCTTTTCCATGCCTATCAAAAGCTGTCAGTGCCAAAGCACCTCCAGTTATCTTGCCGACTCACCAAACAGGTGATTGAAACCTTTGACTGCACAGTATGCGTTCACAGTCTTTCTTAGACTTTAAATTACGTACTTTCTCTTACTCTATTAAAGACAACATAAGTGTATAAGTCTCTCTCCCTCTTGTCTATGTGTGTGGCACATGCATGTGCATGTACTCACTCACGATCAACATCCTGAAAGAGCAAACCTGGAGAGTGCTGGTTCATAGTGCAAATTACTGATGTGATTTTGTGAGTCACAAAAAATATGTTGTGACTGGTGGTATGGTGTTCTGGAATTCCTGAAGAGGTTAATGTTGTGTTTGCCCACCGAGAAATTGTCTTCATATATACTAATTGGAATTTTCAATTGCTTCTACAGTGAAAACAAGTAACAACTCTCTACTGCTTGGAGAAGAAAATAACATTCTTCGTGAAGAGACACCTTGTAAGCATTTTTCCCTTCAACACTTCTATGAAGCTCCCCCAAGAGCCACTGTATAGTGGGCTTGTTATACAAGGGCCATTTCTGAGAGTTAAGATTTTTACTGTGAAATATACCACAAATAACTCAATCTGCTTTATCTACCTGTGCTTGGTAGTAAAAAAGTTGCATACTCAAAGCCAAAGGCCCGAAGGTCACAAGATCCGGAAATGGTGGATCATGCATTACCCAGTTGTGACCTATTTGTCATGGGCCTTGTGGCCATACCTCCCGTCCATTTTGAGAAAGTGTTCCAACATGAACCTTCTGTGTCTTTTCAAAGTGTCATTTAATTTGCCTCCTTGGGAATTATTTTTATACCTTCGTACAATCTTTTTGAAGGATAATGATCTATTTTCAATCTCTGTGGTGAAAAGTGTTTAATAGCGAAAAAAGAAAGGAAAAGTGTTGATGTGGTGGAGATAAAGGGTAAACATACATATTGCTTGGTGGCATAGAAGAAAACCGAGTGCGAATAACAATATTTTTGTGAAATTGAATGCACATTGGAAGTTCTCATATTGGTTGCTGTGCTTCCTCCGTATCTGATTAAACTTCAAAAGGTCCTTCATGATATATGAATGCTGTGCTGTATCCTCTGTCGAATTTTATCTCATATTCTTCCATCTTCAAAGCAGTGGAAGGACCTTCAACCAGAAAGGCTTCAGTACAAAGATATCTCGAGAAGAGAAAAGACAGGTATCTTGAATAGTTAAGTTATTCTCTGATAAAAAAATAAGAAAACTGGAGAGCGCTTCTGGTTCTTTCTTGGTCCCTCATATCTCTGTTAGGTGAAGGTTTAAGAGCAAGAGGAAGGCGGGAATGACCCCATGTGCAAGCTTGGATATGTACTTCAACCACCAAATGGGTAATCAGATGCCAAGAAGTGACACATGCTCCCCACCCCAAATCAGACCACCATCTACCCCTGCGCGCTGCAGTTCCATGGACAATGATTCAGTAAAGAATGTTTGCCTTTCTACTGGTCTCCAGTAACAAAGGTAAGATCTTTATCTTGAGGTTTTGCTTATCACTAGCCAATGTTATTTGTGCAAATTCTACTTTTCTTAAGCACATCCCCTTTGTTGCCCTCTATGGTTCTTGTCAATGTGTATTATTGGCCAAGATTTAATTTACTACAGATTTGCTTTAGGACATAATATACTTAGGATCAGAAACTTTGAAAGAGAAGCATGAAACACCTATAATGTTCAGTCCAATGTTCTAGGTGTGTGCTCTCTCTGTGCTGATTAAATCAGAATTAAGCAGATTCCTGCATGGGGTCCAAAATGACAAGTCATTGGTTTACTTCTCAGTAGCAATCTTTTCCACTGTGGAATTTGGAGGAAGACTTAATGATACCTGTTCTATCCATAAAGTATCTTGGTTAGTATTCCTGTCCAGGGCCTGACAAATGTTCCATGAGTTCTTGTGCAAGTCCCACCTTCTTAATTGGGTAAACTATATAATCCATATACTTATGCAGAAACCTTGGACGAATTATTTCTAGGAAATGCAAGTAAGCATGCAGTAAGAACGTCGAATGTCAATCCCTATATAAACATGGAGCCTGCCACTAAACTGCCGGGTCTTCATGGATAGATTAATTTTGTTGGTCCTCAGCAATTTTTTCAGTCCCATAGTACTCCTTGAAGTTCATTTGGAGTTGAATCCTTGGTAATGTGGGACAAGCAATTGATGAACCACATATACTAGTAAGTCCCAAATGAACGCCCAGTGATCACGATCAGTCGATCACATCTTTATTAAATTTCTCTTAGTGCAAATCCTCCGTATTCTTGACTGTTGTTATTTTTAAGCTGAGTGCATGTGCTTTCTTTGTCCTTGATTCTGGTACGAGCTCAGGATATTTTGTACAATATTATCTTTAACCCTCGTAGATCATACAGTCTTGTTGAATTCTACAACAAAAGATCAATGCAACATTTCGCTTATCCCTAACTACTTCCCCCCTCTGAAGCCTTCTGATAGTGCAGCTAGAATTAGAACAATTTTCAGCATGTGTCCTGTTTTTCAGTTTTTCTCATGTGAAGAGACACACCCACACATACGTCGTACTGCAGGCTCTCTTTAAAGCATATACATCTTTGCATTATTGCATGGCCTTTTAATTGAATCGTTCGTACTGCATGAGGGTATTACAAATACTTCCATTGCTTTCTTTTGATTGGTAGCCTGGAGCTGTTTGGAGGGAGAAAAACTATGAAAATAGATAGAGAAGGATTTTTTTATAAACACTGCTTTTCAGGTTTATAGGCGGATTCAACTGAAAAGGTTGGGCTGCTCCCACTTTGTTGGTTGCTTAAAATTTTTGCACCATGTGAGGTCAGATCTGTGGAGTCGGATTCATTCTTTGCTGGTCCGGTCAGATGACAAAAAATGTTGGCGGATGCAAAAGCAACTCATCGGATATTATTCATTTCCCTTCAAAGGAGGAATACCTCGAGTTGGTTAATTGATTTCCCCTTGATCCCTCGTTCATATTCATTATATTTTCTGGAGAGTAGCTATTAGCATCATGTGTCTATTAACTGTGACAATCCATTGATTCGAATCTTCTTGTTAGTTAAATTGGACCTGGAGGACTCCTCTACCAATATTTCGCAATTTGATCAAACACCAGTAATCTTTTAGGGACTGCTGATTATCATGCTTTCTGTTGAGTCATTATAACGAACTAAATATGTACAAAAGCAGTAGTTATGAGATGTCACAAGATAAAACTGGAAGCTCACGGCTCAAATGTGGATACATACATGATTTAGTTGTGCATTAGTTTCATCCTCTCAGAATTGGAGCTCGCAGCTAAAAAAACACAAAATCACCAGCAAATCTTAGATCTCTCACTATAATTCGTAAAGTGGCAGAAGTTAGATAATCAATTTTATATCCCTATCACACGTATCCTTTGTGCAGTTGTGAAGAGCAGAAATCACAATGGCTGACAGGTTATCTGTGCTCCCTGTCCTAAATGCATGACGAATTATCCAGTCCGCAAATGAGCTTGACGAGACATCTCCGGATGAGGACTCAGATGCCTTACCGAGTGCAAGATCGCACACGTCCTGGGGAGTCAATGTCTCAAATATACCATCTGATGCTACCACCAAATATGTGTTTTCAGGGGTAAACTGTCTCCAACCAGTGATTTCGGGATTGGCTGTAACACCGTATCTAGAAATAAATGTAGAAGAAACCCATTCTGGTTAGATATATATACTTTATAGTAAAACAAAACACCACCGAATAGAAAATGAGCTTCACCTTTTTAAATACACATCACCAATAGCTCTGGACACAGCCAATACACCATTGACACGAGGAACGCCCCATACACGAACAAACCCACCAGCTGCTTCAATTCGGACCTTCTCATCTTCTCTATCTGGATGATGATCTCTTGTCAATTCCTCGGCATAAACTTCTACTGATGGAGCTTCTGTACAATAAGTAGGTTACAGTTGAGGGAGAGGGAGATCACAAATTTTCAATGAGAACTAAGAGATGCATAATGGCAGTGTAGTTCACATGATCTAAAAAAAACATGGAAAGGAAAGAATTGAGCTGATCACTATAACAATTTTCCACCAAAATGACCAAAATCAAGGAGCCAGAGTTCATAAATATTGGACCTTCAGCATCATGGTGGAAATGAACTTTTCGAGAGCACAGAATTGCCTTTGAATCACCAACATTGGCAACCAGAAATTCACCGTTACTCAGAAGAACAACAGTGGCAGTAGACCCTGAAACATAGCCTTCCTCTAAAGCTTCCTGGATAGGAAAATAAACTTGAAACAAGCAATCAACATTACTAGCTCTATAACATAATAAAGGAGTGGGAAATGGATATCAGACCTTTGAAAATTCCAAATCAATGTCATGGATTGTCCTCAACAATGCTTCCTCTAAAATTGGATGCAGTGAATAGTGATGATTTATATGTGCTGTCCTCTGAGATCTGCATAGACATGAAGAAAAAGATCTGATAGAATCAAAACTACGTTGTGAAAATCTTGACACATAGAAATCAAGGGATTTCAAAATTAAACTTGACAACTTTGGCAAGAACTATCGTTCATTGTAATATGTTTAAAACATAGAACAGATTTTGAGCACAAACGGTGACTCCGATATCAGTGTCCAAACCTCGTGAATGCATGTGAGTCGAGGTTCTCTTTGTTGCTTGGAAGTGCTAGTTTGTATGCAGTGAACACGACATGCAAGATAAAATAATTGAAAAGTTTTGTTGAAGCCATCTCACTGGCTTCCTCGCCTCCATGGCCATCAAATATAGCTGCAATACCAACAGTAATCTCCTCCAACCCAGCTTCATCTGCATTTTAGTCAAGCTTCATGAGCTCCCATATGCTTGCAGGAAAAAATTGAGATCGAGTGTAAACGCGCTGATCATGAAGAAGATACTTATACATTTATAGAGCATACAGACATACACATGAAACCACAAGCTCCTTTATGACAACTTGCATCAAAAGTAACTTCTACAGTTATGTTCCTATTTGGGCTTAGTAATAAGGTAAAACATAATTACGCCATATATCTTATCGATAGAACAATCTAGCATAAGGAGTTCCACATCATAACCATAATAAAATCAAGCAGAGAACGAAGCTAAGGTTACCTGAAAATGGCAGTTTCATGTCAAGATTACATGCAACGCGATCTTCTTGATACTCTCTGTGTCCTTGAAGTGTGGCAAACTGGCAATTCTTTCTTGAATTTTCAGAAGCATATGCATGGGAAAGAACCCATCCGGGACACTCATGTGAACTAAAAACAGCAGGAGCCCCGCCTTCGTCATATGCCATCATACAGGAAACCGAAACCCCGTGAACCCCGTATGATACAGCACATAACAGAACTCCTATAACTGCTACATTTACGAGCTCTTTCCTTATAAAGTTCACAATCATTCTAATCTCCTGAAAAACTAAAACAGGAAAAGTCAAGAAAAACATTATTATTTTTTGCTACAAGTAGTTGCCAACAGAGATATCTCAGACACAGAGAATGTTGCGAAGTGCTAGACAGTCTATCCATTATTATCTATAAAGCATACACATGTATAGCCCTTCCCTAACACTGGTTCAGACAATTAGACAAACATATAACATACAATTCAGCCAGAAGTTGTAGAACCTTATGCAATTCAAGATTGTCAAGATAAATCCAAAAATATAGTAAAGCTGTAAAAGAAAGTTTCTTTTTTTCCTTTTTTTTTGCCGCTTTAAAACCTTTAAGTTTGATGACCCAACAATATAAAGAGTTCAATCAGCGCTTTCACATGTACAAAATCAGCGTTTAAACGAACATGTTCCAGGCCATGCAAGTGAAATTAATGTTCAAAGAGTTGTTGAAACCAGGTTCACGCATATGCCCATGCATCAAGAAGTAGAACCCATGAAATGGGGCAGCAAAGGGGTTTTCGACGCTTTATATAAACAAACCTAGAGCGGTGACTACCATGGCGGTTCAACTTTTGATCGTTGAAATTCTGGCTTCTTCCACCTTTAAATACAATGGAACTTCTTGGATTGATCATCGATTATACACACCTCAAATATGGTTTGCGGCGGCGACAAGTTTGCTCTTCCGCCATTAAGCGTTCCAATTCGAACATTTTGGAGAAGTAGAGAGTTTTTCAGCAAGTGTTAATCCATACTTAAAAACTTACAATAACTCTATTTGACAAATAAATATTTTCTCCATTAATTAATTATATTAATAATGTAAAGTTAAAGCTTTTGTCATTTTAATTAATTATCCATTTATCTTTTTTTTTTCATTTTATTTAATAAAATAAACATAAGAAGAATTTATCAATTATATACACGGATCAAATGTACTTTAATTGATGAGTAATAATTATGCCCATAATATACCACTGGTTGTTTGCTACCTTGATGATACCGTCCACATGAATTTGCCAACTATGAACAAATGATATTATAATTATATATAATCCAACGATTAATAACTCATCTAAAAATAATAGGATAAATTACATTGATACTCCCTAATGTTAGGTTTAATTACACAAACATTTCTATCTTTTGTATAATTATAATTACACCCCCTGAAGGATGTAGTGTAATAATTTTCAAGAGTATTAGTGTAAGTTTTGATTTTGAGTAGGAGTGTAGTTGTAATACAATTATAAACTAAAAAAGTGTAGCTATAATTTAATAAAAAAATAGGTGTTGCATACTTTGATTTAACTTCAAAGGATATTACTATAATTTATCTAAAATAGTATTATCAACGTATATGATCCAAGAATTCATAACTCATGTACATACAAACTCACGTAGACTGCATCAAATTAACAAATGGTTGCCATTCCTAATCCAATATATGAAATTCAGCTATTCAACTCGTTTAATATGAAAAATCATTCTCTTTTAATTTATAAAAGCTCATTGATATATTTATTATCTCATTCCTATATATAATTACCTTTTTAATCCAAATATATCCCCACATGAAGGGCCATCAACTTTGCATCTAATAACAAGATTAATATATATATAGACAAAAAATTTCCAAGAAAAGAAAAATGAAGAGGGAGGAGAGGGGAAGATGATACAACTACAAGATGATTCTTTTCTTTTTTTCTTGGTGAAAATTAGCTACAAGATTGTTGGCACATTGAGGAGGCACCATCAGGTCTAACACTGACGAATGATACAAGCTATTCCTTGTCTTGATGATCTCAAGGCTCTTGGCTGTTCACACGGCTATGAAGTTCTAACATCTCTTGGTGATTAGGGTCGACTGAGAGAGCAGCCCGACAGTCTCGCAACGCTCCCATGACATCGCCAATGTGCTCATGAAATGCAGCGCGAAGGTGAAGGAGGTGAAGATCTGCCTTGAACGCGATGGCCCTCGACAGTTCTGCAATGGCTTCTTTCTCCTTGTGGTTATCCATCAAAACTGCAGACAACCAAATAGACATGGAGAATTCTCCCAAGTTAGAATCATGGGATTATCGACATAACTACCAAATAGTATCGAATCCAAGATGTTTTGCTATATGATAAAATTTAGCAGGGCTGAAACAGAAGGAAAAGGAGCCTAGCCGTTGGTATGACTTTTGCTAAGAAATCTAACCTGCAGCGCGGTATCTGTATGGATAAACTCGAAGAGGATCTAAGCGTGTGACCATCTCAAGATCTGCCTTTGTGAGTTCACGCTCGCAGTACTCAGACCGCTTTTCATAAGCAGATGCGTTGTTCCTTGCTTTCTCAATCAGTTTAGTCATCTCTGCATATGCAGCATTTTTATCATTTCTCAGAAAGTGGACTCGAGCAAGGCCCTGGTGTGCTCGGGTATGCCGGATTTTGAGGGCATTTATGTAGCAATCAGCTGCAGCATCTAGCTTACCACAATCAACATAGACACTTCCAAGATTGTTCAGGGCCTAGTGAGAAATAGAAAAGTATTAGAGAAGTTGGTACGTTGGTGTAACACAATTAAGACATTAAAGTAGAGGAGGAAATATCAAGTCAAAGAAATGAACGCCATAATCTATCATTTATCGTAGCAAGAAAAATCTCATAGCCAACACTAAGGAAACAGTTGAAATAACTTTGATCACATCAGAATATCTAAACCTTAACTGCTTTCACAAAGCTAATATCATCTTGAGTCAAGACTATGATTTTTGGGGCAGTTTGCAGAAGGGGAATCCCTTAAAAGGGCAAGAGAAATTATTTTCGGATGTACTGCATGCTATAAGTATATAATAAGGAAACCCCAGGTATTTCCTGTTGGCAGCCACAACTAGAACTGTTCTCCAGAAAGCTCTCACATTAATGTGAAGTAAACCAATCAGAAGCTAGAGCTTTGCATCACAAGGGAAACTTCACTGTCTTCTTATTTTTACAGATATCAGAAGGAAAGGACTCATACCTGACCCTTGCGAAGTCTGTCTGAAGGGCACTTCAGAGCTTCTTCAAGAAGTGATACAACAGTGGACGAACAAGATGGATCCTGACTAGAGTCGGCTAAAGCATAGGCTTTCAAGAAAAAAGCTTCAAAGGATCTTTGGAGACTAATAGACTCCTCCGCTTTCCGCAGCCCTTCCTCGCAATGACCAGTATCATATAAGATCCATCCCTCATAAACTAATCTTTCAGGTTCACTTGATGCATGTTGGCGTGCTAGCTGCAAGCTCCTCATTGCGGCTTCAGGACAATTCAGTCTGATCACAAACAAGGTAATGTTAGGATTCCAGGAATTCATTTTTCCAGCCAATTTATGCATGATTGAGAAACGGGAAAAGAATTAGCATCCAGTTATGTCTTGTTCATAAATTCGAACATGATTGAGACATTGGGAAGAAACTTGTTAGAAATTTCTATTATACAATTTAAAAACCTCAGCAATAGCAGTATCAGCATCAGAAAGCTAAGGATACTTCCTAGTACATTACAAAGTCAGAAATGAGAAACCTAAAAGTAAAAAATATGTTTGAAAGTATCATGTCAAGACTCTTTTAATTGTTTCAACATGCATATTGGTGTCTCAATCAAATAAGGTAGCCCAAAAGTAGTCCTTTGCGAAATGTAGCACACCATTGGCAAAAATGCATAAAGTGATGTTATTAGATTAATAATATTTAATCAAGATATATTGCATTTTTTGCTTATAAGTATATGATTGCATATTGTTAAAAGAAGACTAATAAGGAAAGTTACCTGAGGAGAAGTAAAGACTGTCTAAAGTACAGAACTCCTTTAGCGGCATCAGACTCAAGCATCTGATATATTACAGAGAGTGATCCAATATCATCAACCAAAGACCATCTGTCATAAAGCTGCAGCCAACAATCAGCTGTTGTCCAATTCTCGACATGCTCACGCACAAGGGTACGAAGTTGTGAAGCTGCAACTCGCCCATCAAACATTCTATAATCTGGAGAAAGAGTGAGAATCGCTTGAACATCACATATAGCTGATTGGTAATCCTCCAGAGCAAGATAGAAACAAAACCGCAGCTCCAAGCACTCTAGTGCTAGTTTGAATCCAAGAACCCTGTTGATCTCTGCAAGGGCCGATTGAACATCCTGTTTTCTCATCAAGGATGCAGCTCGATACATGTACGGATACGTCAAGGTTGGGTCCAGTTCAGTAGCTCTCTCAAGTTCTTCCAACTTTTTGTCGCCATCACAGTATAATGACCTCTCTTGATACATCCATCCAAGTGGACTATAAGAGGATATGATAGAGCTGATCTTTTCATAAGACCAATCCTTGTGCCCCTTGATGTGACTTAATCTGGCTAAGCCAACAACAGAATAAACATGCCCTTCACTCACAGCAGCCTTGAACATCTTTTCTGCTTTATCATATTCTTTTCTGAAAAGTCTAACACATCCCAACTGATGAAACGCTATCATTTTCTGCCGGCTGGTTCCAGCACAGTCTACTAACTGCTTTAAGAAACGCACTGCTCTGTCTGAGGAGGGATCAGAATCCATGGCAACTTCCGTCAACAAAGAATAGAGAGAAAATGAGGCACTTCCTACCATTATTGACCTTTGTTGTGCATTGAGAGTGCTTAACAGTTGAACTACCTGTTTATCATTCAGGGAATCAGGAAGTTCATGTAGAAACACTTGCAAACAAGAAGCAGCTAGTACAGGAGAATTCTGCTCAAGAGCAAATTCCATAAGCTCCACAGCATCTTGTCTGGACACCACCAAGGAAGCAAGTTTCTTGTCACATGCATCTTTCAGGCTTTCACAGCAAAATCTGTTGGCAAACACCAATATTTCTAACAAGAGACTACAGGGCACTTCACTTAAACTTCCTGTTTTGCTGAAATCACTAACTGCTCTTAAACCTGAGGGGGAAATATTGTTTTCAGAAAGATCAATTTCATCACTAAATGATTCTGTGAAACAGCCATTAAGCATGGCATGAAATGGAGCAGAAAGTCGAGCAATCTCATGTCTGTCACATGTTATTTTCTCGTCTCCAATTTGAAAAGAAACCATACGCTGCAAGAGATTGTCTTTCAGCATATCAGGACAGCTTGGAGTTCCATATGCAGGAAATTCAGAGGCGATATCTATAGCCCCAAACTCCTTAGCACATTTGCCACAAGAGGTTAGCAAGTCAGAGATGATCTCTTCACCTTGCTTCTCATACTTCAACCATGCCCCAAAGACGAGTTTCTCATAAACAGTGCTCGACTTCAGCCAAGCTGAGCGAAGGCTCCTTCGCATCAATTTTGCTTCTCCAAGGCCTTTAAAGACCTGATACTGAAGCAAGTAGAGATTCGACCTCTCTGTCGGAGGACACGTCTCAAGTTCTTCGTGAATTTGAGCCAACACTTCAACATAATCAACAGGCTTATAAACTGGAAGAATTCGAGGTTCAGGAACCCTGATAAGAGATTCCCTACAAACATTGCAAATATCCAATACTTAGTCGCATGTCATAAGGACGAAAAATGGTCAACACTCAATTCATAAGCTTACACGAGGAAAACACACACACAGGGAGAGAGAAATAAATAAAATACAGAGAGTACATACATTGAAGATGGAGACCGCGATGCAAGTTTCGTAAGCTTGCCTCTTTCAACCTGGAGCCATGACTGAGGATTGATGGCGTTCAGCTGTGGTTCTTTACAAGAATCCGAAGGAAAAAGAGTCCTCATGGGACAAAAAAGCTGAAACAGGTCCCAGATCTCCACAATGGCAATATAGATCTTCCCCTCCAAATTTTAGAGGGCAAAAATAAATTACAAAAATTGTTGAACAAAGAAAAATTCCTTCACTTAACAATCACTATCTCTCCTAAGCTGAAACACTCTCCCGATCACCCAAAATACAAACTTTTCAAGAATTCAAATAGGTTTAAAACAAACAGTACAGTACATGAACTTTCGGGCTTCCCAACAATTCTAAATAAATCTTAAAAAATTCACCATCAAGAAGAGAGCGGTCTTGACGGCTCAAATAATGATAAGATTAATAAAGAAACTTGAACCCTGTAACTTAGACTTCGTAAAGTATCTACACTCCATAAATAGAAGACCAGAAAACAACTAAAAATGCCAAAAACCCACTAAAACTAGGTAAGATCTCTACAAGAATCTAACCAAAACCACATTCAGCCAACAAATCTCCTAACAGTAACAACCCACCAAACAAGGAGTGAACTAAACCAAAATCAAGAGCGAACCCACTAGTCTCCTGGTCTCGATTTCAGAACCCCAAGACCCAGAAAGCAAGAATCGGGAACAGAGCAGCACCAGCAGCGTGTGGATCAAATCAAAGCTTATGGAATGGAATCCCAGAGGAAAAAACTACAGTCTTTCACTTTTCTTTCTTGCTTTCGTTTTGGTAAAAGAAAAGTTTCTACTTTTCCTGTCGCTCTCTTTCCTTTCATTCCCCTTTTCTTTTCTTCATTTATTTTTTCGGTTCAAAATTTTCCACTTAGTTTATATCCGTTGGACGACGCAAAGGCTGCAACCAACCTTGCTCTATGTTGGGAGTAGGATCAAGAAATGTAAATCAAACATGGAACTACCCATACGACGACGTTTAGTAGGTACATACAGCTAGGTCAAGTTGTCTCTATGCTGGCAAAGATTTTTAGGTCAAAATTTGGTTACCAAAATTTAGCTGGAGGAAATCCCTTGCATCACTTGATTCTAATAAGTGAAAAAACATGGCCTTATGTTTGGTTTCATTTTTTGAATGTTTTGTTTTGTTTTGGGAGATAGAGAGAGAAAAATAAAGATAAATAAGTGTGTGTTAAAGATATAGTGTATGTTTGAATTTATTTTTGGAGTTAATTTTAAATAGTGTAAAAAATATATTGTATGTATTATGTTATATATTTAAAGACAAAAAACACTGTTCATTGTCAAATCATGTTTTTTTTATATATTTTTATATATGTATATAGTAATATTTGATTTATTTTTATGTATTGTGTTGTATATTGGGAGACAAAAAATACGATTCATTGTCAAATCATGTCTCTTTTATATATTTTTATAAATATATATATATATGTATATAATAATATTTGTTTATTTATAGGTAAATATATATACATATATATGGGAGAATGGGCCAAAACACCTAGTAAAGGTGTTTCGGATAATATTATATTTGATTTTATTTTCTCACTGTTTCAAAGATAACTAGGAAATGAAACCAAACATTGCAGGAGTCTTTTATTATTTTAAAACAAAAAAAAGGAAAAATTGCATTTTTTATCCACACAACAGAGAGTATTGCAATTTTGATCACACAGTTTACGACTTAGCACTTTTTGTATCATAAGCTAAAAAATTATAGCATTCGAGACAAATAAATACTATAATATTTTATACTATTCACTATCATGTGAGACCAAATGTGTTCAATTCATAAACTGTGAGACCAAAAGCACGTCAGACTCTGTCGTCCTGAGTCCAAAATTACAACTTTCCCATAGAACAATCAAATTTCAAAAGTTTGGCAGCTATTATTCAGGAGTAAGAGAAGCTTGAATTCAATTAAGAAAAGGAAAGTGATGACACTAATATACTATTTCATGTCACTTCTTTAAAGTTTTTGTCATCTTCTTTAATTTTAGTAAGCTATAAATGCGACAAAATCAGTTAGTTGGATTTTAATAATTAATAGTTACCATATATCAATAAGAATTCTTACTAAGTAAAGAAGGGGTGATGGGATGATGACGAGGTATTCCAACGAAATTGTAGTCTTTTTTTTTTTAAAAATATATATATAACATATTACTAACTTTTTAGGCATTTTCCAAAAAATAATGTACGTTTTGGTAACTTTTGAACTGTCGATATCAATTTTATTGTAATATAGATATGAATATTGTGAATTGTTTGATTAAAAGTATATTTGAATATAAGTAAGTTTAATTTATTCAGAGTCGAGGAGTAGAACTGTAGCGTTTGATCCCAAGTCATGTTTGATAATTCAAATATTTGTGTTTTTTTTTTAATCTAAATTTACACCACAAATATTTGAATTATTATGGAATATATGGGACCCATTGGAACTTTACGTCTTGATTTCGAACAAATCAATTGTTTCAAAAGGAAAAGGAACAGAGAGATTTGCGTTTCAAAATTCGAATTACAACAACAAAAATATAAGCAACCCCTGTGATATTATAAATGTGCAAATTACGTCCTTATGAAAAATAAAATAATAATTTAACTCCCTGTGTATTTTATATTGAATCAATTACCCTGTGTTTTTTAAAATGGAACAATTTATCCCCTATCTAGAGAGACTAGGGGGGTAAATTGCTCTATTTTAAAGAACACATAAAATTAAATTATTGTATTCATATGGGGCAAATTGCTCATTTACAATATCATAAACAGATAAATTGTATTAAATCCAATTAAATACTGTAAGACATTAGTTCCAGGACAAGCAAAATGAACCAGATATATTGGGCTGTCCTGTACAAAGTGGAAACTGGAGTGGGATTTCAGAATATTTATGATTAAGGTGGATGTTCAGTCAACCACTCATCAAAATATACTTTTAAGATAAGACTCATTGCAGTAGTTGAAATCTCTGCTCCAATATCAATATGATGGACAAAAATAATGATCAAGAGGTTAAGACAATTTCAATACCACAAACAGTTGATTATGATGCACGCAAGCATTGCACAAATTGAAAAATATTAACCTCGAACACACCGGGCCGGGGCAGTATTGATGAAACCTTCAAGTGGATCCAATGGCAGCTTCTATCGTTCCCGTCCCGGTTTTCTGTAGCTTCCCCAAGCCTCCTGTTTGCCATGCCCGGGTCGCTTTGTGGTTTTTCCTTCCTAGTTGGTGCCCGGAAAGCAAATAGAATGGCTCGAGCAATATTTGTATTCTCGATTCCAGCAGGGCCATTTGAGTTGATGTCTTCTATTGGGATCCATGACCGGGCCACCAAAGGAAGTCGGAAACCAAGCTAGAAAAAGCCAACCATTGCTCTGCTTCTTAGAAGGTTTACCAACAATCCCCCGTTACAATGCTGATGGCTGCAGTTTTGATTCTGTAGAGGTAGAAATTAGAAGTGTAACACAATTAACAATCAGGAGCTGATAAACTGCATATTGGACAGTAAGGAAAGACCAAAGATGAGCATGTTTGCAAGTGTAGAAACTAAAAGCTTTTTAAATTTTCTTCTGGATAAGGAAAGTAGGTACAGCAAGGAACAATCTTCCCAACCGCACCAGCCATCCCATCCCTCCAGGAGGAAATAAAGAACATTGAATTTAGCATAATTTGGTGGTAAAGAAAAACACACCTAGACTTTTCCACGAGTTGACTTCCAAGAAGCTGATGAAAAATAAGGATGTTTAAGTGCGTCATCAACACCAAGTCGGTCCTCCTGGTCCAAATCATTTGGTCATGATATATTGGCATACGCACAGACAGCTCAAAGTTAGTCATGTTGAGTCACTCTAGATTGGGAGTACCACATGCATCATATATTGGCATCTAACATTCGTGAAACATCCAGGATGATTCTATCTCAGAAGTGAATTGAATGAAAACTAAACCTGTTAAGACCAAACTTACTGGATCCCACCGCAATAAGTCACGTACTAAACGCAAAGCCCATACATTTGGAAATCTGAGAAATTTGAGGAAAAGGAGGTTGAAGAAAGCAGTGGCTCAGTCATATTATAAACATGTACCAACGGAGGGAAGGAGAAGTCAAAATCTGACCCCAATTTAAGAGGATCTCTATTCTGTATCTGATAAGAGAAGTACTCTTCAGAGCACTTCCAGGAAACTGGTGAACTGGAACCCTGTAATGAAGCACACACCTTTAATTCATAGAGAATAACAACGCAAACAACCAGTTTAGCTCTGTCAAAGAATTCTTTGCCAACTCTCTTTGCACAAAATTAGGAGCTCCATTCTAATTATGGCTCACAAAAACTTTCTTCATAGTTTATCATAGTATCAGCAAAACCAGATTGAAGATCCATGCTACTACAAAATCTCCGGTATCAAGTTGAAAATTACACACTGCTTCATGTACGGCACAGAAACTAAGTGATGATATAAAAAGGGAGTAAAATGAATCG
This sequence comes from Sesamum alatum, assembly GCA_034509735.1. Taxonomy (NCBI): domain Eukaryota; kingdom Viridiplantae; phylum Streptophyta; class Magnoliopsida; order Lamiales; family Pedaliaceae; genus Sesamum; species Sesamum alatum. The sequence goes on from JACGWO010000009.1 coordinate 5,129,234, forward strand.
TCTCTGGACAGGTAAAGTTGGAATCTTGCTACTAGGTTCTGCTGTTTCGGACGTCACAAATGTCATACAGTATAAGCCATACAAGCATTCTGCAAATACTAATGGCAGGACAAACACTAATCATCTGACTTAATATTATTGAAAAGACATCCTATGGACTATGGACAATCAAAACAGAAGTCAGCATGAATTAGTTTAAGGCCAAATGGCCAACTCCAAAGTTTTGCATAAAACATGGCTGAAGAAAAGAACCACCTGGCCATTTGTACCCCAATTTTGACGAAGCTTTGAGGAAATTCCAGGAATCAAGATGCACATCTCCATCAAAGCTCTAAGTCTGGCAACAACGAACATATCAATGATAGTCACAATAGGTCGCAGCGACCAACAGAAATGTCAATGATCCATTATTGGGTACAAACAAAAAGCTTTTAGGTTGGAATAGAATCAAAGTTCAGTCATATTGCATCACAAACAGCATTTGTCAAATGAACCAGTCATCAAAATACCCACAGAATATGTTGGAATTTATATTTGAAGTACTTATAATGATGCTCGAAGAAACAATAATTAGGACTTACTTGTAAGCAAGCTCTTTCAAGCTATCATTCCACCCCTTGAGGTGCTGATTTAGAAGAGCTTGAGTAACAGAATTTATTTGAAACACATTGGGAGATCCTAAAATAAACTCCAGGATTACCACACCAACACTCCACATATCATACCTATCCAAGAAAACAGCTCTTAGAGATCAATCATATTGAATAGAATGGATATCAGATGCATTAATAATTCATTTGCCATTATTTTATTATCCTCAACTTGCTATAAGTTCATTACTAACACCAAATGAGTGGCATACTGGTACCAATCTTACTGAAGTACCAGTAGTTCTGGGAGACACAAATATCGGCTCAACTGTGTCCAAGCACAATTTCCCATGTTAAATGAGCTTTAATCTCCTTTGTGTTTCCATTTTGTTACAAAATGAGTTCAAAACAGATTTAAACCAACGTGTTAAACCAACCAACTGATGTTAATACAGACAATAACTAGAACCACAAGTAAGAGAAAAACCAGATATATGGAGACCAACATACGGAAGAATCGTAAACAATTCTTTTCAGCAATCTCCTCTCAACAATTTGGCAAGGTATTCAGTCTCTTCCACAGTTTAATTAAAAAGCATCCCCAGATCTCCTTTTATGCAAGTGCGAGCCCATGCAGTCCAATAAATTGAGATAATGCTACCTTTCAGAACCAACTATTTAAGATAAAAAGCAACAGTTCAACTATCGCTAGGATGTTCAGAATTGTGGAAGGATGGGAGTCCATTATTATTCTATTTACTTTAGCCTGAACACAGAACTTGATAATTATTCGATTCGTTTAGTACAGCTTAAAGAATTGCATACACATTAATACAGCAAGATATCTTCAGCCAGAGAAAATAAATAACTAACTGGTGTGTGTATATTGATCCAGAGAAAGAAAATGAAATCAGTTTAAAAGTATGTTATAATCATCTGTTATCATCTTGCTGGCCACTAATATGAAAAAGTACAAGTTATTTGAAAAAGAAATCAACGTACTTTGCGGTGACACTAGACGGCCCACGATACCAACTCACATTTAGGAAAGCTTCTGGTGGAGCATACTCAGATGTTTGTTCAGCACTATTACATAGAAAAGCAAAAGGAAGTCAAATATTGCAAGAAGAACCACGAGAGTAGCATGAAAATGGCGGAAGTCGGTGCTTCTGACCCATGAAAAGATTCTCTCTAGAAAAAATATCAAAGATAGAAATAGGCCTTGAACACTCAGCAACATGAACTAGCATAAAATTAAACATCCATCACATAAAGGAAAATAATTCGCGACGTGTAGCAATTGTGACCCAGGCCAAGCAGAGGAGGGCCCAGTAGAGTTTGGAGCACTGCACATGCATTGGCCTAAACGCTGCATTATCTTAAATTGAAATCTTTTAGCAAATTCCTATTCTGTACTTGCTGGCTATTCCTCAGCATAAAATTTAAGAAAGAGACTAGAAAGATGGAACGACATGCCCGCAAAAAAATGTACCTAGAAGGTCCAACAGACCCATATAAATGCTTCACCGTGAAATCATTCACAGCGCTACCGAAGTCAATAATGCGCCTGCATTTGATAGGGAAAAAGGCATCAAAACTACTCCGAGAGCATAAAAGGATTAGAGTCCAGCACTGAATTATATATCAGCAAACAGGTATTTTGACATGCATGCACGCCAGTGATAAAACGACTCATATTACCACAGCCAAATCCCCGACCGAACATAGTTGACCAATTTTATAGTAAGACGGTGAAGGCGATACTAGAAAATCCGTGTAAAGAACAACAGCATACAAGGTTCCAAATTAAGGGGATCTGATATACCATAAACTGTAAAAAGTTCATATTCTCTAATTTATAGCAGTAAGATAGAACATTCAGCAACTTGCAATGAATCAGAATGTGAAACACCATAACTAAAGCAAAATACAGTACATTTTAGTGGTGTAGTTCTTATCACTGTCTGGGCTTCCTCTCAAGCATCCTCCTGTCTCCTTATCTTCAAAGCATATTACCATGTTTTCTTGCAAGAGGAAAACATATGAGATCCTCAATCATTTTGATTATGTAACATAGAGAAATAGAATCGCATAACTGAAAGAGGTCCTCACCAGGTTTAATATCCCTATGAGTGATGTTACGGTCGTGGCAGGATTTAAGCGCCATCAACTAAGCAAAAAGTAAGAAAGTATATCATCAGGTTATTTGATGAAACATGTCCTATATTTTACACCTATTTACCAATCGAAATATCTGATCCCAGCCAAGGGGGAGTGGGAGGTGGGGTACTCATGCCCAATTTGCTTTGAGACAGGTTTAAAGGGATTATCAAGAAATGCTCGTGTTGGTTCCCACAAATTAAGCAAGTAATATTAGCATACCAACTGCCATATTATATTACGAAACTCCTCTTGCCCTGCTTCTGTAGTCCTCAACCAGTGCCACCATCTTGATGGACGTAATATCTGAACACGCTTCCCATGCTCATTTCTTTCTTTGTCAGCATCAGTTCCAACTTCTTCAGCAGTGTACAAAAGTTTTGACAAGGAAACACCTTCATGACGAAATACAAGCCATATCTCATTAGATCGTGACTCAAAAGACTCCACGTATCTGGCAATATGATTCAATCCTTCTTCATAGGCTGCTCCATGCAGTCTTTTTTCCCTAAAAACCACATCCTCAAGATTCAAGGGTTCTTCCTCACTTTCTTGGTTAACTGATTCATTTACATTTGTGAAGCCATACACATTGCATTGTGATATTTTCGAGACAAAATCTGGTTCTGCAGGAGATGATGAACCTTGTAGAGAATTTGAGGCATTCAAAAAAACTTCACCGAAATATTTCTCACGTAACCCACTCAAGTAGGCAGAAATTCCCCTTTCCACCTGTTCAACAAAACCACTGGATTTATTAAATCAAGCACTTGATGATTACAATAACTGACAAAAGCTTCCATTTCAAAAGACTACATAGCTGGTATAGTATGATAATTGATAGATAACAGATGATATTCCAGTAATATAGCTAGTGAAAATCAACAATACTTGCAATCTTCTAATGAAAATGACATTCTCCGGCAGAAAATGAAAAGAAAAGTACAAAACCATATTACTATGATAAAAAAATGAGACAAGTTTCTCAAGCAACTTATCAGATTACTGTCACTATCCCCTTACGCTAAGAAGAATATAACGACACAAAAGTCAGAATGTTTGGAAAATTTGCAACACTATATAATGACTCAATTACAAAGATTGTAATATAAACATCTCAGCAGAACTGTAGTTTATTGTTTCCTGACACCCGGCACATGGATACAATCTGTCACTTTTATATGTAAGCTGAGAAAACCAAAGGCTGGTCTTGAAGTTCGGAGAACTCAGCACCTACACGACTCTTAAGCAGGCATTTTCTCATAAAATGTTAAACATCAGTTATATCACGTAAAAGTAAACGAAAAATTAAGTAAGTTGACGAAATAAGGACTTCAGTGAAGCTCTAAGATGCCTATATCACTTTTAAAGTGAAAATTGGAGATAAAGAGCAGTTTTAACTTAGTCTTTAATTCTACTGCAGATACATAGAAGACAGGTATTGCAATATAAGTTTCATCACCATTTTCTTTTCTATAATTACCTTGTTGTCATGTTATTGTGTAGTTTAGGTTCACAAGAGCTTCAGGGTTTAAAACTTATAATAGCATATCTTTTCCTATCTTTAACTTGTTTGTGTACAGCAGAAATCCATTTCTGAAGGCACAATTCTGTTAGCATTGAGGTGGCCCAGCAGCAAATTGCAATTCTACTGCTTTTGGCAACAAACAACAGCGGATGACACTAGCCCTTTTTTTCCAACACAGGTTGCTTGCTGTCTCTGAGATGTAAAAGGTTATGACTTAAACATGGTTGTCGTCTTCTGAATGTGCGGCAAGTGTCAATTTACCCAAAAAAGAAAAGGTTTGCATAATGGAGGTGCGTATACATTCATGGAAACATTACAATTGAACGTGTAAAAATGCAATGAAAGCATATACAACTTAATATTTACCATTATCCGCTTCAAAATGAACATATTGCCATCAGAACCAGCATTGCAATCTTCACCAAACACATTTCCAGCTGTATTTTCACCATATGCCCTCAAAAGCTCATTTCTATACAAAATATTTTTCTGTACATGCCTGCTTTTTGGATCTTTCCCAACTTGAGAACAATTCCAATCGAAAGCAAGCCAAACTTCTCCAAATGCTCCACGGTCAAACTTCTTCTTTAATATGTACCTAGATCGGGCATTTTAATTAAGAAGATCCCAGGTACAAGTCAGATCAATGTGTGATCAAATTGACAACATAAGTCTAAATCATGAAGTGAGAATTATGTCAAAGCACCATCCAGTTAAACGACCTTCAACATGGCTTTCTTGAACAACTCAAACATTTCTAAACTGTGTCAATAGACATCGTTACTTTCAAGAACCAACTAGTACGTTATCTATACATGTGAGCTCCTGCCTAAAAACAACTTATTTAACCAGAAAAATTATATTGGTTCACCAAGACACAATGCATCACTCAAGAACATTAGAGTTATGAGAAAAAAGACGATCCAAGCACCCACAAATTTCTAAGCAGAGACCTCCCAAAAGAAGAGCAATATAAATTTTCCCAAGTTGAAATCAGATACTGATAGTAGAAAGATGGATTAAAGGCTTATGTTACTACTTAGTAGTGCAGAACATTACTTAAATGAATATTTTATGTCAAATCACTTTAAACCACAAAATCCAATGCCTTCAGATCCCAGAATAAAGCAATGCGATGAATGAGTAACTATATTATTATATCAAGAAAGATCAGCCACATATCTTAGCTAATTTACTCATTTAACATCATTAGTAGCAAATAGTTATATAATTCCGTACAGCCTTCCACTATTAGGGTAAACAGAGAGGCAACAGAATAAAAATTCACTAGGAAGCTAATATACCTTGTGTCTGATGTCACATGCTCATTTTGACCAGTATTATGGAAAGGAATTGATTCCAGCAAACCAAGGAATCTTGCAAAGGCATCAGAATTCATGCACTGATCTTTATCCTCATCAATATGCATTCCAAAATGCACACATATATGTTGATCGTTGTACAAATCTAATTGTCCACCTGCATCAAAAAACAATACGAGTTCGATTACAGAGGGGCAAGCACAGAGCTGATAGCCAAATTTTTTCTTGGGTGATGTAATTTTATCGAGACGCAGTGCCTTTGTTAGCGAATCGGGCTAATTGAGTTTCGTGAAAATAACAGTTCAACTTACTCCAAAGAAACTGATCAGTGCCAGTTAAAGCAGGTGACTGATGAGACACAAATTCCTGGTCGTCTTTGTGGACCCAAAATGTGTAATCATCATTCACATCAAGGTTCTCCGATAAATAAAAGCATCCAAAGTTGTGCTTTCCTTCAACCTGCAGCAAGAAAAAAGGTGCAATCACATAAATCAACCAACCATTGATCATTTTGATGAAGATTGATAATGGGTTCACATATCCACGACATGAATAAGGTCCATTAAGAGTCTTATGCAACACCACAAACATCCATTCTTTTACGTTATTGTTTTACAAGCATAGTTGGAACCCCAACAAGGTACATTAGAAATCTCAAAGCAATCAAACTGGTGGCATTTGCACAGGAAGGACATGATAGTTGATCAGAGTTGAAATCAGCAGGGGTGCCAGATGTAAAGCATAACAGTATGGGTTCTCTATATGTATCACACAGTTGATTATTCCTTACCAAGCTTGTTACTCTAAGTATAAGTTTTGGAATAGACTGATAAAACTTAAGAGAAATGCACAGTCAGTAAATTTGATCTACAAATAAATAAAAGAAAAAGCGACCTTTGTTTTTCACCATGACCAATGATCTGATTCTTTACTTTGCCCACCACATAAGACCATTTTAATTGAAATATAATCATACAACATGCAAAAACAATGAAAAAATGCTTCTACTTCACTAAAACCGAATTTATTATGATGCCAATACAAAAGGACAACTCGAAACGAAAGAAATCTGTAGCTATCGCATGTGACTTTGATAAACAGGGAGCACGAAAGCAATGCAACTCAAGAGCCATAAAGGTTTCATAAAAGGAAATGTTCCATGATAAGCTGCAATTACAGGACAGGAATAGTTACATCCATTGGCATGTTTATGTGTCATACATGATCTCAGCTCTATTGCTAACATGAACTCTTCGGCAAATTCCGAACCACACGATTCCATGGTGGGTTTAACTAATTGAGTCTGATTAGAACCCTCTAATGAGTTATTTTAGTGACAAATTGCAACCTTTATGACATGTCTAGGCTGTCAGTAAACCATACATTTCCATACTTGTTCCCACTACACACCATACATCCTCCGTATCATCTTGACTTGTTTACGAAAGTGAAAACATAATTCATTCTGGCCCCAGAAGGGACCCACTCATAAATCAATCAAGAAAAACTGCATTAACTAAACTCATACTGTTATCTACTAACTAAAGGAATCTGAAGAAAGCCTACTGTTGGAGGTGGGAGAGTTGAGACTAGAAGCAGAGAGCAAGATAGGATACGTCCTATTATACACAAGAACAGGGTTCACATTGTAGTCTAAGTTCATAACTGGAAGAGTGGCCCAAGCTCTTTCTGTCGCCAATACTTGATACAAACTATACAAGATTCAGTTCACAGAACTGAACCTCTTTTTATGGAAACTAATATTGAACTTGTGTACAAAAGTGGATGATGGGACGTAGAAGCATGTCCTGGAACAAAACAGAAATGCGGCCAGAACAGAAAGCACAAAATAAAGATGGATATAGAAAAACCGAGTTGCTTGTTCTCAGTCTTACCAGTAATCTATCAAACTTGGCAACATCTGGATGAGGCTGCAGTTCCATGAGTACTGGAGTGTTGCCATCAGCTAAGGAAATGAGGAATCGCACAAGTCAGAATTCAAGCAATCGAGACTTGACTACTTGAGATAGACTATAGATCCAAACAAGAAACGGGCATGTGAACTACAGGTGTATGATTGGTCTTGAAATATTCCCACTGTTTCCCAGCACCAACATCAGGTCCCAAGTAAGAATTCAGCAATAGAGAGTTCAGAATAGACTATATATCCAAACATGAAAATGGGTCAGCGAAACCACAGGTACATGATCGGCCTTGAAATATTTTGAGTACCAACACTAGGTCCACTATAATTAGGACTGTCTATTAAGAAAGCAACTGCTCAGCTGTCATTTGGCCAATTTGACTGCAAAATATAGGAGAAGTAATCTATTCTCAATGAGCAATCTCCATGGTGAGGTTCTAGGAATTATTCCCCTCTATAACATTTCTTACTGGTATGTTAAGAGGTCAGCATTTCCTTACTTTTGTGTTAGGTAGAACTTCAAGCATATCCATGGGATTGTCCAGCCTCAATGTAACAATGGAGGTTAGATTTATTAACTCCCCCCAGTTCTTGCACAAGTGAAATTTTTAATGCCAAAACAGGGGCTAGGATCAGCCAAGTTTTTCACTCAAGTTTGGATATTTTCTATATCGACATTATGTCAAATGCTGCCTAAGCTTCTAACATAATCTTGATACTGGAAACTCATTTTCTTATGTAAAGCAAGTCAGGATTTTTATATTTCCATGGAAGGAAAAAAGGCAATATGACGAAAGTCATTCAGCGTAACGTACAATTTAATAATTCACAATGCAATCGGACACTTGTAAACTATTTGACAAAGCACCAGCAATAGGTATTGAAGTTTTAAGAGAATATCTTTCACAAATTCGGAGTAACTGAAATAATGGAGCAACAAGCACTTGGGTATTGGATATCTTACTTGAAAAATCATTCTAGAGCAGACTGCAAGTAAGCAGATGTAAACGCTATTCTCTGAAAACCTTGTTTCTTTTGTCAATATAACGAATATTCCTTAGTAGTTGTATACTCTTATCACACGATAAGCCAAAATTGCTTTAAGATATACAGAGAAAGAGATCACCTGAATTCTCATTGATCTGCCTTTGACCTTCTACTGCTGAGTAATCAACTTTCCTGGCTGTATAACCCCTATCCTTTACAAAAGTTTCAAAAGCGCCTGATGCTTTCACTGGAATCATTACAGCTGCTAAGTTATCCGTACTACCTCGCTCAAACGCAGTATTAACTATGCAATCAGCTAGTGAGTTACAAGAAGAATTGAGATTTGGTGGTCTGGTGAAATGAACCAGGGGTTCCCACAACATATCGCAAATGTCTTGGGGGCTAAGCTTTTCAAAAACACCATCAGATGCAGCAATCACATAGCTGTCATTGGCGGTCAAAGGTTGCCAGTCTGTCACCTCAGGTACCGAGATTACGCCAAAACTGTCAGCATCGAGAACAGATCAAGATGTCCAGTTTCCAGTTCTTTTTTTTGCATTTATAAACGACAATCATGAAGTGGAAAGGGCAAAATAAATTCTTCGAACGAACATTTTGGCGAGAATAGCCATCACATATGTTATTCATATTAAGTTATCTGTTGTGAGGGGGAAAAGAAAAAAGAAATGAGTATCTTCTTGACGTAATAATTCTTACCTTTTGAAATGTATGTCTCCAATTGCTCTTGATACAGCCAGTTGCCCATTAACTCGAGACACACCAGCCCACTTTGAAATATTGCCTCCAGCAGATTCAACCCGGGATTTCTCATCATCTCTATCAGGATGGTGATCATTTGTCAGTTCCTTAGCAATCAAAACTGTCCATCCATTGGATGCCATTGATTTCAAGTGGCGGTACTCTTTTATGGATGAAGAAATGCCGCTACTTCTTCTCTCTCTGATTATCCTTAATACAGTTGCTGCAATTTGGACGACCAAGTACCAATAATTATATAATCTTCCTAGATACAAGTGAAACTTCTCGTGTTTGCCTAAGCATGATAACTTAATAAAAGATGAACAACCTATTCTGCGACAAAGAGAGCCTTATTATAATAGTATGCTAACTTATCATCAGAATAAACTAGTAAACTGATCCTTATGGATAAGGCAGAATGGCCTGACCTTTAGCCTCAGATGGAGACTGATATACTTCAGAGCACAAAATTGCCTTTGAGTCACCTACATTAGCAACTAGAATCTGAGTATCTGCTAGAAGCACAACTGTAGCGGTAGTGCCAGAGTTGAGGTTGAATGTAGTTGCATCCTTCATAAATCAAATAGCACACAAGCAAAGATGAGAAATTAGTATATTATCTTCAGGTACGTAAATAAATAGGTACAAAAGAAAAAAAACTGACCTTCGAAAATGCTGCATCAATATCACGGATTGCCCTTAACAATGCTTCCCTCAGTAATTCAAAGGGGAAGGATCCATCTAAAATAGCTGACATTGTCGCCTTGAACCTACATAAAACTTTTACTTATTTCACGAATCAAATGTCAATGGACAAAAAATAAGATAACTTGAAACCAAAACCTGATATACATGATGACAATTAGCATGAGTCCGACCCATCAAATTGGACAAACGTGAATCTCGGACAGGAAAATTTTTCCACTAAACAAAGAATAATGTGACAAGGGCTACATGTTCAAGAAAATTCACCAAATTAAGTTCAAGATATGGCGTAATGAAATCTTGAAATATCTAGAGTTTAAACCATTAACATTCTTGGCACAAAGAACTAAATTAATACAAAGCATTTCACGAAATCCAGACGATGATATAATATATAATTTCACTGATGATATTAATACAAAGCATTTCATGATTTTCATTTTAAGATATGTTCAGCTATTTATAGTTCACCAAAACCTCCATGCTTGGTGTTACTCTTCAAAAAAGAAAGGTCCCCGCCCTGTTGTGCACTGATTCTTGTAAGTAAGCAACACATTGACAATTTTTTCAAATGCGCTTAAAAGAGAAAGACCTTCCGAAATCCAGACGATCGAGGTCATCATTCCAGTCAATCTTCTGAAAACCAGGACCATCTTCTCCTTTATTTGGCAGCCGTCTTATCAATTTCCTCGACAAAATTGAGTAAGTGGAATCCAGAAGAAAATAAGTATGCAAAACAAAATACTCCAGCAGCAGTTCAGAAGCCATTTCACTAGCTTCCGAACCATTATGCCCATCAAAAACCGCCATTATTCCAACCTTCACTTCTTTAACCCCCTGCGGACCTTTAAAAGGAGTAAAGAAGAAGACAAAAAAAAATAATAATAATAAATAAGAGGGAGGAAGATCAAGAACAAAAGATTTTATCACCAGATTCTTGCATGAATAGAAACTTAAAACTGATCATCCTATTTGATCTTCATCACAAAATTCACCTGGGAAGGGGATGCGAAGGTCCAAAGCACAGTGAATGCGATCTTCCTGTGACTTCCGGCGGCCTTGAAGCATAGCCGACTGGCACGCCCCGGACTGCCGGTCGGTTTGGGATTTGAAATTCGAGAGGGTCCAGCGAGGGCATCTCGGAGATTGGAACACCGCCGGCGCGCCGCCTTCTTTATACACCGTCAAGCACGTCAGCGACTCTCCGGCTACGGGATTGTCCGCGCAGAACGCTAGCCCTAATGATATAATTAACAAATCAAACACACCAAACTTCATATTCTGAACGTGAAATCAGAAAAAAATGCAATTCCATGGGGACAAGAAAACGAGGTAGATTTGAAAGAGTCGGATATATATATATAGCTCTCTTGAATTTGTGGATCAGAAAGTATTGGACCGTTGGAGATATACAGATATACAGCTTTACTGAATTACCGTTGAGGCTTCGAATAAATGGGTTGGGCCGGAATCTAAAGACCGAAGCCCAACAGTGGTAGTACATTTATACAAATCTAGGCCCATTTAACACCTTAATGGGCCATATCCTTCCCAATTGACCCAAATACTAATGATCCACCACCACCAATTTCTTTTTCTCTTTCTAAATTGTTCTCCAATTTTATTTTTATTTTTAAAATTGGATCAAAATTGGTTCTCCAATTCCATCCTCAGGACTCGAACATTAACATATCTTTCAAAAGAATAAAATATGATTATTGGGCGACTCGATCGTCCCTATTTAGCCACTAATTCTCACAATCTTTGCTCCTTTTAAAGGAAATTTTTTATCAAGGAATTTAGTTGTTGATATTGTTTTTAATTTTAGGGGGTGATTGGTATTCTAAGAAACAGAAACCTCAATCCTGAATTTATTACCAATTTTTTTGCATAATTAACTGTTAACTTCATTCCTTAATTAGGAAACCCTAATTCTCAAATGTAGCAGGTATAAGTCCAGTCCATCATTCCACGTGATTTTGGCTATATATATATAATTGCCTACACATATTTTTATATCTATATATCATGTACGTCAATACATATATTATATGAGATTTAATTATTTTAGTTATATTGTTATTATTTATATTAATATAAATGAATCATAAATTCAATCAAAAAATATTAATGATGATACACGAGATTCATATATTTATATATAAATTCAGATGCACTTTTTTTTATACACATAATAGTATATTATTAATATTACTGACATGAGTTCCTCCCACTATACAAGAAGCTACATGCATGCCAGCTCACAAAAATGCTGCTAAAAAATATACTAAAGTGGCATCCAGGTTGGATTATACGGGTCCGAATTCCAGTAAGTTCCAGAACATAGACAAAAGAAAAATAAAAATAAAAAACCAAGTTCCAGAACAAAGTATATATATTTATATACATAGTTGTAATATCTTAAACTTAGTGTATATATTAATTAATTAATTAATAAATAGTCGTATGGTCGTTGGACTTTGTGTTACATATAATATATTAGTCGCAAGTTGTTGTCATATGTCGGCCCGTGATGCGCTTTTATTTGTGTGTATGCATTTATATGCATACATAAGACACGCATATACACTATTGTCATACATGTGCGGGTCAAGTGTGTGTGGGCATTTCACTCGAGGTTTTAAATATTTGGTATTATTTGAAATGGATAAACGAGAGTAGAAATTTTTGTCAAGGATAGAGTTGTGTAGATAGGGATCATAAAATGGACTTCGGGATGTTTTGAAAATTAAGTTAAAAATCTCATTCTTATACTGAAAAATAGGGGTTTCGTTCAAATTTATTAAAATATGGGGGTTTTAGCGTATTCTTAAACCACATATAAATCGGGTCTTGAAAGTCCATTTTCAATGTCCTAATAGGCCCATCTTGAATCTATCCGAATGACATTTTTAAAATATATTAATATATTCAAATTTATATTGAAGGAGATAATTATAATTCAAATCAAGTTATCAAATCAAGACTCAATATAAAAAAATAAACACGTCATTAAATAAAGCTATTATATTTCAACCAAAGCTGAATACGAAGAGATGATGAGAGTATCAGTCTACTCCACCAAAGGCCATAATGTGATTATCACTTATGTCACACCCGACCCAAGAGCAACTGGGCCACAAAATCCAACCAATCACAATTCTTACATCCTATTAATCTAAACCTAAGCCACTATGTTACAACATTTGTGGGGCCACACTCATTACACACCATACTCCCCCCACCCCACCCCACCCCACCCCCTCCATTGTTCTAGAACTTTCCATCCAAAACAAGACAGTATAAACTATACGCAAGTATAAATAAAATATTAATGGAAGGTGCCACCCAGAACTCTAGAACTTTCCGTGATAGAAATCTCTCTTGCTTGAAAATAAATATTTTCTTTTCTCCTTTTCTTTATTTATAAAGGGACGCACGGCAACCCTTGGATGCGACGCGTAGCCATCCCCCCTTAAAATAAACAATATTTTATCCGTCACTAAAAAATATATATATTTGAAGTAAATATATAATTATTATCCAATTTTGAAATAAACTAAAATCTCCCAATCGCATATGCAGTTGATGCACAAACATATGAAGAGTAGGTTAGATTAAGAGGGTGTCTGAGATAATTTATAATTATTTAATTTAAATATTTTACAATATATATTTTGTAGAATTTGTAAAAATATTGTAAATTTTACTTAAAAGTTAAGTTTATAAAATAAAAAATAAGATATTATGAATTTATAACATATCCAGCAAATTAATTCCAATGTCTTATTTCATCCAATCATTTTAATAATTTTTTTAAAAATAAAATTTAGCGGCTTACACATTTAAAAACTATCTTATAAATATATGAACTTATAAATTTAGTAGTAAGAAAGCTTTATGTTCGATTAATTATAATTTATTTATTATATAAATAATTAAAATTTGATTAAATACAATTAAAAAATAAAGTTGGCCTGAGCCAAAACCATTGGTTTTTCCAATCCAACTAACTCCATAACGACATAAACTACTTTCCCAAAGGAGAAAGCTCAGCACACAACTTCTATAAAAAAGACCACCAAAAGTTGCCCCCTCTTTCTTTCCCCTTACATCAAAATTCTTCAAACTTCTCACAACTACGAAATTCATGCACACTGCAAGAATTCTTACATCCTCTGCTTTTCTCGTACTCACCTATTCTTCCTCGCAAGCAGCTGTTTTTCATCATAGTAGCCCGCCAGAATAGAGGCGAGCAGCGTCTTTTTCTGATCAGAAGTAATGGATCCGTTAATGTTTCCAGTTAAAGAAGAGTATCAGAGTGGGTCGTGTCCGTGGCAGCAGCCAAGCGAGGTGGCGGTGGCGGTGGCGGGGCAGGCGCGGCCGCGGCCGATGGAAGGGCTTCATGACATAGGCCCGCCACCGTTTCTGACGAAGACTTATGAGATGGTGGATGATTACAGCACGGATCGTATTGTGTCGTGGAGCAGAGGAGGGCACAGCTTTGTTGTGTGGGATCCCCATGCCTTCTCCACCACTGTTCTGTCCAGATACTTTAAGCATAACAATTTCTCAAGCTTTGTCAGGCAGCTCAATACTTATGTAAGTATATATACAGATTTTGTTATGTTAATTTTATCTATTTTCCTGTGGATTTTGTTGTTGAAGTTGATTGGTTGAATCTTTAAGAGAGAGAGAGAGAGAAAAAAATTGGTTCTTGGAGAGAATAAATCATGGGTTTTTGTGAATCATCTTATCGAGTTAAGATTCTTGAAAATATGTAGATTTATTTGTGGGATGTTTCGGTTCTGATAATGATGTTTGAAGATTTTCTTGTTCAATATGGTCGGGTTCTGTTCTAGTGGGATTAATGTTTGATGTTGTCCCCTCAAAGATTTGAGTATGTTTGTCCAAACAATACCCAATTCTGTTTCAGCAACTTTACATGAATTTGCAATATATATTCAGTCCTTTTACACATACTTTGTTCCTGTGTCCTAAAGGTGTGGAAAAGATTGTCCCTGAAGATTTACTCAAGATGATGAAGCCCTTTGAATTCAGTGAAAAATCCCATCAAATCAAAGGTATTTGTGTTAATCATCCCTACAAAAATCACTCAAACAACTGGAGTTTGATTGCTGCAGGGCTTTAGAAAGATCGATCCCGACAAATGGGAGTTTGCCAATGAGTCATTCCTGAGAGGCCAAAAGCATCTCCTGAGGAACATTAAGAGGAGAAAGGCAACTACACAGCCTCCGCCTCCGCCTCCACCGCAAGCAGTCGGCCCGTGTGTCGAACTGGGACGGTTCGGATTGGATGCAGAAATCGATAGCTTGAGGCGCGATAAGCGTGTGCTGACCATGGAGCTCATTAAGCTCAGGCAGCAGCAGCAGAACACTAGAGCTTATCTGCAGCAAATGGAGTTGAGATTACAAGGGACAGAGAGGAAACAACAGCAGATGATGAGTTTCTTGGCTAGAGCAATGCAGAATCCTGAGTTTATCCATCAATTAGTCCAGCACAAGGAGAAGAAGAAAGAACTGGAAGAGGCTATGAGTAAGAAGAGACGAAGGCCAATTGAGGCAGGTGAATCAAGCCGAATGAATGAAGTCAAGGCTGAGCCATTAGAGTTCGGTGATCATCGTTATGGATTCCAAGTGTCGGAACTTGAGGCGCTCGCATTGGAAATGCAGGGGTTCGGGAGGGCGAGACGGGAGGAGACGGAGACGGAGGAGGAGGAGGAGGAGGTCGTCGGGCTCGGGAGTTATGATAAAGAGCTTGATCAGGGGTTCTGGGAAGAGTTGCTGAATGAGGGACTTGATGAAGTAGGCATGGGTAGGACTGAAGAAGAAGGTGAAGAGGAAGAAGATGTGAGTGTGTTGGCTGATAGATTGGGGTTCTTGAGTTCAAGTATTAAGTAGTTGCTAGCAATCATCAGTCTCAATAGATTCAGACAACTTCAGCAGTTGAATCAGAATTTTGCTAATAATGTTGAATTCTTGATTTCTTCATAGTTGCTGAAACTGTTGTTTGTCTTAGGCTCATAATCTACTGTTGTTCTCTAGTCTTACATTGATACTCATAATCTTTGTAACACTATGATCAAGTAACTGTAGCCAATTAATGGACTGTAAATTGATCTTTGTTTCTTCAGTTTATCTGTTTAATTTGATATTTGTTACATGATCAGTTCAAGAACCCCACATCTATTACGAAGACTTCACATCAAAAAGCGGGACAAAAGATCATCGCACAAATTGTCAATAAGGTATTTCTTGATTGATCAGATTGAAACCTAATCACCAAAAGATTACGAGTTTGAATCCCATAACATCGTATGCATAAAATTTGAATAAGTATATTAAGCGATATGATAAATTACGTACTATAAAAAAATAAAGATAAAAAATCAATGCGAAAACCAAAATTTTCAATGCTTGTGGCTTTCAATCATTGTCATTGCCATAGATCTTTAATTTCCGGAGAATCAAGTGGGGGATGCATCTAGGAGGAAGTAGCACTGGATGGCCTCCTTCAAGATAAGTTCAAATTCGTACTAAATTATGTGTAAGAAATTGAAAACTGAAATTGGGATAGAATATGAACTGATCTAGTTTTGTCATAATTCTTGACCAAGTAAAAAAAATTGGAATCAAAGTTAGAAGAATCCTTCCTATAAAACCAGAAAGAAAAGAGGGCAATTTGAGGTTAGATATTTTTTAGGTTGGAGATATTGTCGGTGGGATGTAGTCTTGATATCTTAAAACACCTGTGTGTTGGCAAATTGTGGTTTGTGCCTATGATTTTCAAGGATTGTTCAATCCTGGGATAGAGAATTCCAATTTAGATTCTTGATTGCCACTTGTTGGTATTTTGAGGTTTGGGCACATGTACTGTCGTACACATTTCATGGATAATCAAATACATTAGTACACGTTTGTTTGGTTATCATATATCAGTCAAAGTACAAGAAAAATTTTGAACATGGGAAAATTCTTGTCTGGCATATTGGTAGCATGTATACTATCTGTCTACGAATGTCGAGGCTGATCGGCCACGTGTTCGGTCAAAGATTAGGCACAATTAAAAATATAGAGGAAATTTTAATTCGAATTTTACTCATTCAAATTTGAATCAATTATATGGCAAGTATAATATATTTGATGTGTGATTGGTGTGCAGTTTAGGAAAAGTGACCAACCATATAGAAAGTGTACCATACTTGTTCTGTGATTGGTTTGATTCGACCAAACTTGATCCTGGTAAAAAAATTCAAAATGTAATTATCATTAAATTATCAGAAATTAACTTTAATGTGGGCCCGGTTAACGGTGAAGGTTGGAGGACTTTTGGACTGGCCCAATATGCACAAACCCTATTGGGCTTTAATGGGCTCAGATATTGGGCCTTATTATTGGACCCATAAGCTTTCGAGGAGTAACTGCTAAAAACTTATGGTCTGGTTCTAGGCCCATTGTATAATTAAGTTTCCATTGAAATTTTTTATATATTCCCATTATTTTGACTATCAATTTAATTACGGATAAATTTATTTATTTTAATTATAAATTAGTGTTACTTTACACATACATATCAGGTATATAATTTTGACAAAATTATATTTTTGGTCCTTAAATTTTAGGACGTTAGCACTTTTGATCCCGTAACTTACTCTACTTACATATTTAGTCCTTTTTTTGATAAATTTAGTGTTGAACATCTCACATTTGGTCCTTTTTTTTTTTTTTTTTTATAAATTTAGTCCTATCTTGGTAATTTTAATCCCATTCCCACTCGAGTAAATATCATTTTTTGTCCTGTAACTATATGTCGAGGCTAATCCGCCACATGTCCGATCAAAGATTGGGCACAACTAAAAATGTAGGAAAAATTCTAGTCCGAACTTGGCTCGTTCAAACCTAAACTAATTATATGGCAAGTGTAATACATTTGTTGTGTGATTGGTATGCAATTCAGGAAAAGTGACTAATCACATAGCAAGTGTATGATTAGATTGGCTCGACCAAACCTGATTCAGGTAAAAAAATTTCAAAATGTAATTATCATTAAATTATCAGAAATTAACTTTAATGTGGGTCCGGTTAACGGTGAAGGTTGGAGGACTTTTGGACTGGCCCAATTACACAAACCCTATTGGGCTTTAATGGGCCCATATGTTTGGGCTTATTATTTGATCCATAAGCTATCGAGGAGTAACTGTTAAAAACTTATGGTCTGGTTCTAGGCCCATTGTATAATTAAGTTTCCATTGAAATTTTTATATATTCTCATTATTTTGACTATCAATTTAATTACGGATAAATTTATTTATTTTAATTATAAATTAGTGTTACTTTACACGTACATATCATGTATATAATTTTGGGCAAGATTATATTTTTGGTCCTGTAATTTTAGAATATTAGCACTTTTGGTCCTATAACTTACTCCACTTACATATTTAGTCCTTTTTTTTGACAAATTTAGTGTTGAACATCTCACATTTGGTCTTTTTTTTTTTTTTTACAAATTTAGTCCTATCTTGGCAATTTTAATCCCATTCTCAATCGAGTAAATATCATTTTTGGTCTTGTAACTATATGTCGACATGATCAAATTTGTCAACACCGGACTAAATTTGCCAAAAAAGGACTAAATTTGATATGTGTTGGATTAAGTTCATCACAAAAAGGACTAAATATGTAAATAGAGTAAGTTATAGGACCAAAAGTGCTAATGACCTAAAGTTACAGGACTAAAAATATAATTTATCTATAATTTTTAAAAATATATATATGTATAAAGATAACGTTATACATACATATCACATGTATAAATGTGCAATAATTATAAATAATACTTAATTTTTAACCGATATAAATTAAATTACTGTAATTATTTTAGTAGGAAAAAAAAAAAAAAAAAAGAAGGCATGGGGCTGAGAGAATCTGGGAATAGAAGGAAGACCCGTGAACAAAAAAAAAGCATGCATGGCCATTGGCCCCCCCTTTTGCTTATTCTTTCTCCACTCATCAAATATTTTCTTCTCTCTACTCAAAATTAATTATATATATATATATATATATATGAAAAAGAAAAAAAGAAAATGCATATAGCAGAAATTTTTGCAATCATGATAATTTTTCTGACCTACTATATAATATGGCATTTTAAAATCATAATCTATCTTTTTTCAACTTTAAATTTATCCATTTCCAAGAATTCTTGAATTCGAGTTCCATTATTGTGTGCGGTAGTGGTTTATTATCTTGAATAATTTCTTTAACTTGAAATTGTCCATATATATATATATAATCAAATTTTAAAATTTTAATATATATATATATAGAATATAATTGTAAAAAGATTAGAAAAAAGTAATCAACTCATAATTTTGAAACCAAATATCCAAACCAATAATCCCTTCAACAATCTCTAAATCATTACATGGTTTTGGATGCACTAGAAAAAAATTAATATTTAATTATAGTTAATTATCATGGTTAAAAATAAATAGAGGTGGTGAATCACCACAGTCGTACAACAATTATTGATCGATGTATTTGTGAGTGTGGCTAAAACATTTGTCATGACTAAAAACATTTGCTATGACTCATAACCTGGCAAAAAGAGTTTTCGTGGTGGATAATATAAGTTTTTGCAACGAATTTATTTAATCATAATTAATAATAATTATTTATTATAGTTTTAGTTCATAATTAATAAATTTGTAGCCGATAGTGAATTTTCTTAGTGTTGGGGCAGATCAAAATTGATTAAAAAAGATACCTATAAAGGTACAGCCAAATGAAATCAGTGGCTTAATGATTGGATTCTTGAATAGATACATTAATTAGCTGCAGCTGCCTCAATGGAAATATAATTGGATTTTTGAATGCATGCATGTACTAATACGAGCATAAATAAAAATATACATATTCAAGCAATAATTAATTAATTAATAATTAAATTCCTCATCAATCCCCTTTATTCAAGTGGTATAGTGTTAAGACTTCACAGAAATTAAGAGGTTGTGACTCTGAATTCATGAATTGTTTATTATTTCTTTGTTTCATTTGAATATCTTCATATTTTATTTATTTATTTTATTTAAATATATTGAATAATGTAATACATTGTAATTTTTTTGCAAAAAATATCATCCCCTCGAAAGAGCAAAATTAAGTGCCATAAAAAAGTATCAATGGGTAGGCTTAATTAAAGACATGCTAATTAATTAAGGATTAATTAGTGGGAAGAAGGTTTAAATATTTTTTTGGTCCTGTTGTCAATATGGACGAAATTTTTTAAAAAATTGACGTAGCACTTGATTTATTCCGATAATTTTTGTAAAATTTAATATCGAAAGGACTAAAATTGTATATGTCAAAAAGTTACATGACTCTTTTATAAGTCCTAGAAATATAAAGGATACAAATGTCAAAATCGCGAAGAGAATATGATTTATTTCAGAAACTTTTGCAAAATCTGATATCGAAAAAACTAAAATCGTGAAATGTCAAAAAATTACATAACATTTTGACAACGTAAAAAGATAAAGATAAAAATATATACCAAAACGTCAAAATTATATGATAAAAAATATTTTTAAGGCGTGTGGGAAGAATTAATGTTTTCATGAGGATTTCAAAAGGGGAATTAATCAGTGAAGTATAAACCGAATTAATTGGGATAATTACACTCTCCTCCCTTGAGGTTTGGTGTAATTACACGTAGACCCCCCATGATTTGAAAAATTATATTTAGTACCCCTGATGTTTGCTTATGTCTAACAAATAGATCCCTCCTGTGACACCCCATACATAACTACACGGTATTATCACTAAGTACGTATACATCCCTCCTACGTATAACCTATCTTATAAGAGATTTCCATTTAAATGCATAAAATCAATCCTATTATAACATGTAACATATACATATATATGATAATGATAGAAGTTGTCAAAAGTTTATATCTACTATGCCACATGTATACTCATGTACAAAACTCCAAAAGATGAAAATTTTAGGCTATTACAGAATCTAAAACGCAAACCCGAAAAAAGACTAGATGTTTAATAGTCATATGGCCAAAACCCACGGCTTCAGATGTCACGGCTGACCCACCTATTAAGGTCCATAGCAGACTTCAAATTTGATATAGTTAGTCACCGTGATTTATCTCCTGAAAAATGTTGGCAAGGGATGAGCTGCCTACTCAATAAGTATAGTTAACCAGCCTATATACACACATAAATACATGTCGTAACACGAACCAACAAGTATTCAATATAGAATCACCACAAAATTACAAAGTCATCAATACCACAATCATGCATCAATCTACAGTACCATATCAGGATTCACAGTTTATACTCTTGGGGCCCTGCTTACTCTAATTGGAGTACATCAGTCAATGGTTATGCCGACTGTCATCATCTCAATTAATGTCATATCATATACAACACAGGATACCCGTCGAATATGATATCCCCACACTATCTGTGTGTAATAATATCAACACAGAACATCATAACGAACATGGCATCCTCACACCACCCCAGTCTGTAGCTATCAGCACAGGATATTCCCGTTACCCGGAATACCCCGGTACTCTACGCCCCATGGTACCTAGCTTATATTCATTTTTCTCATATCACATTGTCAATCACATCATCACAAACCATTGACTATGTTCCCCAACTAGGTAAGTCATCTCCTTATCTCAATTTAACGATGTACGTATAATTAACTTCTTCATTCAACCCCATGCAACAATAAAATATAATATAAGGCAATCATCTGTCAATCTTTATATTACATAAATAATCACAAATAAAACTACTTCACAGAATAACCACGTAATCCAAATAAGCATTTACAAAATACCAGTCAGGTTTATAACAAACACGTATAATCATATATACTTATATAGGTTTAATTAACTATACTTACCTAAATCTCAGAACGATTATGCTAGTGGAAGGAGTTGATTAGTCTTCTACTTTATCCCCGTGTCCTATAATACGTTATAATATGTATAATCAATATATATTGAAAATAACGTAAATTACGAATGAAATTACTAAATATACGCGTATATTTTATACCAATCTTTTAGTATTTCATTTATATTAAAATTCAAACCTCCGTCCCTTTTTCGTCTAAATATTAGACACTATAAACTTCCCCCGTATACATCTAATTTATCAATTAACTCATAAGAGCTTATTTCATCAACCCCTCATATTTTTATAAATATAGTTCTCTATAACATCCCTAAATGAAATTATTACAAAAATCTCATATTCCTTTCTAATAAATACTATATTTCTCAAATATAATTTCCTAATATTACTCAAACATAATTTTCTACTATTTCATTAATTTCTGTCAATTCTTCACTATTATAATAATTGTTTAAACAATAATATATACAATTATGTATTTGATTAATTATAAACCCGGTTAATTTTGAATAATTCATTATACCAACAACTAAATCTAACGGATTAAATAAATTCTAATTTATTGACTATAATATCCCAGGTCCAATTAATTATTTACCCGATCACTAATTTGTATAACTATTCAAATTCATTAAATTCTCCGATTAAATAGTAAATCGAATAGTACAAATCATATTTAATAAATGCACTAATTAAATAATATTAATATACTAATTAATTTATAATTTATAATAAAAATTTACTAACATGTTTCGCGTTCGAAGTAAACACACTTAACTATGTGTAAATGTGTGTTTTAAATCTTCAAATGTGTAGTTGATTCCTTAAACAGTAAGTTAGTTTTATATATTTTAAAATATGAGGGTTGAATTGGTAGGCAGCCACGTGCTGCGCTGAAATCAGTTTTTGTTTTTTGTTTTTTATTTTTTTTAATTTTATTAAAATTGCAATTTGATTCTCAACTTTTATATATTTATGTATTGACCATAAATATTTAATAAAATCCCAGTTTAGTCCCTTCAAGTTTTTATATATTTATAAATTCAACTTATAACTTATAATTAAATTAGATTTTGTTAATAATTACTAATTAGTCTCTTAATTAAATATAAAAATCTATGAACGTCACACCTCCATTAATTAAAATTCACCGAATTAATTAAACCTAATCTTATATGATCAAAAGGAGAAACAAAAAGAAATGATCATCATCGGATTCCCAGGACGTGTTTTTCAAGAAGACAATATCTGAATCTACCATAAATATATATTATATTTTGTGCATCAATCAACAAAGCATGCAAATGGGTCATATTCCTTGCATTTACAAAAGATCAAAACATTTAACATTTATATTCTTATACATATTGAACTTAATTAATTAGGATAAATTACAGTTAACTCCTCTAAAATTTGACATAATTATAAATATCTTCTCATTATTTGAAAAATTACAAATAGCCCCTGAGATTTATAACCGTATGACAAATAATTCATTTCTATCCATTTTTATGGGTGAACCGATCAAAATATTCTTATGCACTGAATTATTTTTTATTTAATTCTTAAAAAAAATGGACTATAATGTGCAGGGAGAGATTTCTTAAGTATTTTAAGAGGAGCAATAATGCAATTTGGCTCGATTGATTTTTCTACAATTTTAATAAAAAAATTCAAGGGCAAACTGGTCAATTTCAGGCCATTAGTTAAAAGTTACAAACCTCATACGGGTATTTATAATTTTTCAAACAACGAGGGAATATTTGTAATTATGCCAAATTTCAGGGGAGGTGGCTGTAATTTACCTTGAAAATTATCTTAAATATTATTAACAATATTTTTGTTAAACGCATACTTTATTAATGCTATAAAGAAGGGAATATTGGTGGGGTAAAAAAAAGAAAGAAAGTGAATACTACAGTAATTAATGTAGTAGTTGGCAGGAAATTTTATTTTAACAGTGACAATATCTAAGTAAATGTAGTCACCAGAAATAATTAATGACAAAAAAAAAAGTACATAAAATTATCATTATGTTGGTAACACATATATATAGTGACATTAATGTATAGTAACAATCAATATAATTGTCACTTTATGAATGTGTTCTCGCTATAAATGATTAATGACACATATATATCAATGATTCCTGTTTGAATGGTAAGGTTGAGATCCCACAATCAAAAGGTTGTGGATTGGGTTCGAGTATTATAAATGTAGGATGTTGTTTACTATATAGGATGTTTGTATTATTTTTTTTTATCTAATTGCCACTTATAACAAATGCGATACTAATTATCTGTTTATCATTTGTTACAGGAATGTATTTAACCATAATACTAACTGATTGGAAAAATTAAACTTTTAGTCTCATATGACAGGGAGTTTAACATATTTAGTTCTTTACTTGACGAAAATTTTAAAATGGTTCTAAAATTGAGAAAATTCGATACATGCATTTAATCATCTATTTTATGAAAATTTTAAAATAATCTCAAAATTGAAAAAACTCGAGACATTTATTCTTATACTTTACAAAATTTATGAGATCAAATATGTCAAATTTTTCTAATATTTTTTTGTTTTTAAATATAGCCATTGACATGGTGGGGCTGCAGAAAAGTGGGCATATGAGAGAGGCTGCATCAACATGATCCTGATCATCAACTCTTCCACTTTCCCTTTAGCCGCTTTAGGCTTTATCGCCCCTATTTCTACACCTTTTTAAGCTATATATGATCTCCATTTTCTTGTTAATTTAGAATAATATTAATTATGTCCTACTTTTATTACATCATTCCATTCAATCCTAAGGCCCTTTTAAGGATTTGGGTGTTTTATAACAGGATCAAAAGAAAAAAAGACAGAAAATGCCTATGTCAGCTTCAAAGCAATTAAAAATAAGGAAAACAAAATTAAAATATTAAGCAAGAAATATTCATTAGTGTAGAGGATTCTTGTTTGCAAGCGTTTATTGTTGAAAGTAAATTGAAAATAGTATCTTTAATTATTGTACTGCTTTTGTTTTTTGTCATAAATTATTTAAATTAAATTGATTTAAGCTAAAAATTATATAACCATCGTCTTAAAATCTTCTACAATTTAGTAGTAAAATTATTTTTCATTTTATGACTACTTAACTTGTAGTTTTCTCTAAAATTTATTCTACGACAAAAATAGAAATTATTAGGAACACTCATTTAATCTATTCTTTGCTGTCCACACACACACACACTCTATATACTTTTGCAAATTCTTTCCTTTTCTGGTTTTTGGGTGCCTTTGAATTATCTGGGCTTAATATTTGTTGTGTCTGAATTTGTGTAGTTGGGGTTTGGGACAGGCAGAGGCAGAGGCAGAGGCAGCCCTCTTCTCCAAAGTCTGCCAAAGAAATCATTTTTGTACATGCACTATATTTCTACATATATACTGATAGTTTCCATATACTATATACGTACTGCTTTCTCTTTTTATTCACAAAATTATATATATATAGATCCATCAAGCATTCTACACTTGAGAGAGATATCATGGTTTGCATGGTGTGGTTTTGAGAGAGATTTTCACAGAGATATCTGAATCATGATGCAGAAAAATGCTCAGAGAAGCAATCCTTGCTTAGATTAAGACAGTGACTTTGAAAAATCAACCATCATCATCGTCATTTTCATTTCTTCAAGAAATATTTCCTTTTGCCCTTTTCTTGATTGATTATAATTTTTATGTATCACAAGAAAATTTGAAAAAAAAAAAAAAATCTTGTGAATTTTTGCTGCCACCTGTTTGGGACGCATCAGTGGTCATCAACAGGTGGGATTGAGCTTATCTTGGGCTGTTTTTGTTCCACCTGTTGGTTTCAGTTTAGGGTCTTAAAGAGGGTTTGTTACGAGGAGGGTTTTTGAAAAAAGCCAGCTCTTTTGTGGTGGTAAGAATTCGAACAAAGTTGTAACCAGTGGGTGCCTGTTTTTGTCTGGTTGTATGTATATATTTATTTTCTGTGTTGGATTATTGCTAGCTCTTCTGCTAGCTTACTCAAAAAGTCATGTTTCCTGCAGTGATCCCTAATTCAACCTCTGTCTGTGAGGAACCTAGCAGCATGTCTTCTGCCCCTAGGGTTCTTGAGTTCGGTAGCCTTAATTCAGTGCTGCAGAATTCATCATCAGTTCCTAATCAGCAGCCACAGAAAACCAAGAAGAAGAGGAACCTACCAGGAAATCCAGGTAAAGTTCTTGATGATTTTGATCAGAATTTTTACATGATTCTTCAACTTTGATCTGTTTCTTGATGAAAACCATTGTTTTCATGTTTATGATGGATGCAGACCCTGATGCTGAAGTGATTGCTTTGTCTCCAAAGACCCTTTTGGCCACAAATAGATTTGTTTGTGAGATCTGCAACAAGGGTTTTCAGAGAGATCAAAATCTTCAACTTCACAGAAGAGGGCACAATCTTCCATGGAAACTGAAGCAAAGAAACAGCAAAGAGAACAGAAAGAGAGCTTATGTTTGTCCTGAGCCCACATGCCTTCATCACCATCCCTCAAGGGCTTTGGGTGATCTAACAGGGATCAAGAAACACTACTGCAGGAAACATGGAGAGAAGAAGTGGAAATGTGAGAAATGTTCAAAGATTTATGCTGTTCAATCAGATTGGAAAGCCCACTCTAAAACCTGTGGAACAAGAGAGTATAGATGTGACTGTGGAACCCTTTTCTCCAGGTAATTATTTTTTCTTCTCTTTCTCTCTCTCTCTCTCTCCCTCTGTGTGTGTGTGTGTGTGTGTGTGGAGTTCTCATTTTCCCTTTGTTTCCTTTGATTCTGATGTGATGCATGCTTGTTTTTGTAAGAAGGGTCTTTGTTTATTTATTGTTGTCCTTTTGATTTCTACCTGTTCATTCATTTCTTGCTAGAAATAATCAAGTTGTGTGTGTAATAATATATCACTATGTTGGATTCCCTTTATTTTTTATAAGTACATCTATATATGTAATTGGTTCAATTTATTTCATTGTAATGGACACCGTCATTAATACAAGTGTCTGTCCAAAAAGGATTATGCTTCAACCAATATGAGTTTTTGAAAGAACAAGAAAATTCAAACCAAGAATCTTGAAAACAAACCATATCTAATTCTTCAGAATGTCCATAGTTGAATCTTTAAAAAAAATTAATTAAATGTAATAAACACACACACACACACACACAAATATTCATTGACAGATTGAACTTTTAAGGTTGAACTGTACATGGCAACCTGCAGCATTTGCATGCAAGGGTCTGTTTCTTTCTTTTTGAACTTTTTCTAATTGCAAGAAGTACTTGGAAATACAAAAGGAGTCCCAGAAACAATGATGAATATTTCAACTGATCTTTTCTGAGAGAAAGTTGTGGAAGCTTGAATACTTTTGGTTTGTGCATGACCATCATCATGGTTATTGCGAATCCCTGCCAAAAAAATTTCATGGAGAGTGCCATTATTCACTGACACCACTGTAAATTTTCTGAAGTTATAATCATCAAAACAACTGCTAAAAAATCTGCCAAAAGTCACTGCCATTGTTGCGTGGTCTTTGTTCCTTCCTCTTTCTACATATATATATATATATATATATATAGATAGATAGCTAGATAGAGCTGTAGATTTTTTATGAGTTGCACATGCAGACACAGAGACCAATGTGTGTGTGTGTGTGTGTGCATGATCAGGAAGCTGAAGGTTTCGTCACTGTCAAACAATTCCTGGAAACTTTTAGTCAGTTTTCAGTGGTATGTCGTCTGTGCTCATTTTTGCATGCAAATTACTTGATGATGAGGTTGTAGTTAATGAGAGCTTTATGGCCTTTTTATGCTCTCCCCCACAATCCAACTCAACGGACAAAAGTCAAATCTTTTCTATTTCTCCTGAATTTTAGTCTAAAGCCCGTTTCTCATTTGTGGTTTTTGAGGGGGAAATTTTAATCAATTTAGTCGAATCTAAATTAATTATATGATAATTTGACCGATCAGATTAGGGTTCTTGTTTTTCTTCTTTTATTGATTGTATCAAATTAGGTAATATATATATATATATTTTTAGGATGTGTTTTTTATCGTATTCTTGAAATTAAGGTCGCTATAATTGGAAGAAATTTAGTATGAATTAAGTAAAAAAATTAAACAGTGGTTGGAATTAAGCCATATTAATGAAAATATCTATATTAATATACTAACGTTATGTGTAGAATTCATACTGATTGTTACTTTTATACACGAATATAATATATATAGAAATATTAATTTTTCATAGATTTTCATATATCCATTTCTCGTTTGTAGTTATAATGTCAATTAGAGGGTTTCAGTTTAAAGAGTGTTTGTTCCTTTCAAATAAAAAAATAAAAAATAAAAAATTAAAGAGTGTTGAAAGCTAATTAAGGCAATTCAACTGATAATTTCAACATGATGACTTGTCTGTTTCCTTCCCCAAAAAATACATACAATCATGGAGTATTTTGTGGAATTCTTTGTGTTTCTTTTTGTTCATTATGATGAAATCAAAATGTTTTGCTTGTGGATTGCTACAGAAAGGATAGCTTCATCACCCACAGAGCATTTTGTGATGCATTAGCTGAAGAAAGCGCCAGACTCTCCGCAGCCACTAACTCATCAATCTTTCTCCCAAACCCTAATAATATCACCACCACCCAACCCTTCCATTTCAACCCCCCGCCGCCGCCACCGTCGCTCCTCCCCGTCTCTTCCCACCACCGCCCCAGCTTCTTCCGTAACCCACCACCCCAAAACCTTGATCCCAATTCCCATTCAGAAATCAAACATGAAGCCCTCCACAATACAATTCCCACCAGCTCCCCACTACTCTACCAGGATTTCTCATCACCCTTCTTCCGGAACCTCCATGTCAGCACTAGCCTGCCGCCACTCTCAGCCACAGCGCTCCTCCAGAAGGCGGCCACTCTGGGCGCCGTGGGTCATGCAGCAGACTCCACTATGGCCCACCTGGACATGCACGTGACTTGTGCATGGCAGAAGAGTGATGATCGGTTCACCAGGGATTTTCTTGGGCTGAACGGAGACCAATGCGGCAGCGGTGGGAATGTGAAAGAGGTGCTATCGTTCAGTACGCGGGGGGAAGTTGATGAGTTTCCAGCTGATCATAATTCACTAGTGTTGAAGCATCATGGATTTGGATTTACTGAAACCTGCTCCGGTTGGGGGAATTGCTGAACTCAAAAGAAAAGAGAATCGATCAAAAAGAAAGGCGAATGACGCAGCAGCATTTCATCGTTTTCATAATGATCAAGAACGTTTTCATTATGCTTTTTCTGATGGTGTTTTATATTTTAATGAGATTGATGACTTTCTTGGTTGTTTGATTACCCATCTTTTGCCAGAGTAGTAGTACGTACGTAATCTTGGAATTTGGGTGTACATGCAATGTACGAATATACGAAATGGGATAAGCATTGCAGTGTTAACCGCTAATTAAGTTTCAAAAATTATCATAATTTTATGATCTTCCAAAACAAACAGGTACCAATGATCACCGCATCTATTGCCATGAGACTTGTTATCAATGATCCATACATACGTCATATCTTAAAGTAGTCAAATCTGGTCATGAGCTCGTGTAAAAAAACGTGGATCATAATATATTGATGAATTTTATTCAATTTTGGAGGGTTTTGAGGGGAAATATAGCCATGTTATGTATGATCTCATATATATGTTTGACATTAGTTGTATATAATCCTTAGAGGACAGCATTTTGATATGGTTTTTGTGTGGGAGTGCACTGAAAATGTGTTGGTGCTGGAGTTATCCATTGAAGAGAGGTAGGCAGGTCCCTCCTAGCAAGGACCGAATATGCCCTTGGTCTTGAGCCCAGCCGGATGACAAAATATATTATTCCTTTGGCAGATAGATGTAAAACATAATGATATTCGTTGCTTCCTCTTATTCATACCATCAATCATCAATGATTTGACTTTAGAATCTCTTCATCCAAACCATGATGATGAAACACATTTCTAGACTTTTTCACTTTTATATTTTTCTATAGTGCTAAGATATTTATAGTTTTTTTTTTTTTTATATAAATATAGAAACACTAAAACATAAAATTGTTACAAAGAGACCCAATGATTATGATCCAAAACATATAGATATTTACATTTTGTATCAACGTTATAATCTGGAATAAACATTTTAGTAGTTTCCAAGAGTAGCAATAATCATAATACAAAGGGATTGATTCATAGGGGTGAACCCAAGGCAGTATAGTATAGCCTTTTGTAAAGCGGGGGGTAGTAGAGTAGAGGCAGTAAAACTAAGACCTGCTGTAAGCGTGAGTCTAAAAGGTGACTAAGTTGATGCTGCTGTATGTGTTTTTGTGCAGGGGCAAGGGGGTTAGTGGTGGTCCGGGAATTTAGTGGTACGAACAAAGAACCCAAAAGGAGAAAAGAAACAAAAGATGAGACACCATTCATAAAATGTCAACGGTTATCAAAAAGACTCTTGATTGCCATTCACAGTACTCCTCTTTTCTCAATTTCTGTGCCTATGTATATGCATCTCTTCACACAGCTACTCATAATAAGATTTTTAATCTAGAAAGATATATCACAAGGAATCATATTCTGAAAAGGTATATTCAACATCCAAGAATCAAATAACATGTTATGAGAATTTATGAGCAGACTAGCTTTAAAATAAAACGGTATATTCAGCATTATACGGTTAGGAAAAGATGAAGAATATATGAAAGAAATAAGGGTAGGCACTTTGGTATATCCAAGCTTTTAGAAAGTAGTGTGTGTAGTAAGTTGGAGGTTAAGGTACCAATAGAGGCTCCTTGTTTCTATCTTGCTCTGGAGCACAAACAGACAAACACAAAAGCTTCTATTCTATTCCCAACCCTCTCTCTCTCTCCCTCTCTCTCAAACACTTGTATATGTGATATTTCATCAGGGAATCTCATCTCAACTTTGTTCTTTCTTCTAAGCTTCTTTCCTATGCTTTTATCTCTTTTCCCCTTCTACTGCAAATACCACTCCCTCTACTAGGCCAAACAACCCTTGAGTGTCACTCCAGCAATGAATAAAGAGCACGGTAAATGACTAAAATTTTCAACAAAATGTCATAGTCAATTTTGGCTCCACCTAGAACAAGAAAAAAGGAATGTTTCAAGAGATAAGTATATTCTCGCAGCTTTCATGATTATTCAAAAGTGCGTAAAGAATAAAGCAAATAATTCTTCAACAGATAAGCTGGAAATGATAAATACGAATATATATTATAAGTTGACAAACATACTTGGCACACTAATACAACAAGATTATGTCAATAACACGTGAACCTATTCTCCTTAGAATGTTATATCTTTAGTAAATGCACATTGTTAAAAGAGGTGTTACAACTTTTTCTTTTGTAATGCAAACTCAGGCGCAGACATCAGAACTTTCAGAATAAAGCGCTCCTGTCTATTATCGCTTGAGTGTAGACATTATTGACCTAATTATTGTTAAACTTTAACTCTCTTTATCTTTTCACATCCACATCATGTATTAAACTTTGAAGTATATCCTTTAGTTCAACATATTAGCTTTTAATGGAGTCAACTTAAATTTTATGTCCCCTAGGAAATATCATGATTAGGCAACAAACATTTTGAAGGTCACTTGACGAGCACCAAAAGTTTTATGCTAAACCTGCAAGCTTATATGTGACCGCTTCTTGCATAAGGTATATCAATCAATTCTAGAATACGCAACTACCAAATTCTAATTTAAATTACATTAGCATTCATTACATTAGTTTTGGCCGCACTAAACAAGTAGCAAAAACCAGTAATAGCTTTTAACAATTTACATAACTCATAACATAAGTTGCAGCAAATGACTCACATGTATAATCTGAAACCAAGACCTAAATCTTGACCTCACTTGAAGTAGTTCACAAGCTCGAGACCAGTAATAACCAACAATGTCAGCATATTTGACTAAACCCTATTCCGCTGATGGTTTCAGCAAATCAAGATTATTCACTCCCAAATACTGAACCAGCACATTGTTGAATGCCTGTCACAAGAAAAAACACTTTTTTTTATCTGATGCCATTGACATAAACACGTTAGTCCATCTACTCCTATAAAATTAGAAACAAGTTTTATTAGCTGAAAATACTCAAACCACAGTATATTTTTAAGACTATATGAAGAGATATATCTAACACTCAAAGGGCACATACATGTCCATCCATCAGTGAGAGCACAAAAAGGAAAGGCATTGGGAGGAAAAGAAAGTATACAATGAGGTGTAGAGAGAAGATATTTGATCCGAGTAAACTACGCATATCTAACATTACAAGTAAACAAGGATAAATCTTTAAGGAAATCTGTCACATGAACCTTGATTTAAGAAAATATTATTTCACAAAAGCGTTGCCTCAATTGAGGGATTTCAGTTCTACCATCATAAAATGGGAGAGCCAAGAGGGACCATCAACAGAATCATTGCTTTTAGCATAAAAAGTTTGATGCCATGCAATTCACTGTTTCTTCCTTAACCAACGATCCAGGAATTGTTTACGGTAAATTGAGGGGGAAACTATAATCATATCCTTCAGAGCATCATATTCAACAAGTTATCCTATACTGTCTGTGAGAAAACCCTAAGTTGTTCTCAAGTATGTAGTAACAAGACATCAAGCACCATAAATTACCCAGAACAAATTCCTTTAAGAGCTAGAATATAATTGTTCTCTAACAAAGGAGGCCAGTGATAATCACAAAATTATATAAAAAAATAACAGATATGATAAGTATGTTTTGTCCAGCAGCTGCTACAATTGGAAACATTATGAAGCACCAAAGATCATCATGATGTCTGAATATGAGGTATATCACTAATTCATCCCTACCTAATTTGGAGCACACCGGGGAAGGGTGAGAGAATGCCCAAATTCATACGATAAGGAACAGAATTCAGAAACTTTTTCATCCATCCTAAGGCATGTGGGAAGTAAAAACAAACAAAAAGCAAAGGAACAATAAGATACCTGACATGCAAATGACTCTTTCCCATTCAGAAGAGCATCCATGGCAGCAAACTGATTATCAAACACACTATAAAATTTCTGGTAAAATTGACTCCTGAAAGCATAAGAAAAATTAATAAATTAAGACTCCAATAGATGCCCAAGTGTTGATGGAAAACAAGAACCACCACAAGGAAAATTAATATGCACCGATCTTCTGGCGAAATCATTTGGTCCATCTGCTCAAATTTCCGGGTAAGGACTTCAACACCTAAAGGGGAGAGAGCATGCAATAAAAACGCCTCCAATGTCCTAGGAAAATTGTGCTGAAAAATGCGTAGTTGAGCAAGAGAGAGAGCGGAACACATACAAAGAAGAGAAAGATAACACTATTAATCTGCAAACATGAAAGATCAAAGTTGAGTAGGATATGCAACATGTTTCTGGCGAAAAAAAGACAGAGGCACCAAAGCACCCTACACAGCAGCAGCTTACAGAAAACCATCTCATAAATACAGCACGAGCTGAACAAGCAAACAAAATGGTTCTGGGCCAAAAAGTGAGGATAATAAATACAGAATAGAAGAAAACAAAAGAGCAAGCCCCCCCAATTTTGTCTGATGTTCCGTCCAACATTCCAGAGGCTGAAGCAATTAATTGACTGGGATGAAATAGATTGAGACTCATTTCTACATATTACTAACAACAATGTCCAATGGCAAGACGATCTAGTTGGTTGTTTCCAAAGTTATTAATTCGCACATCATCTCCAGTACATTGGAGCTATCCAATATCAAATTTATATCGCCAGCATAAAGCAGGTATCTTCAGGTATCTTCGGCAGCCAATGTCCTTCTCCAGATGAAAGATATACAGTTTATTTTCGCTTATAATATTTATCTTCAAGAACGATTTTATTTTTAATGCAAAATTCATAATTCAGCTATTACTTTTTCAATTTCTATTGGTCACACATTTTAAGTTCAGACCTAAACAACATATGCATCTCCACTTGGAATAAGACAAGCTGCTAATGTTGCTACATGTCTGTAGGAGGAATGTGGGAAAGAAAAGGAAGCAGGGCACATATAGTAGATCATGCCTAACCAAGTGTATATTTCTTTTTGTTTTCTATTGTTTTTGTATAAGCATAAAAGAAGACCAAATGAATGATGTATTGAAAGGAGCTCGAACTCACTGCCAACGCAAGAAAGACGCTTCGAAAAGCATGTGATTCAAGGCCCCAAACTATTTTAGCAATTGGATCTTCGTCCAAGTTAAACAAATCTGTGTTGATTATGTCCTTGACTTCATGCTCCTCTCCACTGACAGGCTGATCCATTGAGATGTTGCCTACTGGTTGGCTCCAATTGACACGGTCATGGACTAACGAAACAAGTTCATGAAGAGATCTAAGTGCATCTGGTTCCAGTTCATGCAATGAAAACCCTTGTTCCAGATTTCCCTTCGCACTGACAGTTTGATGACTTAGGTCCAAATCTTGGCCACTGCAACCTGATATATTCACATTGTGTGCCCAAAACAATAACCAGTATGAATATAGGCAACAAAATTTTCCCATTTATTTAAAACAAGAGAAAGAAGAGGGAAAAAAAAAGGAAAGGAAAGGAACAACATATGTGATACACATCTAATAAAATTGAAAGGAATTTGACCTGCATTCCTATTACTAGATTGAGCACCTGCGTCGTTGACTTTTTGATCCACAGTGGTTGAAGGCGTGCAAAACATTCGATCCTGCCCTGGTCACATGACATGTTAATGTGCTCTAGAGCAAACTTTCTAACTGAACCAAAAAGATAAAAAGAATGAAAGAGCTAAGCAAAATAAAGTTCTAGTAAACATCTATAAGAACACAATCAAACAACATTTTGATCCTATTTAGATGGCGTAACCAATGTTGCCATTTGAAATATGATGTCTAAAGTCTTGAGTATCTGCAATCATGTTGAGATGCTGATTTCTTCAGCATCGCATTTGAATTAGAAAGCATGTCTTTGTGTCTCCAGTAACCCTCTTAACAACTTTTCCTTACACCCAATGCACACCTTGCGACAGATTCAATTCACCCAGTTGATAGAAACCTGACTGTGACTTGGTAATGTCTAGAACTATTTATTTCCAGATAAATCTGATCAACCATCAAACAAGAATGAACAACTACTTTTCGCACACGCAAGAAATAAATAAACACATAAGTCACAGGCATATTAGAAAGAAAACATTCATACACTACCAAAATTTCAGCACTGAAGGAAACTAGGACCTAGCAATATTGACTTTACAACAACAGATCAGTAGAGAAGTTTACTTACCATTTCTTTGTCAGTCAACCTTGGAATTTAGATTGAATGGGAAACAAGGATGAAAGAGGGAGAAAAAGTTAGTGTGTTCCTGTATGAACGAAAGCACAACCAAAAGAACTAAGGACCAGAACATACCTTTTCAATATTCTACGTAGATAGTATGCATCCATGTGTTCTAACATGTGAGACATCATATCCGACCGCCACCAGAAGTTGACAGCTATAGTTAAATCTCCACTATCCACTTGGTGGAACCTAGTATAGGAGTTAGATTACAACTTTGAACATTTTGTACTAACAATAATTCATCCAAATGTCAGTACATGACCATCAACCTTCTTATATACTTTTGGTTTCTAATCTTTACCTAGAATACAGCTCAATG
This sequence comes from Sesamum alatum, assembly GCA_034509735.1. Taxonomy (NCBI): domain Eukaryota; kingdom Viridiplantae; phylum Streptophyta; class Magnoliopsida; order Lamiales; family Pedaliaceae; genus Sesamum; species Sesamum alatum. Next base: position 5,164,926 of record JACGWO010000009.1, read on the forward strand.
CTCAAGCATAGATTTTGTGATGCTACTTTTTAAAGTACACAAACAGATTAGAGCTAGTACTTCGGAGATCAGACATCACAATTTCAGAAAGTCCATTATTAAGGTCCACTCACAAGTTTCTCCCTTCCCTACTAACTCATGCAAACAAACCTACATAGAAACATATGCATTCTCATTTTACTTTTATGAGTTATCTTCTTAATTTCAGGATACAACTATTGACCTCTTTCCGGAATTCAACCAAATTGAGAAAATATCGCCAGCATCAATCTCTAAGCAAACCCCAGTTAATATCCTTAGTGAGATTCTGATGTCCACGTTACATGAAATGTGGCTCTATGCCAGGGAAAAATTTTGAAAAATGAAAAGCATTTAGTAATTTTAAATGTGATATTTTAAAAACAAAACTACAATACCATCCTTCAGGAATGAAAAGAGCATCGCCAGCCTGAAGAGTAACCTTCTGGGAGTACTCATCTATAGACTTTGCCCTTGGATAGAGATCAAAATTGGGGTTCTCCAAAGGAATGGCACTGGAAAAGGAAAATGTCAAATGACCACCAAAATGCTACTATTGATGAAAGGACAAAGTCGTAAAATAGGAGCATGTTACTCCACTCTGAAAGAGGGATAAAAATTTGTTAAATGCACAGTGAATACCTGTGGTTTGAGGCCTCTCCATATAACGGCAATGGATACAAGTAGGGGCATGCAGACGGAGGCCATAAAACAACTGATAACCAAATAGATTTTTTGTCCCAACAGGTCACATGCACACATGTAAGAGTGTCAAAAGATGTATAAATCTTTTGCAAACATCATACTAGCGAAAAATGAAGGGACGCATAGAATCACCTTCACATAAATCAAGTGTAAGACAGTGAGGTCATATAAAGGTAATTTTTATCATCTATAAAAGAGGATTCTACAAATATTACATTTATAAGCATTAACCCTCGCCATACAACCTTTGCCAAGTCACATATCACTCCATCAGCCAAGTCTGATTTATACAGGGGTTTCAACTTTCAAACCCCCAAGACCCCAACGCAGCCCCAAGCAAATACTAAAACAGAACAGAGACGCACATACAAGACCATTCAAAATATGAAGGAAAAGGGACAAAGATTTGCTTTTTGAATAATGGAAGGCCTGGCCAGAATCCTTCTCTGTGTGCATAAAGTAAACTCACTATTACCTTAAGTCAATTGTTTCCTTAAGCAGTAGAATAATCTGCAGAGAAGCAATTTGACATCATGGACCTATAGAAGAGGTCATTTCATGTTTATCGATCACTTGAGATCTCACTCCAAATTACTATATGAAAATAATACCGATGAACTTAAAAATGGATTAATTTATCAAACTTCCCACATTTACATGCATCTTCCTTGCAAGAAAAAAGTTTCTCTAGTTGCCAGCAACGAAGAAAAGACAGACCCATGCATAAGGGATAATGAGATGTCTATCATGTAAAACATTCAAACCAAACGCACCCAAAAGATATAAGCATACTACCATCACTCCTGAGTATTGGTGCAATTTTCTCGAACGACATGTTAGTAGTTGGGAAATTATCATATACTAGTAAGATATGTTTAATGACGTACATGCTAAATTCATATCTAAGATTTCCATACCTTGTTTACATCCAGAAATTATGCATAAAAGATTGTGGTGCGGATCATAGTGAGTACTAGATCTAGTCCTAGCATTATTCATCCACAGATTGACAGAAGCCAGTACTTTGCCCTCCAGAAAGGTAGGCTGCAAAGTGAACAAATACATGCAAGACCCAATTCAAAAAGGTCAAACATGAGATGTATACTGGTCAGCACTGGTCAAAGAAGAAGTCAACAGGGAGTGCAGAGACACGACATATTTACCGTTTCAATGTCATCTCTTAGGCACTCCAGCAGAACCTTTTCCTCGTTCTCAGAATTCACAATGGGTACCTGAATGATGAAAGAAATTTATACGGGAAGGAAACGCTATGAACCCCAAAAGTCATGGTTAGAAACTAAGAAAACACAAGGCAGATTACGAATTTGATGAAGTAGTGAGAATGGCTAAAACAGAACTGACATAGTCCCAAGTTTGCGCAAGGATGTAAATTTTGTCTAGATTTATATGTATTCATATATGTTGCAATGGTTCTGAAGGGAGGGCAATGGCCCCTGCAACAGCCCACCAGGTTGGCAAACTGTCAAATAACTTTGCACTTGGGCAATCAATAACCTAACTTATTGGCCCATGAGTCACAACCTGCGCTAGATAGATTTGGTGTGGATGTTCTTCTACATTGATGGAATCACCGTTTTGAGTAACAAGTTCCACAGATTCTTGTTTCCTTAATTGAGAAAAGGAGTCTTGCCCATCATCTCCGTTTTTCAAAAGATCCTTGCAGTATCCAATAAAGGTAGAAAATGGCAACGCAACCTATGAAAGCAAAACAACTTTCATCAAGAAAAATACCCGATTTATAATTTCGTATTATTATCTTATAAGTGAAGAACAGAAAGATTCACCCTCTCATGACTTCTTATATCTCCATAAAATACAGGTGCAGATCTAGATAACATTGCCTCCACAAGTGACGAGCCTGCCAATTCCTATTGGCCATGGTGAAAGAACGTTGTTTTATATCTCAGATAAAACATAAAAATTAGTTATAACTAGGATACATACAAGTCGATAATAACCTCATCTCAATGTCACATGTAAATGTTCCCACAGCTAATGCATTCACTTTTATCAATGAAAGCAAACTTTACCACTACTCGTGATTGATTTCAACTTCTAAAACATAGAATCATGGAATGTAGGCACACATGGATTTGTATCCAACAGTAATGCCTTGGACATAAAAGTTCGACTATATATCTACTGAGAAAGGTGGAGAAATAGAATAATTTTGATGCCACTATTGCACCTGAGACAACATCACTTGATCTAATGGAATCGATTGAACTATTTCAAGAGTCAATAGTCCGCATATCAACTAATAAAAGCTGATACCAATAATCAGGAAGAGGACAAGGCTCTCTTGTGGTTGTCTTACTTCAAGAGTCACACCTTTGATAGCTTAATGAAACTATCTCACGTGAAAGACATGCCACAAGTGCCAATCTTGGTATCAAGGTTCATTGACCTTCCACTATTTCATACTTCCTAGAAACAACAGTACCACACTTGTCATCCATGATATCAAGAATCATTAACCTTCCACTAAAACATAATTTTGTAGATTGAAAAGTTCAATTCCCGTCATTGTTGACATGAAACGCTATTTCACATTCTACAATCCACGACAGTTGAACACTCACTACATAATACATAGTTTTCTACCATCTGAGTGCGGAAGACTGGACCTCAAGAAAAGTGTTCTTCACAAAATTCTCGAGTTGTTTTCTTTTGCCAATCAGGATTCGGAATTCAATCCGTTTCATTACATTTCAGTTGAAACAAGCACAGCACAAGCAACTTACCTGCAAGTAGTCAAGGCCGCCATTCGTCACATTCCATTTAGAAAACGCTTTCCAGTCCTCTACGCATCCACTGAACACCTTTCAAATGGAAAAATACATGTACACACACTAAAACGCAAAACAACGAAATGGAGAGTACGCATTTACAGTGTGTGAGTATTGTGCGCACGCGTAGTAGGCGTGAATGCACTCAGTATGAACAGAGACGAAGTAATTACAGCGGGAACATTCTTAGGTTCAATCCGAGAAGCGAATTCTTCGGCCGATGGAATTAATTCGAATCGTCGAATTTGCAGAGACTCTTCCATTCCTCTGTTCTGCCGCTTTGTTAGAAATCAGGAAAGAACTAAAGAACCAAGTCCACAGCCTTGCCTTACACTCTAAACTGAAAACGCAGTTAACTAGGAACGCTTTTCTGGTTGACGTGATGGAGTCGTGTTTTCAGAGCTATTTAGCACTTTCATGAAAATCTCATAATTGGGCCTATCCAACAAAACTTTCTAATTAAAATTTAGGCCCAAATTATTCCACACTATCTCTCACGGAAACTTTGGGTTCATTAGGCGAAATTTACATAAAATAACATTATCTGATTCTGAATTTCAAACCCTACAAAGCATTTATGTCGATTTTGATGTTTATTGACATTAATGATCATTAATTATTATTTGTTAAGGAAGTAATGGTTGAAGTTATGCACAATCACCTATCAGTCACGGTTAGAAACTTGAGTGTCGTGAACGTATAAACATTATTTGGACAACGTAAATATTGTTTGTTGTTTTTTTCTTAATTTTATTCTGTTATAAGTTTTGCAATTTATTTCGCAATTATTTAATATAATTACCTATATAGACCATACAATTAGGAACGTATTTGTTGCAATATTTATTAGGGTAAATTACAACTAATTTTCATCAAATTTGACATAATTTATAAATATTTCTCATTATTTAAAAAATTATCAAATTATTGACACACTTGATGTTTGATTAAATTATGTACTCACTTAATGGAGGTCTATAAATATTCCTTGTAAAAAAATTTGAGGTGAAATTTCCTTCTTGTCGTTCTAGTCCAACAAAAAAAATTGAAAAAAATTTAAGTATTCGTAGTTCACAATGATATTTTTGTGAATTCATCATAAAAATAACGGGGATCAACAAAATTGGCTAGTTATTTGACAAATAATAAAAGATATTTATAATTATATTAAATTTCACAAAAATTGTTATAATTTATCCTAATTATTTTTTTATTAGACAATATTATCAGCTGAAATGAGCCACCAATTATAATAATACCGAAATTCAAATTTCCGCTCGTATCCAAAATTTTGAATTAGAAGTAGGGCAAATTAGTGGAAAACTGTAGGGTTGTGGAGGGCCCATTGGTCCAAAAACAAATTTAATTTGTCACTTCATTCACTGCGTAACCTTCGCGCCATCCCGTGTTTGAAGTTTTAATTAATCCAAATTGGCGAAAGCGTGTGGGGCCCCTTTCCCGCTTTTAGTTTGGAGGAATCAATATCCGTGATTTCTAACCCAAAAAATATATATAGTATTAATGCCACTGGCAGTTGTTTAATGCTTCTCAAGGGACTGTTTGGCTCTAGAATTTGGTGAGAGGAAGAAAAAACATGTATATGAAAATTAAGTAACATCATGCATTATTTTCAAATAAACACTTAATTTAAAAAGAGTTTGAATATTACTAAAATTTATAGAAGAACACATGAATTTTGATGTATAAAATTAGTTATATATATTCAAAGAAAAATAACTTTTTGCATTTTGTTTGAACATCAATAATGCATAAAGATCTTTTTTTTGGGTAGATTACAATCATCTTCCTTGAGATTTGACATAAATACAGATATCCCCTTATTGTTTGGGGAATTATAAATACTCTACAAATTTTAACGTTCGTCTAACAATAAATTTATAAAGTTAGTTTTTATCATATTCTCATCCTATTTTTTATGGTGAATTTACTAAAATATCATTTTGGATTATGCATTATAATTTTACACATTTTTTAAATTTTTCTAAAATATATCTTTTTACATTTTTTTCAAACATTAGAAAAGAAACGACAAGGGTAAAGTGGTCATTTCCACCTCATCGTCTAGAAGCTACATAATTATTTTTTGAGATAATTACACTGCCCACCCCTGGTGTTTCGTGTAATTATACATAAAATCCATATAGATTGAGAAACTACATCCAGTACTCTTGACGTTGTCTTCTCTAATAAATTGATCCCCCACTAGTTCAAGTTCACCAAATATGTTTATATTGTAAAAAAAAAAAAAAAAAATTCATATTTATCCTTAATTGACTTATTATAAGTAAAATATATTTTTTTTAATTAAACTATTGTTATACATTTTCACACGTAAATAGATGAAAATTTGGATCCAGTAGCAGATGTTGATATGTAAAAATCATGGGACCAATTCAAGAAATAAGTGCGATCAGCGTACACGTCCAACAAAGTCATTATTGGACCATATCTCACGTTGCGTTAGTCAACAATTATGGCATGCATTTTCCCTAACACACAAATTAATTAAAACCCATAATATAAAATTGCACAAATGTCATTACTAACGTTATAGATCTAAAAACTAGGTACCAACCACTTCTAAGCCTTGATCACTCTCCCCTAAGCACTAGGATTAAATATACTTTAAACCCCTTTAATTTCGAAATGCCCCGATTATCTTTAATCATTCAACATTTTAAAATTAAACACAATTTGTTATTAAAACAAACGTGTATGAACTTGATTGGATGTTGACATAATACGTTTAAGATTTATTAGATCGACTGATGAAACATGCTTTCAATGAAATTTTGAAAAAAAAAAAAAGTATTCCGTTTTACTACTCTTTATATAATTTTATGTTTTATAATATTGTGCGTGGATCAAATATTATTTTTTGGATATATGATTTCGTTTTTGTATTGTTTAACATTATTATTCGGAGCAATTTGTAAGTTAAGAAAACGTTTTTTTATTAGCAGAATCAAAAGTGGATAGTGTTTGGAAAAAAAGTGACAAGTAGAAAAAAGCTAAATTATGAAGTGTTTGAGAAAAAAGTGCTTATTGAAAGAGCTTAATTAGTAAATGACTTTTTTATCCCTAAAATAAAATATTTTACAATAACATAATTGCAAAACGAGAGAATGCAATTATGCTAAGAAAATGTTTTTTTATTTTACAAAATGAGCGATTCTCATATATGTACCAATGTACTATTAACGAAAATGAAATTAATGGTGTTTAGGATTTTGAAAAAAGTTGAGAAGTTGAAGAATTATTCATTAGTCGTTCAATTCGTTAGAAGTCTTATGAATAATGGATAAGGGTATTTTCAGGTTATTAGAATTATAATGGGGACAAAATTGTTCCAACTCAACTTCAATTTATTTACGAAAAAACCAAAGCAGTTAGAAGTACTCCCAGAGTGCTTATAGTTTTTGGCTCAAAAGTGCAATTTTTTAAGTCTCAACAGCAGAAATTAGCATTCAAACACCCTAAAAATGCCTTCTTTTTTTTTTTTCCAAAGCTGAAAAATACTTTTGAGAAACGCGCGCAAATACTCCCATAGTACGCGCTCGATTTTCTGATCAAATCCCACGAGCACAAAATTCAAATGAAAAAATAAAAGTGGGATTTGTTAAAAAATGTACAAAAACCATCATACAAGCAATTATGCAGGTAATGGGTCATCCACTCCACTTCCAAATTTAGGTTTCCAGACAGCCCTAAAGCGCCACGCCGATTGGAAGCTTGCGACACAAGACTATGTTTGAAAAAGACATGAAACATGAACCATAATTGCAAAGAGTGTGAAACCCGCACAAACATCATAGTTGACAAGCATAGGAATTAGACCAGTTCCCACCTAACCCCCCACATCACTTGACAATAAAGAAAAGCAAAATTGTGGGTGGTTTTAATTGACTTCATCCCCTAATTTCTGAGCTAATTGTCACAATTCAATTCTTACGAATAAATACGAGGTTATGAGTTCAATTTTTATTAGACGTAAAATGATATTTATTTCATTATTATTTGAATAATTAAGAATTTATCTGTAAAATCTGATCTGACGCAGTTTAGTTTTTATGAACAAATATGAGAATATGAGTTTAATTTATGTATATAAAAAATAAAAGCCATGATCCAGAACAATCAAATTAAATTTTTTTATTGACATGGTTATTTAAATGGAAAGTTCCTGCATGGTGAGATTGGGATTAGATCTGGGGTCAGATTCAGCAGCTTATTTGGTTAGAAATAATGGATATGGACTTTGATTGACTTTTCAAGCTACTTGATTCTTACATGTTCTACTTTTTCTTGTTTGGAGATGTGAACAATATGTTTTACTTGTTCTGTTTGATATGTTTTCCATGTATGGTCAATTGCAAAATTATTACACTTTACAAGTTAGGTATTTTCCACCATAAATTCCAAGTAAAAATTAGTGATTTTCGAATCTAGTTCATAATAATGATAATTATTATATTACTAAAGTAGTGTATCATCAATTATGACTTTAAATTTTGCTTTTTATTGAAAATATTTATAAAGAAGTGTCAATACTAATTGAATTATGTTGCCAGATGGTGTTTTTTTCATTCGGATTTCGCATCCATTTGATGGAAAATGGAGTTTTTTTTGAATAATTGTTGTGACATATGCAATCAACAAAGATAACAAATAATTATATATATATTTTTAAAATTTAAATGAGTGTACAAAAGGATAACAACAAAATTTGAAATTGAAAAAATTAAAATTCAAATATTAGTGTCGTAGAAAAATTAAAAATATAGAATAATCCGCATAGTATCGATGAAGCCAAGAAACCCTCTAATACACCAAACCAGACAAGATCAACTGCCCTTTCTCCAAATGCCAAACAGGAAAACGAATATTAGTTAAACTGCTTAAATTTAATCAATAATAATTAACCACTAATTAATCACTATTAAAATAAAAACCAATAAAGAGAAAAAGGAAAAGAAAAGTGACAGGCCTTCACGTTGTGGGCATCGATCTCCGGGATCCACGTGGAAGATTAATGGGCGTGGATCCCACGCTGATGTGGCGTATCGCGAGTTTTAGGAAGGAACAAAAGGGTTTAACGTTTAAGAGGAAGGGAAAAAAGAAGAGAGAAACAATATGTAGAATAATTAATAGATATTATATGTAGAAAGAAAAATATAAAAAATAAGATATATTAATACATATTTTTTTGGGTTAGAGATAGAGAGAGAAAAATGGTAAGGGGATATAGAGAGAGAAACATTAAGGCGCGGAGAGGCCGTCTGAAGGAAGAGAGAGAGAAAGCGCTGCTGCAAATTATTTTTCTTCTCTAATAAGCCTTTTTCTTTTCTAGTCCCATTTTCTAGGGCGAAATCCAAGATTTAGAAGGCCGCCTCGATAATCTAAAAGGGAATTACTCTGTTGTTGACTGACGTTTTTTTTTTGGTTCTTTACCACAACGGAGAATTAATTCATCATCATCACCGTCATCATCATCGTTTCTATATGTAGATCAGATTATGTTCTTGAATTAGAGATAACAGATACACGTATATACGGGCATCTGTATATACAGATCTTGCCGCTCTTAATCCCTGACCTAATCTCACTACGATTGATCACATTTGATTTTCTTTGCCGTTTGGTTTGTTACTTATTTCTGTAAATATATTTGGGAAATGAGCTGGAAGATCCTTCTAGACAAAATCTAGAAGGGTTTGGGTTTTGGATCTGATTGCTGGTGTCGGAAACGCCCAAGTTTGGCTCTCGGATGAGAGAGCTGTTGTGTTTTATATATTTTTGTTATCTATTGTATTTAGCTGAGATTTCTGCTTGTACATGTTCGGGAAATCAAGTGGGAAGAAAACGATGAAATGGGTAACATTGCTTAAAGACTTTAAGGAAAAAGTCGGTTTCTCCCAGGCTCCGGCGTCGGCTTCATCAACTACATCATCTCCGCCCTTCAGAGAAAGCAGCAGCAATGCCAACTATCTGTCGCCATTCACCCAAGACTTTTCGTTGTCGCCTTCTAGGTTAGTTTTTTTAACTCAATAATTTTGACCCAGACCTCAACTTGGTTCTGCGCTTTGATATTTTCCGATAGGGGAAAGACAATGATCAATCAACTGCTTGATGACTAGCCAATAGGGATGTTTTGTCAGCTAAAAGTCTGCCTAACTATTTGGTAGTTGGATAACAATAGATGACTGGCTATTACTAGGAAAATTTTCTTTCACATTTATCTTATGTGCAGTTTGGAGTGGAGGCTTTAGGTTAATGCACTGGAGAATGTATGCTGTCAATGAAATAACTGGAAAAGTTGATGAATATAAGTACATTCAGAATAAAATTCATGTTGTTTGCTGAGATATAATGCTCTACCCCGACATTGTCAAATTGTAGAAAGAGGTTTGAATACCATGAATGTAGAGGTTGGTTGAGTTATAAGTATGACTTCTTGATAAAGTAAAGGGACATGCTTTTTACTTAAAAACTGTAATCACTTTTACTGAGTTTCTTTGTTTCGCCCATTAGTTGCTTCTGTAATTGTTTATCCAGTCCTGTGTGATAAAGGTGATTGTGAATTTGAAATGGCAAGCTTTGGCCCAACAGCAGCACAGTTACTCAAATATTTGCAGATATATAGTTATTCTCAAGCGGCTTAATATTATTGATTTCTTTGAAATATTTTAAGATCTTAATTCCATAAAGGGAACATTCTATGAGTTGTATTAGCAATTTTCAAACATTGAGGCCGTGACTGAACTTTGTAGATTGCACTGAGTGTACGGCACAGAGAAGAGCACATGGTACCGTACAAAAAGTGGTGAACTGATGGTATTTAGGATTGGATATTCAATAAAATCAAACTCCTTAACAATGTCAAGTTAATAAGTTTGTCGGGAATAAACATGTGACTTAAAGGAGCGAGGTGATTCCTGGAATTAGCCCTTGCTAGACTCTTAGTGTTTATTCCAGTTCAAATTTCAATGATGTGAACATTCTTTTGAAATTTCCGTTGGTCTGTAAGCTTGACCTATATTTCTTGGAGATGATTCAAGCTCGGACAGTATGCTATATACTATAGCCAGGTCTAAAGCCAAGCTGAAACAGGTTACGATACACAAATGCGTTTGTGTTTATTTTTGTCATGAGTCATGACCATTTGATCCAATGTCAAGGAGCTTGGATGAAGCCTGAGCTACTTGAGCCATATACAGTGCCTCATCACATGATATGATAATTTAGTTGCTCTGTCCAGCCTCAAAGTGTAAAAAATTGCATTGTGCTTAAATCCACTTTCCTTTACATACCTTGTTAGGCACTTCCCTCCTGTATTTGAAGTTCAGTTTTGACAATAAAAAGGTTACATAACGAACATACTTTTGGTTTCTGCTCCTCAAACAGTGTCATTTTGGGAGGAAATAGTTACTATTTGTACCATTTGATGTTAAAATGCGCAATTTTTTCATTGAAACCCTCTAATATCTTTTGGTTTTAACGCTTTGGGACCTATAAAATGACCAGTATTGGTTAAATTCTAAATATTTGGTGTGATTAGCTCCAGTCAGATGAGATTCATAAAACAGGTTCTGAGATGGAGCGCCAGCAATTATTTAGCCAAACTTATAGGACACTTTTTGTTTCTGTTTAACGAAGATGGTTTAGATTAAAAACACGTCCTATTTGGAATTTAAAGAAATTGAATAACTATAAATTTTGGGTTTCTTCTTATCTGTATGGGCTGTAAATAGTTTGTGGGAGGTTTCAACTGAAGCATATGTTCAATGGAAGTCTAGAAATTTTAGATAGTGTGTTATTGAGAGGAAGAAATAGTTTGAGATATAGATTTGGAGAAGAATATTGACTGCTGAATAGAAATAAGATGTAGATTGAGAAGGAGCATTGGCTGCTGTCTGTGACAACATTAATCACTTCTGCTTGTGTTTCTTTTATGCTGGGATTTACACGTATAACATTGATCACGTTTGCATCTGTGCCTTAATTCTTCTGTGTTTTGCCTTTGCTTCTTAATTGTATTCTGCAGTTTAAATAAGAAGTGTGATCTAAATTTCTGTGTGTCCTTTTGAAACCCTTCAAAGCAGAGATAAACATGAATTGGAACTGGATTTCAAGAGATATTGGGAAGAGTTTCGTTCATCTAGTTCTGAGAAGGTATCTCGAGCTATTATAAAATTGCAGAGTTTACCTATTGCTTCTGCTTCTGCCTCACCTCCTTGGATTATTATGACTATTACTAGTGCAATGACTAATAGTTCTACTGCTATTGATGCATTTATCATCATGTTCCCCGTGTGTGCAGGAGAAGGAAAAGGCCTTGAATTGGACTGTAGAGATTTTTTGTAGATTAGAGAAGCAACACAAAAATGTTTCCCAATTAATTTCCATGTAAGAGGAAAATTTCTTTCCTTCACTTTATTTTCACTTCATATATGTTTGAAAATGCATTGAACTGGAAACACACACTTTGTCTTCTATAATATGCTACATATAGGTTGTTTCTGATTTATTAGGTGTGTAAAGAACCAAATTGGAAAAAGCTTTAGTCTACGGCAGTTAGCAGATGAACTATTTAACCCTCTCAAACTTCTTAGTGTAATGCAGCCAATGTCTCATAGAAACTACTTATAACTTCTGTTTTCTGTTTTGTTATCAGTGCATTTTGACATTTTATGTTATAAATAGATTAAATTTGTTATGTTTCCAGTCGGTCTGAACTTTTATTTCTAGACAGGCATTATTAGACTACAATTAACATGACCTCTTTTAAGACGCATCGATTTATAATTGTCCATTTGAGTTTTAACTTTTGTGGTCAGAATAATACTATTATCTGATGTCTGAGCTGCAACCTATGCAGGTTGGTAGAGACACACATTTTTTCTTTTGTTGTTGGGAGGGCATTTGTAACAGATATAGAAAAATTGAAGCTTAGCAGTAAAACAAGATCTTTGGAAGCTGAGAAAGTTTTGACTTTTTTCTCGGAAACCACAAAGGTGCTCTCAGATGCTGATAAATGAAATACTATTCATATTTTACTTTAAATGCATGAAAGTTTGTATCTTCATGACCACTTATGCTCATCGGCCTTTGCAGGATGGCATTAGACCTGGTGGGAATCTATTACATGCAGTGGAAGTCCTTGTATCGGGGGTTTGTGCTTTATCTCTTCTAAAGACTTAAATATGAAGGGCTATTAGCTTTCTGCGTAATTTGTGTTCTGTCTTATGAAGCCAAATTAGCTATGTTCGATGTCCAAGTTTGATGTGGTCAAAATTTGTCAGACTCTGTAGAAAAGCATGAAATCACGTTTAATATTCAGTTTTCCCAGTTTAGTTTGGACCCTATCCAACCTTTCCATGTCTTCTGTATCTTTCTTTTGAATGAAGAATTTGGAAAAGAACCAACTATATTTTTCAGTGTTCTATATTTGTCGCTATTATTCTGAAAAGGCAAAGTGGATGTCATAGGATTCCCCATATGAAATCAAGTATTCAATTTGATAGTGGACTATGATGTTTCTAGATGTTGCTATTGAACCAAGTGTTATGTGCCATAGCATTTGGATGCTTGAAATTTGAATGGAATTGCTCCTACGTTTGAAGTTCTGACTTGGTTTTTTTACCAACTGACAATTTATTGAGATTAATTAGATTGACGTGCTTTATTGATAGTAACTGATTTATGACCACGGATACGCTTTGAGTTTTGTATATGTGTGTGAGTGCATCTTGTTCTTCTCTTAGTTATTTTACCGATGTTTGTACTTTTTGTTTCTCATGCAAGATGGTTATTTGTCTACAGCCGATTGATAAACAATCGTTCCTTGATTCCGGGATCTTATGCTGTCTCATCCATATCCTAAATTCTCTCCTTGCTCCTGATGGGGAAAGTCACTCAAAGGATACAAATGACAATGCAGAGTTGCCACCAGTGGATGGAAGTAATGATGCTGAAACTAGGCCTGTTCGCCAGCTAGAGGTGCTTTTCTTTAATGTAGATATTACTTCCTATCTCAAGGGCTATGCTGGTGTGCTCTACTGTTTTTCCTATTTGGCAGGAACTTCAAAGTGGTGTTGTCTGTGTTAATATTTGCCTATTGTCATCTAATGCATTCCAAGATTTTCTGTCATCAATTTATCGGTTTATCTCCTTCACATGCTCTGCCTCAGCTTCGAAAGGGGGAGTGATAGGGCAGAGAGGAACTTTGTAGATTTCATCTTATACGGAATAAGTGATCAAATCTACAAATTGAAAGACCTCGCTCATAACCAACTAGTAGCTCATGCAACATTCTAGATCATCTGGGAGATTGATTGCATTGGAACTCTGAACTGCATCTTGCATGTTCAGATTACATCTGGTTCAATTTTCGTGAGTTTTATGCAGCTTTGCAGCACAAACTATCCTGCGGCTGCGGTGGATATTGCCTTGCAACACATTCTAGCCCGTTTCTTCTTAGTGAAACAGCACATGATCTGTTGGACAGACATTCCATAATCATTTTTTTGGCTAAACTCAAATTCACTGAGGAGAACTACAGAGTAATTTTGAGTAAAATGTGCATAAATGCATGATCTACTCTAAATATAGTATACAGATTACTTATACAAAATAGTTGTACAAGTCGCAATTTGTGTGCCTTGTTGCAAGGCATAGGTGGGACCGTGAGAGTAGGCCCTGTTGTGGAGTCTAGGGTTTACAAAGGTCCATGCATTAGCATCCCCTGTCTTTTTTTGTTTTCCAGGTGCAAGGGGCACAACAAAGATGGGGTTTTAAGATGGTTGTGCTCATACTAAATTCCTAAATAATGGTGGCTCTAATAGTTGATTTGTCGAAATACTCCTCATATCTCTCCATTTCTTCTCTAATGTTAGAGGACGGAAATCTGCTCCCCATCGACCACCACCGACTCCCCCTCCAGGGTGGTGAACATCACCAAATGTCATTGTTTATGTTTTTGTTTCGTCTTGTTACATTTAAGATTAGTTGTGATGCTTAAAAAACCAGATATCTAACTTGATTTTGACATTGTATTTATGGATTTATGTTTTGAGACTTTGAGTTTGCTTTTGATATGTTAAATATGCAGAACATATCTTATCATCCTTGTTATATTGAAATTTGCTTATTGATGCTTTGTATTGTTAAATATTGTTGATATAGATCAAAAGTGATGCCCCTTGCTTTGAATGCGTTCTATTGGTTGCTTTTGTAGATTTTCTGATGCTGGGTATGAGAGTTTTAAAGATGTGGTATAACATAATTCAGAGTTTCCTCTATCTTCTTGTAATTAAGATCAGTCCCTGGTAATAGAGAAGTAGTTTGCTAGTTGTGACTTTGTGTAAGTGGCAGTGTGCTTGATCTATGATTCAAAAATTTCCTTACCTCTGTTGGAATTTTGTCAGGTTGAGGGCAGTGTTGTACATATTATGAAAGCATTGGCTAGCCATCCGTCAGCTGCTCAAAGTCTGATAGAGGATAATTCACTTCAGCTACTGTTTCAAATGGTTGCCAATGGTTCTTTGGTGGTGTTCTCTCAATACAAGGAGGGTCTTGTTCCTTTGCATGCCATTCAGCTGCATAGACATGCCATGCAGGTAACATCATGTTCCATCTGCTGTTAAACTAGCAATGAGTTGTTTGGATAGATAAGTTCTGAAGCACGTCATCATTTTTTCCCTGAATTGGTGAACTGATGGTCCTGTGTTCTGATGTCCAGATTCTTGGTCTGCTTTTGGCTAATGACAATGGCTGCACTGCCAGCTATATACGGAGGCATCATCTGGTATCTATAATCTATATACGTTTATGCATAGATACATTTGCATGCACTTAATTGCATTGCTGTTAATCATATGTTGTATTCGTGAAGTTAGTTACCAATAAAAATGGGCATTCTAGGGTGTAATACCTTTGTCTCCCCATTCTTTAAATTTCCTTTTTCTTTTAAACCAAGTATGCAATTAGCTGTGTTCAACTCATCTGCTCCTGCTTTACGCCCTTAATCACCAACACGTGATTTTCCTTGTTTTCAATTTCAATCTAGTGTTGTTTTGAAGCCTCTTGGAAGTGAACTATGGCATCTTGGTTGAAAATAAATGGTGTTCCTTACATCAGGATGTGACAAAACATGGACTCCCCTAGTCTCTCTGTTTTACAATGAACCCTCATGGGGGAATAGCTTTTAGCTCATTTGAGTTCCAAACTTCTTTGGGGCATGCCTTCTCGTGAAAAATTGAGAACAAATGTTAAAAATATCTACAAATTGCATAAGAGACGAGCTACACATGTGATGAATGAGTCTTTTCTTTGGTTCTTAGTATAATTATACTATTTCACTTGAAGTTTTATGGAGCAATATCATGGTATAATAGACAAATCAAAGTCTAGCGGACTCGACTCCATTTACACACATAGGTTAGCATGGGAACAAGAATTCTAACCTTTTTTCTCATCTGTAAGATACTTGATTTCTCACTGACACATGTCTGGGCAGTGCTGTACCAGACTACCAGTTAAGATTAACTCCGAATTACCACTTGTTTTAGTTCAGTTTGCCACCTCTATTGCTATTAGCTGCCTGGTCCATTTTCTGGACAAAGTCCTCCGTGATTTGTCCTGTCTTAAACAAACCTTTGTCATATGCCTGTCTTCCTTATTTAGCTGACAAGCATCATTCGTCTCCATAAACATAAATCAATTTTAAGTGAGGGAAAAGGAAAACTACTATTCAAGATGTATAACGGTATATGTAGGCTCCAAATTGTATAATTGAATAACTAGTATTTATCTCACTCTAAAAATCCATCTGACTTCTTATAGGACGGTTCGAGTAGGTGCACCTGTAATTGAAATGACAAGAGTGTAATTTGTTCTTCCTATTTTGACTAGAGAACTTAGCTTTAATATTGAACACTAACACTTGTTATTTTTCATTTTGCCAGATAAAAGTGCTTCTAATGGCCGTAAAGGATTTCAATCCTGATTGTGGCGATCCTGCCTACACTATGGGCATTGTGGACTTGCTTCTTGAATGTGTTGAATTGTCATATAGACCTGGTAATATGGCAATATCTCCCACTGAATTGAAGAGGAACATGTAGTTAGATTCATGTTTGTTCTTGTTACAGAAAGGCTATAGTTTCTATTACACAAAACTTGTATCTTGCGACTTGTTTCATTTTAACTGTCAAAAGTTGATATAGCCGCCCCTTGAGCTACATTAACTTTGGTGGTGATTGAACTTAAAATCTTTGATTCTCGGACTTGCATTGCTGAATGGACTTCGATATTAATTATCTGCACTTTATGCATGCAGAAGCTGGTAGTATCAGACTCAGGGAGGATATTCATAATGCTCATGGCTATCACTTCCTGGTCCACTTTGCTTTGACTCTGTCAAAGAATAGAGGTAGTCAAACTCTCTATTCCAACTCACCTTCTGATGGCACTGCTTTGGACAGTTTACATGCAGCTGGTGGCGTGGAGATAACAAATTTGATAGAAGAAGGAGGAAATGACTCACCACACAGTCTCTCCCCAACGCTTAGTAGGCTTCTTGATGTTATTGTTGATTTTGCCCAAGCAGGTCCATCAGATGGTCCAGGATCATCTGGATTAAAAGCTTCAAAAAGTTCTCACCCAAAGCCTAATGGGCATGGCAGAAGCCGTACATTATCTTCTGACCGAATAGCTGATGATATCTGGGAGAAGGATAACGATAAAGTCAAAGATTTAGAAGCTGTTCAAATGTTGCAGGACATATTAATCAAAGCAGAAAGTACAGAACTGCAGGCAGAAGTACTGAATAGAATGTTTAAGATGTTCTCTAGTCATCTTGAAAACTACACGTTGTGTCAGCAATTGAGAACTGTTCCTCTCTTGATCCTCAATATGGCTGGTTTCCCTTTGCCTCTGCAGGAGATAATCTTGAAAATTCTTGAATATGCAGTGAGTGTTGTGAATATCATCCCTGAACAAGAGTTGCTTTCACTTTGTTGCTTACTGCAGCAACCAATTACCTCTGAATTAAAGCATACAATTCTATCATTTTTTGTGAAACTCTTATCATTCGACCAACAGTACAAGAAAATCCTTAGAGAAGTGGGTGTGCTAGAGGTTCTGTTGGATGATTTGAAGCAGCACAAATTTCTGCTGGGACCTGAGCAGCTCACTGTTGAACATGATGAGCTGGAGCGAAAAAATAGCTCTAGCAGCTTCAAGAAGCACATGGACAGCAAGGATGCTATACTTTCTTCTCCAAAACTCTTAGAGTCTGGTTCCGGGAAATTACCTCTTTTTGAAGTTGAGGGGACAATCTCTGTTGCTTGGGATTGTTTGGTTTCCTTATTAAAGAAAGCAGAAACCAATCAAGCATCATTTCGTTCTGCAAATGGTGTGACTTTTTCACTTCCTCTTTTGGCCTCTGATATACACCGCTCAGGTGTCCTTCGGGTGTTGTCATGTTTGATTATTGAGGACGTCAAACAGGTAGCAAAGATGTATTCCTCTGATCTTCTTCTATCCTCATTTATGTTTCATAAACTTACTGCTTTTGGTTTACTTTTGTACTTCCAATTAAGTTGTCTCCTCCATGGTGGATGTTTGAGTGTTCGTCCTTTTCCCCCTTATTAAGTTTTGAAGTTGTGGTGTCAGATCATCTTGAAACTGATCTTCAAGACCTCAAATGCTTCCTGAATATTTGTTGTCTTGTTGGCCTTGAGTAGCATGGTTAATGTGATACATCTTTTGGTATCTTGGACCTTATACTAGTTATGATCTTTTACTGTATGTTGTGCATCTGTATGCAAGTGCTAGCAACCTTTTCTTGTTCTCAAGGCAAATTGATTTATATCAATGTCAGTCACATATATAAATGAAGTGTTCTCCATAAACGGACAGCTAATTTTATCTTTTACATTCTTGACATTAATACTTCTTGCTTGCCTTGAAATTGGCCAAGGAGATAGGTCCAGTTGATTTATCTACACTATTTGTCGAAAGTTTATGGCTACTTGTTGACTTCTGAAAGTTTGTTTTTGTTAACTTATTCATTTGTCATATACTCGTGTTCATGATGAAATATGACATTTCTGGTTTCTGCTTACAGTTACAAATTGTCGTATAATATAGTTTCAACTAGTGATATGTTGTTGTATGATTTCTGCTGTTTGAAGGAACTTGATGCCCTGTTCTTGATCTTGTGAATCTACTCGTGTTTAAGTTGCAGTCATTTCTATTTTTCTCAGGCCCATCCAGAAGAATTGGGTGCTCTGGTTGAAGTTTTGAAAAGTGGAATGGTTACGAGCACATCGGGATCCCAATACACACTTCGAGATGATGCAAAATGTGATGCTTTTGGAGCCTTATGGCGGATATTAGGAGCTAATGGCTCAGCTCAGAGGGTTTTTGGTGAAGCAACTGGGTTTTCTCTTTTATTAACCACACTTCATTCTTTTCAGAGTGATGGAGAACAGAAAAACCAACCTTCTATATCTGTATACATTAAGGTTTTTACATACATGTTGCGTGTAATGACAACGGGGGTTTCTGATAATGCTATTAACCGGACAAAGGTGCACACGATACTATCTTCACAGACCTTTTATGATCTTCTCTCAGAGTCCGGGTTAATTTGTGTTGAATGTGAACGCCAAGTCATACAATTGTTTCTGGAACTTGCTCTAGAGGTGGTTATTCCACCATTTCTGAAATCAGAAGGTTCAACAGTATCTCATACTGTCGAAAATGAATCAGCTAGTTTTCTTTTGATTACACCATCTGGTTCTTTTGTCCCTGACAAAGAACGGGTGTATAATGCTGCTGCTGTCAGAGTGCTCATACGTGCTCTGCTGCTTTTCACTCCAAAGGTGCAACTAGAATTGCTGAACCTTATTGAAAAGCTTGCTTGTGCTAGCCACTTCAATCAGGAAAACCTGACATCTATAGGTGCGAATTTACTAATCAAGTTTCTTTTTATTTTGCTGATTTTATAAGCATCTATAATAGTTTCGTTCCAAACACTGCTAGGTTGTGTGCAACTTCTTTTGGAGATTATATACCCCTTGCTCTCGAGTACGTCCCCATTGGTTTCTCATGCTTTGAAGATTGTGGAAGTTCTTGGTGCCTACAGGTATTCTCAATTATTAGTGCAGGAATCTACTGCATGTATAGAATTCGTTTGGGCCTGCTAACAATAACTGTGTTGATCTGAGGATACCTGTTTTTGATCTACAGGTTATCTGTATCAGAACTTAGAATTCTTGTTAGGTATATTTTCCAAATGAGGAGTTCTGGCCGGTGTCTTGTTGAGATGATGGAGAGATTGATTCTTTCAGAGGACATGGGCTCGGAAGATGTTTCTCTTGCAACCTTTGTGGAGTTGGACATGAGCAAGATAGGGCATTCTTCCATTCAAGTGCCATTAGGGGAAAGGTCATGGCCTCCTGCTGCTGGTTATTCTTTTGTTTGTTGGTTTCAGTTCAGAAATCTTTTAAAATCACCAGGAAAGGAGACTGAGGCTCCTAAAGCTGGATCTTCTAGAAGGCATGGCATGGCAAGTGGACAACAAGTTGGACCGCAGGTTCTTCGGATATTCTCTGTTGGGGCTGTAGATAATGGAAGTGCTTTCTATGCCGAACTCTGTCTGCAGGATGATGGGCTTCTAACCCTTGCAACAAGCAATTCTTCCTCTTTGACCTTTTCTGGGCTAGAAATGGAGGAAGGTAGGTGGCATCACTTGGCAGTTGTGCATAGCAAACCAAATGCTTTGGCTGGGCTATTTCAAGCTAGTGTTGCTTATGTATATCTTAATGGAAAGCTAAGACACACCGGGAAACTTGGATACTCTCCTTCTCCTGCTGGGAAATCTCTGCAGGTTACTATTGGAACACCGGTTGCTTGTGCAAGGGTTAGTGATTTGTCATGGAAGCTCAGATCGTGTTACCTTTTTGAGGAGGTACTCTCACCCGGTTCCATATGTTTTATGTACATTCTTGGAAGAGGATATAGGGGGCTTTTCCAGGACACCGATCTATTGCAATTTGTTCCAAATCAGGCATGTGGCGGAGGCAGTATGGCTATTCTAGATTCGTTAGATACAGACTTGCCGTTGACCTCCAACATGCAAAAGCCTGAGACTGCAGGCAAGCAAGGGATCTCTAAGGTGGATCATAGTGGAATTGTTTGGGATTCTGATAAATTAGGAAATTTATCACTCCAGTTGTGGGGTAAGAAAATGATATTTGCATTTGATGGAACTAGTACGGAGATGTTCCGAGCATCTGGAACCTTATCCGTGCTCAATCTAGTTGATCCACTGTCAGCTGCTGCTTCTCCTATTGGGGGTGAGTAAATTGAAAGTCTTCATTATGCAGTAATAGGTATAGTATTTTTGGTTTCTAATTGATTTAACTATTTTTGGGTTTCCTCCAGGGATACCACGTTTTGGTCGACTCCTTGGAGATATTTATGTCTGTAAGCATTGTGTTATTGGCGATACAATACGCCCCATTGGTGGCATGGCTGTTGTCCTTGCACTTGTTGAAGCTGCTGAAACTAGGGACATGCTTCACATGTCATTGACGTTGCTTGCATGTGCGCTTCATCAGAATCCTCAGAATGTGAGAGACATGCAGAAGTTCCGAGGATACCATTTGCTAGCTCTTTTTCTTCACCGCAAAATGTCATTATTTGACATGCAATCACTTGAGATTTTTTTCCAAATTGCTGCGTGTGAGGCTTCTTTCTCTGAACCAAGAAAAAGTGGGGCCATGCAGAGCACCCTGTCTCCTGCTGCCACCGTTAATGAAACCAGCTTTGAAGATCTTAATCTGTCGAAGTTCCGTGATGAATTTTCATCAGTTGGGTCGCAAGCGGATATGGATGATTTTTCTGCACCAAAGGATTCATTTAGTCATATTTCAGAGTTAGAAAATACAGATATGCCGGAGACTTCTAATTGCATTGTTCTGTCCAATGCCGATATGGTTGAACATGTCTTGTTGGATTGGACCATATGGGTTTTAGCACCAATCCCAATTCAAATTGCTTTACTTGGATTTCTTGAGCATCTAGTCTCCATGCATTGGTATAGAAACCACAACCTTACAATTCTCCGCAGAATTAATCTTGTTCAACATTTACTTGTGACCTTGCAGAGAGGTGATGTTGAAGTGCCAGTGTTAGAAAAACTAGTTGTCTTACTAGGTGTCATTTTGGAGGACGGATTTCTTCAGTCAGAACTGGAACTTGTTGTAAGGTTTGTAATTATGACATTTGATCCACCAGAACTGACATCACGTAATCATATCTCACGAGAATCAATGGGGAAGCATGTTATTGTACGGAATATGTTACTTGAGATGCTAATTGATCTCCAGGTGACCATCCAATCTGAGGAGTTACTTGAGCAGTGGCATAAAATTGTTTCATCAAAATTGATTACTTATTTTCTCGATGAGGCTGTTCATCCTACCAGTATGAGATGGATAATGACTCTTCTAGGCGTGTGCATTGCATCTTCTCCTACATTTGCACTGAAATTTCGCTCAAGTGGAGGATATCAAGGTTTGACCAGGGTGCTTCCAAGTTTCTATGATTCTCCTGATATATATTACATTTTATTTTGTCTGATGTTTGGGAAGCCTGTATATCCAAGATTACCAGAGGTCCGCATGATTGACTTTCATGCACTCATGCCAAGTGATAGTAGCTGCGGAGAGTTGAAATTTGTAGAACTTCTGGAATCTGTTATTGCTATGGCAAAATCAACATTTGATAGGATAGTTATGCAGTCAATGCTTGCACATGAAACTGGCAATCTTTCTCAAATTGGTGCTAGCCTTGTGGCTGAGCTTGTAGATGGGAATGTAGACATGGCCGGGGAGCTCCAAGGTGAAGCGCTGATGCACAAAACTTATGCTGCTCGCTTGATGGGTGGAGATGCATCAGCACCTGCTGCTGCCACTTCAGTTTTGAGGTTTATGGTTGATCTTGCAAAAATGTGTCCGCCCTTTTCAGCTGTCTGCAGACGGGCTGAGTTTCTTGAAAGCTGTGTTGATCTCTATTTTTCCTGTGTCAGGTTAACACATTTGATATCTAGCCTCTAAGACTATCAATATTTCAAAGCTTTTATTATGGTTAATGCATGCTAAACAAAAATTAATCAGTTTACGTCACCTGTGCCTCGTTTACTTAGGCTAACTAAGTCCGTCTCTTTGTTGATTCAGGGCCGCTCATGCTGTGAGGATGGCAAAAGAACTCACTGTTAAAACTGAAGATAAGAATTTGAATGATTGTGATGATAGCACTAGCTCCCAGAACACTTTCTCTAGCTTGCCTCAAGAACATGAGATGTCAGGAAAGACCTCTATCAGTATAGGGAGCTTTGCACAGGGAAATGTGAGTGCTAGTTCTGAAGATATGTCAACTTTCCCAAATAACATTGCAAGTGAGAAACCAGAGATAGCTAGTGTTGCAACACAACCAGAACTAGACAAATCAGTGAAGGAAGATGCGCAGGCTGTGGTGACTGGTGATGCCGAGGCAGTAGACCAGCTTTCCAGTGCCACTTCTGGCAGCAATGAGTTCAATTTTCGTGATATGAAAAGCACACCAGATCATATTAATCAAAATGATTCGCAGAGTTCTATGTCTTTCACTTTGCCTGAATCTCCTGTTTCGTCTGAGAAATCGAGTTCCAGGAATCCACCGACTCCGTCTTCATCTCCAGTTTTAGCATTGACATCTTGGCTAGGTAGTGCCAGTCACAATGATATAAAAATCCAGCCAGCCTCAGTTGCATCCATGGAGTCCTCTATGTCTGTGAATGATACGAATTCCTCCTCAGATTTGAAGTCTGCTTCCCAGACTCAATCTGCATCTAACACTTTGTTTGTGATCAGTCCAAAACTTATCCTTGAAGTGGACGATTCTGGCTATGGAGGTGGCCCATGTTCTGCTGGTGCTACTGCAGTTCTAGATTTCTTGGCAGAAGTTCTATCTGATATTGTCACCGAGCAGATGAAAGCTACATCAGTTGTTGAGACTGTGTTGGAAAGTGTACCTCAATATGCTGATGCTGAATCTGTTTTAGTTTTCCAGGGATTATGCCTCACCAGATTGATGAACTTCCTTGAAAGGCGTCTCTTACGAGACGATGAGGAAGATGAAAAGAAGTTAGATAAGACCCGGTGGTCTTCAAACTTAGATGCACTGTCCTGGATGATAGTTGATCGCGCGTATATGGGAGGTTTTCCGCAGCCTGCTGGCGTATTGAAGACTCTGGAGTTCTTGTTATCCATGTTGCAGTTGGCAAACAAAGATGGTCGAATTGAAGAAACAATTCCAACAGGCAAAGGACTCCTCTCTATTGGTAGAGGAGGCAGACAACTTGAATCGTATATATATGCCCTCTTTAAGAATATGAATCGTATGATATTATTCTGTTTCCTGCCATCATTCTTGTTCACTATAGGGGAAGATGAACTTCTCTCACGTCTGGGCTTGCTGAATGAACCTAAGAAAAGATTGTTTTTTTACTCTTCACTAGAGGAAGGAGGGATTGATATTTTCTCAGTTTTACAGTTACTGGTTGCCCATAGGCGAATAATATTTTGCCCCAGTAATCTTGAAACGGATCTACATTGCTGTCTTTGTATAAATTTAATATCTCTGCTCCATGATCCTAGACAAAATGTTCAGAATGCAGCTGTTGATATTCTCAAGTATCTTCTGGTACACCGTAGGGCTGCACTTGAAGAGTTTTTTGTCTCTAAACCAAACCAAGGGCCTTCACTTGATGTTCTACATGGAGGTTTTGATAAGCTTCTGACTGGGAATTTGTCTGGATTTTTTGAATGGTTTCATAGTTCTGAGTCGGTTGTCAATAAAGTGTTGGAACAGTGTGCGGCAATTATGTGGGTGCAGTATATTGCAGGGTCAGCGAAGTTTCCTGGAGTGAGGATAAAGGGCATGGATAGTCGTCGTAAGAGAGAAGTGGGGAGAAAATCAAGGGACATCTCAAAACTGGAGCAAAGACATTGGGATCAGGTGAATGAAAGGAGAATCGCGCTTGAATTGGTTCGGGATGCCATGGCTACGGAATTACGTGTTATCCGTCAGGACAAGTATGGATGGGTGCTTCATGCTGAAAGTGAGTGGCAAACTCATCTACAACAACTTGTACATGAGAGAGGAATATTTCCAATTAGTAAATTTTCTTTCGATGCGAATGAGCTTGAGTGGCAGCTTTGCCCCATTGAAGGTCCATACAGGATGCGCAAAAAGCTTGAA
Source organism: Sesamum alatum (assembly GCA_034509735.1). Classification (NCBI taxonomy): domain Eukaryota; kingdom Viridiplantae; phylum Streptophyta; class Magnoliopsida; order Lamiales; family Pedaliaceae; genus Sesamum; species Sesamum alatum. The sequence continues at coordinate 5,189,795 of JACGWO010000009.1, forward strand.
CGGTGTAAACTGAAGATCGATTCCATCCAAAATATTCTGGATGGACAACTTCTGCTAGGGGAAGCAGAACTGCCCAAGGAGAAAACTGAAAATCATGATCATATCTCTGAAACTGGATCAGATGTCTTTTACAATATTTTAACTGGCAAGTCAAAGGATGAATCTTTCAATGCCGAATTGTATGATGAATCAACTTTCAAAGAATCAGATGATGCTCAGGATATAGCTTTTTCTGGGGTTGGATGGAATGATGATCGAGAGAGTAGCATAAATGAAGCGAGTCTGCACTCAGCCACTGAATTTGGTGTCAAGTCCAGTGCTGCATCTCAAAGAGCAGAAAGTATTCGAGGTAGATCTGATTTAGGATCCCCAAGGCAATCTTCTTCCTTAAAAACTGATGAAGTGAGAATCGCAGAGGATAAGTCAGATAAAGAACTAAATGATAATGGTGAATACTTGATCAGACCTTATCTGGAACCGCTTGAAAGGATCAAGTATAAGTACAACTGTGAAAGAGTTGTGGGTCTTGACAAACATGATGGTATATTTCTGATTGGAGAACTTTCGCTGTATGTCATTGAGAATTTCTACATTGATGATTCTGGGTGTATATGTGAGAAGGAGAGTGAAGATGAACTCTCCATTATTGATCAGGCTTTGGGTGTAAAGAAAGATTTTTCTTGTAGCATGGATTCTCATTCCAAGTCAACTTCATCGTGGGGTGCTGCAGTGAAGGCATATGCTGGGGGTAGAGCATGGGCGTACAATGGTGGTGCCTGGGGTAAGGAAAAAGTGGCCAATGGTAGTAATGTGCCTCATCTGTGGCGTATCTGGAAGCTTGACAGTGTCCACGAGCTTTTGAAGCGTGATTATCAGCTCCGTCCGGTTGCTATTGAGATTTTCAGCATGGATGGTTGCAATGACCTACTCGTTTTCCACAAAAAGGAGAGAGAAGAGGTTTTCAAAAATCTGGTGGCCATGAATCTACCCAGAAACAGCATGTAAGTTCCTTGGTTGCTCCTGGCTCTATATGGTTCCTTTCTTCTTGCTTTTCATTTCTGGTTCTGTAAGTCAGTCGATATTGTCTCCAAAGCTAATGTGACAGAGGGGTTTATTTATTTCATGCTTCTGGAGTAGGTGGCATTTTCACCATGCAGTAACAGTAATCTTCTCTCTTATCCACAAATAAAAAAATCTAATAAATTACTTGGAGCTGTTTGGTTGGATTTCTGTTTTGATTGTCAATTTGATCTTGTGGCCATATTACATTAGAAGAAAAAGGTAAACCATTATGATGATATGGTGGTTGGGCATTGTGAATATGTACTTGACATGTGAAGATGCTTCTGAGGTTTCCTATTACATCTGGTGTATGCTTTTTGGAAGAATTCTACAGATTATCTTTGCCGATTTGGTATCCTCAGGGAATATCAAATCATAATGCTTCCTTGATTATCTTAAAAAGTTGTTGCTAAACATTCTTCCATGATTAAATACTCCCATGTCCACTTTGAATGTTTATGTTCTCTGCTGTAAAATGTTACTGCATATTTATAGTGCATTGCTTAAAATACATGATGGGGTTGTGCAGGAATTTTACGTCTCTTCTCTTGCTTTTCTAGTTTATGGATACTCTTGTCCTGCTAGTTTCTTAAACTTCTTTTGTTTGCGTGTCATGCTTTACTTAAGCAACTTTATGTAGCATTTGTTTTTTCTTGTTTTGTTTTGTTTTGTGTGTGTGTGTGTTTTCTCTTGAGAGCAAAATTTAACCTACATTTATTTTGTGAACTATTTCAGTTTAGATGCAACTATATCTGGGTCAACAAAACAGGAAAGCAATGAAGGCAGTCGTCTTTTTAAAGTTATGGCAAAATCCTTTTCCAAGAGGTGGCAAAATGGAGAAATTAGCAATTTTCAGTATATTATGCACCTCAACACTCTTGCAGGTCGTGGATACAGTGATCTCACACAGTATCCAGTGTTCCCTTGGGTCCTTGCAGATTATGAGAGTGAGAAGCTTGATTTGTCAGATCCAAAAACATTCCGGAATCTTGAGAAACCAATGGGCTGTCAGACAGTGGAAGGGGAAGAGGAGTTCAGGAAGAGGTTGGCACGCCATTTGCAATTTATCAATTATTATTACCTGTTTGATTGAGTTGGATTTTCTTCCATCTCCCCCTTCTGCTTCTACTCTTATACTTGTTCTGATCTTATCTGCTCTCTTTCTCTCTCGCATGCACATGAACACACAGATATGAGAGCTGGGATGATCCAGAAGTTCCCAAATTCCATTATGGTTCGCATTATTCTAGCGCTGGGATCGTTCTCTTCTACCTCTTGCGCCTGCCTCCCTTTAGCATCGAGAATCAAAAGCTGCAGGGGGACAATTTGACCATGCTGATCGTCTTTTTAACAGTGTGCGGGATACGTGGTTGAGTGCTGCTGGGAAAGGCAACACATCAGATGTGAAGGAACTAATTCCAGAGTTCTTCTATATGCCAGAATTCTTGGAAAATAGGTTTGATCTTGACTTGGGTGAGAAACAATCAGGGGAAAAGGTTTGTGAAACTTCTATGTCTACTTTGTGCTGAACCTGGCTCTTGTAAAATGGATGCTTTCCTCATCTTTTTCTGCTATTTTGGTTTCTGAATCGCGGTTTGCTGACAGCTCATGTTCTTCTGCCAGGTGGGTGATGTCGTCTTGCCACCATGGTCCAAGGGCAGTGCTAGGGAGTTCATCAGGAAGCATAGGGAGGCATTGGAGTCTGATTATGTTTCAGAACATCTGCATCATTGGATAGATCTCATTTTTGGATTTAAACAGAGAGGGAAGGTAGTGTCCAATTATTATGCTTTTATTATTAAGGTGAAAAAGTATTCTTCTAGACATGTTTTAAGCATCATTAATAGGCCTTTTGTTAATGTAATAGTTTTTATTGCTCAATTCTGTTTAACGGCTATGGCTATCTTCATGTCTTATTGCTTAATGTTGAAACTTTTGCTTATTAGAATAACTGGATAAGTACTTGAATGCAGGACTGCAATTATTCTATGTTTACATTGTTCAGTCATCATCATGCCTTCCTCGTGCCTTGAACTCTGGTTCTCTATCCATTCATGGTTTCATCGTATTTTTCTTATATCTAGTTAAAATCATTATAATTATTTTGCAGGCAGCTGAAGAAGCTGTTAATGTCTTCTACCACTATACATATGAAGGTAGTGTTGACATCGACTCAGTTACAGATCCTGCTATGAAAGCTTCAATATTAGCACAAATTAATCACTTTGGACAAACACCAAAACAACTTTTCTTGAAGCCCCATGTTAAAAGACGAACAGATAGAAGGCTTCCTCCTCATCCACTCAGGCACTCTATGCTGCTTGTTCCTCATGAGATCCGCAAGAGCTCGTCTTCTATATCACAAATTGTGACTCTCAGTGACAAAATTCTCGTTGCTGGCTCGAATAACTTGCTGAAACCAAGAACGTTTACCAAATATGTTGCATGGGGTTTTCCTGACCGCAGCTTGCGGTTTGTGAATTATGATCAAGATAGGCTTCTTTTTACTCATGAAAATCTTCATGGGGGCAACCAAATCCAGTGTGTCAGCGCTAGCCTTGATGGCCAAATTTTGGTTACTGGCGCAGATGATGGGTTGGTTTGCGTTTGGCGAATTGGAAAAGACGGACCTCGTGCTCTTCAGCACTTGCAGTTGGAGAAGTCTCTTTGTGGTCATACCGGTAAAATTACTTGTCTTCATGTTAGCCAGCCCTACATGATGATTGTGAGCGGATCTGATGATTGTACAGTAATATTGTGGGATCTTAGCTCCTTGGTCTTTGTTAGACAGCTTCCTGAGTTCCCTTCACCTGTTTCAGCAATCTATGTGAATGACTTGAGTGGAGAAATTGTGACTGCAGCTGGTGTTATGCTTGCTGTTTGGAGCATTAATGGTGACTGCCTTGCAGTTGTAAACACCTCACAACTCCCATCGGATTTCATTCTCTCGCTTACAGGTTCTACTTTCTCAGATTGGCTGGATACAAGCTGGTATGTCTCAGGTCACCAAAGTGGTGCAGTTAAAGTCTGGAAAATGGTCCACTCCTCCGAAGAGTCTGCCCAAATCAAACAAACTGGGAATCTCTCAGGTGGGCTAGCACTTGGAAATAAAGTTCCTGAGTACAGGTTGATCCTACATAAGGTGTTGAAGTCCCACAAATTTTCTGTTACAGCCCTCCACCTGACCAGTGACCTAAAACAGTTGTTGAGTGGGGATTCAGGTGGGCACCTGATTTCATGGACGTTACCAGATGAGGGCTTGAGATTTTCCATGAGCCGGGGGTGACAGGGGGAAGGAATAGTAGTGGTGGCATGATATGTTAGTTTCCCCTTTGGCTGGCTATTGTTTCTTGGCAGAGGTCTCCTGGAATGACTTTGTGAGCAGTTGTAGTGGGCAAATTTGAGACCGAAGTGCAGAGCCTGAATGCGCTAGCGGGCAGCAAGAATGAAGGAGCTCTAATCTAGGACTGCAGGGATTCATGCAGTATAATTGTGAACTGAAAGATCTTCCCCCTTCCAAGCGCGCCTCAAGGTTCATAACAAGGGCTTGGGAAACTTGGTGGGTGCAGATGTTGTAATTTTGGTGATTGCACGAGAGTTTTTTGCTTTCTGGCTGGAGGACGTGTGGTGTATATAGTAAGTTTTACATGGTAGTGTACAATGAGGTTTGTATAGAAGAGCAAATGTTTGATGAAATGAATGGATTAGACTCTAGAGTCCGTGCCAGGCCTTTGGGTTTTGGGCAGTAGCTGCTGCTCCATTTTTTTGTTGTGAAATGTACAAGAAACCAAATTCGTATATATTCCAAAACTTAAGGGGTCGAAAAGATTACCCCTTGTTTTTTTTCCTCTTCCAACTCCTATAGACTTAATTTGAGTTTGTTTCGTATGCTTTACTATGAGACCCACTGCGTTTTCTTCTAATAACTTTGACTATATATTACGATATCTCAACATATTTTGCCAAGTTGAGTTACTAACCGATTTTTAGTAATAGTTAGGATTCAAAACTCCCTCAAAAAGTAGCTTGAAAAACTTCGTATTTTCTGTAATAATAAAGTTCAAGTAAAGATGATTAAGAGAAAAGGGAGAAAAAAAGAGCTTGAAAAATGAAAAGTGATTTCCGTTGCCGGGAATCGAACCCGGGTCTCCTGGGTGAAAGCCAGATATCCTAACCGCTGGACGACAACGGAATTATTAATAGATTTGGGTTGCACTATTATATGAATGTACCTTGTAACCCATAGCTTATATTCATCTTCCGCATGCAGAAGGCGGGGATATGGCGACGTTAATCCAACCCATCAACTTCAGCTCTGCTTCAATCCCCACGCCTCCACTCAGTCCCAAGAAAGCCCAGAAATCTCCACTTCTCAAGGTCCCGCAAAAACCCACAACCTCAGAGGAAGCGGTTTTATTCCTCACCAATAAATTAGCATTCAGTAGCACAAACAAGTCTTTAGATGAAGCTTACTCGTTAGTCCTCGATCATTGTGCTAGCCGCAACTCTCTTTCACTTGGCAAACAAATTCATGCCCATATAATAAAGCGTCACAGTGCCGATGATTTAGTGTTCTTGAACACTAAGCTTGTGTTTATGTATGGGAAATGCGGGTCCTTGTTGGATGCCGGGGAGCTGTTTGATGAAATGTATGATAGAAGTATTTTTACTTATAATGCTATGCTTGGTGCTTATATTTCAAATGGGGAGCCTGAAAAAGCAATTGAATTGTACGCGGATATGCGATTCTTGGATATTCTTCCGGATGCACATACTTATAGTTGCGTATTAAAGGCGTGTGCTGGAGTTGAGGATATATGTTCTGGAAGAGAGATTCATGGATATGTGATAAAGTTTGGGCTTGTTTGTAATGACATTATTGTGAATTCTCTTGTTAGTATGTATGCCAGGTGCAATAATATAAATGCAGCTGAGTTTTTGTTTGATAGGAGTGGAAGAGGAGATGTTGTGATGTGGAACTTAATGATTTCTGCATATGTTACCACTGGGATGAGGAAAGAAGCGTTGAGGGTCTTTGAAGAAATGCAGAATGCTGCTGCTGTCATTCCAAGCACATATACTTTTGTTGCTGCTCTTCAGGCCTGTGAGGAGCTATTGTCCGGAATGCAAATTCATGCTCTTGTATTGAAATCTGGACTCTCTTCTGATAGATATGTCGCGAATGCTTTAGTTGTTATGTACTCAAAGTGCAGTAGAATAGATGATGCTACAAGAGTTTTTGAGGACATGGGTGATAGGGATAATGTTTCTTGGAATTCAATGTTAGCTGCTTATGTGCAAAATGGTCTTTATGATGAATCACTAGGATTCTTCCGTGAGATAACAAGAGCTGGTCAGCTACCCGACCAAGCTTCAGTTATTAGTGTTCTTTCAGCCTGTGGCAGATCAGGAAACCTGTTGAATGGATTGGAAATTCATGCTTTTGCTTTGAAAAATGGAATGGAATTGGATCTTCAAGTGGGCAACACAATCATAGACCTGTATGCAAAGTGCTCTAAGACAAGTTTTATGGGCTCTGCTTTCCAGAGAATTCCCCAGAAAGATCATATTTCCTGGACAACAATTATAGCTGGCTATGTTCAGAATTATTGTTACATGAAGGCCTTGCAATCATTCAGGGAAGTGCTGGTACAAGAGATTGAGATTGACAAGATGATGATTGAAAATGTTCTCCTTGCTTCTCGTGGGTTGAAATGCATTTCAATAGCAAAAGAGATCCATGGTTACATAGTGAGAAGAGAATTATCTGATATTGTCGTGTGGAACACTTTCGTGGATGTATATGGAGAGTCTGGAGAAGTGGATCATGCAAGAAATATCTTTGAACTACTTGAAGTTAAAAATGTTGTATCCTGGACAACCATGATAGCTTGTTATGTCCAGAATGGACTTGCATATGAGGCCCTTGGACTTTCTTTTCACATGGTTAAATCAGGTGTTGAGCTGGATTCCATTGCACTTTTGAGTATTCTCTCAGCTGCTGCTGATTTATCAGCACTGAGGAAAGGTAAAGAGGTTCATGCCTTTTTGATCAGGAGGTGCCTGCATTTAGGGGAATCCATTGCAAGCTCGCTAGTAGACATGTATGCAAGCTGCGGTGCTGTAGATAACTCATATAAGGTATTCAATAGCACCAAGGATAAAGATTTAGTTTTATGGACGAGCATGATTACTGCCTATGGAATGCATGGCAAGGGTGTAACAGCTATTGAATTATTTAGAAAGATGGAAGCTGAGAATCTTCGTCCTGACCATATTGCCTTTTTGGCACTTCTCTATGCATGTAGTCATTCTTCGTTGGTTGATGCAGGCAAAAGATATTTTAACTCCATGCAATGTCAGTATGACTTAGAACCGTGGCCTGAACACTATGCTTGTTTGGTTGATCTGCTTGGTCGTGCAAATTGTTTAGATGAAGCATTTGAACTTGTCAAAAGCATGAAAATGGAGCCTACGGCTGCTGTTTGGTGTGCTCTCCTTGGTGCTTGCAGAACTCATTCTAACATGGAAATAGGAGAAACAGCTGCCAGAAAGCTTCTTGAAATGGACCCAGAGAATCCAGGAAATTATGTGCTTGTATCTAATGTATATGCTGCAGCAGAGAGATGGGAAGACGTGGAGCACGTGAGGATGAGAATGAAAGTTAGAGGACTGAAAAAGGACCCAGGTTGTAGTTGGATTGAGGTTGGAAACAAGGTTCATACATTTATTACGAGGGACAAGTCTCATCCGCAGTCTGATGAAATTTATGACCAACTCTCTCAGATCACCGAGAAATTAGAGGCGGAAGGAGGTTATAAAGCCCAAACTAGCTATGTGCTACATAATGTGGAGGAGAAAGAAAAAGTGAAGATGCTTCATGGCCACAGTGAAAGGCTTGCTTTAGCCTATGGTCTACTTACTACTTCCCAGAGAATGCCAATCCGGGTCACAAAGAACCTAAGAGTTTGCGGTGATTGCCACACTTTTACAAAGCTCGTCTCAAAGCTTTTTGAACGAGAAATAATTGTAAGAGATGCCAACAGATTTCATCATTTTAGAGATGGTGTTTGTTCCTGTGGAGATTTCTGGTGATTACTGAAACACAGAATATTCTTTGATTACTAATTGATCCGCAAGACGGTGCATGGTGCTCTCGGAGATGGTATCCATGATTTAGTCATGCAACTAAGTTGTTGTTATGTTATTGATTAGTGATGGTTGCGTGACAGATAATGATATGTATATACTACGTATGTAATATTTTTCATATTTATAAAGAGAAATATCAATGGAATTTCAAGATTCTGACGTGGGATGATGATATATTTACCTGTAATCAAAGCCGAAAAGCGTTATAGAACAGGGGTAGAACAATAAACAAAGGAAGGGGGTTGACTAATATTGACTGGAGACACAAAGCCGTTATTACCGGTCATGCAGGAATGTTAACCAACTTGCAACTATGGTCTTCACCCAGACCACACGCTTCTCTTCCCAGATACTTCCTTTCCTCATTCTTTACCTGAAATTACCTTCACCACTCTCAGTTCCCATTTGCACATCCTTCACTCTCATATCTGCAGTGTTTAAATGATATTGGAGATCAATTCGTCCCTGCCCCGTGCAACTCTTTGTAAAGGGTCAAGATTGAAATCGCAGGTTGCAAGGTTCTATGCTCTGGATTCATTTTATAGTTCTCAACATATTTCTTCGTATTTCATTTCCTTGCGAATGATGTGGTATATATTCTTGTCCGATATAATCATAAGAACTAGAACTGATGCATATGGCTTGAGCATAGTTCAATATGAGTCTGTTTAAAAGAAAAAAGAATTATTACTTCAAGATGCTCGCATTATACTATCAGGCTAAGGAAAGGAACAAATTGTAAGCTGTTGAATTACAGTTGTGGCTGCTGGTGCTCTCTGACGATGTATCTCATTTGCCATAATCTGTATTTATGTAATTTTGCCTTAGAACACACCTTACCTTAGTATCAATATGTGTATAAGATAACTACATATTGTGGCAGATATATTGTTGTTTGTCACAAGTGTTGTGCTACTATTTCAGCATGTCAAAAAAAGTGTTATACGTTTGTTTCAACTACTCCATAGGGAATTTCCTACATGGCTGAATCTGATGACGTCTCCCACCGTTGCACATCATTACATAAACTTTTGGTTTCCTATGTTTTCAGGGTCTAGGGTGTATATGTTTTTGAACTACTAGATTCCATTTGCTAATATATGTTGTCCATACTACCAGGACTAAGTTTCTGTCTAGAACTTTGGTTAATACAGTTCTGGGCTTCCTAGGTGGCCCCAGTGCTCTGATTTATCAATTTATTCATATCATATGAATAAGCAACGTCAGGCTTCACCACAAGATGTTAAGAGCCTAACTTATAATTTACCGGTGCAGGTAAAAACTTGGCTTTACCACCATGGAAGCACTAACGGTACTCAGGATTACCTTTAGCCTGTTTTACTCTTGGAAGTGTTTGCGTTACATAACACGCGATTTAATTGATTCTCGCTTATGTTTATGGTAGTAGATTATAAGTAGTTTTTGACAATTAAGTGGCATGCTCGATGGAATACAGAGACTTTCTGGCCATTGAAAAGAGATTCTTGACCAAGATGGCTTTCCAGATGGGTAGAGTATTCAGAAATTCACATGAATTTGTAATTCAATGCTTTATTTTTCATCATTCATTCAAAAAAACTATTGCCTTTACAAATTCCTAAGTACTTTGGTCTTTGCTCCAAAGTACATATGCCTAATACTTGATTAAAACCATCTGCAATTTTTGGCCATAGGTTATATTTACTCTGTCACAGTGTGTGACAGTGTGTTTATGTGTGTGTGAGAGAGAGAGAGAGAGAGAGAATCTAAGGTAGCTGGCAATGCAAATGCATGTGAAAGAAAGGGGTAGACAGTAAATGGGATTATTGGAGGGGTATGCAGATGCTGCTGCAACAGCATAAATGTCATTGATGTGGCAATTACTATTGTAGAGAGTGTGGTGGTGTTGGCTGATTCTTCCCTGCTTTTCTTTGTTTTCTTGCTCCTGATGTTGGTTTGGTGTCTCTGTTATTATTACTTGTTAGCATACCAAGACAATATCAATAGACTTCCACTCTGTATTTTCATTTCATCTTTGGGTTCAGATTCTGCAGAATGCAGATAGAGAGGACCACTCTACCTACTGCTACCTCCTAAATGTATATATATATCAAGAAGGATATGTAGACTAGACTCCATTGTTGAATCAATATATTTAGCATTATGCATATGTTTGTAATGCTTTTTAGCAGCTTTTCAAGAGTCATTGACTTGACCACCCTCTGATACTGTGTCCCCTGCCCTCCTTCCATTTACTATAACCTGACAAATCTCTTTATCTTTTCCTTTTGTTTTGGTTATTGCTTATTTTCTGGTTTGCTATGATGATGCTTACTTGCTTGGCTTTTTTATATGTCCTTTTCGTTTGTTTTTTGTTCTCTCCAAATGATCCTCCTTCACCTCCTGCATTTTGTCATGCCCACTTCAAATTTTTATTGTATATCTTGTATTTCATTTTACATATACAAATTACGACGTGTAATTGATCTTTTAAATATTAATAACGTGAATGAATTTTACAACCCACTTGTACTGTAATATTCTGATTCATAACAATTCTTGAAATCAATTTAATTTTCAGCTATTTGATTTGCATTAAGTCGTAATCTTGCAATAGTCCACTTCCTCGTACAACTTAAAAAAGAAGTCCCCTCCCAGACCCGAGAAAAGGAAGAAGGTAAGTTTTAGTCCAATAGTAGATCTAATAGTTTACTTGTTACGTGAGTGATTGACTGTCAAATATCAGTGGTTGAAGAGGCATTTCGCAATCGAGCTGGCTGAATTTTAAACTTAACGATAATTACAAATCTCGTGATATGATAGAGTTAGATAAGAAAAATGAATTGTCGCTTGTAAAGTTGGGTCCCGTTTTGGGGGAAACTCCACATACATAATTCATACCGTAAAACATTCAAAGAAGAAACACTTTGTATATGTAATACTAATTTATAGTAAAAGATTCAAATTGAGTATGGATAGATTATTATGTTTTTATTTTGTCTAGGCGAATTAACTTGCAACAAAATCTATTGATTTGAATTTAAAAAGAGAAGTGAAAAGAAAAAAAGAAAAGGGTAGTACAGCTAGATTTGTCTCATACATAATGTGAATAATTGAAGTGTACATTTGCCGAGGACTTTCCGCCCACGCACAGGAACAGTCATTTTATAGCTGAATCTACAGTGGAAAATACCTACTTTTGCATGCTTTATTGGTAGCTCTGATGATCATCAGCAAACACTCTGTAGTCTGTACACACCATCCCCCCTACCCCCACCCCTTGCCCGCCCTATGCTTGCAACACCTGTATATATTGATCTATTACATACCATATCGATGATGATGAACATTATATTACAACCTATATATCTACAAACCTAAACATATATATATAGCTGTAAATTCAGCTGTCTTTCTCAGCTGCCCACATCACTATGCGCCTTAAATTCACTGTTAAGAAATGTGAGTTTGTCGCCAGTCGACAGTCGCCCCCCACCTCTCATTTTCTTTCTTCAACTCTCTCTCTCTCCTGCTATAAATAACATGCAATCCCCTTACTCCCATCTATCTATCAACAGACATGATCACTTTTTGAGTATATATATATGTAGTCAAGTCATCTCTCTCTTCATCTTCATCGTCTTCTTCTTCACACTTCTCCTAGAGGCTAGGGTTTTCCTTGTATATATATACAGAGTTCTTGCAAATCCCTTTATATATAGCTGTGTATTTCTTTCACTCAAAGAAAAGAAGCTTCTTCATATATCTTCTCAAAGTAGTCAGCTGTCTAGAAGGGGGAACAAGTGAAGCTGCCAGCATGATCTATCTTGGGATGGTTAAAACCAAAAAATTAACCCTGGCTAGGTCATGCTCTGACAGCCTCACTCCTTCCTCTTTCCGGACCCCCAACACCCACAAACTAAACATATATTATACGCTTCTCTACCCTCAAGAAACACCATCACAAATTCCTCTTACTCTTACTCTTACTCTCTCTCTCTCTCTCTCTCTATACATATATATATATATATGTTCATTTATGGGATAAGGATACACCTGCAGCTCCTGCTCTATATACCTTGTTTACACTTTCTTTTCCTATTTCTACTGTTTTTTTTATCTCCCTTAATTTTGGTGGTGCATGCTTGCTATAAAATATATTTTTGTTTTTGTATATATCTCATGACGATCATTACGGTATTTTTTGTGACCCTACGTACTATATTGTGTATGTATAATGGTTGATCTGTGTGTTATTGGTTATGTGGAGGTGAAAGACTTTTAATTTGCTGGAAAATATATATATATATATATGTGTGGTCCAAGAAAACCCTATGTATATGATTAAGAAGGTGAATTATGATCTTCTATCATATTTTAATTAATTTTATTCAAAGAGCAAGAACCCTTTTAATTTTGAATTCTCATGGGCTCTTTTTCATCTTTTTTTTTTTTTTCTGTTATTATTTTTCAGGTGCAGTGGTTGAGTTTGATGGTGGTAGAGAGTACGAATATTCCGAGTTAAAGATGTCATGTATTAATCTTTGGAGATTATATTTAATGAGGGGAAAGTAAAAGGGTGGTCGATTTTTTATTTTTATTTTTTTCCTATTTTTCAGATTAATTAGTGTATTTATAATTAATTTATCAATTCTGTTGCTCGAGGTTTCTGAGCATAAGATATGAAGCAATAATTTTAGGTGTAATAGACATTGATGTATTGATGTTGAAATTTCGTTTGAGTATCAATTGTAATACAATAGTTGTTGTGACAGGTCGATTTTGCAGAAATTAAAAATAATTTTATATATTTTAAAATATATTATAAATTAAAAAAATATATAAACCAACAAATTAACAACTATAATAATATGTGCTAATGCCTAATATAAAGAAGAATTATACCTACTATTAAATAAAACAACATTTTAGGCTGGCGGGTTTGGACCTATGATCTTAAGGGTACGTAGTTTCAGCTTCGCCGATTGAATTAGGTCTCATTGGTTTGCTCTTTAAGATTTTATGCACCATTCCGATGAATAAATTTAAAATAATAGATTCATGTCCCATAGATGTGTGGATATATATATATATATATTTATAAGGTAGTTGTCTGTGGATTTTGTCTCGCTTAACATGATTTTATGGATTAAAGTGATGTATTATTCAATTTATGAATATTGATGTAATTATGTAATTAAATCGTTTATGTCAAAAATTAAAAAAGAAAAAAGGATTTATGCACCTACCAATCTCAGATGAAGAAATACTATACAAGTTAATTGGTGTTTTGTTTTGTAAGTTGATAAAAAATTTACATAAGAAAATGGATGAGGTATTAATTATACAATAATCTGAAATTTCTCTGAGAAGTATTATATGTTTTATTCTTATTTACGTTCTTAAAGAGTAATAATTAATTATAACATCTTATCAAGATATTGTTCAAATATTTTAGTGTATTATCAATAACAAAAAAGTAATGAATTCATATAATTGAGATAAATTCTCATCATACGTTTTTGTGAGTGTTTATACCATATATGATTACCAATTATATTAATATTTGGTCTGTACTTGTAACAATATTTGTCCTCGTAATAGAGCTAGACTAACTATGAATTAGGACTAACAAATCATATTCAAATGAACCCGCCACACTGTTTTTTGAGACATCTCAAGATTCTTGCCATTATTTGTACCAATTAATTATATATACTGTGAGGATAAATCAAGCAGGCCTAGCCCAAGCCCAACAGGCAAAATCCAAGAGTAACAAATGCCTTTTTTTAGGCCCAGATCCAAGCAGCCCAAGACACGAGATGGATGCCTAGAAGGGGGAAACGAACCCTAAACCCCAAGAAGAAGGGCCCGTGTCTCCATCTGATCCAAGGGATGAGGGAGGCTTGGATATATGACCAACCATAGTTGGGTTAGCCCCGCCAGCGTGGCATGATGGCCCAGGCTAACAGACACATGGGTTGCCAGCGTGGCGGCTGAGTATTCATGTCACCCACCAACGCGACAGAATAATTGAATTTTGAGAAGGGCGCCAGGCGGAGAGAAGCATCCTCATCCACGAGCCAAATTCGCATTTCAGGGGGAGTTATCCGCCAACCCTCCAGGGATCAAGGAGTCCCCTCTCAATCACCTTTCCAATAGTCCTAGTCATGTTAGACTTCTCAGCCCAGGAGGACTCTTGTGCTTATAAATACCAAGTCTTTATCCTTAAATGGGGTAACGTATTCACAAGCTAGCACACTACACGATCATTTCATGCTACACCTAACACAATTTTATTATTCATTCATATTGTGCTTTTAATTTATCTTTTTTCTTGCAAATTACTGACTTGAGTGTTTGAGTGTTAACGCTTTTTTTGCATTATCCAGCATTCTACGTCGGATCTCAGGCCCACAGCCGTTCTTTTGATTGAGCATATTTTGCTCTCATCACAATATATATACTTTTAATTTAGAAGAATTTTTGGTAGATGTAACGTTTAAATGTACGTATGATTGGGTTCTCGATCTAGGTTTTCAGCTCAATCCAATTATGAGTGTGACACCCCCTACGGCATTATAGTTTATCAGTACTAATTATTATAATCTTCGTAAGTATAAGCTGTCTTATAAGTTTTTTTTTAAACTAGTAAGATAAATTCTATTTTTATTGGTATAATATAAATCTAAAAATATATCTTAAATAACGATAGGTATCATCAAAAGCTTATATTTACTAGGCTACCGATATACTTATGTACAAAACTCCAAAAAGATGAAAGTTTTAGGCTGTTACAGAATTTAAAACGCAAACCCGACAAAAGATTAGATGTTTAATAATTACATATTCAGAACCCTCGGCTTCAGATGTCACGGCTGAGCGACCTATTCAGATCCATGGCACGACTTCAAATTTGATGTAGCTAGTCACCGTGATCTATCCCCTGAAAAATATTGACAAGGGATGAGCTGCCTACTCAATAAGTATAGCTAATCAGCCTATATACACGTCCATAAATACATGTCATAACACAAACCAACAAGTATTCGATATACAATCACCACAAAATTACAAAGTAATCAATAATACCACAATCATGCATCAGTCTACAGTACAAACTCAGAATTCACAATTTATACTCTTGGGCCCTGCTTACTCTAATTGGAGTATATCAGTCAATGGTTCTGCCGGCTATCATCATCTCAATCCATATCATATCATATACAACACAAGATACCCGTCGAATGTGGTATCCCCACACTATCTGAGTGTGTAGCAATATCAGCACAGAACATCACAACGAACATGGCATCCCCACACCACTCCAATGTGTAGCTATCAGCACAGGATATTCCCCGCTACCCGGAATACCCCAGTACTCTACGCGCCATGGTACATAGCTTATATTCATTTTTCTCATATCACATCGTCATCAATCGAATCATCATAAACCGTTGACTATGTTCCCCAACTAGGTAAATCATCTTCTTATCTCAAATTAACGATGTACGCATAATTAACTTCTTCATTCAACTTCATGCAACAATAGAATATAATATAAGACAATCATCTGTCAATCTTTATAATACGTAAATAGTCACAAATAAACACATAACGACAACTTCACATAATAACCACGTAATCCAAATAAATATTTATAAATACCAATCAAGTTTATAACAGACAAGCATACCCATATATACATACTTGTATATATAGACCAATTAACTATACTTACCTCGATCCCAAAACGATTGTGCTAGTAGAAGGAGTTGATTAGTCTTCTACTTTATCCTCGTGCCCTATAATAGGTTATAATAGACATAATCAATATATCCTAAGTTACGAATGAAATTATATAATAATATTCGTATATTTTATACCAATCTTTTAATATTTCATTTATATTGAAATTCAAACATCTGTTCATTCCTCGTCTAAATAATTAGACATTATAAACTTTCCTGATATAGATATCTAATTTATCTATGAACTCATAATAGTTTATTTTATTAAACCCTTCATATTTTTATAACTATCGTTCTCTATAACATCCCTAAAGGAAATTATTACAAAATTCCCATACTTCTTTCTAATAAATACAATATTTTTGAAATAAAATTCCCTAATATTTCTCAAACATAATTTTCTACTATTACTATTAATTCATGCAAATTTTTCACTATTATAATAATTATTTAAACACTAATACATACAATTATGTATTTGGTTAATAAACTCAATTAACCTTGAATAATCCATTCTAATAATGGCTAAATCTAATAGATTAAATAAATTCTAATTCATTGGCTATAATGGCCCCCCTCCAATTAAATATTTACCCAATCACTAAATTTATATAACTACTCGAATTTATTAAACCTTTCGATTAAATAGTAAATTAGATAGTACAAATTATATTTAATGAATGCACTAACCAAATAATAAAAATATAATAAATTAATTAAAATTTTGAAGAATAAGTATAAACCTGAATTTGCGTCCTCGGGAGAAAAGTGTAATTGCCCATATAAAAAAAGCTTAATGTGAACTAAAGTTGAGTTTAACTTATCTAATTTATATATATAGAAAAAGGTTAGAGAAGTCCACGTGCCACCCACATTCCATTCTTATTTCTACACTTTTAGTTATTATACTATTATTATATGTGTGAGTACATATTCATATATTTTTATAGAATTCTTAATTTGTTTCCCAAATTTCTAAATATATATAATTTGACCACAAATATTTTATAAAATTCTAATTTAATCCCCTCAAATTTTAATATATTTATAATTAAATTTATATTTTTTTAATAATTACTAATTAGCTTCTCAATTAAGTATATACTCCTATGTATATACAAAAGCAATTACAATTGAGTAAGTACATATGTCTTACTCATTAAGGCTGCGTTTTCTACACTTGATTGAGCCAAATATCACTTGTTCACCAAATCTTATGTAAGATTTTATTATTCAACTTTCATTCATTTTTTCACTATACTTTAGTAATAATTTTGTTCTATATCGTCCAAATTTTAATCATTTATTATTTATTATTTAGAATGAATTTAATTACCCATATGGATCTATATATCATGGAAATGACATGTGTTGGTATTTGATAGAGCCAAGTGGCTAGAATCAAAGGTTAGAACTTTAGTTTGGTAAAAGATTGCGACATATATAGTCCTTTTTAAGTAGTTAAAATAATGAAACCATCATATTTAATTAGTGGTAATCTAATAATTATAAGACATATTAACAAAGTAGTAGTTCGAGGGCCACTAAGCATGAAATTAAATAAGAATTGGCAATTAGGGATATATATATATATATAGATGTGAGTGCTACTAATCATATTTAAATTAATGGTTATATTAATAATTATGACAAATTAAGCATGCTTTCCTTAAAGCCAAGTTCATGAGAAGGCCAATATGTTGGGAACTTTTTCCATACAATGACTTGACACGCGGGTTACTTTGCAACCATCTATTGGCTCTTTATTGGAATCTAAAACTACTTGAAAACAACCCAATGTCAATGTCAATGTCAATGTCACATACACATATATATATATATATATGGATTAAATATAATTTTCGTTCTGTTTCTTTTGTAGTTTTGCATTTTAGTCTTTTATCTTTTTAAGGTAGCAAACAGATTTTGTAATTTTTTAATTTTTTGCGATTTTCGTCCTTCAGTCGCCGAAGTTTGCAAATATTGTTGGATTTTTTTTAATTTGAGACTTTTGTTCACATTGGTCAATTTAATGGACCAAAATCGCGAAAAATTATAAGTTACAGAATTTATTTGCTACACTAGAAAGATAAAGGACTAAAATATCAAAATATAAAAGATATAGGACGAAAACTTGGTTCCATACTGGCAGTAATTTGACCAATGGAAACAAAAGACCCAAATTCAAAAAAAATCTGATAACATTTGCAAACTCCGGTGATTGAAGGACCAAAATCACGAAAAATTAAAAAGTTACAGGACCTATTTGCTAACCTAAAAAGATAAAGGACTAAAACGTAAAATGCAAAAGATACAGGATGAAAAATCCATTAAGCCTATATATAGAGTATATATATAGCTAATTAATGCATATTACCTTAATCAATACAAAATTATTATTATTATTATTATTATTTTATGTAATATTGTATGTTTTATTTTTTTATTTTTTGGATAAAAGAAAATGTATACATACGCACATACATGCATGTATTTTTGCAAGAATTGTAAATTAATGACATTTGAATAGTGTTGGTTGTTTGTTGCATGAGATGGATACGGGCAGGGGCAGGGGCAGGTGCAAAAATCCGACAAATGGCATTCCAATTCCATGTTTGTAATAAAGTTATCTTCTTTCAACAAAGGGAGAATATACTTACTAGCAAATGCTCTACTCACAAAAATCATTCATGTCTCAATATCATATAATACCATCCATATGCAAACATGTGTATAATAATTTCTACTTTTTATATATGAATTGAGTGTAAAGTATCACATAATAAAACTTAAATTATTAATAGTGAAACTTATATGTGCGGACATAATATAACTATAAATTATACATCGACGATGAAATCTGTATTGTACTGATATAATATAATATTTACTGTTCATTATTTCCACGCTCGATTCATATAAAAAGAAAAGTTAGGTCACTAGTTAGTTTGTTAGGTGAGATGCCCTTTTCTTCCTCTTACAAGAAATTAAGAAAACATGCAAATGGTCCCCCACGAAATTGTTGTATTTACGTAATTAATTTCACTATGTTTGAACGATCGATAACATGATATATATATATATATTAATTAGAGCCGGACCATGTTCACATTTTAATATTGCCCATTTATTAAAAAGATCATTACATTTACACCTCCTATTTTATTGGTCTACTCATAAAAATCATTCATGTCTTTTGTATAATAATAAAAACTATCCTTGACAGCAAAAAAACAATAACAAATTGTATAATGTTATTAACGTTTTTTGAGGGTGTATGCGTTATTTTGCAAAAAGCAAGAGTATTGTGTGAATGATGTTATTTTGCACACTTGTTGCAGTAAAGTTGATAAAGGGGGTTATTATAGGTCAAATGTAGGAATTGAAGTTGGATTGGCTTTGTCCGCATGCATGCCACGCTGGTGGTGGCGTGGGACTGGGCGTCACATTATTCAACTTGTCTTGTCTGGACCACTGCCATTTCTGCTCCCTCCCCTCATTATTTTATTTTTTAACTCATTAATTAATTAACCCACACCACTAATTTCATAAAATGCAAATTAACCTCACTACCTAGCAGATAATGCACCAAATAAAATAAAAAATGGATACATATAAATATATTTAAATCCTCAACATCTATATATATTCATCCACTCCCCTCCCAAGTTTTCACCACCAACAGAAAGCCAATATTCCATGCACAACATATATACATATAGCTCTCCTTCACCCTTCCACCATCGCAACCGCCACCACCACCACCACCGTCGTGAAGAAGCTTTACATTGTGAATCGTGAACCGCTAGTAGTTGAAGCTGCCAGCGTGATCTTAACTTGCCTTCAGCCAGAGGGAAGATCAGATCATGTGGTAGCTTCACCTGCTGATGGGATCACGAATAATGATCTCCTTCTTTTTAATTTTATGAGTTACCACGAATATGGTTTCTCCTTAATTAGTTTAATTTCCTTCTCATGTTCAGTAATTATGTGATGTTGTATGTATATTCTAAAGTTGGGATTAATCTTTATTATTTTGTGATTAATATAGTCTACAGATTCTTTAATCAAGGAAAACTAGTTTAAGTCTTATGAAGTCCCTTTTTTCTGGGCTCATATATAATGGGAGAAATTGCATGTAATTTATGTCAGCTAGTTTTTCTCATGTTTTGAGTTTCAAGGGAAGTCTCAAAGGGGATAAAATTTTGTTATTGCAATTAAAGTTCATTTTATTTTCTACTCCATTCAACATACACACGCTACGTGTATAAAATCTCTTCTTACATACAATTTTTATACACGTGGACATGCATGTGTATATTGAACGAAATAGAATTTGCAATATAAAATTCAATTCTACTAAAATAAGAGAGGGAATGTTGGCTTTGCCAGAATTGAGGATGGGAATCTTGAAAGCATGCAGAGTGTTAGAAATTGTGGTGACAGAATTTGTTGGTGTCTGAACCTACCTGCTTTGGGGCTTTTGAGATCCCCTTCTTATCCCACATAAGCTAATAATCCCATTCTTTCTTTATAGTATCCTTCTTTTTCCAGTATTGCCTGTCTATCTGTGATTGCTCATTACCCTCTATTGGTTGCCAATCACAATGCTAACTCAATTCTTTATTATTATTGTAGAAACTACTTTTGATGTGATGTTTCCTCACCACTTACTATTTGTTTATCTTATCCTAACTAATACACTTTGTTAATTAACTTGATACTGAACCCACTTAAAAGTAGGAGAGCATTCCCCTTTTACTTTTCTTGAAAAACCAAAAGCAAAAAACATAAGGAAACATGTAATTTTCTTGTTTTATTGAGATGAATAATTCTCATTCTTTTCATACTTATACCCCTTAAGTTTCGAGTGTTCAATAAAACAGACCTGCATGATTAGTCCATTAAGAGGAGAAAACCGAAGAATGTTGTGAAGAGTTACACCTCAATCACAAAACTCGAACCCGGAAACATCATCGGTGTAGCTTAATTTGAACTGGATGTTTTGTGTTTTGGTTCACAGGGGGCTGTTTAATGTAAGCAAGATATCCCCCGACAACTTTCTTCGGTTAATGGTCAATTATCTTCAAGTTATTCAGCAGTTTAAGTATAATTGAGAAAGATACAGTACACCAGCCAAAAGAAATGGTAACAAGAGGAAAAATTCACAGCACGGGAGCACCCCGAATACAAAGAAAGAAAATTCTCTGAGTGTCTACCTCTAAATACACAGCCTAAAACAATCCATATCTGAAAGTGCCAATCGATCCCAAAAAGAAATCATGCCATGCGAATACAGCAATAAATATCATAAGCTATAAACCCAAAAAAGTTCAAACCAAAAATAGTTCATCATGAATGTGAATCTATGGGTTCTCTTATTTTAAGCGGACTGTATATCACTGCACCATAAGATACCATATGAAGCAAAGGGGACGCTGGCCCTTTTTTGAATTCCCTTCAAATTGAGATCCAGTGAACCATCAGTCTGGACTTTTTTCGTTGGAATACAGCTTTATCTGGCGATTCGCCATTTAAAGACATATGTAATCCAGTCTCATCATCACAACCTACATCTTATATTTGCGTCAAAACCTCTTAGTTCGTGAACTTGGACATCCCCAATTTGATTGCCAGCTGCAGTTTGCTTCAAAATTCTCACTTGACCATAACATCAATTGCCTGTCAGTAGGACCATCAGGATAGTGAAACTGGAGAAAACATGAACTTTCCCAGGGGAGGGGAATTTTATCATGTCTTCAGCAATAAGATTCAATCTCATCGTATTGCTGACATTACAAAATAGTATAGCTAAACATCATATGATTGATTACCAGGATGAGAGCATATCCAAGATCTAGTCAATGTTTTGAGGTCAACTATATTCTCTAAACAAAGATTTAACTACTTCCAATCTCATGGTTTCTGATCAGGGGTCAAAAGGCTAATGGGTTTCTGCTTCAGCTTTCTACAGCTTAGTTCACAGATAACTTATCCAGCCTCTTATTACCAGTTAAAACCTTCGCATCCAAGACAAACTCTGATAACCTTCATTACACAATAACATATTTCCTACTGAGTTCTCAGTTTTGTACATTCTCAAAATTTCATCAGGAGATACTCCACCTCTAATCGAAGAGTGGGAAAACAATCTCTAGGTGCAATTGATTCGCTAACAAATCCAGTAGTGTAACATAAACAACTCGATTGTTACATCCTTACAGGTCACAAGTCCAAGGATACATTGCTTTAATATGACAGAGAGAGGTCCTAATATGCCAATAGCTATCCAATTGCTGAAATGTTCAAATTTGACCAAACCGCAGAATTAATTAAAATTCATATCAATGCCAAGACTATCAAGAGTAATTTTACGACAGAAATAAAACGGGAAGGAAATATCACAAAACTGTCACTTGCATGATCCATAGCTTATGCGAAACTTTTTAGCTGAATACAGCAAGCAACAAGAAAGTATTGAGGTGATATTCCTTTCTCATAGGCATCCTCAAAACACGAGAGGGAAAGAAAAATTTACTGTTATGTTAAAGAAGCCCAATGCATTACTAAAGCTAATAAGATCATTACCTATACATTATGCATTTTGTTGAATTTGTCGGAATAGTAGCATCATCCAGTCAGCATAGCCATTGGCACCACCAATCTGATCCTCTACTAGATTTGTGAGCAGGACGAAACCTTCCCTTGGTTGTTCACCTTGCCTCACAAGATGGCATAGTTGATAATACGACGGGTCACTCTCCCTAAATCTATCAAGCAACTTCATTAGCTTCCTTGACATTTCATTGTCTCGCTGTGAAAGGCTAACCTGGATTTGGCAAAGACACAAAAAGCATGTAGAAGCATGAAATTGCAGCTGGAAGCCAAACTCTTAAGCGAGACATGTTGTAATACAAAGATTCCAACCAGCTAATACTGCAATAAACACTATCGAATTGCTGCATACTAAGGTTTTTCACATATGAATTTCGAAAATAAAAACATTGAGAATAGGTGCCCATTAAAGATGATCAGATCATCTAAGCACACTCACACTCAGGGTTGGAATGTGAAATTCGCCAAATAAAAAGCTATCTTTTTATAATTGGACTTGCAATAGCTTTGTCAACAAGGAGCCTTCCACTTCTACCTCAACTCAGAACATGGAAACATAAAACCACCAAGCCAAAGCAGGGGGCCATAAATTTTAGAAAGGCCAGTGACTGAAAGCAAAGATCCCTGATCACAACTATCTGCTAAAAGAACTACAATCTGGAACTTCTGACTCTTGCACAAACCAAAACCAGAAGCTCCTACAGGACATTTAAATATATTAAGGGGAAAAAAAAGTTGTTATTAACAAAATCTTCTAGAAAAATTCTCTTTTTCCATCAAACCCAGTTAGAGAAGATATGAACTTGTGCAATACCTCCTAAGTGTATAAAGTTTGACCGACTTTTTCAGAGGAAAAAGCAAAAACACAAGCACAATAGAGACTGCACGCATGTTTACAAGCCTGCATCAAATGGTCCTGTTTCTTCCCCTCAATGTAGAGGCCAAAGACATGACTAAGCAGATAAACTAGTTTATGTCACAAACTGAAAGGTCAGTATACGGGAATATTTCAAACAGTAAATGAAGCTCACCTTTGAGTAGTCAGTGACAAAGTCTTCCCCAAGCAAAATCCTCATTATATCAGGTGAAATAGATCTGCCAAACCATATGACAAACCTGAAACCATCATCAAGGATATAGAGACCTCTGGTATCTAAGCTCTGTGCAGTAAGTGGTAGCCTCTTTGTAATGTTGTCAAGCTCTTCAGCCTGTGCAGACATCTGTAAATTGGTAAGATGTGCTTCAGAAATCCGAATCATTAACTCCATCAGAGAACATAGCAAGAATTCAAGATACTTACTTTTACAAGATAGTCATCCACACGAACCAGGTCAGGGTAGAGAAGTTTCAGCAAATTTTTAACAGGTAAAGCCATCATGGTATAACCAGCTGCACAGCGTTCATCGGGCTGGGCATCAGCGTACCCACCACGGAGGGGTGTTGATTTACATAATGCTAATCCATACAAGGGTAAGAATTTTAGTGATTCAGGATAAATCATCCTTCCACTCAAGCGATGCTGAACAGCATACAGGTTTCTGTATTCTCTCAGGGCTTTGACAATCCGAAGTTGAACAGCATTCCGAGCATCCTCCAACTTGGAGGACAAAGTTTTCTCAATTGCTGCAGATTAATTTTTCCCATAATTAGATTGACATTAGTCTTTATTTATCAACATGAGGTAAAAACCCAGATACTTCTATCTTTTCATTTGACCTTTCCCCCGACTTTGAGAAGAATGGCTGAGGAAGGTAACAGGGAAGGGGGGAGAAGGAAACTTCTTTACCTAGCCTGGAAAACAAAGAAATAATTGCTCCAGTGTCAGCCAGGCGGTACATTTCTCCTAGATCTGCAACAACTGGAGCAGCTGCCGTGTGTACCCTAATACGCCTTTCTCCGGAAGAAGATGTATATCTTAGCAATGGTTAAGGGCTTATTTTTCTCTATATTCTCCGATTTTAAGCTCACAAGAATGCAAAATATGCAAAGTTGCAGGTAACAGCAATGGACTATCTAAAATTTTCAATGATCCAAAACTATAGAAGTAATAGAACAGAACCTTAAAGAATATAGGGACTCTTGAAGGTGAAACAGCCACATTCCATGAGATAAATAAGGAAAGGATAGAAACCTTCAATTGGTCTAAAAGAAAAGGAAGTTAGCTTAGATGTGACCACCATGAAGCAACTGAAATTAAAAAAGAACGAACTTATATGAAACAGGCACACATTTGCAAGATATCTACATAAATATTTTGCAACACAAGGATACAACAAAGCAACTTGGAAGTACACAGTCTGCGTGGTCAACAGGGTCTCTTCAAGAGACAACTGTGCTGCATAAGCTTTATCACAGTCAACAGCGGGAAGTGCAAGTAAGTCTGTGGATCTTAACATAAAGTTTCCATGATAAGATGTGAAACGCACCCCTGCAGACAGGAAAAGACACAAGTCTGCAATATAAGAAGCTTAACAAACAACATTATAGGGAAAAATAAAAGAAAAATGGTTAACATGCAAACCAAGTAATGACTTTCATCGCTGCAGCCTGCTATGTAAACGTTTACCTTTTCCACATCTTATACGCATGACCGCTTCCCAAGCAGTCTCTCTAGTGAGATCTCTGGCCAGCTCATGTCTCAACTTATCTTTGTGAATACTGGACTGGAAACTTGGATAATAATACACCTGACCACCAGTATATTTTGCTAGTGTTCCTATAAAGCATTAAATGATGGCAGATTAAGAGTAATTATCAGATAGTAAATGAGGATCCAAGTTTCTCCAATAAATAATAGTGTTTTCATCAATTTATAAAGCATAGAAGTTTAATACAAGGGTGAAACTCGCATATGTTGGTATCTCCAGTATCATCTCAATGCTCCTCTCCTACTTATCATATTACACTGGTAACTCCAAAGTAGTAGTAATAATAATAATAATAATAAGACTAAGGAAATCTCATCAATTTTCAGTCAGCATATAATTATGGGTTGTACTGAAGCAACAAGCAGAAGACAAATTTCATGGTTTCAATGCACCCTGTCAGGTTTTAGAGCATAAGAGATGCAAAGCCAAGGGTATTAATTTTAGAGAAATCAGACTTGCCCACTAGAATTAACTATGCAACATCTGATTACCTACATTTTTCTACTGCAATTTGTTACAAAGCAAGTTTTATGGACTGTGTTCTATCCCTCTTTTCTTGGGGCCATCAACTCCCAAAATAAGAAATGAACCTCTCAAGGCACCACATAGCCTACATGATGAGCATGTTTTTTCTTGTCACTTCAATTTATTAATTCCCTAACAATTTTCTCTATATTGGTTCGACATCAATGTATCACATTTTCCGACTTAAACCTATTCTATGTTAACATTTAAATTATTTGCAATTTTAGTTCTCGTCCTACTAGTCTCTCAATCCAGAATCTGTAGGTCCTTCGTGACTTGCGCATGAAACAGCAAATGTAGAGAGACATGTTAAGAACTTCTAAATCTGTCATATGCCAACCACAAACGGAATATATCAACTAATTGTATGGATGTATCATTAAATATGGAGATCCAAGGATGATTAGAACTGACACATGCCAAATAATAAATCAATCACGGGCAAAACTGTAAGCTGATTATTCCAAGTAAACAGAAGGTTAAGGCAAGCTAGAGCATACCTAAGGATGCTATATCTGTGTACTTATCACTAAAAGCGTATACATTCACAGCTATCTGATACTTGGTAAAATCAGCAGCCATCTGTTTATAAAATGGATCTTCTGGTACTCGCAACATATGCTCCTTGTCTGTCCCATAAACCCGAGTATCATCTCCACGCAACCTAAGGCGGCCAACACCAAGTGATGGCAGAGCATTCTGGAAAATCAGCAGTTTACCACCAAGTTGGCTCTGACAAAAGAAATAAAAGTTAATTAGTGCCCAAGTAAAGGGAGAGCAATGTTCCAGAGATTCAAACTACCAAAGGGCAGTCAAAAGATAAATAATAAAGACAAACAGGACAAGGTATTACAGAAAAGTTTCCAATAAAACCAAGCCAACAGTTGTTAATCAACATTAAGAGCGGTGCAAATAAAAGAGGCAAACATACCATAACCATGAATGCAGCTTTAAGAGCTGGACCAAACGCAGACTCCAGGTTCATGTTCTCCTGGAACATGGAGGGCAAACTATCAAGGAATGCCTCCACCACACTTCTAGATTCTGACAAATTGACTAGAAGGTCATCTGGCAACGGAACAAAAATATCATCCAAATCGGAGACGACCATCATCTGGGGCTGCGTCAATGATGACTGGAGCAAGAGGAAGCCACTAGTTATTCAACTAAATTAAGTTAAACAGGTTAAATGCTTTACAATAACAACTTTATAGCATCACTTACTTTCATGTTATAGAAATGTATGGTGCTGTCATAAGTTATGAAGCCAATCTGAGTTCGAGTTGAACCAGGCAAGCTGTCCAAACAAGACCTAATAGTTTGTGCGATAACCTGCAAATATAATGCAGGTTAGCATTGTTTCATAAGATGCACAAGAGTCCAGGACACAAGCAGATGAAATAACTTGGTAAAATTGATGTAAATGCTTAATTGTTCCACATATACAATCAAGATACAAAAGACCATCCACCTCAATCACTTTGAGTGCAGGAGGAACCAAAGATGGTCGGACATCACAGCGATTACAAGATAGAGAAAGAAGACTGTCATTGAACAAAACTAAAGCAGTTTCCAGGTTAGTCCCTGTGGTGTTAAGCTGCTTAGCTGAAAGCATTGATTAACAACAGCTACCATCTTCTAGACTTACGAAAATAGCAAAAAGGAACCCCACAAATTTATTGTATGAAAGTTGTTAGAAAATTAGTCCATAGTCATTAGACATGTGGAATTAGAACTTTAAAAGTACTTGGAAAGAAGCTGAATCTGGAATCTGAGTCCACTTTCTACAAGAACACCGTTATTAGGAAAAAGATGAAAAGATATAGAATTTGGAAGAACTATAGTGCTTTTGAACAATAAATACCTTCATAACCAACCAATTCTGGGAGCGATTTCATTTAGTTAACAATACCTACTATCAAATTACCATCTAATTTCATTTGTTCCAATGGCTTAAAATAGGATTAAGAATAAAATAAACCTAGAAATTCCACCAAATGTTATGGCAGCTTCTTTGTAAAATCAACATACTGTATTGTTAGTTCTTTCAGATATTTCACATTCTTCAATGATGAAAATAATAGTCCTTTTAAATGTGATGGCAGTAATTTAATTCTTACAAAAGAGTAACAAATCCTATGATAGACATCATAGCAAACATATCATACAAATAGATTTAGCAGCCAATTCCTAGCTCGTTCCAATAAGTACATCTAAGATAGTAGCATGCCAACCACATTTTTTGCACATGAATCTGTTCAACAAAATGCACAATCATCTCACTGAACAATATCAACTTTTACTAGAAAAGTTACCTCTAGCATTCCGCTCTGAACTGCAGATATCGATACATCGATGAGGAAAAAGTACAATGGTGGCATTGGAGGTCGGACCATGTATTCAGCAGGAGCAATGAACTCAACACTACCCTTTGTAAGCTCAGGCCGTTGATCCAAATCAACTCTTCTGCCAGTAGCATCCATGTGCGCAAAATACTCGCTTGGAACTGCAAATGAAGAGCTAAGATACACCCTCCATACTATATAAACCAAATACCTCTACCAAAAGGTAACCTTTCAATTTTGGCAAAAGAAACTTCATGATTGTACAAGAAAGATAACCAGGAAGCAAGATATTGTAGTGATTCCTCTAGTTTGATTGCAAACCATGGCTTGGTTGGCAATAGGCTCTTTTTAAGTCCCATTACAGCCAAAAAAGAAAGGGAAAACAAATTCTCTATGTCACTAAAATTAGGCAATCATGTGTGCACCTTAACTTAGAAGCTTACATAAGAGAACTGCTACAATTTCTAGTGGCTGTTCCTGTTCCTCACTGAGAGGCAGACCAGATGCTAAGAATTGTTATCTCTTACAAGTATAAGGGAAAATCTATGATTGAAACTAGAACAATGTAGATGTAAATGAAATAGAAGATACAATAGAATTTTGAATAGAAAATCCGTTCGCTTGAGTGATGTATGGTTTGATGCTTGTGTCTGCATTATATTATCTGAAATTTTGTTGTAGAGAACTCTGGTTACTCACAATGTTTCACTTCCAGATGCTAAGAATTGTTATCTCTTACAAGTATAAGGGAAAATCTATGATTGAAACTAGAACAATGTAGATGTCATAAGGACGTGAGGACGCACTATAAGTTCAATGCTGAAAAGAAAAACTTTTAAGCATCGAAAAAGCAAAAATGCATGTACCAGCACGGAAAAGACTCAATTATCATTTCCTCTATTCGCTATGGCTACAAACTGAAGAAGTCGGAAGTAGTTCATCGCCTGTGGGAGCTTGCTGATAGTGAGGAAGCCATAATCTATCTATTGCATTGCTTCTATGTTTCCTTCTCTTTATGACGAGTAAAGTAACGAGCAAGGGTTTTTTTTTTGGGGGGGGGGGGGGGGGGGGCATGCAAAAGGTATCACTTAACATGCTAGTAATCAGAAAACTGGTGGTCACGCTAAAAGCATCAAGTGATTTGTCACGTGATTCAAAAGCTACAGTATGAACTCAAAAGATTCAATATATATGTGTGTCTGTGTCTGCGTCTGTGCGTTAAAGATCTATTCTAGCATCTAAAGTTTTGATAAACTTACCATCGTTAAGCAATGAACATATATTGCATCTCCACTTTCTTCCGTTGTCCGTGAATGAGACGTAAGGATTGACATAAGTGCGACACCTTCTACATCTAATGATGCCTGTAGTGGCAAAATTAATTACTGGAACTTCTTCCTGAATGAAAATCAAGTGATAGTTAGAGGTGATAGACTCGCAGTTGCAGATGTACACAGCTATAAACAAAACATCCTAAATTTGATAGAGACTAACCCCAGCAGGAGCTTCTGCCAGAGGGCAAACAACGGCTCCCAAAGGCAAATGCCACCGAGATGCCAAGGACTGAGAATTTGGTATGCCACTTGTTGTGAGTCGCAAGAATCTAGAACTACAATTCATTGGGTACATCTCAGTAAAAGACTTTGGTTCCACATCACCATCCAATGGCCTTGGTAAGGCTGCAGCATCCAGTCCTGCATCAAATGATCCAGGTACAGATCCAAGAGAAAGTGAACTAAAATCTTCTGCCAAGGTCTGTGAAGTAGCAATTGGAGGTGCAATGCCATGTTGCTGAACTTGGTTCCCCGAATAAAGGCCTGAAGGAGTTGAAGTAGGTGGACCAGGAACATAACCTCTTTGTTGAGCAAGAAAAGGAGTTGCAGATGGTGGAGCATAGCTCCCTTGTTGTAATGGAAAGGAGGCAGGCTGCGTAGGTGGAGCTTGAGCAACAGAATTTGGTTGTGTGTTAGTATACCCTGGAAAGGCTGGCTGAAAGGTACCCCTGGGAGCTGCATAAGATGGCCCCATTGGTGGTGAAGAAGGTTGGGAGTTTGGCGTGGAAGGAGAGAAGTGCTGGTCAGCAGGCAAAGGAACATTCGGGTTGGATTGTCCAGTTTTAATGCTTTGAGGAGGAGTTCCCATGGGTACTGACGGTGGTTGGGGCTGTGAAAGAAGAGAAACAGGACCTGGAGAAGGTCTGGTTGGCGGAGGTATGACAGCTTGACCTGCAAGCGAGGTGCGTGGAGGTGGTACTTGACCGGTTGAGGTCAATGGGGGGGTTGGGAAACGCTGAAATCCTGATGCCGGTGAGCCATATGACGGAGGTGGCCTAACCAGGTCATTAGATCTACTTGACGGAGGAGGTCTGAAGGCAGGCGCCTCTGATCCAACAAAAGGTCCAGTGGGAAAGGGAGGTGTGGGAAACTGAGACGAAGCAGGAGGTGCAGGCCTGAAGGCAGATGCTTCTGATCCAACCACAGGACCAGATGGCAAAAAAGGCGTCGTACTTTGCTGAGCAGCAAAGGGAGTTGCAGCTGGTCTTAACGGATAATTTGGACGGTTAGGATTTTCGGTCCCCATGAAGATTCTATCTCAAGTTTGACCACCTACAAAAGGTAAGCTTCTGTCAGCCAACACCCAGAATTGATAAAATGGCAAAGTACAGAAAATCAGCATTTTCTTGCTTAATGCACGAAAAGATGACTCAGCGAGTAATTTTTATTTTGATTTACCACACAATTCAGTGGAAAATAAATTACAGTCAATATATTAAAACATGAAAATTCTTCATATTTACAGTTATCTAGTTACAACTACAAAAAATCAAGATAATGCATAGGGAACTCCAATGTACTCAGCCATTCGATCAGGCGAGATCTCAATTCGATAACAATGGTACTTACAATAGCACTCTCCTACAAGTGACAGATCAAGGAAAAGTTGTTTGTTTCAAACCCGTCCTAAAGACGATGATGTACATTGCCCTAAAAGAATACAGTTAACATCTTAAAAAATTGCATACGATTCTATTCTATTAAAGCTGCAGCTTTTGCTCTCTGCAAATCCATGTTTCCCCAAACACACCGTCAACTAAATTAAAAAGGCAGCGGACGAACTTATGTAACCAGACAATACCCAAAAGAATGGAAGAATGAAAACATCAAGCACTACTGAAAGCACAGAAATTCAATTCGGGAGTGAAAGAACTAACACATGCACTCAATCTCACTCTGCAAACAGGAAACAATCAAACAAGATTGGCCAACACCAAATCACCGGTCATTAATCAATTGAACTGCTAAAATCACAGTGAATCACCATAAACTAAATCTTGAAGAAGTTGCACGAAAACCCCAAATTTTCATCAAGAAAAAGCAAGCAAGATTCACCACTCTTTACTATTCACCAAAACAACTCAGTCAACAAATCCGAATTTACCTAGTCGGAGATCTCGCCGGCGTATACTGGAATCGGAAAATTGCGGGGCCGGCGATCGGAGAGAGGGAGAAAGAAACAGGAGCAAGCGTTGAGTCCAATTACTTCCGCTCTCGAATTGTACAGACTGTACATAGATAAAAGTATAGCATGATAATAATATAAAGTACTTGCGCAGTTGATTTAGATCGGGTATGATTCGTATACCTTCTAGTTCTTGAAATCGGACCCAAGTTTTAACCGTTTCTATTCGGGTTGGGTTTTGATCCGGGATTGAGATGGCAGGATACTCCGTCACAAACATAGCAAGTTATTACTATTTTAGGTACTCAATACTCATGCATGTTCTCTTGACCTAATTTTTAATATACAATTATTAATATATTAAATAAAATTTGAATACCTGAATATAACTAATAATATGATATATTGTATTTACTAAAAAAATATATTTTCGTAAAATTGATAACATCATAATGTAGTAGGCTAATGATGAGTCAAAACTATTAAAATAACTTAAAATGTCACTATTTTTTTGCATTATGTATAAATAATTTCATATATTATTTAAGCAATTGACGCAATATTTCGTTGCAAAATATGTAATTTTTGTAGTATTTTTTCTTTTCAAAAATAATTCCCACCTACTTTCTCAAACACATCGGAATATTTTTCCATGTAGGTTAGTGTGTATCTTGGCTTTCTAAATCATAAAATTTCACAAAAATAATTATAGACAAAGATGTAGTTAAAGGTACTTGATCATGAAGAATGATAATAATTAAATATAAAATAACCAATTACTTTGGATGTACAATATTTTCTTTCATTATTTACAATCTATCTTTTTCTTTTTTTTAATTGTGATCTTATAGTTATGTTTTCTATATTTACGTGGTTCATTTATCATTAATTTTATTCTTGAGTATTAGTCCAAAATCTTATCATGATCGTGCACATGTAATAGAACATTATTATGGTTTTAGTGCCTGCATGTATGAAGGCAATCGTAAATTAGCACAATAACAAGTATCATGACTCTCATAGATGCAATTTTCTATTTTCAAACTTTATTTGATTATTTCATTACTTAATATATATTATGATAATTTATTCTATTGATAATTACATATATTGAAATAATTTGAATACAAATCACACAATATCCACGACCCTAAAACTTTAAAAACGCGAATAATTCACTTGGTCTACAGCAGAAACGTTTGTGAGCCGTAAGTACGACAGTACATGGAAAAATAAAACGTACAACTTTAACAAAAATACGATAACAACAAGGGAAAGAATCGACATTGATGTCAGAAATACATAATTCATCTAAGCGTTTGATCAATACAAATTACAAAGTAAGAATGTTTCTCCATCCAATAGTCTACCTTGCGCTCAAGTCTTCAAACATATGTGCAAGTAACAAACCAATAGACTAACAAACACAACCTAAATCAAGACGACGATGATTCATATCAAGTAATAAGTTAGTTAGTAAAGCAGAAATGATCAGCAAGAGTGGAACCACGAACGCCATCGGTTCAAGAATGGGAGTTAAAAATGTGGCGAAACCTTAGATCGCGTAGTCCATGAATGCTCCAAGCTCAAGATGGAAATAATATCTATGTTGTTTGGTAATTGGATCATGTTTCTTGTATGTATCTCTCTCTGTTGCACAACAATTGTCCGAACGAACAATTGTCTGAGGCGAACAGCTCGTGCTGTGTCTCAGCATGCGAGAGAGAACAGGACTGTCGGTCGTAGTTGGGAAGATCTCCGGGTGTTGGAGGGAGAAATGGTTTCTAGATTATGGCTGGATGGTGAAAAGGGCAAGTCTTGGACATAAACAGAAATGAAGTCTATGTCTTAAGAGGAAGCTTCTTCCTAGTAATGTTGTTTCACGCTGTAGTCTGTTGACCCTCTGCAGCAGCCAAATATTTAATCTCCAAGTCTCCATTGTCAGCATTCTATATATGTTCCATTCAGGACAAAGCTAGCCGGAGACAAGGTTGTCCGTTTGAGTGACTTCAAGCACTCGAACAAAAGAACCTTAAGTAACTTAGAAACGGCTTCTTTGTGACAGGCACGAACTTCATGATCCAACCAATAGGCCATGTTAAGGCCGCGATTGCAACACAAACCCCCCATTGTGCCAAACTCAATCTCACCGTGTCAGCGAAATTCTTTAGGAATTCTACCATCACAAACTGCAGGATAATAGTTACCGCAATAATGCCAAGAAACAACTTGTTCTTGTGAATCCCTTTGAATACATTCTTCTTCTCTAGATTCCTTGAATTGAACTCATTGAAAACTTGGCAAAGCACAAAAGTGTTAAAGATGAGTGTGTTCTTTACCTGCTCGTCCACGTTGAATATCGACCGGCCCCTAAATTGTAAGGTTAAGAGGATGATGATTTGGTATAAAGACTGCGCCAGAAGGTTTCTCCACATGACGTTAGTGATGAGAGGTTCGGTTCGTCCCACAGGAGGATGGTGCATAAGCTCGTCAGTAGGCCGCTCCGTGGCTAGAGCGAGGGCCCCTAATGTGTCCATAATGAGGTTTACCCACAGCAACTGAACCGCTGTCAGGGGAACGTCACCGGCAGAAACTGCTGCGATGAAGTTGATGACCAGAGCTGCCACATTAACCGTGAGCTGAAATTGGATGAATTTCTGGATGTTGTTGTAAACGCATCGTCCCCAACGTAGAACTGTAGCCACGGAGGAGAAATCATCGTCTAAAATTACGATATCTGAGCTCTCTTTTGCTACCTCTGTGCCCTGGATTCCCATCGAGAGGCCTACATCAGCTTCTTTCAGTGCAGGGGCATCGTTCGTTCCATCTCCAGTTACTGCCACTACGTGCCCTTTCTGTTTTAGACACTGTACCATTAAAAGCTTGTCTAAAGGGGATGATCTTGCCATGACACGAATACTATCAACCTTAAGCATTCTTTCTTCAGGTGAGTAGTTTCTGAACTCTACGCCTTCAATTACTTCCCCGGTGGCAACCTGCTGATTGTAGTCGAGTATTCCACATTCCGTGGCTATGGCCTTTGCTGTGAACACATTGTCACCAGTGATCATCTTGACTTCAACCCCAGCAACTCGGCAGGATTCAATAGCTTTTCTTGCACCTGGTCTGCATGGATCCTTTATACCAACTATCCCAAGTAACGTCAAATCTTGTTCGCTTAGACTTTGTGAAGTAGTAGTTTTATCATCTTCGTTTGATTTGCACTCTCCGGGTTCCACTCGCTTGTAAGCAAATGCAATGCATCGGAGGCTGCTTGCTGCCATACCTTGGATAATCTTTTCAAATTGGGACCTTGTCTCTTTGCTCATACTCGTCGTTTCTCCAGTGGTTTCATAGTAATAGGAACACATTGCTAGTACCATCTCCGCAGCTCCCTTCCAATGCACATAATTACAATTGTCAGCGTCGTTTCTGATCAAGACCCCGCTTCTTTTCTTCTCTGAGTTGAAAGTTTCGACGTGAAGAATGGTGTAATCTTGCTTCAGCTTCTCGATATCCATACCCAAATCTTGGACAGCCCAGCAGAGAATTGCCTTCTCAGTTGGACTGCCAGAATACTCAACTACAGATCCTGATTTGGGCTTATAGATGCTACCTGTAGTATTGAAAGCAACTCCTTGGTGTAACAGTTCAAGAATATCTTGAGCAATAACACGAGAAACGTCTGGCGCCGTCAGTTCATGACCTATGCAAAACTTGGTCACTTTCATCTGATTCAAAGTTAAAGTGCCCGTCTTGTCTGTGCAGATAACTGTTGCCGAGCCCATGGTTTCACAAGCCGAAAGCTTCCTCACCATCGCTTGATCAGCCATCATTCTTTTCATTGAGTAAGCAAGCGTTAGTGTGACGGCTAAAGGCAGGCCTTCAGGAATGGCCACAACCACTATGGTCACAGCAGCAGAAATGATTCTCAGCACTGAGTTAAGGATGTCGTTCAGATCCTGATCGGTCCCATTGAATTCTTGAAACCCCTTTTCATCTTCAGTGTTGCCTGTGAAATAACGAATCAGCATTACTACAAGGACTAAAGAAGCCACGGCAAGGCCTACTTTCCCGATTGAAGAAGTCAGTGTGTTCAGGCGCTCCTGCAACGGTGTCTGCTCGTTGGAATCACTCGTGATCGAGCTCATCATCTCGCCCCATGCAGTGTTCATTCCCACTGATATTACCAGCATTCTTGAGTATCCATCAGCCACCTTTGAGCCAGACAACAAGAATGGATTGTGCACTGAGTTTACCTCAACATGATCACTCTCGCCTGTCATGCTTGATTCATCCACTTGGAACGAGTGGCCATCGATGAATAGTCCATCAGCCGGGACCTGATCTCCAATATTCAAGAAAACAACATCTCCAACGACTGCATCGAAGATCGACACCTTCTGCCTCCTTCCGTCCCGCACAACATCTATTTTGATGTCGTTGCTGATTTTAGACAGCTTGTCAAACTGCCTTTCTTGGCGGAAGTTGCTGGCGGCAGAAACAGCAACCACAAGGAACACGGCCACGAAAATGCTGCCACCTTCATACCATCCCTCTCGTGCACCATGTTCTCTGATTCCAAACGCTAGAGAAAGGGCAGCACAAGCCAAGAGGATGAGAATTGTGGTGTCCCTGAAAGCCTCGACCACGAAATGGATCAGCCCTTTCGGGGGCGGCTTCTGGTAAGTATTGGAGCCGAATGCCATGCGCCGTTTGCTCAAATCCTCTTCGTCTCCATGGACTCCATTCTCCATATCAGTTTTCAGAAGCTCTGCTAAGGCTTTAACGCCACCAAATCCACGGAGCTCGTCCAAGTTCTTGTTCTTCACCATATCTGTGAGCTTTGCTTGGTCTATTTTAGCATACAGCCCTCTATTATCCCCAACATCGTGGAGATAACTGGAGACCGGCTCAATTTCAAGAACTGCATGAGGAGAACTAGGAGAGGCTAACGCATTGAGAAACCGAGGATCCAACCTTTTATTCTTAGGAACAATGCGTTTCACCAGAGAGAGTGACACATATATGACAATGCAAGCAACCCTCCATTTCTTCTGGGATTTTGTCAGAGTGGCAGTGCTGATACTAAGCAGCACTGATTGAATGTTACCGTAGTAAACGTCTGATGAATATTTGAGTTTGCTCGCCATTTTCTCCCTCTGAAACTAGCAAGAAACAAGGAATTCTTGAAAAGAAATGTCAAATATATTTGTGTATGTATCAGTCAACAGATGACTACAGAAAGAACATGTTCATTCTAATGGCATAGCTCAGAAAGAGTTCTTATAGAGAATCACAACGGCACTAAGGGAACTTTCCTGGAAGTTTCATTACATGTGAATGCTGATACTTTAATCCCTGCAGCCATTGAAGGTCTCTGCTGTAATAAGAACCAGAAAATGCAGTAGTTTTGCTGATAGGTGAATAGATCATCTCTGCTTAGCATGCAAGTTTCTTCAGGTAAATTTCCAAACATCTTTGCTTTCAAGATGTTTAAGACAAAGTCGTTAAGATCCTAAGAACACAATAAAGTAGCACACAATGTTTTTGTTTACTTGCTGATGGAACTTTTTAGGTTGTCTACTTTGATCCGTTCGCTTTTAGACCGAACATAGAGCAGGTTCGTTATAAACAATAGTTAGATGGGACAACGTTTTGAACAAAATATTATGTGAACCTGGTTCGAACTAAAATTTCTCGTACAGAAATCTTCTTTTTAAGGTGGCTTGTCCATCTGTCCAACCGCGTTTTCTTCTTCTCACTTATTAAGATTTGTATTGAATCTGCTAAAAGTCTAATGTGGGGATCATCACTTTAGTTTTTCTTTCTTGATCGCTGAATCAGCAGAGTTTGGTTTCGTACGTCAAAAGATGTCCCTTTTCTTTTCTTTTTTGAATGAATTTCACTATAAAATAGTGGAAAATATGAGAGTATATACCCTGGTTGGCATTTGAAATTTAATGTTTTTAGGCCATATTCGCTTCAACACTAAGATACAGAAGCCCGAGAAGTAACGTACTCCATTTGCATTTTCCCATCAAGAGTTATAATCTTCTTTTTCTTTGTCTCACTTGTTCAAACTTCAAAAATTGTATCAGATGCATGTATCAGTTGCAGTAATCTATAGTACTTTTCTTCATCCTATATCAGCAAAATTGCATTTTTTTGTCCCATATGATAGGAGTTGTACTTTTGGTCCCGTACTTTACGAGGTTAATATTTTTTATCATGTGGGACCACACTTGCAATGTGCTTTAATCATGTGGGACCAAAAATGTTAACTCCGTAAGTGTGGCAACACCCTCTGCTCTATGAGATTGAAAGTACAATTTTGCCTCCTATATCTATAGACTAACTTGACTTTTACCATATTAAATCATTTATTCAAATTGAATACAACCACGTCCACATCAACCAAATCATCTTGTAATGGTTGCTGCACTTTTCATGTGACCGGTCACTCCCATCATATTGTATATCAATCACACAACAACAGACGCACTATATTATTAATATCAGCTTGGCCAAACTTGGTTTCGATTTAAATTCGTACAATCGAAAACAGAGGAGTATAATCATAACTAAAGGGTATTAAATGCTAGATACTTGAGAATACCATCAAAATGAACACTTTGAGTTACCCATTATCATATACACATTCAGTAGCTCAAATTTACTTATTTCAACCGGTAACCAGAAATTTGCAGTTCTCAACCAATTAATAAACCTCATGGCAAAAGTCGTGATTGCCGACTTTGCCGCCCCCTAATGCAGGCTTTTTGGACTTGAAATATGTAGTAGTATTTCACTTTCTAAAGCCATATATAGTCGGGCACGAGCTTGAACCCAAGCGCCACAGTAACTAACACCCCACATGTACACTAAGGACAATTAGTCAATATTTACAAATAGATAAAACAGTATTAGTGTCTTAAATAGCTATATCAACATTTAAAAACAGAGTAAATACCACTATTTTACTAAATAACTATAACTGTTTCATCTTTTACATTTCTTCCTGTGTCGGCCACCCAATAGAGTGGATTTTCCAACAACCACATGCATTTGGCTGCCGCTAGAACAAAAAAAAAACAAGAAAGTAGACAAACATTGACTAAAGTTTCTTGAATCTTTGTTTCCAAGTAATTGCAGTGTGAAAAAATGAAAGTACAACATCTCTAAAAACAAGTAAAACAAATAATTGGATAAATCTCAAAACAACCCTTCACCTGAGCAATGAAATGAACAATTTCAGGTATATATTATCTGGAGCTTCCGTAATCCACTTGCAATTGCTAATTGTTGCTTTTAAGTATCATACATAGCATTAAACTACCAATAGAGATGGGACATAATGTATAATGAATCACCACACACCATTGACTTTGTAAGTAAAAGATGACTAATACCTTGTTGCAAGTGCATTTCCTATGCATTCCAAGTGAACATCACATAAAAAAAAACAAAACAACCAATAAGAGAACGAATGACGATCAATCACTAGATTAATACTTATGTCGTCAGCATTGTAATGAAGAATGAAATCATGTACGGCCTGCACGTTTTGTCCAAAAGTTATCACTAAGCAGCTCACAAGTCAATTAACTTGCTATTAGTTATTATAGTCAATATAAATTGCTAGCTCCAATTTCGTACTTAGTTAAGCTGAAAAAGAACACTACCATTCGCAAGAAGACAACTCCTAGGCTGTTAAGATCATTGCTCATCTGTCCACCTATTTCTTGGTTTAATTAATGACAAGAGGAGCTCTACATGACTTGTGAAATTTGACCACATTCGATTAAAACAATATGAAGAAAGTGCAAGGCAATTTCCTGCAACAAACATGACGCCTCACGCTATATTATAATTAATGGAGTAGAGCGTGGACTCCACAAGTCACAATATGCAACTTCCTCTACTTTCCTAACCACTGTTCTTCCATGAATATCTCAAGAATTGCCTGTGAAGTATGTGAATAACTAATTCAGTTGTCGACAGACTCATCCACCGAAACCCGAAAATGAGACTATGAAAAAAGAAACAGGACCTGTGGAAAGATATGCAATATGGAGACCAATATTTTTTCCACTCCAAGGGAGTTATCGACAAAAAGGCCTGTGGTTAGTCTTTGTCCTCTTCCTTCGTTCCCCCCTTTTGCTCCTATAATCAAGGAATTGAACTGCAGACATACACTCACACACAAGCGTACGCGTCCCCACACGCGGAAGGAGGATGCAACCAAACCAACTAAATAAATACAGTATACCATCTAGAAATGAGCCCTACCTGATACCAAAATTTCTTCCGTCTTTGTTTCTCAATTGACAAATTGGAAAAAAACGCTCCAAAGAATATCTGAATCTAAGGAAGCTAGCTCATCAAGTATAGTGTAAAAATGTTCTTGCAGTTCTTTCTTCAAGTTTACCTGTTCAAAGAAGACAAATGTTCTCAGTAAGTGAAATAATTTACTCAAGAAAGGTCCAAAAATGGTTGGTAAAACAAGCAGGTCGGTGACATTTTAATGTTAAATGCAGTGTCAATTAAAAGTTTACATGGTAGACTTCTCATTCTAATTGAGAAAATGAGAGACATGATAAGACTTTTGATGCAAGCCAACAAAAGTTGAAGAGACATTTGTGTTGTTTGAATCCAATAGTTCACCATCAGGGGATATGGTTCCACAAGTGTTGTCTATGCATTAAGTGACATTTGAAGTCTTTGTTCATCTTCAGATGAATTCAACAGGTGCGCCTAAAATAATACCTACAACATAGTACACATCTGCAGTGGCTCCAACAGCCCTTGGCATTAGAAACTTGTCAGCCACCTAAATAGTGTCCTATGAGATCACAACCAAATGTGGACCAACAGCACACCCCCTCAAACAGGTCTTATTAAGGAATCAAAAGAAGAACCCAACCCCATGGTTAATTTTAATTTCATTGATTTGCCAAAACGGAACTTTAAGTTGTAAGGTAGCACACAGCAGTTTTAAGTTTATATGTTTTCCAATAAATCCAGCAGGAGCCTCTCCCGCATAAGGGACATTGATGCCACTCTACCAAATCATTGGTGACAATACCAAAGCCTTACTAACAAACAAGTAATGCAAAGACTGTACTATTTAGATAGAATAAGCATGTCACCAGTATAGCTTTTTCTCTAGTGAGATGCATCATTTTGGGTTGGCAAATAAAGGTTAAGATCGTAGAAATCTTTTTAAGTTGATACAAGATAACTAGATAGAGTGGGATGTTGAGCATAATTACAAGTTAAGAATAGTAGACTAAAAAATTGTCACAAACCATAAATAAGATATTCAGCAACATTTCCTCATCAAGCTCAGTACGCATTGCTGGTGATATGTCTGCATATACCGGGTGCACCAAATATTCTGTAAATAGAGACGGGATGTGAAAATGGAGGGTTTTGAACTTTTGACATCACCA
The DNA here is from genome assembly GCA_034509735.1 of Sesamum alatum. Classification (NCBI taxonomy): domain Eukaryota; kingdom Viridiplantae; phylum Streptophyta; class Magnoliopsida; order Lamiales; family Pedaliaceae; genus Sesamum; species Sesamum alatum. The sequence goes on from JACGWO010000009.1 coordinate 5,230,786, forward strand.
TCTCAATTTACAATCTCCAACGCAAGACTAGCCAACTTTCAGTAGGATAAGAAATAAAATTTTGGCCGAGTTCAAAAATTTTATGTCCATCATTCCAAACAAGTTCGGAGGCTAAGCATTAACTCAAAGGTTTGTGGTTGATATACCATCAATCCATCAACTACATAGCTCCCTTCACTTACTTTGGGGTAGTTATTGACGAGTCCTAGGACAATCACAATTCATTTTGTGGGTGTAAGTGGGTACTACACATGTAAATCAATGGCAGCAGCAAGAATTATCCCTAACAATTTTATTTAGCCGAACCTAGCATGTAACATGTTAATGGGCGGGGTCATTATACTAGCATACTCTCACTTTCCTCTCAAACAAAATCTAGCACCAATTTGAATGTCTAGTCATCAATGACACACTGGGACCTGATAAACTTGATCTTACAGATAGCAGTATTACATTTGATAAGAAAGCATAACACACTGGTGAAATGGTTCAAGTTGTGATCAAATATTCTCAAGCCTTTCTTCTGTGTATTCTAGATGAGTTGATTTTCCCCATCTAACTCTAAGAAAATGCAATTCTAGTAGTCCAGTCCTTTGAAAGGACTACTTCTCCCAAGCGACACATATTTATGTCAAAGGAAGTACTCAGGACTACCAGAGCATAAAGAATGCACTAAACCTAATACAGCAAGAGAAAAATTTCAAGTAACTAGTTACATTACAACATGCTGATCTAATTTTGCATATCACATTATCTGGTTCGGGATTAATCTTATTAAAACATGTGAAAACCTCATTAGTCTGGAAACAACATTCTTAGACCCGGTAAGATCGTTCATCAAAATTTAAGTCAAAGAATAAAACGTTTAACATAGCTCACATTTCAGTTGCAATCCTGGACGCCCAAGAAATGCTTCCGAAAAGCTCAATTCCCATAAACAAGTCCAATATCTTATATTCCAACTCGAATATACCAGTTCTAACTGCTGCTTTTCAAATAATCCTCAATGTTCATGTCACCGGAACCCAATAAATCCCTGCCCCTAACAGTAGTAACCTCATATTCACGCCAAAACTCATCCCAAGACTTGTCTACTCCCCAAACCCCAGCCCCACAACTTTTCTTATTCCCAAAACTCACCCCAGAAATCAACCTGAAAACCTCCTTCCTATCCACTACTTTCAAATCCAAACCACTCACTTCAATCCTCGCATTCTTAAACACCGGCTCACACTTCTCCTTCGCAAAGACGCCGCACCTTTCTCTTGCAGCTGCAAAACAAGCTTCCATTTCAATCTCCTCGCACTTGGCTCTTTCACTAAAGTCCTGTTGGGACGATAGACCCAAAAGAACTTTCCACCAAGGGGATTTGCATTTGCTGGAAGCAGAAATGGAGCACCCGATTCGCGCCCCGGATTCGCATTGCGAGGTGAGTTGAGCCTTACAATTCTCGTATGCGGCGGCCCAGGCACGTGGGTTTTTGAATGCGAGGATGTACGGACCAGTCGAGGGATCGTCCCTTGGGCCGGCCTTGATGGGTCCACGTAAAAGGGGTAGTGGACGGGGGAACGGGATTAGGGTTGCGGCGGCGGAGTAGTCGTCGGAGTTTGGAGGCGATTGTGGCGCGCTGCCCATTGGGCAGTAGTTCTACTGAGCTTTATCTCGTTATGGCTGCTGCAACAGTATTTAGCGCGGATTCTCAGCTTTATGGATTAGGCAATTGGGGGATCCACGCGACTTCCAGATCGCACTCAATACCGCTTTTCTTGTCTTTTGCATAAAAGCGTGATTTAGGATGTTCTTTGATGATTCCTTGATGCAGATAATTAAAATTTGAGATAATTACACTCCCTTCCCCTAAGTTTTGATGTAATTACATATAGATTTTCTGTAATTTGAGAAATTACATCTAGTATTTCTGAGCTTTACTCATGTCTAACAAATAAGTCCCCCCGTTAGTTAAAATTCACCGAATTTATGATATTAGCAAAAAAAATGAATGAAAATTAATTTTTACTATCGATTGACTAATTACTAACTTATTGTAGGTCAAACAAATCTTTTCCATGACGAAACTAACCTTATATATCTTCACAAGTTAATGCATGTGAAGTGGTATATCTTCACCGTTATAAAGGGTATTTTAAACATAAAAAATTTATTTGGCTTGCAATAAGTTAGTAATAAGTCAATCAAGGGTAAATATCAATTTTCATTAAATTTTTTTGTTAATATCAACAAATTTGGTGAATTTTGACTAACGATTGTTTTATTTGTTAGACGGACGCAAACCTCAAGGGTAGTAGGTGTAATTTCTCAAACCATAGGGGGTTTACATGTAATTACACCAAATTTCATGGAAGGGGTGTTATTATCCCTTAAAATTTGTTTCTAGTCTTGAAATTTGTGTGTATAATATATATCTATATATATAGCAAAATGATAGTTGACCACATTAAGCTACTTTTGACTCAATTCTCAATTCTTAGAATTTTGAGTTTTTTAATTGTCAAGAAAAAATCTTATTGATTGGAAGATCTTATATATTTTAAATTTAAATTAAATTTGTATTTATGTAAAAAGAATCTTATATTCAAAATTAGTGTTTATCTATACTAGATTCCACCAACACAATTAGGATACTCATCCAATCCATATATATTTTAAACAAATTCAAAATCATAATTAAATATCCATCCAAACAAATTATATATCTTATTAGCAATTATTATTTTTTATTTTAATCATATACTTTTCATTCATGCACCAAACTTATATAAATCTCCTACTATATGCAGTAAATTTTTAATTTAATCAGCTAAAATCATTATTTTTAAATTGAGATCTTCCATTATCATATTTGTTAGATATTTTTTTATATTTACTATCAGTGATAAAGTAAAATTTTCAATTTCATTCAAATTGATTTTTTTTTTTGTTCTTTCTCAGTTTTTTTTATCGGATTTTATTTTAATCCCGAATGTCACTTAGGATTAAAAACTTAAATACCACCAATATATTAATTTTTAAATGGGTAAAATTCTTTATGTCCGCTGAGTTATGATCTAAGAAAAAATGACTATTACATAAAAGAATAATACAAAAATAAATAAAAAGTATACTAATTTTTTTTTGAATAATTTTCAATTAATATATTTTGTCTTTTGAACCATTTAATTTTTTTTTGACATTGTAGTATTATCATTAATAATAATATTTTATTAATTTATTATTTTCTACTCACGTTATCTATTAATATTTATAAGATAACCGATTATTAAGTAATTAATTATACATGTAAAATACAAAATGCATTGCAATCTCAAAAAATCCAATCTGCATTTTAGTTTTTGAAAATTTGTAATATAAAATTTAAACTTTTGAATATAAATGTAGGTTTTTCAATCAAATTTTAATTTCTCGATTAAATGCAAAAGTATTTTGACTAAAAAAAAAATTAAGTCCTATATCTTTATTATATATATTTAGTTATTTTCTACTCATTTTATCTATTAATATTTATAAGACAACTCATTACTTTGTATTTAATTATATTACAATAGTAACCTACAAAATGCATTGCAAAATCACAAAATCCAATATGCATTGTAATTTTTGAAAATTTGTAATATAAAATTTGAACTTCTGAATCTAAATTTAAGCTTTTGCAATCAAACTTTACTATCTTGATTAAATACAACAATATCTTTGATGAAGAACAAATATTTAAGTCCTATTCTTTATTATATTAGAACAAATTTCTACTTCAAATATATTCCTTGATGGACTTGACTATTAATATAATTTATTTAATAATGAGGTGTTTTTTTTATTTGGTAAATATTGGGCATGGAGATAGTAAAAGATGTCAAAATAAAATATAATAAATTTGATAGCCAAATATGGAAATGAAATTAGTAAAATGGTTTAAATAAAGACAAAATATATTGATAGAAATTTATGCAAAATTTTATTTGCTATAATCATTATTCTTTTAATATCTAAGGGTAAAATGACATTACATAAAAGGATGATAGAAAAGTAAATGAAAAACACAAGTGGGTATCAAAGGATATTATGGTAAAACTCGGGACCAATTGAAAATTTTATAATTACTTAAGTATCAAAATGGTAACATAACTAGGGTATCAAAATGAGTTTTACCTGTTTAAATATTGATAGACTATATTCTAAATGTTCTTAATTCGAATCTTCCTACTACAAAAAATCAATTATATTATGTTATAAAAGACATTTTGACATATTCGCCTTTATAAATATCTTTTGTTTTATTCAATGAATAATTTTATTTATGTTGGTCTATCAAAACAACATAAAATATATCGTAAGCTTCATAGTTTTGCATGCATTACAGTGACAAAGGATGTTCATACTTGACAAATATGTGAATTTTTCAATTTTAATTTTTGCTTATAATTAATTTATTTAGAAAGTAACAAGGTTTCTTAATGTACAAATACCATAACAATTTTTTGTGTTTAGTTCAAGTCATTATTTTAAAAATTACAATTATAATTTTCAAATATTTCTTACACTGGGTTATTTCAATTTTTTTAGTTCTTCTTCATAATTATTTTGTCTTTTACATATATTTTGTAGATAGTATATTTTTCATTAATGTAAAATGAAACTTGATATAGTACTGTTGGCTTCTTTTTCTGATGCATTACCAAACAATTTTTCTATCTTTTTCATTTTTGCTGCCCAATTTCAAGTCTCTTATGTATTTTCCTATGTGTTTTGATTAATCTTATTTTTATGTTTTATTTTGCAAATCTACTGTGAAGTGTTCTTGTTTACTTCTTAAAAGTTTTATGATTTTATAAGTTTTGTATTTGTTATTACTAATTCCGAAGTATTTACTTGAACTTTTTTGAATTTTATTTTGTAGTTATTTTTAAGCCTTCATATTCCATTAATTGTTTTTGTTTGTTTCATTGCTTAATGATATATATTTAAATATTTACTTTTAACTATAATAATTCATTCGTATTATTCAATTAAGTAGGCATGATTTCTCTACTAATTCACTATTGAATATATAATTTTATCTAATAATAATACATAAACACCTACCTTTTTTCGCAATTTCTATTAGAAAAATCAATTAAAAATTTGCATTTGTTGCCTTATTTTCAGGTGTGGAATTTGGACCTGAAATTTTCTCTTAAATTAGTTTGTATGTTTTTATTTGTACTAAAGTTCTTCAATTTTTTAAGTTATCCAGCAATATTTTGTTTATTAAATTTCACATTTATTTATTTAAAACTCTTATTGAATGATATGTATAGACTAAGAACTTTTGTGATATTTTCTCCATCAATTTTCTTCACCCATGTTAGTATTCAACAATGTTTATAATAACCCCTATTTATTTTCCATTCCAATGTATCTTTTATTTTCTTATCATAAACTACATATAGATATACATATATACATTTGTATTCTCACTGAATTATTAATTTATAATTTCAAAATTCTCTTAATTATGCTTTATATATTTTTATTGATTTTTCTTTTCAACTCGAATTTGATTTCATTTGGAGATATTTTTTTTTTAGATAACTCTACCTTTATTTAATGACAAGGGAGAATTTATTTATTCATCTTCATTTCACTGTTTTGTGCTTAGTAGTTTTCAGTTTCATTTTACATTTATTTCTTGCCATTAGTTTTGCCGTTTCTTTTCCTATATGCTTTATTACTTAAACATATTTACTTGAAAAAGCTCAATATTTCTTAATATATTATTTTAGTAGAAATTTGTTAATTATATCATAGAATAGATATGATAGTATATATCTTTTATAAAATATATTTAAATATTAATATTTTTATTTTACTGAAACTATATTAATTGAATATGAAAATATATATTGTATTTGAGACTTATACAATTTCCTTAATATCTAAAAATACGATAATACTCAATGATTATTTTTAAAATATTCAATTTATAAGTTTAGTGACGAATTCAATATTGAGTTTGTACCACAACTACTATGTATAGTAAAACAATCATTAGAATATGAAACAACTTTGTATAATTCAAAATTTATGAAAATAGAGAGTTTATAAGTTTCCGTACATAGCACAGAGTTCATGCTAGTTTTCAATAAAGTGTAAACATTATAAACTAACCTCATTCTTTTAAATTATATTAAAAAAATATCTAAATTCAAAAAATAAACTTACATAAATTATTTCGTAATAATAAATTTGAAATTCATCTCAATGTGACAAAACAAAATTTAAAATAAAAATTTAAATACTCAAAATTAATACCGAATAATCCCACAAGTTTATCGAATTTATTATTGTGAAATTCAAATCAATCTATCTACACAATGTATGGGTGGATAAATTTTATTAATAAATCCTTGAAAAATTAAGAAAAATATTAATGGAGCGAAGCCATCATCATCCTCACAAATTCTTCGTAGCTGACAAGGCCATCACCATCCAGATCAGCTTCTCTGATCATCTGTTCAGCTTCTTCGTCACTGACCCTTTCTCCTAAATTTATCATCACATTTTTCAACTGCATATATATACACCCAAAATACCCAATTAAATCAACTTTGAAAATAATAATAAATAAATAAATTTTTAAGTATATATCTTTTTTAATCTAAATATTAAATTTTGGGCGATATATTTGTTATACTTCGAATATATATAGTAAAACATTCACCTCAATGGCCGATATGAATCCATCTTGATCCCGATCAAATACCTTGAAAGCTTCTTTAAGCTCCTCGGCCACATTTTCCTAATATTACCAAAAATATACATATATATTATATATATATTTGATATATTAAGCATCGAATATTAATTAAATATACTGATAATTTCAAATTAAAAATACATATAAAAACAAAATTCATATAAGAATAAAATATTAGATTCGAATATACCAATTAACCCAGTGTGAAACCTTAATTTTACTACTCGATCAAGGCTTGACGAGCTATCAACTTTTCGTTAAGTATCTTACAATTTCAAATTTTAGAATTAATTATTCTTTGAAAAAAAAAAAAAAAAAAAACTTACCTTGATCTTTCTTGCCATTATACCCAAGAACTCTTCAAAATCTACTGTACCATCACCATCACCATCAACCTCACTCACCATTTCTTGAATTTCCTCCACCGTCGGATGCTCATTCAAAGATTGGATCACCGACGCAAGTTCTTCCACAGTAATCACCCCTTACCAAAATATTCCACAAATAATATTTCAATAAATAACCAAAAATGGCTGCTAAAATCACATTTGCAGCTCATTAATCACCCTCACGTGCAGACAGTATTATTCTCCAAAATGACATGAGATTCGAACTCAAAATCTTATTTAATATAACTTTAATGTTATATCAAATTATCACCTTATATAAAAGTTTAAATTATTAAAAGACTGACCGTCGGAGTCTTTGTCGATCAGACAAAAGGCTTCCCGGAACTCAGCAATCTGCTCTTCCGTCAATGAATCCGCCATTTTCCGACGGCAATTTCCAGTTCAGTGCCAGTAAACAATGACCTGATTTTACGCAAACTTTTGAGCTATAAGGGTCTAATATATATGTCTATTTTTTCTTGAGTAAATTAAATTTATGTTCATAAAAGTCAAACTGCCCAGGGAAGAAAAAAATCAGTCTACATTGAAGACCGGAAATTATCAAATAGTTTGGGTCTAAAATCAACGGTTGAATTGAATTGAAAGAGGACAGACGATGAGAAAAAAATAAACGTAACCAAAGGGGTGGGCAAAGGTCATATGTAGTATGACTTTTATTTTATCGTGTGTTGGATTTTGAGTATTATTAGGGATACGTAATTAATTTTATTGTGTATTGCAGGTTGTTTTAACGAGTAAACTCACGATACAAATAAATGTGCGGGTTAAGATTACGTTTAGATCGATGGATTTGGAGTTATGGGTTTCAAATAACTTGCGACAATTTTTTTGGATTTATTTTGATAATTATAAATTCAATGACTTCAAATACTTTAATTCTGAATATAATTAATATTTTGTTGAATATTGATGGATTCAAATTTTTTTAGTATAAGTATTTTAAACAATAACTTTTTTTAGACACTTAAATCAACTTTAAATTCGACGATTCATAATTTGTACAGTTTATTTGTTTAAAATTAAAATGTATGATAACTTGTTAATGAAAATCGATACATAGATTTCACAAAATATTACAAGAAAACAAAATAGTAAGTTGTACTTTTATTATATAAGCCATAATTTATATATGGACCAATCTAGATCTTGTTGAGCTCAGTCAAGTTAGGGCACTTATCAAATATACTTTGGTACCCTTAAATTTATTACGAATTTGAGCATTTCTTGATTACGTTCTTTTTAATTTAAGTATTGAATGGTCATAATTAAATGTTTTTTTAGTGGTTCTTATAGTTTAATGCATTGTATGCCTCTTATCAAGAAAATTTTGAGTGTACCTATATTGTATACAAGCATGTTCACCTGATCTGATATAAACAAATCCAAAATTAAGTTTTACACACATAAAAACTAACAAACTTTGACTTAGTAATTGAAAGTTCCAAACTCACAATATTGTGGCTTTTCATAGGGAAAAAAGAAACACAAAATGGCCCATCATTAATAACATTTGAAATGAAATATTCACCTAAGTGGACATATATATCACATTAAAAACATTTGAAATGAGCATTTGCACCTAAGTTAAAACATATAATTTATGCTACTTGTTTTTTTGCTGAATTTGAATTACATATTAACATAAAACTCACATATATTAAATTATAATCCAAAAATAGGGTATTTTATCTTTACATTCATTAAGATTATAATCTACAATCAGATCATTATCCTCCCCCCACCCAAAAAAAGAGCATTTTGCAAAAGAAGGGTTATCTATTATGTTTTTTTTAAAATTATTATTAGATAATTAATTTTTTTATTATATACTAACCGTTGTAAAGCAAAAGAAAATTAACTTACGTTATTATCGACACAATAAGAGAATTGATGTAATAATGTTAAAATAACGTAGAGTCACTTTTGTTAAAAAATGTAATTACAATGAAAGTTTAAAATTATTTAATTAGAGATATAATTGGTATATTTTAAAGTTAGTGCGGTGATTTCAGTAAACGCAGTTTGTGAGTGTAATGTTTTTTTTTTTTTTTTTTTAAAAATTATTAGTACATGTATGTAGACTTTTGGGAGCAAAAATGAGCCCATGAAGTTGGGCTTGAAATGTTGGCCCAAAACAGATACGGGCCCAAACTTCATTCAACCGTGGATCAAAAACAATGAGAGGAAGAAGCGATTTTTTGTAACGTTAGTTTCAACCAAAAGCAGCGTAGAAAAATTGAGTAGAATTAAAATAGGAAAAAGAATCATTGCCATAAAAAATCTTCATCTCGTGCACTTGGATTTATTTGTCAAGGCTGCCGACGGCTTAATTTGCTCTCAAGAAGCACGCTCTCACTCGCTCAAGAGTTTTCTTGCTCGAGGTATATGACCGTGTGTTTGTTCAGTCACTAGGGTTTAGGGTTTTATGATTCCGAGTAATTTTAGTTTTCTCTGCCTTTGGTGTTAAAAGATGGTTTTTCTTTTTTTTTTTTTTTTAATGTTTCACGCGTTGCTTAGTTTGTCTAGTACTGATTTTGTCTGGGTTGTTATGTACTTTTGTAGAATAGAGAATGTGGGTTTAAGGTTTTGTGAGGGGATCTCTTTTCTTTTTCCCTAGATTTGAGTTGATGTTAGAACCCGGTCAGGAATTATTACGTTGCTATGTTCCGTCCTTTTGAAATAGTAAAATCTGACATTTGAATGTGGGGTTCAAATTCTATTGGAATTCGATGAATTCTTGGATTGTGCAATTGGGTTCAAATTTTCTGTCTTCTAATTTTACTCTTTCTGAAGTCAGTGTCACGGGGAAGATGGGGCTCTGAGATGGAAAACCTCAGGGTTTTTGCCGACCTGCGATTTGTTATTACATTATTGTAGCTGATAGGTTTTCTTTTTGGTCAATGCTAACTGAGTTTCCAAGTGAAGTGAAAACTTGTGTGACTAGCCATGGATGACGAACTTAGAACTTGTATGCTTTTAAATGTAGTTGTGGTGTTGTTTAAAGTCCTTTTTGAGTTGGTGTATAAGTTTTTCTATTAACTTCACATTTCACTTCTGAATCAAAAAAATATTTAATATCATATGACGATTATTCGCTGTAGGGTCTATTAATCAATTCATCTTTTGTTAGTGGTGCAAATTTGGTGTTTCAGTTACAGTGCATGCTTCACCCTTTTTGAATGATTATCATTAGTTTTCGTTGTTGCTTTGGGATTTGTGTTCTGAATCAGGCTTTAGAATGTCAGAAGTTGTGTTGACTTGGGGCACCTATGACATTTTCATGCTTTATTCCTCAAACTTCGGAAAGTTTTAGCAGGTTAAGCAATAAAGGGTGATGGATTCTGGAGGATATTAATTTTTTGTGATCTAAATTAGTAATGCTTTGCCACTTGCTGATGGTCTTTCTTTTTTAGTTATTTTGGACAAACCAGATGTTCCTTCTTGTTTTCTGCAGTGCAGTTACTATTTTTTTCTTTTTTTTTTGAAGTTTGTATCTTTTAATCATTATTTTTGCTATTTCTTCATTTCCATGTTAATTTGCATACTGTTGGAGCCAACTAAAGAACTCTGTCGCTTATATTACTTGATCTGAAGTAGAATTTATGTCAAGCTTTTACATCTTGGTAGAGTGATCCCTGACATGCACAGTTTCATGTTCATTTAATCCCATATGCAATTTATTGTGTTGCAAAATATTTTCCGGTGACCATCATATGTAGTTCTGATGTCTGTGTTATCTTAGCTTACCTAGCAGAAAAATATGAAGTCAACAAAGAACCCATCAGTTTTCTTTGATGTTTCCATTGATGGTGATACCGCTGAAAGAATTGTTATCGAGGTAGTTGTCTTATGCAAAGCACCTTCAAACTGTTTATAACTTGCGCCTTTCTCTGCTGTTACTCATTTTCTGTGTAATGCAGTTGTTTGCTGATGTTGTCCCTAAGACAGCTGAAAATTTTCGGGCACTCTGCACAGGTAGATTAAATTGCTGTAAACTTTGCTTTGTTCGGGATGTCAAGTTCTTGTTCTCATGACTGCCTTTCAAGTTACCCTGTAATTTTGGATGATTACTCTGACGCTACCTATTTGGGAATAAATTGCTGATAATTTCAACTGTATCATGTGGTTGATGTATCCAGTTACTTGATATAGCCATGTCATTCTTCATCCAGTCCTTTAGTTGTTCGTTAAATGCAGAAATAGGTTGGATTAATATGGATGAAATCATTCAGGGAATACGTTTGTGACTGTATCATATTATTAACGCGCACAGTTAATTGAAATAGCATTTTCTTTCTTTGTCCAGCCCCTTTACTTTTCCATTATCTCCAGAATTAAGTTGGATTAAGATGGAAGAATTCATTTTCCTGTCATATTCTGAACTTCTGAATTTAACACAGTTGCAGATAGCTGAAACACAGTTCAAATGTCTCTCTCTAAGAATTTGGTTTTGCAAAAGGCCTAAGTTACTGAGTGGTGGGAGTACCAATATATTTATCTTTGTTTCCTGCAATTTTGCAGATGGCCTTATGCTTGTTTCTTTGTATTTATGTTATGCATTGATCATCTTCGTAGTGGTCATTGCAGATATACATATTTTTTAACTTAGCTGAAGAGACTCAATGTTATTCACTGATTGTAACATATATGCATGAATGATGATTATTTCAAAAACTTTAAAGGGAGGGGGGGGGGGGTGGAGATCATCTTGAGAACATAAAGATTGTGTATGTCATTGCTTGAATTTGTAAATGTATATCCTTTTACTATGACCCACTATGATAATTCCATCAATGATGACTGCATTTTGTGTTCTAGTATCCTTAGACATCAGTTGTGGTGATGCTTCCTTTTCTGTTAAATTTTTATATTTGGGCGCAATGTTGATATTTGTGCTTTTTGATACAATATGTGTACATATTTTATGTGTTTCTCTGGATTGATAATGCATCAGTGGTAAGAGTATTAATTCAGATAATTTTTGTGAAAGATCTAATTCTTGTGGACGCAGAAATGTGTTCTTGCTCTTATCTCTACCATCAGTCTGTTTCTCTTACTCTGTTGTCATTTATATGACTGAAATGTGTCCGAGTCCAGTTGAAGAATTCTCTGGTGGACAGTTCTTTCAGGAGTCCATCTGAATATTCTTTGGTTTGACAGTCTCTTCAGCGGTATTCCATTTCTTCTTGCAGGTGAGAAAGGTGTTGGAACCTCGACAGGGAAACCTCTGCACTACAAGGGCTCTACGTTTCATCGCATAATAAAAGGATTTATGGCTCAAGTATGCTTCACATGTGCTTAAAAATAATATTTGCAAAGAAAGAACATCTTGAGTACTGCTTAATTTTCATGCATTGTGTTGTTCTCTTCTTATATCTTGTTAATAGTTAACTCCAATTGTTGAAAGAGTTAGTCCATCTGCATGTCCTATATCTTCCTGATCCTGATTCTTCATGGTAGACCTCAATAGGCTCATCTGTTGCTGTCATGCATTAGGCCTATTGTTTGATGTTTGACGCACGTGTCTGATTTGAGTTCTCTCATTTTAGATTTTATCTTTTCTACTATTGGAGGCAACCTTTTACAGTTGTGGACAGTGGCTGCTTGATTGTTGTTGTCCAAGCTTGGTCAACCTCTAAATAGTATGTAGAAACGATGGACTTTATACTAAATCACTATGGCTTTTGAATTACTCAATTTTCGTTTGACAAACTAGATCAAAAGAAAATTCATGGCACATGTCTTCTCATTGTTACTCCTAGAAGTATCTAATTGGAGTATTTGGGTTGGGGGTTCTTTATCTTTTTATTGCCATACTTCAGTTTCGTCATGCATGCAGAAGAGCATTTTGGTTAGCTACTATAATTTATGGTCTGTTTTCATCTGTAGGGCGGTGACTTTTCAAAAGGAAATGGTATGCTTTTCTTCTTCCAGATCTCGTACTTTCAAATGATGCAGATGCTCGATGTAACTTCCATCTTCATGCTCAGACTCGTAAGACACAACCTTTTACTCGTTTGCAGGCACTGGTGGTGAAAGTATTTATGGAGGGAAATTTGCTGGTATGTTTTTCTGTGTGTTTGAGCCCTCCTGACCTGATTGTAGTTTATTTTATCAATTAAATACACATTCATACATTCTTTACAGATGAAAACTTCAAGTTGGATCATAGTGGACCTGGTCTTCTCTCTATGGCCAATGGTGGACCAAACACCAATGGATCTCAGTTCTTTATAACTTTTAAGCGGCAACCTCATCTTGATGGGTATTCAATTTTACTCAGAGTTTGTTAGATGTTATGTATTTGATTTCATATGTTTATTTATTTTTAACTCCCAATTGGGTTATGATTACAAAAAAGTTCTTATGTTATTATTATTATTGTTATTAATTTTTTTTGGATGGCAGAAAACATGTTGTTTTTGGGAAGGTTGTGAAGGGAATGGACGTTGTAAAGAAAATGGAGCAGTTAGGAACAGCTGATGGGAGACCAGATGGAGTTGTAAAAATTGTAGATTGTGGTGAGATGTCCAAGACGAAATTACAAAATTCAGTCGAAGCTCAGAAAGGTGTTCAATTGTGAGATGGAAGAAGTTGTTTCTGTATCTTTAGCCAATTTTATTTTGACATTTCTGCTTATGCCGTGTTTCAGATAAGAAGAAGAAAGCAGCAAAAGGCAATCCATCTAATGATGGGTCCGATGGTCAGGCCAAAGGCAAGCAGAAAGCATCTGTGAAGGATAAGAGGAGAAAGAGGAGCTACTCTTCATCTGATTCCTACAGTTCTGAGTCTGATTCGGACTCATATTCATCAGAGACTGATTCATATTCAGACTCTGATTCAGATTCTTCCTCAGAATCTTATTCTTCAACTTCATCTAGTGATGGGAGACGAAGGAAGAAAAGGAAATTGACGAAGAAGGGAAGGCGTCAACATGGGAGAAAAAGGAAGGGTGGACAAAGGGAGAAGCGGAGAGTTCAGCGTGATAGAAGATCAAGGCGAAAGTCTAAGAGGTCTTTCTCTATACTGTCACGATCAATATTTCTTCTCATCTGCATATAGTGCTTTCACCAGCTTCATTTGCACATCACACTAATGTATTTCATTGTTTCTTGGAATATAAAAATCTCATTTTGGCCTCTAGATGTTTGGCGAAATACATGTGACTGGTAAAAAGATCTTAAAAATTTGATATAAGAGTGCTAGTATTGCAGTCCATGTGATTCTGGAACCAACATTTTGGGTTGTCTTGAAGCTACCAGAACTGTCTTTCAACAACTTATATCGTAAATTACATCCTCATTTGCTATATTTTGTTTTGAAATTTGACTTTTAGGAATTCGGGAAGTTCTACCGATAGTGATAGTAGTGGGAGCAGTAGTAGTGGAAGCAGCAGTTCTGATGATGAAAATGTGCAAAGAAGCAAATCTTTGCGGAAAGCCAATACATTAAGTCAAAAAGATAAGAAGCCAGCACAAAGTCTTGGTATTTTATCCTTGATGCTCTACTTGTAGATATGCATTTCATTGTTTCTTCTCGACGACTAGGATGAAAATCAGGAGTGATGTACGTTCAGTTTTAGTTAAGTTTCCTGTATCTGACACGTTCTTTATTGTGATGGGAAATCTAAAGGGAAGGAGAAGAAGTCATTAGTTCCTCTCTCAGAATCTAAGGAGCAGCAGAAGGGAGATGATAGAAAACACAGTGGCGACGACTCGTCTCGTGAAGAGGGTGAATTTTCTCAAAAGAAGGATAACCATATAAATAATGGCCAGGGGCGTATCGATAGCAATCAAGCTGCTGCTCGACTGAATCAGTCTAATAATTCAAGCAGATCAAGGTTTATCCACTGGTTGCTTTATTTTTGCACTACCTGCGCCAGATATTGGTTTTTGCTCTACTTTTGTTTTCTTTTTCCATACATCTGCAATTGAAGTATGACTTGGTCTAATTGTTAATTTTTATTGTTTCAAATTATATAACTAGTGATCACCCATGTTGCTCAGATAAATTATTGATTTTTTTGCTAGCAGGAGTCTGACACCAGGTTCTGGTGGGAGGGCAAGATCTAGTCCACTGAGCAGTCCAAGCAGAAGTCCCAAAATTCCTAAAGCATCTGGCGAGCAAGTTGAGAAAAATCCTTCAAGGAGTCCTGTCAGAAGTCCGCCAAGTAAAGACCCTCTGCCTTCTAATCATGGTCGGGATTTGTCTCGAAGCCGCTCTCCAGGTGGTACTCAGAAGCGCATTAGAAAAGGGCGGGGCTTCACGGAAAGATATTCATTTGTTAGAAAATATCGTACACCATCTCCAGAACGTTCACCTGATAGATCTTATCGTTACGGTGGAAGAAACATTCCAAGGAACCAAGACAGGTAGTTTCTGATGCCTGCTTCTAAGTATGATTTGCTCTCTTTTATTTATTAAGCACGCTCCTCTTGCTTTTAGCAGCTCCTTTTGGTATGTCGTAAAACTGGTCCCTGTCAGAAGACCTGAATGATGCCTAGATAAATGAGAAATTTGGTCTCTAAATTATGCGAAACATGCGCAGAACAGGAGTTTGTAATCAAATTTCCCACCATTGCTTGTAGTCATTGTGAAGTTAGCAGTAATTAAATTCTGTAAGCTTGTGTTTCGGATTCAAAAAATTGAATGCGTTGATGCCTTATCCATGTAATTCAGGATTTCCAAATCAAGTTTGTCTGTAAGTTTTTTAAAGAGATTGTATTCCAACTCATTCTATCCCCTCAGCACTTAATACTCAAAATTACCAGCAATCTATGTTGTTTTTTGCATTCCAAGAAGAGCATTGTTGCAGGAGTTTGGACTTTTAAGTTAATTCATGTAATGCCCTATGTTCCACATTGAATTGAATGTAATCTGATGATATGATCTAGGATTTCTATGCACCTGACACTCAATTTTTGCCACAAGCGAATGCTTGAAATTTATGTGGGAAGTTTTAAGTTATCACAAAATGGTAGCGCACCGACAAGTTGTGACTTTCTGATATGTGTCTTTGTGTATGCATTGAATTATGTTCACATAAGATGTCAACTTTGCTAATTATGAATGTTTTAGGTATTCAAGCTACAGAAGCAAATTTGAACACTCACCACAAAGGCGCTACCGGAGTCCTCCAAGAAGAGGAAGGAGCCCACCCAGGTCTATACCTCTCTCCTTTTCTCATTCATAACCTCCTTCAATAATGTTGGCCCAGCATGTTCTCGTCTGTCTTAATTATGCTCTATGAAACTCATAGAATCCTTGTACATAACAACCTCTATGGATTGTTGAGATGTGCTTCTTACTGGTCTTGTCATATATGAGATGTTAATTTATAGCACGCTTGTGTTAGATATGAACGCAAGAGGAGTCGGAGCAGGTCAGTTTCTCGAAGCCCTGGATCCTACCGAGGTCAGGGCAGGCGCTATAGCAGAAGCCCTGTGCGCAGTCCTAGTCCCACGGATAGGCGCCCAGTGCTCAGCGACAGATTGAAATCTCGTCTTGGCCCACAAAAGGATGATGAGCCAACTCGTGAGAGGTCTATTTCACGCTCCAGGAGCCGCAGTTCATCTCGATCTAGATCTGCTGATGCTGCTTCAAGAAAGCGCTCGAGAAAACTTTCGTCACCTCCCAGAAGTTCCCCATCCAGCCCCCCTCCCGGTGGCCAACGAGGCTTAGTATCATACGAAGATGTGAGTCCAGATAATGGTTTAAATTAGCTAGTTACTAATTGTTGTTTGTAGGTTTGAAGCACGAAATCTTGGTTGAGTTGGATCTTTGCTTTCTGTTGTAATACTAGTGAGACATTTCTGTTTTGTCCTTCCCAAGCTCAGCATTCAAATTCTCGGATGTTCCTTACTCCCGGACCAGAATGTGCATCCAACTTCAGTGTTCCATCTCTAGTTTTCCAATTTCTCCTGTCAATCCATCATCTCTGTGACTCCAGAATTTTCAGGATCAACATTTTTAGGCATAATTATACTGACTCCCTTTAGGTTTGATGTAATTATGAGTAAATCTCTTGTGATTTGACAAATTACATTTAATATTCATGATATTTGATTTTGCCTAATAAATAGCTCCCCATGTTAGTTAAAATTCGTAGAATTTGATTGTATTAGCAAAAAAATTGAGTGAAATTCATAATTATCTCTGGCTGATTTATTACTAACTTGTTGCAGGTCAAATAATTTTTTTTTTTTATCAAATTACCCTTATAAGGGTGAATATACACCTCTCTACATGTATTAGCGTGTGAAGATGTACAATGATAGTTTGATCAAAAAAAATTTATTCAATAATAATAAATCAATTAAGGATAAATATGATTTTTTATTTAACTTTTTTTTTTGCTGTTAATATTAGCAAATTCGTTGAATTTTAACCAATGGAAGAATCTATTTGTTAGACAAAAATAAATTTAGAAATACTAGACCTAATTTCTCAAACTATAGTAAATTTATGTGTAATTCACATGGTCATAAACAATTATCCCTTATTTTTATTGATTTTTACTTGGGTGAAGAATGAGGAAGCTCTAAAAACAGGTAAGGCAAGATATATGGTGGCTGTGGACACGAACCCACTAGAGTGAATTTTCGTTATTAGTGTTGCGTTGTTGTTATTTCTTGTCGATGGATGTTTATTAGCTACAATTTTCTCCCACAAGCCATAGTGGGGGCTTAGGAGGAATCTTGGTACCCAAAATGATACCCTCATAAGAATGGTAAGCAGTGTGAATCTTTAGAATAGTGCAGAATGCAGATGGCTAGCAGCAGACTTTTTTTTTACAGGACAAAGCACCGAAAAAGATTGATCATATTCCAGGTGAAAAATGGTCTAGCCATGTTTGAACAACTAAGTACTGATCTTGATTCTTGACTGCAAAACTACAAGGGCACTTGCCTATTGATCCACATACTGAATTGAGACAACTACTGGAAAATGTCACTCGGACTGAAGAGAATACGGTAAACAGCTCCGATAGGGAGAAGATCCATAATTACTTTTGCATCACCCTATTCTATATAGGTTGACCTTTCGGAACGATTTGATCTTTGATCCACATGTAAATTGGAACCAACACGTAGTAAGTTGCTGCCATGGCACCAAGAATGAAGCGAGAGAGAAACACGAATGGGTTTACTGGTTCCGATACATCCTCTGCCTTAGGACCAAGCTGCCCAAAAAAAATGCCAGAACCATGTTACTTCAATCGTTTGACAACAAAATATAACTCTTGCATACAAATGAGAAAGAAATATTCATCATAAGAACGATAGTTGCAAGTACTACTTGGTCATCAACTAATCATGAAATACGTTTACTAGGAGCTTCATTCTTTGTAACACTTCCAATCCCTTCAAAGATCACAACATGGATGTTACTCCGAAAGTAACTAATGTTATCCTAGACTATAGTTGTCGAAAAATCCATGGAAAATCCTTAGGTATATGCTTATGGTTCCAAGGAGACAACAATGGGAAGAACTGAAGTAGTATATATTGTAAATTTTCGAAGGCGCCAATTTGTTCACTGTACTTTCCATACTCACAAACAGACTTACTAACAATAATCAAAGAAATCAGATTCACAAATTTTAGGTGGACAAGCAGTGACAAAAGTTGATTGTAAGCAAGTTCAGCAAAGGTTATATTAAGGTATAAAGCAAAAAATAGTGAATTCACTTGATACTTAGAAGAACAATCAGAAAATTACCTGCAAAGGTGAGTCCCCAGATGCAGGTTTTACACCGGTGACGGAGCATCCCATGATCAGCCCATGTCTGCGAACCCCACGATACCATTTTGGACCAATCCTTTTAAGTTGGACATCCTTGAATCCTGCCTTTTTAAACCATTCAATGTATTCTTCCTCCTTTGGGAAGAGCATCCACGCATCTGCAAAGAATCGAGATAACCAAAATGTTGGATACACAGGACCAATTACACATGCCTTTCCCCCAAGCCTCAGAACCCTGTAAGCTTCCCTGATTCCACGTTGCGGGTCTGGCCAG
The DNA here is from genome assembly GCA_034509735.1 of Sesamum alatum. Classification (NCBI taxonomy): domain Eukaryota; kingdom Viridiplantae; phylum Streptophyta; class Magnoliopsida; order Lamiales; family Pedaliaceae; genus Sesamum; species Sesamum alatum. Next base: position 5,249,966 of record JACGWO010000009.1, read on the forward strand.
TACTCAATACTGAGAAGATACACAAAGTCATGAAAACTTCCACAAGATTTACCAAAATGTAACTATCCATGACGTATTAGCAGCTCATTGTCCATGAACTTTAAAAAAATTTGCACCTACCAATACCTGACAGCTTTTAATACAGAAAAATGTCCGAAACTAATGGACAGAAGTATTCATAGAATCATACAGGCAATTCACAACGTAGAGTTCAACTCGGAGTCTTTCCCACTTTTCCTTCAAGTATCACTTCCAACATGCACAAAATTACATAACAAAAACCGAGAGAAAAGGAAACAAGTTGCAAATTCATAACTATATTTGCTGGAGTGGTCTTGATAAACAATTTGACAGTTAAAGGAGATAAATGAAGCCTCATTACTCCAGCAAAAAGCACATTGACTCAGTAAGATAATTAGCCCAACAGTTAAGCAATAGCACTAAACCAACATTTTACGGTACAAACCTCCGAAACAAATGCACATCAAACTGCAAAGCAAGCAATAGGAAAACAAAATTCAAGCAAACTACCAAACACCATGCTTCAATCCCACTTCACTTTTCCAGGCAATCAAAGAACACAAGAATCAGAGTTACAAAAGCAACAATTCAGCACAAAACATTCAAGATTATACCTCCCAGCTGAAACATATCTATCCGCATAATCAGTGGGGAAGGGGAGGTCCTCAGCATCCCCCTCAATTATCTTGCATTCCTTCAAGGCCTCCTTCTTCTTAGCCTTGGCAAGCTGGTGTGGGGACTGATCAAGAATTGTCACATTCTTGGCATCCACATGCTTAACTATCCCCAAAGTGGTGAACCCTGTGCCTCCACCAACATCCACAACAATCATATTCCTATTATTCAAATCAGCCGGCTCCAATGCCTCGTCCCTCATATCCTCAGTCCAGTGCCCAGGGTTTATCACATGGTCATAAACAATTGAAAGGAACCGATAGAACCAAAACGCCTCTTTCTTGTGCTGTATGAATCTTGGCTGTGAGGCTGGTCTAGAAGCTGAAAGACTGCAATTTGTGATGAGGGTTTTGTTCTTTGCAGGCCTTGCGGAAATTCTGCCACAAGAAACTGAAGTTAACTTGGGGAAATGCTTGCCATGGAAATCTGACCCAAGAAAACCTAACCCTTTTGGGGTTGGGGCAATCCCTCTAAAGAGAGTGATGTTTTCAGCTCCATTCAGCATTGCCGACGCCATTAAAGAGGCGAATTGCAGGAACCCGCAAGCCAAAAGATTGAGCTTTGGGGTGATTTCCTTGAATTTGAAGCACCCAAGAAGAAAACAGAGGCTCAAACACTCTAGTCTCAATCTTGCTAGCAAATGTATCGAAGTACTGGAGGAGTTTTGTGGACCTAGACGCGCTGTCAAGAACCACAGGTCTGTGACTGCTGGAGGTACTTCAGCCACAATTTAATTTCCCAAAACAAACATAAAGTTCTATTAAAATTATTTGTGTGAATTACATTTTTGCTATATGACCTATGCTAGCTTTTATACTTTGTTATTTATTTTTATTTTTTTTGTGTCAATATACATGTTCACACAATCATATCAACATTGTCAAATTTGTAACTTATTATGTATAATCAGTTTTTGATTAATTTTTATGCCGGAAAAACATTACATGCAGGACACGTGTGCATTCGAAGGACAAAATTTGCCCTTAAATATCAAATGTACACTGCATGTAATATTTTTCTGACAGATTAATAGGGCAAAAAAGGATTGTATATGGTAACTTGCAAAATTGAGACGGTGAATTGGACACAAAATAATATTAAATGATAAAATATAAAAACGAGAATAATTTCTATGGCAAAAATATAATTTATCTAAAATATTTTCACGAATAAAAATATTTGGTGTTATTGAGTTATATTGCGAGTACAAAACTTTCATCGAGACTTATGAAAAAAAAGGAGAAAATCGCATTTTTGTATCATAGTTTAGGGTAGTTTGTAATATTGATATCATATTTTTTTGAAATAGTTTGAAATGGTAACCTTTTGCAATACTATCATTAGATTTCTAACAGCAAGGCAACATGCGTTGCACGTGGCCGTTAAGTTATGCAGCAAGGGCGGACGAAAAATGAGAAAATTGTAAGTTTTGTACCACAATTTAGGATACTTTGTAATATTAGTATCGCAATTTAGAGTACCTTGCAATATTGGTATCATATTCTCCAATTCAGTTAAGTTTTGTCATTTGTGTGAAATCCTTTAGGTTCACCTTTAACTAGACATAGGATTGTATCTCAATATAATTTATTTGACAACTCATTTGCACTAGCTAGGTTAATTAATTATCATTAAACAACCATCCCAATTAACCTCTTAATTGTTTGGGGGTACATGTTACAGTGGGTGACCGTCTAGCAATGGATGATGGCACTAGAGAATAAGTGGATTGCGTGAACCTGTCGGCTAAGGGTATGATAAAGATAAGGTCCTTCTGCGGCCTACTTTTCAACCAAAATTTAGGGCATGGAATTAATTACCAGTTTAAAAGATAGGATTTGCTGTTTACCATAAGATGATAAAGAACTTCATATTTTCTCTACAATATGAGTTCCTGAAGCCTATGGTTATGGCAGTTATTAAACAGAAGATGGGTACCCCTTAATTGGATAATATGGTATAAATATCGCAAGGTATCCTAAATTGTGGTAGCAATATTGCAAAGTACCCTAAATTGTGATACAAAATATGCAATTTCCTTATTTTTTGCCCGCCTTGCTGTATGACTAAACTTACATAATGATTTCAAACTACATACATACAACAAGACACAACAAAGGAATAATGACTTAAGTCCAAAACTCTCTACCATAACAAAGCGCTGCAACCGTGAGGTTCCACGTCTTCCTCGCCATTACATCCTAAGCATTGGCACCACATTTCAAAGTAACAACCATAATTTGATCCCACAAGTCCAGAAGTGGTCAAGCAACAAGCTTCCAGTCCTTAGATAGCAATTCAAAGAGAAGAATATATTCTTCCATGTATGTAAACCAAGATAAGCCTCGTCCACACACTATAAAAAAATGGTTCAATTGCTACGAAAAATTTATACTAAAATCAGGGTGTAATCAATTAGTAAGTAAAATTCTTATCAAATTTGTCTTAAGAAATATAAGTAGTTGTTATTAGCTTTATTTCTTGTAATGATACTCGATCAAAAATGAAATTTCACAAGGTTTTACTATGGAGTTTGTTGTAGTTTGTATAGACTAGAAGGCTTAAAGTAGCCTTAAACTTTTATTGTTTAGCAGCTTATATAATTGTATTAATGGTACACAACCCTCTTCGGACAAAATATGTTTAATTTTGTGGAATATACCCACAATATAAGCTAAATTGCAATATTCATCTTCTTCGTTAATTCAGAACTGCATCTGTGAAGGGATCTTGACATTAATCAAGATAAAGAAACTTAGCCAAAATGAAGAGACAGACAGACAGACCCTTATGATCCTCAACAACAACAAGACAATTCAGTTAGCATTAGATTTATCAGACAACATAATGAAACAGGACATGATTTTTATTCTATTCTAACACATTAGTTTCATCGGAATACCCAATCTATATATAAATGCACAAGGAAGACAACCTGTCCTTTCTCCCAAAGAATTTCACTGATTCAGCTTCTAGCACTTGGATTCTCCGCCGATCACACCTCTCTTTTCCCATTATCCCAACTGCATACTCCAATTTCCAGGCATACAACAACAGTGTCCTAAAACCCCTACTAAATATATAAAAGCCTGTTAACTTCACACACTTAATTCTCCAGTTCTACATCAGTTCAAAGGCCTAAATCATCTCCGGCTTCCCACGATGACCGACCCCAGATACACCTGGCTACCGTCGAACCTCCAGCCGGACGATGCTAATCCACCCTGGATGAACAAAGGCGACAACGCATGGCAGCTAACCGCAGCCACGATGGTCGGCCTACAGAGCATACCCGGCCTTGTTATACTATACGGTAGCATAGTTAAAAAGAAATGGGCAGTAAACTCGGCCTTCATGGCCCTTTACGCCTTTGCGGCAGTCTTGGTTTGTTGGGTGGGGTGGGGCTACCAGATGTCGTTCGGACACAGACTCCTCCCGTTTCTTGGGAGAATCGATGATGCACTAGACCAACATGTGCTCTTGAAACAAGCCTTTGGCTACAAGTTCCCGAATGCTACCATGTTGTATTTCCAGTTTGTTTTTGCAGCAATCACTTTGATATTGATTGCTGGTGCTTTGCTTGGGAGGATGAATTTTATTGCATGGATGCTGTTTGTCCCCCTTTGGCTTACATTTTCTTACACTATTGGCGCCTTTAGCATATGGTGTCCCGACGGGTGGTTGGCGAAGATGGGACTCATCGACTACTCAGGCGGCTTCGTCATTCACCTCTCCTCAGGCGTAGCCGGTTTCACAGCAGCCTATTGGGTGAGTTATTATATTGCTGTAGAGTCTGACTCAACGTTACACTTTATCTTAATTTTTATTATTCGACAACTTTTTCAGGTAGGGCCGAGGGCAACGAGGGACCGGGAGAGGTTCCCGCCGAACAACATCCTGTTGATGCTTGCAGGGGCAGGGCTATTGTGGATGGGGTGGACAGGCTTCAACGGCGGGGATCCTTACATGGCTAGCATTGATGCATCACTAGCCGTGCTTAATACGCATATTTGTGCTGCCACAAGTTTGCTCACTTGGCTCCTCTTAGACATTCTTTTCTTTGAAAAGCCTTCTGTCATTGGTGCCACTCAAGGGATGATCACTGGCTTAGTCTGCATCACTCCTGCTGCAGGTAAATTAGGCTTGATTGCAATTTTAAGCATGTAATTATAGTGGTTTGGCACTTTCGTCCTTAAATTTGTTATAATTGTAAGATGGTCGTCGTCTTTTCTAATTTCGTGATTTCAGGACAAAATTGATCAGAATTTTTAAAGTTGGTTGAAATTATGATGTTACCTGAGGGAAATTCTAGTCAAGACTTGGCTTGGTCAAACCTGAACTAATCATGTGCCAATTGTAATACACTTGTCGTGTGATTGATGTATAGTTTCGAAAAAGTGACCAATCACATGACAAATACATCACACTTGTTCTATGATTGGTTTGATTCAGTCAAATTTGATTCGGATAAAAATTTTCCGTCACGCGACAAATTTTGTCCAAAAATCATGAAATGAAAGAAGAGGTGAAGGATTGCGTTACAACTCTAACAAACTATATGACTAATGGGGCAAAGAGAGATAAATACATGACTAAAAATACAATCAAACCGGTAAATTAAGCATGTTTCTTTGATCATGTTCCTATAGAAAAGAATGGTTCTTGTTCTTGATATGCACATTTGTGGAAAATTGATGTGATTATGATTGATAAAAGAGCAAAACACATTGATGATCAGGAGTGGTTCAAGGATGGGCAGCCATCATAATGGGGGTACTCTCCGGCAGCATCCCGTGGTTCACAATGATGGTCCTCCACAAGAAAATACGCCTCCTCAAGGCAGTGGACGACACCATGGCCGTCTTCCACACCCACGCCGTCGCCGGAATCCTCGGCGGCCTCCTCACCGGCTTTTTCGCCAATCCAAAGCTCAGCCGCCTCTTCTACCTCGTCGACACATGGCAGCACTACATTGGCTTAGCCTACGGCTTCCACACCGGCAGAGTTGGCGCGGGGTTCAAGCAGATGGGGATTCAGATTCTGGGAGTTGTGTTCATCATAGGCCTGAACGTTGTCGTGACGAGCTTGATCTGTCTGTTGATCAGGCTTGTGGTCCCACTGAGGATGTCGGAGGAAGAGCTCAACGGCGGGGATGATGCGGTGCATGGGGAGGAGGCGTATGCGCTGTGGGGCGACGGCGAGAAGTTCGAGAGATCTGTGCATAATTCGGTGTACGGCGTTGAGGATGTTGAGCTCAAGGGCAAGAGAAAGGGCGAGTCTGCTGTTTGAGGATGTCGTGTTTTTTAACTTTGAAATTCGGAGGTAAGTGAACTTGTGTCGTGTTTGATGTCTCAATGTTTGAATCCAACACGATTTATTACATTATTCAGTGTTTCAAAATCTTTTGTGTTCTATTTATAGCAATGGTCAATAATCTTTGTTGAGAGGCTAAAATGGTCTTAATTTGTGACCTTTTAAAGGGTCGTAATAATTTATAAAGTTTATTCTGATCGTTACGTTTCAACAAACAAAACAATGCCTCGTTGTTTTTTATTAAATTACAGTACATTCTTTAAGATTTAGTATAATTATAAATATTTTCTCATTATTTAAAAAATACAAATATCCCTCAAATAAAAAATAATTATGTTGACCTGTGGAGATATAAAAAATATTACTTTACCCTTGTTAAATTTTTTATTTTTTCAAGAAAAATATTTGAGAAAAAGTAAAATAATCTAAGAGTGAGTAAAATAAATAATCCATAGAAATTATTAGTCCATAAAAATATTTTAAAAAATTCTAAAAAATATATAAAATTATAACTTATAATCCAAAAATGTATTTTAGGCAGTTTACCACAAAAATTGGATGAAAACCTAACAGAATGAACTCGTTGTTAAACAAACATCAAAGCCAATGGGGTATTTATAATTTTTCAAATAACAAATAAGTACTTGTAATTATGTCAAATATCAGAGGAGATAGCTGTAATTTACCTTTTTTTTGTTCTATTAAGTAAAGACGTCTATATTTTCATTACACCTTAAATATCAATGAAAAAATAAAGTAATTAAATTAATTTTTTAAAATTATAGTATATTATCATCAATTATAATAATTATAAAATTAATTTAGGGTTCGTTTGATTCAAATGAGATGAAAGGGAAAGGGAAAGGGGGAAGGAAAGAATAATAGTTTTTCTTCAAGTTGTTTGGTATAATTAGAAAGAGAGTATATCTCAAATACTTCCCCTTGTTTTGTACGAGAAAACTAGATTGAGAAGAAAAAATTAATTTTTGTAATTTTACTGTTTAACCATTTCTCTTTATTTTGCATTAAAAAATAAATAAATAAATATTATAATAATATAATTTTAGTATACCAGATATTTAAAAATCTTATTAATAGAAATATTTATCGAACCAGAACAATAATAATTTTTATTAATAAAATATTCATCAAAACGAATATTGTTCATCTATTCTAAACTATTCAGTTTAAATAAAAAAAAAATTTACTACCAATGCCCTCAAATATGGGTCATAGAGTAAATTAAAAAAATATTTTTTTTTTTTTATCTTTTTAGCCTTATACTTCCATTTTCCGCCCAATTTCGGACGGAACAAAATTGGACTCCGAAAGTTTCTATATACATCCAGTTTTACTTTCCCTCTATCTCTTCCCCAAACTAAACACTAAATTTTTTCTTATACGTCCACTTTTACTTCTACTTCTCTTATACTTTCACTTTTCCCCTTGATCAAAGATACCCTTAATTGAAACCCGAAATCTCATTCATAATTCCACAATTGGACTTTAGACCCAGTTTTCCTTTTACACAAAACCCAACTGAATGTGGACTTTACGCTCAAACGTGGGCCTAATTTATTAACGGGCTCAACCCAGTAAGAATTCTTAATGGGCCATGACAGTCTTAATTGACGGCCCATCTTAGGATGCTGAAAATCTGGAGATCTGAACAAAAGGAATGTGTAGGAGTAGGAGCCTATTGAGCAAATAAATTACCTTAATCAAGAATTAATGATGTAGACTGTAGGATTAGTGAGTAAATTAATGTCAAACTCTGCCTCAAATTCTGGATAAATGTAGTGTAAGTGCAATGATGTCAGCTAATCCTACTTAGTTAAGAATAGGGTTTGTTCGTAGAGACGATGGAGAATAAATTAAAAGTTTAATTAAAATAAAATAAAGCATAGGGTGGTGAGGACATTATTGTAGGGGTTGGGTTGGACTACATAGGCCTTCGGACCAAATCAATTTTATGGAAATCTTCTAAGTTTGCCACTTGCCATTATGTTATATTTGCCACTTGCCATAATTATTATTAGTTTTTAGTTTTATTGTGTCGATAATACCCGTAAAATGCATATATTAGTTCGAAACGTGATTTTACCTAATTAGGTTGTGTTTGATTTCGCTTCTTTTTTTTTTTCCTGATCAATAAAATGTTAAATTGAGTTAAATTCGTTGTGGCCATTCAAACTAAAAAACATAAGTGTTACATAATATTTCTTTCGCCATGACTCATTGAGATATTATCCAATTTAATCATCGCAAAAGTACAATAATTTAATGAAAAATTAGTCGTGCACGTAAAACATCATGGACTAAACCTATCCTCGCGGGGAATAGTTTAAGCCTTTAAAAATATAATTTTATTATAGATTTTTTAGTCTAGTGATTAAGAGTAAAATTTTATGAATAAATTTGAGTTCCTAAGTTTGAATCAGATCAAACATATTAAATATTTGTATCAATTTATGTAAATTTATTATAATTTATTTCATTGTTCTTTCTTACAACGTGATCCTCAATTCTCACAAAATATAGATACATGTGAAAGTGAATCCAAGAACGGATGAACCATGAGAATACCCATCACATTGACTGCAAATATATCTGTATACGGTATTCATTGATCCATCTCTCTCTCACACACAAGGCAAAGGGCACGAAAAATTTTGTCCAGACCAGACTTGATCGAACCAAATTAATTATAAAGCAAGTGTAACATATTTATTATGTAGTTAGCCACTTTTTCAAATTGTTCACCAATTATATAAAAAATATATTACACTTATTATATAATTAATTAAAATTTAATCGAGTTGAGTTCGAGTTAGAATTTTCCGGACAAGGAAAAGGCATGTGAAGTTTGAATAGCATGAATAAGTGAGAAAGGGAGGCGCGTGGCTTTTGGCAGCATATTGCGATTCCCAAGTATAGTGGGAGCTGCTGCAAATATTACGTTGTTGAATAGTCTTTTCTATTACAGTATTATTACTTTTTTTTTTAAAAAAAAAATACGTAATAATAATACAGTATCATTACATACCCTAATCAACAACTATTTCTCATCAAACTCAAATACCAAACCCAAGACCACCGTTACCCACCGCCCCTCAAATATTCTATGCTACCCCACACTACTCTTTATTTTTCATCTGTCTTGTTACGGAAAATTTTAGTTCGAATCTAATCTGGTTAAATCTGAATTAATTATATTATAAGTGTAATATATTTACTGCATGATTGGTGTATAATTCAGAAAAAGTGATAATTTACATAACAAGTATATCACATTTATTATATGATTAATTTGGTTCAGTCAAACCTGATTCAACTTGCAACTGTTTGAAATAAATATTTATCAATTTATCGTTTAAAATGAGTTGAAAGAATATATTTGTAATTTATGATTTTGACTACTTAAAGTAGAATTGGTTTAAGATAAAAGTTATAAGCAAAATTCTTTTTTTTTTTTTTTTGTAGTTTATAGATAAAATTTTATTAGGGACAATTAGATCTTCTACCCTTGATGTTTTGTGTAATTACGTGTGGACCCCTATAGTTTTGAAAATTATATCGAGTATCATGACATTTGTTTTTGTCTAACAATAGATCCCTCTATTGGTTAAAATTCATTGAATTTACTGATATTAAGAAAAGTATCGAATGAAAATTCATATTTATCATTGATTGATTTATTACTGTGATTGCAAATCAAATAAATCTTTTCCAACCAAACTATCCTTATAGGATGTCAGTGAAATTTGTAATTAATTTAAAATAATTTGTTAAGATTTTAAAAAATACGTTACAAACTCCTTAAGTTTTTTACTAAAAATTATAAGCGTCTGACATCTTAATTTTTGTGCTTATGACTTTTTTTTTTTCTAAGAAACATTACGAGAAACTTTGTAGTATCTTATAAGATTTCAAATATCATATAATATATTTTTAAAAGCTTATAAGTTTATACAAACACTCTCTTAATTAGATATAAGATTAGGAAAATAATCAATATGCAATATAAAAATTATGGAGAATGAATCAAAGAAATGATAATTGTAAGATAATTAATATTCAAATGTTCCTCAACATATTTTTAAAGAAAAAAATAAAACTTGGCGGGTTAATAATAAAATGACGATTAGGTAGTATATATTCGGAGCAATTACTAGATTAAATGTTTTTATTTAATATTTACAAATTACATGTATAAAAAATATATAATTTGTTCTAATTATGGTGTATTTGGAATTTAGTGTAAACCTTGATATTCTTCGCTCACGTGATCAAAAGCGGTGGCCGCGGTTAATGGTTATCATCATCATCATGATAATGTGCATCAAGGAAGAAGAAAAGGCCACGTGGACTCTGTGTTTTCTTCTGATCAATCCCATATAATTATATATTTCTTTTTCAATTTTGTATTATACCATCAACTACATTTAACTGACATCGGAGCTTCATTTACAGCATTTATTTATGTTTTTTGTTTTTGTTTTTGTTTTTAAAATAATAATTAAAGTAAAATATATTTGATTATACTTTTTTTATTAAAAATATATTAATTCGGTATCATAGTTCAGTATAAAATATAAATTTATTAATTAATCAAAAGATACGAAAGTTATAAATACATATCATTTTTTATTGAAAACTGAAAATAATATAAACAAATAGACTATTTGTAAATTGTTTGGATAAGATTATAGCACTTTAATATTATTTATAAGATGTTTGAAAACTCATAAAATATTGTATAATATTTGATAGATTCTATAGAAATAAAATTTAAAAATAAGACGTTGTATAGCGTTCGGTAACTCTTTAAAAAATCACGAGCTTATAATTAAAATAGATGTTAAGAGCTTGTTTAATGATAATCCATGCATTAGAATAAATCAGGAGTTCTTATAATTATTTTTCAAATTTTAATTTGTTTTTTTTTAATTTTAAACTAGCCGTTGTGGCACGCCGTTCTTGCGTGCATATAATAAATAATTTTTGCGCTTTAAAATATATTATAAATAAGAGTAAAATATATAAACTAACACATCACGTTAAAAGAAAGGGAAAAAAAAACTAATCTATCAATTAATATAAAATTTGAAAAGTTGAATAAAATAGTTATTTTTATTTATTGAAGGTTATTTTTTAGGTGCGGTGGTGTCATTAATCGCTATTTGTGCGTAAAAAAGAGATTTTTTTTTTTTTTATAACAGTATAGATAGATAGATACATAAGGATATTTTTGGTAATGTTAAAATTTGGTGTTGCGGTGTAAGTAACCACCATTTATTAGTGAAAACATGATTTGCTTTATATAATAGTATAATATAGAATAAGTGTGATACACTTGTCACAATGATTGGTCATTTTTCCTGATTCAAATCACACGATAAGTGTTACACTTGTCATCTAATTTATTCAAGTCCGGCCAAACTCGATTTTGGTTAGAACTTTCCCTAATATTTCATCATTTTCGTAATTCTATTTGATTCTATGGTTTTGAAAAACTTGTATTTAAAATAAAAAATAGCACATTATATGTTCTAAAAGTATCTCAAATAGAAATAATAGAAACGCCAAAAGTTGAGAAATGGAGGTAGCGGATATGATGATATGTATTAGTCTCTACGCCTCAGCTTTACTGTTGTCGGCATAAAAAATAAAGTCAGAGAAAGAAATACTGTCGCTTTGAACATATATATAAAATCTTACACACACACATCCATTAATTATTATGCACACAACCTTAGAGTTTTTTAGTATCTAAAACCTAAATATACATACATATAATAGAAGTTGTCAGAGGAAGTAGCAGTGTTCAAGGTGGTCCAACTATACACTGTCCTAAAACCCCATATTATATGTATATATATATATATAGAGAGAGAGAGAGAGAGGAGGGAGAGAGAGAGAGAGAGAGGATGAAAGGAATCAGAATCCCCATCTCTCATTTGATGATTGATTCAGCATTCCCAAATCTAATCACACCCAATCAACTAATTTTGTGGTATAAAATTTGAATTGCAGAGACTAGAGAGTATTTCCCTGATCTGCATGTGGGGTGGGGTGGGATGGATGGGTACTGTGTGATGCACCCCTTCTGTATCTCTTATCAAGTTCAGGCCATATTGTTCTTGATTTTCAAAAAATATTTTTGTTTTAAAATACCAAAAAACACTGACACTGGTATCTTGATTCTGTGAAGTATTGTCTGTTTTGAACGAAGGTCTTGTAAGTCTATTTTTAAGATAGCGTCTTGTTAAGGAGACGAGATTTTGGAATATTTTGGCCACTCAAGCTCTTCGTATGTGTTGAAAATTAACCCTATAGAATATAGGAATAAACGACACACGGATTTAATGAGTTTGGTAATGTGCTTACGTCATCGGGAACGGTGACGGCTGTGTATTTTATTTATGAGAAAATGAATCTCGTTAGGTTACAAATACAATATATATATATATAAGTAATCCTACGATACTTTTTATTAAATTGCCCATGTACCGTATCACGGAGAAATATCTGTTATTTTTTCAGTATATGAGCCATACCTAACAGTCTGCTATTGATACAGAATGTTTACCGAGCATCAATTATAAAAAGGTATTTTATGTGTATGTATAACTAGTTTAAAGTTAAGGAAAAATATTATTTAAAAAAATATTTATTTGAATAAATAAAAAAATATTAAAAAAGTTGTGAGAATTATTGAAGAAAAAATAGATAATAAATAAAATGCAGAAGTAGAAGAAGAAGGCTGCGAAAAGAAAATGAATTTGTAAGTCAAGAAGAAACAAAAAATATATATATAACAGACCAAAAAATTGGAAACACGAAAAACAGTAGTCTTGCTTTAAAGATGTGTCGTAATACAAGGTTAATCTAACGGTAAAGTACTAACAGAAACTCATTAATTAAAATTGCATAAAAATGGATAACAAAATCTTGTTTTAGTAAATTCCTCGAAAATGGACACGAATTGTCAAGACCAAGATATAGTCGTACATTTGACTTAGGCTATTGGGCACATTTGATCATCTTAGAAGCAAAGTTGTATTATAACCGAAACTTAATACCCCGAGGTTTTCTTTGTAAACCAACTTTCCCATTGATCCATGGTTAGATTGGGGACCAATATTATAAAATTTGGATAAGAGATTAATCGGGTAAATTATCGAATCATTGATTACTAGTTTGATTGGTCTAATTACAAAATTAAAATTGTATCTTTTCCTCGATTATCAATTTTGAATTTGACGTATTTCCGACCTTTTCAGATAAGTTGTGGGTAAATAAAAGGGTAAAATGCAATTTAGCCCTTATGTTTTCAAAAATGTTTAAAAAACCCACCTGTGAAAAAAAAATCAGCAAAAAACCCCCCGATGGAGGAGGAGAGGGGCAACGCGGGGGAGGAGGAGAGGAGGCCGTGCGTGGGGAAGGTGGAGAACGGCGGCGATGGCGAGGCGGCGTTGGTGGGGGAGATGGGGAAGATGAAGTATTTTTAAATTTTTTTCTTAAAGTATATTTTAATATATTTAAATATTTTATTCATCTCTAATAAATAAAAATAATATAAATATTTTTATATTAAATTTGGACTGTTTATTCAAATTAAGTAAAATCTGGACCATTGATTTGTGTATTAAATCTGGACCTTTGATTTAAATGTAATGAAATCTAACTGTTAATTTATTTTATTTAAATTTCAATTGTTAGATGAACAACAAGGCAAGATCTAACGATTCATAAATAAAGATATAAATTAATTTATTGATAAAATTGAACCCCCAGTCACGTGAAGGGAGAGTGAGATACACCTCCGGATTCAAGGGGGTATTTTGCCCTATTTTGGATATCATATGGGGTTTTTTTAAATATTTTTGAAAATACAAGGGGTAAATTGCACTTTACCCGTAAATAAAATGGAAAAACTTAAATCTAGATATGATGTATGAGTCCACATTTTTTTAATCTGAAAATACGTGTAAATTCTTATCAATCAAATTAATTGAAATAAAATTTTCTCTAAGATTAGGATTTGAGGATTTTGATTTTGAAAAAAGCATTAAAAAAAGATTTTAAATAATTCACTTTAAAAGAATTTGAAACCAATCAATATTCTATAAAATTATGCCAACGAGTCTTAGTTCAATTGACGAAATTGAAGCCCATGACTATAAGATCATGGGTTTGAACCTCATCAACGTTGGATGTTATTCCACTTTAATAGTAAGTGTCGTTCTACTTTAGTAGTAATTTTTTATTAGATATAGTATATGATATTGATGCATAATATATGATTATTATAGTTATCGATAGTTGATAGAAATAAATATTTGATATTGATGATTGTAATAATTTTTTACAAAAATAATGAATCATCCTTTTCACTTCAAAATAGATATTCCAAAAAAGTATAATTCAAAACAAGAGTGGAATGATTAAAAAACATTCCTAATATAAAATTATCATAACAATTTCCAATAATTTATTATTAAAGATTGAAAATTCATCAATCCAAACACAATGTAAGAGATCTTAACTCACTAGCTCGGGATAAAATTGGATTATGAGTGAGATCAGTTGAATTTATTGTTTTTATGGCAGTAAATTATAGAGGTAGAAAAGTGAAATTATAATTTTCAGTAAAATCTGTGACCGTATATTTACAAAAGAAATAAATAAACGAATTTCTTTCTATTTTTTGAATCGAAAGCAATGGACTTTATTAATCGAAAGTAAAATGATTACATTTATTCATGTCGCCTATTAATATCGAACAGAGACAATTACTATAATCATATCAACAATATCAAATAAACTAACACCTAGCTATTACACCAGCAAATAATAATTATTATATAGTAGAAATAATATCAATCCATACAAGGATTCGAACCCATAACCTCTAAAATAATGAGACCTTAATTTTACCAACTAAACTAAGCACGCGTGTCAGTGTGAGAAAGACGGCAATAAATTGGGTAGAAGTGGTACAAAATTTTGGTAAGTATAGACATTTCCATTGACACAACATGTCAAGGGCCTGAGAGTGAGAGCTGATTGTCAGATTACGTACCAAGTGAGAGAAACGTTTCCATGCTCTTTAAGAAAGTCGCATTTAGGACTGTTTCTTGTACTAAAAAAATAGGTTAAAAGCGTGTGAGTTTCAGGACAACACTCTGCTCTTCAAATCTGCAATATTTAACCTTGTTGCTGTCATTTTAGCTTTCTAGGCTCCCGTCCCCTCAAAGGACATAGGCGCAGGACGAGGGCAGATTTGGAATTTCATAATTATTTCAAATTCACATTTTGAATTGTCCGTTTTTCAATTTATTTATTGTTTTTCTTGGACGATTATATTTATAATCCTAATCTATGGTTTATTTACATAAATCACCTCTATTTTTATATAATTACAGAAACCATTCATAACAGTCGAAAAATAGGATAGCTTGTGCAATAATATTTACGTTTTTTTAGGGTGTATGTGTAATTTCTTAACAATTTTGTAAATAATATTGACGTTTTTTGTAGGTACATGTGAAATTTCTCAAAAATAGAAACAATTTGTGTAAAAAGACAATAAATCAGGAAATGTAAATATGATTGTCCTTATTTTTTTTTTACGCATGCCCAACACATTCACGATCCCACCACAAAGCTTCCCGTAAGGCGAAACTGAGGCCCCATGACTTCGAGGTCATGGATTCGAACCCCATCAAATGCGTTGGTTGTTATTCTAATGTATAGTAGGTGAAGGTCTTTCTACTGTAATCAGTAGGTGTTGTTTGGATGTAGGTGTAATTGTTTAGACTATTGATCAGGATATAGTTGTTGTAATTATCTTTATTCAGATATTGATATTCGATAAGATGGATTGTAACAGATTTGTTTCAATATTTAATAATATTTTATCGCTTTCACTTAAAAAAAAAATTTCCCTAAAAAATTCATAGGCCAGGGCACTGAACTGTCCCCAACAATGCCCTTTGCAGTTATCCTTTGCATTAATAGGCAAATAATTAAGAGCGTCAGCCAAATATACCAATTTTTTAGGGCTTCAGTCAGATATAGAAAGTAGAATTTACTAAAAATGTAAGTAGAAGGTGCTGAATTTCAGTAATTAAGGGCCATTAATCATAAGTCTCAAATTGTACTGCTAGGGTTATGCATGTGCTATCTATGAAAATTCTTATGATCTGAATTAGACTTTGTCGAATCAAACCAATCATAAAGTAAGAGTGAAACACTTGCTATATAATTTTTCACTTTCCTTATACTGTAGATCAATCACACGATAAGTGTATTGCACTTGTTATATGATTAATTCAGATCTGGCCGAACTAAATTCGGGCTAAAATTTCTCACATTCATAGATAGGGTCCGAGGCATACTAAGTCATTGTGGTACCGGTAATTTACTCGTGCTGGATAAGTACTTTCACATCAAAACGAGTAATACAATTCCTCATTAGACATATTTAGCTTATTTACTTTTTAAATAGCACAATAAATACAGTTATCACCTCTAAAGTGTCCACCCTAAATCAATTACCCTACTAAAGTATTAAAACCTTCAAAAAAAAAATCATGACCGTCTAACTCCTTTCATTTTTAAGTTCAAAAAGTCTATTTTACCCTTACTATAAATTGCTTTTTGAAAAAAAAATAAAGAAAATTTTAAAATACCAAAACGACTCTTTTTTGAAATATTGTCTAATTCTAGTTTCACTTATTCATCGAGCTCCTTTTATTTTCGTATTCCTAAAGTACTTGGAGCTCATTTTATTTTAGTTTTCCTTGTGTGTCAAACCAAATTAAAAATAATTTTGTACATGCATATATGTATATATTTACTTGAATAAATATACAATTAATAAAACCGAAAGAGTTGATCATGAGCTAATAATAAAATATACAATTAATATATTTATATATAATATGGTAATTATATAACTGTGGTAATTATATAAATGTATAAATTTATTTTTAACTTGGTTTGACAAATAAGTGAAACTAAAATAAAATGAGTATCAAATATTTTAAAAATAAAAAGAGCTCGATGAACAAGTGGTAACTGTATTTAACCCAAAAATTTATTCCAAAAAATGTAAAATAAAACATCAAATTCAATTATAATTTAGAAGTAGAAATATGCACCATAGACGTATTGATGCAACATTATTGTATTGATGATACAGACAAACATCCCACATTGATTTCAGATAAAAAGTTTGAATGACTCTTAAGTTTCAAGACCTCATCTCCTCCTCATCGAGACATCTTTTCAAAACAAAATTGTGAAGCTCATAAGAAACCAACACGAATAATACATCACTTAAAAAAACATCAATCGCATTATTTACACTGTTTCCGATAACGAGGCAATCATCTCATATTAGTTGAAGAGGCGGGTGGCGGTGGG
This sequence comes from Sesamum alatum, assembly GCA_034509735.1. Lineage (NCBI taxonomy): Eukaryota > Viridiplantae > Streptophyta > Magnoliopsida > Lamiales > Pedaliaceae > Sesamum > Sesamum alatum. The sequence continues at coordinate 5,267,411 of JACGWO010000009.1, forward strand.
AGGCATTTGTTGTAGTGTAGTGAAGAAGAGGGCGATACCCAAAAATGGCCGATTCTCTCTCTGTCTCTCTCTCTATCCGCCTTAATTTCCAAAAGAGCAGATGAGACAATTAATTAATTTCCCAGACTTCAAATGTCAGCACTCTTCTTTCATTTCATCTCCCACCAAATTAGATGCTACTAATTTAATACTCTACTCCACTACTATACCTCAAATCAACATAGAACCGGGCCCAAATCACATTGCCCTTATTTTTTTTTAATTAATTAATCATACAAAATTTAACTTCATTTTCATAGTAACTAATTGCTTTTTTTGATAAAAGTTATAACAAACTTTTTATTAGTCTATTAACCTTGTAGGCAAACAAAATTTACTGTCAATTATATATTGATTGACATGTGCAATAATTTTTTTTCATTAATTTTAGTTTTTCATTATAAAATAGGGTAAATTACAACCACCTCCCATGAGGTTTGACATAATTACAAATACCCTTTTATTGTTTGAAAAATTACAAATACCCCCTGATGTTTGTAATTTTTAACCAAATACCTAAAATTGACCATTTTACCCTTGAATTTTTTATTAAAATTGTAGAAAAATCAGTCGAGGCAAAAAAATTCAGTGCATAGGGCATTTTGGTCAGTTCACCCTTGGAAATTGATTATTTGTTAGACGATTACAAACCTCAGTGATGGTATTTATAATTTTTCAAACAACGAGATGGTATTTGTAATTATGTCAAACCTCAGGAGATGTAGCTGTAATTTACTCTATAAAATATGAATTGCTTGATGAAATTAAATATTGTTATAAATGGAATTGTGATCAAGGAAACAAAAGACAAATAAATCATGAAAGGGCAATAAAATCGCGGAACGTCGTCAAGTAAACATAACAAAATCTTTTATCCTATGGTGCTTTTTCAACACCACCACTGAAGATGCCATTCAAGACACAACTCAAATATCTGTGAATTAACGTTATCAAAATAATTTTTTTTTTTTTAAATTTGCAGTGAGAACCTAATATCATACAAATAAGATAAATTTATTAATTCTTATTAAACAATTGTTTTCGTAATTATAATTAAAAAAACGATATAGTGATAAGTATTTTATATGTATCTTAAGTTTTGAGTAATAATGAATTAAAGCTTATATATAAGTCGTTTTTTTTTTTTTCCGAGTTAGTAATGAAAGGGCAACTTTTGACAACCAGAAGTCGCGTTTCTCGTGAATGGCGTTATATACTTCCGGTTGAGCTGTCATATGAATAACAACATCTCCTTCCCTCTTCATCAGTCTTCACTCACAAGTACCACTTGCGTGGCCCGGCGTAAGATTGCGGCACGTGACCTCCGTAATGCCATGTTCAAACCCTATTCCACCAAATTTATATTTTTCTTTGGGTAAATTACAGCCACCTCCCATAAAGTTTATCATAAATACAAATATTCTCGTTGTTTGAAAAATTACAAATCTCTCCATTAATTTGTAATACTTCACTAAAGGTCTGAAATTGATCGTTTTGCTCTTGAATTTTTTTTATTAAAATTATAGAAAAACCAACCGAAGCAAATTGCATTATTATTGCTCTGTTTAAAAAACTTAAAAAATCTCTCCCTACTCATTATTGTCCAATTTTTTTTGAAAAATTAAATAAAAAATAATTTAGTGCATAAGGGTATTTTTTGTCAGTTCACCCATAAAAATGAATGAAGATGAGTTATTTGTTAGACGGTTACAAACCTCAGGGGAGTATCTGTAACTAGGGAATGTTTATAATTATGTCAAATTTCAGGAGAGATAACTATAATTTACCCTTTTTCTTTTAAATAGATTTTTGGAAGTTAGGTGTTTAGTTGATTTGATCAGACCTCCATTAGATTAATAAGACCTCATAGCATATAATAAAATCAATTATAGAGTATTTTCCAGAAATACAATATAGTTTTTAAAATAAAATTGAAATACTAGGGTATTGACTTTGAAGATATCATTGTTTGTTAAGTTAGTGTCATAAATAATTTTCTTCAGATAAAAAAACACAAAAATATTATGAGACTATGGGAGTGTTTGCGAGAGCTTCTACTTTTAAAGAAGTGATTTTCGTAGAGAAAGTTGAAAGTTGTAGCAGAATCAAAAGTGAGTAGTGTTTGTAAAAAAAAAGTGAAAAGCAGATGAAAGCTAAATTGTTAGTGTTTGGGAGAAAAATACTTTTAAAACACGTTTAATTGATTAAAGACCATTTTGTCCGCATGTATTAAACAGATGTTATTTTGCCTTAATATTTACACTTATCTCTTGGTTATAATAATGATTTTTCATAAAAAATAATAATTTTTATTTCAATGAATATCTCATATTTAATTTTTTACAAAATGATTATAACTTATATTATTAAAATATTCAATGTTATTAGAAAAACCGGATGTTTAGTTCAATAATGTTCCTATTATGTAATATAATTGTTCATTCATACACAATAAATAAACTTACAATATTGACAAAATAATAATTATTTTTTAATTAATCCTAACAATTTAATTTATATTTTTTTATGATTTAGGAATAATATCATATAATATAGAAAATAAAATAGTAAAATTTTAAAATATTAAACATGTGAAATTATAAATTTTGTTAGTGACAAATTATTTAAATTATTTAAAATTTCTAACATCAACTTTAGATGAGCAATTTTGAAAATACATTAAAAATGATAAAATTGAATTAAAATTATTATAATAAGGGTAAAGTAGTATAAAAAGAAATTAAATTTATTAACAAAAAAGTCAAAGCAGCTAGAAGCACCCCATAAGGTGCTTCCAGCTTTTGGCTTAAAAGTGTTTTCCGTAACAGTTCCAGAAGCAGAAATTGGCATCTCAAACATCTCAAAAGTACTTTTCAATATCTAGAAGCTAAAAATCATTTTTTCAAAGCCCGCGCAAATAGTCCCTATCACAAATATCGACCAAATTTGTTTTTCTTTTAGTGTAGATAAGTCAAACAAAAGGATAATTATTTTTTTTTCAAAAAAGAATTCTACAAGAAAGCAACTTCTTATCAATTGAGATTATAATACCGAAACATCAAATTTGAAGCTTTAAATATTGATACCAATATAATTACTTATTTATTGTAAATAGTACACGTCATCTATTAACTGTCAGTTTACTATTGTATTTATCCTTTTCTTTGATGCATGTTAATCAATTGATCCTTTTTTAGTTGTATTTTGATTTTGATTTTAAAATTATGTTATGTCTATTTGATTGTACGTCTCAAGTATTCCATGTCACATTTGCTAATATCTATACTGTTATATATATAAAAAATTCATTATTTACTCATAAAGTGACGGTTAATAACATCGCCGCACTATTTTTTTGTAATGGCAAAAATAATCATCAACTGATATGATAACTACTTTATCCAACTTTCTAAATTTTATATTAATTGACAAATTAGTTTTTTCCTTTATTTTCTTTTTTTTTAATGTGATGTGTTAGTTTATATATTTTACTTTTATTTATAATATATTTTAAAGCGTAAAAAGTTATTTGTTATATGCACACAGGAACAACGTGCCACAACGACTAGTATACAAAAAGCAAACGGATATAACTAAATTTCTTCTTTTCCCTCCTAATCAGATTTTGGGTTTTTAAATGGTAAATTACAATGTCTGTCTATGAAATTTGATAAAATTACGAGTACTTTATCGTTATTTTAAAAATTATAAATACATTCGGAGGTTTATTACCATTTCATTTTCATTCATTTTTATGGGTGAATTGACCAAGTGTCCTTATGCAAATTGAATTATTTTTTAAGAATTTTTAATTTTTTTTTGACAAAAATACACAGGGAGAGATTTCCTACGTATTTTTACACAAACGAGCAATAATGTAATTTGTCTCGGCTGATTTTTCTACAATTTTAAAAAAACCAAAGATAAAATGGATCATTTTCAAACCCTCGGTTAAAATTTATAAAACTCAAGGGGTATTTATAATTTTTAAACGAGTAAGGATATTTATAATTATGTCAAATCTCATTAAAGTTAATTGTAATTCAATTTTTTTTTTATAGAAAAAATAGTTGGATGGAGGGTAAAATGGTTAATTTAGTGAAGTCGAAGTTGAAACTTTCAGAAATGAAGAAGTGGCACGTACAAGACTAGACTCACCCCACGGACGGTGCTGCAGTACTCAATGAGGGATATGATTGTAATTTCGTCATCACTTAAAAGCCCGTTTCACAACTTACAAGGAATGAGTAAAAGTAACCTGCGCGTGAGTTTAGCCAAACCCTACTCCCACTATTCCTCCACCTTCATCCATCCTTTAAAACAGCAGAAAGCGGGAGTTTAGCACATAAAAGCAAAACTTTACACTTTCCACACACACACAAGAGAGAGAGAGAGAGAGAGAGGGAATGCCCCGAGAGAGACGTTAACTTCAGCGAGTAGTGTGTGTGTCTGTGAGAGAGAGAGAGAGAGAGAGAGAGGGGTACCGGAAATTGACGTCAGTGACCGGAAAATGTCAACGGGGCTAGTGGAAGAGCACAATTTGGAGAAGCAGATAAAAAAACAAATGGGTTGCATGGCTGGTTTCCTTCAACTCTTTGATCGCCACCAGATTTTGAGCGGAAAGCGCCTCTATTCTGCCAAGCGCCTCCCTTCTTCGCCAGTGAGATTATGTTCCCTGTTACATTTTCGTTTTCTACCACCTAAGTCAAATTATTGTTGTGTTCAAAATTGTTTCTCATTGTTTAGGTTGGTGATACGACGTCGGATTCGGAGAAGTCGGCTCCCGCGTCGCCGGCGATTTCGAGGGAATACGGAAAGCCAAAGCAGCCGTACTCAGCAGCACCAAGTCCAGAAAGCACAAAACTGCCACCGACGGCGGAGCTCCGATCACCGGTGGCGGCGGCGGCGGCTGTAGCTGAGTTGCCGCCTAAATCGCCTCTTCCTCTCCCAATATTCGAATTGAAAGAAGGCACCAAGTCCTCGTGGAAGTTCTGCAAAGAAGCTCCGAGGCTATCACTGGACAGCAGGGCTACCACCGATGCAAAGGGAGGCCTGCACCCCAAAGAAATCCGCACAGGTTCATCCATTCTATCCACAGCAAATCGATGCGATAGTATTGCGAGTGATGCGAACGATGAAAGCCAGCAACACCGGTCTCCCAGTGTTATAGCAAGGCTCATGGGCCTGGAGCCATTGTCAGATTCATCCAGCTCCGAACCAGAAAAGATGCCTGAGCTTCGAAGATCCGCCTCAGAATCTAGAGTGTCGAGAGATCTCTTTCACTCTCGATTCATTGCAGAGGAGAGCAATTTTTCTTCCAAGCACCCAGTTCCACCGTACTCTGGCCTTTTCAACAATGTTATGAAAGGCAACGTGCCAGGGGATGCACATTATGCCGATCCAAGGAACTATTTACTGAAGAATGTTAACAAGGCCGAACCGCCTAAAGGCTTGAACAGAGGCAGCTTTAATTCTTCATCGCCATGGAAAGCTTCCCAGCACCGCAAAAGTTTCTTCGATTCGGGAGACTTTTTTCCGGAGCCAAGACAGAGTGCATCAATCTACGGGGAGATAGAGAGCAGACTGAGAATGAGAGGAATCGAGGAGCCGTCCAAAGATTTAGAGACCTTGAAACAAATCCTCGAAGCTTTACAGCTCAAAGGACTCCTCCATTCTAGAAAACCGTCTGAGCAAAATCAGGTCAGCCACCGGAATATTGTTTACGACGAGTCGCCAATCGTCGTAATGAAACCTTCGACGCCATATAACCGGAGGACGGGAAATGATTATTCTCCGTCAAATAGTAGAAATCAAGTTCGCGGCGTACGCCGTAATTACAGTTACACTGGAGAAAATTCACCATCAGTGAGTCCCCGGCGTGACAGGAATGTACAGAGTCCGACCCGGACTGGTCGAAGCCCGAGTCCGACGACGACGACCCGGAGTGAAGGCAATGCAGTTAGGAGGCGGTCAAATTCACTGGTGAAGCCCAAACCAGTGAGCGTTGAAACCCAGAGGAGAACCAACGAGTCAACGGTGAACCGGAGAGTCTCTCCAGTTCACTCACCGAAGCTCAACTCAAGAAGAACTGGACCAGATTCAACGGTCAATAATAGATCGCCTAGGAGCAAGAAAACAACGTCAGAGATTCATCAGAAAGAGAAGATTACCACAGTTGTTGCCGCAGAGGACGAATCCTCATCCGTTTCAGGAAGCAGTATCACTACATCCACTGATACAGACGTAATGCACCAATCCCCGACATTTAATTAACTCGTTTGATTGATGTTAATTATCAGTTTAATCAATTACTTGTATTAACGTGGTGAATGCAAATTCAGAGGTGGAAGACCGAAGAATACAAAGAGGGGAGAAATTTGCTGGAGAGATGTGATAAGCTGCTTCACAGCATAGCAGAGATGACTGCCGCTGATATGCAACCAAGCCCCGTGTCCGTTCTTGATTCGTCCTTCTACAAGGACGAGTCATCAACCCCTTCACCTGTTACCACAAGACGTAATATTGATTTCAAAGGTACAATTTAATTCTGGTTGTATTGAACTAATCACATAGTTAGTTATTTGTTTATGCCCCTACAAAATTCCATGCCTATTTATAGTACTAAAAGCTGAGATGATTTGCTGCTAGATTAATCTAGAATTCAGAATTATGTGAGGTAGGGTCTATGTTAACCTCGGCCAACCTAGAATTAGCGAGTAAAATGGGGGATGAAGTTTGATTGGAGGAGAAGTGGGGGCTAATGACGAAAGGGGTTTAGGTTAATGTAGGGTTGGAAAATATTGCATTCTGATGAGATTGTAGGGTTGGTCACGTGGGGGTGGACCGTGCGCCCAGATGAGTAATCGCCCTCTTCGTTGTTGTCTTCTACCCCGACGACGTTTACCTTCACAGGTCAAACTCATTGATGGATCTGGTGTTGGAAGTGTAATCACTTGTGAGCTGTTAGCTTAGTGTGGAATACGACTGATATCTATTTGTCTTTGAGTAAGATTAGATAGGAAAAAATATAGTTTGAACTGGATTTGCTCGAACGCAAAAATGATCATGGATGATTGAATTACACTTGGCTATGTTATTGGTTCTCAAGATAAGGAGAGCCAAGTGATTTCTTTAGGTTCAATCTACTAACTGATATGGATTAAGCATCATCACGATATTATACTGATGTGGTACAATCATGACCATTTGATCCAATAAAGACTTTTGTTCACTCAACTGATTCTCCCTTATGGTCTTAATATCATTGGATTGGGTAAGAACAAGATACTATGAAATTTGCAGTTACAACTATAGTGCTACTCCCAGCTACTTCGCCCCATTTGCTGCCTCAACGATAGAAGCTTGGTGTCTTTGAATTGGCTCTCTCTTTAATAACTGGTCCGAGGCTCGACAGAGTTATGTGGATGTGGAACCAAATCTGATCTAAAAAAATAGTGAATGGACCCTGGTGACCACAAATACCTTTCCATGTGGTCCTTGCTGAGGCTGTCTGCTTAGTTAATTGTATGAACGCAGTGAGGTGTTCAGTTTTGGATTTTGCGAAGACATTTCCTGATTACGAAAATGATGGTAGAATACTCTTTTGCTTTATGAAACTGCAAAAGCCCAATACTTCCAATTTTCTGGTACTTTGATTACCCGCAGAGCATGTGAACTGATGATCCCTGTTTCGGAAATGCTTTTTTGTTTTGAAATCTGAGTAAAGGTTCTGATATTATTTATCTCGACATTGAATGATGTAACAGATCACTCTAGTGAATTGGAAGACGAAATATGTAGCCCTGTGACTTCGTCAGTTGGGTCTAAGAGTGAAGAAATATCATGCGACTCTGATTTTGTCTACATCTCGGATGTCCTGAACGCATCTCGTTATCTTCCGGATGAGTCCAACGTCTTTCTGCTGCTCGAGAAGCAACAGTGTGTCAAGGGAAAGGACACATCCAAAGCCTCCAGGCTACAAAGGAAGCTGATTTTCGACACCATTAACGAAATTCTTGACAGGAACAGGCGATTGCCACCATGGAAGGTCGTCTACTGCAAGCCGTCCCTAGATAAGGTGTGGTCAGAATTTGAAAGAATTAGAGAGCATGAAAGGGGTGATGATCTTTTCGAGACTGTTTGTGGTGTTCTGAAGAAGGACCTCGACAGGGACGCAGTGACCGGGTGGGGAGACTGCCCGGTGGAGATGTCGGAGGTGATATTGGACATGGAACGGCTGATATTCAAGGATCTAATAAGCGAGACAATTCGGGAGCTAGCGGCTCTGGCATCAAGAAGCACATTATCTTCATCATGTGTGATGCCTAGGAGGAAGTTGGTTTTCTGAAAACTTTTTAATTTGATTATGGTTGATCACATAATTTGTGTTTTCTTAGTAGTTAGTTAATGCTGCTGGCTGATTATTGGGGAACATGAGTAACGGCTACTTTTTATTAAGCAAGCTGTAAAAAGAAGAAAAAAGCAAGACGGGGAGAAGCTTTTGTTGTTTGTGTGGCCGGGGGGGATCATGGGCTGTCATGTGTTTAATTAATTATAATAATATGCAAGTGAAAAAGGGGAAAAGGACATGCAACTTTTTAGGCCTCAGCTAAAATCTTTGGATTTAGCTTTTAATGGTTTGATGATTGGGATTTGAGTGAGGATTTAGCTCTGAAAATGATGAGGGTAGGCTGCTTTTAGGCATGCTTCTGCACACAACTTCACCATCATCGTTATCATAATCAAGTGGCTCCACATGCACACTCATCCAAACCTCCTGATGTTCTCTCAATTCCAAGCATCTATAGATTCATTAAGCATCAGAAGAATTATAAAATTAAGCATAAACTCATTCTTTTACAGTTAAGTGTGAAAGAAATAAGTGCGGGGTGGAGTTGGGATCAATGTGTTGATGAGCGTTGACTGTAATCATATCAAATTTGGAAACTCTGCATTTTCAGATCTTACTTATTATCATCATTCATTCAAGTTTCAAGTTTGAAGCTCATTCTGACTCAATACAACATTCAGTAACTATTAAATTCATATAAAACAATATAAATATCTATACAAAAATAATAACTCTTACATTTTAGGGTTAATTACACTTAGACCCCTTCTAAAAATGTGAAATTACACTTTCCCCCAAAGAAATTTCAAAATTACACTTACACCCCTTCTAAAAATTCCCTGTTTACACCTGACCTCCTTCCGTTAAAGGTTGGCCGGAAAATATTTACGTCAACAAAAAATATTACATATGTTTTCAATTTTGTCCCTCATTTAACATTTTTATGAATATTTTTGTACTTATTAGGGGATAAATATAATGTATATATGGAGAATGAGTTAATGTTATTATATTTTTTTTCCTTATAAGTACAAAATTATTACATGGGGATGTTAAATGAGGGTAAAATTAAAAATTTAGGTAATTTTGTTTGCCAATGTTGGCATTTTTCTTCAAAATCCCAACGAAAGGGGGTCAGGTGTAAACAGTGAATTTTCGGAAGGGGTGTAAGTGTAATTTTAAAACTTCTTTAAGAAAAAGTGTAATTTCTCATTTTTAGAGGGGGTCTAAGTATAATTAACCTACATTTTATAACTACTTAACCACCAATTGTTGAATGTACTATAACTTTTGAGAACAGAAATTAATAGGGTTGCAGCTATGGCATTCCGTATTTTTATATCCAATTCAACCCGAAAATTCAATTACCTGAAATTAATACTTCATCATCAATTCATGCTAAACACTGAATCGAAATTCAAAATAATTTTATATATAAAATATTGTTATATAATTTATCACAATTACATATAGTAAGAAAATAAATAAAATAAAATTTGAGAAATTCGAAAAGCTGCACCGATGGAGAGTCACGACACTTGTCATTGTTCTAAAGCCATGATTGCCTCCCTACGTGCAGGTGTTAACGGCTAACCACGACTCCAGGATAAAATCTCATTAGCTCTCAGCAGTGTTTCATCCCATGCGCACGACCACGAGGAGATTGGAACCAGTCCATAGTCACGTTGCCAAAACTCAGTTACACTTGTGGAGTATAGAATATGTTTGTCAAACTCATAAACTATATAAAAGAACAATCTCTCAATGTGCCAAATGAAGAAGGCTGATCCTTTAAATAGTTGAAACGATTTGACCGTTATAAGAAAATTAAATGACCTCATAAAAACTCATAATATTATAATAAACCCAATTATAAATAGACCACATAAATATATAAAACGTAACGATCAAATACTTATTAAACCTCATAAAATCACAACTAAATCAATGTAATAATGGGGCCATAAATCTCAAATAATATCAAATTAAATTGACATTAAGTTGAAATAATGTATTGAAAATAATTCGACAATTTAAAAAAATTTAAAACTTATTTCCAACACAAATTAGTGTTTAAATTCGATACTATACAATCGATTTATCCAACTGTGTCCACCCCGACTGCACACACATATCATGTCACTTGAATGCTTCTGATATATGCAATAAATATTGTTTGGTGATTGTAGTGAAATTACTTGGCAAGAGTGTCCCAAATTCTACCCACAAATAACTATTTCCTACTATTCATCATCACACTGTGAGCCCTTAAATTCTTGAATATGGCATATGTCCTACAATCATATGCTTTTCCTATTCCCATTCAATCTCACATGACTTTCTTCACATCTCTATTATTGCTACACTCCATATATATATATTTTTAAGGACAATTATATTTATACTCTTAATTTCTATTTACATAAATTATTATGAATTTTGTGTAATTACAAAAACCACCCTCAAAATGTAGGGAATATTTGTGTGATGTTGTTGACATGTGTATATGTAATTTTTCAAAAAATATGGATGATTTGGTTGAAATGATTTTGATGGTTCTGGTGGTTGTGTGTAAATTTTCTAAACGACAAGAGTGATTCGTACGAATAGATCATACGCCAAAGAGTGTAGATGTAAAAAACTTTAAATTCTAAAAATATTTTATGAAATTACTTATATAGTAAGAGTATCTATTTTAAACTATTTTGTTATATAAAATTAGAGTAAGTGAAAAGAAGAAGAGTAATCTTAAAATAATATGATGGCGAAACAAAATAAATAGAAGAAATAAAAGGATGAAGACTTTGAGAGAAAAATGGAGAGTACTGCATAGATATTATCTCTTTTAACAAGGACGATTTAATCAGTTTACTTACAGTAAATTACATTCAAATGGGATTTAACTACGTTTGATCATACATGAATGTTTGTAATTGACTGAATATGAATATGTGTAGAGCAGAAGTGGAGAGAGGGGACATGGTTAGATTTAGGGCAGTGGAAGGAGATAGAAATGGACCTACCTACATTATCATGAAAATGCAACCAAGACTGAAAAATGGGGGTACCATGTGAAGGGAAAAAAAGCACTTTTCAGCTGTTAATAGTGGTCTATGTACAACACTACCCTATAGAGATAGAGGCATATGCTAAAATATGAGCATGAGTTGGTAGCTTTGCTACCCCAACTACCTCATTTATATTAGGGCATGATCATATTTATACCTATACATTTATGGCTCATTTACATGAGTTATTCGTAAGGGTAGTTTATGTGATGATGTTGATATTTCTGAAGATGTATATGTGATTTAAAAAAAAAAGGAATGATTTGTGTAAACGATGTTAACGTTTGTGAAGGATATATGTTTAATTTTTTAGAAGATAAGGATATTTGTATAAATAGAACATAGAAAAACACGCACACGAATCCTTCCTGTTTTTCCTTTTTTTTTTTAACGCATTTTTATGAGTTTAGCCTTTTCCTTTTGGTTATAGTAATGGTGTTTTTGCTGCAGAAATATGGTAAAATCTTATTAAAAAGAAGTATAAAATAAGAGCTTTCGCGCCTTATTCAGGTGGTAAGTTTTTTTTTTTTCTTTTAACCCATGTGTGCATTCCACTCATACACGTTCTCAATGGGTTGTAAATCCAGCACTCAACTATGAAATGTTGGGTTATCAATCATAGAAGTGTCTTCTAAACGGTGTTCAAGTGGTAAGGTTATTTTGTTTCTTCTTTTTTTTTTTTTAAAAAAAAAAAAAGAACTAAAGTTGGTTCTCCAACTCTTCCCTGTTCAAGTGATAAGGTTGAAATCATACGGTTCAAAAGTCGTAGGTATGAGTTGTATCAACGTGGATGTTCGTTTACTTTTGCAATAATTTCTTATTTATTCAGTTTTCTTTATTGTAATTCATTGATTCAGAACTCTGATGCATTTAATCAGTACTTGATATTTAAAATTAAAGAATAGTTGAACGAATTGTATCTATTAAAAAGACCGTGTTAAAGAAAACTTGATTAGTAAACCCAAAAAAAAAAAATGATATTTAAAATTAAAGAATAGTTGAACGAATTGTATCTATTAAAAAGACTGTGTTAAAGAAAACTTGATTAGTAAACCCAAAAAAAAAAAAAAGAAAATTTGATTTCCACTAAATTATTCGGTCAAAACCCAAAAAACTGTAGGGCTACTTCAGTTGATAAATGGTGAGGAGTTGACGGAGCAGACATCTCTCTTCCTGGTTAAAATTGTCATTTGCTTGCACAAATAGCAAAGTGGGCCAAAAATAAGGTGGGCTTAGTTATGGGCTGAAGCCCAAAGGAAACAGAGCCGTATATGTAAGCATCATTTAATTTTCCGATTATGGGCCTTATAGCCCTCTTTTTCCATTGGCCTATTTTACCCACTGCTCAAATTATCCTATCTATATTGTATATGGTGGCACGTGTGGTTCAACCGTGTGTAACCAAAAATAAAATAAAATGGTTCAGCATGACCTAGAGATATCATGTTTGAAATATTAATTTCAGAGAAGAAATTATCGATTCAGATCTTTTATTATAAATTGATATTTTGTTCCTGCAAAAAAGCGTATTGATCCAAATAGCCCAAAGGTGAGAAGGCCAAACACAATCAAGCCCATGGCTGAAGAATGGTCTAAGTGGCATCCACGTGAAACTCCTCGGGCCACGTGCAATCAAATAAGCATCAGCTGTCCACCCACAAAAAGTGTTGTATGAATCCAAATTCAAAGTAATTTAACTGATGTAAATTAATGAATCACGTGACATGACAACCCCTGCTGCATTGTAGTGTAGTTGAGTTTGAGTTGGTGGGTGCTGGGTTCTCTTAATTACCTTAGTCATGTGACTAAACTTGGTTATAAACCCTCAAAAATCGCAGTGTAATTGTGGATTAACAGGTTTGTAATTCCTGGATTTGGAATATTAGTGTACGAGTATGTCAAGAATCTACGATAACTGGGAGAGGCTTGTGGAAGCAACGCTGCGGAGAGAGAATGATCGGCAACTATGTTATGCCCATTCCAGGACCACCAGCAGCATCTCCTCCCAATCTCTAACAGATCTCACCTCCTTCCCTTCTCCATTTCCCCATGGCCGCCCTGTTACCGTCACGCTTATGGACCTGGTGCAATTGCCGGATTCATCCACCGACGACGACGACGACGACGAAAACGAGCACTTACTGGACGTCAGGGCTACTACCGATGCAAAACAAGGCTTCCCATCCATTCTGTCCGCCGCCAATCCATGGGATCGGTCGTACTATTCTGATGAAAACGAGCAGCACCGGCCTCCCGGTGTTGTCGCCAGGCTCATGGGTCTGGAACATTTGCCAGATTCATTCAGATGTGAACCGGAAAAGAAACCTGAGCTTCGGAGATCCGCCTTAGAGTCTAGTTTCTCGAGAGATATCTTTGACTACTTTAGATTCATTGCAGAGGAGAGCAATTTCTCTTCCGAGCACAAGCACCCAACTCAATCGCAAAATGCCGCCCTTCTCAACAATGTTATGAAACACAATCCGCCACGGGATGCTCATTATGCGTATCCAACGACCTATTTACCCAATGTCAAAAAGGCTCAACTGCGTAACAGAGGCAGCTTTAGTGTTCTTTCATCCCCACGGAAAGCTTCCCACTACCACAAAAGCTTCTTCGATTCGGGAGACTTTTTTCCGGAGCCGTTAATTGAGAGCAGACTGGAAATTAGAGGAATCGAGGAGCCGCCGCCCAAGTATTTACAGACCTTGAAACAAATCGTCCAAGCTTTACAGCTTACAGGACTCCGACCGTATAGAAATTCGTCGGAGCAAAATCAGGTCAGCTTGCCGGAACTACAGTGAAGGTGGAGAAGATTCAGCGTCAGAGATCCCCCCGAGTACCAGTACCCCAGGTGAATGGAGTGCAGATGCAGATGGAATTTGAGCGTTGGGGAGAATATTGAAGGCATCGACGGAGAACCGGAGGATCTATCCAGTTTATGAAGAACTCAACGATTGATCGCCAGATTCATGAGAAAGAGAAGATCACTCACTGATGCATAATCATGTAAAAATTTCATGAAATTTGCTGCAGTTTCAAATATTTCAGTGCCACTACATTCAATTTTTCTGCTTTACTACACTAGTATGCGATCCTGTTGTCTGCAATATTACATATATTTATGGAAATTAAATTGGTGTGGACGATCTCAATAATTAATAGGGTTAATTATACTTAGATCCCTTTAAAAATATATGATTATACTTTTCCTAAAAAAAATCGAAATTACATTTATATCCCTTTCGAAAATTCTCTGTTTACATCTGACCCTCATCCTTTAGAGTTTAAACGACCCCGGCATTGGCATCAAGAAGAAGCCCATTCTCGTCATCATCATCATCTAGGAAGAAAGGGCTTAGATCAATGTTTTGATGAACATGTGAAGTTTGATGAAAAGATATATGCGTGCATCATGTATTGGCAGTTGTTTCTAATTTAGACTGACAACGGTTATCACAAGAACTCAACTGTTTAGCCCAATCCAACACAAATAGGCTCCCCACCCAATTTATAAGCCTACTATGAGTTCAAACGGACACACACACACATATATATATATGGTCCAAAACTATTCTGTCAATCCTAAGCCCACCTGTCTTATTAAGTCTTTGAATAATTGGACTTTGTCACTTGAGTAAGGTTATTTCTGTCATCATACAGACACAGTGGACATTATATTTTGTTTGGGTTGCAAATATCCACAGAAAAGAAAGCACAATGCTGTCTGTGTGTATGTATTCATTAATGATTGTTTCTGGTGAGATTGTGGGATGGGGTCATTTGCATGAAGTGGGAAACACTGTGAAAGTCCACCCCTTGCCTTCCTCAAACCCTACATCAACCAACACTCACTCAAACCACTTTTCCACCTTGTCTTCCCCATTAATCACCTTAAATACGTACTTATCAATCCTCTTGGTCTATGCACCATTAATTAATCCTAATACAACCCCCCCCCCCCCCCCCCAGTATATTTCATCGTACTTCTCGATCCTTCCATTCTTTTACTCCATTCTTCCGCTCATTCTAATCAAGAATGTCCCGTCCCGTCCCGTCACCATAATGCCCTGTCGTATGAATGATTAACACATATCTCTTAATTTTAAAAACCGGGATATACGATCGGGAAGAACGCAACGCATATCACATCTTTAGGACAAGTTGCTGAATCTCACACATATATAGTTTGATTAACAAACAAATGAAATTTATGATGAATTGTCGGAAAACCAAGTGAAGGAAACGGATTGGTGTACTGAGAAGAGATGGTGTGTTTCTTGGAACACTTAATTTAGTTTCTCTCTTATAAGTTTGTGCAGGTCTTGTGTTGTCTTTGGATGGCCTTACCTGCATCAATCAATATTTCAGTACTATATACACTATATAATTAGTACCACGATCCAAATTAATGAAATTAATTATAACACACACACACACACAAAAACATTACATTGTTTGTAGCAGGGCTGCTTGAATGCTGGATCTAAGGATTGGTCTGGAGGCTCTTCACCAAATATCATTTCACAACTCATATCCTCAAAATCTGCAAATGATACATGAATCAAAATTCTTACACAAACTAAGGTAAAATTGTAAGTGTTTTTTTTTATTTGTCATGTGATTGATCATTTTTCTTAAACTATAAGTTAATTATATAATAAGTATAATGCACTGCTCGAGCAAGAAACTAGATATTGGTGATGAATTGAATGGAAGGTGGAGGTTTGAAGTTGGGAGAGTTGTGTTGTGGGTCTACAATCAGCATTATTAACTGGGCTACCTATACATATATATATGCATGGGGTCCTCCATTAATATAAGATTGCTTCCAAGTTTTTCAGTGCACATTATAACTTGTTTCTCCTCTCCTTTAATTTCCCTTTTGTCCCTTCATCACTCTCTTCACATCACAAAAATGCCTAATTCTTTCAGTATCAAATTATGTTTGAATATTATTTACAAGCTCTGGTGATCAATAATGAGTATTAATTGTAATCGTGCCCTGAAGATTGAATGTGAAAATATCAAACGTTGTGAATTATATCACATCAACGTTTACTATTATGCTATATCAAGTGGCCGACTGGTTGACCAATCAGCCATGCAATCATCAAGATGAAATGCTATATCGCAGCAATATAGAAGCTAGAAATTCCTTATCTTAGAATCAAGAATGCAATGCAGTAGTACTCCAATTTATATTTCCCGATATTATTTATAACTTCAAAATTTTATTTATGAACAAGTAGACACATGGCATTTTTATATTAATTTATATAAGAAAAAGGAGGGAAGATGTCTTACTAGGGACCATGTTGATTGGCATTCCGAGGGAGTCCTTAATGAAGGCTTGAGATGGCATCTTGCAAAGGTTAGTGCACATTCCTACACAATTTGTCCCCTCCAAAAACCTGAACACATTCAATTAAATTTAATGGAGATTATGATTACGACGATGACGATGACGACGACGAGGAGGAGGATGATGAGTGATCACCACCCAATCATTGTTGATTCAAATTGTTGTGATCATCATAATTATTGAGAATTAGAATCAGTAATCAAGCATACGTGTAATTTCATCTAAAGTATTATTATTTATTCGATAAGATCGTTATATTAAATTCATTATGAATTAGTTCACGTTTGTTAGTTGTGGATTCTTTAATTTAATGGTAAAATTACTTAGAGGGAGATCGAATTTTATGATAATAAATTGCTTTGAGAGAAGTTATTCATTAATTACAATTCATCTTAATTAATTATTAGTAATATAAAATGTAAAGAAAGAATGTGGAAAGAGGAGTACCTGCATTTTGGTATGTGCACAACATTTTTCTCTATTCTTCCTTCAATCTCCGACTCTTTTACCTTATAAATGACATGGAAAATATTCAACCTTTTTTTTTACCTTACTAACGTAAATTCATACACGTAAGACAAATACTCAGACGTCCAATAGGATTAATTAAACTCGTGTCCATATACTTACTGATCTTTCAATTTGAACCTTAATTGGTAAAGTAAAACCATATATGTGAATAAGATGCGTACGTATGTCTGCACAGATGTGTTATATCATTTGTGTGTATATAATATATGAATCATCAGAGGGTGTTTTCAGGAATACTTATCAAAGCAATTTACATATATTTATTAAGGATAATTAGATGGATGCACAAATATATAAATGGATTAAATATAATTTTCGTCCTGTATTTTTTGTATTTTGACATTTTAGTCTTTTATCTTTCAAGGGTAATAAATAGGTCCTATAACTTTTTAATTTTTCGCAATTTTGGTCCTTCAGTAGCCGGAGTTTGCAAATATTGTCGGATTTTTTTTTTTAATTTGGGGATTTTGTTCCCATTGAGCAATTTAATGGACCAAAATCGCAAAAAATTATAAGTTACAGGACCTATTTGCTAGACTAGAAAAATAAAGGATAAAAACACCAAAATATAAAAGATATAGGACAAAAATTTGATTCCATGCGGACAGTAATTTGATCGATGAGAACAAAAACCCCAAATTTAAAAAAAAAATTCAGTAACATTTGCAAACTCCGGTGATTGAAGGACCAAAATCACGAAAAATTAAAAATTCAAAGGACCTATTTATTAATCTAGAAAAATAAAAATCTAAAACATCATAATGCAAAAGATATAGAGCGAAAATGCATTTAAGCCTTATATAAATATGAAGAAAAAGTACCTGGCAGGGACCAACAAGCCAAGCAAAGAAAACTGTTGTGAAGACGGCAAAGTATTCTCTTGCAAATTTGGATGGTGGCAGCACTCTCTTTATCTGCTACCCAACAAATTAAATGTCTCCTCTTACTAATAATACCCACTTTTGTCTTAATTACGACAATACCAAAGCGACATATACATTTATACTTAGTCGATGTGGCACGTTGTTTTTCATGTATACAATAAATAATATTTTATATTTTAAAATATATTATAAATAATATATATATATATATAAATTAATACATTACATTTTAAAAAAATAAATAAAGAAAAAAAGAAAAAAAAATCAAACTTAGAGTATTCTTGACATAACAAAGAATTGGTATTCGTAGTGTAGGTAACTGATCTTTGCAAGTAAAAATGAGATTTTTTTATATTAGTATAGATATATATGTTAACTATTTTTTAATTATATGTACTATTCCTCAATAATAATAAAAATGCGAGAAAAATATAATTTTGGTCTTGTAAATTAGGGGTGGCATTCTTGGTCATTCACAAATTGATTTTCACAATTTAGTTACGTAATTTTAAAATTTTGGCGATTTTAATCATTTCTCTGACCAATTTGGCCAAAAAATTGTATATGACTTGCACATGAACCAATTAATTAGTTCACGTGCAAATCACATGCAATTTTTCCCACAAATTAATCAGAAAATGATTAAAATTGCTAAAATTTTAATATTGCATAACTAAATTACAAAAATCAATTCATCACCAAAAGAAAAATCTACTCCGAAATTACAAGACTGAAATTGCATACTCTCCAAAACAAAAAATCTAAAAAAGAATGCGAGAGTAGGATGAGGAGAACTTGCCAAGGAAAGAATAGGCTTCGGAAATGCAGTCTCAAGCGTTCGAATCACAAGCTCTCTTTGTTCAACAGGACTGAAGCGCCGAGACGCCATTGTTGCTGCTTCCATCAGCCCATCGTACCCGCTCTTCTTGCTTCTCAATCCTACTCAGTGTGTCAGTGTGTGTGTGTGTAATAATTTTTCAAATTTTATTTAATATCATGATTAAATGGAAGTGAATTAATTCAGAGTCTGTTTCTGTCTCTGTGTGTGTGGGGGAGAGAGAGAGAGAGAGAGAGAGAGAGAGAGAGAGAACCTGCTGAAGTTTGTAGGCTGTTGGAGAGGTGGTTAATGGCGAGACGATCAAACCAATTGTCGTTGTAAACGGTTATGGATTCATGAGTACTTGATGATGATGATGATGATGTATCTAAGTTGCTGCTGTCTGTGAGTACTGACGACAGAAGGAAGGGGGACCGTCGTCTGAGATTTTGCATGGTGACTCTCCGGTTGATCCCCGCCGGCGGAGAGAGGCTCTTGTGTGGCCACACCAACGTTGCATCCATGATTAGACACGGGCGGCGCCGCCACGTACGGTGGAGGGAGAAAGTGTGTGTGCGTGTTTTTGGATGAGATGAAAAAGAAGACGACGAAGCCAAATGGAGTATGGAATTAATCAGATGAATTATGAGAGATCTTACAAGACAACAAAAGAATAGGCGATGGAATATTTGGCAAACCCCTCCTTCAAATAAGTTGGAATCTACCACAGTCATTCTATTTAATTTCTTTTTTCTTTTTCCAATTTTAATTTGGACTTGAATATATGTTTTCTTGTCTTCATATTAAATTTTTTATTTCATTTTTTTTGTATTTTTATTTCGTTTATTTAATATATACATGTAATGTATAGAAAAATTACATTAATTATGTTATTAGTGTTTATTTTAACTTACACTTAAAAAGCTTATGTGTGTCATAACCTTGTGTAGTAGCTGTTAATTCAAATATTAAACAAAATAGTTAACGAAGTATAATTTAAACTAGAAAATTCAATTCATTATATAAATTCAACTGGGCAGAAATTAATATGGAGTTGTTATATAACGTTTGGTTTAAATCAATTTAATTTAAGAAATTCAGAAACAAAAATTATAAAATAAAAATATGTTTTTCTACTTATTTTTCAAAGCATTTATTTCAAACCCTTGCAAAACAGTAAACAATCTTCGATCACCAATTTTTTCCGCCGTCTACTGTGTTTCTCTTTGTCTTCACTATTTCAGTGAGTGATGTTCACCTAATAATTTATTGGGGAAATTGTATTTTTAGTACAGTAGACAATGTTGTACTTTTTGTCTCTTAATTTACGGATTTGGCACATTTAATCTCAAGGCTAAAAGATTGTAACATATATGGGAGCAAAAAGGTTACAATTGTTTACCTCTGTGACCAAAGTGTGCAATAATTTTTAATATTATGAGACAAAAATACTACAATCTTTTATCCTATACCAAATATACTAAATCCATAAACTATGAGATCAAAAGTGCATCATCCTCTATCGTGTAAGATCAAAAGTACAATTTTGCCTAATTCATTCGAGTGCTTCAAACTTGAAACTAATTTTTCAGAAATATATATTGTTTGCTTACTAAATATTAATATATATATATATATATATATATCAATCTTGTACATGTAAACCTGGTCAAGATTTTGCTATCTTTGACCGAAATCTAGGCTATTCAAACTACCAAACAATTGTCTATGTATGTGATAGAATACACAAAGAAAGGCATATTTGTAAAGCAACATCCCAATTGCAAATATTGTTGTACAGGAATTACATATTTACTAATGGGTGCAAGTAATAAATTTCTAGAAAAAGAAATTAATCAATTCAATATATATATATATATATATATATTATCAGTTCGGATCAACCAAAGTTTTTATATCAATCCAATCAATAGAATCAATGAATCCAATGCTTGTCTAAAGTATCCCATCAGAAAAACCAATTGTTTGTCTGATTCAATTTCCAGCCCAAGTTCAAAGACATTGTTTAGACAAGAATCAGTAGCAACAAGAGTAGAAAACATGTTTGCGAAGCTTTCACCTCATCCATCGGTTGGTATATTTCCTTTTCTACATCAAGTTGTCAGCACTTCTCACGTTTTCCTGACTCTCTTCCGTCCTCATAAACCCACTAATCACATTTTAGAACGCAGATACATCAATTCATACAACAAGCATCCGATTGATGTTTGTTTATGTGCTCCAAGAGATGTAGCATGAATTAAAATTAAATGGTAAAGGAAACAACTACATAAACAATCAAACACAGCTGCAAGTCCAACTAGTTGATCTTAACTATGATCTGCACTCTAATGACTACCTTAGGAACCTAAAGATGGAAGCAAATACTAACAGTCACAAACATACATCACTGTTTGATTCATCTATAAATAGACATTTAGAGTTAATAATTCATTCCTTGGTGGTTTTGTTGATGAGAGACTTGTGAATGTGGGGAATCACACCACCGCCAGCTATCGTTCCTTTGATGAGGGTGTCAAGCTCCTCATCCCCCCGAATTGCCAGTTGCAAGTGTCTAGGTGTTATCCTCTTAACTTTCAGATCTTTACTGGCATTTCCAGCCAACTCAAGCACTTCAGCCGTCAAGTATTCAAGAATTGCAGCAGAATAAACTGCTGCTGTGGCTCCAACTCTTCCATTAGCATTGGTTCTCGACTTGAGGTGGCGATGAATTCTACCCACAGGAAACTAGGGCCATCCATGACAAAGCTAGTGTGAGTTTATAACTGAAGTTGAAGCACACAAAAACACACAATGACATAGGTCATATTTGTGCAACTAAGCATCATGAGGCAACAGCTGAGAAGCACTTTCACTGAAGTGAAACTTATTTCAGCAGTGGTGCAATTTTCATTCCATGCCACTTGCAAGAACAGGAAGTTGAAAAAAACATAAGAAACCAAAAGCAGAACATAGTTTTCGATTCAAGACTTCTACTCCCACTATCAAATTGCTCCCCAAAATAATTAAAATGCATTACTGCTTTGCTAGAGTGGACCAATTGTGACAGTCCTGATCCACTACTATCCCTTGGTCATAGGAAGGATGCCAAGGGATTCACAGCACCCACTCCCCTTGCTCCAATAGTCTCAAATGGACAAAAAGCGACGCAACCAGTCCATTAAGAATTAAATACAATAACCTAACTACTCCCAGAAACAACCATCCATGAAATATGCATCTTACATAGATATGAAGTTGGATAATTAAAAGGCATATAGATCATAAGTGATCATTCCATGCAAGTCAAATTCAAAACTAAGTCACTGTTTTACAAGTCACCAAAAGGTTCCAGTCCTTAAGCTGCACTTAATCCTTTTCTGGACGTTCAAGACAGCTAGGCGCATGGTACATGAGTCATTATCATGACTCAACCATTTACCTCTTCCAAATAATACAATGTGCAATTTTTCTTCAATTATAAGAACTTACAATTTCTCATAAAATTAAAGACAATTCAACTCAATGACTAAAATTTAACAGCTACATTACATAAAAATCAACAAAATTAAAATAGATAACCTTACTACAATTTAAGCTATATTAAGGACAAATATACCTGAAGCCCAGCACGAGCTGATCGAGAAACAGGCCTTTTCTTGTCCTTGTCTTTGTTAGCTGCTGCAGCTGCCATTGTCTTCCCGGCCACAAGCCCCTTTCCACCTTTTCCGGCCATCTTTCTCTCTTTAACTGCAATTTCCAAAACACAAACAAATTCATTTAAATAAATGTCAGAAATTGAGTAGACAGCACAGATGTAATTATACACACAAAAACTTCTGAAGTTCAATTACCAAAAAATTCTTAAACCTATTAACTTTCTCACAATTTCGGTTTGTTCGACATCAGATCTGATTGTTTTAGGAGACCAAAATCACCAACCAGAAAACAAACAGCAAATTTAACACACGGAATAGCTCAGAAGGAAAGAGAAGCTCAGCAGTCAAACGACCTGGAAACTATTCTAACCGGAATCCGATGCAGCAAATACTCTGAACCTACTGGAGAACAAAATTAATCATACAGACAAATCATAAGCAAAAAGGAAGATTACCTCACCTCAGAAATCAAACAGCGCGGGAGCAATGCAACTCGAGAGCAGACAAATCGGAAACGAAACAGGAAATTTATTGCCGTTTTTGAATCTGGAGCGGAATTTTGGCGGTTGCTTTTAGGTGGGAAAGCAATTTTCCCAGTTCGAAAATTTTTCGCCTCTCATTGTAAATTTACGATAACACCCTTGACTTTGCGTGAAAGCACAGTTTCCCACTTGTCCTATTCCGCATACCAATAACGGCTTTGCTGCTACCTTCAGAGTTTGGATAATTATGACTAGGAATCCAAGCACGCAGTACATATAAATTGATATTTGATAATTTCTTTTAACTTATATACAGTTATTATTTTTAAAATATCACTACATATCAATTATTAAATTCTTCATAGAAAATTCTAATATTCTAACTTTTTTATTTTTTAAATTTAAAAAAAATTATTTTACCCAAACTATATATTGCTTCACAAAAATAATTAAAAAAAATTAAAATACCAAAATCTTTGGAAACTCTATCTAATTTTAATTGTACTTATTTATCGAGAATTTTCTTAATTTTCTAATGCCATAAAACTTGCGGTAAATATCAAATTATGTTTTCATAGTGACTATCTTATAATTTTATTTATCTATACTATTTATTATACGAAAACACTCATAAAAACTATATTGACTTGGAGGCCCAGGCGCGTACAAGAACAACCTTTTAGGCCCAATAAGGATTCACATTCTTTCAGCACTCCAGCTCTCTCGTGTGCAAATTATTGACTTGCGCAAAGAAATGCAAACAAAGTGAATCAACTTGGATCAAATCAACAACCTTAAAACGCTAGACAAGACACATTATAAGCGTGTTATGCAAGGACCAATCATGGACATTTATTTACCTTTGTTATCAATCTATCAATCAGCGCAAAAACGCGTTTTACTTTTGTAAAAGTTGGGAAGAACAATGTCAACAAAGACACATAATTAAAGTCGCATACCTAAGACATTCGAGTGATTGATTCTTAACATATATAAATTCCGTTACTTTAAATGCCATATTAATCCTTTTAGCTTTTAGAAAAAGAATAAAAAAACATGGAAGTACTCAAAAACAAAAATTAAAAGTAAAAAAAAAAAGTTGGAGTGTTTGAAAAAATAATTTTAACATTTATAATTTTATCAATAATTTAAAAAATTGATATGAAGTTGCTTATAACTTTTAGTTTAGATTAAGTAATTTTAAAAACATAAATTGCAAAATGAAAACACTTTTCAATAATAAATTAATAAATATTTATTTTAAGCAATTGCAAACGACCTTTAATTAATTACACCACGGCTTCTATCAGATTTAAAGGATAATGAATCTATAATATTCGAAATTTACCTTTTTATTGAAAACACATAAAATGCCAAAAAAAAAATAAAAAAGTTTTCATGACTTTTAGACTCTTATCTACTTTCATAAATAATGAGTTGGGCCACAACTGAAAACAACAGGCGGATGTCTACCCCCATTGTTTGTAGCAGGGAGGACGAGGCCCATTTAGTACTTTCACTCATTACTAGGACATTCATTTTCAGTTTCCAATGAAAAACATATATTGTCAATATTGTATAAATTTTCGTGTAAAATAAAAATATTTTTAAATTAATTAATAAAATTAAATTTTATATTGAACTGTAATGTTAAATCAATACATGTTTAATGAAAATATATATAGAAAAAAAAAATTCACTTTAATTACTATTTTAAAAATTAAAATTTAAAAATATAACACAAACAAATAAGCTAGTACATTATCCCTTTAATTATTGTTTTAAAAACTAAAATTTAAAAATGAAGCGCAACCAAACAGGCCATGTTGCGTGCTGCAAAAAATAGTTCCAAATGAAAATTCACCCGACTCTATGAGAGTTTTCCACATTTAAAAAACAAAAAAATATTTTTACTCATTTACCCTTGTCAAATAAATTAAGGTATGTAAATAAATTAAAATAAAATAATTTACATTTAATTAATTTTAAATAAATAAATATAGATCATCATAAGATGACTGATTGCAGCTCTATGAGAAAAAGGAAAAGATCGCATTTCCTTATCTCCTTGAGATATTTTGCGAATCTTGTCCTCATAATATCCAACGGATACAGATTGCACGGGGCTGGACACGTGCATAGATCCAGCAGCTCCATGGCTGCTCTATCGAGATAGCGACGCGTGGCTGGCATCGCGACAGCTTCGAACCGCTATCATTAGAAAGAGAGCGGTGTTTGCATTCCGAAAATAGCCCTGCTGCTACTGGTTTAAATTGTGATGCTGACCCCCTCCGTGGGGCCCATTCGGATAAGGGCGCCTTTGTCCTCACACTAAAAGCTGTTCAAGTTTGAACACGAACGTTGGAGCCGCTCGGCGTTAGTCGTGTTTCTTTCTATCTAAAAGTGTTCTTAGGTAGAAAAACAATAAAAATTTACGTTTTTACTGTTTATTTTTACATTTTCATTGTACGTGGGATTTTGTTTTATACATTTTAATAGATATATAATTAAATACATAAGTAGTACATATATGGGTTAAACTAACGTATGACACGTGTTATGCATGAATTCAGATGCAGAATATATTTAAATAATTTTTTTTTAAATTACAGTACATCATTATTAATAATATTTACAGAAATTGTATTAAAAAATA
Organism: Sesamum alatum; assembly: GCA_034509735.1. Taxonomy (NCBI): domain Eukaryota; kingdom Viridiplantae; phylum Streptophyta; class Magnoliopsida; order Lamiales; family Pedaliaceae; genus Sesamum; species Sesamum alatum. The sequence continues at coordinate 5,293,259 of JACGWO010000009.1, forward strand.
TTATCAAAATTTACAATCATCTATACTTTTATAAAAGAATTTTTTTTGTACCAATTTTTTAATACTCAAATGTACCTTTTAATTTGTTTCTTTCTTTAAAAACATTAGTTATAATAGTAATTTTAATAAAAAAAATTTAACACTCTAACAGTTATAATTTTTTTCCCAACCCACTGCTCCATGTTTTTTCCCACTTTACTTCTCCATTTCTTTTCCTCACAAACTTTTATATTTTATATTTTAATAAACCTACAATTAAATTTATTTTTTGTCTCTCTCCTAATTTTACGTTTCTTTTTTATCTTTTTTTCTCATAGGCTTCTTTCACCCCATTCGTCCACACAATGATTGTTTATTTCACATTTTTTTTTGACTTTATCTCACAACACAATTATTTTTTATATGTTAACAAGAACTGCGTGTGTGACTACTAGTAAGAATATATAGAAAGAGATATAAATTAAATTTTAAAAAATGTTTATCTATACTCTTTTATTTTTAAAAAGTATTATTTTGTCAATTTTTTGGTCGACCTTTTTTTAAGGGGGAAATATTTTTAATATTTCACAAAACATCCACGTTATAATCTATAGCTTATTATTAAGGGAGAGCATCAATTCTAATTTTTGATTTGTAAATGTAATATTTAATTTATTTTAATAACTTCCCACTATCTTATTATCTTTGATAATTATTTTTTATATTATTTCAACATATTTTTTATGTTATAATATTATATTATTGTTATAAATAATAATTATTTTATTTTAGATAATCTTAAAGAAATTATGCACCCATATAGACTGCGCATAAAATTGTTAGTATACCATAATTGATTGGTCCTATAAAAGAAAAACTAAACTCATATCCAAACGACGTCATCCCGCTAAATTATAGATATGTTCCAAATATGCCCCTACCCAATGGTGAAATCACACCAATAGGTGTAGTTAGTACATCCTCGACCTCTGACTTGTACTGCACAATTGCAATCGCACGGCTGTGAGCAGTGTTTAATTACTACCAATTAATCATTTCAAAAAATAGATTTTACAAATTTTACCTATTTTTCATTTTTTAATTCAACTTCAAACAATTAAATAATCTTAGAATATTTTTTATAATATTATTTTAGTTTATGGTTGATAACAAATTTTATATCATGGTTTCGACCCACCAGATGTGTGGGTGTCTGTCGTCTTTTATGCAAATTTATTATAATTTATTTCACGATTATTGGATGATCGAACCGATATATTTTATCAATCAATTCAAATATTGAGATAATAATATTGCTAGTGATAGGAAATTAGGGTAAGAAAAATTACGAAAATACCCTCAAGACTTCAAAATTATTCCGTTAATGCCATCGAAGGAAGTTGGAGGGAAGTTGGCGGTGGTACCTGAGGGAAGTTGCAAAGAAAGTGGGGGACGTGGAATGACGAAGCTGCCCTCGACAGCTTAATCTGGATCGTAGGATTGAGGGAAGTTGAGGATAATATTGTATTTTCACCCCCTGAAATTTATTATAAATAGGGGGTGAATCTCATTTTGTAATTCACTTGAACTTCATTAATAGAAACTCTACTTTCTACTTTTTATATCTTTTCATTTCCTTGCGGTGACTCGAGATAACGTGCTTAGGCTAATCATCTCCCGAATCACACACCATCAGCTTGGCGCCGTTTGTGGGAAACTAGTCTAGGCATCGAAGATGAACACTCGGTCAAGAGCGTGCGAACGTGGGGCAAGAAAACCCTGAAAGAAGAAAGAGAGAGGAGGAGCAAGGCCACGCCCTGGAGAATCCACCAGCGCAAAGGTAAGAAGACCGAGAGGAAGAGGTCGAAGCCCACACCTCGGAGAGTCCACCGGCGTACCCAGGAGGAGGAGAGGCAGGAAGAGGTCGAGGATCCACCTCCACCCCGAACAGGAGCAAGGCCGCGCCTTGGAGAATCCACCTGCGCACCCAGGAGGAGGAGAGGCAGAAAGAGGTCGAAGCTCCACCTCAGCAGGAGCAAGACCGCACCTTAGAGAATCCACCAGCGTACCCAGGAGGAGGAGAGGCAGGAAGAGGTCGAGGATCCACCTCCACCCCCAGTTATTCAGATAACTTGCGAGACTCTTCACCAGTTGGTGGAGGATGCATTCGCCCAAGCCGCCGGAAGGGCCACAGAGGAAGATAAAGGGTCCCTTTAGGGCAGAAGGAAGTAAGCGTGAACGCGGACATGTGCCCCCGGGGGATTTAGCTCAATACACCCCCGGACCTCGCGGACTCAAACGCTCGGTACATCCAAGCGACAAGGATTGGGATCGAGACCATAGCTCGAAGGAATGCCACTACTTGGAGAATGAAGTCGAGGAGTTGATCTGAAGAGATTACTCACGAGAATTCGTGGGACAAAGGAAACAAGAGCTCTAGGAAACCGCTCCTGGAGACAGGCACGTGGCACATGGGAGTGAAGCAGGAAGCGGAATGAGCTAGCATGGACAACCTCCCAACTGCTTTAGTTATGAGGCTTACCTCGGGAGGCCCAATAAGAAGGGATACGAAGTAAGAGTCGCTCAGAGAGCAAGACAAGCTGAAGGAGTTACGGTGAGAGCAATAGGACGCGATGCCAACCGTATCATCTTTGGCGGGAAGGTAGCAGTATTGCCAACTGATCCAAGAACGAGTCGGAGTGTGATGCACTGAGCAATGGGAGAAAACAGGCTTGCATCTCAGGAGTGACATATGCAAAAAGAGAAAGCCGACTTGCGTCGCAGGAGCGACATATGTAGGGGGAGAAAGCATGAGTGACATATGCGAGGGCGGATGGCGACTTCCAACTTGTGAACAAGCAGTGGAATGGAGGCCACGAATCTGGGGGAGCAGATGATTCCAATTTGTGGACTAGCAGTGGAATGGAGGCCACGAAGCTGGGGGGGCAGATGATTCCAACTTGTGGACTAGCAGTGGAATGGAGGCCACGAAGCTGGGGGAGCAGATGACCAAGTACTTAGCAAATTTCCAAGCATTAAGAAGGAAGCTCGATGAGTTCACAATAGAACAAGACCTGCGGTAGTACAAGGAAGAGATGAACTGACTCATTAAGTCAGCCAGCTCATTGGCTCCTTTGGAGAGCGAGAGAATAACTCTACTAAGTCAAGATCGACACGAAGTGGATGTTGTGGGTGAAGAGGTCTTGATGGTGAAGAGTGTTTTACCAAGATGGGAAGAAGACTTGGATGAAGATTGGGAATTTGGGATTTTGTTTCAAGACTCCGAAGAACCCCAAGGAAGCAAGGGTAATTCGAGCTAGGTCAGCAAAGCTCATGGTAATTGAAAGTAAGCTGCATAAGAGAGGTTTTTTGCAAACCACATCTTAGATACGTCGGCGAGGACTAAGTAGAGTATGATGAGGGAGGCTGCATGATCACTCCGGAGGTAGAGTGTTAACATGCCAGGCCCCGCAGCGAAGACACATGTGGAAATGCATGGAACTTAGTGAAGACTTCCGAGGGTGCCAAGAACATGTCGACGTGATTCACGTCCAAGCAGAGAGTATGGACCTTCGTGACTCCCCGTTCTGACGGGTAGGCAGAAGTAATCAGCAGGATAGTCATCCAAGATTTGGGGACAAGGTTAGAGAAAGCTAAGGGAATAAGCAGAGAGTATGGACCTTCGTGACGCCCGAGAATCCTAAGGAAATAGCGAGCAACCCCGCGATGAGGCACGGGAGAGCCCCCATTCAATCTAGTCAATGAGACATGAAACATGGCCAAAGTGGACGCCAAATAAGTATAACTGCATCAAGTCGTGGAAAATGAACGAGAAGGAAATATCCACAGACGAGGAATATTGCTAAACTTCAAGAAACGTTATAATGTTGTATATCCTTTTTTTTCAAACGCTTTGTAACCCAGAATTACGGTGATAAGTCCAACTTTTATCTACTTGTTACAGATTTACTGTTTAACTTTATTGCGTTGGTGCATTTAACACTCTATCTATCTGAAAGAGGGGGATGGCCCCTCACATTAATATTCTATCTGAAATAGGGGGATTGCCCCTCACATTGAAGTTCTATCTGAAAGGGGGGATGACCCATCACATTAATATTTTATCTGAAAGAGGGGGATTGCCCCTCATATTGAAGTTCTATCTGAAAGAGGGGGATGACCCCTCACATTAATATTCTATCTAAAAGAAGGAGACGGCCCCTCAAATCACACTAATATTCTATCTAGAAGAGGGGGATTGCCCCTCACACTGAAAAGTTGGAGGGGGATGGCCTCTCACATTGAAAAGAGGGGGATTGCCCCTCATATTAATATTTTATCTAAAAGAGATGTATTGCCCCTCACATTGACACTTTATTTAAAAGAGGGGGATGACCCCTCACCTTAACATCTTATTTATAAGAGGGGGACTGCCCCTCATAGTAATATTTCATCTAAAAGAGGGGGATGACCCCTCATCTTGATAATTTACCTAAAAGAGGGGGATGACCCCTTGCTTTAATATCTTGTTTGAAAGAGGGGGATTGCCCCTCACGCTGACATTTGTTTCAAAAATAGGGGGGTTACCCTTCACCTTAATATTCAGCTCAACACTTTGCTTATAAGGTATTTTAGTTTAATATTTTACTTATAAGAGGGGGATTGCCCCTTACATTTGAAATTTAGTTAGAAAAAAAAAATTTAATATAATGAACAATAGAGGAACCAAGTTTGATAACATGTAAAAATGAACTCCTAAGAAGTTCCCCAAAAATGACAAAGACCTCCCACAAAGGTCCAAGAGTGTTCCAACCAAGGGAACTCCTACAGAGCTTCCAAAAAGCCCAATGGGACGCGCCACGGTGCAACCTGACGCATCGCAATATATGGTGCAACACAAGGTCAACATGACACGTCGCGATGCGAGGTGATACAAATGTGACGACGCAATCACAAGTAGTCATCAAAGGGGCAAGGTCCCCCTCGCCACCACGGCGGCATACGAGGTTGCAGAGGATGAGGGAGCGATCAACAACATTTTCTTTCCTTGACGAAAAACGAGAACGGACTCGCGAATCACGCTTGCAAACAACACACTAAGCCTCTAGAAAAAAAATGTTTACAATTGTGGAGAGGAAGGGTTAGAAGAACGAGTCCTTAACGACTCTCCCAAGGATGAATAAAATATCGAAAAGCCACATGAGAGGAAATGGCACCAAGATCCCGCAACGCCGGAAGAAACTCTTCGAAGTACGCTAAAGAATTAAGAGCAGAGTGGCTGACGGGCGACCTCGAGGTTTGAAGCGGGGGGCTTGCGCTATCGAAGGAAATCGAGGAGTTTTCAAATTTTCCTAACTTTAATTTTTGGAAAAATCTAGCAAATCAGATGAACGTTCTTGGTGCCCTAAACCAAAATCACTTCGTGATCGACATCGACCACTTCAGCAAGCAAGAGAGGAAGAAGGAGGGGCAACAAGACACCCTCGACTGAAATCCGATCGAGGCGGGGGCCACGGCCAGACTCTGGCCGAGGCATCTCGCCTCGACCAAGGCTCGGCCGAGGCACACGCCATGCCACGATCCACCATCGACGAACCCCCGACGACGCTCGTTGGACATATTGGAAGTGCGTGACATCCTAAAATTCTTTCAGACTTGCAAATTATTTATGTTTCTTCCAGATTAACGAATGACGACTTTTTGAAGTCGAAGAACGAAAACTACTGCAAGGAAAGAGATGAAGAGCCATATACTCGAGCCAACTCGTTTCGACATCTTTCTAGAATGTGGCTGAGACCAAGTAGGCAGACCGAACAAAGCAAGAGGAAAAAAGTTAGAATATCCCACCAAGTGTATACATAGAAGACAAGGAATCCCAGCAAGGGAAGGAGTTGAATCAAGAGTAGAGTCGAAAGAGAAAGAAGGGTCCCAATAAGGAAGAAACCCGTGGCAGAAGTAGGAGGTTAAGGAAAAAGAGCCCTAGTATAAGAAGGAACAAGAAGGAAAAAGAGCTCCAGTAGAAGGAGGATTTGTGCCAGGAGGAATCACAGAAGAAAAAGACTCTACATCAAAAGGGAACATTATCAGGAAGAGGAAGATGAATCAGAATCAAATTATCTGTTAGAACTTCCAAATTTTCCAAAAACATTTGGAAGTTAGGGGGCTACTGATAGTGTAGGAAATTATGGTAAGAAAAATTACGAAAATACCCTCAAGACTTCAAAATTATTACGTTAGTGCCATAGAAGGAAGTTGGAGGAAAGTTGGCGGTGGTTACCTGAGGGAAGTTGCAAAGGAAGTGGGGGACATGGAATGACGAAGCTGCCCTCGACAGTTTAATCTGGATCGTAGGATTGAGGGAAGTTGATGGATAATATTGTATTTTCACCCCCTGGAATTTACTATAAATAGGGGGTGAATCTCATTTTGTAATTCACTTGAACTTTATTAATGGAAACTCTACTTTCTACTTTTTCTATCTTTGCATTTCCTTGCGGTGACTCGAGACAACGTGTTTAGGCTAATCATCTCACGAATCACACACCATCAAATATAATTACTGCTTCTGTAAAAAATAAAAGATAATCACATTTACACCTTCAGCCCATAGTTTATTCACACAAACCACTCCTTATCTTTAGCGTAATAACAGAAATCACCAATGATAACCAAAGGATACGGGTAGTTGTTGTGTAATGTTGTTGATGCTTTTAGGGGTTATATGTGTAGTTTAAGAAAAAATATGGGTAGTTTAAAGTACATTATATTAATGTTTCTAATAATTGTATATATAAATTTTTAAAATAGAAATAATTTGTATAAATAGACCATATATTAGAGCGTGGATAATTATTCTTAAAAATAATTCATATCTAATTAATGTCTTCCATTTTTTATTCTCGTAGTAGGGTGTAGTACGATCATAGTAAGATATTATTTCTCAGGTCTTAACTAAGGATGTGACCAATTATATTGACTCATCGCCCAACAACTTTTAACCTCCCATATTCCATCTAAAATTACACAAACACCCTTGGGGTCGTACAATTGTTGCACCTGTACATCTCCCACGGTAGAAATTCGAGGGTTTTGGTTTGCAGCTGAACAAAAAGTAAAAATGCTTGGACAATCTTATCCTCCAAATGGAATTAAATCAATTTTATATTCATCAAGTATTTATATTAAGGTCTAATTATATTTATACTATCTGATCTATGGTCTATTTACACAAACTACTCCCGTCTTTTGCATAATTACAAAAACCACTCTTAATAGCAAAAAATATGGATAGTTTGTGTAATAATGTCTATATTTTCGAGGGATGTAAGTGTAATTTTTCAAAATATAGGAATGGTTTGTGTAACTGATCTTACATTTCTAGTAGGTGTATGTGCAATTATTTAAAAGGCATGGGTGATTTGTATAAATAGATCATAAATTAGGGGGTGTAAATATAATTATGCCTTATATTAATTTAGCTTTTCACTTTTTCTTTTTTCTTTTTAATTAAAAGTTATCTTTGTTTTGCTTGCAGTAACAACCTGTATTTTCTACATTTTAACTTCCGTGTAATTAAAGATTAAGTATGAAATGTACTCTTAATTATAATTAAATTAATTTCTATGTAAGGTAGGACGGGCGCGGGTTAGTATTATAGCGAGTGTTTTAGATAAAATTAAAAACTCGGATAAAAGCAAAAGTGTCAAAGATTTGTAACAAATAAGGAAAAGTTGAAAACTTAAATTAGAGGTATTTGACCAAAAAAAAATAGGAGGAATATGAAGATTATGTGAAAATAAATTATTTACCCAAAAATCTAAAAATAGTTACTAGCGCAATCCATCTACTCTGACTTTTGAAGTAAAATAACATTTTTTTTATGGATTTAGTAAGCAAAAATGCTAATAAGGCATTTCTTGAGCGACAATGTTAATATCGCATAATTAAAAGATCGTGCGTTGAAATTCTGATACGTGGTCCATTTCTATAATTGTTTATTGGTATTTAATTTCATTTGAATATATTCGTTGACTGAAAATATCGACAGTTGAATTCATATTTTAATATTAATGTATTAAATTTAAAGATTGCTTTAGATTTTACTTTGAAAAGCAAATAAGCTATTTTGAATAGAGAATGTAAAATCTCCCATAGGCCATAGCCATAAATAGTAATTTTTTAAAAAAATTAAAATTTCGATAATTAAAAAAACAAGAAGAATTACCCGGGGGCATTTCTGTAATTTGGAAGACAAAATTTATCGAGTGGGTTGGTAAATTTGGTACAGCAAATGGGACAGCGCGTCGAACGTGAGGCGGTTGCAAAAGTACTCCGAGGCAACAAATGTAACAACCACGTAATTCGTGGGAAAGCCCGAGGCTATTTTCGGAAACTCAACCGAACCCCTCAAACGCGTCCGCCGAGAGAAACGTGGCGGCGTGACGCTGCGATCGCGAGCCGACCTCGCTAATCTCCGGACACGTACACCCGACTGGACTGGATTGATCTTGCCACGTCGGATGCCAGCGTGTTGCTTTTGTCAATCCTAGTCAGCATGTTGCTCTCGCCTTTAAAAAGTGACCCCAACTCTCGGTCTTCTCTTTAGCGTTCACACAGTTCACTGAACCATCACGAGAAAGGAGCTCCATTTTCTCCCCTTTTTCTCACACAGTTTGTGTGTGTGCGCGTGTACTTTTCTCTAAGTGCCGGTGATTAATCGCCTCAGACGGAGATTCGATTTTTCGCCGGAATTGCAGATTCCGGCCCTGAATGATCGGTTCCAGGTCGCCGGAGAACTGACGTTACTTTCATAGGCTCCTTTTGTTTTTTTCCGTTTCTCTTGGGTGGTGAGGTTTAGACGTAATTGAAAGCCCTAAGCAAAAGCAAAGCTATTTTAGTTTTTCCTAACAGACTTTAGAAGTTATTCCATGCTTTGTCTCGCAAATAGTGTCAACCGGTGGATTATTATAAGTCGTCGTGATAATTCATGAGATAAAGGCATCTGATTGTTGTTAGGATTTCCAAGTTTTTGCGGATCGGTCAAGTTTTAGCCAAATTAGCGTTCATTGTGTTAGGTTGAATTTGATTGTTGGGTTTTTGAGACTTTTTCCGGAAATCGTCCATTTTTTTGCCTTTGCCGCTAGCTATTTTGTTTGATCAGGGTGTTCAAAATCCCTACCTTTGAATTTGTTCATGAGGTGATCGGTGATTTCTGTAGCCAATTTTATCTAGATTTCTTAGGGTAATTACCTTGGAATTTGAAGTCTTCAACGTTGACTGAAATTTACAACTTTGTGCTGCGGAAAAATGGAGCCTGGAAGCTGAAAAAGCTTCAGACAAATCAGCGACTTCGGGTTTGATCAGATTAATGCCGTACCCCATGAAGATTCAACCAATCGATTTCGACGCGCCACTGGAGCCGCGGTCAAAATATGAGACGGCGGTGAAGCCAGTATTCAAGTCGAGGTTCATGCGGCTTTTCGAGAAGCCGTTTTCGAGAGATAAATCTGCCGGCGCCACCTTGCCGCCGCATAACTGCAACAAGGACGGCGTGGAGGAGTTCGAGCCGAGCTCCGTTTGCCTAGCGAGAATGGTTCAGAATTTTATCGAGGAAAGCAACGAGAAGCAGCAGAGGTGTGGAAGGAACAGGTGCAATTGCTTCAATGGAAACTGTACAGAAGGCTCCGATGAGGAACTGGACTCGTACAATTCTTCTTTCGCCCACGCATGTGACGTTCTCAAGGTAGATTTTTTTTTTGTTGTTGTTGACAGGATCGCATGCCATGTAATTCGTGGTCCATAAAATTTCACATAACTTTTGTTTTTATTGTATGAATGATATCATCTGAAAATTCTTTACGATTATTGAGCAGAGTTTAGCACCCTGTTTGTGTGTTTCTGAAAGAAATCTGCTAGCCGACACTGCAAAAATCGTCGAGAGAAACAAGATCACCAAGCGTAAAGACGGGGTTTGCAGAAAAATTGTGGCAGATGGTCTAGTAGCACTTGGATACAACGCTTCAATCTGCAAATCTAAATGGGAGAAATCCCCCTCTTTTCCCGCTGGTAAGTTCCTTTTTCTCCATCAGCTGCAGGATTGTCCTCTTTCTGAGTTAATTCCAGGCTTTATTTGTGGTTCGAATACCTCTTCTTTTTATGTTTATCGTTAACAAATCATGAAAAAAATCAAATTCTTGTTCTCTACAGGGGAATACGAGTATGTCGATGCGATAATTGAAGGGGAAAGATTGATAATTGACATAGATTTCAGATCGGAATTTGAAATTGCAAGGTCCACCAAGGCATACAAACTGGTTCTCCAAACATTGCCCACCATATTCATCGGAAAAGCCGACCGTCTTGAGAAGATAATCGCTGTTGTATCTGAAGCAGCCAAGCAAAGCTTGAAGAAGAAAGGCATGCCTTTCCCTCCTTGGCGCAAACCCGAGTACGTGAAAGCCAAATGGCTCTCCCCTTTCACCCGACTCTGCCCATCTCAAATCCCTGCAAATTCAGCATGCAACAATGATTCAGAAGCCAAGCCGAGGGGTGAGAAGTGCGCGCCTCAGGAGAAAACTAACAACGGTGATTGTGTGTTTGTTTTTGCTAACAGTAGCAGCAGCCCGTGTGAAGATGATGGTTTCAAGAGTGTGAAGAAATGGGAGCCACCAGAGATCAAGCCCAAGAATTTGAACAAAGGAGTGAAGATCGTGACTGGTTTGGCTTCTGTAATTGAACCTAAACCATAACAAAATTTTGGATTTCTTTCTTCTTTTCTAGTTAATTTCTGCCTTAAATCTTACATGCCGAGGTACCATCTTCTGGTCTCTCTGTAATTCCCTTCGCCTTTTAATGTAAGGGTGTTGAAAAACTAGTAGCAAATAGTACTAATATCATCATAAACATTGGAAAAGAATTGTCCTCTTCCTTGCTTATTTCTTCAGATTACTTTCTCTTGTTTCCTGGTTTTGTAAAAGTAGTTCAAACAACAAACCCTTCTCTTTGTTTGGGTTTTCCTGAATTCCTCGGCGGCCTTGAACGACGCAGGTCTCTTAGTTGTGTGAAAAGACGCGATATGGTCAGCCTTTTTGGTTTGTACTGCCCGTGGTGTGGGGGATTTGGGGCCAAGTATATTTGGGGAACTGAAACCCGGAGAGGCTCTTGGTTTATTCCAAGTGCTTGGCTTTCCGTGCAGTTTTGTCACATTACAATCATTGTGATTCCTTTATTTATTACGCGGGTGATTTAAGACACGCTTTACTGCAATTCAGAATCATTGATAATTGAAAAATGGCGCAGACTGCCTAATGTTAGCTGGTGGGATTCCAATTTTAATTCTCTTGAGTTTGTATATATTTTGTGAGTTCTTGCAACACTCACACTCATTCAAGATTCTTAACATAAATACAGCTTTTCATGTACGTAATAATTGTTAATAATTCAGGTGATCCCACCAAATCAATTATAAAAAGACCCACCTTTCACTCTACATGAGTACCTTCAACACTTTAATGGTGTCTTTAACTTAGTGGTAAAAATTGAGATTTAATGAAAAAATTCTGAGTATTTTGAGTTCCACCGAATATGTGGGTGTTGTCTTATTTTATATTGTTTATTATTATTTCATAGTTGTTAGTCATATTAGGTTCCATTTCTTTTGATGTATTAGTTCGAATAAGAAAATTAGCATAGGATAATATATTGTTTATTTTCATATATGTGGGTCCTGTACAAATGCAAGGTCTCGTATTATTTAATGTTATGGTTGCATAACTTATAGATGGTATAAGTTATCATGGTGAATAATACAATAATAAATGCTTTAGGTAAATGTCTTTTTTACCCTCCATATTCGTGGTAGATGGCATGAGTGAAGGACTAATCGGTAATTTTGTCATCCAATACAAGTAAATACAACAAAGTAAACACTTCATAGATTTTATTAGAATTTAGTGGTACATGTAAGTAAACACCTCATAGATTTTATCAGAATTTAGTGGTACATGTAAGTAAACACCTTACAATTTATAGATATTTTTTCAATCATTCATTTAATTCAAGATAATCCTATCACTCGTTTAACGGAGCTTTAATGTTGTAATCAAATTAAAGTATTGTTCAATTGCCCATTTACTAAAGCATTGTGTAGTTATGTTATCACTGCTTTTGTTGGAAAAAAAAAAGTAACATTAAAGCTGAAAGAAATAAGAGTTTTGGGAGAAGATTAAAACCCACAAACTCCTCGTGCCAATAAAAATATTTTCAGATATTTCAGTATATGATTCTTTCTACAAAATATATTTATTAATATAAGCCAGCTAAAAGAATATTAATAGTAATATAATACAATAAAATACATGATGATGAATATTTACTTTCTTTTAAGCTTTTCAAAAAGACTTCTAATACTTCGGATAAAGACATGTGATCGAAATAAACAAAAGTACACACAGCTTCAAACAAAAAACTCCAACCCCCACCTACCAATAATATGTTTTATTTGATTTCAGACGCAATGTATTATAAAATTTACTGTGTCTGTGAGGTCAAATTTGCAGACAGGGCATCAAATAAATCCTATTTATTTCAAATAAATCCTCAGTAAATAAATAAATAGAAAAAGGGTAATGAGAAAGCAACGTGGTGTTTACTTTACCATTTCTTTTCTTTATTTTCCTGTCTTTATCAGAAGAAGAAGAAGAAAAAAAATATAGATATGGGATTGTTGCTTTAACACGTTTTTGCAGCATCGCGGGTTGCTTGTGATGTATACTTTGATATGGACTTGTGAAGATGCTCTGCACCAATATTGAATGCAATCGCATCCCTTCCTTTTTCAAACTATATATCTTTTCTAACACTATACTCCACTGTCATGGGTTCAATTCCATTCATAAATTCTCTTAATTTATGCAATCAAACTATTGTATTTGTTGTTAGATCAGTGTATAGTTTAATAAAGAGGGAACAACTGTTTGAAAGTTATAATAATAAATGTTGATATGGGGTCTAAGGTCGTTGGTCGCTTATAATGTTTTCAGGATAGTTTGGGAGCTGAGAAAAGAGAATCGTTGGGCTTGTTGTGAGGTCCCCAATTAAGATCCTTCAATGCTTAAGTCAGTGGTGAGGTCGAGATAGAATAATGTGATCTCCTTAATATCTAAAGCTGGTGTAATAAGTATCGTACCTTAAATGCTGTCTGAAAGAGGTATTTATAGGGCTAAAATTGCCCACTTGCTCTTTGCTAGATGTCTTGTCAATCTGAATTCTTCGGGCAATCCATTAGCTCCTATTTGATGGGCTGCCTTGATTAGGTCGGCCGGAAGCGGGCGAGTAAAGGATATGGGCGTATCCAATTAGTAATTTTGAGCCTCCTTGTAAGGTATTTTTGTCATTCTATTGTGTGCCATTATTATCCATTTCAAATGCCTATACATGTGATAAGTTTGGTGTGGTGGAACTTGATTTTGTGTGTAATTTTTTTTACCATTAATATGGAATGAGCGGTTGAACTGATTTTGTCTCAAGTTGCTGATTAATAGACTAATTTAGCTGGCGAACTTGATGTCTCGTGATCATAAAGTTACGGTGTCGAATTCAATAATATTTGAATTTTGGTATGCGTTAATAATAGTTATTAGTTTCCTATAATAGTAGATTTTGATTAGATATTTGACACGAAATTTATGATGTATTGGTAATTCATTCACTAAATATAAGTTCAGATTAGATCTAGATGAGTTCGAATTGAATTCAATACACGGATTTCAAAAGAACTGGATTGGGATCATGAAATTGTAACTATGTATATTTAATTGTTTGACATGGAATTGGATGTTGTTTAACTGCTTTTGTTTATTCTACGCGCATACTCACTATATTTACGCACTCATACAACTTTGACCTCAATACCTCTGGTAAAAAATTCTGAGCCTAAATCGTTGAGGGATGATCTTGTTCAATTGCTTGAGAAAGACAATTTTGATAGTACATGAATTTATTTAATTAAATAGAAAAATATTGAAACGGAATGGAAATATAAATAAACAGTTGATACATGACCCCTCTCACACGGCAATGTCAATGAAGATGCCTGAAAATAGGGGCACCAAAAAAAGTAGCTTTAATCATACCTCTCACCTACATTAAATACAAGATCTCTTCCTTCTTTTTATTTTTTTTTAATTTTATTTTTTCCTCCCAAAGTTGATATTGCCTCCTTTTCCAAATACTAATCTTTGAATTGACTTCAACTCTAAAATCCCCTAATTTCCTCTAATCTAGAATTATTTGAATTTTGAGCAAAATTTTAAAGTTTTTTATGAAATAAAATTATTTATATTACTGTATAAGTTTATTATTATTTACAAATTTTATTTTATTTTTTAACTATGTTAATCTGAACAGAACTTTATAATTTATCACGAATTATTAAACAAGATCCATCTATATCTTTATTTAATTACAAAGTACCCGTTTGGTGTCTTGAATTTTTTTCCCTGTCTAATTTTTTAAATTATTTTATGAATTTTCAGTTTTATCTTCTTTTTTTAAAAACTTTTCATTTCTCTTTTTCTTTCAATAAATTCGTGGTTTCTTTAATATTTTTATGTATACAATGATATATATGTTTTTAAAAATGATAAATAATATTTAAAATTTAAAATAATTGTGCACACATGCTAGGACATAGGAGTTTCTTGGGATCCCACCCTCTTACTCTTATTGACGTTGATCTCAAATTATTTATTTATTTATTTCATATCTCAAATTATTTATTTATTTATTTCATATCTCAAATTATTTATTCTTCGGTGCAATTACTTATCTGCTTCCAGATTTCCCTCTTTTCAAGCCACCTATAAATGTCCTAACTCAGTTCAAATGCTAAAGTCGTCAAACTACTGAATGCGACTGCTGATTTTCTGCATATGGCGCATTTTCCCATTTTTGCGCTGCACTATCTTAATGGGCCGCAACTCCGAGCACAACAATGATGGGCTTTTCTGTAGCATGGGCTACAATCTTGGATCATCAGCCCAAATTAATAAATATACTGTAATTCAGCTCAATTTGTTAATGTCTTTGTCGAATTTGATTTAGATATGAGAATTTTCATTAAAAAAAGACATAAGTAATAATATTATCTCTTAGTGATACTTATCCATTCTATAAATATATATACATTTTTTGCAATTTCACATATAAAATATGAGAGGCAATTTATTTAATATTGGTCTAATTGGGTTATTGTATATTATTTTGGGCCCAATATATGCGTCACCTGGGCCATGAGTACATGCAATCTTTAATCATGGTCACAGATTATTACTTAAATAATTCAAATCTTTTATTATAAAAAGATATTATATTTCTTATTTCATTTAATATATACAATTTTTATAAAATCCAAGATATATGTATAAACTAAAAATAATAATTATACACAGCATACTCTTTCATATTGCCCATTGTAATATTTTTTTTTCATTTTCCAATTTTTTTTATTTACCCTTTTTTTTCTTATATGATGCAGTTATTACATCATTAAATATTCAAATTCAAAAACTGATTCAATACATGAATAATTCAAATCGATAAATGCATTCAAATGGAATAAAAAATAATAAGTTATTGTAAAGTAGACATATATATACCTCAACTTTACTATTTGAGCAAAACCTCAAGTACATTTACTTTATATTATTAGGTTGGATAAAATACCTAATACATTACTGTAAGGTGTTTTACTTTGCACTATGGGGGTCTAACTATCTCGAAGCGCAATACAAATCACTATTTCTCTTAAATAACTTAACCCACCTTTTATAAAATAGGTTTAGTTATTCAACCTAATCAATATAAGTAATCATAATACAATTAATATAATTTTTTTTTTATCCTACCACTCAAATAACTTATATCAAAAAGTAAACGAGACATCCCTATAGAAAAATTCTTATTCGGACTAGGTTTGGCCGAATCAAACCAATCGTAGAGCAAGTATGGTACACTTGCTATGTGATTGATCACTTTCCATAAACTGTATACCAACCACACGACAAGTGTATTGCACTTATCATATAATTGATTCAGGTTCGACCAAATCAGATTCATATTAGAATTTCCCCATCCTTGCATTATTTATCCCATTCAAATGTAATAAACATAATATACATTTATGTTGACCTAGTCATGTTGGTTGATTACTTAATGTAAGAAAAAAGAAAAAAAAAACAAAGGAAATTTCCTCTATGTTTGACTGCAACAAACAAGCAACTAAAAAACAGTCAAAAACTTTTGAGAAATATACATAAACATTGACCTCCCCAAACAAGTCTTTAATTAGTACTATCATCTTGAGTCTTGCATGCCAAATTACCAATCCACCCAACACGTTCTCATCTTCATATTAACCTTCTTCCAAACCTTTCCACCAAACAGTCCCTTATCATATGGCAGTCTCTTCTCCAAATCCGATCCATTTCATAGAAGACTCGCTCTTCTGTACTGGCCCGCTTGCCCTATCCTACTCCGACCCGGATCAGAAATGGGTCATCCGGGAACACCTCATTTCTCTCTTTCAAGATTTCCCTTCTCTCAGGCCCTCTACAGGTTTCTTCACGCACAACGACGGCACGGAGGTTAAGCTCCTCAACGCTACCGGCGAACTACCCGTTTCTCAGCCTGCCCCGCCCGTGCCGGTAACCATTTGGGTACCGGAACTCTACCCGCAAACGCCGCCTGTTGTGTATGTGAACGTCGAGTGCACTAGGCATCCCATCTACGACCACCACCCGTTCGTTGATTCTTCCGGCGCCACCGTATCGTCCTACCTTCAGAATTGGCGGTTTCCCAAGTGCAATCTCTCCGACCTCGTCCGCAGTCTAATCAAGCTCTTCTCCCACAACCACCCGTTTCAGTATTCGGGTCCCCCGAGTTGGACCCACCCGTCCATGGTTCCGAGAATGGAGGCGATGGACAGGGTCGCCTGCATGATCCACTACGACATGGCGGCGATCAGGGCCAAGAACGGGGAAGAAATCGAAAGATTTTCGGCCCTTCAATCCGAGTTGAAGAAACGAGCTGAATCTGTGGAGCATGTGATACTCGAACTCGAGGAAGAAAAGAAAGAGTTGAAGGGAAGAATACAGAAAGTTTGTGATGAATCCGACAGGCTGCTGAACTGGTTGAAAGTCCTTTCAGCTGGTTTTCCCATAGACGAGGCGTTTGGAGGTTGGGATAGAAAGTCGGAAATGATTAGGGAGTGTTTGGCAGCTGATTTAGCAGTCGAGGATTTGATGTATGCGTTGGAGAAAGGAGTTGAGGAAGGAGTGATGAGTTTTGAGGTTTATATGAAGCAGGTGAGGATCTTGGCAAGAGAGCAGTTCTTGCATAGAGCTAAAATGGTGAAGATTGGAAGAGGCAGATTTTAGTCCGGGGAAATTTTAGCTTGAAATCGACTTAATTAAATCTCGACTAATTATATGGTAAGTGCAATACACGTAGTGTGATTGGTGTATGATTAAAAAAAAGTGGTCAACCACATAGTAAATATATCACACTTGCTTTATAATTGGGTTGGTTCAATCAAACATAGTCCAAATAAGAATTTTATTTGTACGCGTGTTTATTTAGTTTGGTTTGAAGAGCTCTTGTTTTCTTTTTCTTTTTTCTTTTTACACTCACACACATAAATTCAAACATGAGACATCCCATAACGATGTCTGTGCCAATTGGATTGTCCGATTGGGACAGTTTAATTTATTGAGTTGTTTGCTTGTTGTGTGGCGAGAAAAATATACGTTTACTTAGCTTGAATTTAAGTTATCATTACCAGTTCAAATTTTATTATAAACCTCGTCATTTTATACAAGCATATCATAAATTGACCGTGTTTGACTCATAATACTTCGGGGAAGTTACGGTAATTAAATTAGAATTTGCAATATGTAAAACTCGATCTAATGCAGTTTAAGCTTAATTACTAATTATATTGGTGTGATTATGATAATCAAAATGGGCTTCTCTTTACCACCAAGAAAATATACACACATATATTGTAGCTTTTTTTTTTTTTTGATAAATTCATATATTGTAGCAGTTAAATTTTATTAATTGTGTAGTTACAATACGTTTAACTCGGTTTATTTATTTACTTCCCTCCAAAAGAAAAATCTAATTATTTTACTATGTTAGTGTAGGTTTATTATTGGGCCTCTATGTAGGCAAACGTATATAGACTACATTAATGGGCCTAATTCTTAAAGATATAATGCACATAAATAGGTTGGATACCGTCCTACCTCGAAAATACTACGATAATTATAAGATTGTGACTCGTGATTTCAAGATATATTATCGTGGGTACATGTTTATTTTTATATTTTCTTTACTAGTGTCTTTCAAATGCATTTTTTAATTAGTTATTTACTTATGTAATTAATGTTTCATATCAAAACATATTAAGTAATGTAATGAAACATATTTTATATTAGTGATATGGAAGTGGTTCGTAGTCAAGGATTAATCGGGGAATATTGTTTTCGACACAATTGCACCCCAAGTTCTTAGAGAGAGAATTTTTGTATGAGTTGTCAAATCAGTGAATAGTAACTTAGGATTAAAAAATAATATATCTTGTATTTATAGTGATTTGGTTATTTTATGGTGAGATAGGGTGCATGTATTTACCATGTGGTAGACGCAGGAAATTACTCTTATGCACTTGTAAGTAAATTATAATTACTATTATATACATCATACAACCCCCCACTCTCGGACAGAATACGTTGGATGAAATTGTAATCTGGGCGAGAGTAGTTGCTTCAACAGAAGAAACTTGGTGTATTGAAGACTTGGTGGCGGGTGGGTGGGAGTCCATTAATTATTCTGCCCCCCCCCCTTTTACCACATTCATTCTTCCCCCCCTTTTTCAAGAGCAAAACCTCAAGTAACACTCATGGCTTCCAAAGGTAAATTCTTCCTCATTTACTAAACTTTTACTTGCAATTCTCTTCTTTAGCATTTTTTGCTTTGTGTAACTATATTGCATTGCCATGTCTGGTGACGAGGATTTTGGTGAGGGTAGTGAGGCGACAGGCTATGAGTGGGCGTTGGTGGGTTGGCGGACGCGTGGGATGAGCGTCTGAGGTGCGGCTCCAAGACGGGAGAGGGGACGTGGCCTGAGGCAGCGCCTCGATTTGTGGGAGGAGTTGGTCCGGGTCCTGGGCAACCTCTGGTCTACAAACTCTGTTGTTCACCTCTTCCCGCCTCTGCTCATTCCCCTCGGGAGCCGAGGATTCTTCTCGATTTCAACGAGGAGAAGGAGGGGCGGGTTCATGGGATGGTTGTTCGCAAACTGAGCCACTGCTTGTGCTGCTGCCCGAGTGGTAGCATCCTGGATCAGCGCTAGCAATGCTTCTTGTGTCAGCTGGATTGTGGCTCCTTGGGGGTGGGATGCCTCCTAGGGGAGGGGCTTTGTTCTGAGGCTGTTGCACATGAGGTGGTTCCTGGCCAAGAGGTGGTCCCGCCACTCCGTCCGGGGGATCTTGTCCATGGAGTGGTGATCGTTCAAGGGGTGGGTGCAGCTCTGCTCCGTTATCATGAGTCTCCGGGGGTAATATCCATCCCTTGAACGTCGCGTGCTCGTAACCTGGTTTGCATTCTCAATGTCGGGGCAATGTTTCCCACTGACGGCGCCAAATGATGTGGCTCGCGACTTGATCGGTGCCCCGTTGCGCGAGATATTGTCCGCTTTGGCTCTGTATGAGCCTCGCGGTTTTGTCCTGAAAAGGCTCATCGCTAGGGAGAGGAGGCATTGAGACTTATAAGCCACTCAAGCTTTTCGTCTGCAACCGATGTGAGATGCTTTGAATGGCATATGTATATGATTGTCAAATTTATTCTAAAGTAATGTTCGATACCTTAGTAATTTATTCAATTCTTAACTCTCAATGTGTGGTGAAATAAAAGCAATAAGCAAAATTGTTTAAGGGTAAATAAATTCATTTCCAAGACTATAAGGATATAATCATTTAAAGTGTAGTTTTTCACAACAAGTGTGTAAGAATACGCCACTTAATTTCATTTTTTTCGTGAAATTTTATGACTGTGTCTGAATTCATTATGTTAATATTGCAGAATTATGTTCAAAAGAAAAAATATTGATGTTATGAAGTTATTATTGTTATGATGATATCATTACCGAAACATTCTGCCTTTAAAATTGAACATCTTTTATTACACTTCTAGAAAATAATATTTAAAACAAATGGATAATCACACCACATTTCTCGTGAGGTTTAGTTTAACTACACGTAAATTTTGTGTGGTTTGAAAAATTAGTATCCCTAATATTTTTTTGTCTAGTAAGTATATCCACCAGTTAGTCAAAAATTTTCGATTTTGCTGATATTTACAAAGAATAATTGAAAAAAAATTCATAGTTATATCCGATTGATTTATTACTGACTTATTGCAGTTTTTTTTATTTTATTGAACCACCCATATATATCTTCATGATGGTACAAAATTATTATCTTCCATCAAATAACATCAAATTATAATATCCTCCCCTCTCCTCTCCAATTCAGCTATATAATTTATCCAACAATCAAAATCCCCCCTCAGCAATTCATTTAGAACTATATATATATATATATATATATATATTAAAAAGCGTAAAGACCAAATTGCCCCCAAACCTCCCACTAATTCAACTATCCTAGTGGACGTAACTGCCGCCAGAGGTAATTCGGTAATTTCATATTACTCTTTCGGAAATTTACATTTTGGTCCCTAGGCTAAATTCCTGCACCATCACTTCAAATGCTAGTGCAAGTGGAAATATATATCTCATCCTTATAAAAGTAATTTGATAAAAAAAAAAGAAGTCAGTATTAAGTCAATCGGGTAAATATAGATTTTTATTCAATATTTTTTTTGCTAATATTCAATGAATTTTGATTAATAAATGGACCTTTTTATTAAACGAGGACAAATCTTAAAAATATTTACGTGTAATTACACAAAATCTAATCGAGAGAATGTGTAATTAGCACTAAAATAAGTGAAACGAGAAATTTTTTTGAAGATGGGCCCCTTTAGAGCAATGTGCACGTTGTATGTTAATACACGGCTTTTAAAATTCATAAATGCTTATTAATAATATAATGGAAAATTTATAAATAAATTTGAAATATTACAGTAGGGAGCAATTATGGGTAAAGGTGGTATTCCGGAAATAAAGTTGTTAAATGTCGGTACGCGACTACATGACATAAGAAAACTAAAATCGGACTGCTGTAAAACTTTCACGAGGGGTAAGAATCCTCTACTTTGCGGCCTCTTGGCGTCTTCCTCAAATCTCACAGATCAAGAATACTCATCAACCTCCCTCCCTTCCATAGTCTCCCCACCTTCAAGATCCAGAGCCCAAGTTATTAAAAAAGTTAAACTTGAATATGAAACTGTTAATTCTTATTTACGCTTCTAATTTGCGCCAGAATTCCATCACGGGTTCTTGAGATCCCCAACACCCTCTCTCTCAACTTTTGAAATCTTTCAAACTTTTTTTCCATTATTGGCTTCCTCTAATGATTCTTGACGCCCGTACAGTCATATGCGTTTGATAACTACGCTGCATTTTCAGGAGAACGGCTTTCTTGCAGATCGGAGATGCGGATTTTCAGTCCCGTCGCCGTTTTGTCTATTTTGCTTTCTTTTTTCGCATCTGGGTCATTCTCTATTGAAAATTTCCGCCAAGCGTGAGTTTCCTGTTTCTTTGCTCTTTTGGCTAGTTGTTTTCGTGGCGGTTAACGTGCATTTGCTTGCTTGATGTGGGGTTGTCATGCTTCTCGATTATTCGCGATGCATTTTATTTTTAATTTTTTGAATTCTGAGAATTCTTGGTTGTTTTTATTTTAAATTGCCACATTCATGTGCTGTGTAATTTTCGGCTTCTTTCCGTCTGGTACTTCGTTAGTTATTTGGAAGCGCTTACGATGTTCTGATGATATAATTTGAAATAGATTTGGGGGCGGGGAAGTTGGTCTACAGTTGTTGCAATAAATTTTCGAATGAATGCTTGTATTTTCCTGTAACTGTATTACATTCAGCAATTTTCTCTAATAAAACAAAATATTGGGTGGAATATGAGGATTTAGTATATGGCCGCTTTGACATTGTTCTTCCCATTTCCTGTAAGAATTAGGGCGAGGGTTATAAAATTAAGAGAGCTTTTTAGGGTTTTTTCCTCGAAAATGGTGAGTGATTGCTGTAGATCATTTCATTCTTTATGCAAGGGGAACTTTTTTCAATGCCCGGGGAGCAGGGTGGGTTCATGCTCTTTTGGTAATAAAGTGTGCTAATTCTACCTTGATTCAACTTCTTTTGATTGCAATCACTTACTACACTTAAATTAGGCATTAGAATCTAAAAGAAGTGGAAATATTTTTATTTCTCTGTTGAGGGAAATCAAAATATCAAGGATAACAAGAGTCAGAAAGATAAGGAAAGGTGAAAGATACCACACGGTCATCCGTTGCTATGTTCATTAGGTAGGTTTTATTTGAACTTTTTTAGTTTGGTTGTTTTCCCCTCTTATGCATTTATTTTATGGCTTAACCTTAGTGCTTAATATATTTTGGTGTCTACTTGCGTATGCATCCATGCCTTATCTCAGTTGGATTCAAGAATGCTCCCTATATCAGTATGTTCATTCATTTAATTTTTCCTTTGCACAGGTTTCCTATTATAGAACCGGATCCTGGCCACACAAAACTCCGCCTTTCAAGAGAAGGCTTGGAAGCTATTGAGAGAATCACCAACCCTATAGCAGCTGTTGCTGTAAGCCATGATTGCATGCTCACATGCACTTTGTCATTTTATTTTTTTTTCTACGAGCAAAAGTACATCTTCCGCCTTTTTGTAATAATTGTAATGCATTCTTAGAACACATGAAAAAAGTGTGCTAGTTTTGTCTTGTACTGCTTGGTGCTTTTGAAGTGTTCGTTGACTCATTAGGTTGGTCAGCATTTCATGAGTCTTTGATATAGTGTTACATGAAATAAAGCCTTCTTTTACTAAGCAAAATTTGTCTGCATCAGTCATGTTCAAGCATCAATAACCCTTTTTTTGACATCATTTTACAACTGTATTCCCAGGTTATTGGTCCATATCGTTCTGGAAAATCGTTCCTGCTTAATCAACTTCTGTCACTGTCATGTTACGAAGGTGAAGTCAAGTTACTTTTTCATGTTAAATATCGCTCTCGGTTCTCTTGCACTTTTTTTCTGATTCCTGACTTTGAACTCCAAACTTGGCAGGTTTCGGTGTTGGGCACATGCGCGATACCAAAACGAAAGGTTTTATGCTAGATTGTTGTGGATTATGGCTTATGCTTGTATGGAACATTCGACATGATTTCTTGATAGTGCTGAAAGTTTTCCATTCATTTCTATAGGTATATGGGTATGGGGAGCTCCAGTGGAACTGGATATTGATGGTGTTAAAACTTCTGTCTTCTATCTTGATACAGAGGGATTTGAAAGTATTGGGAAGTCAAATGTATATGATGACAGGTAAGTCTCCAAAGCGTGTAGTCTAATTTTCTAAACCTTGTGATTGATAGTGTAAATATTTTATAAATGCTGTTGTTCGATTGACATGGTTTTACACCACTTGATTTGCAGGATTTTTGCCCTGGCAACTGTGATGAGTTCTGTGCTGATATACAATCTACCTGAAACGGTTTGTGCCTTAGCCCGTAACTATCATCCCTCTTGTAGCACACACAGGAACAAATTTATGGAGTGGATAGGAACTTCAGTTATTAAAAGATTCTTGTCAACTGACCTGCTATTATTATGTAGTATGGGGCTGTGGAATTGTAAAACTAAGGTTACCTACACTTCTATGCATGGGAGAATAGATTTGTAGACAAAATGTATGTCATGAATGTCATTTATTCTGTTCCATAGAGTAAGAGAAGGTAGTTGGAACCATCAGTATTTTCAGGCTGTAATGCTATCAAAGTTAATAATAATGAAAAAGACGCTAAAAAATTTTCAATGCCTCAAATGATTGAAACATTTTGGACTTTCATCAGATTAAGAAGGATTGCATTGGCAGGGATTGGAATGTTGAGGGTACCAACGCATATTTTTTCTTTTTAATTGATTAACCAGTTACTAATGCCCTTCAGGTGATGTAATCGCTCCTCTAATGCGAAAGGTGATGCAGTCATTAGCAGAAATATTTATGGAATTCATTGGGATACCATTCTAGATGTTAAAACTTATCTTTCCCAGAAGTTTTTGAAGCCTAGGAAGTGAATAAGATATTTCTATTTGGTTTTGAGTTGAGTTTGTTAAATGTAAAGTATGCTATATGCTGAGTGCATTCTATATTTTTTATAACTCTCTCCAAGGGTTATAATCACTAAATTGAAGTATCGAAAGGACTAAATATAAATGATGATAAATTACTATTTTCCACTTGCATTTACTTTTTTCATGACAGCTTGTGCAATCATAGCGTCCTATTTTTTCTTTGAATACTTTCTGTGATTGGCACGAGTGCTCATAATCCATTCTGAGTTAAGAATTTAAGATTGATGCTAATTTTGGTATTGCTTTATTCTTAGATACGTGAAGCAGATATATCTCGGTTATCATTCGCAGTTGAGCTTGCTGAAGAATTTTATGGAAGGTTTGTCATGTTAATTGAAAGTTACTAGTTGCACATGCACCCTCCTTTTTTTTTTTGTTTACTGAAAGTCACTAGTTGCACATGCATCTTTTTTCTTTTGATTACTTTAATTTGGCATCTTGCCCTCAGTTTCTTCTTCTAATACTGTTTTTTGTTGTTTGTTTCTTGCACGTGCACGAGAAACAGAGTGAAGGTAATTCTACCATTTGTCTGATACGTCTCTTTTCTTTGTGTTTCACTTTTTTGTCCAAAAGAGAACAAAGGAAATAAGGTTTCAAACATTCAAGTTTGCTATCCTTTGATTTGTCCTGCAGGGGCAAGATGTGGCTTTTGAACCCGCTAAGTTATTATGGTTAATCCAGCGTGATTTTCTACGTAAGTATACCGAGAATTATCTGTATAAAGCTTTAGACACTTGATAATTTAAGTCACAGTTGGTGTACTGTCTGTACATTGTGGCCTACAAGTGACTTACTGTTTAAGAGCCTGAATTTGTTGTAGAGTAGATCTTCCCCTTTTACTTGTTTAAATTATTCTTTTCCTGAATTATTGACCGGAGTTCGTTGTTGGCGTTTTCAGAAGGAAAGTCAGTGCAAGAAATGGTTGACGAGGCTCTTCGACGAGTACCTAATACCAACGGTCAGTTTCCTCAGCCTGCATACCGTAGTTGTCACTTATTTTAGACTATGATTCCAAAAATAACATAGGGGTTTATTTTGAGCAGGGGACAAGAATATTGATCAGGTATGTTCAGTCTCTATTTTCCTAAGTGATTACTAGTATCTCTTGCCAGAACTCTCGTACTTATGTTTTTGGTCATTGCTTTCAGGTTAACCAGATTCGTGATTCTTTGGCTATCATGGGTGACAATAGCACAGCCTTTAGCTTACCTCAGGTTTGTGTTTGTTGTTTTAAATTTTGTGGGTCCAAAAGTGGTGATTGCTATTGCTCTAAATGATGGCTTGACTTAATAATTTCTGTCTAGAACATGGAATTTATTAAGAAGGACAAAGATTGTTATGGGAGGTTGAAAATGTGCTGATCCTGATGACTACAACAATGACTTGAAATTGTAACGACCATGCTGTGCTTGAGATTCCGATTTTTTGGCACTCTGCTATTATGTTAGGAATCAAAATACAAGTATTGTGGGTAACTGAGGTTTATTCAGATTGCAGCCTGTTGGTGTTTTATAACAGTGCCAAGATTGAGGAGTACACCCTATGCCCAGACAAATACTTCGTGGGTTATGTTGCCAACCCTAAATGGGTTAATCTTCCTCAAAATTACCCAATCTTAACTTAGATGATGTGGCTCTCAAGAATTCTTAATCATGATCTGAGCAGTAAAAAAACAAAAATGGTTTATATTCCGACCTTTGAACCCTCTCCTAGAGTTCCGTGTCAAATCAAGAATATCAAAGATGGATGTAAGGAATCATGGAGTAAAATTTTGTACTTAGGTTGTGCTTGAAGCTGGTAACTGGTGAAACGTTTTGGTAACTCAACAGGAAAATAGTAGATTTCAGGAAACAAGCAGATAGCAGATTCTCTGCCATTTAACACATAATAAATACTACTACGACTTTATTAGCCTTCTTCTGTTCTTCATGCTTGATGTATTTGTTTGACTGTAATCTGTTTTAGATTAGGCTTTTGCTGACAATACTCATGAATCCACAAAATTTCAGAATGAATTAATAGCCTAATCTGACCTGTGGTACAGCCCCATCTTCTACGCACAAAGCTTTGTGACTTGAAGGATGATGAACTTGATTCTATATATGTAAAGAAGAGGGATCAGTTGAAAACAGTTGTATCGTCTATCATCCGTCCGAAGATTGTCCAGGGTAAATCTCTCAATGGGAAGGAATTTGTTTCTTTTCTGGAGCAGGTGCTGTTTTCCATCCCATCCTGGTTTCATCTTATCTTGTAAAACTTATTTAGCTTCTTATTCACTTTTTCATCTATACTTGAGGTTGATATTGTTTTGTTTCCCGAGATGTTATATACTAAAAGTATAAAAATTGTGTAAAAATAGGAAACATTACTTTGAAAAAACAATTCAAATTTGTGCACAGAACATATAAAGATAATAAGGCTTTCAGAAGCAGTTTCTGAATTGTTCGGTTTGATGGCCTTACCTAAATGATAATTTGTATTCCAGATTCTTGAGGCCTTAAATAAAGGGGAGATTCCATCAACAGGGTCCCTTGTGGAGGTCTTCAATAAGGGTATTCTGGAGCGATGTTTGAAACTGTATAGTAGTCGTATGAGTAATTTGGGTCTGCCGACATCGGAGGAGTCTCTCCAACGAGCTCATGAAGGTTCTAGTAAAGCAGCAATGGAAGCTTTTGACGAGCAACATTTTGGCCGTCATCACGCAAAGAAATCAGCTGAGCAGTTAGTTGAAGAAGTTGAGAAGGTGAGAAACTGAGAATAGGAACTTTGCTGCCATAATTCCTAGAAACTTTTGTGCTTATTCATGAGTCTATGCAGGTATACAAGAACTTTGTTCTGGCTAATGAATTACAATCCTCAAAGCTGTGTGAGGCACTGTATATAAGGTGCGAGGAAAAAATGGACCAACTTCAAGTCCTAAGACTTCCATCTATGGCTAAATTTAATGCAGGATTCCTTCAATGCGACCAAAGTTTTGAAAGAGAATGCGTAGGACCTTCCAAAAGCAACTATGAGATGCGGATGATGAAGGTGTGGAATTATCTTTTCGTCTTGTCTATGTTTTTTGCAATTATGTTTATTTATGTTTTACCCCCTAGATTTCTGATACATGGGTGTAAGTAAACTTGAAATTGAGAAGTTATGTAAATCTTACCTGTCCTGGTCTTGGGATTTCTTAGTCCTTAGAAAATCATTAGAATGCCACTACTCAGGTGGGGAGTAGAAACGTGAGAATGGGACTTGGGAACTGTTGAAAAATTATAGCCAGTTATTAAATAAAGCTTGAATGAGAGATAGGACTGAAGGAAGAAAGTATTTTGTAGCACAGTACTTTCTATTTGTAGTTCCACTTTTGGTTTCTAAGAATGCTGTTGTTTATTGCTTTCTTAGATTTCATGTCACCTTTACCAATTGCGTGTCATTATAACGCTTAGCTTGTAAATGCAGATGTTGGGGAAATCAAAATCTCTATTTATTAAAGAATACAACCACAGGCTCTTCAATTGGTTGGTGGCGTTCTCACTTGTCATGGTGGTGGTGGGTCGGTTTATCATAAAGTTTATTCTGATCGAGATTGGAGCATGGATACTTTTTATTTTCTTAGAGACGTACACACGGATGTTTTGGACCTCGGAATCTCTATATTACAACCCAGTGTGGCATGGTATTGTGAGGACTTGGGAAGCGGTTGTATACAGCCCTGTTCTTGATTTAGACAGGTAAGAAACAAACATAATCCTTCTTTTTACTGCTCGGGCACATACAACTACTGCAACGCTAAACTTGCTCCGTGCCAATAACAATGTTGTAATTTCAACTAATCATAGATATAAATGTTTGTATATCTGGAAGAGAAGAAAGAAATTTATTAAGATCTCTTGAGAGAAGAAAAGATATGTACTGTATGCAAGAAAACTGCCATGCTGACGGAATTAATATTGTGCAACAGATGGGCGATCCCTCTTGGCGCAATCGCAACAATACTGGTGCTGTATTGGCGATGTTATGGGAGGCGAAAACGTTCCCGTTGGGCATTGCCTCTCTACAACAATCAGAAAGACCAACGAAGATCAGAATGAAAGATATAGACACGATGGAGCATATATGTTGCTCCATCGTCCCATCATTCAGCCTCAGGTGCTTTTTCATTTTTATATACAAAGCACGCCTGGTTGATATCAGGTAGGTCAAAAAGAGATCTCCTGGTGTTGGTGTTGTAACAATGTACTGTGAAATGTACAATGATGCATGGTCTCTCGATCAAACGTGCACTTTAGGCTGTTGGATATCTTGTCATGAACGATCTGAGGATGATTTGTTGTCGAGCCTGAGAAGAATGCAGAGATACGGAATTCTTAAAGAAGCACAATTGTTGTTAGTACTTTGGCAAGTCTGCCTGGATTTTGATTTTGGTGGTGTAAAGCAAATATTAATATATCTTTCGTTTCTATTTTCTTTCTATGTCGTATTGCACTCGTCGGAGTTGTTTAAGTCTGTTAGGTTGCACCTTTGGATCAAAGGATTTCAAAGTAACAAATTTATTTATTTATTTGGTAAATAATTGATTATTGGTATTTATGGTTATTTTTCTGAAAATTTCAGGAAAAATTGACTTGCTTCTTTAAAAACTAAGGATTTGATATTTATTCGAATTGAGTTTGCAGGGCGGATTAAGTAAATAATTGGATAGACCACCAATTATTTTGTTAATTTTAATGTATGTAAAACATGACCGTGTGATACAGTAAGAATCTTGTTCTTATGATCCATATCCTCATTAGAAATTATGTGATCAAGAAAATATTCACTACAGCTACTCTCATAATTGTACATAGTTAATTTCTACCATTGATTGATCTTTCAATAATATAAGTCGACGTGCAATAACTAAGAGCCAATGGTTACGAATATTTTGCTTTTGTTTACGCAAAGGTTGAAATATATAAACAAGTAACCATTTTCAAGCTAAACAATGTAAGTAGACAAATAGAGATATATTTTGCTTAAATTATGGGGGAAAATGCAAAAATCTCCCCTGTGTTTTTGCGAAGTTGCAAAAAATCCCGTGTAATATATATTATCCAACAAAAAAGCCCAATTCATCAATTTTTAAAGGGGAGTGAGATTCATCCACGGACGTGTGAGTGGTAGAATTTCTTTCAACTTTTTACCCATTTTGGGTAGGCGAAAATGTCCAAATTAGTCATGTTTGATATATAAATAACACAAATAGCATTTAACTTTAATAAATACGATTTGATTTTAAATAAATAAAAATAAATTATAATATTTAAACTTCTTAAAAAATATTATAAGTTTTATTACTATTTATTTATAATAATTATATATTATTAATTAATAATATTATTTAGTTTCACAGATATTGTAATACATTATTATCTTAGTAAATAATTTTTACATTGTTATTTAGTAAATTAGTAACTAATTTATTTAAAAATAAAAAGTTGCAAAAATTTATATATTTATATAAATAAAAATTAATTTTAAATTATATGTATTTGATTTTTAAATAAAAGTTTTAATTAAATATAATATATATAGGCAAAGACAGTCGCCGCCGTCGAGCCGGAGCCTAGTGTTTAGAGAGGGGGATGCCCCTTCTCCTTTTTCTGGGGGATGGCGCCGTCACTTCAATCAGGGGCAATGCCATCGCCCCTTCTCCTTTTTGGGTGATGCCGTCGTCTATATATATCTATACATATATATATATATATCATATTTATATATTTATTATTGCATATTTTATATATAATGGTTTAAATATATATTATTTATTTTTATAAATTTATATAGTATAAAATATAAATTCATACTTTTTAATATGGACCTTAAAAAGACCAAACAGTGATAAGAAGTGATGGCATACCGGCCATATCATTAAAAAGTTAACGGTGTTAGTTCCATTTAACGGACATGAGCGAGCAACATTTTAAAAAATACAAGGGAGTTTTTTGCATTTTACCCCTAAATTTGGGGTTAACAATATTGACATATATACATATAGGGGTATTTTAATTTACTTATCCAATTGATTATATTTTTTTTCTCTAAGTACTGCATCATCTGAATATTGATAACTAAGTTTGTTTTCAAACTCATCATGGTTTGCTTGGAACTTGTATGTATGGTGCAGTAAGTCAAATTCTCAAGATAAGTGTAATTCATGATAATATTTTTAGTAAAAGAACTTTTTTAATATACAAGATTGTCATCTGATTGACCTAAATATTATTTTTTTACGAGCTTCCACACAACCTATATTATAAGTGAACAACCAGGAAAACTGTATTCATGATTACTTGTTAATATTAAATCTTAGTTGTTAATCCTCAATCAAACTTAGTCTAAGAAAAGAGAACGTTTAACCTACTTAACTATGAAGATAGCATCGCATTAGTTACATGACAAATCGTAATAAGAGTTATTAATTGAATGTATGCGTATTACATAAATATTTCGATGGACTATTAAAATGCATGGCATTTATGGAACTACATACTCTAGACCGGCAACTATGATCATTGTATAGCACGATTACTCAACAAATCAAGTTATATATGTGCATGTCGCGTGAGTTCATGTTAATATTCCACATTTACTATTGTTTCTAAAACTTAATTGTTCGATTGTTGTTTGTTTTGTTCGTTTCTTTTCAATTTTCATCTTTCATTATTTAACGTTCAATTGCATCGTATGAACTACTATATATGTGTTTCTTTTTATATGGACGATTAATTTTTTAGACGCGAGTTTATATTTTTATACCGAATTCTTTCGACCTTCAATCTTACTTATCGTTAACTTCATTTCAAACGCTTTTAAACAATGATGGTACATTACATCAATAATTCATGTCAACACACTTCAAGACGCTATATAGGCTTCCCTTTGTGTATCGTATGAAGATATCACTTAAAACAATAATTCTTTTCTAGGCGAATGTATTTCGTATTATCAAAAGGGATCTAATTTGTATCATGTGAACTACTGTGTGTTTATTTTTATAAGGGCGACTAATTTTATAGATTCTATTTAATATTTAATTAACAACAAATTCTGTCGACCTTCAATTTTACTTCTCATCATTAACTTCATTTCATACACTTTTAAATAATTATAATATTACATCAAACAACTGATAAATAGTAAATATACCTAGTTCGCCTCGTAAAATTTGTATCCACTCACTTCAAGACGCTATATAATTCGTTATTTTTTAGTTGGTTTTGGGTATGTTGTAAATATTTTCTCCTATTCTAGCCATTTTCAGAAAGTATGTAAGTATTATTCAATGTAATTATTATTATTAAGATAAAACAAGATAACAAATCAATGATTTTACTCTAGTGATTACTTTGTTGCATCGTCCAAAAAACTCTTGTTTTCCTTTACAAAGTTAATTGGATTTTCTCTTTAAAAAAGTTTGAATAGTAATATTAAAGCAATACCTAAAGTTATAATACAAAATCCAATATGTGCTCTATGTAATAAATGTATATAACTATATATATATAGGCTCCCAATGAGGCCAAATATTCACCACAAGCTTACCTCTTCCATTAGGTTTTTTGAGTACTATTTTCTGTGTCAAGTCTGGTAGGTTTCATCCTCGCTCGATTGTTCTTAGTATTTTTCTTAGAGATTCCATATCTTAATTTTTACATCTTACAAATAAATTCATTCTCACTTGATTTTTTTTTGAATTTGCAGTTTGAAAATGAGTAATGAAGCAGGAAAAGGTAAAATTTTCAGTTTTCTTATTCCATATGCTCTATGGTATCATTTTCAATTCATGTCTACCTATATCTTATCAATCTGGTTATGCTACATTTTAAGCCAAAAAACAACGAAGTATATGATTTTACTGTAAAAAAATTGTGTTTGATGAAGTGAAAAGTTTATGGTACTTCGATCTTTTGTGTGGCAGAAGTTTTTCAAGCGTTGTTTGAAATGTTAGAGTAAAATCTTTCGACAAATTACTGAGAAAGAACGTATACGTTCCCTAACATGCAAATTTACCGCCAAAACACGATAACGAATGGTTTCAAAAAGTTTTTGCACCCAATTATGGTAAATAATTGATTATTATGGAGAGATAAAAAGTTTCACTCGACACGTGAATTTCGCATACATGAAAATTTTCTGGTATACGTTAATATGCATGGTTACATACATTAGTTTACATATATATATATATATACATATATATTTGGGATAATTTGTATAAACATATGTTAATTTTATTATTTCAAAGAATGTAATATAAGATGATTCATTAATATACACTGAAATTGCATCATTTTCATTTTAAATTACACCTATTAATTAGAGGGTTAGAATTTTTTATCACATTGGAACTAAAAAAAATCATCATATGATCTATTTTTCTTCTTGATTCTTTTTCTACTTGCTATGATAATATTGTACAATTGTCTGCAGCAGACTTGACTCAAGTGAACACCGAAAACCAGGTCTCTTCCAACCTTATAATTTTACGAAAGAGAGAAAAAAATAAATAAATAACAAGAAGAAATAATTGTTTTCATTTTGGCACAAAAAATTCTCAAATACTTACTTAAATCTTGCATCAACAATTCAAGGAAGCAAAAGATCAACCGGCCGTCGAGCAGACTACTGATCCGGCAGGGGGTACCGCCGTCCCGACAGAACAACCACTGTAAAACAAAGCTACTCTTTTAATGTTTCCACGAGATCAATTTCCTTAAAAATAATTGAAATTTTCGAACAAAAAATTGTTTTTACGCATATTAATAAATCCAGATTTGAATTAGTTACCTATCATCCTTACAATGTGTACAGGAGTGCTAATGAAAATGTAGGGCACAAAGCACCGAAGACGTCGGCCGCGCCTTCGAGGCCAAACCCTTCGCGTAAGCGCACAGCCGGACGGGGAGAAGCGAGCGGCGCAAGCGAGGAAAGCCAGAGCCAAAGCAGGCGAGGATACACGTCGCTTCGGATGCGCGCAGAGAACCATCCGGATGTTTTGAGGGAGAAGAAGGCCAAGGGAGCCAAGTCCAGCGGGAGCAAGAAAGATAAATGAAGAAACAAAGATTGATTTATAATAAGAAAGTATTTGATATTATGTCAAAGCTAAGAGGAGCTATTTTTATTTTTATTTTTAATTCAAATTGGGTTTGATAAGACCGAATTAATACTTATATATGTAGTGTGATTGATTGAATGAAATAATTGGTCAGAACACCAAAATTATGATGTTTATTTTAACTAGAAAGTGTCACGTGCGATGCACGTGCAAAAACATATTTTTAGAGGTGAATATATAATTTATTAGTTATAAAATATATTAAATTCATATTCTTATTTATTTTTATATTGTTGAATCATTACTATATAATTATATTTTCAAAAATATTGATAATAGTTATTTTAATTGATGAGAAAACTATTTAATTTGTTATTTGTAATTCACTTCTAAATTTAATTGATAATATTAAATAAACTATTTATTCCTTAAAATTGAATTTTTTGCATTTTGTATTTAATATTATTATATTTAATAATTTTCTATTAGAAGAAATTAATGCAAAGGTAAAATATAATATATATAAAAATTAAATATTAAAATAAAATTAACGAAGTCCCTTATTTTTGGTTTTTTTATACGAAATTACAGTTTAATAAATTTGATCATGATTTCTTAGAAGCGTTTTTTTAATATCTATTTGCTATTTTTTTAATTTTATTTTATGTTTTTATATTATTTTTTGTGAAATATTGTATTTTTTATTTTACTACCATATCCTTAATTCTTTTCTTACATTTATTGATGTATAATAATTTTAATAATCATTTATTAACTATTTTTGGTAAAAATTTAATCTAATAACACATATCCAGAGTATCAATATTAATTTGTATTCCAATGTTCTATAATTATTCTAATTATATTTTACTATCATTTCTAAAATTTGTCAAAATATTGTTTACATTCTTCATTAACTTCAAAATTTAAAATATTATTGCACAATATGTTATCATTTGCATTTTTAACTTCATGTTTTTTGTTTGATTTCTTCACCTATTAATTCATATAGATTTAACTGGTATTATCTATTTCTTATTAAAAAGTATTTTATATTTTTAAAAGCTTAAATCTTTTATGTACATACAAGATTATTTAATATTAAATAATTAGATAATAAGAGATTCATTGGTCATTTAAATTTTTCTATAGATAGTGCTTTATTTACTGATATGTTTTATTTTTAATACTTAATACTTAATTTACTTTTGTTAATCATGACATCCTATAATTATGTTAAATGTATTTACTATTTTTACAAATTCTAATGTGTACAATCTCCTTTTCAACCTCATTAGTTTTTAGCGCAATATTCTTATATACAATATTATTTATTTTGGGTGGGTGTTTACATAATGTGTTTAGTTAGAAATTGCATATTGGTATTTTATATTCTTTAGTATGTTCTCATAGTACTTTATTTATTTTGATCATATTTTTAATTTTTTTTTTCTTTTAGATAGCATATGTTGTCATTGTAATTTAAATCTAAATTGCACTTATCAGTATTATTTTATCCCTATTATATTATGGGGAAAAAAAGAGTAAAAATACAATCTAAAAAACAATTATCTTAGTATTAATATCAGTCTAAAGTCACTCATTTTAAAATTTTCAACAGACTCCTATAATAGTGCTTTATTTATCGATATGTTTTATTTTTAATACTTAATTTACTTTTGTTAATCATGACAATCTATAATTATGTTAACTGTATTTATTATTTTTTACAAATTCTAATGTGTACACTCTCCTTTTCAACCTCATTAGGTTTTAGCACAATATTCTTATATACAAAATTATTTATTTTGGGCGGGTGTTTACATAATGTGTTTGGTTACAAATTGCATATTGGTATTTCATATTTTTTAGTATGTTCTTATAGTACAAATTGTTAATATTTTTTCTTTTAGATAGCATATATTGTCATTGTAATTTAAATCTAAATTGCACTTATTAGTATTATTTTATCTCCATTACATCATGGGGGAAAAAAGAGTAAAAATACAATCTAAAAACAATGATCTAGTATTAATATCAGTCTGAAGTCACTCATTTTAAAATTTTCAACAGACTCCTATAATAAAATTGAGGATTTTTATTTTAAATTTTCTAAAATTTATTATCATTTTTTTTTTATGTTTTGAAGTTTAGATTAGTATATATATACATCTTACTCATATGCTATTCATTTTAAATTTTATAGTGACCGGGTAAACCAATGTTTATAAAAAAAGTATTTAAAATCGTTCCTAGCAAATTAATGTAAAATTTTATTTGCATTTATATGTCAGAATATATTAATCATTCTCCAAGTAATTCAAATAAGTTACGAATACCAAATACTTTTATACTTGGATAGATTAATTTTCTTCTTATAACTAATTCTTATTTAGGGATAATTATATTTACACCCCCTAAGCTGTTAGTTCATAGACCACTCCAATCTTTTGAATAATTACACATCACCACCAAAAACATCGATATTATTTACCTAAATCACCTTGCTTTTTTAAAAAATACACATACACCCTCCAAAAGTATCATATTATTACACAACTACTCTTATTCTTTGGCTATTAGGGATGATTTATATAAACAAACCATAAATCAGGCGATTTAAATGTATCCATCTAATTTATTATTGAAAAGAGTATCATAATAAGGATACATATATTTTTCTCACAATAGGAATAAACACTCAAGAGATTCTCACTATTATATATTTAATCATAAGTTGCACATAGCAGTATTATTTTAGTTCCAGTATATTATGATACAAATCAAAAGTACATAAAAGTATAATCTAAAAATAATCTTCTACTACTAATATTAAAATAAAATGAATTAGTAAGAGGTCACCATTGTTATATTTTTCGAAAGCATTTCTAATTTAATAAGAATTATAATCATTTTTATTTAAAATTTCATGATATCTATTCTTGTGTATATATATATATATTTTTTTGAAGTTTACTATTTTATGTATTATTCAGATGCTATTTATTTTAAATTATATTTTGTGCTAGTAAATAATATTTTTAAAGTATTTAAAATTTCTTTTACTAATTAATCATTTAGATATATTACTAGCCTATTCTTGTTAGTAGGATATATTATTATGCCCAAGAAATTTAGAGGTATTAGGTCTCTAATTAAATGGTCTTCTTTTGATAGAATTTTATTCTTTCATAACTAATTTTTAAGTATTTTTAAAAAGATAACTTAAGTAAGGGTTATGAATGTCTTTTCACAATGGGGAACAAACACATTCGAGATTCACACTTTTTATATATAGTATAGATATAGATGTACGTAAAACATGACCGTGAATGTAAGAAGCCGCAACAACAAATGAAAATAATCATTTCAAACAACAAATGAACACAAAGCGAATCATTCTGCTATAAAATGGACTTAAGTGATACAGTAAGAATCTTGTTCTTATAATCCATATCCTCATTAGACATCATGTGATCAAGAAAAATATTGACCACAAGTACTTTCATAATTTGTATTATTGATTGATCTTTCAATAATGTAAGTCGGCGTGCAAGAATTAAGATCCAATGGTTCATAGCGAATATTGTGCTTTTGTTTACGTTAGGTTGAATTCTATAAACAAGTCACCATTTCAAGCTAAACAATGTAAGTAGACAAATAGAAATATCTTTAGCTTAAATTTTGGGTTAACGATATTGACATGATATATATTACGTTAGGGTTATTTTAATTTACATCCCGGCCTATTGAGTAATTTTTTTTGTCTAATTACTGTATTATCTGAATATTGGTACTAAGTTCATTTTAAAACTATCAACATGATTGTTTGGACTCGTATATATGGTGCAGTAATGTCAAATTCCCGATAAGTGTACTTGATAATATCGACAGAAAAAAGGATTAATTTTTTATATATGCGAGATTGTTATCTGATTGACCTAAACATTATTTTTTATGAGCTTCAACGCGACCAAGGAAACTGTATTCCTGATTTACTTGTTTCAATATTAAATCCTAGTTCTTAATCCTTAATCAGACTTAGTCGAAGAAAAGAGAACGTTTAACCTACTTAACATTGAAGATAGCACCGCATTAGTTACATGACCAATCGTAATAAGAGTTATTTCTAATGCATAAGTCTTATATAAATATTTCGATGGACTCTTAAATGCATGGCATTTAGCGAACTACGTAATCTAGATCAGCAACGATGATCATCGTATAGCACAATTACTCTACAAATCAAGTTATGTGCATGTTGTATGAGTTCACATAAAAATTCCGCATTTACTACAGTTTCTAAAATTTAAAATTTCCATTATTGTATGTTTTATTCGTTCTATTTTCAATTGTCATCTTTCACTATTTAACGTTCAATTGCATCGTATGAACTCCTATATGAATGTTTCTTTTTATATGGACGAATAATTTTTTAGCCGCTAGTTAATATTTTATACCAAATTCCATCGACCTTCAATTTTATGCACTTCTCATTAGTAGCTTCATTTCAAACACTTTTAAATAATTATGGCGCATAGATATCAATAAATTTATATCAACACACTTCAAGACGCTATATAGACTCCCTTTGTGCATCTTATGAAGATATCGTTTAAAACAATCATTGTTTTTGGGGGAAAATGTAATGTCGTATTTTCATAAGGATCTAATTTGCATCGTGTGAACTACTATGTGTTTTTTTTTTTTATATGGACAATTAAATTTTTTAGATTCTAGTTAATATTTAATACCGAATTCTGTCGACCTTCAATTTACTTCTCATCGTTTACTTCATTTCAAACGCTTTTTAAATAATTATAATATTACATCAAACAACTGATAAATAGTAAGTATACCTAGTTCGCCTCATAAATTTATATCCACTCACTTCAAGACGCTGTATAGTTCGTTATTTTTTAGTTGGTTTCGGGTATGTTGCGAATATTTTCTCCTATTTTAGCCATTTTCAGAAAGCAAGCAAGCATCATTCAATGTAATTATTATTATGAGAAGATAAGATAACAAATCAATGATTTTACTCTAGAGATTATTTTGCTGCATCGTCAAAACAAAAGCCTTGTTTTCCTTTACAAAGTTAATTGGATTTTCTCTTTTAAAAAGTTTGAATAATAATATTAAAGCAATACCTAAAGTTATAATACAAAATCCAATGTGTGCTCTATGCAATAAATGATTATAACTATATATAGGCTGTCCATCAGGGCAAATATTCACCCCAAGCTTTTTTGAGTATTATTTTCTGTATCAAGTCTGGTAGGTTTCATCCTCGCTTGATTGTTCTTAATATTCTTGTTCGAAATTCCATATCCTAATTTTTACATCTTGCAAATAAATTTATATGGTGTACATGCAGTTGATTTTTCGATTTTTTTTTTCAAATTTGCAGTTTGAAAATGAGTAACGGAGCAGGAAAAGGTAAAATTTTCAACTAATATTTTTCCAGAAGAAGCTGTTGTTTTCTTATTCCATTTGCTCTATGGTATCATTTTCATGTCTACCTATATCCTATCAATCTGGTTATGCTACATTTTAGTACACTTTGAGCCCAAAAAAAAAAAAAAAGAAAAGAAAAAAACAGCCAAGCATATGACTTCAGTTGTAAAGATCGTATTTGATGAAGTGAGAAGTTTATTGGTACTCCTGTTTCAAATGTTGAAGTAAAATATGTCGACAAATGACTGAGAAAGGACGTTCTCATAAGTTCTTTTCACGTTCATTGACATGGAAATTTACCGCCAAAACACGATGAGAAATGATTTCAAAACGTTTTTGAACCAATTATGGTAAATAATTGATTATGGAGAGATAAAAAGTTCCACTCGGCACGTGAATTTTGTATACGTGAAATTTTTTGGTGTACGTTAATATGCACGGTTACATGCATTAGTTTACGTGCACGTATCGTATATACTTATGGGCTTTTGTTGTGTGGATAATTCGTATATAATTATGTTAATTTTTACGTATATAATTACTATAGATCCCCCCCCCCCCCCCCCCCCCCCCGCCCCCAATTTTGTTATATTCACAAAATAACACAACCTAAGAAAATTATCATCTCATCTGCAGATCTCACTCAAGTGAACACAGAAAACCAGGTACCTCTCAACCTCATCACAAGCAATTATTGATCGAAAAAAAAAGAATAACAATAAGTAATAATTTTTTTTTTTCATTTCGAAAAACATACTTCTCAAAGACTGACCAAAATCTTGCATCAACAATTGAAAAGGAAGCAAAAGATCAACCGGCCGTCGAGCAGAACATTGATCCAGCAGGAGTTACCATCGTCCCAACTGAACAACCACGGTAAAACAAAGCAACTCTATATTAATAGTTGAGATTGAAATTTCCTCAAAATCAATTGAAATTTTTTAATAGAAAATTGTTCCAACACATATTAATAGATCCAGATTAGAATTAATAATAACCTATCATCCTTACAATGTGTACAGGAGCGCCGACGAAAATGTAGGGCAGAAAGCACCGAAGACGTCTGCCGCGCCTTCGAGGCCAAATCCTTCCCGCAAGCGCGCAGCAGGGCGGGGAGAAGCGAGCGGCGGAGGTGAGGAAAGCCAGAGCCAAAGCAGGCAAGGATACACATCGCTCCGGATGCGCGCTGATAACCATCCAGAGGTTTTAAGGGAGAAGAAAACCAAGGGAGCCAAGTCCAGCGGGAGTAACAAAGATAAATAAAGTGAAACAAACATTGATTTGCTTCACTTAATAATTATTTACTTATATGTTTGCAAGACGATAGGTGATCGTCAATAAAGCAGGTGTTTGCGATACTCTGATGTTGTGTTGGACTTTCTGTTACAAACTTATATTACATCTTTTATTTTATTTAATATATAAATGTTGATCGTATAAAATTTATGTTATTTGTGTATTAAATGGACCGACTGTGCAGCAGATGTTGTTCAGTTCTTTTGCCCGCCTACACAACCGGTCTATTGGGCATATTTGATGCATGGTTCGCTGAAAATCCCGTGGAATGTCTTCATTTTGTGGTTGGTTATTCAAGAACGGCTTCCTACCTTAAATAAGCCGTGGTTATGTCGATTTGGTTGGGCCTGCATCTTATCTGTTGAAAATGTTCTTGAAAATAATGATAATCTCTTCTTCAGTTGCTCTTATTCTACTGCATGCATAAGGATTATCAAGAGGCGGTCCGATGGAGCTGGCCGATGCAAACCTGGGCCCAAGGAGTATAG
The DNA here is from genome assembly GCA_034509735.1 of Sesamum alatum. Taxonomy (NCBI): domain Eukaryota; kingdom Viridiplantae; phylum Streptophyta; class Magnoliopsida; order Lamiales; family Pedaliaceae; genus Sesamum; species Sesamum alatum. The sequence goes on from JACGWO010000009.1 coordinate 5,333,956, forward strand.
TGGGGGCGAGGAAATGGCAAGGAAAACACTTCATTAACGCGGCTAATTGAGTATTGCTTGCCTCGCTAGTTTATTACCTATGGCGTGAACGGAACATGAGAACTTTTTAGCATACATCAAAGGATCCGCATATCATAGCCAATTCTACAGCGGTTTTGTCAGTCTATAGAATATGGAGGATAGCATGGGAGAACGCCTAATTTGTAAAATCTGTTGTACGTTCTTTTATGAAATTTACCTTTAATAAAAAAATATATATATATGTTGAGAAACTATTAACATACAAACATTTGTATTAATATATATATAAATAAACAGTATATTGTTTCTTTTAGTAAAATATGGATATGTGTGTGTCTGTGTTTTCTTTTAGTAAACAATACTTTAGAGTTATATTTATGTAATATTAAAAAATATTACTTATTTTATTTAATTCGATACGATATTAGTAAGTTTGATTATTTTCCATGTCTTCTATATATTTTGAGAAATATTCTCAGATTGAAAATCATTTTTAAGTTGTTGGACTTATAGAATCATGACATCTTGTTTTTTTTATATAAGTTAGTGTCGATTTAGAAAAATAACTAAAATAAGTAGAGTTCATTTCTTATCATTATATCCTAATCTATGGAGTTAATGTAACAATATAATTTTTTTTTACTTGTGTTCATTTGTCATTTTTATTTACCGTATATCAAATAGTAAATAATGGTTGAACAAGCATGTATTAAGTAACTAAAGATCATTAATTTAACTATGATAGATGCATTTTTAAAAGAAAAAAATTCAACATCCTAACTAGAAACTGGAGCACCAGTTGCTTTGCTTAGCTTTTAACTAGTAAGTTGTGACACATTCTAAATATGCACATAGTTTTTAAGAATTTTTTAAAATAAAATATTTATATAGATTATATAATTAGACTCTAGAGATTAAAAAAATATATAAAATAACAAATTAATAAAAGTATTTAACAATAAATATTGATAAATGATCAATCAAACAATGCATGAGAAAAAAAATACCCGAACGTAATTATGCAGGATCATAACACCAAGAGATTCCTTTTCAATTATTTTTGGTATAGATAGATAATTAGAAACTACAATTGGAGTTTACTCAATGAGCGTATATAACTTATTTATTTTTGTATTTTTTGTTTAATTATAAGAAAAAATAAATAAATAACTGACTATATTATTTTCTTAAACAAGTATTACTAATTTTATATGGCATGAATAGAATATTGTTAATGGAAAATTTTAAATAGATGGTTATTTTCTGTAAAAAATACATTTGCTTGAAGGTATTTTGACCGATATGGAACAGATTGATCCCTAGGAGGAACTCTTTCCTCTCGTGGACTCTCTCTTAGGTTGGACTCTTGCACATGACCGATTAGGCGCTGCCGGCTCACGGCCGCCGGACCCCCCCGGAAAGAAGGAAGACCTTTCTTGAAACCCTTACGAACGATGCACCGCTCTTCCCTCGGGCTTCCCACGGGGAGGAATATTTCGGACAGCGCAGGCTCTATAGAGGGGGCCGTGCCATCAACTTCTCGATGGCAGAGACGGAAATTCTCACTAAACATCTCAGATTCGCGCTGGTCGGAAAATTTTCACATGGATACCCCAGCATGCAGGCTATAAGGGCTTACCTCGCGAGGCTGGGATTGCGAGGGGCGTACACAGTCGGTGTCATCAACATCAAGCACATTATTATTAAACTGAGTAATGAGGAGGATTTCCCGCGGCTGTGGCTGCGGCAGATACTATATGTCGAAGGATTTCCTATGCGAATTTTCAAGTGGACGCCGAATTTCAATCCCAGAATTGAATCATCCTTAGCCCCAGTGTGGATATGATTGCCGGAGCTACCGATACATCTGTTTCAGAAGAAAGCTTTGTTTGGGATAGCGAGTCTGGTAGGGGTGCCGCTGAAAATGGATGAAGCGACTTCAGATGGGATCCGACCGAGTGTTGCGAGGGTTTGTGTGGAACTAGATCTGATAAAGGAGCGACCCTCAGCTATGTGGATTGGCACAGAGAGATCCTACGTCTCCCAACCGGTAATTTATGAAAAATGCCCCAGCTACTGTGCACGGTGTCGTCACCTTGGACATGTGGTGGAGCACTGTCGTGAGGGGAAGGAGAAAGCATTGAACGGACTGACGGCACAGCAAGACCTAAGGGTCCTCTTGAATAAGAAACGCACTGATGATACTGCGGGGGAGGTGGCTGACTAGCCGCCCTCGAATGGAGCTGCTAAACAACCATCAAAATCAAGAGAGGACGTTTCGCAGGCTGGTGCATCTGAGACGCCTGAGGTAGTGAGAACTGGCCAACCACTGGCAAATCACGCTACCAATCAAGAGACGGACACTATGCCGGAGTTGGAGAAAAATGTAATTTCGTATTTTCATAAGGATCTAATTGGCATCGTGTGAACTACTATGTGTTTTTTTATATGGACGATTAAATTTTTTAGATTCTAGTTAATATTTAATATCGAATTCTGTCGACCTTCAATTTTACTTCTCATCGTTAACTTCATTTCAAACGCTTTTAAATAATTATAATGTTACATCAAACAACTGATAAATAGTAAGTATGCCTAGTTCGCCTCATAAAATTTGTATCCACTCACTTCAAGACGCTGTATAGTTCGTTATTTTTTAGTTGGTTTCGGGTATGTTGCGAATATTTTCTCCTATTTTAGCCATTTTCAGAAAGTAAGCAAGCATCATTCAATGTAATTATCATTACGAGAAGATAAGATAACAAAGATTTTACTCTAGAGATTATTTTGTTGCATCGTCAAAACAAAAGCCTTGTTTTCCTTTACAAAGTTAATTGGATTTTCTCTTTAAAAAAGTTTGAATAGTAATATTAAAGCAATACCTAAAGTTATAATACAAAATCCAATATGTGCTCTATGTAATAAATGATTATAACTATATATATAGGCTCCCAATGAGGGCAAATATTCACCACAAGCTTACCTCTTCCATTAGGTTTTTTGAGTACTATTTTCTGTGTCAAGTCTGGTAGGTTTCATCTCGCTCGATTGTTCTTAGTATTTTTGTTAGAGATTCAATATCTTAATTTTTACATCTTACAAATAAATTCATCCTCACTTGATTTTTTTTCGAATTTTTTGTATTTGCAGTTCGAAAATGAGTAACGAAGCGAGAAAAGGTAAAATTTTCAGTTTTCTTATTCCATTTGCTCTATGGTATCATTTTCAGTTCATGTCCACCTATATCTTATCAATCTGGTTATGCTACATTTTAGTACATTTTAAGCCAAAAAAATAACGAAGTATATGATTTTACTAGAAAAAGATTGTGTTTGATTAAGTGAAAAGTTTATGGTACTTCTATCTTTTATATGCTAGAAGTTTTTCAAGAATTCTTTCAAATTTTAGAATAAAATCTTTCGACAAATTACTGATAAAGGACATTTACGTTCGCTAAAATGCAAATTTACCGCCAAAACACGATGACGAATGATTTCAAAAAGTTTTTGCACCCAATTATGGTAAATAATTGAAAATTATGGAGAGATAAAAAGTTTCACTCGATGCGTGAATTTTGTACACGTGAAAAATTTCTAGTATACGTTAATATGCATGGTTACATACATCATTTTACGTGCACATACGCATATACATACATCTAAATTTGGGATAATTTGTATAAACATATGTTAATTTTATTATTTCAAAGAATGTAATATAAGATGATTCATTAATATACACCGAAATTGCAACATTTTCATTTTAAATTACACCTATTAATTTAGAGGGCTAGAATTTTTTATCACATTGGAACTCAAAAAGATCATCATATGATCTATTTTTCTTCTTGATTCTTTTTCTACTTGCTATGATAATATTGTACAATTGTCTGCAGAAGACTTGACTCAAGTGAACACTGAAAACCAGGTATCTTCCAACCTTATAATTTACAAAAGAAAGAACAAAAAAAAAAAAAAAAAACATAACAAGAAGAAATAATTGTTTTCATTTTGGCACAAAAACTGCTCAAATACGGACTTAAATCTTGCATCAACAATTCAAGGAAGCAAAAGATCAACTGGCCGTCGAGCAGACTACTGATACGGCAGGCGGTACTGCCGTCCCGACAGAACAACCACTGTAAAACAAAGCTACTCTTTTAATGTTTCCACGAGATCAATTTCCTTAAAAATAATTGAAATTTTTAAACAAAAAGTTGTTTCAACGCATATTAGTAAATCCAGATTTGAATTAATTACCTATCATCCTTACAATGTGGTACAGGAGTACTGATGACAATGTAGGACACAAAGCACCAAAGACGTCGGCCGCGCCTTCGAGGCCAAACCCTTCGCGTAAGCCGCAGGTGGACGAGGAGAGGCGAGTGGTGCAAGTGAGGAAAGCCAGAGCCAAAGCAAGAGAGGATATACATTGCTTCGGATGCGTGCAGAGAACCATCCGGATGTTGTGAGGGAGAAGAAGTCCAAGGGAGCTAAGTCCAGCGGGAGCAAGAAAGATAATTGAAGAGAAACAAAGATTGATTTAATAAGAAAGTATTTGATATTATGTCAAACCTAAGAGGAGATATATTTATTTTTACTTTTATTTTTAATTTAAATTGGGTTTGATCAGATCGAATTAAATATACTTATATATGTAGTGTGATTGATTGAATGAAATAATTGGTCAGAACACCAAATTACGATGTTTATTTTAACTAGAAAGTGTCACGTGCAATTCACGTGCAGAAACATATTTTTAGAGGTGAATATATAATTTATTAGTTACAAAATATATTAAATTCATATTCTTATTTATTTTTGTATTGTTGAATCATTAGTATATAATTATATTTTCAAAAATATTGATAATAATTATTTTAATTGATGAGAAAACCATTTAATTTGTTATTTGTAACTCACTTCTAAGTTTAATTGATAATATTAAATAAAATATTTATTCCTTAAAATTGAATTTTTGCATTTTGTATTTAATATTATTTATATTTAATAATTTTTTATTAGAAAAAACTAATGCAAAGGTAAAATATAATATATAAAAATTAAATATTAAAATGAAATTAACGAAGTCCCTTATTTTGTTTTTTAAAAAGAAATGATAGTTTAATAAATTTGATCATGATTTCTTAGTAGCATTTTTTTAATATCTATTTGCTATTTTTTTAATTTTATTTTATGTTTTTATATTATTTTTGTGAAATATTGTATTTTTCTATTTTACTACCATATCCTTAATTCTTTTTCTTACATTTATTGATGTATAATAATTTTAACTAATCATTTATTAACTATTATTTGTAAAAATTTAATCTAATAACACATATCCAGAGTATCAGTATTAATTTGTATTCCAATGCTCAATAATCATTCTAATTATATTTTATTATTATTTCTAAAATTTGTCAAAACATTGTTTACATTCTTTATTAACTTCAAATTTTGAAATATTATTGCACAATATGTTATCATTTGCATTTTTAACTGCATGTTTTTAGTTTGATTTCTTCACCTATTAATTCATATAGATTTAACTGGTATTATCTATTTCTTATTAAAAAGTATTTTATATTTTTAAAAGCTTAATCTTTTATGTACATACAGGATTATTTAATATTCAATAATAAGATAGGAAGAGATTCATTGGTCATTTAAATTTTTATATAGTTAGTGCTTTATTTACTGATATGTTTTATTTTTAATACTTAATACTTAATTTACTTTTGTTAATCATGACATCCTATAATTATGTTAATTGTATTTACTATTTTTACAAATTCTAATGTGTACACTCTCCTTTTCAACCTCATTAGTTTTTAGCGCAATATTCTTATATACAATATTATTTATTTTGGGTGGGTGTTTACATAATGTGTTTGGTTGCAAAAATTTATATATTTATATAAATAAAAATTAATTTTAAATTATATGTATTTGATTTTTAAGTAAAAGTTTTAATTAAATATAATATATATAGGCAACGATAGTCGCCGCCGTCGAGCCGGAGCCTAGTGTTTAGAGAGGGTGATGCCCCTTCTCCTTTTTCTGAGGGATGGCGCCGTCACTCGAATCAGGGGCAACGCCATCGCCCCTTTCTCCTTTTTGGGTGATGCCGTCGCCTATATATATCTATACATATATATATATATATCTATCATATTTATATATTTATTATTGTATATTTTATATATAATGGTTTAAATATATATTATTTATTTTTATAAATTTATATAGTATAAAATATAAATTCATACTTTTTAATATGGACCTTAAAAAGACCAAACAGTGATAAGAAGTGATGGCATACCGGTCATATCATTAAAAAGTTAACGGTGTTTTTTTACGAGCTTCCACACAACCTATATTATAAGTGAACAACCAAGGAAACTGTATTCATGATTACTTGTTAATATTAAATCTTAGTTGTTAATCCTCAATCAAACTTAGTCTAAGAAAAGAGAACGTTTAACCTACTTAACTATGAAGATAGCATCACATTAGTTACATGACAAATCGTAATAAGAGTTATTATTTGAATGTATGTGTATTACATAAATATTTCAATGGGCTATTAAAATGCATGGCATTTATGGAACTACGTACTCTAGACCGGCAACTATGATCATTGTATAGCACGATTACTCAACAAATCAAGTTATATATGTGCATGTCGCGTGAGTTCATGTTAATATTCCACATTTACTATTGTTTCTAAAACTTAATTGTTCGATTGTTGTTTGTTTTGTTCGTTTCTTTTCAATTTTCATCTTTCATCATTTAACGTTCAATTGCATCGTATGAACTACTATATATGTGTTTCTTTTTATATGGACGATTAATTTTTTAGACGCGAGTTTATATTTTATACCGAATTCTTTCGACCTTCAATCTTACTTATCGCTAACTTCATTTCAAACGCTTTTAAACAATGATGGTACATTACATCAATAATTCATGTCAACACACTTCAAGACGCTATATAGGCTTCCCTTTGTGTATCGTATGAAGATATCACTTAAAACAATAATTCTTTTCTAGGCGAATGTATTTCGTATTATCAAAAGGGATCTAATTTGTATCATGTGAACTACTGTGTGTTTATTTTTATAAGGGCGACTAATTTTATAGATTCTATTTAATATTTAATTAACAACAAATTCTGTCGACCTTCAATTTTACTTCTCATCATTAACTTCATTTCATACACTTTTAAATAATTATAATATTACATCAAACAACTGATAAATAGTAAATATACCTAGTTCGCCTCGTAAAATTTGTATCCACTCACTTCAAGACGCTATATAATTCGTTATTTTTTAGTTGGTTTTGGGTATGTTGTAAATATTTTCTCCTATTCTAGCCATTTTCAGAAAGTATGTAAGTATTATTCAATGTAATTATTATTATTAAGATAAAACAAGATAACAAATCAATGATTTTACTCTAGTGATTACTTTGTTGCATTGTCCAAAAAACTCTTGTTTTCCTTTACAAAGTTAATTGGAGTTTCTCTTTAAAAAAGTTTGAATAGTAATATTAAAGCAATACCTAAAGTTATAATACAAAATCCAATATGTGCTCTATGTAATAAATGTATATAACTATATATATAGGCTCCCAATGAGGCCAAATATTCACCACAAGCTTACCTCTTCCATTAGGTTTTTTGAGTACTATTTTCTGTGTCAAGTCTGGTAGGTTTCATCCTCGCTCGATTGTTCTTAGTATTTTTCTTAGAGATTCCATATCTTAATTTTTACATCTTACAAATAAATTCATTCTCACTTGATTTTTTTTTTGAATTTGCAGTTTGAAAATGAGTAATGAAGCAGGAAAAGGTAAAATTTTCAGTTTTCTTATTCCATATGCTCTATGGTATCATTTTCAATTCATGTCTACCTATATCTTATCAATCTGGTCATGCTACATTTTAAGCCAAAAAAACAACGAAGTATATGATTTTACTGTAAAAAAATTGTGTTTGATGAAGTGAAAAGTTTATGGTACTTCGATCTTTTGTGTGGCAGAAGTTTTTCAAGCGTTGTTTGAAATGTTAGAGTAAAATCTTTCGACAAATTACTGAGAAAGAACGTATACGTTCCCTAACATGCAAATTTACCGCCAAAACACGATAACGAATGGTTTCAAAAAGTTTTTGCACCCAATTATGGTAAATAATTGATTATTATGGAGAGATAAAAAGTTTCACTCGACACGTGAATTTCGCATACATGAAAATTTTCTGGTATACGTTAATATGCATGGTTACATACATTAGTTTACATATATATATATATATACATATATATTTGGGATAATTTGTATAAACATATGTTAATTTTATTATTTCAAAGAATGTAATATAAGATGATTCATTAATATACACTGAAATTGCAACATTTTCATTTTAAATTACACCTATTAATTAGAGGGTTAGAATTTTTTTTATCACATTGGAACTAAAATAAATCATCATATGATCTATTTTTCTTCTTGATTCTTTTTCTACTTGCTATGATAATATTGTACAATTGTCTGCAGCAAACTTGACTCAAGTGAACACCGAAAACCAGGTATCTTCCACCCTTATAATTTACGAAAGAGAGAAAAAAATAAATAAATAACAAGAAGAAATAATTGTTTTCATTTTGGCACAAAAAATTCTCAAATACTTACTTAAATCTTGCATCAACAATTCAAGGAAGCAAAAGATCAACTGGCCGTCGAGCAGACTACTGATCCGGCAGGGGGTATCGCCGTCCTGACAGAACAACCACTGTAAAACAAAGCTACTCTTTTAATGTTTCCACGAGATCAATTTCCTTAAAAATAATTGAAATTTTCGAACAAAAAATTGTTTTTACGCATATTAATAAATCCAGATTTGAATTAGTTACCTATCATCCTTACGATGTGTACAGGAGTGCTAATGAAAATGTAGGGCACAAAGCACCGAAGACGTCGGCCGCGCCTTCGAGGCCAAACCCTTGGCGTAAGCGTGCAGCCGGACGGGGAGAAGCGAGCGGCGCAAGCGAGGAAAGCCAGAGCCAAAGCAGGCGAGGATACACGTCGCTTCGGATGCGCGCAGAGAACCATCCGGATGTTTTGAGGGAGAAGAAGGCCAAGGGAGCCAAGTCCAGCGGGAGCAAGAAAGATAAATGAAGAAACAAAGATTGATTTATAATAAGAAAGTATTTGATATTATGTCAAAGCTAAGAGGAGCTATTTTTATTTTTATTTTTAATTCAAATTGGGTTTGATAAGACCGAATTAATACTTATATATGTAGTGTGATTGATTGAATGAAATAATTGGTCAGAACACCAAAATTATGATGTTTATTTTAACTAGAAAGTGTCACGTGCGATGCACGTGCAAAAACATATTTTTAGAGGTGAATATATAATTTATTAGTTATAAAATATATTAAATTCATATTCTTATTTATTTTTATATTGTTGAATCATTACTATATAATTATATTTTCAAAAATATTGATAATAGATATTTTAATTGATGAGAAAACTATTTAATTTGTTATTTGTAATTCACTTCTAAATTTAATTGATAATATTAAATAAACTATTTATTCCTTAAAATTGAATTTTTGCATTTTGTATTTAATATTATTATATTTAATAATTTTCTATTAGAAGAAATTAATGCAAAGGTAAAATATAATATATATATATATAAATTAAATATTAAAATAAAATTAACGAAGTCCCTTATTTTTGGTTTTTTTATACGAAATTACAGTTTAATAAATTTGATCATGATTTCTTAGTAGCGTTTTTTTAATATCTATTTGCTATTTTTTTAATTTTATTTTATGTTTTTATATTATTTTTGTGAAATATTGTATTTTTTATTTTACTACCATATCCTTAATTCTTTTTCTTACATTTATTGATGTATAATAATTTTAATAATCATTTATTAACTATTTTTTGTAAAAATTTAATCTAATAACACATATCCAGAGTATCAGTATTAATTTGTATTCCAATGTTCTATAATTATTCTAATTATATTTTACTATCATTTCTAAAATTTGTCAAAATATCGTTTCAATTCTTCATTAACTTCAAAATTTAAAATATTATTGCACAATATGTTATCATTTGCATTTTTAACTTCATGTTTTTAGTTTGATTTCTTCACCTATTAATTCATATAGATTTAACTGGTATTATCTATTTCTTATTAAAAAGTATTTTATATTTTTAAAAGCTTAATCTTTTATGTACATACAAGATTATTTAATATTAAATAATTAGATAATAAGAGATTCATTGGTCATTTAAATTTTTATATAGATAGTGCTTTATTTACTGATATGTTTTATTTTTAATACTTAATACTTAATTTACTTTTGTTAATCATGACATCCTATAATTATGTTAATTGTATTTACTATTTTTACAAATTCTAATGTGTACAATCTCCTTTTCAACCTCATTAGTTTTTAGCGCAATATTCTTATATACAATATTATTTATTTTGGGTGGGTGTTTACATAATGTGTTTGGTTAGAAATTGCATATTGGTATTTTATATTCTTTAGTATGTTCTCATAGTACTTTATTTATTTTGATCATATTTTTAATATTTTTTTTTTCTTTTAGATAGCATATGTTTTCATTGTAATTTAAATCTAAATTGCACTTATCAGTATTATTTTTATCTCTATTACATTATGGGGAAAAAAAGAGTAAAAAATACAATCTAAAACAATTATCTAGTATTTAATATCAGTCTAAAGTCACTCATTTTAAAATTTTCAACAGACTCCTATAATAGTGCTTTATTTATCGATATGTTTTATTTTTAATACTTAATTTACTTTTGTTAATCATGACAATCTATAATTATGTTAACTGTATTTACTATTTTTTACAAATTCTAATGTGTACACTTGATCGATTGTCGAAGCCGTCAAATATAAAAACTGATTCTAAACTGTAGTAGTCGTGGAACCAGGTCGAATCCCAAGGGAATTATCGATTAATTTCTCGATCTAGATGTAGTTACCAAAAAAAGGGGGGTATGAATTGACTACTAAATATAAATGAACTAAATTAACAAAAGCAAGAGTAAAATAACTGAGAGATGAGATTATAGATGAAAAAGTCCAATTCAAGGGGGTTCGTCGCACCAATCGTTATGTTTATCATAGATCACTAAGGATTAATTCCATAACCAAGCATTCAACTCTGGAATTCATTAGGATAGCCGTAACAAATTCCCGTTTTCCTATCGTAGTGGATTTGACTCAAGCATCTAAATCCAAACTTATTATATCAAGACTGGGCACGATAGTTTTCCATATCACATCAATGCATTTGCATCAATGAAAATAGTTGAATCTAGATCAAATAACCGAGATAGCTGCAATTATCTAACCTAGTTTTCTCGTCCCTACAAATAAATCATGCAAAGCACATAATAAATTTGCTCGCTACTCATACCACTCATTCATGATAATTACGGATCACTGAACTCATGGATAGCAATAGAATAATTAATATCGAATTGAATTTTCAGATCTATCAATAATAATCATTCCGTTCACAATAAATCAAGACGAGAAATACTTGGTGAAATCCGATAAATTCAAGACCTCAAAACATAACAATAGGGTTTAACGTTTCCTTTGAATCGGAATAGAAAACTAGCTACTAAACAAAAGCATGAATTCAGAGGAAGAGAGAAAAATGATGATGAGAAGATGATTTTTCTCTATGTTCTAGTTTCCTTTTTATAGTTGAGAGTCCTCGTCCTATGCAACTTCAGAGTCTTCTTTTCGTGCCAACTCTAGAGTCCTCTTTTGTGCCAACTTCTAAACCCCCGCAGATCTGGATGTCGGTTAAGGCGTGATCACGCCTTAGAGGTTGTTCAAGTCTGCTCATTCAAAACTCTTCTTCTCTTCCCGCACAGACTCGGGTGTCGGATAGGGCGTGATCACGCCCTAATGGTTGTTCAGGTCTGCACATTGCTGTTTTGTTCTTGATCACTTTTCTGTCTTTATTTGGGCTTTTTAACTCCTTTTCTTCACAACAGGTGAATCTCGATCCTTTATTCAAAACTGCATAACTCGATTAAAAATGTAAAGGAAACCTTTAAAAATCATTCGAGTTAAGCATGCATATGAGAGATGAAATGCACCCTATCAAATTCCCCCACACCAAAACCATGCTTGTCCTCAAGCATCTCTTGATTCAAAAAGCATGGATTATCCAAGTAACCATACCTAAATTTCTCTTTATGTTAGTTAAGTGTATCCCTTAATCAACATGTCTTCACAGTTTAAGAAGAGATAGCAATATTGAGAATAAACGCTAATGGTATTAATACAACAAGCACGTATCCCATTGACTTTATCAAATGTGAACGAAACAAGTCTCAACACTCCTCACTAGGATGTTTCTCAAATCACTCAAGAAGTGTTTAAGGAATTTTTGTCACACTCAAATCAGGACATTAGAGTGCCATTGCCATAGGCTTGCTTGTGAATCAAATCTCCACCACTGCAAAACGCTTATCAGTGCATAAATCAAAGGGTCTTAACATGGTTGTAATGGGGCTAGGGTCAGGGTGTGTCAAGAGAGGTCAAATTGTGGCTCATGAATTCAAAAGGATGATGTCAACTTAGTTGCTTGTATTGCTCAGCTCATTGCTTTTTTTCTTCCACATCCAAGTGTTTGAAGTATGCACACTTCCGAACATGATTTTTTTGTTTTCAGTTTCACTTTCCTCTTTGATCATTTTCCTCTTTTTCTTTCTTTTTTTTTTTCTCATTCATCATTCATCAAAGACTCGTTCATTCATCAAAGTCTTTGATTCTCGATTTTTTTTTTTCTTGCTCTCTATTTTTCGTTGCATCCTTTTTCATTATTTTTTTTTTTCTCTTCTTGGGTCTAACAACATGTCTCCCATATGCCCCCTTGTTCCATTTCTCTAGCTCTTTTTCGCATCGACTTACAAGCAACCATATTAACATCATCCCCTTGAAAGGGTTCAAAAATCTCTGCAGGCAATAACCAAGAAAGGGATAATCGGCTGAAGATGCGGTTTTAACCAAGAAAATAGAGGCCAAGGCTCAAATGAGTTTTCTAAGGGTGAGTTTCCGGTAGGCTCTTTTCAAGGTTAATTGGCTATTCCTAAGTGCCCTTATCATTTTCATACACCAATATGCAAAAATGTGACCTCGAAATGTATTACACAAGCAAGTTCTAGAATGCACACACTAAGTCCGATGCCCTCAATTGAAAGAAATATACGAGCACTATTTGAATGCAAGTGCTTTGGCTCAAAAGCTCACATAAAGGGTTTTAGTGTTGATTCTTGAACGTTGTTCGTCTAATGCAATCAATGGGACATCTTTCACACACAATATTTTTTTATGCCACTAGAGTTCGTTCCGCCCACTAATCTCAACTTAAACCACAAATTCCTATTGGCGTTAGGGACAACACAAAACAACATGCAAGGAATTTAGTTCAAGTTACAGGACAACCCACACATTTCATTTCAAGATCAACTCATTTCAAGCACAAATTATGGTGTTCATGACATATAATCAGTACCAAAACAGCAATTTCACCCAGAAATTTCATCCACAAAAATTAATCCCAAACACAAATATTCAACAATACCAGCAGCACATAATCACAAGAATTATCAGGCCCATAACCACCATACCAAATCATGCACAAACCTCCCCCATACCAAGTACATACATTGTCCCTAATGTATGCACATAAAACCACATATAACAAGGGAATGAAAAAGAGAGAGAGAAATAGAGAGCATCCCTTAAAAATGTGGTGACGGCAAAGCGGGTTAGGCAGGGGGGTGGGGGTATAGATACCCCCGAAGCAGTCAAGGCCGCGTCGAGCTTGCGGTGCAGCCACGCATCAGAGAGCTCCAGCCGGGTTAGACGGCCTTCAATGGCGTCCGGAGATGGGGCGGCAGGCGGTGGCTGTGAGCGGCGGTTTGGGCATTCTTCAGGGTCAAGGTCGGCATAGCTCATGCCACTCGGGGCCTCGTGATGATTAAAAATATGCATTTTGTGCAAACTCGCCACATCCAACGGCTCCTCCTCGCAAGCCAAATGAAAATCATTATTAGACAAGTTCAAGACACCCAAATTGACCGCAAGGTGAGTAATTAACGACCCAAGGCAAACATGCTTAGACGAAGTGGCAACAGTTTGAAATTGATAAGCAAGCCAAGCACCCTATTGATCATGCTCCAAATGAAAAATAATTCAACCTTAGAACATGTACCCACAGTGACCCGACGTCCAGAAAAGTTAAAAACAAGGAAATGTTGCATATATACCCATTCAAATTGGCGTAAGTGACGTGCCTTGGACCGACTAGGGTGATATACCCAGGAGTCCTTGGACAACTCTCGCCACATAGAGATGGGGTCCAAAACACCATAATCAACCAAAGCCTCACGGTACTCTTGATTCTTTTTCTACTTGTTATGATAATATTGTACAATTGTCTGCAGCAGACTTGACTCAAGTGAACACCGAAAACCAGGTATCTTCCAACCTTATAATTTACGAAAGAGAGAAAAAAATAAATAAATAACAAGAAGAAATAATTGTTTTCATTTTGGCACAAAAAATTCTCAAATACTTACTTAAATCTTGCATCAACAATTCAAGGAAGCAAAAGATCAACTGGCCGTCGAGCAGACTACTGATCCGGCAGGGGGTACCGCCGTCCCGACAGAACAACCACTGTAAAACAAAGCTACTCTTTTAATGTTTCCACGAGATCAATTTCCTTAAAAATAATTGAAATTTTCGAACAAAAAATTGTTTTTACGCATATTAATAAATCCAGATTTGAATTAGTTACCTATCATCCTTACAATGTGTACAGGAGTGCTAATGAAAATGTAGGGCACAAAGCACCCAAGACGTCGGCCGTGCCTTCGAGGCCAAACCCTTCACGTAAGCGCGCAGCCGGACGGGGACAAGCAAGCGGCGCAAGCGAGGAAAGCCAAAGCCAAAGCAGTCGAGGATACACGTCGCTTCGGATGCGCGCAGAGAACCATCCGGATGTTGTGAGGGAAAGAAGGCCAAGGGAGCCAAGTCCAGCGGAAGCAAGAAAGGTAAATGAAGAAACAAAGATTGATTTATAATAAGAAAGTATTTGATATTATGTCAAAGCTAAGAGGAGCTATTTTTATTTTTATTTTTAGTTCAAATTGGGTTTGATAAGACCGAATTAATACTTATATATGTAGTGTGATTGATTGAATGAAATAATTGGTCAGAACACCAAAATTATGATGTTTATTTTAACTAGAAAGTGTTACGTGCGATGCACGTGCAAAAACATATTTTTAGAGGTGAATATATAATCTATTAGTTATAAAATATATTAAATTCATATTCTTATTTATTTTTATATTGTTGAATCATTACTATATAATTATATTTTCAAAAATATTGATAATAGTTATTTTAATTGATGAGAAAACTATTTAATTTGTTATTTGTAATTCACTTCTAAATTTAATTGATAATATTAAATAAAATATTTATTCCTTAAAATTGATTTTTTGCATTTTGTATTTAATATTATTATATTTAATAATTTTCTATTAGAAGAAATTAATGCAAAGGTAAAATATGATATATATAAAAATTAAATATTAAAATAAAATTAACGAAGTCCCTTATTTTTGGTTTTTTTATACAAAAAAAAAAATAAATAAGATCATGATTTCTTAGTAGAGTTTTTTTCATATCTATTTGCTATTTTTTTAATTTTATTTTATGTTTTTATATTATTTTTGTGAAATATTGTATTTTTTATTTTACTACCATATCCTTAATTCTTTTTCTTACATTTATTGATGTATAATAATTTTAATAATCATTTATTAACTATTTTTTGTAAAAATTTAATCTAATAACACATGTCCAGAATATCTATTCTTGTGTGTATATATATATATTTCTTTTTTTGAAGTTTACTATTTTATGTATTATTTAGATGCTATTTATTTTAAATTATGTTTTGCGCTAGTAAATAATATTTTTAAAGTATTTAAAAATGTCTTTTACTAATTAATCATTTAGATATATTACTAGCCTATTCTTGTTAGTAGGATATATTATTATTGCCCAAGAAATTTAGAGGTATTAGGTCTCTAATTAAATGGTCTTCTTTTGATAGAATTTTATTCTTTCATAACTAATTTTTTAAGTATTTTTAAAAAGATAACTTAAGTAAGGGTTATGAATGTCTTTTCACAATGGTGAACAAACACATTCGAGATTCACACTTTTATATATAGTATAGATATAGATGTACGTAAAACATGACCGTGAATGTAAGAAGCCGCAACAACAAATGAAAATAATCATTTCAAACAACAAATGAACACAAAGCGAATCATTCTGCTATAAAATGGACTTAAGTGATACAGTAAGAATCTTGTTCTTATAATCCATATCCTCATTAGACATCATGTGATCAAGAAAATATTGACCACAAGTACTTTCATAATTTGTATTATTGATTGATCAATAATGTAAGTCGGCGTGCAAGAATTAAGATCCAATGGTTCATAGCGAATATTGTGCTTTTGTTTACGTTAGGTTGAATTCTATAAACAAGTCACCATTTCAAGCTAAACAATGTAAGTAGACAAATAGAAATATCTTTAGCTTAAATTTTGGGTTAACGATATTGACATGATATATATTACGTTAGGGTTATTTTAATTTACATCCCGGCCTATTGAGTAATTTTTTTGTCTAATTACTGTATTATCTGAATATTGGTACTAAGTTCATTTTAAAACTATCAGCATGATTTGTTTGGACTCGTATATATGGTGCAGTAATGTCAAATTCCCGATAAGTGTACTTGATAATATCGACAGAAAAAGGATTAATTTTTTTATATATACGAGATTGTTATCTGATTGACCTAAACATTATTTTTTATGAGCTTCAACGCGACCAAGGAAACTGTATTCCTGATTTACTTGTTTCAATATTAAATCCTAGTTCTTAATCCTTAATCAAACTTAGTCGAAGAAAAGAGAACGTTTAACCTACTTAACATTGAAGATAGCACCGCATTAGTTACATGACCAATCGTAATAAGAGTAATTTCTAATGCATAAGTCTTATATAAATATTTCGATGGACTCTTAAATGCATGGCATTTAGCGAACTACGTAATCTAGATCAGCAACGATGATCATCGTATAGCACAATTACTCTACAAATCAAGTTATGTGCATGTTGTATGAGTTCACATAAAAATTCCGCATTTACTACAGTTTCTAAAATTTAAAATTTCCATTATTGTATGTTTTATTCGTTCTATTTTCAATTGTCATCTTTCACTATTTAACGTTCAATTGCATTGTATGAACTCCTATATGAATGTTTCTTTTTATATGGACGAATAATTTTTTAGCCGCTAGTTAATATTTTATACCAAATTCCATCGACCTTCAATTTTATGCACTTCTCATTAGTAGCTTCATTTCAAACACTTTTAAATAATTATGGCACATAGATATCAATAAATTTATATCAACACACTTCAAGAGGCTATATAGACTCCCTTTGTGCATCTTATGAAGATATCGTTTAAAACAATCATTGTTTTTGGGGGAAAATGTAATGTCGTATTTTCATAAGGATCTAATTTGCATCGTGTGAACTACTATGTGTTTTTTTTATATGGACAATTAAATTTTTTAGATTCTAGTTAATATTTAATACCGAATTCTGTCGACCTTCAATTTTACTTCTCATCGTTAACTTCATTTCAAACGCTTTTAAATAATTATAATATTACATCAAACAACTGATAAATAGTAAGTATACCTAGTTCGCCTCATAAAATTTATATCCACTCACTTCAAGACGCTGTATAGTTCGTTATTTTTTAGTTGGTTTCGGGTATGTTGCGAATATTTTCTCCTATTTTAGCCATTTTCAGAAAGTAAGCAAGCATCATTCAATGTAATTATTATTACGAGAAGATAAGATAACAAATCAATGATTTTACTCTAGAGATTATTTTGCTGCATCGTCAAAACAAAAGCCTTGTTTTCCTTTACAAAGTTAATTGGATTTTCTCTTTTAAAAAGTTTGAATAATAATATTAAAGCAATACCTAAAGTTATAATACAAAATCCAATGTGTGCTCTATGCAATAAATGATTATAACTATATATATAGGCTGTCCATCAGGGCAAATATTCACCCCAAGCTTTTTTTAGTATTATTTTCTGTATCAAGTCTGGTAGGTTTCATCCTCGCTTGATTGTTCTTAATATTCTTGTTCGAAATTCCATATCCTAATTTTTACATCTTGCAAATAAATTTATATGGTGTACATGCAGTTGATTTTTCGATTTTTTTTTTCAAATTTGCAGTTTGAAAATGAGTAACGGAGCAGGAAAAAGGTAAAATTTTCAAACTAATATTTTTCCAGAAGAAGCTGTTGTTTTTCTTATTCCATTTGCTCTATGGTATCATTTTCATGTCTACCTATATCCTATCAATCTGGTTATGCTACATTTTAGTACACTTTAAGCCCAAAAAAAAAAAGAAAAAAGAAAAAAACAGCCAAGCATATGACTTCAGTTGTAAAGATCGTATTTGATGAAGTGAGAAGTTTACCGGTACTCCTGTTTCAAATATTGAAGTAAAATATGTCGACAAATGACTGAGAAAGGACGTTCTCATAAGTTCTTTTCACGTTCGTTGACATGGAAATTTACCGCCAAAACACGATGAGAAATGATTTCAAAACGTTTTTGAACCAATTATGGTAAATAATTGATTATGGAGAGATAAAAAGTTCCACTCGGCACGTGAATTTTGTATACGAGAAATTTTTTGGTGTACGTTAATATGCACGGTTACATGCATTAGTTTACGTGCACGTATCGTATATACTTATGGGCTTTTGTTGTGTGGATAATTCGTATATAATTATGTTAATTTTTACGTATATAATTACTATAGATCCCCCCCCCCCCCCCCCCCCGCCCCCAATTTTGTTATATTCACAAAATAACACAACCTAAGAAAATTATCATCTCATCTGCAGATCTCACTCAAGTGAACACAGAAAACCAGGTACCTCTCAACCTCATCACAAGCAATTATTGATCAAAAAAAAAAAGAATAACAATAAGTAATAATTTTTTTTTTTCATTTCGAAAAACATACTTCTCAAAGACTGACCAAAATCTTGCATCAACAATTGAAAAGGAAGCAAAAGATCAACCGGCCGTCGAGCAGAACATTGATCCAGCAGGAGTTACCATCGTCCCAACTGAACAACCACGGTAAAACAAAGCAACTCTATATTAATAGTTGAGATTGAAATTTCCTCAAAATCAATTGAAATTTTTTAATAGAAAATTGTTCCAACACATATTAATAGATCCAGATTAGAATTAATAATAACCTATCATCCTTACAATGTGTACAGGAGCGCCGACGAAAATGTAGGGCAGAAAGCACCGAAGACGTCTGCCGCGCCTTCGAGGCCAAATCCTTCCCGCAAGCGCGCAGCAGGGCGGGGAGAAGCGAGCGGCGGAGGTGAGGAAAGCCAGAGCCAAAGCAGGCAAGGATACACATCGCTCCGGATGCGCGCTGATAACCATCCAGAGGTTTTAAGGGAGAAGAAAACCAAGGGAGCCAAGTCCAGCGGGAGTAACAAAGATAAATAAAGTGAAACAAACATTGATTTGCTTCACTTAATAATTATTTACTTATATGTTTGCAAGACGATAGGTGATCGTCAATAAAGCAGGTGTTTGCGATACTCTGATGTTGTGTTGGACTTTCTGTTACAAACTTATATTACATCTTTTATTTTATTTAATATATAAATGTTGATCGTATAAAATTTATGTTATTTGTGTATTAAATGGACCGACTGTGCAGCAGATGTTGTTCAGTTCTTTTGCCCGCCTACACAACCGGTCTATTGGGCATATTTGATGCATGGTTTGCTGAAAATCCCGTGGAATGTCTTCATTTTGTGCTTGGTTATTCAAGAACGGCTTCCTACCTTAAATAAGCCGTGGTTATGTCGATTTGGTTGGGCCTGCATCTTATCTGTTGAAAATGTTCTTGAAAATAATGATAATCTCTTCTTCAGTTGCTCTTATTCTACTGCATGCATAAGGATTATCAAGAGGCGGTCCGATGGAGCTGGCCGATGCAAACCTGGGCCCAAGGAGTATAGTGGGGGCGAGGAAATGGCAAGGAAAACACTTCATTAACGCGGCTAATTGAGTATTGCTTGCCTCGCTAGTTTATTACCTATGGCGTGAACGGAACATGAGAACTTTTTAGCATACATCAAAGGATCCGCATATCATAGCCAATTCTACAGCGGTTTTGTCAGTCTATAGAATATGGAGGATAGCATGGGAGAACGCCTAATTTGTAAAATCTGTTGTACGTTCTTTTATGAAATTTACCTTTAATAAAAAAATATATATATATATGTTGAGAAACTATTAACATACAAACATTTGTATTAATATATATATAAATAAACAGTATATTGTTTCTTTTAGTAAAATATGGATATGTGTGTGTGTCTGTGTTTTCTTTTAGTAAACAATACTTTAGAGTTATATTTATGTAATATTAAAAAATATTACTTATTTTATTTAATTCGATACGATATTAGTAAGTTTGATTATTTTCCATGTCTTCTATATATTTTGAGAAATATTCTCAGATTGAAAATCATTTTTAAGTTGTTGGACTTATAGAATCATGACATCTTGTTTTTTTATATAAGTTAGTGTCGATTTAGAAAAATAACTAAAATAAGTAGAGTTCATTTCTTATCATTATATCCTAATCTATGGAGTTAATGTAACAATATAATTTTTTTTTACTTGTGTTCATTTGTCATTTTTATTTACCGTATATCAAATAGTAAATAATGGTTGAACAAGCATGTATTAAGTAACTAAAGATCATTAATTTAACTATGATAGATGCATTTTTAAAAGAAAAAAAATTCAACATCCTAACTAGAAACTGGAGCACCAGTTGCTTTGCTTAGCTTTTAACTAGTAAGTTGTGACACATTCTAAATATGCACATAGTTTTTAAGAATTTTTTAAAATAAAATATTTATATAGATTATATAATTAGACTCTAGAGATTAAAAAAATATATAAAATAACAAATTAATAAAAGTATTTAACAATAAATATTGATAAATGATCAATCAAACAATGCATGAGAAAAAAATACCCGAACGTAATTATGCAGGATCATAACACCAAGAGATTCCTTTTCAATTATTTTTGGTATAGATAGATAATTAGAAACTACAATTGGAGTTTACTCAATTAGCGTATATAACTTATTTATTTTTGTATTTTTGTTTAATTATAAGAAAAAATAAATAGTAAGTATACATCAAACAACGAATAAATAGTAAGTATACCTAGTTCGCCTCATAAAATTTGTATCCACTCGCTTCAAGATGCTATATAGTTCGTTATTTTTAGTTGGTTTCGGGTATGTTGCGAATATTTTCTCCTATTTTAGCCATTTTCAGAAAGTAAGCAAGCATTATTCAAAGTAATTATTATTACGAGAAGATAAGATCACAAATCAATGATTTTACTCTAGAGATTATTTTGTTGCATTGTCAAAACAAAAGTCTTGTTTTCCTTTACAAAGTTAATTGGATTTTCTCTTTAAAAAAGTTTGAATAATAATATTAAAGCAATACCTAAAGTTATAATACAAAATCCAATATGTGCTCTATGTAATAAATGAGGCTCTCCATTAGGGCAAATATTCACCCCAAGCTTTTTCAGAGTATTATTTTCTGTATCAAGTCTGGTAGGTTTCATCCTCGCTTGATTGTTCTTAGTATTCTTGTTCGAAATTCCATATCCTAATTTTTACATCTTGCAAATAAATATTATGGTGTATATGCAGTTGATATTTTTTGATTTTTTTTTTTTTTAAATTTGCAGTTCGAAAATGAGTAATGAAGCAGGAAAAGGTAAAATTTTCGACTAATATTTTTTCAGAAGAAGCTGTTGTTTTCTTATTCCATTTGCTCTATGGTATCATTTTCATGTCTACCTATATCCTATCAATCTGGTTATGCTACATTTCAGTACACTTTAAGTCCAAAAAACAGTCAAGCATGCGACTTCAGTTGTAAAGATCGTATTTGATGAAATGAAAAATTTATTGGTACTCCTGTTTCAAATGTTGAAGTAAAATATGTCGACAAATTACTAAGGAAGCATCGTCCCATAAGTTCTTTTCACGTTCGTTGACATGCAAATTTACCGCCAAAACACGATGACAAATGATTTCAAAAAGTTTTTGAACCAATTATGGTAAATAATTGATTATGGAGAGATAAAAAGTTCCACTCGGCACGTGAATTTTGTATACGTGAAACTTTTTCGGTGTACGTTAATATGCATGGTTACATGCATTAGTTTACGTGCAGGTATCGTGTGCGGATATATATGGGCTTTTGTTGTGCAGATAATTCGTATATAATTATGTTAATTTTTACATATATAATAATTATTATAGATCTCCCCCGTTTTGTTTTATTCACAAAATGACACAACCTAAGACAATTATCATCTCATCTGCAGATCTGACTCAAGTGAACACCGAAAACCAGGTACCTTCCAACCTCATCATAAGCAATTATCGATCGGGAAAAAGAAAAACATAACAATAAGTAATATTTTTTTTCATTTCGGCAAAAAATACTTCTCAAAAACTAAACAAAATCTTGCATCAACAACTGAAAAGGAAGCAAAAGATCAACCGGCCCTCGAGCAGAACACTGATCCAGCAGGCGTTACCATTGTCCCAACTGAACAACCACGGTAAAACAAAGCAACTCCGTATTAATAGTTGGAATTGAAATTTCCTCAAAAATAATTGAAATTTTTAAACAAAAAATTGTTCCAACACATTAATAGATCCAAATTTAAATTTATAATTACCTATCATCCTTACAATGTGTACAGGAGCACCGACGAAAATGTAGGGCACAAAGCGCTGAAGACGTCTGCGGCGCCTTCAAGGCCAAATCCTTCCCGCAAGCGCGCAGCAGGGCGGGGAGAAGCGAGCGGCGGAGGTGAGGAAAGCCAGAGCCAAAGCAGGCAGGGATACACATCGCTCCGGATGCAGGCTGATAACAAAGATAAATAAAGTGAAACAAACATTGATTTGCTTCACTGAATAATTATTTACTTATATGTTTGCAAGACGATCGGTGATCGTCAATAAAGTTGGTGTTTGCGATACTCTGATGTCGTTTTGGACTTCCTGTTACAAACTTATATTTCATCTTTTATTTTATTGAATATATAAATGTTGCTCGTATAAAATATGTGTTATTTGTGTATTTAAAAAAAATTATATATATATAGCATTTATATATTAAATGGACCGGCTGTGCAGCGGATGCTGTTCAGTTATTTTGCCCGCCTACACAACCGGTCTATTGGGCTTATTTGATGCATGGTCCGTTGAAAATCTCGAGGAATGTCTTCATTTTGTGCTTGGTTATCCAAGAACGACTTCCTACCTTAGATAAATTGTGGTTATGTCAATTTGGTTGGGCCTGCATCTCATGTGTTGAAAATATTCTTGAAAATCGTGATCATCTCTTCTTCAGTTTGCTCTTATTCTACTGCATGCATAAGGATTATCAAGAGGACGGACCGGTGGAGCTGGCCGATGCAAACCTGGGGCCAAGCAGTATAGAAGGGGCGAGGAAAACACCTCATTAACACGGCTAATTGAGTATTGCTTACCTCGTTAGTTTATCATCTATGGCATGAACGGAACATGAGAACTTTTCAGCTTACATCAAGAAATCCGCATATCATAGCCAATTCTATAGTGGTTTTGTCAATCTATAGAATATGGAGGATAGCATGGGAATACTCAAGGGATTCGCATATCATAGTCAATTCTATAGCGGTTCTGTCAGTCTATAAAATATGGAGGATGGCATGGGAGCTAATTTGTAAAATCTGTTGTACGTTCTTTTATGAAATTTACCTTTAACAAAAAAAAAGTATATATATACACGTGTATACATGAATGTTGAAAAACTATTAACATACAAACATTTGTATTAACATATATAAATAAGCAATATGTTTTTTCTTTTAGTAAAACTAGAAAGTGTCACGTGCGATGCACGTGCAGAAACATATTTTAGAGGTGAATATATAATTTATTAGTTACAAAATATATTAAACTCACATTCTTATTTATTTTTGTATTGTTGAATCATTAGTATATAATTATATTTTCAAAAATATTGATAATAATTATTTTAATTGATGAGAAAACCATTTAATTTGTTATTTGTAACTCACCTTTAAATTTAATTGATAATATTAAATAAAATATTTATTCCTTAAAATTGAATTTTTGCATTTTGTATTTAATATTATTATATTTAATAATTTTGTATTAGAGAAAATTAATGCAAAGGTAAAATATAATAAATAAAAATTAAATATTAAAATAAAATTAACAAAGTCCCTTATTTTTGGATTTTTTATAAGAAATTACAGTTTAATAAAATTGATCATGATTTCTTAGTAGCATTTTTTTAATATCTATTAATTTGCTATTTTTTTATTTTATTTTTTGTTTGTTATATTATTTTTGTGAAATATTGTATTTTTTAATTTTACTACCATATCCTTAATTCTTTTTCTTACATTTATTGATGTATAATGATTTTAACTAATCATTTATTAACTATTTTTTGTAAAAATTTAATCTAATAACACATAACCATAGGATCAGTATTAATGTGTATTCCAATGTCCTATAATTATTCTAATTATATTTTACTATCATTTCTAAAATTTGTTAATATATTGTTTACATTCTTCATTAACTTCAAAATTTGAAAAAAAAAAAAAATTTGAAGTGAAAGCGATGAAATATTATTAAATATTGAAACAAATCTGTTACAATCCTTCCTATCGAATATCAATATTTGAATAAAGATAATTACAACAACTATATCCTAATCAACAGTCTAAATAATTACACCAACATTCAAACAAACCTACTGATTACAGTAGAAAGATTTCTACCTACTATACAGTAGAAAAACATCCCACGCATTCGACGGGGTTCGAACGGGCCTCAATTTCGCCAACTGAGCTTATACGCATCATTGGCCAAAAATTTGAATTATTATTGCACAATATGTTATCATTTGCATTTTTAACTTCATATTTTTAATTTGATTTCTTCACCTATTAATTCATATAGATTTAACTGGCATTATCTATTTCTTATTAAATAGTATTTTTATATTTTTAAAAGCTTAATCTTTTATGTGCATACAAGATTATCTAATATTAAATAATTAGATAATAAGAGATTCACTGGTCAATTAAATTTTTATACAAATTGTGCTTTAATTACCGATATGTTTTATTTTTAATACTTAATTTACTTTTTTTAAAATTTACTTAATTTTAAATTGTGCTATAATTATGTTAACTGTATTTACTATTTTTATAAATTCTAATGTGTACACTCTCTCCTTTTCAACCTCATTAGTTTTTAGCGCAATATTCTTATATACAATATTATTTATTTTGGGTGGGTGTTTACATAATGTGTTTGGTTACAAATTGCATATTAGTATTTCATATTCTTTAGTATGTTCTCATAGTACAAATTGTTAATATTTTTTTTTAGATAGCATATATTGTCATTGTAATGTAAATCTAAATTGCACTTATCAATATTATTTTATCTCCATTACATCATGGGGAAAAAAGAGTAAAAATACAATCTAAAAACAATTATCTAGTATTAATATCAGTCTGAAGTCACTCATTTTTAAAATTTTCAACAGACTCCTATAAGGATTTTTATTTGAAATTTTCTAATATTTATTATCATTTTTTTTTATGTTTTGAAGTTTAGATTAGTATATATCTACATCTTACACATATGCTATTCATTTAAAGTTTTATAGTGCCCAGATAAATCAATGTTTATAAAAAAAATATTTAAAATCGTTCCTAGCAAATTAATGTAAAATTTATTTGCATTTATATGTTAGAATATATTAAAAATTCGCTAAGTAATTCAGACAAATTACGAATACCAAATACTTTTATGCTTGGATAGATTAATTTTCTTCTTATAACTAATTCTTATTTAGGGATAATTACATTTACACCCCCTAAGCTGTTGGTTACATAGATCACCCCAATCTTTTAAATAATTACACATACACCACCAAAAACGTCAATATTATTTACCTAAACCACCCTGGTTTTTAAGAAAATACACATATACCCTCCAAAAGTATCAATATTATTACATAACTACTCCTATTCTTTGGCTATTAGGGATGATTTATATAAATAAATCATAAATGAGCAATTTAAATGTAATTATCCATCTAATTTATTATTGAAAAGAGTACCATAATAAGGATACAGATATTTTTCTCACAATAGGAATAAACACTCAAGAGATTCTCACTATTATATATGTAATCATAAGTTGCACATAACAGTATTATTTTAGCTCCAGTATATTATGATAAAAATCAAAAGTACATAAAAGTATAATCTAAAAATAATTTTCTACGACTAATATTAAAATAAAATGAATTAGTAAGAGGTCACCATTGTTATATTTTTCGAAAGCATTTCTAATTTAATAAGAATTATAATCATTTTTATTCAAGATTTCATGATATCTATTCTTGTGTGTATATATATATATATATAATTTTTGAAGTTTACTATTTTATGTATTATTCAGATGCTATTTATTTTAAATTATATTTTGCTCTAGTAAATAATATTTTTAAAGTATTTAAAAATATCTTTTACTAATTAATTATTTAGATATATTATTAGCCTATTCTTGTTAGTTGGATATTATTATTGCCCAAGAAATTTAGAGGTATTAGGTCTCTAATTAAATGGTCTTCTTTTGATAGAATTCTATTCTTTTATAACTAATTTTTAAGTATTTTTAAAAAGATAACTTAAATAAGGGTTATGAATGTCTTTTCACAATGGGGAATAAACACATGAGAGATTCACACTTATATAGATATAGATATAGATATAGATATAAATATAGATATGGATATGTATGTGTGTGTGTGTTTTCTTTTAGTAAACAATAATTTAGTGTTATATTTATGTAATACTAAAAAATATTACTTATTTTATTTTTCGATACGATATTAGTAAGCTTGATTATTTTCCATTTATTCTATATATTTTGAGAAATATTCTCAGATTGAAAATCATTTTTAAGTTATTGGACTTATAGAATCATGACTTCTTGTTTATATATATATATATATATATAAGTTAGGGTCGAATTAGAAAAATAACTAAAATAATAGAGTTCATTTCTTATTATTATATCCTAATCTATGGAGTTAATGTAACAATATAATTTTTTTTACTTGTGTTCATTTGTCATTTTTATTTACCTTATATCAAATAGTAAATAATAGTTGAACAAGCATGTATTAAGTAACTAAATATCATTAATTTAACTATGATAGATGCATTTTTAAAAGAAAAATATTCAACATCCTAACTAGAAATCGGGGCAACTTTTAACTAGTAAGTTGTGACACATTCTACATATGCACATAGTTTTTAAGAATTTTTTAAAATATAATATTTATATAGATTATATAATTCGATCTCTAGAGATTAAAAAAAAGTATATAACATAACAAATTAATACAAGTATTTAATAAAAAATATATTTGATATAGATAGATAATTAGAAACTACAATTGGAGTTTACTCAATGAGCGTATATAACTCATTTATTTTTGTTTAATTATAAGAAAAAATAAAATAAATAACTGATTATATTATTTTCTTAAACAAGTTTTATTAATTTTATATGGCATGAATAGAATATTGTTAATGGAAAATTTTAAATAGATGGTTATTTTCTGTAAAAAAAATACATATGCTTGAAGGCATTTTGATCTATATATATTTTGTTAATAGAAAGTGGTTACTCTAACGCTCAGGTTTAATAAATAGTATAAATATTTTGAATATTTAATAGGATTAAAAACAAGATATTCAAATGGCAAAATAGATCATAAATGTAGAAAAATGTAAATATTGTATCTATGAGGGGGGAAATGCAATTTATATTTCTCATTTACTTCTTTTTGTTTATTCTGTTCATTATTGCTGTTCAACTTCTCAAAATCTCTCCTCTCACGATCTGAACTCAATTCCGAACTCTCTGAAAGGTGAGATGTCTTCGAGAAATATTTTGATTGATTTTGATTCAGTTTCGTTATCCTCATTACGATAAAGTTTTGTCAAACGAATTTTTTTTCTGCGTTTAGTTTTTTATTTAATTTATATATATCCGCTTTCTGCCTCTTAGCAGGTTTAGTATTCGTTGGGATTTCTTGCATCAATGGCGAACAGACCTCAGATCCGGACAAGCAATTCAGCCCTCATAGCCATGATCGCTGACGAGGTACCAATTTGAGCTTTGGATTGACTTTTTGGGCCAGGTTTTTATGTGGTTGTTGATTATTTGTCTGCTTTATCGTTTGTGTTCAGGATATGGTTGGTCATTTCTTTTCTTTTCAGTTGTTTCAAGTGCTTGGAGGTCTTAGTTAGTTAGTTGATTATAGATTGAGCTAAAAAAGATTCTGGTGATTTCCCTGTAGTTTGATGACTCTATAATCAGAAAGTTTTCATCAAATTGTGTAGCTTTTTGGAGTACAAATTTTGCTTTTATCCATGAGATGCAGAAATTCCGACCATTTCCCAACACCATTCCTGAGGTTTTGATTTCTTCTCCAACTGCTGTTGCCGGAGGTTGATTAACATGATCTAAGTTTTTTTGAGAAGGTGCTCCATAGTTGGGTAGATAAGTACCGTATGAAGTCTGATTTTAAAGTGCAAAGTTCATATCAATCTCACGTCCTAGTTGGCTTCAAATGCTGTATCAGGCAGTTGAAAACTTGAGCTATTTTCAGTCAATTTATCAATTGCTTGTGCTGTCAAACTTGCGTTCTGCCTGAACCAACTTGATGACTCTACAAGTTCTATTTGCTGATACTACTAGATGTAAGGTTTATATCCCCTGTGATCAGGTGCCTTGGCAAATGCAAGTTTGTTGAATGTGAAAACCATATTTCCCCGTCCTTTGTATTAATGTGACAAGGGAAAAATAAAGTAATAAGTAAATTGGCTGCCTGAACCATCTGATATTTCTCTTAATTTCTCTTCTCCTTTGTTAAACAGGGCTCTTTGATATGAAGATTATGATATATATTTTAGGTGTTAAATTACTTGATGAGTTAATTCTTCTTACCCAAGTCGGTTATTATAACTTATTTGCAATTAGAGATCAATCTTCTCCATCATATGATGAATTCTACTGATGATGCCCTTGTTCTTGTAGGACACAATCACTGGGTTTTTGCTAGCTGGAGTTGGTAATGTTGATTTGAGGAGAAAAACAAATTACCTCATTGTGGACTCAAGTATGTCTGATGCCTGTTCTCTTAATTATTTTTATACTATGATTCATTTAAATTTTTGGCTAGGCTCGTTATACAATCACTTTCCTCTATTATATTTTCGAATTCTGTTTATGCGGTTGGAACATAAATTTTGAGATTTATCTGTTTATGTGGTTGGAGTATAAATTGTAAGTTCTTTTGAACATTATAATTACATAGAAAACAAGGTAATTACCAAAGTAAGAAATGCT
Organism: Sesamum alatum; assembly: GCA_034509735.1. Taxonomy (NCBI): domain Eukaryota; kingdom Viridiplantae; phylum Streptophyta; class Magnoliopsida; order Lamiales; family Pedaliaceae; genus Sesamum; species Sesamum alatum. The sequence goes on from JACGWO010000009.1 coordinate 5,363,821, forward strand.
TTTTAATAGAACCAAACTTTAAGGTAAAGGCATGTGGATGCAACTATACAAGACAAGTTGGTCTTTAGTGTAATTGGTGGTCTTCTGGTGTTTGAGAGCCTGTTGATTGGGATTGTCGTCAAGTGCTCTGGTGTTGATAGGTTTATAATTTGGACTTGACTGGAAGGTTGCTGCTGCTTATTTCAAGTCTAGTTATCTTGGCATACTAGATAGTTGTGGTTGACATGAATACACTGACAGCGTTGTAAAAAATATATCGACTTTGATAGGCTGTGGTACCTCAGGTATATATTTATGTTATGCTTTTCTCTAACCTAGCTTTTTGACTATCTGAACATACCAAGAAACCTAGAGTCGTACGATTAGTGATACAAGCGGAAGAGGAAAATACTATAGAAACTTATGTGCAACTAAAAACTATACTTTTCTGTCTTAGCATATCTACCACTCAACACCTTCAGTAATTGTTAAGCTAGCCTCAAATCCTTGGACATAGGTCTTTGTGATCATTGTGTTGTATGTAAGGCCCATAAAATGGGACAAACACATATACTTCACTTTCTCTGAACACAGTGCAAAAAAGCTCTGTGTCGTGGTTTCAGAATATGCCCACCCTAAGAAAGATGGTCTTGCATTTGGTTTTTCAATTGAGTTTGTCATTATATTCAATTGGCTCATTGAAGTTCCTTGCTTCTGGTTTAGAAACAACGGTGAAACAGATTGAAGATGCTTTCAAAGAATTCACCACAAGGGAAGACATAGCAATAGTGTTGATCAGCCAATATGTAAGTTTTTAGTTTTCTTTATTCACTCTTTTCTTAGTCCTAACTACTATAAATTTGTCCCTTGTGGCGTTGATAACATCTGTTCTTCTTCAATTTCAGGTTGCAAATATGATAAGGTTTTTGGTAGACAGCTATAACAAACCAATCCCAGCAATCCTGGAGATTCCTTCCAAGGATCATCCATATGACCCTGCACACGACTCTGTTCTTTCGAGAGTGAAGTACCTCTTCTCTGCCGAATCAGTGGCATCTGGAAGGCGTTAAATTATTGCCAAAATTATTTGTGCGTACTATTATCTCAATTGTTGAGATGACACTGCCTGTGTGTGTATTTCTGAGCGCTATTAATTTGCCCTTTTAGTTATTTATGAAAAGTTTTCACATGAACCTCTGCTTTTGGGCATTTCAAGAATACAGATAATCTTGAGCTTACATAATTGGGAGACAAGTGATGGTATGTTTATCTGTTAGCAAGTGTAATAATTATCCCTCAACATTCTTTTATTCAGCTTGCAAAGAGACGATGATTTTCTTATCACTTGGTAGTCATATATTCATGTGATGCATACGGGCATATGTATACGATAATCGTCAAGCTTCACATAGTTAGCAATCGTGCACTAAAGGTCATGCTTACATAGAATGGGAAGAAAGAGAAGAGAGGAATAACGATAAGAATTGGCGCCAACGGAGGCCAAAGCCAAAGCTGAGCTCTGGAAAAATATTGTTCTTTTTCTGTCCAAAGATCTGAAAACTGTAATTAAGAAGTCAACAACAAACGCTATCTTGATGAAAACAATTTCAACATTGATTAATGCAGACCACCAAATAACAGGGCTGTGGATTCAAGACGTTCATATGTTCTGTGATGCTATGGAGAACCAAAACCTTCGACCGGCTAGGTTTTGCTGCATCTGAGAAGCCGGGTTTCAGGATAAGGTGCAAAAGCAGAATTCATCATAACAGTGCAGATTTTAAGCTTTTAGTGAACGTTTCTAGTTCTTTTAAGCCTTCTTCAGGAGATTTAGCTTCACCCAGTATTTTTACCATGGCACTACCAACAATCACTCCATCTGCTCCCCAACTAGCTACCTGAAAGAGTGATCCTTAAATATGTTAGCTATCAGCATAAAACCATTCTGCGTAAAGTTGGAAATACTTGACGTTAAACAGTCTACACGTTCACGACTGACCTGTTTAACATGCTCAGGTTTTGATATGCCAAAACCAACTGCTACTGGCTTGCGTGTTTCCTGTATGTGAGATAGATTGATAGAGAGAGTTGAAGAAGAACAGAAGAAAAGAAAGGAAAATGTCAACTATATAGGAAATGCTAATTTCTCATTGGTTGACGGCCCTTAAATCATGATTGCCTCAGATACAAAGAGATGTGATATAAACTGTGATTGTGATTTTCACAAACTAAACTGGCAACAATAGTCAATAGAGCCACTAAAATTGTGTACAATAGAGGGTGAAACTGATGAGATAACAAACATATTTACCTCCTTAATTTCTTGTAGAAGAGATTGAACCTTTTCACTGACAGATGCTCGTGCTCCAGTGACTCCCACTGCGCTCACCTATTGATATATTAAGAGAAGAAAAATAGATCAACTTGGGTGAAGTGGGAAAGATACGTGATTTGGACAATTTTAAAATTTCTTTTCCACTCAGCTGGACCTTCCCCAGCACCCCAGTGTTTGAACAGAGATTCGCTCAAAATATATGGGAAGTAGAACACAACGTCTATTTTAGATTTATTAAATGTCATTTCTTCAATATCTGATGATGATACATACATGTATATAATAGAACAGAAAGCATGCCTTCATGAGGATTTGAAAGCAAGTATTAAATTTTGAGGAGTACTGTGCATAGAGCTCATCAAGCTAATGATTATCAGCCAGAATCTTCAACAGTTACTAAATAAATACCCAAATGCATACCAGTTACTTTTTTAGCCTTATTTGGAGGTATCAATTGGCAATGGAAACATGAAGAAGAATCAGAAAAACCAAGATATTGATCTAGACGTCCACAGATAACCCCTGTTCCGGAAAACTTACAAGATAGACAAATCCTTCTGAAGCTTCAACGATAGCTTTCATTCGTGTTGTTGGAGTAGTGGGTGTTGTCAGCAGCACCTGAAATGGCAGAGGAGAATGGATCATATAGCACCGCACTAAGCCCATCAGTGCACTGATTGAGAACAGTTCAATTAGTCAATGCAGTGATATCTTGATAATACAGATTGCCACTCAACACGATATGTTCCCCCATGACAAAGCATAAGAAAGTATTTCTCAAGATCTTGTTGCTACTTTTCCTGATACCAATAGTTTATCTCCATATGCATCCCCGGTTCTTGCAGAAAATTTAAGCTACAAACCCACAACCTGTGCTGATGGATAGCATCATGAGATTATCAAAAGTAAGGTAAAAAAATTTCCTATGTCAAAGGCCACTTATTATCTTGAAGAATTTCTTGAAATCCAAAACAAACATTTACAATTTATCTTTGAATTTCCCGCAAACAGAAAATGACAACCACTGACATATTTGAGCTTCGTGATTATCCTAATAAATTACAGGAACAAAAGTATTGACTTTATATCACGATGCCTGGGGAAATTTCTTTAACCATGAAACAGGTTTCCAGGTGAAGTCAGGTGATCAGCACTAGCAAACATATTCTGGCAAACAAAGCAAACTCTGGACTTCAGAAAAATCAAGCTAGGAATAAATTGTTAGTAGAAAAGCCAACCAGTTCTATATTATTATTACTAGCTTCCTTTCTCAATATCTCAGTCTCCTCCAGAGGCACGTCCGGAACAACAAGTCCTGCAAACAATAAACTCCTAAATAAAATTTGATAAATGTAGTTGCAAAATTGTGCCATACATCAAGAGAGGAGGCAAAGCTATAAATAATCAACTGGACTATAGAAGGATATCATGGCATTGATTCAAATATTAGATCAAGTTAAGCAATCAATTTACTGACACAAAAAGTGAAACTATTCTTGTGGTTAACCACAAGCCTAGCGCCATGCAATGCTTTTTCACAAAGTCCTGTTACAGTAGAATGATTACATGTTTGGTGAACGGACTAAAACCTTAAAATGGGATCAGTTGCCAAATAAGTTAAATTCTATATTATATGTTAAAAAATGCAAGGATGTGAAGTGTAAGAACAATTACCATGTATTCCAGTATCTTTCAAAGTGGTCATGAATTTTTCTGTGCCGCGCTTCAGTATTGGATTATAATATGAGAATAGTGCGACTGGACAAGATAATTGAGGTACCACCTTTCAAGAAGAAAAAATGATTATCCTAAGAAACTGTGCTATAAAAATATGCTCAAAAAATTGAGAAGGGTTAGCTAAGCTATAAGAAAACAAATTACATGTAGTACATAAGCATTGAACAAGGTTTCGTTTTGCAAAACGTTCATGACAGTTCATGAACACCCAATCGAACCATTAAACAAGTAAAATTTCAGTATAGAGTATCAGATTTGTGTGGTTAAGATACATCAAGAAAGACCAAGCCAGGAAGATGTAACCTCGCTTCATTATCATGTAAAACAGCATCTTCTAATCACTTTTGTTTATGGCTTAAATAATTTCAGCAACTTACTTCCTTCAACATTGCAATGATTTTATCAAAGTTGGTCCCAATGGCTAATGAACGCGTGGCAGCAGCCTGTGAAAAGAAATAAGAAGAAACGAACTCTTTTATAAATAATATAAACTAAAACTTCTACAGTAGATTATCCACACACGACATTTAAATAAATTCTAAGCTAAGGTTTTCATTTCACCAAATTTCAAACCTGGATAACAGGACCATCAGCCAAAGGGTCTGAATAAGGCACTCCTAATTCGATAATGTCTGAGCCGCATGAGTCAAGGACTTTCAGTGCTTCTGCAGTGGTTCGAAGGTCAGGATCACCGGCTGTGATATACGGAATGAATGCCACCTTTTTACACCAAAAGCAAGATTATAAACATAAACAGCGAGAAAGGAATACACCCATTTCTAAAAAGTGCTCTTTAAAATTATGCACTAATGAACAACCAATAACACATCCTTGAAAGAGTATCGATCAACTGTTTATTCAAAAATAGAATTGTCAATATCAATCACATATCCATACACACAATAATTAAACAAAATTCATTCAATTAGTGTGTTTCTCCCTTCTTTGTCCCAAGTAACCTTCCTGTGCTCATTTTTAGGGCAGATGTTTGATTTCAATCAATTTACATCATGAGAATCAATAATGACTTCAAGATTCCACTTTTGCTCCACAAATTGCACTACGAGAAAATAAATTCTGGTCAAACAACTCAAACCTATAACTGAGGAAAAGCCACCAAAATATGCCGGCAACAAAACAAAACCAATCCAATGGACAAACCCATCACCAAGATTCAGAAAAACCAAAAGAAATCATCAATAATAAGATTAATCAGATAATCATAAATAAAAATTAATTTCGGTGTTCAAAGCGAAACAGACGAGAAGATGAAAAACAAACTAAGCTCAAATTCTTACTTTCCCTTTTTGTTTTAATCTTGAGAAAGTCTCAGATAGCCCAACAGTTGGAGCAGCTGCGAGAGTGGCCATGGCGGGCTTACATTTGAATGCTCTGTTCGTTGAAGAACTAAAAGAGGAACGGCATTCTAGTACATTGTAATTGCTCTTGAGTCGGAGGAAGCAAGTTGTCTGCAGAGCAGCGGCCATTCCAACAACTAATCTTCAAACCTCGTTTTCTTGTATTGTAATTTGAGTTACTTTCCTTCAAGTGAATGCAGGGCAGGGCAGGGCAGGGCTATATATATATATATATATATATATATATATATACTTACTACGCAATGATGTTCTGATATATGCAATTAATTTTTTTTCAAAAAAAGAAAATAAATACTGAAATAGTTAGATCCGATTGTTGGAAGATCAATTCAATCCGAATGAGAATAAGTGTTAAGTTGTTTTCTATTTATTTTTCTACTACATTAATTATAATTACATTATAATTTTTAGGGTAAATTACGGCTACCTTCCCTTAAGTTTGACAAAATTACAAATACCCCTCGTTATTTGAGAAATTATAAATAGTCTCCTAAGATTTGTAAATTTCTAACAAATAACTCATTTTCATCCATTTTTATGGTTAACTGACTAAAATGCTCTTACACATTGAACTATTTTTTATTTAATTTAAAAAAAATGGACTATATTGCGCGGGGCGAAAATTCTTAAGTATTTCACACAAAGGAGCAATAATGTGATCTGGCTCGGCTGATTTTTCTACAATTTTAATAAAAAAATCAAAGGCAAAATGGTCAATTTCGGGCCTTTGGTTAAAAATTACAAACCTCAAAGGGTGGTATTTGTAATTTTTCAAACAACAAGGGGGCATTTGTAATTATGTTAAACCTCAGGGAAGGTGGCTGTAATTTGTCCTAAATTTTAATTATTGTATGTTTATTTTACAATAATCTATTTTTTTTTTTAATTTCATTTGAATGTATTTATTGTTAAATTATTGATACTAGTAAATATGACACACTCAAATGTGTGTGCACAATTAATTTAAATTTTATAAAATATTTATTTTTAAAAAATTAAACTTAATTAGATTCTAAAATATTAAAAATATAAAGAAATAAAAAATTAATGAAAGAAAATGAGAGAAAAAAAAGGAACGTGGAAGTTGATGAGAGAGAAAATGAAAAGTTGAGAAGTGAAAGAAAAATAAGTTGATAAAGAGAAAAATAATAATAAAATATTAAAATATTAAATAAATTAATAATTAAACATAAATTGGCAGACCAAATTAGGGAGAGATACCAAAGAGATGCTCTTACCGTATATAATAGTATAGATAGTATAGATATCAAATTATTTTTTAAATTTAAATATTTAAATGACATAATGAATCCGTATTATGAAAAATTAAAAAAAAAAGTACGGCCCTAAGAATCAACAATCATTAATTAAACTAATCTCAAATTAAGTCCTATTGAGATCGAAATTCGCATAACAAATAAGCCCATTTTTGCTTTCTTTTTTTTTCTTGAGAAGTTTGAAGTAAAGCCCATTAATAGGCCCAGTAAATAAGCTCATCTATAGGACTTGCCCATTTTTTTCAAGCCCACTACTAAAACCCAATAGCAATAGACAGCTGACCAAGCAATAAGCGTTGTGTTTCTCTCCATTTCTTCGTCCCGGAAGATCCATCGGAGACTAAATCGCCGGAGAAGAATGCTCGGAATTTCGTATGGCGAACTATTCCTCCTGCTGGGAGCTACGGCTGCTCTTATTGGTACTCCCTCTCTTAAGTTTATGTCTCTCCTCGTATATAAGTTAAGCGTGATTGCCGTATTTGAATTTCCGCCGATGTTTGAATAATTACACGAAATTTTACTCGTTTATTTTCTGTTTTATTGAGTTCCGTAATTAGACTAAGGATTGATTTGGTAATGATTGCTTTACATTTCGGCGTAATTTTTGGTGTTATTGAACTATGCTAAAACGGTTTTTTGTTATATTAAATTTGATTGAAAATTAGGGCCAAAGGATCTGCCCATTATAGCTAGAACAGCGGGGAGATTAGCTGGGCGTGCGATTGGATATGTTCAAGTTGCACGCGGTCAATTCGAAAGCGTTATGCAGCAATCCCAAGCTCGCCAGGTTTTTGTCTTATTGCTATTAAGTTCATATTGCGGCTCAAATAATGATTGCTAATGATATTTTGATTGAATGTTGCGTGGAATGTTATTTGTTTTGGATGTCATGTGCGTGCATGTGATACACTGAATTGAGTGGTTCATTTCAGCGGGAATGCTGAAGATACTGTTATAATCTTTGTTGTTAGCATTCAAATTCACAGTGTTATCCTCCTTGCTTGAGATGTAGTATTATTTGTACACAATTGGAATTTTGAATATGACAGCTTGAACTAAATCTGGAAGGTGCATAAAGAACTGCAAGATACAATGGCTCAATTAGAAGCCATACGCCATGAAATTCGGTCCATCTCTTTCATGAATCCTGGTCCCTTGACCACAAGGCTAGTGGGCAATATTGCTAGCCAACCACCGATTGAAAGTGGTATCTGTTTTGCGAAACTTATTGTGTTGTATTCAGATAGACCTTCTCTTTTTATGACTTATTTAGTTTCATTTCTGGAATATAGTGGACAAGGAATCTTCAAAAGCCCCTCAAGAGAGCACAGTGAGAGTTGAGAGAACAGAGACCACTAGCATGGCCAAGGTAACATTGTGGTTATGAATGCTATTTCTGATGTATACCGTATTTTCCTTTCTAGTGAATGACATTTATAGTTCCTTAAGGATCACAGTTCAACAACCTTGCCGCTTTCTGACATACATAGCCAAGCAACTGCATATGCAAGATTGGCTGAATCCACTCACTTAACTGCAAATTCCATGGATGAAGTCCTTAGTGAACTAAAGGATGATTCTGGTCAGTTCATTGTTCTTCCGATATCAGCTGAAAGTGCAAACTTATTGCCCAATCGAAAAGGTGACCATTTCGAAGATTCTGTTCTGGAATTTTAGTTAGTATGCCGCTGTCTAGCTTGGATTATGCTGCAGTTATTTTCTTTTCTAATTCTTCTTCCACTGTGTCATGTATATCATGGAGCACATAAGTCAAGCTCTCTGTCAAGATAGGGAATGCATTTCTTAGTGGTAATATTCTGCATTTATTGGCTCTTGATGCTTTCTGAAGAACTTACTAGTGCGTTCTGTTTCAGATGACTTAAGGGGATCTGACATAATGTTGGAGGCAGTACTTGAGGAGGATGTGGCACGCAATGCAAAGAATTTTTTCTCTCAGGCTCAAAACCAAACAAAAAGTGAATGAATAGGTAGCGTTCGCTCTTTCCGTATATTATTTGATTGACTTGTATCAACCTTGGTTTTTTCCTTCAAACTCATAGAAACAAATAAATGCGACACTCCTGTTGCCCAATATGTGAACATTATCAGAATTAGATGACAGAAATGGCTGAAATCTTCTTAAATTGCCCTGCATTTTCGTAATATTAATTAAATCATGCAAAATGTGAAAATTGGTAAGTATCAAACTTTGCATATTTTGCTTCAAATGGCTCAATTCGAAAGCATCAACCTTTGCTCATTCAGGACAGGAACATCTCATTTGTTATACGCATTATTATGTTTACATGTCATTTCTCTTGCTGCCGGTTCCTCTTCCTTACCTTCATGGACCTCACTCCAATCTAATTTCAGGAGCCAGATATGGTGGCCTTTTGACAGGCTTGCAGCATTCTCTTCCATCGCTAACTGTCGGAGCCTGGAAGTGAGTTCCATCTCAAAGTAAAATGTCAGAATCACAAAATATCAATTTTCAGTACCACATCTATTTGTCTGACTGTAGTATCTATACTCTGGTGGGCTGGCTTCCATCAGGCTTATATTCGAGTACAGGGACACATAACATTTTCAAGTACATAATTAGCATTAGCCTAACTCCTTAGCCTTTCTCCTTTGTGGCACTTGTAACTATCATTCTGATTACAAGCCACTCATGGCTAGTTTGATAAAAGGTAGCATTCTAGCTTCAAACTTCTTGGTGAAAATTCCCAGTTTTCATGCATATGAGATAAAATTAGAACAATTTAGGGTCATTTTTGACTGGCCAGTGATTTCCTCTTCTTCCCACAGCTGAAGGATTTCCGAAACCTATCCATCCGATGGAAAAATTCTTATGCTACAGAAACCAACTCTGAGTGCTAGGTTGAGTTTGTACCACTGCATAAAGAATAGCACACCAACTTATTTTAATATCAAGCATGTTAAAGAAACATTCCTTTATAGGTACCAAAACACTGATAGCTTGTTACCTTTCTCCATGAAGAATTCTCTCAACATGTGATATTACTCTAGAATCTATTGCATCAGATTTGTTGGTTCTGATTCTTGCTGGAATCCCATTCCACTTCTTTTAGCTTTGTCTCATTTAACTACGATCTTTTACTTTATTTTGGATATCGTTTAGGTTGGTTAATAAATTAGCGCAGTTTGTACGTCTTCATACCTTTCACAACTCGTACTCTTATCGAATATGTGTTTTAGTCACTGTCCATATCGCAAAATATTTGATCTTGTGGTATAATAACTTTACATATTAGAGAGATTATGTTCATGATCTGTGATCATCCTACCAGTCAATAACCAGTGCTCTAACAGTGGCAACTGCCAAATTCTTTCCAAAGTCTCCCTTTGTGTCTACATCAGATGCTGATTTTTTCCTCAAAATTTGAATCATGACCCTTTTTGAATATGCAAGTCAAACAAGTCCTGGATTGTTTGCTAAGTGAGAAATTTTGTACCATGTGATAATGATGTGCCCACTTGATTTTAACATTGATAATGGTACACTTGTTTGACTATTGCCAGTTCTGAAAACGATTTCCATCCAGTTTCCTTCAAAATTAGACTTTGATTTTTCCATGTGGAAGACTTTGGTGGATATGAAGTTGGACAAAGTACCACAATTGTTTGTGATTGAAAATGGCTGGAAGAAGCTATACTTAACAACGGGTTAAGCCCATGTTTAGAGGAAAACTAAAGTACAGAAAAAAAAAAGCATTTAAAGTAAAGCATAAAGTTGTTTCACTTTTAATGAGAAAAAAGATAAGTATTTAATATTTATTTAATAGATAAACGACCCAAAAGAAATCGTATGGCTTTAATACCATTAAATGATCACTTCATTTAAGAGTTTAGGTTGTCAGATATGAGAATTGTTTAACTATAATATCTTAACAAATACTGTACTTTGGGGATGAATTAAAACTATAAAATTATGCAGTTTTTATGTTTTTCTCGGTAAACAAAACTAATATGTCAATCATAATATATATATATATATATAAGATATAACATAATTAAGTCAGTCATCACTTGGAGAAATGTGGGAAATTATAATGTAAAAAAGATAAAATAAGAGGATAATTACATAATCGTCTCCTGAGATTTAATGTAATTACACGTCGATCACCTGTAGTTTTAAAAATTACATATGTTACCCCTGAGCTTTGCTTCCTTATAACAAACGGTCCCTCTATTAATTAAAATTCACCAAATTTATTGATATTAACCAAAAAAAAATTGAATGAAACTTACCGACTTATTGCAGGTTGAACAAATTTTTTCGAAATAAATTACCCTTTTAAGAGTGATGATACAGCTCCTCACATACATTAACTTGTGGAGGTGTATAATGGTAATTTGATCATAAAAAAATTTATCTGACATGCAATAAATTAGTAATAAATCAATCATGAGTAAATATGAATTTTTATTCAATTTTTTTATGTTAACATCAACAAATTCGTTGAATATTGATTAATTGATATATCTATTTATTTGTTAAATAAAAATAAATATTATGAGTACTAAATATAATTTTTTAAATTATCGAGTATTCCACCAAATTTGATGGGAGTACGGTGTAATTATACTTTAAAATAAGATATTGGAAATGAAGAAAGGGGTAGAGAAGTAAAAATGAGGAAAAGTTTCAAAAGTGGAACCATTTTTAAGGCGAAGGCGAGAAAAAAAGGGACACCCGCTTTTCCGCTCTGCCTTCTTTTCTTCTTCGCTCTCACAGTTGAAGAGAAAAAGCTGCTACTCTCCCACTCTTCACCTCTTTCTCTCTCTCTCTCTCTCTAACATACGCCAACACTCTCTCACTCTACAGCGCCTATACATATATATATATATTTGTATTGAGTGCTGCGAATTGTTTGCCATCGAATGCAATTGTGTATTTCCAATTCAAACGATCCCAGTTCAGACCGGAATCGCTCCATGGCCAACAATCCAGGTGAAACCCCATCCGACGACTTTCTCGAGCAGATTTTAGGGTTTCCGAGCTATGCTGCTGGAGCCGAGGCTAACTTGGCGGGAAACGAGGCTGCGATGATGCTACAGCTCGGCTCGGGCGATGGCGCGTCTCACTTGGGCGCCATGGGGGTGGGGCTTGGAGTTGGTATGGGGGGAGGGTACGGAGTTGGAGGTGGGGGTTTCCCGTTGGGGTTGAGCCTAGAGCAAGGGAAGGCAGGGTTTAACGATGCATCTGGGGGTGGGAAGAGGTTCCTCCGTGACGATCTTGTTGATTCCCGCGCTTCCTCTTCTGCTAGACCGGTAACTTTTTGTGCAAATCTGTTTGCGAATTTGGCAACCTTTAATCAATTAGGGCTAGTTTGGAATTTGAGGTGAAATTACTGCTCGGATATCTTTATGTTTTAAGCTTAAACGTAGTATAGTACATGAGGCCCATGTTAAGTTAGCCGTTGTGATAACAGTAATTTAAAATGCTATAGTTCAAGTAGTGAATACCTTTCAATCAATTGTTTCTAGGGAATACTGACAAATGCACTATGGGATAGTTATGTTTAGTCGCTCTTGCCCACTTGGTGGATTGGTGCAAACAGCTAGAAATTTCGGGAGGAAAGTTCATGTTCTTATTATTATGGGCCGCTCTGGATGTCTTCATTGACCCACTAGACATAATCTTTTTACTTTCACAGGGTTTTCATGGGCAGTCAATGACAAATACAGCGCCCGCAGCACCTCATCCACCTGCAATTCGCCCAAGGGTACGAGCTAGACGAGGCCAAGCAACGGACCCACACAGCATAGCAGAGAGGGTATGCATAATTGATTCCACAAAATGGCTTTACAATTAGTATTCTTACATGGGCTTTCTTTAATAATTTTTGTAAAGGATGAATTGTTGGAGTAGATCACCAGTAGATCCTATTTCTAGTAAGAGTGAAATATTCTGTTTTTTTGTCCTTAGGGATAACAGTCATGAGGAAGTCTCTTAATTACTATTATTGCAAACCAATAAACTTTCTCAGGCTTAATTTGAATGATTGCATGATTTGGTTTAATGCAATAATGAAACTGCATAATTGAAACTAAAGCATGTGATGGATATTTTCTTCTCTTAATACAGTTGCGGCGAGAAAGAATAGCCGAAAGAATAAGGGCATTGCAAGAGTTAGTTCCCAGTGTTAACAAGGTAAGCTTTCTCTCTGCCATTGTATATAGCATTTTAGTTCCTTAAAATTTTATTTTTGGGTGAAATAAAGAGAATCAGATTTTGAACTTCTTTAATGCGCCTTGTCCGTGTTTTGCAATTAAATCTTATGCTCTACCTGAAATATTTGTGCAGACTGATAGAGCAGCTATGCTTGACGAAATTGTTGATTATGTGAAGTTCTTGAGACTCCAAGTGAAGGTAACCCCATATAAGTCATAACTGTTACTTGATTAAGATGCAAATATGTTGTGAATATTTAGTGAGGATGTCCCAAATATGTATGTGTAACATCAGATGGGTGTGTTTCAACTGCCTTTTGCAATATTTTTTTATTTTATGATATTGGCTCACTAAATTTTTAGCACTGAAGAAAAGCTTCAGCCGTTTCCGCTAATATGTGTAAATTGGCAGGCTGCTCCTTTAGTCTCCCTAACATTTGCATAGTTGTCATGTTCATTCTTAATTAATAACTTCTCTAATGTCATTAAGAAACACAATGGTATAACTCTTGGATGTTAATTGTTTTCTCTTTCTGATGTCCATGCATAAATTGGGTTAATGGCTGAATCTAGTACCATGGTATGATATTTTATAGCACTGGGAACCATGACAACTGTGAATTAAGACACAACCTTCTTGTGAACAGAGAACGGTTGGAAACAATTTCTATATTGTCTTTCCTTTCGCATTAACTTGTTATGGCATGCATATCAGTTGCCCGGCTTTGTTTTGCCGACTGAGTGTCTTAAAGCTGGGCTCTTTGGAATTTCTTGCATCACTTAATTACACGTTTTCCTTGTGTAAACCATCAATTTCCAGGTGTTGAGTATGAGTCGATTGGGAGGAGCGGGTGCAGTGGCTCCACTTGTGACAGATATCCCAATATCATCCATAGAGGTAATATCTGATACAAAAAACAGCATGATTTTTCATACGAAATTTTCTATACTCTTTCTTATATCATCATTGTGGCTTACTCCCAAAGGAAGAAAGTGGTGATGGTGGAAGAGCTCAGCCAGCCTGGGAGAAGTGGTCAAATGATGGTACAGAACGGCAGGTCGCTAAGCTCATGGAAGAAAATGTTGGGGCTGCCATGCAGTTTCTTCAATCCAAGGCACTCTGCATTATGCCCGTATCCCTTGCCTCGGCTATCTACCACACACAACCTCCAGACACCGCCACACTCGTGAAACCCGACTCCAGCCCCCCGTCATAATCCTCCAAAAACAACTCTTCCTTTAGTCCTATCCAATCCAGAGTCTTCCTAATTTGACTCCCTTTTGTTTGAAATCTGACTCCACAATCCACCTCTACCTTAATCAAAGGCTTGGTTGACAAAGGATAATGGAAATCTCCTTGCTCGGTTCAAGCAGCGGAGAAAATGTCAAACTTCAGACTTCTCTTGATATGCTATTCTCTTTTAATCTCAGTGGTGGGGCATGGAGACTGGTGGTTAGTGATGAAAGCACTTAGGTATCAAGGAAACAGTTCTCACTAGTGGATTTTGGGACCCTTCAAAGGGATGAATGCGTGTATATTATAATTGTAGTGTTATTTTCAGTGCAAGTGGAAATGGATAGTTAGACTAAATAATTGGTTATTTTCTACCAGAAAGTAAAGATTTTAGTCCAAGAGAAATCATTTTGTACCATTGGTCTGTAGACTTAGTGGGTTGGTTTCTTAAGGCAATCGCACTTCTTTTCTTGTTCTTCTGTATCATCATTATTGTCTTGCCAAATTATTATAGAGAAGGAATAGAGCATAATGCTAACTTGCCCAAATTTCCGGCAGTAGGAGATGCATCTTGGAGTGCAATCTTTTGTGGGTACCTCCGTAGATATCAGACAACTATCTTCCAAGGGGTCTTAACTTGTTCTGATGATGCTTAGAGTGTAACAGAAGATTAACGAAATTGAAAGGCCGAGGTTATATTATAAAAAGTCCTCTCTCCACATCAGACCTATACAGTGTGCTCTGGGAAAGAATTTTGCAGTGCGTAGAGAAACCATCCAGATCCAATCGTGTGGGTGAATTGAACTGCAAAGAAAAAAGGTATGTTTGTTTGACAAATCGCCATACAAACTGACTTCTGTATTGTATATGAATTGCACCACTAAGGTGGTTATGAAGTATATGGTAATCAACGAATTGGACATAACCCAAAATTACCACACAAATCAGGTTATTGATACCCAGGATTTGCAAGTACAAGGTTTTCAAGGTCTGTTTGGTGGCAATAACATTATCGCCTGATGTAAAAATTGAACAACTCAGTGAAAAACTCCTTCCATATCATGACTGGCATGAACAGCCAACAAAAACATGAAATCTTGAATTCATCGGGTAATCAACAGCTTACACATCCTACAGATGCTCTGAGCTTCCAGCAATTTTCATCATTATTAGGAACAATGAGGGAAAAAATCAACTTATTTAGCAAGCATCAAGATCCCGGCACGGAGGAGCCTTGGGCTCGCCTAACAATGTAGTGTTCCCACCTTCTGGTCCTGAGTTGATGCGTTTTGGATTTTGCGTGCCACGCTGAAAATAAAAATTGTATGAGAAAAAATGGCAAAATCGTTCTATTAACAACCTTAATACAGCAAGCCTGATTTGTCTTACCGGTGGTTTCTCCCCTCTTCTCAGAGCCTCAACAATCTCAACAACTCGCTTTGGGGTAACATCCTCCTGAAACAATCAAAAGAGACCCACATGATTCTAAATCATTTCTGTGATCATTGTTATCTTGACACTGAAAAAAGATGGTACTCACGTAATAATTGTAGGTATATCCTTCAGATCCACTGGAGTAGTCAGCAACTGTAATCATTGGAGCATTTACACAACATCCCTACGGAAGAGAACAACAGCTCAGGTCATATATTACCAAATAAACATCAATAGCACATATTTTAGAGAGGACAACTCACCATACATTCCATTTCTCCAACAGAAAACAGTCCATCTTTAGTTACTTCTGCAAAATGCACATAATCATTTCAGATTACAAACAATAACAGGAATTGGTAAGATTCCACTTTCCAAACACACAACTATTCAAATAAAAGAAATAAGAATTATAAAAAAGTCTAAATGCACTTACCATTGCGCTTTACACCTAGGTGTTTCAATAATGCATCTTCAATTTCTCTAGAACCACGTATCATGCAAGGTGTGGTGCCACATACCAAGAGGTGGTATTTACCAACCTTTAGTTGCCCACATGTAACTTAACCAATCAGAAATTCATGGAAACATAACTAGCAAATCTTACATGTTATCATTATCAGAAGCAAAATAACTTACCTTTGTTCGGTTGAACATCGAATAGAAAGTTGCGACCTCATATACACGGATGGGAGCAACTTCAATTATCTTAGCAACCTTTAATGACAGAAGAAATAAATGAGCACTTACATATAACTGGTGAATAATTTTGTTTCACTATATTTATCAAACATCACAAAGTTCAAATGTTAGGATCAAGTAACACATTGCTATCCTACCAAAATCATTAGATTTTCATTAGACATCAAACAGTAAATACCAAAAACACATGAAATATTAGTCATTTCAAGATGACTGATGCACCAGGCTTGCATGGGAAATACTAGTTTCTTCTTAAGCAAGGTGTTCAGTTAAAGTGACCAGGGCCCATATCAACCATTATTGACAAGAAGACACGAAAACAATATATGAGCTACCAAGGAGATAGGCAAGAAAATTCATTTTGTCAGGTCTGGTTATTGTGAGACACTGATCTTTAGAGATGTAAGTAGGAGAGTTAAGACAAAACACTAATAGGACTTTGATGCACTAACAAGTGTATGCAACAGAAGGCATTAGAAATTACTGATGTTAACATACGTGATCCATCGCTGAAACTGGGAGCCAACCTCCATGTTGCTGTTGTGCAAGATCAAGCAAAGGAATCACAGCAGATTGCTTATAGTTGGATGGATAGTGGGAAATTATCTCCTTTACCTGTGCACAATGAAATACTTGTAATTTACTTTTGTTCAAAATTTCAAAAGATTTAAAAAGGAGACCATTCACAGGTTGATTCAGCAAAATAATGTTACTTGAACATCGCATAGCCTGCACTCAGCTTTTCTAAGAACACTGAAATTCCATATAATGACAGAGATCTCAGGGCTTACCTCTCACAAAACATAACAATTAACCAATAGACACAAGTTTCAAGGCCGAAGTACAAGGGAATTATAATCTCATTTCATAGGCTGTGTTAGGTATTAGCCATCCAGATGCAGCACACGCAATTACCATTCATACAAGACTCTAGCATGTAACATGACTTGTTTCTATTTGAAATATTATATTTCATGAAATTAACATTCTGCAGCCCCAATAGATAGGATACAATTTCTTGGTCTAGTCATACACCAACAAGAATCTAGACATATTCAAATTGGCACCAAATATAGAGTTCCTCACAACTAAAGGATTGAGGAATATCACACACCACAACCCTTGTTGTTCTTGAAATATTGCAAAGCAAAAATTTCATCATACTAGTATCATCCTGATGTTCATTGCTATACCATCATTTGCTCTCTTATATTCAATGGACGAGATAGTAGTAGATCCAGCCATTACTATCAAAGCTATTGGACATCAATGGTATTGGACTTATGAGTATTCAGACTAACAGTTCCGATGAACAGTCACTCACTTTTGACAGTTATACGATTCCAGAAGATGATCCAGAATTGGGTCAATCACGGTAGTGTCCATTGACAGAGTTTCCTCACATACCCAGAGTGACAATTAACTGAAAAAGACTTCAACAAGGTAGTGCCTAAAACTAGCATGTCATGTATAACAAGGTAGTGCCTAAAACTAGCAGAGAGAGTTGGCACTCTTCATTTGCCTAGAACCGGGAACTGACACAATTAGGCCAATAAGAAGGGTTGGGGCTGATATTATTTCCAACTAGCAAACACATAAGAAACCAGAACATATTGACTTACAGAAATACAATTTGATAGCATACGAACATAAAAGTAGGGTTAGAAAAAGTGCATTCTTCCTCCAACTGATTCTAAACATTCCCTCTTTAATTTTATTTATTTTTTTTTTTTTCTGGCAGTTACAGAATCCAAAATAAACCAAGGTCAATTACAAGTCACCTTGGCAGACACCATTTCTCCTTACACCAAGGCTAATAAACAGTAAACAGCACTAAATCTACAGACGAAGCAAGCTCTACGACGGCTGAAAAGTTCAATTACGCGCATTCCAAACAAAAGAATCAGAACTCTTCATAATTTGAAATGATGAGTATACCACTAACCTTTTCCTTGTTCGCATCAGTAAATTCCCATGGAAGGTCCGGATTATTATCCGGACTATCAATATGCTGCATTTCAGAAAAACGGAAATCAAATTTAAAACAAAATGAAAGGAAAAGCAATTATGCTATACAATACACAAACGCGAATCTCATCCAACAACAAAAACCACGCAAAAATAAAAGAAAAATCAATCTTCGACTCACATAGTTGAGCGCAGTCGAGAACGATCGCGATGCCTGCACAAAACACCATTTGAATCAAAACAAAAAAACAAACAAAAAAACAAACTCGAAATTGGAGAAACAAAAACCTGAGGAAGCTGGCGGAAAGCTTGACGGATCTGAAGCAGGCGTTGAGAGGCACGGGCCAGCATTTTCCGTTCAAATCTTAACGACTTTAAGCTCAATTAGGTGGAAGACTGAAGAGGATGGAGATTTCTGGGGAGGGGGATACAAATCGAGGTTTCAGCTCTCACCCTTTCTCTAACATTAACGGGGTGTGTAGTACGCCTACTGCCTACACTCGCTTCGTAAATGGACGCGTGTTTTACACAAGACCACAATTTTGCCCGGCCCACCTCACTCTTTGGGCTTTCCCCTATTCATGGATCCGACCCATTATTGGTTAGATCCAATTCCTAGCCCAACTACACCAATTCAAGTATTGATCCATAGCCCGTGGCTGTGGCCCAGCACAAAATGAGTCCCCACCTAATTCCATGGAATTTAAGAATAATAAATAATATAGAAAATCATTGGTTTTTAATATTTTATGTTTTTATTAAGAAAAAATATAGTAATATTATAGTTGAAAGGATACAATAAAAAATTATCAAACAGTTATTGTAATAGATTCACTTGACTTAATAGTGTAATTGATGATGTTACATTCAAATTTGGAACGGTGTCGTTTGATGGTTTACGATCTCTTTATAGCGTCTTTACCATGGACGAGACCTTATTTAAGAGATATTTTTTTTCATAAATTTCTCACAGCATATATATTTTCATATATAAAAGCTTAATTTATTTTAAGACGTTCAAACGAAATATAAATAAAGTAAATTATGAGTTGTATGATAGCTTACTTCAATCCTGAATATTCTATTCCAAGTCCTCTCACGTCCTTTATTTCAATTAACATTTATATATTATATGTATTGTTTGTTTAAATAAAATAAAAATAATATAATCTTTACACATATGACTCGTATATGTTAATCGAACCTTGAGGCCTAATTGATTAGGAGCAGCCTTAATTATTTGCCGGACCGCAACTGTATTATTGACGTGCTGAAAATTTTGACTATCTAACAAAATGATATATAGACACGATGCCACATCTACCTATGTAATACCATATATATGATCAATAGCTGTAAAATGAATTTTAAAATTAAGTATAAGAATGTAAAAAAATATTATTTACGAATAAACTTCAATTTTGATTTTTTAAATCAAGTTTTCATTACATTTTCTATTTTATTAAATAATATATTGCATATATATAATACGTACAATATAATATAATTCCTTTAAATATATCAAAAAAATCATAATTGCCTTCGATTATCCCCCATGATTTCCAACATTTCTGGATTTAAAAAAATCAATATTACTCAGCCATTTTTGGAAATCAGACTCAAGGATATGAAATCATTCCACGAATTGAGTTCAAAAATACGAGTTTTAATTTTTATATCAATTATCGTATGACTCATGTATAGTTTCAAAAGATAAATATCAATTACATAACTAAGTGCCACATTAATATTTGATAAATGGATTATTTATAGAGTATTCGTCTACCATCTACTAGTAATTATACAAGAGAAGGGGAAAAAAAAAGTAAAGAATCAACGTAAAAAAAAAATAACCAACGGTATACAAGTTTAATTAATAAGTAATTTCAGCCATTTCCAACCTTAAAAAATGACTTTCTTTTTCCCAGTATTTAGTATCGTATAATGTTGTACTATACGTGTACTCTGTAAATACATTACAAATTCCGAACAAATTCAACAAAAAAAAAAAAAAAAAAGGAAGAAGAAACTGATCAAGAAAAGAACATCATCAAGTTTTCTAACATCTCTGTAGTCTGTACACATGATGTTAATTAAAACCCTATTCTTCCTGTGCAGTCTCTCTCTTGCAGGGCTGCTGCTGCTGCCCAAAACCTAATTAAACCTGATCATCAAGAGGCCCAAGAATCACACCCATGAATTCTGACGCCTCAGATCTCAGCCTGTAGATCTGTCTGAACTACTCATCTAACTGAAGAACAACCCTTACCCCATCATCAAGGGTTTCTCTTCATGCATGAAATTCGTACGTAAGACCTCGTTTGGTCGTGTCTATAGGCAAGCCAAGCCTTTAGCTTCGGAGCCTTTCATGATCCTCAGCCTTCTGCAAGAAGTAACAAACATGTCCCAAGGAACATCTCCAACTAGCATCCAGTCACCGTCCTTGTCTTCGTACGTTGGTGCATATTCAGATCCATTGTAACCTTCTCTCTCTGAGTACACCCCTATATCAAAAACCCTAATTAAATCCCATTTCTTTGGGTAATTATGAATTTTTAGTTTCGGGAATTTGGGTAATTAATTAAATTCTTACCTATGGTGCACTTGAACATGTTCTCCAAAGCCTTGAGTAGATCGAAGTAGTTCTTATAGAACTTGAGGTCAATCTTCCTCAAATATGGAGCTCCATCCATGCTCACTTTCACAAACATCCCGGATCCAGTATCGGATTCGGGCTTTTTCTGCTGCTCCAGAACGTTTTTCCGGTAATTCCGGACCGGTGGCCATCCAACCACTTGAGCCCTGAATTTGCAAACAAAACATCTCAGATCAGCAATCTGGATATCTAATCGATATATTCCTTGACAAATAGCGTAGAAAGTTAATGAACTTACTTTGGAGCCGGGGCTCCGGATTCTTGATGTTGACCCGTTTTTTGAGACCCATCCATTTCCGAACAGGATCTCTTGTTGTTCTTCATCACTTGAGAAGAAGACGACGAAGACTGCTGGTGGTCGGGTTCATTATCTGTTCCGGGCAACCCTAATCTCAACTCAGTTGCCTTGAGATTCAGATCATTCTCGAAAACTGCTGCTGATCTTTCCATTTCGGGTTCACAAATTCGGATCCCTTACACAACCCGAAACTTGAATTATGGTAGAAAGCAAGAATTCCCTGTGTGTTTTGTTCTGCAATGGAGAGAAGTAGGAATCGGTTGATTGAAATCTGCAAGTTGTGAATGAGTTGTGGGAAATGCGAACAAACTTTTATAGGACGGGTAGGGGTGGAGACAAGGTCTGGGCAGTTTATTGCCCGTGTGCATGAATTTCATGACAATTGAAGGGGATGGGCCCACGCGTTTCTCCCAACACGCGCTGGTGAGTGGCCACGAACATGCGCGCGTGGATGGGACGCATTTTGGTGAGCGTGTGGGGGGATGGTCGGATGTGGGGACAAGGATTTGTCTGGAGAGATACAGATGTTGGGGAAAAGAGCAGCAAGTTTTAGTCTAATTTGATGGGGAGGGGAACACTGGTGGGACAGCGGCAGCTGCCGTTATTGAAGGCTGTGGACCGGGGAATGGACGGCTGCGATGACTTCTCCAGGGGTGGTGGAAAGGATGAATTAAGGAGCGTTGGATTATGAGTCCTGTTAATTTAGTAGAGATATTTATTTATTATTTCATGTAAAAAAAATTTAAATAAAGAATTCACTTTAGCAAAGAAAAAGTATAAATTGATAAAATAATGTAAATTTATCAGAATCTTTTAATTTTTAAAAATAAACATTTACTCCCCTAATTTTATGGTCTATTTACAAAAATCACCACTGCCTTTTGAATAATTACACACACCCACTAAAACGTAGTATCATTTACACAAATCACCCTTATATTTTGAAAAAATTACACTTACACCCCTCAAAAGTATCGACATTATTACACAAACTACTCTTATTTTTTTACTATCAAGAGTGATTTCTGTAATTATGTAAAAGACGGAGATAATTTGTGAAAATAAATTATAAATCAGGGAGTGTAATGTAATTATCAATTTTAAAAATTCTATACATAAAAGGTGTTAATTTAAAGTGAGGGAATATTAATAATTCTTTTTATTATTTTGAATTAATAAGGAAAAATAGGGTGGAGAGCAGAGCATGTGAAGGTGGGTCCGGGGGGTGTCGGTAGATGAGTTGGGCATGGGCATGTGGGTTTTGATTAAAGGGGCCCAGTGTGAAAATGGTTTTGGGCCCTCTGATGTATGTATGTGAAAGGAAAGGAGGGTGCATGGACATGTGGGAGTGGCATGTGAATATGGGCATCATCAACTCAAATATTCACTCTTGATCCTTCATTCCCTCCTACCTTCACGGACGGGCATGATCTCGTGCCCAGGAATTAAATGAATCTCCTTATTAATGATTAAAGAATCGTTTTAAAATTAGATTTAGTTCTAATTGACTTTAATTTAAAATGCTTAATATCCCCTAAATTATGTATGGATATTAAAAATTATTGTACACTCATAATGAGTCTCATGAGACCTGGAAATTATGTCGCTTGATGTTCCTCAGCATAGCAGCTAATTACGCCGATTTTGTCGCACGAACGACTTTATTTAATTAAAAATTTCATCTTTTCTTCTTTTATTAAAGTATTGATGGGCAAACTTTCTCTTTTACTCTTTTTTATCTTGTAATAACTTTATCCAGCTGCAAATATAAAAAAAAGTAGACAAAAAAATTAAAAAAAAATAGTTTTTCATTGTTCAGGGCAGATCTTAGCGTTGCAAGTACGTATGACCTTTATTATAGAAACCAAAAAAAAAAAAATCTAAAAACAACCCAACTCAAGAGAATCAGGGTGTTCCGAAAACAAATCAAGTCAATTTGGTTCAACCTGACCTGAAGATTCACACTCTGGATCCTCAAAATTCGACACGTGGCATCATCCCCTGATGCCCTAATAACATTTGTACATTGGGTGAAACCTATAAGTATAGCTCAAACAAAATATTCATGCATTTTTTATTGTAGTCCTTTGTTCTAAGCTTACAATCTTATAGCCCATTATCCCGACTTAATTACCGGAGTGTATTTGTTGGATAGAATAGTAGATCTCTTTAATAGCTGAATGACAATCCTTTGCTCTAACCTTACGATCTTATAGACGATCCCCTAACCTGGTCATTAAAGTATTTTTGTTTTTTTTTTTTTTTTTTTTTGGTTGGGATGTAACATTCATGTATCTTTAATATTTTTTTCTAAATTCTAAGTATATAAATAATGTGAATTTTAGACAAATACCATTTACATATAAAATATAAAATAACTTATATCATTAAAAGTTCCAACTGTTCTCTTTTTTGGTAATGTCATAAAAGTGGGAGGCCCACTGTCTAAATTTTGTGCTGTCTTAAAAAGTAGAGAACTCACTAAAAAAGCATACCAAACAAACAGTCAGGACCCACTTTACTTTTTGCCCTTTTCCTTTTGCGGGTTAGTGTAGAGAATCCTATGCCCTCACCAATATTTTTTTATTTAATTATAAAAAAAAAAAACAAAAACTAATATGATAGCTCGTGCGATTAACTGTTTTATTCGTATTAGGACCTAATACAAACAAAACAGTTAGTTGTGTGTTTCCCCAAATTAATCTATTACTGTTTAAACTAAATTTAAATAAATAATTGCATATGTAATTTCACGTAATAAATGATTTTTTTTCGATTGAACGAAACGTCAATTTAATTAATTAACATGTTGTCTCTATCCTTCCACCCCATTAAGAAAATCTAATCGTCATGAAATATTTTTTTTCTAAAACATGTCTAGATATTATCCAATTTGATTGTCGAGTTTTTGAGAATATAGTGGCTAGCTACATTAATTCAGTCAAATTTGTACTTAGATTAGACATTATAAATTAGTCAATAACAACTCGTTCTACACTTATACAAAATAACGAGATCTGCATTTGCAATAATATTTAAATAAAAAGTTGAAAATTGAATTACTACACCACCATACATATAATTAAGTAACTCAAACTGATGTTAAACTTATATACATAGGATTCTTCATCATTACTGGTAAGAACAGCTGACTGTGTGATCATAGGACCAAATTAAAAGTCATAAACCTTGGGCTGTGTGATTAATTACTCACAGTGTCTAATTATGCTGTGAATTGGGTCGAGTCATTAACACATGCAAATATGCAATTATGCTTCTGAATTTGTGATTAATTCGGTCGGTTCATTGAATTTGAGTCAATGACCCGGTCTTAACCAAGATAATATAAGCTCAAGGAATACCTTAATTACTTGAAAATCAAGTTCATTAATGAATCAAATTTTGATAGGAGTTAAATAGTGTAAAACCCCCCATTTGAAGACTTTGCCCCCTCAAAGATCACAGAATTGCCAAAATAGACAAGGATCCACGTGTTTTTTACCGAATTTTCACACTTGAACGACTGGCCCGGAAACTCGAAATGTTGACCGTCGATGCTATCACCATCCAAGGGCTCTCAGAGTGAGGTGTGGCTCCGTACAAACTATTACAATTGGTTCTCTATAAATACTAGTTGATTCATTTCACAAAGTATGTATAAATTACTTTGAAATCTAGCTCTTCGACCCGTTATACCCCAAGCAAATTCTAACTTAGATTTGGAGGGTTTATTTGGGGGTCGTCTCAGCAAGCTTAATAAGTTGTGTTGCAGGCCAATCCATCATTCAACTCGAGAACCTCATCTGATTCAGCTCGCCAGATCATCATTAATCTCGACTTGGATTAAAAATAAAAATTAATAGTTCAAATACTGAGAAAAGAAAATGAAAAAAACACAATTAATTTAAGGAACTTAATTGAGCTGATAGCAACTCCCCTCCCCCCGCCCCCCTTGATAATTACCCCCATTCAAAGTAATGTGTCAGATCTAACTTTCATACTCGCAAGCTATAATGCACGGATACTCCGAAAAATTATTCGATACAGTATCAGACACGTGTTGGATACGGACATGGCTCATACACGGCATAGGTGTGTCCGATTTTTAAAAAATAAAATAAAAAAAAGGACACGGTGTCGGACGCCTGTTGGCGTGTCCAACACATTTTGAAGGAGTGTCTGACACGTTTTGGCCACGTTTATGATTTTTTTATATATGTAATTTTAAAAAGTTTTGTACTATTTTTTTTTAAAAGAGTTTTAGACAAATAAAAAAGACAAAAAAAACCCACTGCTCTCAAACTAAAAATGTTGGGATGAAATTACTAAAAGATCTAGAGGTGTTTATTATAATTTAACTAATTTGGATGATGATTTTTTTTCATTGCATATTTTTTAAAATAAACTAATTATGTATATTTTTAAAATAATATATTTAGATTAAAAATTTTAATATAAGACATGCTTATTTTATGTTTTATCTTGATATATTTTATATTTTAATTTTATGAAAATTTTAAAATATATATAATATTATATATTTAGCCGTGTCAGTGCTATATCGTGTCCTAATTTTTTAAAAAAATTTATGTCGTTACGTCCGTGTCCATTCATCGTAGCCCGCAAGTTACTAAGGGGAAGGGGACACATTTGAGATTAGTGGTACGGCAGCAATGAATGCTAAAAGAGTGGAATTGTCCTCTCTTTATTCCCTCATAAATCAACTTTTATCTACTACACCTAACTTTCATAAATTCTTTCGATTTTATTTTACATACTATAAATAACATATTTCTCTTTTCTCAATTACAAAAATTGAGAACATCGACATAAATGTTTTAGTATGAAAATATAATAAAACTTGAACCAAATTTTGTTACACTTAATTATATAGCAAATATAGTATACTTACCATATATGATAAGTGTATAATTTAAGAAAAAATGACCAATCATGTGACAATCGCAATAACACGAAAATGCCTGAGCATATAACAAGTTTGATAATATTTGATTGAACGAGTGCAACAAACTTGATCCGAACTATAATTTTTTAAACAATGTCGAAGGGTGAAGTCTGTTATAATATTATTACATTCAAGTTCAATGACCACTGTCAGTTATAAAATTGTAGTTTTTCAATACTTTAATACACATAGTAAACAAATGACCTTTTCTTGTAATGCACTCGAACAACAGTGGAAACCAACCTCGAACAATTATGGACGTGGGAGAATTTTCGGACTCGTGTAAAATTTGTGTCTTCCAGCTATCTTTCTTTTCGTAATTTCTAGAGAAAAACTAGTTCCAAATATATAATTATTTTAAAAATAAGCAAAATAGCAAAGGGTAAAGTATATTGACACTCCGGAGATTAGGCCAAAATACACAATCATCGCCTGTCGTGTGCAAAATTATAAACACACCCATTAAGGTTATAGTTGTAATTACAATTATACGCGCTATTCAGATGCAAAACTTACATAAATAGCCTATGAAAAACATTATACTAACACCCTTCAGGCGTTGTATTTTGACCTAAGCTCGAAGAACGTTAATGTAATTTACCCAAATTCAAAAGGTTGTCTATTTTCGTTCCATGGTATTTATTGGGGTTTATTAATTGTCTAGCACTGATGTAAATTTTGGTCCAGAATTCGTAGAGTGCCAATTAATTACGATGTGAATTTGATTGAGAACATCCACCTCCAATTTATATTTTTTTCTATCAATTTCAGTGAATCGTTACAATTATATCATAAATTTTAATTATAAAAAATAATATACATAATTACCAATATTAAATATATGAAATTAACTAATAATCAATACTAAATAAGCAATAGTTACCACACATTGATGAGATTCAACCCCATGACTATGACTATTAGTTGGTGGATAGTACTGTTATTTATGTTGTGATGGATGTTAGGGACATACTCAGTAATTAAGACAATGAAATACTATGACTATGTTGGCGATCCATATTTCTGTCAACATATGTATAATCAAATCGACTCATGAAGTGGAACGACACAGTTTCAATTCATGTCGAAGGGTGTAGCTAAAATAGCAAGCACCAATAGAAGTGCTGAACGTAAATTATATGCACACCATATAACTTAACATTTTTTTCTTTCTGGAAAATTCAATACATTAATTGCTCAAATAATGTGAATCAATCAGAGAAATATCACAGTTGATTTATCCAAATTTTTAAGCCACAAAAGATTATGTAGTTATCGCTCGAACGCGTCCCGAGTTACTGGGCACGTGCCTTGGTGGGTGTTCGATTAATTTTATTTGAAATATCTTACGGTTTTTATATCTTATAAGATATTTTAAAAGTTTAAGGATAAATTACAGCTATTTTTTTTTGAAATTGGCATAATTACAAAATACTCCATCGTTGTTTGGAACCGTCTAATCAAAATACTCTTATGCACTGAATTATTTTTTTATTTAATTCTTAAAATTTCTTTGGACTACAATGCGCAGGGAGCGGTTTGTGAAGTTTTTTACACAGAGGAGCAATAACGCAATTGGCCTCGGCTGATTTTTCTATAATTTTAAGAAAAAATTTAAGGACAAAATGGTCAATTTTAAGAATTTGGTTAAAAATTACAAATCTCATGGGGTATTTATAATTTTTTAAACAATGAAGGGATATTTGTAATTATGCCAAATCTCAAAAGAGGTAACTATAATTTATCCAAAGTTTAAAACAAAATATACTAAGTGTTTAGATAAATAAGATATTAGAGTGTTTGACATAATAAGCTTTTCATACGATAGTAATGATCTGAAAGGCCATCAAGCTATTAGAATTTATTAAAATCATATAAGTTGGTAGTTTTGCTTTGGGAGGAAAAAATCGTCAATTATATGAAGTGTAAGGGTGAAATTAATACTAACAAAATCATGATAACATTTTTATCTATTAAATGTTAATTATAAGATGTTGAGAGTATATAAACTCCATAAACAAAATATACTAAGTGTTTAGATGTTTCCTCACCTTATGGTAATTATTAATTGATTATACATTTTGTAAAGTAATGTTCATAGTGATTAAATATGTTTATTATATATAAAGATAATTACATTTATACGTCGTTACCTATGATCTATTTACACAAATCACTCATGCCTTTTAAAAAATCACACATAAATCCACCTGAACATCAACATAAGTTACACAAACCACCCCTGCTTTTGAGAAAATTACACATACACTCCCATAAACGTCAACATCATTACACAAACTATTCATATTTTTCTTATGACATTGGTAATTACAAAAAAAAACATGAATAGTTTATGTAAATTGACCATAAATTTAAAAGTATAAATATAATTATTCCTTATATATATATATATATGATACAAAAAAGGGGGAAAAAACCCTTCTCCAACCATCTCCCACCCAATTTTTTAGTACTATTATTGGGAAAATTCTAATTCAAACTTGGTTTGGTTGAATCTAAATCAATTATATGGCAAGTGTAATATACTTGTCATGTGATTGGGGTACAATTCAAGAAAATTGACCAACCACATAACAAGTGTATCACAATTACTATATGATTGATTTGATTCCGCCAAAATTGATGCGAATTAAAATTTCCCATTTCTTGGCCCTTCCCAAACAAATGTGGCCAAATTCCAACAAGAGCATCCCAATGTGGAAACACCCCATTTGGGTTTGGAAGTGTGGGGATACCCCCTTTGTTTGCCAAGAAAACACATTCACCAAAACAACAACTCACACTCAAACATGGTGGGAAGGTACAACCCATGTCATCACATTTTTATGCTGAACCCAACTCATCTTTGCACATACACACACACAATGGGTCCACTCATTAATATCATTATGTAATTAGGAGTTTGAAACCGGCCCATTTATATAAATATTATATATATAAAAAAAATTGTATGTATACCACTAACGCGGTACACATTGCAAAAATATGATCGATCGCGAGCCCAGCTTGTGATCGGCCATTATCTTTTTTTTTTTTAAATAAAAGTGGACCCACGGTCGCTGCCTGGGTAGCAACTTGTCTTTATTTTTTTTTAATTTTTTTATTAAATTTTGGGCCAACAATTGGTTGGCCCAAGTATTTTTTAAATATATTTTATTAATTAATTTATTAATTATTAATTAAGATTTAAATAATAATTAATATATAATTAATATTAATAGTAATAAATTATTATTTTAAATTATAAATTTATTATTATTTAATAATATATTAATTATTTTAATTAAATAAATATAATTATATTTTTTCTTGTTTTAATTAAATTAATATAATTACTTCAAATAATATAATATATTAATTATGTTTTTACTTATTTTAAATAAATAATATATAATTATTTTAATTAAATAAATAGAATTACTTCAAACTCAAATACTTTTTTTTCCTTAACTAATGGAATTGAGCGTGAACCAGCTTGGAAACTTATCGAACGAAAATATCTTTTGTATAAATTTAGTTTGTTAAATTTAATAATATTACATTTTGTCACCAAAAAATAAAAAATATTATAAAATTAGTATAATTATAAATTATGATAATAATTTAATAATGCCCCAAAAAATATAGTTGTTAACCGTAGTTTAAAAAATAAAATGAGCCAATAGAACCGATAAGTGACCAAAAAAAAAAAAAAGAACTCGATACCAATAACAACGACATACTTATGAGATTGATGGTCACTTACAAAGTCAGTAGCACAATGTAAATAAAAAATAAAAAATTACAAACTCACCGGCATAATGTACATAATGCAATATGATTATATTTAAAATTTGGCATACTTATGAAATTTATAATCATTATTATAATTTATAATTATTACTAATTTTATAATATTTTTTATTTTACTATACACATTGTAATATTATAGGTTATATTTAATTAATAAATATATTTATTAATAATTAAATATATAATTATATTTATTTAATAAAAATAATTAATATATTATTAAATAATAATAAATTTAGAATTTAAAATAATAATTTATTACTATTAATATTAATTATTATTTAAAATATTAATTAATAATTAATAAAATATATTAAAAATTTATTTGGGCCAACCAACAATTGTTGGCCCAAAATTTAATAGAAAAATTAAAAACAAAACTAAACACAAGTGCTACTCCAGGCAGCGACCCACAGTCGCTGCCTGGTCCACCCTTTATTTTAAAAAAAATAAATAATGGTCATACTTTTGCAATGTGTACCGTATTGACGGTACACATGCAAATTTTTTTATATATAATATTTATATAAATGGGCCGTTTGAAACCTTTTAAACCAAAAAAAAAAACTTATTCTATTGGTAAAATTGAAATATTATAAACAAAAGACTGTGAGTTTGAGTATCACGAATGTGTCTCTCACATATATATTTCTATAGTAATTCTTTGGCCTTGTTTGAACATATTCACTGATTTTAATTACTTATGTATTGAATGATAAAATAAATTGCATAACATTATAAGAAAATCAAGTTAAAATAAATTACACGATGAAAATGCTCGGTTTTAAGAACAACCGACACTAGAAAGATACTCAAAGGAACCCACAAGATTCTATTACGTACACGAATTCTATTTTATTTTAATTCCTTTTTTTTTTTTATCAATTATAGTAACTCAATTTGACTGCATAAATTATATGAAAAGTTTATTATTATTTTTTATTCATAGAAATGGTAAAAAAATGGGTTTGGATTAAGAAATGGAAAGATAGAGTGCATGGTAGGGATCCTATTCAAAGAATGGAGGAGGCATAGCATTAAATGGGAGATGAGTACAGTGCACACGTGTGAGTTATTAAATGCTGATGGCCAGATGTGGGCCTCACCACACGTGGGTTTTTTAGGCTCAGACTTGGACTTTTGGGCTCTTCATGGGCCCATTTCTCCGGAAAACATAGGCCCTACCCCACTCTCACTGCTTTCCATGTCCATCTGTTTTGCTCTTGGGCCTTGCTCTCCACGTGGACTATCCTCACACCGTTAAAATTAACTATTTTTATTTTTTTGTGAGTTTAGTCAAGTGTTGAGTTCAAATATTGGAACGTTTGGTATATTAAAATCAGTATATTACAATTAACCACTTTACTGAATAAAACAAAAATAAAAAATAAACTACTTTTATCTGCAGGTTGATATAATTATAAATATTTTTTCGTCGATCCAAAAATATTGTTCGAATTTAATGTTCATTTAACATTAAGCGTATTTCGTTAGTTCTTATTAACTTTTTCATTCAATTTTTATGGTAAAATTACTAGAAAAATCTTCTGAATTATGAATTATAATATTATATATTTTTAAAAAAAACTTAAAAATATTTTTGTAACTCCCTGTGGATTATTTTAAAATATTTTTTATATAAAAATATTAATAAGGGTAAAATAATAATCTTCTCCTCATCGTATAGTGATTATATAATTATTTTTTATTTTAAAATATATTTATTATATTTTAAATATTAGAAGAGGCAACTTCTATTTTACACGATTAAATGCAACTTAGCTTTTACTTCATTTATTGCGCATGTGTGTGTAGAATGAGACATTTTGTTGACATCCGACACGTGATATGATTGGGCCCAAAGCCCCTGCATCAAGAGTTGACGCACACTTGGGCCTGTAAAAGAAACAAGGCCCAATTGGTTGGAAAATTTTGTCCCGACCAATTATAGTCATGTCGTACTAATTACATAACAAGTGTTATTATATAAATATTTTTTTTCATAGTGTATCAATAATATAGTAAATATAATTTATTTGGCATATAATTAGCTCGAGTTCAATCAAATTCATTTTAGATCGAAATTTACAATACCTTTTTTGAACCGTGAGAGGCAGTTGAACTGCACGAGATCAATCTAAATAGGTAAACTGAAAAGAAAATACAATTTAGGGATAATTAGATTCTCCTCCCCTGACATTTAGTGTAATTATACATAAATTTCTTGTGTTTTAAAAATTACATCTACTATCCTTGATGTTTGCTTCTGTTTAACAAATAGGTCCATCATATATTCAAAATTAACTGAATTTGTTGATATTAGCAAAAAAAAAATTGAATTAAAGATGAGATTTGCCAATGATTGACTTATTACTGGATCAAACGAATCTTCTTATGCCCAAACTACCCTTATATATCATCACACGTTAATGTATGAGAGGAGGTATATCTTCACCGTTATAAGAGTAATTTAGTCATAAAAAAGATCTGTTTGACCTGTAATAAGTATCAAATTTCACCTTTTTTGAACAACAAGAGGCAGTTGAAGTTCACGAGATGAATTTGAACAGGAAAACTCAAAAGAAGTTAGAATTTAAGTAGTTTAAGACCGATGTTTTAAAGGTGAAGGTAAGGCCCAACGAGTTAAATTCATGCTGCACTCGGTGCTTTATACTCTAATCATTTGGACGATTGTCACATAATTTTTGTTTTTCAATTGTGGGATTTATGTAACCATTATGCTATCGATGTAGTACACATCAAGCGTAGTATTTGCATAACTAAGATTGACAGTGTTATGTTTTCAATGGGGCTAGTTTTTCTTGAGAATAATGAATGAATGTATTGTGTACGTTAATGTCCTGTGTAGGGTTTAGAACATGAAGAATATTGAATGTACTTGGATTTTGATTATTGATTTATTAATAAATATGGTAAGTAGCAAATGCAATTAAGGCCGTTGTTGTAGGATGTCACCCCCCCTATACTTAATAAACCTTGTCTTCTGCCTCTGCCGTCTGACCAAAACAATCATATTTTAAATCACCGTCCAATGAATAGCGAAACATCAATGATTTTATGATGGATTTATGATTGGCCTATCATGATGGATGCATGACCCCTTCAAAACATCTTATAATTGCTCCTCTTGCCAACAGAATATACACATATATGGCCCGTTTACTTTAACTTATTAGTCTGAACAAAATAATAAAAAATAATTATTTTTATGTATGGGATATTATACAAATGCAAGGTCTTGTATTATTTACTGTTATGATTGCATAACGTATACCACCAAAGGATGTTAGGTGGTATACGTTATCATGTGAATAACACAACAATAAATGCTTGAGTCAAATGTCCTTTTTACCCTCTATATTTTTGGTAGATGCCATGAGTGAAGGGCTGATGGTATTTTGCCATCCAACACAAGTAAATACAACAAAGTAAACACTTCACAGATTTTATCAGAATTTAATGATACATTTTTGAAGTAAACACCTTATAATTTATACATGACTTTTTAATTATTCATATAGTTCAAGATGATCCTATCACTCATTTAATCCCGTTCTCAAAGTAAACGGAGCCTATATGTACATATGAGTTTCTTTACATATAATTTTAATTATATATAATTATATAAATTAAGTGTGAAAATATTGAATATTTGTGAGCTATGGCACGTTAAAAACATATACGAATAATAATTCATTTTAATCGTCTAGTGTGATTACTGATTAGATTGCCTATAAAAGAAGTTGAATAGACAGGAAAAAAAGTTGTTTAAAATCCGACTTCAATTTTTTTTTTTCCATGTACAAAATTAAAAAGTTCATACTAGACATTGCATTCTCGTAGAATATTTATTTAGTTATAATTACGCTCAATAAATTGAGATGATATATGTTAAATAAAATATTATTTTCTTCAACCATCACAACAATGGCTGAGTAGAGAATAATTCAAATTAATTTTCATAATAAAATTTAAGAAATTGATTATTTAACCATCATAGTGTACTTAATTGGAAAAGGAATAGAAATAGATGGACTAAATTGCAAAAAAGAAGAAGGTGTGGGGAGATGGCCTGCTGCGGCGCACATGGAATAGGGTTTGACTCTAAGGTGACATACCGCCAACAGATTCACATGCCCACTTTAAGTGGGGCCCTCACCCATGAATCTTAGCACATGACTTATCCCCCTTACCATTTTGGGTCCCACTCCCCACCACTCCCCTTTCAACCTTTAGGTATACCTACATCCCAATTTTTAGGCTAACCACAACAACTATTTCCAAATTATGGGGTTTTTCACTTTGTATGTTATTATTATTAAATAAAGTTATAGAAAAAGGAATTTTAAAAATTAGGCTTAAAGGGATTTATAATTTATTCTCAAGAAAAACAATCTAATATGAACAAAAAAATATTAGTCTATAACCGATTAAGTGTAACGATGAAAATTCAGAGATAGATCTATCTCTAAAGTTCTTTTTTTTTTTTTTTTTTTCCTTAATAAGGTAAACTTCCATTCAAAACAATAACTTAGTCCTGGAATAGGGTCCTGATCAAAAAAACTATCATTTGGGAGTAGGGGGTGGGATAGGACCGTCCCAGTTGGCCTCGTGCGCCCATTTGACTCCACCGTGGGCAAATATGTTACAGAGTCTTGGAATTTTCCTAAATGAACAATTGATGTGCAACTCCCAAAGCCTCTGAATTTCCACAACATCAACGGCAACAGCTCGATCAACCTCCGAATTCAAAAATCATACTGGATATTCAAAATAATAAAATTTCTTGAAAATTATAGATAAATTTGATTTTATTAAAAAAAAAAAAAAGATACTATCACTGCCAACATTTCAATTCGACGTTTTTTTCTCAATAAAAGTTTAAATTTAAATATTATGTAATCGTGCAACACTGATTAATCTTTGGCCTAAACAATCAGTTTTTCTCGTAATCAATTATGCAACTATCGGGCCGAATTTGACCTAAAGTGTCAATGTTAATAACCACATGAGCAAGTTGACTGCGCCCTCAAGGATTGAAAAATAGAATAAAAGGAAATGTTGAAATATAGGGAGTGTGAAAGAGACAATGTTGTCTTTTAAGAAAAAGAAGCTGCTTGATCCAAAGTAGAAGCAATTTGGATCAGAGTTCAAGAAAAGTGAAGCTTTGGAGGCATCATATTTTGGGGGCAATAAAGAATCCCAAAAAAAAAAAAAAAATAGTAAGAAGAGAAAAATTCATTTATTTTGATTATAATTGGGGTTGACACATTCTGAAATTAGTAAAATACACAAATATTCCATTTCTTTTATAAAATTATAAATACATTTCTTGAAGTATTGCAGGAAGTGTTTGTGTATTTTGACATAACTTCAGTAGGTGTCAATATAATTTACTCTATAGTTAATTAGTAATTGCTTATTAATCTACATTTGTTTGATTTATATAATAAAAATGAGAGAAAAAATGATCAGTAACAAAGTGTTATTACGTAATTTTTAACGACTTATAAATTCATCGAATATTATTGTTACAACAATAAATTTAATTAGTATTATATTTATGCATGTGTTATGGGAATGTCTTATAGGCAAAAAAATGAAATAAAAAAATAATTTGTGCAAAAATTAATAAGACCCTAAGTTTAAAATTTAATAATTGAGGGAGGGAAATTAAGGAAAAGGAGCAGACAAGACACTTAAATAAAATTAGGGCAAAGTAATTATGAGAAAGTAGGCTAAGCTTTAGCTGAGGCTGAGCATGTCAATGCCCATTCCAGCAAGATTGGATTTCCAGCTCATTGATTGATCCACGTGTCGGATTTTCCCTTAAAGACAAATTCCCACCCATCCGTATATTTATACCCCGTTTTGCCCAGACACACTCTTCCCCCCCTTTTTTTCTACTTTCTCCGATACCATCAATTATCATTTACTATCCCCCTTTTTCTACTCAATAATACCATAATTTTTGCCTCTTTCTTCAGCGTTGGAGCAAGAATTTAGAAGAAGTGGAGAATTTCAGGTGGAGGAGAGCCGGAGCAAGCGCGATTTGGAGCGGAAATGGTTGACACGATGCTGAATTACGAGGAAGGAATGTGCAAGAAGTTGGGGTTTGAAGAGACGGAGCTGAGGCTGGGATTGCCGGGTGCTGGAGAGAAGAGCAATGCCAATTATGGGAAGAGAGGGTTTGAGGAAACTGTGGATTTGAAGCTCAATCTCTCCACCAAGGATGTGGGTTTGGATCAGAGTGATTTGAAGGAGAAGAATTTGAACAAGGAGAAGAATCTTCTGCCTTGCCCTAATGATTCGGTTAAGCCGCCTGCTAAGTAAGTCTCTGTCTTCTTTGAGATTGGGGTGGAATTTTTTCCTATGATTTTGCGGTGAAATGAAATATTATTTCTCATGTTTTTTTCGAATAATTGTTTGGTGTT
The DNA here is from genome assembly GCA_034509735.1 of Sesamum alatum. NCBI lineage: Eukaryota > Viridiplantae > Streptophyta > Magnoliopsida > Lamiales > Pedaliaceae > Sesamum > Sesamum alatum. The sequence continues at coordinate 5,400,252 of JACGWO010000009.1, forward strand.
GCCTTAATTGTGGAACTGTATGCTTCTAATCTTTAATTCTACTTCAGATTTGTAAAGTAAAAGGAAAAATTGAAGAATGAAGAATTAGTTGTTTGTTTATGAAATTCGAATAATGTAGGGCACAGGTTGTGGGGTGGCCGCCGGTCCGATCCTTCCGGAAAAATGTTATGGCGGTCCAGAAGGCGAGCGACTCGGAGGAGACCGACAAGGGAGCTGGCGGCGGCGCCGCCGCCTTTGTGAAGGTGAGCATGGACGGCGCTCCCTACCTCCGCAAAGTTGACTTGAAGATGTACAAGAGTTACCAAGAACTCTCCGATGCCTTGGGCAAAATGTTCAGTTCCTTCACCATAGGTAACTGGCTAAACATTACTCACTCAGTTTTTCCTTTCTACAAAAATTGAATCTTATCCAGAACGTCCTAACAAGAAGTAAAATTGGGTAAGAAAAGAGGATTTTCCTTTTCAGGCAACAGAATTGTTTATCAAAATGGATTGTAATAAACAAATTTCGATGTTGTTATCGAAATCTGATTGATCATACGGTTTACATAGTAACGGATTTGTGGCAATGGTTGACTATTGGGTATTTGCATTTTGATTTAAGGTAAATGTGACTCACAAGGAATGATGGACTTCATGAATGAGAGCAAGCTCATGGACCTTCTCAATGGCTCTGATTATGTGCCAACTTATGAGGACAAGGATGGAGATTGGATGCTCGTTGGTGACGTCCCTTGGGAGTAAGTCAACTACTTGTAAAATTATTACTAACTAGAAAGAGTTAACTCTAATTCATCTCATAATTACGACAACTATGTCTTTATGGTACTCTTCTCTTTTGTATGTGAACTAGGATGTTCGTCGGGTCATGCAAGCGCCTACGCATAATGAAAGGAACAGAGGCAAAAGGACTTGGTTAGTATATATATCTTTAACCCATTCTATCACTCCTTCGACCTCTTTTTACTTGGTTCAAATTGTGCATATTGCCCCGAATTCTTAGTTTTTTTGCATTGTTTATTGAGTACACCAAACGACATATAATTCATGCATCCAATGTTATAAAATTACTTATGGCCAAACAAGATATTAGATACTATCGACGTAAAACCAGTAAAACTTAGTGAGTGACAGCATTGGCTAAACACAACTACATTCCAACTGCTTGTGGTTGCTGATCATACCTATTAATAGGATACAGGCATTGTCTAGGAAATTTCTTATATAGATCAGGCATTAAGATACCAAAAAATTTGAATCTCGTCGTCTAACCACAATGTAGATCTTGCTGCTTAGGTTGTTCAATTTCACCGTGTAGTATTTTCTTGCTCAGTACGTGCAAGAATTTCCACTAGACCCCGTTATTTACACCTACATTGCATATTATTTACTATCCCGGTGCATTTGTACAAATGAATTGAATGAGACATTGAATTTTTTGTCCTTTCAGCACCAAGAGCCATGGAGAAATGCAAGAGCAGAAGCTAAGGCAATGAAGTAAAATTTTCGACCACAACCTGCTCCTTTGATCTTAGTGAGGTTGTACGAAAGGAAAGAAACGACAATGGCACGAGATGGATCGAGCAGGATGCTGGATTGTGTCTGTACTATCTTTATATGGGTTGCTTTCTTGTAATATTAATAAGTAATGTCAAGAATTTTTAAGTGTCCTTTGTTACTATTACGCTTGTGTCTTTCAGACTTCTTCTCGTGTAGTTTGTTTAGTATATTCTTAATAATGTGCCCCAATAATGTCAAGATACCCATTGACTTGTATATTAAAGTAATTTTGTGTGTGTTTCCCTCCTTGCAATTGTTGGTTCCTTTTGCATTACGGGATCAATTCTTTAATTGCTTATTGTTCTTGTTATGTAAGAAGCAAAGAATGAATATATATTGAATTTGTATATGGAAGCGGCAGTGCCATGTACATAATTAATACTCAGAGCATCTACTGTCTATCCATTTGAGTTGGCTAATCAATTCACATGGAGTTAATGGGTTAGGAGAATGAATTGAATTGAATCGAATTTTCTGTTTTCAAGTTTATTCCATCTTCTACTCCATTTAACATATACATACTATATGTATATAATTTTTGTCAAAATAGAATACAAGAAGTCATTCTTATACACGTGATGCATATTTATTGAATGGAGTAGAATATGAAGTATAATTTGTAACAGAAAATCCGACCCAATTCGATAGACAAGATTTGCATGGTTTTAGGATTCAACAGGACAGATTTTCAGATCCTGCAAGAATGGATCTTAGAGTTGAATGCTTTTCGGATCATGTGAAGACATTTGTGAAATCCCTGAAATCTGCTTTACAGCCCAGCAACTACCCCTAAAGAGGCGACAGGTTATTGAATTGAGTTGCATGAACCAAGCAGTATCATAATTGAATATAAAGTCTCTTGGATAATTGGGGCTTGATGCATGCAGATTTCAGGGGACAACTTGGCATGATGCATATCACCTAAAAGATATCAAGGTTCCAAGGAGCATCCACATGCAATGCACCTCCCTTTAAGAACAGTAAGTAAACTGTATCAACAACCTAGGAAACAGGAAAACGGGTGGAGGGAAGAGACGACGACGGGGGAACATCTATGTTGAGAAAAGATAGAACTCAACCGGACAAGCTTATTCACACCCAAATCACAAGCTTATACATGTAAATACAATCGGGTTATGAAGCAAAGTGCTCGTTTAGTCGTGTATAATCGGACATAGAAACTAAGTAAGATAGATGGTATGAGCAATGTAAATCTACAGAAAGAAATGTAAAGCTTTATTAACTGTGCTGCGCACGCAGACTTAATAAACTGAATGTGGGTCTCTTTGCAGATTTATTGACAGAAGCAGCATTCGGCCATTATTGGAATTTTTATTGGAGTCTATTCCTCTTATTAGAGTGTAATTCACCTTGCGAAGTCGACTGACTTGATTATCAAATCTGCTTTCTTCTTTGACTTGATAATCAGCTCTGCATTGGGCCGGTCATTATAATCTATCTGCAAAATGAATTAGTGAAAAGAAACCACCACATTAGTCAAACTCTCAAGAATTTAGCATTGGTAACCTTGATGGATCAGACATAAGGAAGAAAGCGAATTTATATTTACCCGCCATTTAGCAACATCAGGAGGTTTTCCTTCAACATCAAACAAAAACTATAGTCAATTTTCATATATTTGAAAATCCCCCTTTTTAATCCAATAATTGAATGAACAATGCTTAAAAGGTGCATGCACCTGTGGATACGTGTCTTCTCAGGACCCGTTGCATTGCTGTCTCAATGTCAACATCAATGAACCTGGAAACGGAATTGCAATGTACTGCTAAAAAGTTTCATTTGATTTTACATGTAAATTTAATATTAAAGCTCAACTGAACTAATAAATGCCTCGTTAGTGGAACTAAGGTGTTTGCCTCATTCTTATACCCAGACAAAAGAGCACGTAACAAACCACCCAAGTGATAAAAGCATAGCAGGCAAAGTAAGATATTTGCCTTGCTACTATACCCAAACAAAGTACAATTCCCACATTTGTAAGGACCAAGCAGCAGAAAAAACACCATGAAAATATCAAGCAACAATCCCAGGTATGGCATCCGTGCAACAGCAAGCAACGATACACAAAAGGTTAAAGATTTCTAAAATCTGATATTGGATAGCATACGAACAAGTGGCAAGTGTACCACTGACAGTTGGCAGTGATAGATTGTTTCTAGGTATTGAACGAGAGAAGACACGAAATCATGGACATTGAAACTTTCTAAGGACCAAACTCACTCTGCGTGGACGAATTTCAGAAATTAACTCCCTTTAAGGCAATAAAATAAGAAATACTGTACATGTTAAGATTACGCAAAACTGAAAACTAAAGAAAAAAAGTGAATGTGTATATTATCACACATCCAAAGAATCAGTTGCCTATCTTAATTACATTAGCATAAAAATCAGAAAACCATGCTAATACAGAACATGTGTTCGCACTGTTCTGGACAATAGCTAAAAGAGAAAAAGTTATCAGATAATCTTATTACCACTTCTCATCAAATATAGATGAGACATCCCTCCAGACGTCCTCATCCAAAAGCAAGTAGTTACCTTCAACAATCACTACTTTGTGCCTGCAACAAGGAGCAACAGTTTAAGAAACTATAGCAATATCACTGCATGTAGCAGCCTCATAGTCATGTTTTATTCAGTATGCATTAGAGCAGGAAATTAAATCACAAAATCCAGAAGCACTGCAAGTTCTTTCAGATGTTATGCTTTAGAAACCATGATTATGCTTGGTCCTGCCAGCAGATAAAGCATAATTAGAATGCAAATCTCAGGCAAGCAGGTGTTCGTGTTATCTCTTTCTTGTTTCCCTTTTCTTTTGCATAAAAAAGCAAGAATATGTATACTCCGTGAATAAACTACCATTGTATGACAGCATGAAATATTGGACATCTCGCAAGAGCCCAAATGGTACAAGATCCACAATGGGCATCAACCACAAAAACTCCACTCTTAAATATAGAGCAGAATCTTTCCAGCAGCAGTTTACTCTTTTTATGTGTGATTTTTCTTGAACGTTTACCTCTACCTCACTCATCTCATATATGACCCTGGGATGTCATATCCGCATTTGAACCATCATGTAACGGATATATACAACTTACTGAAGGCTCACAAAGATGTCATCTTCAACAGGATCACCCACACCATGGTCAAAAGATGGGGCATACACTGAACCCTGCAGGAGAAAACAAGTACAGTATAGCATAAAAAGAAATATGTGGAATAAGAAGCAATATAGAAGCATTCCAGGCAGTATCTCTAACAAAAAGCATTTTCCTCTTAGTTATTAACCTAATTCAGCAGAAATGTCCGATGTGAAGTCTAAATTTAGTTAGTACTTAATTTTCATATGCACACATACTTATCTAATGATCACCTCGTTTCTCAGCTTTGTGAGACATCTCAACAGACGTTCAGGGTCAAATGTCCAAGGAGCTGAATCAGCACAGAAAGATCAATACTTTTCATCTATATATGGCTTAAAATAAGTGATTAGAGAGAAGGCCTCACATCCCCTTCTTGCATGAGCTTCCTCCGGATCCTAATAACAAACTTATATGATCAGAATGGTATAGACATAGCAATAAACTTGTGAACTTTGCCAAGGATGTAAGCTGCACATACACACATGAATCTGATAGAACACAAAGCATTTATGTGATGAACCTATTTCCGCTTCTATCTTGACTTAGTTTAGCATGAATAGCATAAAGTAACACTCTGGGGACTTAGAAAGTCTTGCAGATAATCACACAAATCATAGGAGTTCGAAGGCTTACAAATGTATATAACTTTACGTAGAAGGTAGAAATGTAGATCTCTAAGCCAAATACTAGAAAAGAACTAACCAAGAAAATTAAGCAAATAAATTTATTCGTAGAGGTATTTTATCAATACAATGAGTTAACCTTCATTGCATCCAATTGATGACGATAAAGATGGAATCCATCCATGGGAAGCACGATTGCAACTTCTGGAGACTCAACTTGAGAATCAAAGCAAGAAGACCTTTGAGGCCATAACTCATTGACACGGCGAGCTACCAGAGATGCAAGAGTGCTCTTTCCAGCACCAGGAGGCCCACAAATACCAATAATATGCCTGCAAATCGAGTTTGTATTATTCTCTGCATAGTTTGAGATAGTTGATGGTCCAACGAAAGAACAAGGAGAAGTTTCCACCTATTAGAGCTCTCATGAAACAGTTAATTACTGTGAGATGATAACTAATCTTATTTATAATCGTGCAGTTACCTTCGTCAGCAGTCCAAAGAGTACGCCATCTAGTTGAGGGGTTGGGGCAATTGTTAGGAGACAAAATAGCAGGTTTCGTCATGTTTTATACTCAGAAATCAAGGTCATAGTTAATGTAAATCTATATTATAACGAGAACGTATTTCTTACAGCCAGAAGACTCTTAGAAATTATTGCTCAAGATGTTGTTTTACATCCATGAACAAATATACAGCAAGACAGCTTCTGTTTCTTCATCCTTTGCAAGAGGTTCAACACTGTGCCTTTTTTTCACAATAATCAGCTCATAAGGAATAAAACTATAAAGAGCTCTCCATCAAATAGCCGGAATATATGATGCATTTCCATTATGAGGCATAAGGTGAGCTCGAGATACGGAAAATTGCATTAGCAGCTTTTTATGGATGATAACTTACCTATCAAATTATTTTCAGTTTATAACGTTTGTTTAGCTGAATTTTTCAGGTTAAGACTCAGAACTCACTTATAATCGGGATTCGACTCAGCTGCTGCAGTGGGAAGAAGTCGTTCAGCCAAGGTATCATATATTTCATCCATGCACCTGATTAGCGATGATTAAACTCAATAATGAACGAAAAACACACAAAATAATGAGGCAAACAAATGCACATCCTTGACAGGTGATATTGAGCAAGAAAACAAGCTTCCTTGAGGTTCAGAATATGAGAAAAACTCCATAAATACTCTTAAGCATGCTCCCCCCCCCCCCCCCCCCCCACCAAAAAAAAACCAACAAAAAAGAAGAGAAAAGATAATGAGGAACCAAGCTACTGAGACCGCGGGACAACATATCAGGGTGAAAGTTTGTGCAAGAGGTCTCAGTGCTTTTAATGATAGCATACCCTGCCTCTATGATGGGAACTTCCTTCAACTGACAGTTCAATGCCTGAATTAAAAATAAAATGAAAAAATCATTTCCAGTATCAACACATAGAAGACCTCAAAAATGAAAACCCAAAACTTATGCTACATAAATAATTAAAAGTTAGAAGCTAACATTAGAAATTATAGTGTCTATGTGTTTAATAATCTGAGTGGTCCAAGGAGAGTGAAAAAAGAACCTGTGCATGTTGCGTTTTCCAAGTTAAAATGCCAGTCTGACCCACTAAAGGCCTTACGGCTCTCTTTGTGGGAAACAAATGAACCTGATTCCGCCTGGGAAACCATGTTCTTTCCAGTCGAAATGCCTCTGCATTCAGTAGAATAAAAACAATAATTGCATGAGACAAAAGGGAAAATGTAACAGAAGCCTAAATTTAACGCTCCCTGTAACAGAAGCAGTAATATGAAAATGTGGAGTATATGCTGCCGAAAGCGGCCATACACAGAGAAAGTCAATCATCCCAAATTAACCGTAATAACCTGCAAGTAAGTATATCGGGGAAAGAAACGAGCAATCATACAAGTGCAGCGCATAGAATGAAATTCCACATAAGATTCGGGTACAATCACTCACTCATAAACCTAATCGGAAAAGAAAAAATTGAGTAAAAAACTCCAATAAATCTAGCATAAACAGTCGGCGAGTTGAACAAAATAGCGGTGGCACCTGAGGCTGAGGGAGAGTGATGGAGCGGTTTGCAGGTGGTTGAAAACGAGGAAACCTCCATAACCCAACGGCGATTGAAGCTCAGGGACAGCACAAGGCAAGAGTGTGTGTTGGGAGAGCTAATTAGAAGCGTTTCCTTTCATCTTTTTTCTTTTTTCTTTTTAATTTTTTATGATCTGATCCAATAATAACTGCCTTATTAGATTGATTACCACTCTCCCCGACTGACTGACATGCGTCTTTACGTCACCCTAACGATTTACTCGGAAGGTATGTATGCCATATTGCTATTGTTCAGCGCGACTTTAGACTCTAAAAACGGGGAGTTGATGGTTTGTGGTTCAATTTTCGCGACTCTTGAAAATTATATTATATAGGATTAAATACACTTATCATCTTTAAAGTATTAAAAACTTCAAAAGACCTTCTGACTCCTTTTATTTTTAAGTTCAAAAAATTCATTTTACATTTATTAAAAATTATTTTTTGAAAAAAAATTAAAAGAATTTTTAAAATACCAAAATCACTCTTTTTTTAAATTTTGTCTAATTCTAGTTTCACTTGTTATCGAATTCTTATTATTTTCATAATTATAAATTACTTGGAGCTTATTTTATTTTAGTTTCCCTTATTTATCAAATCAAATTAAAAATAAATTTATACATGTATATATATATATTTATATATTTACTTAAACAAATATACAATTAATAAAATCGAAAGAGCTTATGAAAATTACATGAATGTATAAATTTATTTTTAACTTGGTTTGACAAATACTTTAGATTATAAAATAAAAAGAGCTCGATGAACAAGTGAAAATAGAATTAGATAAAACTTAAAAAGAATGATTTGGGTATTTTAAAAATTCCTTTAATCTCTTTTTTCATAAATCAATTTTTAGTAAGGGTAAAATGAACTTTTTGAACTTCAAAATTAAAGTTGTTAGAATGTCAAGGGATTTTTTAAAAGTTTTAATATTTTAAAGGGCAATTGATGTAAGGTGAATACTTTAGGAGTGTTAACTGTATTTGTTGGAAAAAACAATTTGTCACAGAGACAATCGTAGTAATCGTTTTGAAATATCAATCAGGTTTTACAAACAGTTTTAAAATCAAAACACAAGAAACACATTGGAACCAAATAACACGAAACAGTTAGAAATATGTTATAGCGATAAAGTAAAAGTTACAATGAGAATTGTATCGTAACAATTCTCGGTCCAATGATATGAACAAACCAAATCACAGATATAATCTGTTTGCTTTGAAAAAATTATACGTACCGTACCAAACGTGCACACGGGTACTACGCAACTTCTTTCAGGATAAGACGATTTCAGTTCTAACGGTATGCACTTTACTGCAAAACACCTCGAAACAACACTCAGTAGCCTTTGGGAAATTTAAGCTCAAAACTCGGAAATTGCAGGACAAACACTCTCGGATTTGAGAGAGAAATCCGAAAGAAAAGAGAGCAAAAGAGAGAGAGGAACACGTGTTGTGTTTCGTATTTGTTGTATTCGTTCTTCTTTTTTTGTAATCGTTCTATGGTTAAAGTGAGCCCTTGCAGCCTTATATAGGCAAGGCTATCAGTGGTTACAACTTCCGCATTAATTACCATCATTAGTGCAGCATTAAACCACCATTAAGGCTGACATAAATAGCCATTAACGGCATTTAAAATGGTTTTAAATACAGGTTTAAAAGTCATTAATCACTATTAAAGCCAGCTGAAATCGCCACATAAATACGGGAGTTTTAGGTATGTAATAAATCAGCATTTAATCCAGATTTAAAAATATGGTATTAAAGCACTATTAAAACGAGTTTTAAAACAGATTTTAATAACCATTTAACAGTCATAAATGCACCGGGTTTTATCAGATAAATCCAAATGTTTTTGCTGCAAAAGGATAGATACTAAGACTAAGACATAAGCGCCCACGCCCGCCCCCGAGCTGGAGCTGGGTGGCGGCGGCGCGCGGATGGAGCAACTTCATGTTCACTCTAGTCTCCATAACACTTCAAACATATATGGAACATTGAACTTGATATAATGAGTTTAAGTTAACCTTAAACTTTCAATGTGAAACATCATTGAGTATGAAGCACTCACCCCCACATACATCTTATATCCTTATCAATGCTCTACACTTTCCCATCATAATCCTATATGGGACAAGTGTAATCTCTCTATTTCTCTCACCATCTAATCTATGAATTCACATGTAATTGAACCCATATTTTAAAACAAATTTATTATTTACAAATTAACATTATAAAATGTCAATTACAACATTATTTAATCCTATTATATAACCTTTTTATACTTTCATATGTTAAAGATTTTATTTTTATTTGATATCCACTTCACTACGAATGGCTATGGATAAGGAGTCCACGTAGATAATGAACAAACCAACCCAAAACCCCAATCTTCTGTGAGAGTATTACAAACAAAGGGAGTTATTTGTACTCTACCATTGGGACATGGAAGGAGAAATGATAATCAATAATATAACAGGAAATGGAGCATTCATTTCATTTCATGCTGCAAAAAATGATTTATTAGTAATTGGAGTTGGAGTTGACAGTGTATTTGTTTGTACTCCTCCTTATTGAATTATAGAACACCTCTTAAATAAGAGAAAATTTGTTTACTACACATCTAAGGCATAAAAGCAGCCTCTACAAAGTGTATAATAAGCTAAAGAATGGCTCAACAGTGAGACTGGCCAACATCTTGCGGCCCCAATTATAAGTTGAACAACAAAACAAAGTACATACTCCAAGCCTCAACCCTCAATCTCTGGAGTAAGAACAGAGTAGTGAAGAACCAGCACATATATTAGGAGGTAACGTTAACTGTACATTGGCGTTTCTCCGGCCTTCTCCATTTCTTCTCGTCCTCGCATGGCTGCAAAACATAAGAGCAAAGTGAGGAAAAGTTGATAATTGCAAATTGACAAGATTTTCACACAATTACATTGTAATGTGTATCATGATTCGAGCAATATCCAAGCAAGTGCAGAAGGAATTATGCCAAGCATAACCATTACGGTTCCTACACCACTACAGATCCCTGATTACACTGGTCACAAGCAGAAGTTTTACCTGAGGACTACAAAAATATGGAAGGCGGACTCTTTTGGAGCCATCGGGTAGACGCTTGGAGGGAACATGATTTTCCACAGCTAGAGAGTCACCGTAGACCTGCACAGTGGAATTTTTCAGATATTACTCGCTATGCATGTATCACAGGATCTCCATGCAAGCATGAAAGTATTTAGGGTAAATAATTTTAAAAGGGATGATAAGCTCTATCATATTGCAGAAAATGAGGCCAAAACTAAAACTACTTGTTTGAATCAGTGGAAATGTTAGCTTGACTACTACCTGAGCCTCAATGGTTTTAACCAGCATATCTTCACAATCTGATGCATGTACACTTTCTAAATTAGGGCACTGAAGTAGCAGTCTCTCTGGTATCAAAATACAGTAAATATGTCAAATTTAAGTTCAAGAAAGTAAACTAATATCTTGAAAGAAGTGAAATACTATAATGAACTTAATGAAAATACCTGGATGTAAGTTTCTACAAGAGTTGAGGTTCAAATCATTTAGATGTGGACAATTTAGATATAATGCCTGCATAAAATTTATCATATTCAGGCCATAAAACAGGAATACATTCCCTTAACAAGAAATAGAGAAGTTTTTAACAAGAAATCTTACATCCAAGCCAGAACAACCCCATAAGCTAAGTTTCTTCAACCGACTATGCTTGATAATTAGCTTCTGGTATATAAGATGCAACTTGCTGTTGGGTGTTTTCTGAAATTCAGAGTCATTATCCTCCTCATCAGTGGACTTCTCAGAATTGGGATCACATACGGTCATTCCACAATCCATCAGTTCTAGAAGAGGCAGCTGGGCAGCAGCAAACTGAATGCCACCTAAAGATGTGGAAGGCATACAAAATGAGCAAAGAACAATGAGGAGAATGTTTGATTACAAAACTATGAATGCACTGTAGAGGATATGAAAATTACTTGAAGTGATGTTGGGACAAAGAGCGAGTAGAAGTTTTGATAATGTCTCAGGAAGGACATTGCAGATCATTCCAATGCCACTGTCACTGATGCTAGACCTAAAATAAAGCAACGTAATGAAGAAAAATTCAGATGGCATGCAAAGTACATAATATCATGTTTCCAATTCACAGTATTCCTTAAGCTCAGTTGAAGATAAAATTTTATACAGGCATTCTATATTGCCAGAAATCATTATTTCACATGTTTCATTTCCTGAACAAGTGCCAGAACTTGGGCCTGAAACATACCCACTTAGATCAAGCAATTCCAACTTTGAAAAACTTGAAGTTATGGCAGCAACTGATGCATCAGTTATCTCTGATCCAAGAACAAGAGCAAGCATCCGCAATCCCCTAAACAAGGAAGCAGAGATATATTTTTTAGCAAAAACAGATGGAAGCATTTGCAGACCAAGTTCACAACGCACAAACGTGAACACAAACCTCAGATTGGCAGCTGAGAGAGCCAGCACTGCAGCATGTGAAAGCCGAATTGAAGCAATGTGAATGTTCTGAAGTTTCGGGCAGCTTCTTCCCAGACCATCCACAACAGTGGTAATATCAGTGGTATCATTTTCTTGGCGAGAAAAATCCAAAGATATCTCCCTCAAATTGGGGCAATTAAAAACCTGATGTGACAATGCATACAGAAAATCAGTCTCAAGTAAAAGAGGTGGTACTAGTGTATGTGAATTTAAAACCTGGTGAATCTAAAGTGCTATTACCATCTTAGAGAGGGAGTGAAGATCAGAAAGCCAAAGAGTTGACAGACTGGTTGAAGAAAATATAAAACCCCCAAGGTTACAGCACCCTTCCATCTTTAGACTGGTTAGGCACCTTTTATCAGCAATAAAACGACTCAACTCATCCCTGAATGAGTTTATAGACTGGAGTTATAATTACTTCCAAGAATAAGTGCTATCTATAACAATTATCTCAAGAGAACATAGTCCATCCGTACCAAAATGTAGACGAAGAAAGATCCCAGATAATAATTTAGTTTATATAGTCAGCTAACATCTCACATAAAAATACAAAGCAGTTAGCGATCACTCAGAGCAAAGAAATAAGTCCCACTTGCCACAATCAAAGGAGCTCAGAGTTAAAACATAGGGAACACATTGAAGTTGATAAAAAGGATGATTTATATCAGTGCAAACCCGCTTTCTCTGCTTTCATATTTTCATAATCTGGTAAGCATCCAAACACATACCAAATGTTTTGCCTATGTCTTTACAAAACATAAAATTCATGTGTTTCAATTTATTTTTATTTATTATACATTAATACAAAACTATGAAAAACTCTCAAGAGAACACACACAGATATCTATCTCCCTAAAACAAAGAAAAACAACTTGAAAGCACCCAAAAAACCCCAGTGTTTTTGGGACCAAGTATCTTTTCGTAGTAAATCATTACTTTCCCACCCAAGACAAGCTAGCTCGGCAACCACCACTATGCTCATTTGAGGTGAATAAAAAATTGTTAAGGGCAAAGTAAATTTATATCAAAGAACTAAGCAACTGTCCTTCACTCTATTTATTTGGTTAACACATTATTACATTACAATCCACCAGGAAACATCAAAAATTTCCCTGAGGTTTGACCAGGCTCCTTTGTATAAATTCTGCAAAGGTCAACATACATCACTAACACATAGTTCAATTGAACACTTAGTTTAAAGAGAATACTGATGATTTTCTTAAATTCATGAGTAAATTACAAATAATAAACAGTAGATCTAAACGGTAATTTAGTAAAAGAGACAAACAACAAATCTACAGATCTATATCAACGACTGAAATTAGTACCCAGTGATCCGATTGATGGAGGAATCAGATGTAAAGATCTCCAGCGACTGCAAATTAGGGCAAGAGAAGGCAATGCAGGCAAGCATCGTTGCATCAACATCACTGCAAAACAAAAGGGAGAACAAATATAATCAGATCAAGCATAGATTCCTGACAAACGTTCAATCAGTATTCTCAAAACTCATTTTACCATTAAATTTTTTTAGCAGTACCACTAATTTCCAACAAATTGCACTTATAATACCCGAATGGTTGAGATCCAATATTTCATCAGTAAATTTCATGTTCCCTTTAAGATTATTATCGGATGCGCACTTTTATTTAGCATCCTGTTAGAATCTGTCCTATATCAGAATGCATCAAGTCTCGTAGTTATAGATCCTTCGATTGTTTAAAATTAGTTATAGTTCTTAATCGAACAGTTATTTTTCATCCATGTGCTTAAGGTATCACCGGATCGACCCCATAAAACCCTGGATCTGACAGCAGCCCGTTAAAACCCTAACCTTTCGATACTAAGAGAGAGTTTTAAGAGTCCAGGGCACTTCTGCAACACGGATCCAACAAATCCAATCTGCGCCTTCGCCGGAACCCTAAGCCGGAGCTCCTCCGCCGCCCGCCAAAGCCTCCTCGTCGTCTCCCTCCACCCCCTACACACCCTAGCCGCCGAAAGCATCCCCGCCGGCGGTAATCTCCGTAAAACCTCCCATAAACAACTCGCCGGCAGCTTACCCGACCCATCCAGATCCGCATCCTCCTCCAACTCATCAATTGAGTCAGCTACGCTAACATCGTCAAATGACAGAGCTCTCCGGCGGCTCGCCGGAGGCAGAGGACGCACCCCCGACTGAGGCGACTCACCCGTCAGCATCCGGGACGCCAACGCCGTGGCGGAGCTAAGCGTGGCGATCGTAGAGGAATCCGCGGCGGGGGCTGAAGGAGTAGAAACGGGAGTAGACACATCATCACTGTTAGTAGTGAAGGGACACTTATGGCCCTTCTTAGGCAAGCCGCAGCGGCCACAGTTGTAGTTCCCCCGCTTCTTGGCGGGCTTAATGAGGAAAGCAGCGTCGGAGATGGGGGTGGCGGGGTGGGGTTGGTGGCCCTGCATTTGGTGTTTTCCCTGAACCCACAGAATACTGTGAAGAGAGAGGTAGGGTGGGTGAGATGGGGTAGAGAATGAGGGAAGAAATAAAGGGCGGGGGAGCGGAGGGAAAGGCGCGGGAGAAGTCACCAAAATTGGCGCCTCAGCTTTTGAAATTACTTTTCTTATTGTGGAGAGGAGCGTTTGGTAGGAGCCTGGAGGCGCAAAATTTCCACCTTTGGTCAAAAAATAAATGTCCACGTGCCGGTCTTCGACCTAATGGTAAAAGTAAAACCTCTTCTTTTACTGCACCACTTAACCACGTTCGCCGGCTGTTTGTTTAAATTAAATACTTCTGAATTATAATTCAAATTAAGCTAAGTAAAAGTGTTTAGAAATATAATTTTTGCGGATGTTTCTTTTTATATTGAAATAAAATAAATTAAAAGTTGTAAGTCGTAAGACCATGGAAAACGGCTTATTACAACTCAAGGCATTTTTGTTAATTAGTTGAACTTTTTTACGAATTTTTTTTCTGAAGGTGTATTTGGATTGATTGATTTGAAATTGAATGAAGGATCTCAAATGGCTTAATTTGAAAATAATTTGAAATCCATCAATATCATCAAAATATAGTTTAAAAGTGAAATGGTATAATTTCAAATACGACTTAGTTATTCATCATTATTTAGAAAGTATCTTGGCCCAACAAGTTGACCTATCAGGTTAGTTATAAAATTTCACAAATAAGTGAGTAACATATTATTGTTTTTACTGAATATTTCTACATCAATTTTTTTCTACTTATAATTATTGATTTCAAGTACTGTTAACTTTTACATCTTAATCACTTATCATTTTTTTTTTAAATTAAGCAATTTTTAAAAAGTACAATATTTTACAAGCACCCCCATAACATTTTCTCCTCATACTTAATAACCGGAATTGTGATTAGAGTCAAGATCATGTCTAATGGGTTTTTATATAGGGTAAATATCACTTTTGGTCCATCAATCATGCCATTTATCCATATTTGATCCCTCAAATTTAGTCCCTCAAGTTTAAAAATTTCACCAACTTTAATCATTTCGTTAGTTATAGTGGATTTATTTATAAAAAAAAATACCGAATATGGGCTCATAATACTTCAAATCCACAATTTTGTTGTAAGAAATTAGTGGTCTCACCGCTCCACCAACGGACACCAAGTATATTTTTTGGGAAAAATGCAATTACCCCCTGTGTTATAAAAAATGTACAAAAAACTCTATATAAAAAAAAGCAATAATTTACCTCTATGTGTTTCCAAAAATGGTGCAAAAACCCCCCCTAAAGGCGTCGGTGTATTATGCGCGCTCACTGCGTGATTTTTACTTGATTTTAACTATTAAAATATTATTTTTATGTATAAAATATATTATATTAATATGTATACTATATTAGTATATATATAAATAAATATTGATATATTAATTTATTTTATATATAGTATATATTTATATATATATATACATATATTAATAATATAATTTTTAATTTTCTTTTACCTTTCTTCTTCATTTTTCTGCCTCCGCTGCTCCTCCCCTTCCCACCGCCGATCCGTCGCCCCAACAGCCTTCACCCCGTCGCCTCTCCCTCCCTCCTTTTCTCGCTCAACCATCGCCTCTCCCCCTCTCCGGCCCCTTCCCCTGCTGCTCCTCTTCCCCCCTTCTCCCCCTCCGCACCGTCGTCCCCCTCCCCCTCCTCTGCGTCATTCCCCCTCCCCAACCCCAGATCCCTTGTCGCTCCCCCTCCGCCGTGGCGTTTTCCCTCCCCTAACCTAACCCTTGATTTGGCGTTGCTCCCCCTTCCCCCTTTTCCCCTTCCACCGCTCCTCCCCCATATCTCGTTCCACCTACAACAATTTTCCCACTCTGCTACTCCTCCGTCATCTCTCTTCCTCTTCAGCCATCGCCGCGGTCTTCCCCCTCCACTCTTAAAAGTGTGTATATATATATATTATTTGTACTTATATTAAAATATATTTTAATTGTATATATAAATCATTATATATATACATATATAATTTTAACTTAAAAATTTATATATATAAAAAATTTAAACCATTGATTTAAATTAAGTTAAATCTGAATCGTTGATCTATCAGTCAAACTGAATAGATTCAAATTAATCCAACGGCCTTAAATAAGATTATATATAATTTTAGAATTAAACATAGAAAAGGAAAAAAAATAAAAATGGGCGCGTGCACCTCACGCATCGCATGAGGGGGTTTTTTTGCACCATTTTTGAAAACACGGGGTTAACTTGCTTTTTTTTTTTTTTTTTTTCACAGGAGGAGCGGTTTTGCACATTTTGTATAATAGAGGGTAATTGGATTTTTCCCTATATCTTTGAGTTATGAACTAACTCGAATTTTACTTAAAAGTGGAACTTCTCACTTCTCACGCATACTATTTTTAATGTATTTTATTACATGATTTTATGTATTTGTCTACGACTTTTATGTCTTCTTTATGAATTTTTAATGTGTTGTGATTTATGACATTGTTAAGTATTTGTGTTTATTTTGCTCAATTATATTTTAATTTTTTGTTATCGAGTATATAGGAATTTGAGATGGTCGTTAGAATGATTGATTTTTGTCTATTTTGATATTTTTCAGCATAATTTTGAGATATTTTTTACACATTTCTTATTTTACCATTATATAGTAACCTTTCATTTTGTAAAATATTTTAAAATATATTTAATGGAGCGGCGAGGCTACTAACTTCATTCAATAAAGACATATGTTTGAACTTTTGTGAGCCCATTTTTTTTTAAAAAAAAAAAAAAATCAGTTAAAACCAACAAATATTTAATGGAAGGACCAAAGTTGATGGAATCTTTAAACTCGAGAAATTAAGTTTGATAAGGATGAAATATGAGAGAGCAAATTCGGATAAGTGATATAGTTGATGAATTAAAAGAGATATTTACCCTTTTTAGATACTATATGTGTAGCAAGTTTGTGATTGTAAATACCTCGGCCTCAATGATAAAAATAGAGATGCAACAATTGTTCACAAAAAAAATAAAATAAAATTTGGAGATATAACAAACATTTTTTTTTAATTTACGCACATATCCAAGATTCGAATATGAGACCTCTCATATGAAAGTTGGATTTGAAAATAGAGATATGACCATCATTTTTTTTTTCATTCACGCACCCAAAAGACACGCACATATCCAAAATTCAAACACGAGATCTCCCATATAAAAATTTTATTGCGAAGATATTGGATTGTCCCCTGGGGACAAGAGATATTAAATCAGTAATTTTTTCAAATTATAAACATAATATTGATTGGATAATCTAATTTTTTTCATAATAAATGTATATTTGAATGAGCGGCAATATACATTCATGTACCAAAAAGCATGCGATCCAGGAGGTTGTATCTAAAACACACGGCAATCTCACGATCAATAGAACGAACCACATTTAACTTGTCCATCATAAAATGTGTATCGACCTTATTTTATTTTAACTTTTTAGGGGCAATCTCATATTTTAATGGGGTTATTTGTGACTAAAACCATTCACAATGTTTGATTTTATTTTTTGAGTGTTTTGTTTTGATTTGTTGAGATAAAGAGAGAAAAACAAAGATAAATAAGTGTGTGTTAGAAAAAGAGTGTATGCTTGGGTTTATTTTTTGAGATAGTTTAAAATAGTAAAAGGTATTGCATTTATTGTGTTGTATATTGAGAGACAAACAATAAACGCTTTTCATTGTCAAATAATGTCTCTTAGTTTGTTTGTGTCTTAATTTACAACTTTTAGTGGAAAATATGTATTTTCAATTTTGTATAGATTTTTGTGTGAAATAAAATATATTTGAATTACTTAATAAAATTTTGTTTTATCAATACATTTTTAATTAAAAAACACATAAACAAACATGTCTTCACTTTAATTACTTTGTCTGAACATTTTCGGGGGTTATTTGTAACTAAAACCCATTTTTTAAATAATACTTTCCCAAAAAAGGAATTGATTTCCAACAATAACCAGATTTAGCAATAATTGCTGTTTTGATTTGTTTTGCAGTTTAATGTTGGATTTCGATAGGGGTAACAAAATTAAGGCCTTGGAAATTGGAATTAAGGTTGTAATGGGCTTGATTATTGTGCGTCGAAAACTATGTGTTAAAATTGGACAAGCCCAAACTGCGTGTGTATGTTTGTCGGGTTTATTGAAATCTATATATCGCCAGTTAATGCGAAAAATATATTTTAAGAGACAGTCCAATGTTTTTCGGCTCACGATTTTTCTTCGAGGTCTTAGGTTTAAATTTTTCGAACTTTGAATATGTGCGTGTCTAGGTGGACGCGTGTGTTTAAAAAGAAAAAAAAACGAGTAAACGTGATGATGTTTTTCTTATTTTTATTGGATTTAAACAAAAGAAAAAAAAATTATTAACCATTTTGATCCTGATCAATTTAAGATATGCTTACTCCAGCTTGATGACATACATGTAAATACTTGGTCATCTCTCTAAAATATATATATATTTTTTTTTTGGAGTGTTTGCGAGAGCTTCTGTTTTTTAAAAAGTGATTTTCGCATAATCAAAAGTGGGTAGTGTTTGTAAAAAAAAGTAAAAAGCAGATAAAAGCTAAATTGGTAGTGTTTGGGAGAAAATCATTAATAAAACATGTTTAATTGATTAAAGACCATTTTGCTCCTATATATTAAAACAGATGCTATTTTGTCTTAATATTTGCACTTATGTCTTGATTATAATAATTATTTTTCCTCAAAAATAATAATTTTTATTTCAATTAGTATATAATTTAATTTTTTTCAAAATGATTAGAATTTATATTAAAATATTCAATTCTAATAGAAAACCTGAATGTTTAGTTGAATAATGTTCCTATTATGTAATACTAGCTGTAGCCGCACGCGGTCCCCGCGCACATAATTTTTAGTATAAGTAATGCAATTTTCACACTCTATTCATGCAACTATTATTGCTTTCTGTCTATCTCATATTATCCAATGTCCATAGATACTTCTTCAAAAAATGTAAAAATTGAAAAGAAAAAGTCACCAAAAGCTAAGATGCATGTAAAATTTATGAATGGGAATCGATATGCTTTATATTTATTTGGATAATAGGTTATTATTCAAGACTTTTCTTTTTACTCTATCATATATAGACCGATATTTTCTTTTTCCTTGTAAGCCATGAGAAGGAATAAGAAACAACAAAATCAATTTTCAAGGGATAGAATTTTGTAAAACAACAATTAAATACCTTTCAATTGCATAATACTTAATTAAAATATATGCAATAAATTATTAATATTTATGAGAGTCCTTGCTATATAGAGAAGCAATAGATAAAAGAAATTAATTCTGCCTCTGTTGTTGCATCTCCCCTCCTAATATTGTATTGAATTCTTCTATATCAGCTTTTTTTTTTTTTTTTTTTTTTTTCTAGCTATGTATTTAATTCGTCTTTCCCTGACCATGATCTTCAACTGCAAGCCAAAATGACATTATATTTTCCTAGTTATTGTGTCGCATTTAGGGAATATTTCCAACTATAAGAAAAAAATAACTATATATTTTGAATTAATCATTTACGGAGATATCCTTTGTCCCTAAATGAATAAAAAAATCTCTCCATAGGTTGCCTCTTTAGCATTGCACACAACCTGGAGGCTGGAGCTATTACTAAACTAAGTAGCCACCCCAAGTCCCCAACCCAACCACCACATATGCGTACAAATTCAACACTGAAATTTCCTAAGATATAAAGTGGAAATCATTAGAGGTTCA
The DNA here is from genome assembly GCA_034509735.1 of Sesamum alatum. NCBI lineage: Eukaryota > Viridiplantae > Streptophyta > Magnoliopsida > Lamiales > Pedaliaceae > Sesamum > Sesamum alatum. The sequence goes on from JACGWO010000009.1 coordinate 5,420,486, forward strand.
TCCAGAAAAATGGAGTAAGACAAACAATGCAGCGTTCTTTTGCTTTTATTTTCTTTTCAAAATACAAATTCAAATAGTTGGATGGTCCCCTTTTTTTTCCTGTTCTGAAGAAAATAGTTATAAGTCTCAACTTTTAACCTATATTTTCAAATCAAATACACTATAACTCACCTGTAACAAAATTTCCAAAAAAAAAACAACTTTTCAAAAAAAAAAAGGAGAAATCAATCTTGAAATTTGTATATTTTCAAACTAAATATGCTATAAATGTGAAAATGTGTAAATTTCACATTAAAAATCAACCAATGCTCTAAGTCCTCAATACTCCCATCCCCAAAACCAAACAACATGAATGCATCCCCAAGCATAGAAACTGGGTAAACATCTACTTTCTTCTTCAAAGCTCAAAGTCAATGAGTACGACAAAAGGACAGTAGAGAAATTTTAGTTTCTTTCCCTAATAATTCCCTCTTCCATCACTCCTCACACATATCAGCAAAATCGAGTCTAACTTGAGAAAACCAAGTTTCCATGCAACTTTGGCACGACGGGCAACAAATCAGAAACCTAGAACACACTTGTAGGAAATAGAGGTGAAACTTGTACGCATAATTCTGAAGTTTCTCGATACTATCTTCCATTTTCTCGGTATTGGGTGGGAGATACACCCTCTTGTTTCTTATTCCCGGAGGATCTTCAAATGCACACTATGGGAGTTTTTATCGGTGATGACTGATGCGGTCCAAAATTGAGTCTTGAAGGTTTTAGTATTTAGAAATGGAGTGTGAAAGTGGGTGGGCAAAATTGATCTCTTGTTGCTTTAGATACATATAAGCTCTCGTTTGTATGTCGAAATGCTAACAGAGTTCGTCATGCTCTTGTTAGACATCCACTTTTTTTGTATTTCGGACGTATTGGCCTCTAAAGCCTTGCTGCAATGAAATGATCATATGCCTTTGTTGTTCCCAAAAAAAAAAAGGAAAAAAAACGGAAGAAGATGATGAGGAAGGCCATGAATTTTTGGTGGTTGGATCGTGCAGTGAGAAAAGAGGTTTCAGTTTGGATTGTGCACAAAAAGAAAAGGCAAGTTTGAGAACGTGGATTGTTTTGGAAAAGGGCATATTTGATAGTTTAAAAATTTGGTATGAGAACTACCAATAATATTTGAAACTTCCACTTTTGTCCTTCATAATTTATTAATTTCATTTTGCAGAATTCATTAAGCAAATGCATTAAGCAAAAGCAAAGGGCAAATCTTGCAAAAGTTACAAAATAACTTCCAACATAGACACAAAAGAGGGTTTCTTTTTATGATGTAATATAATTGTTCATTAATGCACAATAAATAAACTTACAATATTGACAAAATAAATATTATTTTTTTAATTAATCCTAGCAATTTAATTTATATTTTTCGATGATTTAGGAATGATATCATATGATATAGAAAATAAAATAGTAAAATTTTAAAATATTAAATATGTGAAATTATAAATTTGTTAGTCATAAATTATTTAAAATTTCTAACATCAACTTTAGACGAGCAATTTTGGAAATACATTAAAAAGGATAAAATTCAATTGAAATTGTTATAATGAGGGTAAAGTAGTCTAAAGAGAAGTTGGATTTATTTACAAAAAAACCAAAGCAGGTAGAAGCACCCCCCAAGGTGCTTCCAATTTTTTGCTAGCAGTTCCAAAAATAGAAATTCACATCCTAAACACCTCAAAAAGCGCTTTTTCGAAACACGCGCAAACACTCTTTTTCTAGGATACGATTTATTGCATCGTCCAAATTTAAAAACTAACCAAATACAGAAATAACTTTAAATCAAATGATACGTTTAAATGAAACTAAAAATAAAAATAAAAAAATTATGAAAATAAATATATAATTATTTAAAGTTCACAACATTTTGATTATGACTTTTAATCTTTATAACTCAAACAAAATTTTATTTTTTCGACAGTTTTCCCAATGATCTCATACTTCCTCCAAACGCCATTCCTGATTCAAATTCAACTTTTGTAGCTTATTAAAACATCCTCACTCCAATCTCAGTTAAAAAAAAAAAACCATAGATAGAGAGGTTAGGTTAAATTGCCAACTAGGTCTTCCTTGTTTGACAATATTGAAGCATCACAATCAAAATATTATAGATTCGAGTATTATGGGTATGTGTCTAACTTCTATAATATTTTTTTGTTTCTTTATTTCAATTAAACGTAGTTGTTAATTTGATCTTTTAATATACTAAATCAAATTTTAAATTTAAAAGTACTGAATGTAGTAATAAATCACGTATAGAAAGAAAAGAAGTTGGGATTACTCAATTATTACAATTTATTAAAAGTTAGTGCTAAATTACGTGATTATAATTAAATTCAAGATGACCACTAAAAAGATAACTTGTGCTGAATACACAATAAAAAAATGGTGAAAAGTTGACTTAAAAAGTAAAGGCAATGCAGATAAACGCGATTTATGTCTCCAAGGTTCCAGCAACTTCTACCTTCTTCACATGCTCAATCTAATAATAATACACACACATATTTATATATAAGTCGCTAATCACTTTTTCAATCCCACACGCTACAAATGATACAGCAACGTTTCTTGTCGTTTTGCTTTAGAGTTGTGTGAAAAAACGTGGAGTAGCATTAAGGGTGGCAATCCAATCCGAATCCAGTAAAACCCGCCTCGAATCCGTCCTTAATGGGCAGGTCCGGGTCAAAAAAATTGAAGACGGGACGAGTAGCGGGTTTTAAGAATTAGGATCCGGTCAGGTTCCAGGTCCTAATGCCTTATTTAAGTGAAGTTACTTCATATATAGTGAAGTTAACATAATTGTTGCATTTATTTCTTGGAAATGCCTTATTTACGTATTTCATATAGTGCTTCCAAAAATATATGCAACGAAAGTGATCAATTCACCCCATATATAGGAGCAAGAAAAAGTACAAAAAAATAATTAGTTTTTTTAGTCATATAAACACCTATTTATATCCAATAGTTATAATTCAAAAAATAATATTTTATTACAATTACATCATTTTGAATTTATATGTTCTACACTTACCCCCGTACGACTTACGAGTGTACAAATATTACATGAGAACATTAAACACGGGCCAAGATTAAAAATTTATGTAATTTTTTTTGCTAACGTCAATATTTTCGTCCAAACCTTAATGGAAGGTGGTCAGGTATAAACAGATAATTTTTAGATGGGGTACAAGTGTAATTTTATATTTCCAAATTGAATCTAAATATAATATTAAAATAATTGAATAATGTATCTATATATATATATGTTGATGTGTGGGCTACCTCAAGGTCGTAAACATACAAAATGACCCATATTCTTCTCTTAATTACTTCTTTATTCGGGTTGTTCTAACCCAATCCTTACCCGACGGTATGTATAAAATCATTATGACCATGTGGTTATTTATGAATCTATTATTCATATGAAATCTTATAACTCATAATATTTATAAACACTGGTCTTTCATACTCCAGGTACAGTTATTGCTACATATTATATTCTTACAATATTTATTATATCTCTTATAGGATTATATCGACTTAAACATTAGAAAATTATAAACAGATCTTTCGGGGTTTAAGACACACATCATATGTACTATGGTATACTTTTTAAATATCGAATATTTAAAAATTTAAGTGTTACACTAAGGGTGGTGAATGAAACATACAACATAAGTAAAAAAGTAAAGTGTATTTAACCTTATTAAATATCAATAAAGACTATCTGGTATTTTTTTAATTTTAAAATATATATGTGTGCATATATGTATAAGGAATATAACATTAAGTCATGTCATATTTGTGGTAGTCACTTAATATGATATGATCTAGTTTGGAGTAAATTACTTTTGGTCCTTAAATTTCGAGTCAAATTTAATTCCGATCCTTACATTTTCTATGATATGATTAATTTGGTTTCTAATCTACACAAACTGTTGTGATTTTGGTATAACTGTTAAAATTGGATTTAAAGATGTTAAGGACGGAACCGAATAAACAAAAATCATAATAATTTATAAAAATTAGAAATCAAAATCGTACATAAAAAAGTTTAGAGACCAAAATCGCAATAATTTATAAAGATTAGGACCAAAATATTACCTCAAAAAAATTAAGAACCAAAAATGATTTTGACCCAAAATGAAGGGAGCAAAAATATAATTTACCGATCTAATTTGTTACAAAATGTTCATTTCACAAAAAGTTCACTAAAACGTGGATCAATACATGGTCATTGCAGTTATAATATTAATGTATTATGAATTAACCTCAAACCTCTATTAAATTGATCTATTACAAATACAAAAAAACCTCATTTTTATTCATAAAAGCGGTTGATAATTATTTCTCGATACCAATATTTTGTTATATCAATAATATTTTAAGTTGATCTTTTTTTAAAATGTGACGTATTGATTTATATACATTTTTTTATTTATAATATATTTTAAAATATAAAATATTATTTATTATATACCTGGCAGAAAATTGTAACACGTTTACTAGTATTAATAGATCACTTACTGCCAATCAATCAAATTGACACCACTTTTTTAAGTGTATTTAAAAGCAATTAATTGCAATTAGCATGGAAAAAATTATTATTGACAGGCCACCTAACTATGTTTAGCGCTTAGTCAACGAAACCTCCGGGCATCTCATGTTTTGACCGTGTTGTCAGTGAAACCATATATCTCACAACGAATCAGACCTTGTTTCAAACGGGCATAATAAAATGCGCTCACCAACCCAAATCATATAATTACACTGGATAAATTACAATCACCTTTCATTAGTTTTGATATAATTATAAATATTTCGTTGTTATTTAAGAAACTACAAATAGCATTTGACTTTCATGTACCGTCTAACAATGATTTCATTTTGTTAAGTTTTCATTCAATTTTTATGGTGAACTGTCCAAAATACAATTTTGATTTATAAATTATAATTTCATATATATAATTTATTTTTTTAAAAAATAATTTTATGAACTAATATTTTACGTGGATTATTTATTTTACCCGCTCGTGTTTTTTTATATATATTTTTTCAAATATTTATTTTAAAAATAAAAAATCAACAAGAGTAAAATAGATTTTTTCACATCATTGTCAATGGTCTATAAAATCATTTTTCATTTGAGAGATATTTATAATTTTTTAAATAATAATAGAATATTTATAATTATGTTAAATTTCAAAATAAATAAAAAAAAAGTAAAAAGTACAACCGAAGTATATTTATAATTTTTTTTCCAGTGCCAGGCTGCTGCCACCAAATTTGAGCTTGCTTTGAGAATTTAGAGAAAGATTGGAAATTATAAGGATATATGAGACCAAATAAAATAATACCACTAGCTAAAGGCAGGTGGTTAATTATTTATTCATTAAGTTATTATTATTATTATTATTATTATATTATTATTATTATTATTATTATTACTCTTATTATTATTATTATTATTATTATTATTATTTATTTTTATGTAATTTTATTGTTAATATAGAATTTATTATTTTCAGCGAGTGTATTACGAATTTATGGTGTCAAATTTTATCATATTTGATTTAACTGAAACTCGACTTTTTTCTTTTTGAGTTAGAAACGATGAATTTTATTAATTGAAATAAAGTGATTACAATCAGTCCTGTCAGTATCAATGTTGGACAGAGACAGATACAACAATCATATCGACAATATCACAGAAACTAACATCTTGCTAGTACAACAACAAATAAACCTACTATACAGTAGAAACAAATCATTCCACGCAAGGAATTCGAACCCATGACCTTTAAGATTATGGAGCCTCAACTTCGCCAACTGAACTGAAACTCGACTTACAGTGTGGTACTGGAGTTATGCTGATAAACATTCAAATTAATCAAATTTTTAATATCCAAATAGTTTAACTCAAATTAATGTTTTTATTATTAAACTATTAATTACTAGTTTATGAAATAGGGTGTGTGAGAACATGCACAATTAAATAATTATTTAATATTCATATGATTTTGGGGCATAAATATTAATTTAATTATAAATAACCTCTACATATATTATATTCCTCCATATCTTATAATACTCAACTTTCCATCTCTTTCACCATCTCAACGATATCATCATATCTGCCAGCAGTCCGCCATTAATGGCGAACTCTCTCTCAAACGCCGCTCTACCCTTCACGAAAGCACTCCTCCAGCCCGAAAAACAATGCTCCTGCCCCGTTTTAACCCAAAAATTCCAGCCCGCAAGCCCGAAAATACTCGATCAGCTCTCCACGAGACGGCTTACACCGGCCCGAGCTGTGTCCAAAACGAAGGAAGCATTATCATCCATCATTCATGAGCTGGAGAGAGAAGAATCAACGGCCAAAAACAAGCAGCGGAACGAGAGGGAACTAGCCGATTGCTGGCGCGAAATGCTCGGCGAAGATGACTGGGCCGGGTTGCTCGACCCGATGGACCCCTTGCTACGAAGCGAGCTGATCAGGTACGGCGTCAAGGCTCAAGCCTGCTACGACGCGTTCGACTTCGATCCGTACTCGAAGTACTGCGGGAGCTGCAGATTCACCCGCCGCGAGTTCTTCGAGCGCCTCGGCCTGGCGGAAGCCGGGTACGACATCACGCGGTACCTCTACGCGACTTCCAATATCAACTTGCCCAACTTCTTCAAAAACTCCAGATGGCCGAAAGTTTGGAGCAAAAACGCTAATTGGGTCGGGTATATTGCAGTTTCCAACGACGAGATGTCGAGGAAATTAGGGCGGCGCGACATCTGCGTTGCGTGGAGGGGCACAGTCACGCGCCTTGAGTGGGTAGCCGACCTGATGGACTTTCTGAGGCCAATCTCAAGCGATAAAATTCCATCCCCCGATCCAACAGTCAGAGTCGAATCGGGGTTCCTCGATCTGTACACAGACAAGGATGAGAGTTGCAAATACTGCAAATTCTCAGCGAGGGAGCAGATTCTGACGGAGGTCAATCGTCTGATCAACGAAGTGTACCCCAAGGAAGAAGTGAGCGTGACGATAACGGGACACAGTTTGGGCGGCGCATTAGCGTTGTTGAGCGCGTACGACATCGTGGAGACGGGGATAAACGTGCGGGGGGACAGTAGGGCGGTGCCGGTGTGCGCGTTCACGTTCGCGGGGCCGAGGGTGGGGAATGCGAGGTTCAAGGCGAGGCTGGAGTTGCTGGGTGTGAAAGTGTTGAGAGTGGTGAATGTTCATGATGTGGTGCCCAAGTCGCCGGGGTTGTTGGTGAATGAGAAAACGCATCCATTGGTGATGAAGATGGCGGAGAATTTCCCATGGAGTTATGTGCATGTGGGAGTGGAGCTCGCTTTGGACCACAAGAATTCGCCATTCTTGAGGCCTGATGGGGATCTCGTTTGTGCACATAATTTGGAAGCCCACCTCCACTTGCTTGATGGGTTAGTATTAATTTCCCTGGCCAAAAATACATTTTTTGTCTCGTAAGATTAAGGGATAAATATTTTTGATCCCATACTTCTTAAAATGATCAATTTAATTTCAAAATTGAGAATTTTCAACATATTTGGTCCCACTAACGGCGAGACGCTTGCCGTTAACATTTTTTACGGTCATTTCAGGAAGCACGGGATCAAAAATATTGACCCCCAGTCTTATGGGACCAAAAGTATAATTTTGCTAATTTCCCTTCTTAATTTTTGCTTGTGCCCTTTGAATCTACAACATGTCTTATACTTTTGGTGGTGGTGGGTGATAAGGTAGTTTCTTTTTATATATATATATATATATATATATTCAACGGATGCATTCAACATATACGTACACATTTAATACTTCTCATGAAAAAGTTTGGTGCTTGAACAATTGGATTGTCATCCACCCTAGAGACGGGTGGTAAAGTAGGGTTATGCATTATAGGATACACCATGAAAATATGTTACTAACATGACATATCATATTTTTGGATGGGTTGTTGGTAACATTATTTTGTGTACTAGTCTTAGGATTCCCAGACACGCTACTATGATTGACGTTATCTTATGGCCATATCCGAGTCATTTCAACGATGTGACTGTTTGATTGAAATAATTGCAATAACAACATATATAAAAGTCCGACCCCATTATTCTAACATGCATATGAACAAGCAAGTGCCAGGTTGTGATTTGAATATTTCAAGTAATTGAGTTTAAATTTTGATTGGGTATGAATTGCGGATGCAGATACCATGGGAGGGGGGAGAGATTCGTGCTGAATGGAAGGGATTACGCGTTGGTGAACAAGGCATGTGATTTCTTGAAAGATGAATTTGAAATCCCACCATGCTGGAGGCAGGATCACAACAAAGGGATGGTCAAGAACAAAGAAGGACGGTGGGTGCAGCAAGAACGCGCCCTACATGATGATATTCACCCGGTTGATATTCATCATCACCTCAACAAAGTCCAATAATGGTTGAGTAAGAGTAGTTGATTGATTGGTGTGTGAGAATATGGGGTATGATCATATGATATAGGAAGATAAATTAATGTTGATATATATATATATATATATATTGGAAATAGCCATGTTTATGTCATTATTTAAATGAACAAACAAGAAAAATTTAAAACAAATCAGATATCGTACATGTAAATGTAAAAATTAAGTGGATACATTGAACTAAAATAATGGTGAATCAAACGTTTTATTTTTCAGAATTTTCAATTGGGAGTGCCTCCTGGCTTGCCAATTTATGCAAATTGTTGATATCAAGGTGGGATTAACTCAAGTAATGACAAAAATCATGTGCTGTGATGGGTAGTCGTAACACGTTGTGTTGGACGTGGAGGAGACATAATTTAGTTGACGAAGTTAAAATTCATAATCCTAAAGATCATGAGTTCGAACTTTTACGTGGGTTGGTGTGATTTCTATTGTATAGTACTTATGATTTGCTGCTGTAATAACTAGGTGTTAGTTTATATAATATTATTAATTTGATTGTTTATAATATCTCTATTCAATATTGATAGCCGACATGACTAAATATAATCACTTTATTTTTTATTAATAAAATTCTATCGCTCCCAATCAAAAAAGAAAAAAACACGTTGGGTTGGGCAAATCCATATTAGAAAAACTAGTTCATCGTGTTCTCGATGTCTCTAACAAAGTTTAAATAAATAGGGAAAACTAGCAGTACTAATTAATAATTAATATATGTACTGGCTGCATTTTTAAATTATTACTTGAAGGATGTGACAGAAGATAAGATCTCCACATGAGATCATGTTCATTTTAAAAAATAGATCGCATCAACCCGAAAGGGTTTTAATTTTTCTATACTGTCAAACCAATTTCGCTAGTACTGTCCTCTCTCCCCAATTCTTGACCATCTAATTAACTATTTTTTCTAGAATATGATGGTCAAGAATTAATTATTTTATTCTAAATATATATTATTATTATTTATAAATATCATGATTGATTGCTACAGTGCTATATTTTATTCAACAGTTTCCTCATTTTTTTTTTGCAGCACGTTTATGAAAGAATATTATATTTGTTGTGCGTCGTTTCATGGCGATGCCCCATTCAAATTGAAACTTGAAAGTATTTAAATGGGACAAATTGATTTTTTTTTTCCTGTGTTATCAAAATATTGTTAAAAACCCTCTTATATTATGAAAATATGCAAAATATCCTCATATTTTGTAAAATCCTACAAAAATTACCTCTGTTGGATAACATAAAATTTTTTTAACTGATTTTCGAAAACACAGAGGGATAATATACAATTTATCCTATTTAAATGATACCAGACATCATGTTAGGCGCAGGGCGAAGAGTCCATAGACCCATTTAAAACGGAGCGGGTCGGGCCACGTTCTCTCAGAAGATCCGAGTGGAGTGCCCCGCCAGCCACCAACTCACTGTAACAGTAACAAAATTAGAAAGTAATCAACGCGACTGATTTTTTTATTGATGAACAGAAGAAAACCTTTCAACTATGTTTATGTTGTTGTTGTATCATCTCATCTCGTGTAATAAAATTACATAATAGCAGTTTCCCAATGACTATAAAACCCATTTCTTAAATACAGCAAAAACAATAGTGATAACAATAAGAATACTACTCATCATCTGTGCAAGAAAAGGGCAAACATTCAGTAACACAAACCAACGCGCCTTCATTTACATTTCTTTCATCAAAGACCACACGTCCAAGCTCATTCCAGCCACAAAGCTGTCTCTGCAGAGGAGCCAGGTCAGTCATAGCTTCAGACATGCCCAAATGAAACCAGAGAGACTCTTATGTTAGGCTACTTTCATTTCCATCAATAATTCTTCGTTTTGCCGTAATAAATGTGACAACATTAAGGAGGAAAGGGAACCACTTAAATTTGAGGTTACCAGAAAATCGAGAAAACCTTTAGGGTGCATTTAGTTTGATAGAATTCGAATTTGAGGGAAGTATTAAGATAAAGAATTTCAAATGACTCCAGTTGAAAAAAAAATTGAAATCCATCAATATTCTAACAAAATATAGTTCAAAATTAGAATTGAAAATTTTGAAATCTTTAGAATTTAGAATTATCCAAACAAATTGAAAGAATTTGAAGTACATAGTTTCAAATCCTACTATCCAAATGCAACCCTTAAAAAAACAAATTGCAAGGGCCTGAACATTGGAGTTACACTTCTTTCATAAAAAATTGAGTAATAATGAGGCAATGGAGTTCAAACTTGGAAAGATTTGGAAGAATTTTTGCCTAGATAGAAGTCTGAGATAAGGAGGCAGGTGGAAATGCGTAGTAGAGTTCTTATTATCCACTGATTTAACAAATTTTTGGACCGAATACTCCATTGAAAACGTATCTTACCTCCACCATAGTTTCCTTCAACTTGAATGCTTCGTCCCTAACATCAAACACCAGCAGTAGCTTTGACATCAGAATCTGTTTTTCCCTGAAATGATACAAGTATAAATAACGGTTATTACACACCATTTAAAACAAATGAATATGTTTTACAACATCAGAATACCACAAACACTGGAACTACAGCAGGTTATGCGGTCTGGGAGAATGTGAAATGAAGTTATGAAGGAGCGAGCTGGATTTTGGTAAACGAATGATTCAAGATCAGAAAAAACGAAACCTGCACTTGAACTCATAAATTTATATCACGGAAGTCGTGAACTCTAAACAGGTCCCGAGTTGATATTTAAAAGAGGCACTCAAAATTAAATATAAAAACACTGGGAAAAGTTAAAACAATGTCATAAATATTTCTAAAGGAAAATTTGGCTGCTTAGCATACTAAGGGCCAGTTTGACCATTATCACAGGTTAAGACATTTGCTCAATAGGTGATGTTTCTGCCTGGTACAAATGTTGTAAGAAAGATTTTAAGAGTTCAGGATCTACTTTCAGGAATCAGATAACTGGTTGCACCACCTGGAATGTTATGATAGAGAAAATTCTAGAGACGGTCTTACCTCCGATGGAGTATTTCGAATCTTCCGTGTAGGTGTCCTCATGGTGACAAGCTCCTCTGCTGCTGTAGGGTGGATACCCACGGTGGCATCAAAGTCCGCCTTAGTCAGGCCAGCTTTTACAGCAACTGCAAATCCCTGCAAATCCCAGATTCAGGGACACCATACTACGTTAGACCTTGAGACAGGCATTGCCATGTAAAAAGGGAAAAACATCACAAATAACAAACCAAGCAGAGGAGGCAACCTGGATAATTTCTGGCGAATCTTCTCCACACATATGCACACCCAGGACTTTGTTTGTCTTTGCACATACAACAAGTTTCATGAAAACCCGATCAGGGAGGCCCGAAAGAGTAGCTTTCATAGGCCTGAAGTTTGATGTATAAACATCAATGTTGCCATATTCTTTAATTGCCTGCAGCATTTGGTGTATTAGGCATTGCAATCAACTGAAACTTCTACAGCTACGCAAATGCTCATTCTAACCTGCTCTTCAGTAAGACCAACTTGACCAATAGGTGGCTGAGAAAACACTGCAGATGGTACATTACTGCATAAAACAGAGAATTGTGGTAAGGGAAAAAGCTTGAAACTGTCCATGAAAAATGTCTCTGAAATTCTGACATAGAAAGCTTCTCAGCATGCAATCAACTAAAACATCTTCATGTTAATCTGGCCTATTCAATCATTTACATTTTAGATCAACCACATATTTCACAACAGTAGAAAGAGCACCTGTGATCTGGTTTTGTCGGTTCATTTGCAAAAAGTGTTTTTGCCAGTGCTCCTCCTTCCATTAAGGCAACTGGGGTCAAATTTATCCTATCAGTAACATCTCCAACTGCCCAAATTGAGGGAACAGAAGTCCGAGAGTATTCGTCAACCTGACTTGATTATAAAAAAATGAACACATAAATGCATTATTACATGTTCAGATAAAAGAATGCATGGTGACAGGGAGTAGGGGGGATGACAAAGACAATACCTCTATGGCTCCATATTTTGACAATTTCACTCCGACGGCTTCTAAACCTAAATTCTGCAAAATAAAATCCATTAACAACTTCAAGCTGTTATCATTCTATCATAAATTATTGCTCATCTTGGGTAATAACATCTGAGAAGATATCAACAAGACCAGCGTAATTAGCAATTGGAGCACTGCTCTTTTAAGACATGGGTTAAACGTAGCAAAGCCACTCATCTGAATCAATTCTAAATAGAGAAAAGGTAAAAGACCATGAATTTAAATCAAGGAACGCCAGAGAATTCTAATGTGTCCACTAACGTTTTTGACAACCTACAAATCCAAAATTGACAAACACGGAAAATCTTCACCTTTGTATTTGGTCTGCGTCCCGTTGCGAACATTACATGTGAAAACCCATCAACTGTGCCTTTGTTAGTTTTCAAAGACAGTAGTCCATCTGATGATTTCACTATAGCCTGAGGCGTCTCCTCAGTGTGAAACTCGATTCCCCTTAATGACATTTGTTCTCCAACAAAGTCCCTGATCTGCAATAAAAGTGGAGGCTCTTGCATTTAAATTAGAATATTTGACAAAGCATCATTTACTTTAATGGGATGAGATTTTCATGGTAGCAACCTCTTCATCGAAACCTCTCAACACCTTCTTCTGCCTTATGAATACATGGACATTGCTTGTCAAGCCATTGAAGATGCCGGCAAACTCAAGTGCAATGTAACCACCCCCAACTATAGCAATTTTCGTAGGTTTTGAAGGTAAATCTAGAGCAGCATCAGAATCTATTGCATATTCACTTCCAGGGATATCTGGAATGAAAGGACGCCCACCAACTGACACGAGAATGTTCTTTGCTGAGTAGAGCTTTCCATTCACATCCACCGTGTGCGGATCCACAATCTGTACAGGAAGTTACAAAACCCGGTGGAACAATTAGGAACTCTAGGTACGTGGATCATTAATTAGAATACAAATGACTGTGTGCGTTTTGGCTATAGAATATCACTCAACCTTGCCCCGGCCTTCAATTAGTGTGACACCAGCATTTTTCAGGATGTTATTGTAAATACCAGTAAGGCGCTGCAATTCGGCATTCTTATTAGCAATCAACGTGCTCCAATCATGTTTAGGTTCTGCTTCATAATTCCATCCGAACCCACAACTCTCCTCAAATTCATGAGAAAATTTGGATGCATAAACAAGGAGCTTTTTTGGCACACATCCACGGAGAACACACCTTCACAGGATTCACCAAAGATTATTAGACATTTCCACAAGCTTCCTATGCTGGCACTCTGTGCTATGCAAAGGTACTTCTTCTGAAATCAGATATCTCCTCGAATTTAATTTTGGTCAAACAAGATGGCTCTAAAATGCTACTTATTTCAACTAAAGTGAAAATGAAGAATCATTAACTCTGGAGATATACTGAAATTATGCATGTAAAAAGTGTAGTAATTAAGAGAAGCTACAGAGCTCTAGATATTTCACTAAAATAGCAGTAGGTTCTGTGTATTATTAATAAATCAGAACTATTTACTGTGAAATTTCACTATATTTTTTATACAGAATATAGGGTCATGGGCATAAAAAAGATTGTAATATGTTTTGAAGCAAGTTAAACAACAGCAGCATATAGAAGAACTTGATTCTAAATTTACAATAATTAGAAACATATAAAACATGAAGAGGAAAACCAATTACTTCGGGTACATGGAAGGAAATTGAAGAACCACCACGTAATCCTCCTTAAAAAATGAATAAAAATAAAACAAACATAAAAACAAAGCACCCATCCCTTAAAGAAACTAAGGACACAGATAAAAGAATTTTCCCAGACCCTTTCATCCCCTCATGAAGCAAACCAAGATGACATGACATCAGGTAAAAACTATTGCATTGGATAAATCAAGAAAAAATTTCAATAAACAATGGACTAAGCTTCAATTTCAATAGGCAACTCTAAGGCCATTTTGTTTAGACAGCAACAATAATACAGTATTCCCTATCAGGAAGTTACTTGTATTGTTCACTTGATCAGTGGATCACCATTTCTTTCAATCAGTATAACGCATTCACTCCGCTCTTTTTGAACAAAAATAACCATATCATACTGAAACCCAAAAGAAAAAAGGACTACTGAGCACAGAAAGTCAATTTATAAAACATGAAACTTCTGAAATTAAAATAACAAAAAAAATCGACCAGCAACAAAGAATTGGAAAAGAAAAAATGCCAGATGTCATTCAACGAGGAAGAAAGTAAATTAACTTGAGAGCAAACACCAGAAACCTCAAAAGATCAATAATCAACTTGAAACCCTGGAAACAATCAAATGACAATGCAACAACTCTCCAAAACAACCATGAACGAAATGTCCGTCATATTTTCGTGGAAAAGTAAAAAAACAAAGGAAAATTATCGGTAACGAAATTAAAACAAAACATACGTGCCACCAACGCCACCGGTGGTGTCAGAGGAAATGGTGGCAAAAGGCAGCTCACAGACGGCAACCTTAGCCCCAAAATTGGCAGCGAAGCGGGACGCCCTGACGCCTCCGCTGCCAGCTCCGATAGTGAAGAGGTCGAAGTCGTAGTTCCTCGGCGGCTCGGCGCCGTTGGTGGAGTCGGCTCGAATCGCGGTGGTAAAACTGCGGCGAGGATGAGGAGAAGAGACGCAACCGAAGAAGTTTCTGGAGTATAGCAATTTAGCAGAGTGAGAGAAAGAGAGGAAAGAGATGGGGAACTTGTAGTTGCGGAGGGATTGAAAGGCCGGAGAAGAAAGGGAGGAACCAAGCCTCTGCCTCGGCGTGCTGAGAGATTTCGCCGCCATTGAAATTTTACTTGGTTTCCCCTCAGCTACTAGTTATATATGTGCGTGTGTAACGGAGTATCTCTGTCAAATTCCAACTTCTCCAACTCAATACCAAGAACAAATTTTCTATCTTCATAAATTATGATTTTAATTAAGCCTTCGAGTAGACAAATCAAATTTGTTTTTTACACAATGCAAGTATAATATTATTATTTTTAATTATTTGATATGAGCTGGTATGATGAAAATATAATGACTACAGTTGATAATATGGTATAGTTTTATTAATTAGCTCCTATAGTCCAACGTTTTATTTTTTTTAAAAGAATTAAAACCGATAAACTTTATTTATTTATTTTTTTTATATGGTGAAAATTTCATTACTCAAGACAAATAGAATTCCAGAGTTTTTTGCCCACAATCACAAAATAAATCGGGGGTTAGGGAGGGTGGTGGTACTGGGCCGTCCCAACTTGCCCCCTGGGCCCATTTAGAAATGTTATGAGCAAAAGAATTACAGAGCCTAGGTATATATCGGAAGGCCCAATTGGTTCGAAGACTCCAGATTTTACGAATTTCCTTGCAGTCCACATATGCAGCCCACTCCATTTCTTCAATTTCCGAATTGATCCAGTTTATTGCATTAAGGGAGTCCGACGCGAAGATCACATTGTCTTTCCCCGCTTCATGCATCTTTTCTGCTGCAAATCGGATGGTTTTCATCTCTGCCATTGATGCGTTGTACACCAGAATTTTCTTTGTTTCTGCACGCAGGAGATGGCCAGACGAATCTCTCAACACAAAGGTAGCAGCACAACTGTCTTCCTTTATTGCAATATCTGTGTTTACCTTGAGCCAAGATACCGGCGGTGGGTTCCAGGAGTGGTTCGTTTTATCTTTTGTGATTTTCGCGTTGTGGGCGTTGAGGTGAGCAACTGTGCTTTGGTTGATAGTCTGAGCAATCTGTTCCGGGGACAGCAGTTTCTTCCCGTGGATGATGTCATTTCGGGCCTTCCAAATCAACTCAAGAGTGATCGCTCATGCTGTGATGAACTCTTTTTGAAGCTGGCAGTCTCCAAATATTGGTGAATTGCTGCTTGAGAGTGCAATGAACCATTCTCTAAGTGACAAGTGATAGAAATCGAATAATCTCACTTGCCACTTACAGAAATACCATATTCTCTCCGCGAATGGGCAGCATAAAAATAGGTGGTGGACAACGATGAACTTTATTAATTGTTACAATCAGTCATGTCGATTATAAATATCGAATAGAGACAAATACAACAATCATATTAACAATATCACGTAATCTAACACTTAGTTCTTACAACAAATAATACTTACTATACAGAAGCAACATCATCCCAACCTATAACTTCTACAATTATGGGGCCTCAACTTTACCGACTGAGCTAGCATCGGCGCTCCTACAGTCCTACTTGTTTATTGCTGAGTTAGAAAATAAATAAATTATCTTAAAATAATTTTGAATTATTTTTTAGACAAATCTCAATGATTTATCCACAATTTATTAAATCAATATTCAAAAGTAAACAACCAAAAGAATGAGGGTATAAATTTTCCAACAACCCAAAATTAGAAAATCGCCAAGTTTTAAAAGTCATAATTAAAATTTTGCAATAGTGAGAAAATTTTCGAATAATTAAACGCCTTAAAATGTGACACGTCACTTGCACATTTCATAGAAATGAGACTTTACACGATTGGTAACTCTGTCCACATGATCGTGTGTTCAAATCTTCAAGAACATAGACATTTGATTTATTAATTTAAAATTATTAATACACTTAATCATAAGTACAGTAAATACTATAACATATCATATTTATAAAGAAAAGTTACCAAACCCAAAAAAAGTGGAAAACATTTTGGGCATGGGTCATCCATGCTGGACCATCATAACTACAAAAGAGCAGGTAATAATGTACTTGTTCTGTTGGAATTATCTCCTTTTGTATCCAAGGTTCTTTTTCAGTTGGAAAGAGGAGGATAAGTAGGATAAAAGGAAGGAACATTTGTGAAGAAACCAATGGTGGAAGATGGTTCCTCTCAATTGATCAATGTCACTGCCATTCTTTGAGTATATGGGCAAATTTTCATGGATGTCGATCTTCCGTAAACTGTGCAGGCAGTTTAGTGGATGCAAAGTGCCCAGAACTGTCTTTCTATTCATAAAGATCATACACACATCTCTGATCTACTTTCTGCTTCGACAAAATTCTGTGAGTTAGTAGCTTTCCGACTGCGCCTGGTAGAGATTTGTCTTAAACAAGAGAATCGCACCGTCCCTATCATACCCACCATGAAATGGGGCCTAAACCATCAGCATCAAGAGACCCCTGCCAGAGGAGAATAAGCAGTTTGGATGGTCAAATATAATTCTGTTGAAGCATAGCAATGAGTTGATTTTCTAAAACATTTTATAATGAACTTGAAAAACAAGGAAACAAGTAATTGTTTTCAGAACAAGTTAATGTCTGACTTACAGTGACCACCATAGGGGCAAATGGCTTTGAATCTTTTTGCTCTAATTCTTTTTCATCTAAATCCTTTCCTTGATCCAATGGTACAGGTGGGTAACTTACATTGTGAACTCTGAACCTTATCTGCAATCAAGCAAAAAAGAGCTGTTTGGTTGCATGGCTCGCAAGTTTAAAAGATAGTTGAAGCAAAGGATAAACCAAAAGGGTATGGCAGCAACCTCATCTGTCCCGTCTATAGGGTAATTTTCCCCCTCATACTCCCAGACCCACCTGATTCCATTCCTGAGAAAGACGACGAAAACAGATTTAAAGAGAGATCAGAGATGTGGTAATTAGCTCGAGCATGGGGAGGAGCCAATGATTAATAACATAATCTTAATAGAAATTTGATGACAACGGAGATGCTCACTTATGTTCTGGGTCAGGTTCTGAGTGATTGGGGCTGGCCAACAAAGGGACAGGTACATAGATGTCATCAAAAAATCCAAGTGATACTGCCAAGGATATGTTCAAGAATCAAAATGAATGAACAGCAGATTCAGGAACCACGTATTTTCTGACACCAAGGTCAGCAGAAACACAAAAATCATGAAATAGTGCAATACTGGCAAGTAGAAATTTCTGCTCTTCCAAAGAAAGAAGGGAATCAAGTTTCTGTTCCGTTTAAGAGATCAAATGCATTAGATAAGTTTCACTTCTTCTTGAGATAACAGAGGACAAACCCTACTCTAAATGTAAGATTTTATAGAGTTGAATTGCCACTCCGACTCTTATAATATAATTTCAAAAAAAAATTGAAAACTCCCACGATCGTAGTAGTATTGAACTAATCTCATAACTCAGAATAACCCAGGACAAAGTAACGTTGAAGTTTCGTGCCATACGGCGTAAACCATCTTTCGTAGATTCTTTCAGTCGAGCTGATATAACTTCTCCAACAAACGGGCGAAACATTACCAGTCTGAACTTAACCTGAAGAAAATCACAAAGTTGCATTGTCATAATTCAATAGCATACAATTCCCAGAAGACAGTTTACTGAAAAGCAAGACTTGACAAGATCAGATTTTGCTTTCCACTTCCCCTCCGTTCTTGCCATGAAAAATATAGGGAATGAACTAAAAGTTCTCTTCTCAACAATGCAGACCATAAACAGTTCACTTTAAAAATATGGCAAAAGCTGTGATTGATAACAACCCTTTGGACAAGTTCTCAAGGGAAGCCCAACTTCATATATGCTTCATCAAGTGCATGTTTCAGCATGTTTCATACCTTTATGTAGCAGAAGGAATGCAACCCAAAAAGAGTTTACAAAGAACAATAACAAGCATATCACCAAGTACAAGAAAACAAAAGCAGGAGAAAAATTCAGAGAGACTCCACTATCTCAATTATGTACCGTGTAAGTGGAAGCTCCATCACCAGGAAATATAAATCCACCATCGATTGACCGAATATCGTACACGTTCACGCATAAGCCTAATTTTTCAATAACCTACAATCATTGAATACACTGTAAGTAATAGCAAAATTAGTGAAAATTAATTTCTTAAAAAAAAAAGGGCAAAAGGATGAAGAGGAAGAAACGGAGACAGACCTTATCTAAAAAGAGAGAGTCGAGCTCTCCTTTAATGGCTTCATTGAGATGCCGATTCAGGAGATGAGGGGGTAATCTTAGAGTGTGCTCTATTTCACTCAAGAAAAACATTTTCTCAAGAGTGCAGAGTAAATTTATTCGGGGATTCAACAGAGAAGAGTGAAAAAAGAGAAGAGCCGCCGGTGGTGGGCGGGGGGCGGCGGAGGAGGAGGAGGAGCAGTTGCAGTGTCGCAAAACTTCGCTTATGAAGAAAGTCGCAGTTCTGACGATAGATTTTCGCCAAACCTCGGAATAGCGATTACTTGGGATATTTTGCGGTTTTGCTTCCTTCTTAAACCCGTTTTAAGCACTGCTTTACAAACTCCCTTCTTTTTTTTTTTTTTTATGAAGAAAAATTGTAGATACAAAAAATGAGAAAAGCAGAGGTGTAACCCTAAACACTTGTTAGAATTGATTTTGTCTGCCCATGTGTGTAATTATAGATGATTTATTATCACAAAAATTCAAAATTTAATTACGTGGGAATCAATACGCATGTTAGGATATACGTTTAGTTCTATCAAACATAACGATCAAAGTCAAATCGTGATCCTACTAGTGAGGCAAATTCATGGTGATCTTCTCTATCTAATGAACGGGGAGTCTGTTTTAAAATCGTCAGCTCTTGCTGCTTTGATAATAGAACTAACATTCAGCTTCTAGAATTAGTCTCTCTTTTTTGTCTTCCTTGTCACGTACAACTTCTCCTAGGGGGGCTAAGAAGAGACGCGCCAAAACTACTAATGCTAAGAATGCTTCGCCCTGCTCTAGCTAGTTTGGTTGGTATCTATAGATACCTTCTTTTGGCTCATACATCAAGGCCATCCTTGAGTTCGCTGCTAAACGAAGATATACCAGGAATAATGAACTCGATTATTTCAATTGCTCACGAGACCCTTTAGTAGCTTCTAGGGTTTATTTTTTAGTTCAAGATCCCTTTTACTAATTAGAATCAAAGAATTAGTAGATTTGTTCTGACCAAAATGAAAAGGGCTAAGAATCTTACCTTTACTTAGAGAGGGGTATCGGTACCAATTGGTTCTCTATCTTTACTACATGGCATTCGTCGTCCCTGATAGCGGGTCACATGTATAGGACCAACTGGGGCATTGGTCATGACCCCAGAGAAGTCGATCCTTTTGATTAGGACATAATGAATATAACTAAGACTGGTAGACAACCTTGACTTGAAATAAGAGTTAGTCCTACTGATTTCTAGGTTTCGTCGTAAACCTAATTGGTTACTTCCAATTACGTAAATCAATAGTTCAAACCGCACTCAAAGATAGGACATTTTCCAATTTTCATTTACAATAATTTAAACTCATACCGTAGTTTTGACAACTTTTAACCATAACTATTGGGACACAACAAATCGTTCAGTCACGATTTCTTGGTTTGGGTTTACCACAAGGGGTATAAGTGAAACTATATGAAATGACCGAAAGAGGTATTATCTAAGTTTAATTTAATATCTTTTATTGATTTTTTTATAACGCTTTTACTGAGTTAGAAACTGTAATTTCAATAATAAACAAACTCTAACAAAACAAATGCTAATTTAATTTAAAAACTTGATATACGTACTGATATTTTTAAAGTTGAGTCTAACTGTAAAGTTTAACCTATTTTTTTTAATTTACAACATACATTTAAATTTATCATACTTAATAATTGAGCTGGGACGAATTTTAAACAATGTAAGGCTTATATTTTCTGGTTAATTCTGTCTTTCCACCAGCCTTTTCATCACACAGCATTTGGTGAAGAATTTCAAGCAAGAAAACCATAAAATTACATTAAAATGAGGTGTTTACAGGCACAGAATCAACATAGTTATTTTTTCACTCAGAATAAAACATAATTAAAGCCTCCAAGCTTCAAAGCGACAACCCAGATTCCTCATCCTCTTCAAGGCCGGCTGTGTACACAAAGTAGAGGGCCCAAATCAGAGCGAACACGCCCAATAGGATCCAGCCCAATAGATTGTTGCTAAGCCCAAATGGGAGCCCAGTTCCTTCTGTGCTCATTCTCTCGTCAACCAGAGCCATGGCGGCTGGGCTGGACATCGCAGCCGCACAAGCCGCCGCCATTAGGGAAGCCCCCATCCCCAGCATCGGCTCGCTCTCTTGTGGCTTTTCCTCCATGGAGCATCTCACCTTCCCCATGCTCTTGGACATTGATGGCAGCCCTGTTTTTAGTTTTCAGTAACACCATAATTATGTATTAATTAATCAATTAAATAATAAATAAAGATGAAATCAAACTCAATTGAACTTAATTATTAATATATAAAAACAAATTCAATCATTTATTGGAAATTCAAAGGAACAACAGTTGGCCCAAATTATAATGTGATCAAATCTAATTCAGCTATGGCGGATAGTGTAAGAGACAAGGGAGTGTGGTGGTCGTTACCAAGGACGGCGGCGGGGCGGGCGGAGGGCGCCTTCTGTACGAGGGCGGCGCGTGCAACTGAAGAAGTGGAGGTGCAGGCGGAGATGGTGGCCATTTTAGAAATCAAATGGTGTTCCTGCAAAATGATCAACTCTCTGCAACACCCAGCCACGAGCTGTACTCAGGAGAAAATTCAGTTTGTGTGTGTGTGAGTGTGTTTGTGAGGACAACCAATATCTCTTTCTATATCAAAGTGAGTACAATGAACCACAAATGTAAGATTGGGTACAAAGCCTCTAATCTAAAACAATCCAACCACATTCTGCCACGTGTTACATCATCCCTTGTCAGCCACTACTTTGTTCCAGCAAGTTTTAAGAGTGGAATGTGGTCTCCATCCATCTCACCCAAAACCAAAAAAATCAAGGGGGAAAACAGCACAAAAAGAAAATATTACCAAATTAATGAAAACGCTACTAGCTGATCGATCAGTCCTGTGCGACTTATGCCATGCTAAACACCTGTATAATAATATATTGACTAGCCTGCCAAAGACTAGTTGGGGTAACAGTAACACAAATCCAGGCATAGTAAAGCTGTAAGACATTGCAAAATAAGTCTGTTTTGAAATCCCATGTCATGCCATTCAATATCAGTAGCTCTCTCTCTACATGAGTTTCTATATACAGAAATCTCCAGGAAGAACCATCACTGGGCTTCACCAAATTTTGGCCCCTTATTGCTAAAATCGACTCAGCTTCTAAAATATCATGGCCGGACAAAAATCGTTTAAAAGAACAAGAGAGTTGAAATTTACATGTAAAAATTGTGGAAAAATGAGAAAGAATGGAGTAGACATACGGGTGATTCCTACATAAATGCCATAGTATTAGTCTGTCGGATTCTAAACTTCTCATGTGGGATCTAACTACTCGTGGACGTTGCATTGTTGCAGGTATGGATGCTCATACTTGACATGTTTCCTCCATAAGCTCTTGTATCTCTCAATTCCAATATCCAACCACGGTTTCAGGATTCCATCAAAATGTAAGACTGCGGCTGCATCTATGTCCTCCTCCCTCACACCGGAGTCATAGCCCAATCCAAGGACTTGCCACCTGTTATCTAAAGCTACCGTGTGCTTGTAAAACGTGATCCAACCAATGGGCAAGCTTCCTGCCGCCCATAGTGGCCTCTTACTGCCCTGCAAGAATCATGTGAATGTTAGTATTATGTACGGAACCTTATATATCTTTGACATTTAAATCAGTGAACGAAAATTTAACCAGAAAACATGATTCCATTCTAATGATTTGAGTTTGAGGCAACCTTATTTAGTGTTGCCATCTGGTCATCTTTTCTCATTTTGTTCTTTTGTTTGTCGACATTTGAAAACAAATTGATAAGAAGAAAGGATGATTCAACAAAGCAGCAGAAATCTTTTCACTCTTTGGCAAGAGTATAGAATGGTTTTAACAAGTGGGTCAAGAAGCAAGGCAAAATAGCACCAGCTCATTAGCTGCTCTAATGCAAAACCTAGTTATAAGACATTTTATAAGGGTCAGAAGGCTATGCATGAATGTCTGCTAAGCTGACAACATGCCTTCATAAATCAAAGACAGTCTTTAAGAAACCATAGGCAAAAAGATCCAGCAGTTGTCGGAAGTATGATATATGGACTACCAAGCCAAAGAATAAAGCAGTAAATACAGGAGAAGCATAATAAGTACGTAGCGCATGTCACTCCGAACGGAGATGACAACTTGATAAAAATAACGGTGTGAAAAGCAACCGCAATAATAACTATACAGAGATATTCATGAATAATTACAATTTACTCACCAAATGAAGGTATTTGTGGTAGACCTCAGTTAACTTTCGCCGTCTCCATTCCTGAAGATCAAAGAGGTTCATCCCAAAAGCCCATGTGCATGCCTTGGGATCAAATTTATTTGCTATTATGGGGTCGGTGAAATTAACAAGCATATCCATACGACGGAATGAAGTCTCCCCTTCCTTACACGTCTCCACTGCAGCATTTACTTTGCCTCTCATGTTAATGCTCCAAAGTCTTGTTAAATCCCTTTGCACCACCACATCATGATCAAGAAGGACAATCTTATTCAGATGAGGGAAAACATCCGGCAGATAAAACCGAAGGTGGTTCAGCTCAGAAATATATCGTGTATCAAGAGAACCTTCCCTCTGCAGAGTTGCATTATATTTGGTGGATAACCATTGAAAATTTTCTATACTCTCCACATGGACTGTAGCTTTGCCAGGAGGATTTGATAAGAACCACATCGATATTGCACGGACGTTGAGGGAATCAGTCACTATATGAAACACTATTCTCTCTGGTTTCTGTCACATAGAGAAGTTTAGTCATAACTCAGTGCGTGGTTCATATGTATGATTAAGAAGCATCAGGTAGTTCCCAGCATTAATTTTCAGCCTATAGTCCTTTTATCACAATTCGGTCTAATACCTTAAGCTTCCAACAAGGCTACTAGGATATTGCACAAAAATTTAATATAAGTTTTGCCACTTTGCCTTTTATCCTACCTCAGGCAGCGCAATTCTGCTTAGCTAGAGACATGTAAGATATGATGTCTCTGTTAAGAAAAATGATGCCATCAGAAAATGAGACAATTATGGACACCCTCCACACACGCACATACATGGATGCGTAATATACATCCTGAAACAAGAAACGTGTAACAGAAGAATGAAAAGGCCAACAAATTAAAGGACGCTAAGATTTAGGAAAGAACAAAAATTCCAGGTGTCCTGCTGCAGAAACTTGTCATGGGAATATATCTAAAGAAATTCTTTCTTCCATTCAAATTCTCCTTTTTAAGGAACCTTCAATATTTGTCAACCTATTGGCAGTTGAAATTATGTGCGCACAGATCATGAAAATAAATGCCAAAGGTGAAACGGGTGCAAGAACACAGCAACTTACCATGGCTGTTGAGATAGTTGAGTTCACCACAACTGAACAAGCCAATACATTGTCAGAGAAAACGGCAAAGTGATAAAGATGAGGATCTTGTAGTTTATGTTTGTAAGAGTGCTCCCTTTCCTCAGGCTCCAGGGCAAAATATTCAGCAGTTAATCTCATAGAAAGACAGTGGAGACCTCGTGGGATGGTTCTTCCACCCAGCCCTCTCAGAAAAGTTTCTTGGTTTCTGTGTGACCGGGCCTGCTCTTCGGCGTTATTAGTCATAGCACGAAGTTTCTTTATCATGGTAGCACAATCAGGGTAAATACGACTGGCTTTTAACAAGGTAGACTCCATTGCTTTAATCCTCTGCATATCACTGAAGACACAGGTTCATAAATTCTATGCAACTTCACTAAATTTTCATAGAACAGTAGTTGTTGCGCCATAATCTAGACTTGACATCTATATTTTCATAAGAGCAGGATGCAACTCAAAATTTTACTTGAACACATGCAAGTAATCAGTCTACTGTATGGCTGGTTGTTGAGCATGATTTGAGCAACAGTTAACAATATTGCCTGGAAACTAAAATAAAGGAAAATAATCAAGTTTAAATTCAACAGAAATCAAGAAAAATAAGAAAATTATTCAACTCACGAATAAGCTTATTTGTGATCCCAAAAGCAATTCAATATATGATGAAGATTAACTGAGTAACTGACTCCCGAAATGATTGCCAATAAAAATCCAGGAATCCAAAAAACTACTATAAACTGAAAGGAAGCAGAAAGCAAAGGTCACGAGATACTCCTACATTTAGTACTCCGAGCTTTCATTATTCAAGGGAATCAGACTTCAATCAGTCGCATGTTAATTATTCCACTTCTTTAGAGTTCTTTAAAGACAAAACATGGATTCTTTAAACAAACAGAGGCCTATACTTAGATCCCATCATAAATCTTAGCAGCACAAAATAAAGAAGTGAACAATTGGAGCTTCAATATCAAGTTATTCAACACAATCTAGCAGCACCATCAAGAATTAATAACAAAGAATGTTAACTGTCATTTACCATTGATTTACGTGATCAGATCAAATTACTCATCTGATTCTTGACACTGGTAAAATGTAAAGAATAAAGAATATCATAAGGCAAATACCGTACCTCTTAGATAAACGAAAATCTTTGGTGCAGTGACCTATGGCTCGTTCAACCTCTTTCATTCGAAGTTTCAACTCCTTCACAAAATGAGAAGTACTATTTGCAGCTGTGAAACTTAAGTATGTTTTGGCCCTAATCATCTGGTCTTTCATCAGTCGTAACTTCTCATCCAATTTCCTCCGTAACCTGGTGGGCAAAACCTGATCATGCTGTACCCTTTTTATGTGGTGCTCTTCCTTTAGTGAACCAGAAGAAACAAATTAATGAATGGGGAGGAATCAATTGGAAAATAGAAGATGATAAAAGAAAGATAAAGTCATTATGTCATTTGAGAGACGAGTTACATGCAGAATCACCCAGCCAATAAGAGGTTAAGTGAAGCAATATGAAAATTGAGTTGAATGGGCAGATGAAACCAAACAGAAAAACAGCTTTAGAATGATCATTGGACTCTGGGCAACTCGCGTGTATAAATAGATGCAATATGCACCACCTAATATGACATCACACATCAGAGAATCAGAAAAACGATATGCAAACACGCAAGGGTTTTTAGTATTTTAGAGCATATCCTTGAGCATATGGATTGGTACAACAATTCATATAACCATCCAAGTGAACTAGGAAAAACATAGAAAAGTTACAATGTTGAATTATTAGTACTTTATACCAGTACAGGGAGTTTATCAATAGAAATGACCAGAAAACGTTAGGCCATGCCAATAGAACACAGCCGGTTCTCTAGCATCTCAGCAACAAAAATATCTTTACCTGGGTAGAAAAATCTCACAGATTTCCCCTATTTCCTAGTAAACTACTACTTGCACTTTTCCCAGAAAGTGCATATGATCCTCCTTGCACCTGATTATAGGCATTGGGAAAGGACATGATGCTGTATTGAGAGACTGAATGAGCATTAATTTTTCATAAATTTCTCAGCATTTCTACTATACCAAAAAAAAGAAATTATGGGAACATTCCTCAGAGCCAAAGCTCAGTCAGATTTTTATGCACATGCTATTTTCAGCAGTCACTACATTCCTCAGCACTTGTTTCAAATTAGTGATGATTAACTGTAACCCAATCGAAGGTTAGCCAGT
Organism: Sesamum alatum; assembly: GCA_034509735.1. Classification (NCBI taxonomy): domain Eukaryota; kingdom Viridiplantae; phylum Streptophyta; class Magnoliopsida; order Lamiales; family Pedaliaceae; genus Sesamum; species Sesamum alatum. The sequence continues at coordinate 5,447,563 of JACGWO010000009.1, forward strand.
CTTGTTACCCACTCAGTCAAAGCTTGTAATTTTGTATAGGGATCAACATAAACACATCTATTCCCTAGAACCTATCACACACACCACCTTATGTAGTAGGTGAAAGTATGACATAATTCATCATAAGGTGAAGAAAAATAGAAAAGGAAACTCAAAAAAACTGAAGTCAGATATATTGAGAAGGATATCATACCTTCTTCCCAGATGCTGGCAACTCACTATGTTGTTGTCTTTCTTGGCCACCTTCATCTTTGTGATGCCTAGTTGCTGAACTTGAAATGCGAGCAGATAAAAATGTAACTTAAATCTACTATACAATAAGCAACAGATAATTTTGAAATAAAATGCATACAAAGAATACCAACCATTATCTTCAGACAAAGCAGCATCATCTGCGGCAATTCCAACTTCACTATGTTTTGCATGCCCACTGGTACTAGAATTGTCTGCAGAACTAGAAGTATCATCTTTGTACACCTCTAGGAGTGGTTCTCTCAAACCTTCAATTTCTTCCTAAACCAAAAAAATTAGAGTAATTCAAGAACGTAAAAATCAAGATGACCTAATATTTTCACTTTTTCCAGAAAATACTTATCAACTATCCAGTTACCTGTTCTATTGCACTTAGTGTTTGAGCCTCAGTTCTGTGTTTCTGTACAAGAAAAAATCCCAGGTATAATCACTTCAGTTGCTGACCACATAAGTACTCACTCAAAGGGCAAATTTGCAGAACTGAAGATCCGAGACTAGTTAACATATAATAAGTATGATTCATGAGGAAAACTACACAGAGCTATAAAAAGAAGGGGTATAAAAGAAAAAGAAAGAAAAGAAAAGAAACACGAGAAGAATGTTTATTGAAAGCGTTAATCCATTTTTTCCTGCGAGTGGAGCCCTCATCCAGTTTGTCCATCACATGATCCAAAACATACCAAAACTTAGAAGATAAAACTCTAAGCATCGGCAACTGTTCTATCAGTACACCGTCAAAAAAACACACGGAACAGAAGTAAAGAGCAACTTGAATGTGAAGCCATCAACTACCAGAGCAAAATATTCAATTACAGTCGCAAAACAAACAGAATATGAAACATCAGTTAAGCAAGTAGTATAACAATATCGATAAGTACTACGGAAGAGCGATCCTCACAATGATGGACAAATCTTCAACGAAGTCTTCCGATGCTGCACCAAAGAAGAGCAACCAAACGAAGATCACAAATCAGATCAAACTAAAAAAGATCACTCAAACACGCAATAAGTGAGAACAGACCATACTTACCATCACTAATGTGTTTGAGCCTATACGACAGTAGAAAAACAGGAACAAAAACAGAAACACAGAGTAACCAGAGGATCAAAATCCTCGAGCATCTACGAAATGCCTTCATCAAATTTCTCCGAGTTAATCAACAATCCTCTGCATCGGAAAACCGCAATTTTTAAAATTTCCGATTTCCAAAATCTCGAAACTGAGAAAAAGCCGAAGATTTTTATCTGGTGACGGGAAGACTAGGGTTTTTCCTCGTCTGGCGACGGATAATAAGATCTCGAGGAAGTAATTTTCGTGTTTTAGGAAAAAAAAATTAAAAAAAAATAGAAAGAATGAAAAAATATAGTGAGAGCGGAGAAGGCGGGGAGGGTAGAGGAGAGGAGGTGGTGGCACGTTCGTTCGTATGAGGAAAAGGGTGGGAATGTGAATGTGATTACGGAATATTTAATTGGTGGGAATTGGGAATTTATACATTGGAGAATCTGGAGATTTGAAATGCGGGAATAACGAGGTGATGGATGATGATGATGGGGGCATGTGGGAGATGCTAATAACTTGTTCATAATCATATCATGGGCTATGACATTCAAGTCAAGTATTTTATTTTTTTACCATATGTTCCTTTTGGTTGTAGGTGTGTCCAAATTCTCCATACTTCCTGTGTGATATTGCATATGAATAATTATGTTTTTATCAAATAAAATAATAAGGTAAATTATATTTACCTTTCTTAAAATTTGACATAATTATAAATATCTCCTCGTTGTTTGAAAAATTATAAATACCTCCTGAAGTTTGTAATTTTCAACCAAATACCTAAAATTGACCATTTTACCCTTAATTTTTTAGTTAAATTGCAGAAAAATCAGCCGAGGTAAATTGCATTATTAACTCCTCTGTGTAAAGAACTTCAATAACGTCTCCCTATGCATTGTAGTCCAAAAAAATTCAATTTTTTTAAAAAATTAAATAAAATGCATAAGGACATTCTGGTCAGTTCACCCATAAAAATTGATGAAAATAGGTTATTTGTTAGACGGTTACAAACCTCATGGGGGGTATTTGTAATTTTTCAAATAATGAGAGGGTATTTGTAATTATGTCAAACCTCATAGAAGGTAAATGTAATTTACCTTAATAATGTATCTTTTATCTTTTATAAAGTGGAGCAATTTATCTCTCTGTTTAAGAAGCACAATAAATCATCTTGTTGCTTTTTTATAAGAGGGTGTTTTAGACATGGGGGGGGGGGGGGGGGGGGGGGTTGCTTACATTTCTTCTTTGGATTTATTGAACTTTGTGGTTGTATTATTCATTTTGTAATCATTAACAATGGACACTGTTGATGTAACCTCGAGAGAATGTAGATGAACAGTCGAATCAATTATTTATTGACGGTTGTATAAACGGATCTACCACTATGTTGAAAATCACTTTATATATTTGAATTTAGTTAAGAAAGATAATCGAATTTTTTTTGAAGTTCTTATTATACTTATTTGTCTACGGGCAAGAACTTCTCGCTTGGATGAGAGTTAATGGCCACGTTTGTTTATGTGCCTTTTTTGTTTAAAATTTGATCCGTGTATAATATAAGTATGTGTTATAAATACTGATAAGTGAGAACGATGTTAAGGTGTACGAAGTTTAATAGTGATAATGACACGACACTCAACTCAAATTGTGTATGATTGTCATGGATAATAAGGGATATTAATAGCTTCTTTTTTTACGCAGTCGGTATTTACCCATAAAATTTATGTTGGTATTTTGATCGATGAATTTGTGGGTGAGGAGACCAAATTTCTAATCACAAGTCATTTGTATTTATTTTGGTGATTTTATGTTAAAAATGATTTCAAATCATCTCGTTTTCATTTGAATTACATATTGTGGATTATTGATAAATTTCAAATTTTTTTATATAAAGTTATCTTTTCATTCAACTATTAGTCTTAGAAAATTTCTTATTCTTTAAATATAACACGACACACACACAATGCAATAATTGTATCCTTCAAAAACAAAAATAAGACATTTTTCTTCTATTTTTACTTATTTCCAACTAATTTAAAAAATCAAAGTCAAAATCAACTACATTTCCGACCACAAGTCAAAATAACATCTTTTCGGCAAAACATCTCTTTATATTATAATTGTTTCAATTATTACAAGATTTTATTACTTGAAATAGGACCAAAATATTGATATTTGATTGATTCATGGCGTGATTTTCTCAAAAATAAATTAAATATATATACATATATATTTGGTTATTTTCAGCTGGACCCCCACGGGTTGGTTATGTGACTTTTTATTTAAAATAAGAGTAATTTACAGCCACCGCCTCTGAGTTTGGCATAATTATAAACACTCATTGTTGCTTGAGAAATTACAAATACTCTATGAGGTTTGTAATTTTTAATCAAATACCTGAAATTGACAATTTTGCTTTGATCTCTTTTTAAAATTGTAGAAAAATTACTTGAGACAAATTGCATTATTATTCCTTTGTGTAAATAATTTAAGAAACCACTCCCTACACATAGTATTAAAAAAAATCAAAAAAAAAATATTAAGAATTAAATAAAAAATAATAATTTGCATAAGAGCATTTTGGTCAGTTAATTCATAAAATTTGAGGGAAATGGGTTATTTGTTAGACGATTATAAACCTCATGGGGTTTGTAATTTTTTAAATAACGAAAGAGTATTTGTAATTATGTCAAACTTTAGGAGGTAGTTGTAATTTATCCTTAAAATAAAAGCAAAATTAATGAAGTTAAATCACAATCTAATAATAATAATAATTAATTCATCAACAAAAGTAAATGTGTGATGCAGTCCCCCTAGTACTCGATTTGTGTTTGAATTCCAAAGATTCGCGTTGCAAGCACTTGTCACAAATTTTCAATCGAGGCAATCAATTGATAATTAGACATAACTGATTAAATACTAATCAGATCAAAGTAATAAAAAAAATAAAAAAATTAAAGAACCCTTTAACCTCACGTCAATCTTACATTTGCTTCATTACAAACTCAAAATATTAATTTTTTTATTAGTTCACGATTTTTTTAAACATAGTTGCTCACGTGACACATGACACAACGATCACGGGATCTATACCCGTTAAATCTATGATTCAAGTAGAGTTACACTGTTGGATTTGATTAGTTTATCAATGAGGAAGTCTTAGAACTTAAAAAAATTATCTTTCTTATTTATAATATATTTTAAAATGTGAAGTATTATTTATTATATGCACGTAAGGATGACGTGCCGCGTCGATTAATACAATTATAAAGGAAGGAGAGTTTTGAGACTCAAAGTGATAGTTTTGATACCATTAACCAAATTACAATGATACGAAAAGATACCCTTCAACTTTTCAACTCATGTTGGGTAACGGTTCAGTTTAAGCTTATTTAGGAAATTAATTTTATGTACTAAAAAATTAAATTTATTCCCATTTTATTTAAGTTTATTGTCATTGGAATATAAATAACATATTAGTATTTGTGTTATATATAATTATCGTTATCAACATAGTATATATTGTATAAAGTTTCAAAATTTAAATATTTTTTGAGTAAAATATGTATTAATAATTAATGTATTAAAGAAAGTTATGAGACAATTTTATATATGACATTGTACGCGAATGATAAATTTTAATATATAGAAACAAATTATGAGTTGAATTGAATTAAATAAAATTATTGTTCAAAATTATGCACACAAATACTACATGACACGGTATTTAATTTTTGGGTAAATTATAGCCGTCTTACATGAGGTTTGACATAATTACAAATCCTCCATCGTTATTTGAAAAATTAAAAATACCCCCCTGAAATTTGTAATTTTTAACCAAATGTCTGAAATTGATAATTTTGTCATTGAATTTTTTATTAATTGTAGAAAAATTAGTCAAGGCAAATTGCATTATTGCTCCTCTATGTAAAAACCTTATAAAATTTTCTCCCTGCGCACTGCAGTCCAAAATTTTTTAAAAAATTAAATAAAAAATAATTCAGTGCATAAAAACATTTTTGTCAGTCCACCCATAAAAATTGATGAAAATGGGTTATTTGTTAGACGGTTTCAAACCTCTGGATAGTATTTATAATTTTTTAAATAATAAGATAATATTTATAATTATGTCAGATCTCAAGAAAGGTAGTTGTAATTTATTCTTAATTTTTAAATTAAAAAAAAGAAAGAAAAAGAAAAAAAAACCCATCCTCGTATTATTTTATTACTTAAACCCAAAAATAAAGCAAGAACAATTCTGATAAAAGGCACCGGCACGCAAGCCCACGCGACAGTGTTGGATTTGTCAAAAATCGCACTAAAGCTGTCTTCTCCAAACTGAAATAATTAAATGGGGAAAAAGCGCAAACAAGGGACAAAAAGCGCTTTCAGGTGAGAGTTCCTCGGACTCGGACACGTTTTTAGGGACCAATTCAGTTCATCAAATTTCATGCCTATTACCTAATCATTGGTGGTATTATTTGATTTTTGTGACATTGTTAGGTGGACCACTTTCAATAATATTTAATCTAATTGAGAAAAGTGTTATCAACTGTATTATTTAATTAATTGTATTTTTTAAATTATAATTATTTCATACCAATAACTCATAAAGAGCGTAAAAGCTTTACATATAGATAATCCAATTATCGTCCATTTCTTAATTGTTTTCTGCAATACATCATTGATTCTAATGTTATATTCAAACTCAACGATAAAGAATCCAACTCCGTGTGGAGTTGGTGAGGTTTGCAAGGGCCTGGCTGCATGATCCCTGCCCGACGATAAGGGTTTAGGGGCTAATAAAAAATAAAAATATCAATAATAAAATTATAATTTTACAATATTTTGTAGGTGTTTATTATGAATAGTTGATTGAAGATCTTTTATTGTAATTCACTCGAAACAATCACAACACAATTGATTTGAGCAATCACGGATATAAAGAATATTTGGAACCACATAAACTTTGTGTTTTACAATTATAATTCTTGTCATATTTTTTGCTCACTCTCATAGACCGGCTAAAACCAATTCCTAACACCTATAAACTCTTTATGAAATTTTTGAAATTATAAGATGTTATATATATT